>OY998229.1:8699783-10037283 GCA_963922035.1 Amblyjoppa proteus
TCCTCTCCGTACCCACCTCCGTACGCATCCAGCATCCCGGAGCCTCGGAGATATGTCGTCTCCGCCGGAATTGATGCCTCTTACGGGAAATCACTGCGTGCCTTGGAAGCGACGAGCATCGCACCGCCAATAAGTATTGCAACACCGGCAGCAGCTTTCCGCTGGATTTCCATGAGACGTACGACATAAATCCGCAAGGCATTGTCGGATCGGTTAATTCGTCGTTGGCCAATTTAAAGCTTCTTGCTAAAATCTCTACGTACAGTCGGGCGAATTCGCTATTTGGCGTTTTACGTAAAAATAAACATGCAGGGGCGATAAATTCACGCATAGCTTCCTCGGGATCTTTGTAAGTTTTACCAGATTTTTTTTTTTTTTTTTTTTTCAAATGCCGTAAATTCTAAAGAACATTATGCGTTGTCTCTGTTGAAATTGATGTCTCTTACGGGAAATCACTGCGTGTTTTGGAAGCGACAAGAATCGCACTTCAATAAGTATTGCAACAACAGCGGCGTTCGCCTGAATTTCCATGAGACGTACGAAATAAAGCCGCAAGGCATTTGTCGGATCGGTTAATTCGTCGTTGGCCAATTTAAAGCTTCTTGCTAAAATCTCTACGTACAGTCGGGAGAATTCGCTATTTGGCGTTTTACGTAAAAATAAACATGCAGGGGCGATAAATTCACGCATAGCTTCCTCGGGATCTTTGTAAGTTTTACCAGTTTTTTTTTTTTTTTTTTTTTTTTTTTTTTTCAAATGCCGTAAATTCTAGAGAACATTATGCGTTGTCTCTGTTGAAATTGATGTCTCTTACGGGAAATCACTGCGTGTTTTGGAAGCGACAAGAATCGCACTTCAATAAGTATTGCAGCAACAGCGGCGTTAGCCTGAATTTCCATGAGACGTACGAAATAAATCCGCAAGGCATTTGTCGGATCGGTTAATTCGTCGTTGGCTAATTTAAAGCTTCTTGCTAAAATCTCTTCGTACTGTCGGCAGAATTCGCTATTTGGCGTTTTGATCTTCAATGAAAAAGAAAGAACATAAAAATAAACGTCCACGGGCGATAAATTCATGCATAGCTTCCTCAGGATCTTTGTAAGTTTCGCCAGAAAACGAAGCGACGAGAATTGCACTTTAATTAGTATTGCAGCAACAGCAACTTTCCGCTGGATTTCCATGAGACGTACGATATAAATGCGCAAGGCATTTGTCGGATCGGTTAATTCGCCATTGGCTAATTTAAAGCTTCTTGCTAAAATCTCTTCGTACAGTCGGCAGAATTCGCTATTTGGCGTTTTACGTAAAAATAAACATGTAGGGGCGATAAATTCACGCATAGCTTCCTCAGGATCTTTGTAAGTTTTACGAGGAAAATTGTAAAAAAAAAAAAAAAAAATGCCGTAATATCTAAAGAACACTATAATGCTGTATCTGTTGGAATTGATTTCTCTTATGGGAAATCACTGCGTGCCTTGGAAGCGACGAGAATCGCACTTCAATAAGTCTTGCAGCAATCGCAACTTTCCGCTGAATTTCCATAAGACGCACGATATAAATTCGCAAGGTATTTGTCGGATCGTTTAATTCGCCATTGGCAAATTTAATGCTTCTTGTTTAAAATCTCTTCGTACAGTTGGCAGAATTCGCCATCTGGCGTTTTAATCTTCAACGAGAAAAAAAATATATATATAAAAATGAACATGTACAGGCGATAAATTCACGCATAGCTTTCTCAGGATCTTTACGAGATCGTTGTATGTTTCACGAGAAAAACTGTTTAAAAAGTGCTGTAAATTCTAAAGGACACTATACGTTGTCTCACCTTCAATTGATGCCTCTTACGGGAAATCACTGCGTGCTTTGGAAGCGACGATAATCGCACTTCTACGAGTATTGCAGCAACAGCAGCCGGATTTATATAAGACGTACGATATAAATCTGCATGGTATTTACCGGATCGATTAATTTACCATTGGCAAGTTCAAGCCTTCTTGCAAAAATCTCTTCGCACATTCGGAAGAATTTGTCTCAACCTTCCACGCGAAAAAAAAAAATACATAGAAATAAAATTATACGTGCGATAAATTCACTCATAACTTCCTCGGAATCTTTATAAGAACTTTGCAAGTAAGTTTTATGAGAAACAAAAAAAAATGCCGTTAAATCTAAAGGATACAATATCCTTATTTTAAAGAGTGTCTTCTTTTTCGGTGAAGCAAAAATGCTGTTAATTGGCATTCCCATAAAAAAAAAAAAAAACAAAAAAATGCATTCACATTAAAATAATACATTACGATACGAGTGCGACAAAAACTCTTTCCAACAACTGCGAGTGCTTAGCACGCGCGAATGCGAGTGTTGCGATCACACGAGTTAAGAGAACGTTATCGCTCGCCTATCGTACAAAACTTCACATCGCAAGGTGTGAAAAACCGCTATTTTCACCCGGAGCGACATAAATATATTTCACGCCCATAAAACGCTCCGCAGAATCCGAACAAGCAATAAAAAAGGTCTCAGAAAAAAAAAAAAAAAAAAAAAAAAAAACGATCTCCCAATCTTAGCGCCCGCAAGATCTCTAAAAAAAAAAAAAAAAAATCTCTGGCGATAAGCCTTTTAATAGCGAATACCACTAAGTTCTAATTCGTTATCGCGATCGCAGCCGAGTTCCGCGAGCGCTCCGGTAGCAGCGCAATCGTTCCGTTATTTAAAAAAAAAATCATTTTTTCCGCTCCAATCGTCTCGGCTCCGATCGCGCACAGTGTTCGCCTCTGCGGAGAAAGAATTCGCGACTCGGCGTTGTGTGCTCGCACGGTGTCGGCGGACACGTCGCGTAACGCAGGTGAGCCAAGCCTCAGGAGTAGTCGGGGAGCCATCGGCCTCCCGGCTCTGCGCCGAGTGCAGCGCTCGGACTACCCGTCGAAGGCTGTAAAATCCGCGACGAGCGTCGGGCATCGCTAACGAGGGCTCCGGCTACCGTTGTCGCGGTTCCATACGACCGGGCGAGGTCTCTCCCTCGGTCTACCGTACTATAATAATGTACGATCGTAAAACGAACCGGCCGCCAGTACCGAGCGCCGAGGACCGCAGAACTCGCGAGAGGGAGTTTATCTCTTTCTCTCTGTTTCCAAGTTATAAAGACGAGGATTCGAGAGAGCTTCATACGTCGGCTAATAATAATAATTCAGCGCCGGAGACTCGGACGTCTCCGGCGCTCTTTGAGAGTGTCGAGCCTGTGCGTCAAGCGAACGGATTCCAAATGAAGACTTCCGGTTTAGCGGACCGGACAATTTCGATCCGATCTGTTCGGCCGTGTCCAAACACCTCCGAAAAAAAAATGAAAATCGATCAAAGTCACAGGAAATCGAAGTAAGAAGTGAAATTAATCGTTGAAATGTACCGATTTATTTTTTTTTTTTTTCAGTCGCTTTGATCGATTTTTATTAAGTTACCAATGTTCTTTTATGTTTTTTTGGCCGTCGCTTATGATCGATTTTCAGCTGATATTTTTCGATTTATTTTTGTGCCGTCGCTTTGATCGATTTTCACTCGATATTTCTCGATATTTTTTTGGCCGTCGCTTCCATCGATTTTTATCCGATATTTCTTGATATCTTTTTGTCCATCGCTTTGATCGATTTTCGATATTTTTTTGTCCGTCGCTTCGATCGATTTTCACTCGATATTTTTTGTTACTTCTCCCTATTCTCATTCGTATTGCGATTTAAAAGAAGCAATTAGTCGTTCAGGGTCCGACCTACGGCCGCTGGCAATTAAATGAATCTCGTTACGATTTACGGCAATTTTTTTTTTTTTTTTTTTTTTGCGCCGACCCAGCTCGGAGAGGCAGTTAGGATGATTGCCGAAGAGTGCGCGGCGTTCAACGACGAGGGGGGAACAAGGGGGGGACAGTGAGGGGATAGATCGTTATAATATATACGAAGGATAAAAAGGCAGGAGGTGCGTACGTTATGGACACTCGTCACGTACCATGCTCACATGATAACCATATTAGTAGCTGGTAATCTAGTCATAACAATTAGAGACACGGCTCGGTGAGCCTCCAACTGCTTGCAATCGTTCCATAAAGATATCGTATCTATTATTAAACCGCACGCTATTGTGGGAGTGCGTGGTCAAAAAGACGGCGCTGAAATTTCAAAACAACAACAATAATATTGTTATTATTTCTTGTTATAATAATAATAATAATAATAATAATAATAATAATAATAATAATAATAATAATAATAATAATAATAATAATAATAATAATAATAATAATAATAATAATAATAATAATAATAATAATAATAATAATAATGATATTACTAATATTATTATTATTAATAAGTTACTAATATTATTATTATTAGTAACTGTGTTTATTGACATTGGTGTTTACAATAATGGTAGTGAGACAATTACGAACGATATGCAATACAAATAATGTCAATGGGCCATCGACCGCGGGTCCGTCAGCCTGAGGCAATCTTTGGTATCAAGTGGAGCATTTATGAGCGGGGCAAAATGGCACACCGGGGCAAAACGGGATAATGAGACAAAAAGCAATTCTCCAATAACTTTTGGATGACGGCGATGGTGGTGCGTGGGGCAAAACGGGTTTGAAAATCCGATTGGGACAAAATCCGGCATCCAAAAATTATCGCGAGATTGAGTTTTGCCCTCACTGTCCCGTTTTGCCTCGCAGTGCCATCTGCCATGTGAAGTGTTAAGTGGGTTGAAGAGACGATTCCGGGCGTTATTATTTTTTCAGTGCAGTTTCCTTGCAGTTTAGAAATATCGGACGGCCAAATTCAATTAATGGCCGACAGATCGATTTGTAAATTTCAACCGCGTGTTTTACACTGATATCAGAGTTTTTGAAGTCGACGCTTCTGAAATTAGTGGCTCTGGCTGTTAGCTTGTTTTTTGCCTGCTGGAGATGGTAGTTAAAGTTTAGTTTATTCATCTATCTATATTCCTAAATATATTGCTTTATTATTATTATTATTTCATTTACAAAAAAAAAAAAGAAAAATTGTTATGCTTGAATTTAAGTCCCTCGATGATCGCACGTTCTCCGTCAACGACATAGAAATTATCCTTGTTATACCAACGTGTATCAATTACAAGTTCCGTAACGCGTAAATAACGTCTAAAAATCACGATTAGAATGCAGGCACGAACGATCAGCCGGAAGTGCGTCGCGTCGTGTCGCGTTTATCGAGACACAGACACAGACACACCCGCCTCGGTTAAATCTCGACGGATCACGATTAGATCTCGAAACTCGCGACTTGCTTACTCACGAGCTCTCCGCGTATCCAGCGACCACTTTCTATTTGCGTGTCGAACGCAGTTCGACTGAGATCGAACGCCGCATGCCTTTATTGCAAGTAACTAGAATTCCAATTGGCAAAAAAAAAAAAGAATTTCTCGATCGTCGATCGCTTTTTTTTTCCTGAGGTTAATCTTTTGGTTCGTTTGGTTTTTTTTCAGCGATGAGTCCAGCGCTGGGAATGCATCCGGGGATGGCGCCGCACCTGCAGCAGTTGCAAGCTCATCTACTCAGGAGCGCAGCCGCGGCCGCTCTTCTGCCTCACACACATCCCCTTCAGCCGCCGCCGCCACCGCCGCATCCTCATAGTCATCCACACTCGCACGGTCTGGCGCCGCACACCCAATTGTTCTCCGTACCACCGCACTCAGCCGCATCGGTTACCCTGGGACCTCACGGGGGTGGTTTGCCCCCCAAGAGCGAGGTGAAAAGCGACTCAACAGTCACCGCAATTATTGGAAATGTGATTTTCAATAGCGTCTTATAGTTTGGGGAGGGTGCCTAATTCTGAGACAATATTGGAAATTGGAGCTGTTAAAACTGTCAGTTATCACTCAATTTTTCTGGAATACCTTACTGGAATAATCGGAAAGATGATTTTTGTATGAACTTATAATTAGGGGAGAGCGTGGCAATACTGACAGTTTTTATTAATTTTTTTCATTCCGAACGGCGGTCCATTTTGCCTCACTCTTCCCTTTTGCCTATGAAGAGCGAGGTAAAAACGACTCAACAGTCACTGCAATGATTGGAAATGTGATTTCCTATATTGTCTTGTAATTTGGGGAGAGCGCCTAATTCTGAAACAATATTGGAAATTGGAGCTGGGCAAAACTATCAGTTATCACTCAGTTTTTCTGGAGTACTTTACTGGAATAATTTGAAAGATGATTTTTAGTTTAATCTTCTCAAAACTGGCAGATTTTACACATTTGTTTCATCCCAAATGGAGATCCATTTGGCCTCACACTCCCTTTTTACCTCCCAAGAGTGAGGCAAAAACAACTCAACAGCCAATGGAAGAATTGGAAAAGTGATTTCCGATATTGTCTTATAATTAGGGGAGAGCTGGGTAAAATTATCAGTTTTTACTAATTTTTCATACAGAATAAAGGTCCATTTTGCCTCACTCTCCCCTTTTACCGCCCAAGAGCGAGGTGAAAACGATTCAGCAGTCACTGGGAGAATTTGAAATGTGATTTCCATTATTGGCTTATAATTAGGACTCTGTCCTAATGTAGCAAAACTGACCGATAGTACTAACTTTTCATACCGAACAGAGATCCATTTTACCTCACAATGGTGTCTGGAATAAGTGGAAACGTGATTTCCGATATTGTGATCAAATTAGGACAGAGAGCTGCACAAAATTCTCATTTTGCCTCGCTTTATCGACTACCGCCGCCCGATCAAAGTAATAGTTTCATAGAGTTTGAGAGGAAGGATAAACGTTCCTCCCAAACTCATTCACTCGCGCCGCCTGCAAATCTCGATCCATTCTCTCTCTTCGATTCGAGCCACGAGTGCAACAGAATTACGCACCTACACGACGCAGAATTTATACGAGCGCAATCCACAGAAAGAGTAACCGCTCAGACGCAGAGAAAAGAAATCGGCGACGGCTTGCACAGCGAATTCGCGCGAGTGTTGCCGGTATGTGTTGTTTAATTATTGTTGCCATTCGCGAGACGATATATTCCTGGGGGCCGTCATCGATTCGTTGCAAATAAATAATCTTCGGGCTTTTGTCTTTTTTTCTTCCTTTATTTTCTCAACTTTTCTTTTATTCCTTTGGATTTATTCCTCTCTCTTTGCTCTCGCGGCCGAGATCCCCCACGTCCGATTCCTCTCGTCGAACCCGCGCGAGAAGGAGGATTGGGTTACCGGTGGGGTCCTCGGGTTACAACCAATCTCGCGCACATTATTTCGCCCTCGCCCTTACCGCCCGCTTTCACTTCTTTTTTTTTCGTTTCTTTCCGCCTCTTCGTCTTCTTCATTCGTCTCATCGTTCTTGCACACTTTTTCTTTTTTTTTTTTTTGCCACGCCAAGAGTTTGCAGAGAGTTCCTTCGTTGGCTCCGAGAACGCGAGCCTCCTCCGCTCACCGGGCCTCGATAAAACGTTCTGATTTATTTACAATCCCCGGTGCACTTTCATTTCTCTCGGGCTACGATTACTCCCTTCAAACGAAGTTGCGCGAACCGCGACGCGTGTGGACACACCACGCGGTACCGTCGTTAAAGTTCGAGCATTCGATTGCCATCGGCTCGGATAGGCCGATTATTCGCCTGTTGTCGTCGCTCTTACTCGCCTCCGCGATCTCATTAACTCGCTCGACGCTTCGTTTAATTTCTCCGCGGTCGAAGGATTTTCGCTAGCAATGACAATAATATTATTTCGTGATTATACGATTATTCGTATCGGTAATCAAATAAATAGATCGCGAAATTTATTGTTTCGCCGAATTTGAGAAGCATTCCGAGAAACGTTTAAAAAAATAAGAAAATAACTGTAAAGTTGGAAGGTACGTCGTTAAAATTCGAGAATTTGATTCCCATCGGCTCGACGTGGTAGGTTGAATTCGCGTGTCGTCGTCGTTGTTACTCGCCACCATCCGCGATCTCGTAAAATCGCTTCCCGCTTCGTGTAATTTCAGCGTGGAGGAAGAATTTTCACGAGCAATGAAAATAAGTGAATTGCAGAATTTATAGTTTCGCCGAATTTCAGAAGTGTTCCGGGGAATGTAAAAAAAAAAAATTGAGAAAATAAATGCGAAGTCGACGGTACGTCTTTAAAGTTCGAGAATTCGATTGCCATCGGCTCGGCGTAATAGAAAAAATTCGTATGAAATTTAATATGCTGGTACATTAAAGTTTTTATGCCAAAAATGGTGTATTAAATTTCATGTGCAATTGTGATGAAAAATGCTCAGCGTATTAAAAACATTGTAAACACTTTATTTTTTAATAATTTACTTCAATTTTTCTATAGGGTAAAAGTGGAGAATATGGACCGGTCCATATTTCATTGATTTCCATGTTTATCCTAAAAGTACTTCAATTTTAATAATTTATTTTTATTTTATTGAAAAAGTATTTTTATTTCTCATCACAGTTGAACATGAAATTGAATGCATCATTTTCTATACAGTGAGTATTCCAAGGAAAGTAAAAAAAAAATGAGAATAAGAATCTAAAGTCGACGGTAACGTTTGTATATCGGAGACGACATATTTACATCTCTACCACTCACAACTCTACCAGAAAACGTCTCTCCCTAAATAACTCTACCATAATCTCTACCAGAAAGTAAAAAAAAAAACTCTACCGGAATTAAAATTAAAGACGGTAACCCTGTATTTCGGTCGTGTTTTATTGTAATTCCGGTAGAGTTTTATTTTAATTCTGGTAGAGTTTTTTTTACTCTCTGGCAGAGATTTTAGTAGAGTTCTATTACGGTAGAGTTGTAATATGGTACAAATGGTTTCTGAAAGAGCTGCTATGCATTGTAAAAAATTACTGCATAAAAATTAGTGTACCGGTATTGGAAGCTTTTATGCATAAACTAGTATATTAAATTCAACATACAAATGTTATGTAAAATAAATCTACGGTAAATAAATAATGACAAAAAAGTGATATTTTTAATAAAAGTTCTTTAATAGTACTCAAAGTATTTGAAAATGACTTTAAAATTATTGTAACTTTATATAATATTTGTACTTTAACTTTAGTATATTGGTTTATGCATAAAAGCTTCTAATACCGTTACATTGAATTTACAATTTATTTTTTACAGTGTGCGGTAGGGTTGTCAGAGCTACCTTTTTGGTAGAATTATTATCCCGCAGAGTTATTATCTGGTATAGTTGTGCGTAGTATAGATGCAAATGTGTCTTCGGAGAAGGCAGAACGAAATGGGATCGCGTCGTTGATCGGTAAGAGAGCATTAAGTACTCCGCAGCTTCCACCGACGATTGATTGAATCGTTGCCCTTCGTATACCGAGAAACGCGATAATTACTGGATCGCGTGTAAGCCTAGGAGTACTGGGGCGCTCTCCTGAGAAGCTTGGCCGTTCGCGTGCGAGGAAGTGCACTCGATTATCATTGGAAACCACCCGAAGCTCTGCGGATCCCGTTGCGCATTACACTAATCGACTTTTATGCGAGAGAACACTTTTTTTTTAATTTGAATTTTAATTTTAATGTTTTTTTTTTCTTCGTAATTACAGGGAACCGAGTCGTGCAGAAAGGCCTCGGAAGCGTCGAATCGTTCGATAGCGGCGGAAGCCGACACCTCCTCGAGAAGACAGTCGACGAAGGTGAAGCGAGAGCCGGCGACTACGACGACCGCGACACCGACGACGGTTCCGTTGACGCATCCTCAGGGACTCAGCCCGAGTGAAGATCTTAGGGACGAACCAGGCGACTTCATCGAGACGAACTGCCATTGGAGAGATTGTGGTCTAGAGTTTCCCACTCAGGTAAAGAAGAATATCTCAACGATTCGTTCACAAAACGATGTTGCAACAATTTTTTAATTTAAAAAAAAATTTTTTATTTGTATTTAATATTAAATGGATCTTTTTTTCAGGATGATCTCGTCAAACACATAAACAACGATCACATACACGCGAATAAGAAGAGCTTCGTGTGCGGTTGGGAGGAGTGTTCGAGGGAGGAAAAACCTTTCAAGGCTCAGTACATGCTGGTGGTTCACATGAGGCGGCACACTGGCGAAAAGCCTCACAAATGCACGGTAAGATCGTCGATAAATTCGTCCTCGACAAAATTGTCCATTAAAATTAATTACAAATTGCCCGCTGTAGTTCTTATATAAATTTTGGAAAGTTGTTCGTTTGGTTGCTCATTAGTCATGACCCTGAAGATACCTGCATGAGATCAAATTTCACCATTACCAAGACTCCGTCAATGCACTATTTTAGGAAGGAAAAAAAAATTGTTTACTTGTAGAATTTTGTTCTCCAAGTGAACTTCTCCGCACGAAGTTTGTGCGATATAACACAGTCGTTATAACTTGAAATTTAGTCTCATGCAGATATATTCAGGGTCATGATTATTCATCTATTGTAAAAAATAACATCAGCATCAGAATAATAATGCTGATGCTATTCTGACGAAAATGGTCGCAAAAATGAGATTGTCAAACCGTACTGACATATTTTCGGTATGAGGTCAATTCCGGTCGAAAAATGAGATTTTCAAACCGAAAGTGAAGTATTTTCAGTATAACGTCACTTCCGGTTGAGAAATGAGATTTTTAAACCGGAAGTAACGTATTTCCGGTAAATCTTCAGGAATCTAAATTTCCGGTTTTTTTAAATCTATACACTATACAATCACCTGTTATCGATTATCATTACTTTAATTACCCGTTAGTAACTTACATATTTTACTTCGCAGTTTGAAGGATGCTTCAAGGCGTACTCAAGACTGGAGAATCTAAAGACTCATCTCAGATCGCACACGGGCGAAAAGCCCTACACCTGCGAATATCCGGGTTGCAGCAAGGCATTCAGCAATGCGAGCGACAGAGCGAAGCATCAAAACAGAACACACTCGAACGAGGTAAGTTTGACTCCGATTTATTAAATATAAAATCATGTTTGATAAACAAAAAGTTTGTAAATGTAACACACTTTTTATTTACTGCATTTATTAACATTCTCATATCTTATAACTCAATATTTTTCGACTGACGTTGCAGAAACCCTACGTCTGCAAAGCTCCGGGCTGCACGAAGAGGTACACGGATCCGTCGTCGCTGAGAAAGCACGTGAAGACCGTTCACGGAGCGGAGTTCTACGCGAACAAGAAGCACAAGGGCGGTGGCGACGGAGGCGGAAGCGACGAGGCCGGAGCGGGCGGTCACAGTCCGAGCAGGAGCGAGGATCTACATCCGAAAACGCCGAGCCTGTCAAGTCCGAGCGTCAAGTCCGAGAGCGAAGCCAACAGCCCTCCGAGTATGATGCAGCAGCAGGGAAGTCCTCTGATCGGTGGCTGCAATGACGATATGGCCGGCGTCGGCGGTGTGGCCGGTGACGGCGTCGTCCTCGCCGAGGAACACTGGAACGAGGAACCCGACGATCTCGATATCGCTGATCTGCCGGTCGCTCTTCGAGCCATGGTAAGCTATCGTATTCAAGAATTTATCGACCCAACGAAAAAAGCTCGTTTAAGGACTTACATATATCGGTACAAACATTCATAACAATTCATCAATCCATTTTTTTATATATCCAGAACACCGATCTTGCAAATTACGTTTTGAGAAAAACACGTTTAAAGTTCGGCCGCGCCGCTGGTCAAGCGCTTCGCGCAGCTGCTCGAGCGCACTTTCCACATAACGGTCTCCAACTTTCGTAATTCGTTGAATTTCCTCATAAAAATTTACCAGAATATTCTTGACAGCATAAATTATTAGGAAAAAAAATCTAAATTTTACTGTGGCCTAAAGTCTGTTCCCTTGAGTCAGGAAATCGGTATAAAAATGTATCTTAATGTATATTAATATTAAGTTTGTTATTACATTATATTATATTTAATGTATTAATTATATAATATGAATAATTCAATAATTGATTGATTGATTGATTGATACAGGTCGGTGGCATGGAGACACAGCAAGCGCCGCCACCGTCGAGAAATCGTCTGAAGGGCAGACTGAACGCCAAGGCGATGCCGCCTCTTCCTGCCGGAGTGATAGGACTGCGAGGAAGTCGAGTGACCGGTCCTCAGGGAAACATCGGCGATCTGAACCGAAGAATCACGGATTTGAAGATGGAGGGCGGCACGGCGAGACAGACGAGTCTGTCGGATCTTCAGCTGAGGCTGCAGCCGCTGAGCGAGCCGCGAAGAGACAGCAACAGCACAGTTAGCACCTATTACGGTAGTATGAGATCGACGGACTTTGGTAGCAGAAGAAGCAGTCAAACGAGTGGCGTGAGCGCTGTGAGAATGGGACCCGCCGGGCCTGGAAGTTTCTACGATCCCATCAGTCCCGGTACATCGAGGAGGAGCAGCCAGATGAGCAATACTTCCGGTAGAATAAATCCTCCGGGGCATCTTCAGGGTCCCTACTCCACGAGTAACCTGGTCGTCCAGACGCAGAACATGTCTCTTCAGGTAATTATCCTTCTCGGATCAGAGATAAACTGTTTTCATTTTGTTAATTAAAGTATACAAAATTAAACTATTTTATTTCGCGATGCTAAATAAATCTATTCAAGTGAATAAAGAAATAAATGAATAAAGTAATTAATTAGTTAATGAAATAATTATATTAATAAATTATCTACTAAGTATATTAATGTATTCGATTTTTGTTTAATCAGGGAGTTCAAGCCGTGCCCAGTGATTGGGTTCCAAGTGGACACTGTCTGCCGCAACCCTCCAGCGACCGACGAATGTCCGAGCCAGCGAGAGGACACCAGGCTCAGCGAACGTCACCTCCGGTTCCACCGAGGCCGAGGTCCGCGCAACTTCCCGAACTCCATCCTAATCAAGAGGTTCTCCTGGACGAGATGGGCGAGGGCGAGATGGTGGAGAACAAACTCGTAATTCCGGACGAAATGATGCAGTACCTCAATCAGGTACGTCCCTCAAATCTTATCCTTCAGATCGAAAGCTTCGAAAAATTGTGTGACAAAACTATATCAGAGCTGAGCAAAGTGCCAAAAAATACTTTAAGTACAGAGTTCAAAGTATGACAAGTACTTCAAGTGCCAAAATTACTTTAAGTACAAAGTACAAAGTATCACAAGTACTTGAATAATCAAGTACTTTTTCCAAGTACTTGAAGTATTTTGCAAGTAGTTCTTCCACGTACTTTTACCAAGTATTTTTGCAAGTACTTTTTCCAAGTACTTGAAGTCTTTTGCAAGTACTTATTCCAAGAACTTGAAGTATTTTTGCAAGTACTTTTTCCAAGTACTTGAAGTATCTTCCGAGTACTTTGCGACATTCGGTTCAGAGGGTTAAGCGTTATTATTTGTACTTGACATTTTTCGAAAAAGTGCTTGAAATACTAATAAGTACATGCGTACTTCAAGTACGTACTCGAAGTACCAAACAAGTACTTCGTGTTTCAAATACTGCCCAGCTCCGAAGCGTGTTACCTCGAAACAAAGATCGTAAAATCGCCAGAAAAAAAGAAGTTTCTTTATCGCTAAAAAAAACTGTGTATTTCAGGTTCAAGCTGGTGGGAACGGTGTGAGTTATCGGGGAAGTCCATTGCCGATATGCCAGTCACCGATCTGCACGAATCCGCTCCACTACCAGCGCCAGCAGCCACTCCAGTGTAACTACAGCAACCCCCAGAACAACCAGCCGCCCTGCTATCCCCAGCAGCAACAGCAGCAGAGCCAGCAGCAGCAGCAGCAGCAGCAAAATTCGCAGCAGAGCAATTGTCCGAACTATCAAATCCCCTCGCCGGCTTACTCGCAGTGTCCGAGCTCGCGAATGAGTCAGGGCTCGGGTTATTGTCCCCCGCAGAATTACAGCCAAGGTCAGCAGTGCGGCTCGCAGATGCAGCCCAGTCCGGTGGGTCAGGTCATGTCACCGGGCTCTCACTACGCTCCGAGTCACGCGAGCGATCAGCCGATGACCTCGCCGGCCGCCGGTGCTCTTCCGCCTCAGCACGGACCGCCCCAGAACATGCAACAGAATTCCGCGCAGATGACGCGCAACTGCGTCCAGCAGAATCACCAGAGCCTCGGTTACTATCCGATGTACGCCTGTCAGGCGCAGATGAGCCCGAACTGCGGTCAAGTTCACGCCAACGGTCAGAACTGCGGTCCGCTGATCCACGCGCCAGGCTCCGCTCAGCAGTGCGCTCAGATGAGAAACTGCCAGATGAATTCACACTGCGGCCTCCAGTCGGGAAATTCGGCGATTCGGTTGCCGGCTCATCCGGCCCCTCAGTGCGGACAGCCGGCCCCGAGTCCCTGCGCGCAGCCCGCGAACAGAGCGATGCTCGCCGGCGAGGCGAATCCTCACGATACCGAGAACGCCGGAAGAGCGCCGCTCGCCACCTGCGGAGCGATCGGAGCGCACTGCGCTCAGGCGACTCCGAAGGCGAACCTCGCCGGCGCCTCCGCGAATCAACAGACTCCTCTTCAGGTCGGCGCCCTTCAGTGCGCTCAGATCGCCGCCAATTGCCTTCATCCCGGCGTGACCTCGCCGCGACACGGACACAACGTCACCAACAACCCTCCGAAGGGAATGACCAGTCTCTGCACGATGCAGAACGCCTGCAGGCTCGCGTCCTGCGGACACGCCAATTGTCAGCCCCAGGGAAACCCCAGTCAGTACGTCTGCAACTGCCAGTGGAGCTACGCGACGAACGAGCACTGCTACAACGGACACGCCGGTGGCGAGATACAGTGCCGCGACATCAGCCAATCGCAGCAGGGCTCGCCGGTTAAACCGCCGCAGGGCATGCGACAGGACTCCTACAGGCGCACCCTCGAGTACGTCCAGCAGTGCAGAAACTGGTCGGGCGCGGCGCAGACTCACGAGACAAACGTCTCGAGCTCGACGCATCCACTGTCGCTGCCTCAGCCACTTCCGGCGAGCACGAACATGGTCGTGAACGACATGACCTCGTCCCTTAGCTCGCTCCTCGAGGAGAACAGGTACCTGCAGATGATTCAGTGATACGTCGGCTCGAGCGCACTGGCAACGCGCTTCGGTGACTTCGGAGACCTTCACAGATAAATTGTCCTTTTGGATATTGTAATTGTTCGAGCGCGAGTTTGCGAGCGCTGAATCGAAAAAAGTGCCTTTCGTCGTTAATGAAAAAAAAAATGCCCTCGGTATAAATTAATTTATTTTGTAACTTTGGTAGAAATAACCAGCCATATACATATCGAGGGGAGGAAGTTTGCGCTCGTGTGACAATCGCGGCTGAACAGATTATAAAGATTTTATATTATATTATATGTATACATGCATAGTTTTTTTTTTATATGAAACTTTTTATAGATGTAAGAGGAACTTTGATATTTTTTTTTTTTTCGAGCTCAGTGAAGAGTGTACGATGTACGCTGTGATACACAAACAAGAAAAACAAATTATTGTTAGTCCTTAAGGTTTTTATACAATTTTACAATTGAATATTATATTGAATATGTGTAGTATTTTTTTTTTAAATAATTATTATTTTAGTTGATAAATAATAAAACTGCTGCAAGATGGCCAATACTAGTTTTTTAAAGAGAACAATTTGTAGATAGACGAGACGGTGGAAAGAATGCATGAGACGGCGTGCGAGTGACGAGGCGATTATTTTTGTTTATAAATGATAATATTGAATATGAGAGAATGTGCGGGAGACTTTTGCTTCGACTCGAAAAAAAAAAATACATTTTCGGTATGACCGTTCAAAATCAAATTGTACGCCGAGTCGCGCGCGTTTTACAACTCCAGTTATCCTGTGGAAAATGCTCGGAGAGTTAGAGACTTAGAAGTACCTAGCTGATTTTTTTTTCTTTTTTTTTTCTTGTTATGCAAACAATTTTGTACGAAATATTATTAATTATTGTAAACGACGTGAAGAAATTCGTAGTTAAAACAAAAGCCTTGTGAATATTATATACATATCTATTCTATTACGATGTATGTGCGAAGGAGGAGGAGGGAAGTGAGAGAGGCGGCCGAAGAGGCCCCAAGTGAAATTTTACTGCCTGAAAAAAAACAAAAATTGTTAATTATTTCAATAATAAATAATATCGATTGACCCTTCAAATTATTCGACTACTTCATTCATTTGCTTATTGAGAATATATTTTGTTCGTCAGTTTTATTTACAAAGACGAAAATTTGATTGTATTCGTCATACGCCGAGGTACAAAAAAAAGAACAGGAACAGGTTTTTTTTTGGAATACACAACAATACACAATACGATCGTGACTTTTCGTAGGAACACTGCAAGCGTATCGCGATGGATGGGCGACGCGTGTTTCTTTCTTGTACCATTCGTTGTATTGTACATACTATCTTGTAGTTATTACAGTGTCGAGTCTTCGATACAACCCTTACTTTCCTCGTTTTCCTTAGCTTCCTAGCGAAGGAATTTTTTTTCTCTCTTCGTATCGTGGCTCGCATCACGGGGAGTCGGGGGGTGGCGTTTCGTTCGGACCCCTTTCGACCGGCGGCTTCTTCGCCTGGTGAAAATAACAAAAAAAATGTGTGATTAAGGACGAAACAGTACTTTATGACACTCGGTGCGAAAATGAATGTTTCATGCACGCCTGGCGTGCACAAAACTTACATTTTCACACCTCGTGAAGTAAAATTTCGTACGAAACACGTGCGATAAAACTTCTTCGCACTCGTATGATTGCAGCACTCGTCAGAAGAAGTTTAATCGCACTTGTATCCTAAACTACTATTTTGTAACTCATGCATGAAAAGTGCTACTTCTGGTGCCTGCCGAGAGTGGCGATTTACAGGCAAGTGTACTATAAATACTCCGCGCATGCGCACATCGGTTCTATATTACTTTACGAACGCTTCAGCGTGCATCTTTACGCGGTGCATGCGCAGTAGGCCGTACTGTGCAGCGCCACGATCAGCAGACACGGAGAAGCACTTCTCCTGCATTCGTTACAAAAAATATGCGATACTAGTGCGCTGTAGGGAATATTATACGAAGCCTGTGAAGTCGATCGCACGAGCCACGTCGCAGTTTTCGCGTAATGTTTGCTATACCGTATTAGTATGGCACAATATTGTTTGTAACAAACGCAGGAGAAGTCCTACTTCTCTGCCTACCGAGGGTTGCGTAAGAACTGATCTCTTACTTCTCACCCGCGAAAGCGTGCGAGAAAGTAAATTCGTGTGCGAGAAGTAAAATCGGACCGATGTGCGCATACGCCGTGTATTTGCAGTCTTGCTGCAAAGCGCCACTTACGCCACTCTCAGCAGGCACGAGAAGCAAGCATTTCTCACGCACGCGTTACAAAAATCCATGTCGCAGCTACGATTCAGCGCGTACCTGTTGGGTTTCCGTATCCGAGGGAATTCGGACATTCGGCAGAACATCGGGCATCGGTGGCGGTACAGGCGCTTCACCGTAAACTTCGTGAAGCTCTTCGAGTCTCGTGTTGAGAGCCGAGCCTCTTATGCTCGTGGCGTTCATTTTCTTCATCAACCAGTCGGCTTGTTCCTCCAATCGCCTCAGACGGGCCGCCCGGGCTGCGAGGACTTCTTCGTGAGTTCTCACAGGTTTCGGAAAAGGCTCTGCCGTCGATGTGGACGGCAGTTCGATTTCGTTGGTAATCCGATCGGGAATTATCGATTCTTGACTTTCGCTGGAACAACTTGCTACGGACTTCGTAACTGCTTCTTCTTCCTCTTCGGCCTTCTCCTTATCTTCTTTTTTCTCATCGCCGATCTTCGAGCTCTTTTCAGCGACTTCGTCGACTTCCTCCACTTCCGGTCTCGAGGTCGAATCTTCGCTCTCGCGAACGAGATCGCCAAAGACTGGAAGAGCCAAGGTCTGCGTCGAAGGGCCGACGATCAGAGGATCGCTGAATTGCACCATTTTTGGTGGCGGCGGTGTCGAAGAAGTCGGAAAGGGACCGATGGAGAATATCGAGAGACCGGAAGTGGACACTGGACCGGCGGCTTCTGCGTCTTTGGCCGGTGTCGAGCCGATCTCGGCTGATGGTTTTTCTTCGATATTTTCCGAAGAAATCGATTCCTCCTTTACTTCCGGCGACGTCGAAGAGGTGAAAGGCAAAACTGTACAACTGTTGTGAGCCTGAGGTTCCTCGAGTGCAACTGTCGGTTGAATCGCGCTGGCCTCGTCGGTTGCGATGAGATTTTGAATAACGTTGGCGAGCGCTTGGTCCAGCGGATTCATCGGCTTCGCTCGTTCATGACGCTGCAATACGAATAACAATTGATTCATACAATCGCAAGAATATTATCATGGCTATAAAGTGGAAGCGTTTTGGTGGGAAGATGGCCTAGAAATTTTAAGCGTTTATTTTAAAACTAAGTCGAAAACTATCCGGCAAAGATTTTAAAAAGTTGTCGAACATTGATTATGATTTACAAAAAAAATTAAATAATGACACAAAAAATGTGGCAAAGTGTGCCAAAGGCCGAGGCAATTTTGTCCACTGACTATTAAGATTTAAGAGGAAACAAATCCAAGTGAAATTGCAATTTTTTAAATGTTTTCGACAAATCGGAACTTTCCGAGAAAGAAAAATAAGTTGGATCGTATCATTTTTAAGTCTTGAGGAGGATGAATATAGCACGATTCTCGACATATTGCTTCCAGCTTCCCATACAATACTTGTATGTAGAGATGCAGAGATGGGCCTCAAAACACGAAATAAACGAATCTATCTATATATCTACTCTATACTGATAGAAGGATCTTCGAAAAACTACCGATTAGTATGGTAAATTCCAACATTGTCATCTGAACATGTTCACATGATAATGTTGAAAAAAAATCATCAAAACAAAACTTCCTCTACGAGCTTTGTTTTACAAACTACAAGCAGTGCGCGATCGCAACACTACGGATCACTATATTATCTAGTCAGAACTCGTACTCTAGCAAAAATTACAGGCTATTCAAGTAATAACTGCGATAGCGAAAATTACCATATTTTCTAGCAGAATGTGTTAAGTTTAATAAGAATGTTTGTCCGGATGTTGCTGTAGTTCTCATGTGCCGGAATGTTCTGTTGCTTTTTACCAGATTTATGGTCATTTCTATCAGATCCTTCTCTCAGTGTGTCATATTATAAACGTCACTATACTTCGTTCATTGAGTTATCGGTAAGATCGCCACTAGTGCTTTGCGTCGGAATATCTTCGGTGGGAATCGCGGTTTCCGGAGTCGGCGTGCGTTGTTCCTCTGGTGTTGAGGTAGAGCCTGTCTTCGATTCCGATAATTCAGTGTCCGTCGGTTGTTCGGATTCCGTGTCGGGTGTCTGAGCTCTCGGATTTTCCTGAGTAATCAACTCCATCTATTGTAACGATTTTATTTTATTTTTTTACTTGTTCTTCGTCTCTTGAAGCTCTGTGAATTAAAAGAAAGCGTCTTACCTTCCTCGCTCTTCTGCGCGGTCCGATTCTGACCCTTTCGCCGACAGCATCGTCTTCCTCGTCGGAGTCGTCGCCCCGCTCGTCACTGAAACCGCTCTCGCCACTGAAAAAATGTAGAAACCGTATAATGAAGAAAAAAAACTTCGTCTTTCCGGGTTTTTACGAGATTCGATGGAGCCACATTTACCTATTGTTGAATGAATCTTGAGCGGCCAAAGACTTTCGGGCAGCGAACTCACGCCTCAGACTTCTCCACTCAATCTCCGTGTTCGTGTTTTTTTGTCTCGCCGATTCCCACTTCTCTCTGCAGTACTCGAGCTCTTGCTTCAATTCCTGCAACATCTTTCTCTTCTGCTGCAACTCGTAGCGCAGTATCTTCTCGTGGGTGTGAAGCTGCTGATGCTGAGCCTGCATTCGCCCGACCACGTTCCAAGTTTTGCTCAACTCGGACGAGACTGTGGACAATCTTTTCTCCTGAAATGAAACGATTTTTTTTTCAATTCACGTAAAAAAAATGTATTACAACCACAAAACGAAATAATTCAAGGACATTACAGGACTTTTTCAAGGACAGGTAAAATTCAAGGACAATTCCAGGACTTCAAGGAGAGGTCCAGGACTTCAAGGAGAGTTCCAGGACTTCAAGGACAGTTCCAGGACTTCAGGGACAGTTCCAGGACTTCAAGGACTTCAATGACCGCTGGACACCCTAGTATTGCACGCTACACGGGAGGGAGCGGATTTTCACATTGCTTCGTTCGGGCGGCAAACTTCAAAGTCGGCGAAAATCGCGCACTGCTCTACCTTGTAGCACAATATACTATTTCATATCCCATTTTAATCAGCTTTGGTAAAGATTATTGCGTTTCTCACCTGTTCGCCGAGTTTGCTTTCCAAGTGTGTATTGAGTTGCTTCATGCGATTCATCTCTTTCTCCAGATGTTTCTTCTCCAGAATCAGTTCCTTGAGGCGAATGTAAGTTTTGCTCACGGATATGACGAGTCTGGGACCGGACGGGGTGTCGACGGACTTGTAGCAGCTGTTTGGATCCGTGGAGAGCGAAGCTGGAGTCGCCGCTGGCGATCCAACCGCGTGGCAGCTCAGTAGTTCCAGCAGTACGCGCCAAACCTACAGTTTCATATTTCGTATACTTTGTGATCTTCACCGATCAGAGCAGCAATATCCACTGACGACATTTATACCTTCGGCAAATTGTGCGCAATATTTTCCTCTTGCGGACCATCCTCCTTCTTTTCAATTTCCCCATCGGCTGACTTGCTTCCGCCGCGTCCTTCGACCTGCTCCACGATATCGAGAAGAAGCTTCGGCAAGGCGGCAGCCTCGGTGCCTTCTTCCCGAGCCATATCGCTGATCAGATCGTGATTCTCCTGAAACGAAAAAAAAAACAGATATAATTTTCCACAGTCCATAGAACGTCGCTTTCGATATAAATTTGTAGGGTATTTTATAAACCAAACTAATTTCAGACAAAAGTAATTTCTGCCAAAAAGTAGCCCTGACTTATGCTCTTTATTATTTTTTCTTTGTTTTTTTAACTTATTAATAATGCCGCAATCGTTTCTAAGTCGCATATCCTATTTTCCTTAATTCATCTACTTCAGTCATTGGCTGCATTCGAAATAAAGGTCAGAGCAATTATTTTCAACAATTTATCACGTCATTTCCTGGCTGAAAATGTCAATGTTTCCACCGGAGGTGACGTCATTTAGAGAAAAGCATCACTTCCGGTTTGAAAAATCTCGGTTTTCGAGCGGAAGTGACGTCGTCTAGGGAAAACCGTCACTTCCGGTTTGAAAAACTCAGTTTTCCACCGGAGGTGACCTTTCCGCTAGATGACGTCGCTTCCGGTCGAAAAATGAGATTTTCACATGGTATTGGTTTCAAATTTATTTTCGCTGAATTTAGTTTAGCTTGTACGATAGCCCATTTATAGAATGAATCGAAGATTCACCTGCAGTAAACGAGTCAGTCGATCGAGATCCATGTCCGCGGAGGAGGCACTGAGCAACATCTGCGTAAACAGGCCGTTTATCACCGACATTTGATTCTGAAGATCGCGACAGTCGGCCTTGGTCAAGCCCAGCTGAGACTCGAGATTAGAAATTTCGGTGTCCTGGTTGTCGATCTATGAAATATTACAAGATTCAACAAATAATTAGTAAAAAAAAAATTTTTTTTAAATTGTTAGAAAAAACTTATGTTTATTTTTCATTTTTTGTAAATCTTTCGGTTGTTTACCTTTTCTTCGGCTTTTCGGAGATCTTCCTCGAGTCCTCCATTTTCTTTTCGCGAACCTTTGAGCTTGTCCTTGACGTCAGTCAATTCCTTGAACGCGACATCCCTCAGGTCAACCAGGACTCTCAGTCTCTCGTCGTAGAGGCTCCTGAGCCTGCGGATATCTTCGATCTGCCGATCGTGTTCGGATCTAACGTCGTCAGTAATCTCGACCCGGAATCTTGCGTCGCCAAGGTGCGCAATAATCTGCGCCAGAGTATTCTTCAACTTGTTTATCTGACGCTCACGATTGGACGATGCCTCGCGACTGGCCTCGCCGATTCCCTTGAGCGTAGCTATACGATTTCGATGACCATCGGGCTCGCATTCGAGGTGGAAGCGGAGGTCGTCGATTTTCTCCGTCTGCAGCCTGATACTCGACCTGAGCTCGTCAGAGACCTGAAACCAAAATATTCCAATGACTTGTACCGCAACAAATTTTAAACCTTCAACTGCGAAGTACTTTTCTTGTTGAAAAACAAAATGTTTTTTTTTTCACCTGCTCAATACTTCTCTGTACAAATGTATGTGGAAATATAATTTTGTAACGCATGCATGAGAAGTGCTACTTCTCGTACTTGCTGAGACTGGCGGAAGTGGAATTTTACACGAAGGCGTACTGTAAATACACGGCGCATGCGCACACTGGGCCGATTTTATTTCTTGCATGCTAATTTATTTCCCACCCGCAAATTCATTTCTCACACGCAAATGTACTTCTCGCACGCAAATTTACTTCTCGCACGCAAATTTACTTCTAGCACGCAAATTTACTTCTAGCATGCAAATTTACTTCTAGCACGCAAATTTACTTCTAGCACGCAAATTTACTTCTAGCACGCAAATTTACTTCTCTCACGCTTCTGTCGTATTGCTCACCCGCTTTCGCAACGACACTCTCGGCAGGCACGAGAAGTAGCATTTCTCCTGCACTTGTTATACAAAGTAATATGCGATACTCGTACGAAAAAGCGTAAACTCCGCATTATCGCACTAGTATCGCAAAATACTATTTCATCTGTGTTCCACCATATTTTCGTATGTGAAAAATGGCACTTTTGAACCATTCAGTTTTTTGTGTCTACCTTCAAGATATCCGTAAGTGCCTGAGCATCGGCTTCGTTGGAATTTTGCTCCGGATCGGGTTTCAACTTCGCTCGCCAATCCTCCCGAACAACATCCTCTTTCGCGTTCACGCAAACATCCGTGCTGCCCATTGCTTCACTCTTCGCTACGACGGTAGTCGCTTGTGCAGACTTGAGAAGATCAAGCACTCGCGACGTTTCGGAATGAGCTTCCTTCTCGGCATCGAGCTCACGCCTCAGTCTGTCCATCTCCGAAGATACGGCGGCAATAGCTCTCTGTCTAGCTTCCCGCTTCAGACTCAATTCTTGCTTGAACTCCTCCATATTGCTGGATCTTGGTAAAGAGATCTCCGGATCCAGAACTTCTTCCGGACTCGATTCTGAAGTATCAAAGATTCAATTACGTAATGGCATCAATCAATTAAAAAATTCTGATCAACTTCGGCAAATCGAAATTGAAAATGCCGAATCGATGTTTTTTTTACATCGAATAACATCTTATTCGGTGCAACAAAAAAAAAAAATTCGAAGCCGAATTTATTCACGTACCGACTTCCGGGATTTCTTCGGCGCCGATCGGCTTCGCTTCCCTTCTAGCAGCCTCGATGATTTCGTTCAGTCTTCGAATCTCCTTCAGCGCTGAATCCAACGCTTTCGCCTGCTCCCTCTTACCCGCCATTTCCTCCGATAATTTCTTCCTCAGTCTCGCGCTCTCCTGATTCTCAATAATAACAATCTGCTCCTTGTCCAGTGTAGATTTTGCCAATTCTTTCTCCAAATCGGCGATCCTCGCCGTGGCAGTGTCTCTCTCCATACTGAACACTTGCAACTCTCTTGCGAGCCTCGAAGTCTCCGATTTCGCAGCTTCGAATTCCTCGGTCAATGCCGCGAGCTGTTTCTTCCTCTCGGTCGAACGGCACTCGGCTTTTTCGCACTGAATTCTCGAGTTCTGTAAAATAATTTATTTTTTAAAATTAATGTCTTACATTCTTTCGACGTAGTTGCTACCAAAGATTCGAAGAAACATAGAAGAACAGATATAGGAAAGATGGAAGAGAGATGGAAGAAAGATGGAAGAAAGATGGAAGAAAGATGGAAGAAAGATGGAAGAAAGATGGAAGAAAGATGGAGGAAAGATGGAGGAAAGATGGAGGAAAGATGGAGGAAAGATGGAGGAAAGATGGAGGAAAGATGGAGGAAAGATGGAGGAAAGATGGAGGAAAGATGGAGGAAAGATGGAAGAAAGATGGAAGAAAGATGGAAGAAAGATGGAAGAAAGATACAAGATAGATAGAAGAAAAATAGAAGAAAATAGAAGAAAAATAGAAGAAAAATAGAAGAAAAATAGAAGAAAAATAGAAGAAAAATAGAAGAAAAATAGAAGAAAAATAGAAGAAAAATAGAAGAAAAATAGAAGAAAAATAGAAGAAAAATAGAAGAAAAAAGATCACCTCGCATTCCCTGCGCAACGTCTCGATCGCTCCCTTCTGATTCTCAAGGTCGTCGGTGAGTTTCTTGTTAATCTCCCGATACTCTGACCGATCGTCCTTGAGCCTCTCGATCTCCGCCAGGAGCGCTCGGGTTTCCTCCTCGTTCTCCGAGCTCTTCGAGTCGCTTCTCGAGCTCCAGTCGATCGTGTCGTCATCGTCGTTCGCCCGATTGTCGTCGTCGATTTTTCCCCTGTCTCTGGCGACCGTTTCGCAGCCTCCCTCCGCTTCCCACTGAACATCGCGTCCGCATGCCTTCCCCAGCTCGTTCTCCAGGAGCTTTATCCTCTCGATGGCTTTCTGGTAGTCCCTCAAGTTTTCCTCGGCACTACCGTTCGTTTCCCGATCGTCGCTCTCGTCGATTCTCGAAGCGCGCTCGTCAACCTCCGTCGGTAATCTCCGCGAAGCGCTCTCTACTCGGCAGTTCCTCCTCTTGCCGGCGCGCGGCGCTGGCAGCGACGCGATTCTCTCGTCGACGATCGTAGAACTTCCAAGACGAAGTTCCAATTCTTTATCGCAACGATCGCTCTGTTCACGAGCGTCATTTCTCGTCGCCAGTCGATCGTCCAGCTCCTCAAGCGAATACCGAGTCTCTCGTTCGTGCTGGAGCCACGAATTTTTCTCACGAGCCCCGTCACGATTCTGCCTCTCAGCGATCGCAGCCTCCAGCTTATCGAGCCGATTAGCCAGCTTGAGCTTGTCGTCCTCGTCCTCATCGCCGTTCACGCTCGACGGCCTCTTCCTCGCGCTCGCGCTGCGCGACGATTCGATCCTCAATTCGCGTTCCCTGTTGAGCTCGAGATAGAGCGCCTCCAGCTGGGCGAGTAGCGTACCGTGGGCCGAGGCCAGTTGCTGATTCGCCGCCGCCAGATGCGAGACCGTTCGCGCGAGCTCCGTCGCTTCCTGGTGCATCGACGGCAACGCGCCGCTACCGCAGCCCGACTGCCAACCCGTCATTTGAGCAGCGTACGTTAACTGTAATTATAGTACGGTCATTATCGTTTCGCGCGCAGAAGCGTCGCGTCATTTTTTCTACGATCTCTCGTCCGAGTCTGCAATCTTCATTGATCTCTTTGTCAGTCGCGCTAGGAGAGTCGAGTTTTTATTATTATTTTCTTGGATAAAAAAAAAAATTGGAATAAATATTTTTAAGCCTACAACTCATGAGTAGCTTCCAAACGCACCGGACGCGAACGTGAAAATATGAGCTTGCTGATATTCTTGCGGTTTTCAGTCTTCGAATGGCTTTTTCATTAACTAAATGTAAATACAATCAGATTACTCGTAGACCATTCTCTTCCTTATGAGAAGGAGGAAGAAAACCAAAACCATGAGAAATACTGTTTATCGGCATAGGATCGGTTTTAAGATCAAGAAAAACGTGGGCTGCGTTCGCAGCCCAGTCATGCGTTTGAAGGTGAACAAAATTAAGTCATGAGCTGTAGGGTTAGGACAGTGAGTAGCGGTTACAAAAATCGAGATGCTTTGGCGTCCGTCATTGAAGAAACTATTTGTGCGCATTCGCATGAAAGCCACTTTGTCGACACGAAGTTATGCGTACGAGCCTTTTTCCGTTACAATTTTGCACGTAATTTCTCTTTTTAGTTTTCTTCTTTAATCTGGTTGAAAAAATTACGGTTTTATTCGATCGTAGTTACACTCGACGCGGCACGAGTCGTCGAATCGTTTTCCGCAGCGACGATAAAACAAAAGGTCAATTTGACCGTCAACGATTTTTCAAAAACGTGAATATGTGGGAAAAAAAATAAAATAAGAACTGGTAAAGTTACGATTTATAACTGTCGATGAAACGTCTTCGTCAGGGTTTTTTTTTTATACGAAATAAAATGAAATTAAGAACTCAAAAGAATCGTCACTAGCCGCGTGTAATCGATGCACAAGAAAATAGAAAACGAACGAAAATGCACAAGAAAATAGAAAAAGAACGCGAAAGCAAAGTCGGACGTTTTCCGCAGCGATTAAAGAAAGGGTCAATTTTTACTGTCACCGATGAAAAAGCAAAAACGCAAATATATGAAAAACTGGAACCGATAAAGCGAGGCTTTTGCATACGGACGATCACGCTTTATAATCGTCGTTGTCTTCGTCACTCTTTTTTTTTTAAATAATGTTGCGCGAGTGCTGAGTTGATTAAAAGGAATCGTCACTGACCTCGTGTAATCGATGTACAACAAAATATTTTTAAAAAAACGAACTCAAAAGTCAATTTTGACTCTCACCGTTAAAAAAAAAAAAAAACCCGAATATACGAAAAACTAGAAGAGATAAAGCGGAGCCTTTGCGAACGAGCGGTCACGTTTTATGATCGTCGTTTTCTTCGTCAGTCTTTCTCTTAATAATGCAGCGAGAGCGATGAAAATTGATTAATAAAAAGAATTGTCACTAGCCTCGTGTGAAATCAGTGTGCAAGAAAATAAAAAAAAGAACGAATCCAAAGTCGAACGTTTTCTCGGACGGAAATCGATCGGGATCGAACACAAAGGCTTTAACGCGCGGCGATATCGGCCGAGCGTCGGATATTCCTCACGGCACCGTGGACAACTGCGTACTGAAACGAAAGAAGTCGCGGCGCTACAGCGAGCGAGACAACAGTTCGAGAACGCGGCACGATACACGGAGACTGAGACGACACGTGATTATTTCGCGATAGCTCGTCTACCGTGGAAAAACGAAATTTTCGTGACTATGACTCAGCGTGTTCTCCGTTAAACGAGGGAGGAGATGAAAATTCGTTGGAAACTCGCCAGTGCAAAATATCATTCTCATCCCTGGCCTAGCCTTGCGACGCGATAGCTCACGCTCTCGGACTGTCCATCGGTGAAAGTTTGTCGCAAGCTGTTGATTCTTGTTGATGTGGTTATAGCAATATTTACAACGCAATGGAAATGCACCAGACGTTTTCAAATTCATTAAAAAAAAAATAGAAAGATAAAAATAAATGATTACACTGTGGGTTCCGAAAAGGTCGTTGAGAAATACGTCTCTGTGGCGCTTTTGTCTTTCTGCGCTCTGGCTGTGTACTCACCAAGGTCTCTTGCTGCGGACGTAGACTCGACAGGCTCGGAGCCGAGGGCCTCTGATGCCACCATTCTTCGTTCTTCAAACTGGCAGAGGATCTTGGATCCTACCATTTTCATGGTTTGGAAAAATAATATAATCATTATTATTTATATAGTAATATAAAAATATCCCTTCGTCAGTTTTATTTTTTTTATATTTTTGTCAAAGTGTAATCTAGATTTTAAGAAAGCTCATTTCAGGAAAGTTCATTCCAAGAAGCCTCAGTCCAAGAAGGCACATTCCAAGAAGGCTCATTCCAAGAAAGTTCATTTCAAGAAGGTTCAGTCCAAGAAAGTTCAGTCCAAGAAGAGTCATTCCAAGAAGGTTCATTCCAAGAAGGTTCATTCCAAGAAAGTTCATTCCAAGAAAGTTAATTCCAAGAAGGATCATTCCAAGAAGGTTCAGTCCAAGAAGGTTCAGTCCAAGAAGGTTCAGTCCAAGAAGGTTCATTCCAAGAAACTTCATTCCAAAAAAGTTCATTCCAAGAAAATTAATTTTGCAATTGTTACGGTGATTTAAGGTATTTATTAATTTTTTTTTTCTTAAACCGACCTGAAATCCGGGATTTCCTAGGGTAACGGTGCTGGTTCCACTGGCCCTTCTGTCCCCCGAAGATTCGCATGAGCTGCCCCTAGAGATTCCCGACCGAGGATTTCCGGTGTAGAATGGCGGTGGTAGCGGCGGTGGTTCCTGGCACTTAAAGTTGTTCGGCAAACTACCCCCGGCACCCATTTCTTTTGTATTTGATCCCTTGGCTATTTTTTTTTCTTCTCCTCCGTCGAAGAACTTTGGATCCGCGACTTCCGGTACGTGGCGACCGGTCGTTTGTCTCGAATTCGTATGTATCGTTATTCCACTCTGAAATTTCGCATACTCACAGCGATAGGCCTACTATCGATCGGACGATTACGCAATCGGTAATACATCGACACCCTCCCGTACGTTTATTTATAGGGACGGGGAATTTTCACCGCATAGATCGAAACGTGTCCCACTTGCCTACTTGTTAGTTATTTCGTTTGGCAATCGGTCTCGTTCGATCGCTCTTTATTCGTCGTCCTAATTGAGAAACAATTGGGACGTTTCAATAAAGGAGCCCGCTTTGAAGAACAATAAAAGTAAAAGAAAATTGACGGAGATATTGTTCAGTAATTATATTTTTAAAGTTAATTAAAAAAAAATATGTCCCCATGCAAATAGGCAATAACGAATTGTCACGTTATACGAAAGAGCCGGGCTGGGTGACAAGTGAACGGTTGAAGGGCACCAGAAATAAAAAATTAAATAAAAATTAAATGAAACAAAAAAAAATGGAATGTAGATTGAGAAATTAATTTTCAAGTTGGGTTAGGGCATTGGAGATCACGAACAAGTTCTTAAGGTAGTCCTTGCGAATAGTATTCACTTTGCATAAGTTTCAGAGAAATGAGACGGAATTGCAATCACTTTCGGATGACATAAAAATCTGGAAAAAATCAAACATGCTAAAGGTGCTGAAAATATTAATTTCACATAATAATAATTCCAAAGAGAATTTAAAGATCTGAAAAAATTCATACGCATTCAGTAAAATGAACGAATCATTTTCATAAAAAAAAAAAAAAAAAAAGATGTTATGTTTCCGGAAAATTCGTGGAACAATTTTATGTTTCCGTTTAATCTGTTAACGACATTGCGGAATGATTATTATGCAAAATTAATGCTTTCAGCACCTTTGCTATGCTTGATTTTTTGTTTTTCAGATGTTTGTTTCACATGCTCTTAAGAGCATGCGCAATACCGCGGTCGGTAATAAAAACTGTAATCAAGTTTTCTCACGGATTCTTGAGAGTACTGTCAAAAGAAAAGTGTCATCGGAAGCCGAGATGATATCCGCTTCCGGTGTGACTCTTCTTTTGAGCGTACATACCCGAATCCGTGTAAAAAGTTCATTACAGTTTTTGATACCGACTGAGCCCGGAATGAAAGGGGAGGGAGGTGTTTCATACAGTCTTAAAATCTTGTGCGACTGACTCGATGGGATTGTATTTATGAACTGTTTCAAATGAAATTAGCTATACGTTGTCGCATACTATTTTTGCAATAAGAAAAACAAACCAATGTATACACTTGAGCAGCAAGAATAAATATTACTACTATCAAAAATAATTGGGACGATTCAATAAAAGAGTCCCGTTTGCAGAAACAACAACAAAAAAAAATAAAAAATAAAAGAAAACTGCCAGAGATATTATTTAGCGATGATATTTTTCAAGTCAATTAAAAGAGAATACAAAAAGGAAATAACGAAATTTCACGTTATACGAAAGCGTCGGGGTGGGTGACACGTGAACGGTTGAAGCGCACGAAAATTTCACCTATAAATAGCCGGTACGCTCGAACCGAAACACGCCGGTAAATTTAGCTCCGTGTACGAAAACAAAGGATCGCTATATGGTTCCTGGATTGCTCGCGTGATTTTCACACGCACGAACGTGCACACACACACGCGCGCGCGCGCGCACACACACACACACACACACACACACACACATACACACACACACACACATCCGTACATAAACCATCCACTGCGCATTAATTGAAAATCTCTAAAATATATCGCGCGCCAAGTACGCGAATTATCGTGCGCGGTGTCCTTGACGAGCGAAGTCCCGAACGTGCGCGCACGTGCTCACGATCTTCGATCCTATCTCCCCCCGAAATCTAAAAAACTTCGAGTTTCGTTTTGAGAAAAAGGGAGAGAGAGAGAGAGAGAGACCCCCGTGACGTCAAAGAACGCTCACGGTTCTCAATGGAAATCTATTAATATAAAACGAGGATTCCTCGACGCGGCGAGATGAGAGAAAATCGTTTCGGTTTATTTACGGTTAAAACACGCGTCCGCGTACAAAAAGCTCCGTCGAGAAATTATTTTCCGTTACACAAAGTATCCATTCGGCAAAACGTTTGTTCGAAACAACGAAAAAAACAAAAAAGATATCTCAAATAATTATTTTTCGTTCCCCAATTATTATTATTATTATTATTATTATTATTATTATTATTATTATTATTATTATTATTATTATTAATTTTATTGTTCCGTGAAAAACACGCGGCCGCGTACGAGAGCTCCGTGGTCGTCGAAATAATTTTCCTTCTACGCAAAGAGTGTCAATTCGCTGGAAGGTCCGTCTAAAAGAAAGAAAAAAGAAATCTCAACGAATTATCTTTCGTTTCACGTTTCGAGCCGGGTACGATACAATTCCACTGATAGTTATTATCGATTTATCCGTTCCGGGTAAGAGCCGCAAAGCGCCGCCGAACGGAGAGTCTCTATGCGTATAAATAAAATAAATGACGCAACTATAAGTGGAAGTCTGAGAATTACGCGAGACAACGAGAATACATAAGCGGATGAGACTGTATTTATTTACGAACAATTGAATCACTCTCGATCGTCCCCCGAGATTTTTCGAACGACGAACGAAAAGCCCGAACCTCGAGGAGTTTCGGTATTTTCACCTTCACCGAGGTCTTCGCACGTAACTCGGCGCTCGGCTCGACGTTACGTCGCTCGCCCCTCCACCCCCCCCCCCGCCCTCCTCTTCCCTTCGCCGGACCGAGAGATCGTTAGCGCATGCGCGCACCCGAGGCCGAAGATTTCCCGGGAGCAACGAGCTTCCTCGTTTACCCTCTCGCACAATTCACGATAAACGGAGAGACTCACGATTGTCGAATGAAAACGTCGATGAATCACTTTGGGGCTGTCGAATTTGTGAGATCCACTCGTGTTCTGCGGGACAGCGTCTGCAACGCCTACCGGTTAACACTTGCTGGCTGCTCTCCAGGCTCCCCGTTTCTCCTAGGTGTATCGGACTAAAAATACAACGGACGCGAGGAGAGAGGTTTTTCGTTAAACCGCAGTGAGTCTCGAATCTCGGCGCGACGGTCGCCCTCGCCTGGCGAAACGATCGAACGAATATCGGTCGACTCCTCAGACTCGGATGTTAATTCTTAGATCGCGCGCAGCTAAAGCATCTGGCATCATCGATCGACGGCCGAGCGGACAGCCCAGTTGCATTCGGAAGGCAGCCGATCGGATCGTATATTAGATAATAAGAAATAGTACTATTGCGATACTAGTGCGTAAAAGCGGACCTTCGGCGAAGGTTGGAAAGTGGCTGCACGAACCGGATCGAGCGCTACGACGGCACGAGGCGAAGCCGAGTGTTGTTGCAGCGCGAGAGAAGGCGATTGCGGCCACTTTACAACCGCCGTCGGGAGTCCGCTTTTACGCACCAGTATCGCATACTACTTTTTGTGACGAATGCATGAAAGGTGCCAGGTTATGTTGCTAGCCGGGCGCGCCAATAGAGGAAAAAGAGACGGCGTGCGCATGCGCTCGTAAACACTGTGCGCATGCGCACGTAAACACTGCGCGCATGCGCACAGTATTTTCGATGCGCTTTTGCGTTGCGTTAAAAACTCGAAGCGTGTCGTAAACAGTCATTACGACACGCTTCGAGTATTTATGCAACGCTTCCAGTATTTATGTAACGCCTTCTTGAAAAACACCACTTTATGTCGCGCCCGACTCCCACATAAAGCAGCACAGTTTCATGCATGAGTTACAAAAATGAATTTTTTTTTACAGTTTAATGTACATTGTTAAATTAGTTGTTAAGTTAGGTTAGGGAATTTGAGATGGCGAACAAGCTCTCAAGGTAGTATTTGCGGAGAGCCTGAGTACACTTTGGTTCAGAGAGAATCGAGAGAGGAATTGCGAATCGCAATTGCGAATTGCTGAACTTGAGATAAAAATCTGAAACAAAAAAATCAAGCGTATTTAAAGGTGATGAAAAGATTAATTTGCCATAATAATAATTCCTAAATGTTATTGACAAATTCATGAAAAATAAAGATGTTCGACAAATCTCTCAGAAACCTAACTTTTTATTTAATGAAGGTGATTCGTGCACTTTTCTGAAAACGTACGAATTTTTTTCAGTATTTTAAATTCACTTCGATTTTTTTTTTTTTTTTAATATGAAAAAAATGTCTAGAAAGTCACAAAATTCAAAGTGAATTTGAAAGTCTGAAAAAATTCACACGTATTCAAAAAAAGAAAAAAATGAACGAATCACTTTTACTTTTTTTTAAATGTTAAGTTTTCGGGAGATTTGTTGAACAATTTTATCTTTCGTCAACGGACGGCGAAGAGAGGTTTTTCGTCAAACCGCACTGAGTCTCGAATCAGTCGCCCTCGCCTAGTGAAACGATCGAACGAATATCGGTCGACCCTGGTGTTAATTTTTAGATCTCGCGCAGCTAAAGACGGCGCGATATCTGGCGCGATCGATCGTCGGCCGAGCGGACACCCCAGGTTGCATTTGGAATGCAGTCGATCGGATCAACGATCGGACGATCGAGGATCCTCGACGATCTATGCGAAATCTATTCTTAAACGACGCGACAAACAAATGTTAAACGATCGAGGAAAAGTGCCTCGAGCAAGTACCTCGAGTATAAATGTTTACGGCATCGTTTTACGGCGATGCCATCGTTTGCCTGTATTTACGATGTCGTAAATACGCAACTCGAAAACTATGGCAAAAGTTTGATCGTGAAATTTTGAAAAAAAAAGAGTGACCGAGTATTTTTTCATTTGGTGAAGTAAGACGATTTTTTTTTTTGAATTCTTAGACGACGAAGAGTTTTTATTATATGCGTTACTAAACTAGGACGGCGATAAAGTTGGTAGGAATTAAAAAACAAAAAAAAACTATTGAAGATAATGAGAATTATCAGTAGAATTATTTCATCGATTTCAGCGTCAATAAATATACGACTGGAAAATGATGGTAAAGTTTTTAGTTCGGCCTCGTGAAATTTTTTAAAATAAATAATAAATAAAAAAAACATTATTGGTTGTTTTTTTCACTTCGCGAATCAAGGCGATTTTTTGTCGATTCTTAGGCAACGAAGAGTTTTCATTGTATGCATCGATACGAAACAATAACGGCGATAACGACGATAGGAGTAGAAAGAAAATATTCAAGATAATCGTCGAATTATTCCTTCGATATCACCGTCGTGTGCCAATGGATCAACGATCAGGTGATCGACGATTCACGACGATTCGACGCACTCTATTTTTAGATGACGCGACAAAGAAAAGTCAAACGATCGAGGTACGTATAGCGATGCGAGGTACGTATAGTGTGCGTATATTTATGGCACATAAATATATACGACTGGATAACGATGATAAAGATTTTAGTTCGCCGTCGTGAAATAAAAAAAAAAAAAAGAAGAAAAAAGTGAGACGGAATGTTTGCCCGTTTCGCGAAGTACGCACGGCGATTTTTTTTTTAATTCTTACGCAACGAAGAGTTTTTATTAAATACATCGTTACGAAACAATAACGGCGATAACGTTGATAACAGTGAACAAAAAAAATTCAAGATAATCGTCGAATTATTCCGCAAATCATGCGCACTTCCGGTATGAAGAAAACTCTCAGAGCCTGCAGAGGAATTAATTATAACAATGAACTGCTGATAAAGAAAAAAAAACATTTCAATAACCCAGTACCTGACGATGGCAAATTTAACGTCAAGATAATCGTCGAATTATTCCCCAAATTATACGCACTTCCGGTATGAATAAAACTCACAGCCTGCAGAGGAAACGGTTATAACAATAAATTGCTGATAAGGAAAAAATATGTTAATAGTACAGTACCTGAAAATGGCGAATTTAACGTCATCAAGATAATCGTCATATTCCCCAAATTATGCGCACTTCCGGTATGAAGAAAACTCTCACAGCCTGCAGAGGAAACGATTATAACAATGAACAGCTGATAAGGAAAACATATTTTAATAACCCAGTACCTAAAGATGGCAAATTCAATGTCAAGATAATCGTCTAATTATTCTCCAAATTATGCGCACTTCCGGTATGAAGAAAACTGTCACAGCCTGCAGAGGAAACGATTATAACAATGAACAGCTGATAAGGAAAACATATTTTAATAACCCAGTACCTAAAGATGGCAAATTCAATGTCAAGATAATCGTCTAATTATTCTCCAAATTATGCGCACTTACGGTATGAATAAAACTCTCACAGCCTGCAGAGGAAACGATTATAACAATGAACTGCTGATAAGGAAAAAATATTTTAATAACCCAGTACCTGAAGATGGCAAATTCAATGTCAAGATAATCGTCTAATTATTCTCCAAATTATGCGCACTTCCGGTATGAATAAAACTCTCACAGCCTGCAGAGGAAACGATTATATAAATGAACTGCTGATAAGGAAAAAAATATGTTAATAATCCAGTACCTGACGATGGCGAATTTAACGTTCTTTCCCTGGACCAATATTCCCGATGGTTTCGGAATTTTGAGTACCCTCGGCACAGATGTCGTAATATTCGCCGCCTGGTCCATCGGGAGATTTTCCGAACGTTCCACTGCATCGGTTTTGTTATTTTGACCTTTCGATTCGTTATATTTGTCCTCCAATCTTTTTCCTCCTTCTACCACAACGCCGGACGATTTTTCGTCGACGCGATCGTCGCTTATTGTTTCGTGCGTTACTGTAAGATCCAATGCGCTTTCTGCCGAAGAGTCTGGATTCGTTTGGGCTTCGCGATCGACGAGCTTTGTTCGTTCTCTCTGGGCAATGTAAAATTTCCTCTGCTCGGTGAGCTCGGCGATAGTTTGTTGTTGCTTCGCGATTAAACTTTTCAGCGCAACGATTTCGTCCTCCAGCTTGTAAATCTTTCTGGAATCTTCGTCGGTCGTGCGATCGTTTTCTCTTACACGCCGAAGAACGATCTGCTTGTTACGAGAAGGGGGGGGGGGGGAGAAGAACGAAAGTTTGTTATTAGCCACTCGCTTCGGGTTGAAAAAACAGACGTAGACAAAGGTGATATAACGAACGACCTCTTTTCCCTTCTCGTCCGTAATCTTGACGATTCCACGAACTGCGAGCGAGCCGAGCATTTCGGCAACAAAAGCCTCGTAAGCACGCAGACGCCTGGCAAGATTCTCCCGAGCGCCCTTCGCGTTCTTCAGCGAATTCTCGGCGAGACTCAAGTCCCTCTCGAGCCTGTGAACTCGATTGAGAAGCGAGTCGCTGAACGCCGTCAGAAAGTCACCCTGCAGAGAACTTTTGCCGATAGATTACCTCTTGTCGGTAACTTACCGACCGATGATAAAATAGATTTTTTAGAACAGATTTTCTCCTGTTACTTTCAAGAACGATCGTTGATCGGTAACTGATATATCAATGTTATGTGTTTCCGGATACGTCGAGAATATTTCGTCAAACTCAGATAAAGTTAATTGACCCTTGAACCACAAATTTGTCGGTTGCAATAGTGCAACAGTTTAGTGGCAAACTCTGCGAAACGGTCAACTGCGAGGGCACTTCCGAGACCGTTGATTTATCAGTCAGAAAGTCACTATGCAATCAACTTTAACCGATATATTACCTCTCGCCGGTAACTTATCGACCGATGGTAAAACAGATTTCTGTCGAAGACTTTTCTCGCGTCACTTGCCCTTACGATCGATCGATAACTGATAACTCGATGTTATTCGCGCGGCCAAAGATCGATTTCTGGTTTTGCGATTGCGTTCCCGGATTCTTAAAGAACATTTTGTCAAACTCACACGAAGATGATCGACCTTCGATCCGCAAATTTGTCGGTGACAATAACGACAGTTTAGTGGCAAAGCCTGCGGAACGGTTATGTGTGAGGGCACTTCCGAGACCGCCGATTTGTCTTCTTTCACCGCAGGCTCGTTATTGTTAACTGTCGTACTGGAGAACGCCTCGATCGTCGGGAAATTGTTCGACGCGCAAGCACCTTCTTGCAACGGGTCGTTGCAATGCGCATGCGCAAAACGGAAACAGGTACTCACAGCCATGATTTGAATCTCCTTGCTGATGTAGACAAATCGGTATTCCAGATTAAGGGGAGCCTGAGTGTTGTGCACGTTTTAGAATAATTCCAGTATCCTCCAATATTTCTCAAACATGATTGTGATAAATCGGCATAAAATGAATTACCTCGCGGTGAAAAATTCGAGGAAACGTTATCGTTCGGCTCAGAGGATTCTTTGCATTCGGGGCCGGCGAGAGGGTGTACTCGAAGGTCAAGTACTGTTGAAGGTTCAACCAATTTCGGGGAAAAATGCCTATCCAATCTCTCGTAGAAGGTTTGAACTGTCGGTAAAGTTATTGGAGTTAGAATCACTGACAGTTTTTTCAAAGCATAATCCTCCATTTTTGCACGATTTTCATTAATTATGGCTCATTCTTTTGCCTTGAAAGATGTTCCGCAAATTCACCACCCAGGTATTCGATAGTATTCTCCGTTTAAAATATACAGTTCTTTGTTTATGAAGGCTGTCGATGGATAAATAAATGGCTGTCATTTTTAAACGGACAATACTATCGAATATCTAGATGGTGAATTCTTAGATAATCTTTCAAGGCGGAGAATGGACCGTAATACATTAGAATCGAGCAAAAATTATGGATTATTTTTGAAAAAACTGTACGTATATTTATCTTTTCGAAAATTAGAACAAACCAGTTAATATTTTTGCAAGTCCATTACAATTAATGTCTTTCTAGGTTAAGTGTACCTGCTGCAATAAAACAACGATCCACTATAATGAAAGGATGCGTAAAGGTTTGTATGAACGACTTTGAAAACGCAACACTCATTTAACTAGTGTTAAGCGCTCCGATCTCTTCAACCAATAACGAAAAAGCGTCCGAAAATTAAAGAAGTGTCCGCAAACTTTGAGAACCTCGAATTTGATCAATCTCATCGTTAGTTCGATACGAAAAACAAAAAAAAAAAATGAAACTTTCGTTAACCTCATTCCGCAGTGTATAATCAACGACGACGTCCTCGTCGATCCGATAAGTCGACTTGACGTTGACGAATGCAACCGAATTTTCGCAAATATCGCGAGACTCGTACAATCTTGCACCGGTAGGCAAGCAACGAAACATTGTTCGTTGAAATTCCAGCGAGTCTTTGAACTGTTTACACCTCAAATATAACGAAGATCCATGATTTCCGGGATTTTAAATATCGATGACAGCTCATTGTGATCTCGACTCGTCGGTTCCTCATTCGTTCATCCCTCAATGGCGCCAGTGTGTCTTTTCTGAACCGTTTCGTACATTTCTATGTTTTTCTCTCTCTCTAACTTACCGACCGTCGGTAAGTTGCCATCGAAAAATAGCGTCCACTAATAAAAATACCACGGACGTTCACTTTTATATCGTTCCGTTAAACTTCATAACTCTCCCATTGTTATTTTGCTTCACAACAAAATAGTGCACTTAAACATCTGTGCGTGCGAGAAAGATAGTTGCAATTTTCAAATTAACTTTATTCAATGGTGCTAATTTTTTTGAGGAAAAAAATTCATTCGCGTAGCATGCGAAATTACCGTGCGCATCCAGCTCGAATTTGCTTTTTCCTCAAAAAAAAAAAAAAAAAAAAAAAAAATGATCAACCTTGAGAAAAGTTCATTACAGTTATCATAGCCGACCGCGATATTTCACCTTCCTCTTAAACTGCAATGTACGCGTATCGTGGCTCAACCCTTTCGTAAATTTTTATTTTCCTCTCTAGCTTGCCGACCGTCGGTATCTTACCATCAGAATATAACCTTCACGAATAAAAACACCACGGACGTCCCACTTTTATATCTTTTCGTCAAAATTTCTTATCTCTCCCATTGTTACTTTTCCTTCGTACAACGCACTCAATTAATCCTCGCCGCTCTCTCCACATTCCGAGATCAAACGCTCTCGAAATCCGCAACGTACGCGCGTCGCTGATACAAAATTCACAAACTTCCGTGCTGTAAATTCCATTGTGATGCCGTTCGGCACCGTCGCGCGAATCCTGCCGAAGTAAAGAGGCAGCAACCGCAAGCGGCTGCAGCAGCAGCAGCAGCAGCAAAGCCACTTTGACAATTTTCCTCGCGATATATAATGGAGAGCTAACAGGACAAAAATCGGGCGCATCATATTCCGCGATCCCTCACTTCGCATCAGTGTTTTCACGATCGCCGTAGAAGCTCAGTGATGCGATTCGACGTGACGAGGATACGCGCTGGCGAAAAGTTTTATCACGAAAATTTTCATCCCGCTAATCACAAGTGTCGAACGACCCGGTAGTCGCGTCGAACGATTTTTGTATTGTATATTTTTTTTCGACGGATCTCTCGTTCTCGTCCCTTCCACCGTTGATATGGCCGTGGTCGGAGGTTTCGATTATCTGTGTCGCCTTTGCGCGACCAAAACTGGCATCCTAATGGGCTTACCGATCTTCGAAGCCGGCGATCGCATGAGAAATATTGACAAAAAAATCGCCGCCTGTTTGCCAGTTCAGGTGAGAATCTTCACTCTGATTTACCAACAAAACTCTCGCGCGGCTCTTTCTCTCTCTCGTTTTCCAACAATTTTTCGACCAGCAAAGGTTTACCTGCAATTTTATTGCAAGAGAAAAATAATAATTTGGTGTGCCGAAGTTTTTGTACTGAAGAGTTGCCTAAGAGCACTCGTTTTTTAGACATGCCGTTGCAAACTGTCTCGGCTCGAAGCAGACTAAAGTTTTTTTTTTTCCTGTATTTTGCAACGCTTACTTTAGTGCAACGATACAAATGCGCTTGTCATACAGCAATTATAGAGCAAGATCGCTTATATAGATTCCGATTCTCAATAAAAACTTTTTAATTGACGATGATTTATCGCACGAATTTGTTCGGATCGTACTTGCTCCGTTAAGAAAGCTTACATAAAAATTCAAAGATTGCCTCATAATCGCATAGTAAGTAAATAAATTCATTTAATTATGTTGACAAAAATTATAAAACGCTATGTAAATAAATAAATTTTCTAAAGCGTTTTCAAGATTCGAGCATGAGAGATGATATTTGCGTATGATTTCTAAACATAAAGTTCAATAATAGATGAGCTAAGTTGAAAGGCAATACTAGTATAGTAATTATTTATTTAATTTTTTTTTCAACAGAAATATAAGGATAGTTTATTATTATTAGACTTTTTTTATTTATTTATTAAGACACATTTGTATTTTGATAGTCGGTTAAGGAGAAATGCGTTAGTAAACAAACAAGCAAACAAAAATGAATACACTTATTATATATAATAAAAATAAAAATGTTTCGTACATACATTTTTATGTCCTGTATCTGCGATATTTAATTGCGAGTTTAATTTTCTAATTCATTTTTTGCAGGTTTCGCTGACCGACCAGTTGCCTAAAGTGGTGTGCGAGGAATGCGCATACAAGCTGGACCAGATGTTCGATTTTCGAGAAAAGTGTTTGCACACCGAGGGGATGTTTATGGAGATGCTGAAGGAGATAAAGGACGAGGACGGCTGTATAGAGAGAACGATGCGCCGGGTGGACGAAATTCCCGCTATGAGAAACAGCATAGAAAGGCTTCGTTGTACAATGGGCGACATGAGGAACGGAGATTGCGCGACGCGAGTCGAGCCGATCGAGACGACGATCGGGACGATGCAAGTTATGGACGACATGGATCTCGCCGGTGGCGAGCAGGTCGTCAGTCAGGAGGAAATCGGAACGCAGGAGAACGATATAGAAGTCACGGGAATCGATTGCCTCGACGGCGATACCGTTAGAATGGTCGACGAGCACATACGCGAAGTAAATATATTCAATTAAAATTTCCGTATAAGGAAAAAAACAAAAAATACTTGACAATTGAGGTTTTCACAAAGATTCCTCATCTAATCTGGTTTTGTGCACAACGCTTCTATGAAAGATCATTTTCCGTGATTATTTAGCTTTGTCATAGTGGAAACTTTGTTGGGAAAAGAACAATAATCGCGTTTGAAAAATATGGCTGTTTGGAAATAGAAAAAAAGCACTAATTTTTACAATATTCACTACAAAAATATTCCCTAAAAAATTGTAGTTATTGGTCGGTTCGGTGCCACGTGTAATGTATTTTTTCCACTGATCACAAATCTCCCACTAATTTGACTCTTAACTCAATATCCGATACGGAAACTAACGTCAGAAATACAATAGTAATTTTTCGAAAATTACAAAAACTTTTAATCTAATAAAATTTAAAGGGTTCAATCGATCCTCACCGAATTAAGTAGGGATCATCAGTCGATAATAGTCCCTTGTGTACAACTTTTTGCTCCGCGACCTCAAAGATTGTCAAAACGTGCGATCAGACTTCTTTAGTAAAGTTCAAAACCATGTAAGATTTTTATGACTAATAGCATTTTACTAAAAATGTAACCAGACCTTGAGGATTTCCCTCACTGAGGACACCTTCTACCTACCTTATTTAAAAATTTGAGTAAATAGAAACCTTATTTCGAAATTTCAGTAACTTGAAACGACATTTAGAAATTTCAGTAAATAGAAACATTGTTTAGGAATTTCAGTAAACAGAGACCTTACATAGAACTTTCAGCTTGATAGCTCAGGCCGTTCTCAAGTTATAAGAGTTTCAATTTTTCGGCTTTGATACACTCACACACATACGTGCACGAGCTCACATCCAGCATTTTTTTCTAAATGTCATTTTCCGATGTTTTGGATCATTCTGAACACAATTTCATTAAAATCGCAAAAAAAAGTATTTTTCACAAAAACAAATCTTCCTCCACGAGGAAGCAAAAAAAAAAAATGATCTATTTAATCGGAATGTAATTGTTGTGATTTAGGTCTCCAATCACGAGATCGCCATGCATCTGGAGGGCGACATGACCGTCGTGGGGAATTTGACGGTGGACGGGCATCTCAGTCAGCTCGGTATAGATTACGTCACGACCATCGGCCCAGAGAGTCAGAGTCAGGAGCAGATAGTCCATTACTGCGATAACGTTAAGTACGAAACGGTCGTCGTCAAGGAGGAATACCACAGGTTACAGGAGAGACTGACGGTCGATGGTTCCGCGCACTGTATAAAAAATAACGTAAGTTATTTTACCCACGAAACGAACACGACAATACAATAACGAAAATAAAAAAGAGCCCGAAAACGCACGACCCGAAAAAAAAAAATCCATTCCGTGCATTGACCGAATTAAATTTTTCAGGTCGCCAGCGACGCCTTTCCCGCTCGTCCCGAGGAGGAAAGCGACACGGTGATCGGCGATTCCGAGAATCACGTAGCGATCGACGCCCTTCACTCCGAGAATCTTGCATCGACGAGCCAAGTGAACTCTAAGAACCCCGAAATAATCGTCGAGTACACGAAGAGATCGAAGCAGGCGTTGCTAGACAATATACTTAACAACCCGACCCTCGACGAGACGGGAACGAGTTGGTACGTCTGTCCGTTCTGCAACGAGGCGGCAACGGAGCCGAGTAGCTTAATCGCCCATTACGACCAGCATTTTTGTCGCTGCACCTGCGGTCTATACTTCACGAGCGTCGAGGTGCTGACGCTCCACGAGGAGGAGTGCGAGTTCAACAAGCCGAGCGACGCTCTGAAGGAGGAGGGCGCATCGGAAAAATCGCCGGAAGTCGTCGATCCTGCGGAGATCGTCGACGATCCAGGCGAGGAGGGCAAGAAGCAGCCGAGCGTCAGGCAAAAGTGGACGCCGAAGGTCTGTTCGCAGTGCGGTAAGCAGTACAGAACGAACTACAAGCTTCAGGAGCACATGCGCAAGCACACGGGCGAGAAACCGTTTCAGTGTCTACTGTGCGAGAAGGCTTTTCGCAGCAAGATCGGATTGGCCCAGCACACGGCGACGCACACCGGCGAGTTCGACTACAACTGCTCGACGTGCGGCAAGGGTTTCCAGTGCAAGAGCTATCTGATCGTCCACCAGCGCGTCCACTCGGACCTGAAGCCCTATCCGTGCAGCACCTGCGGACAAAATTTCAAGACCAAGCAGTCCCTGCTGGACCATCAGAATCGCCATCTGGGCGTCAAGCCCTACATGTGCGAGACCTGCGGCCGAGGCTTCATAACAAAGGGCCTCTGCAAGAGCCACCAGAAGATTCACTCCGGCAAGGACAATCGTCAGTATCCCTGCGAGGTCTGCAGCAAGATGTTCGTCAGCAAAAGTTACCTGAACACCCATCTGCGAATTCACACCGGCGAAAAGCCGTATCTCTGCGAGGTGTGCGGCAAGGGTTTTCTCACCAGAGTCGACCTCAAGATCCACTCGACAATGCACACGGGCGAGAAGAGCTTTAAGTGCGAGATGTGCGGCAAGGTCTTCGCGCGAAGAGCCGCCCTCCGCTGTCACAGAAGATCGCACACCGGCGAACGACCGTACAGGTGCGACGTCTGCGGCAAGACCTTCACCCAGTTCAGCCCAATGGCGATACACAAGCGTCTCCACACCGGCGAACGACCCTACGAGTGCGACGTCTGCGACAAGGCTTTCGTGTCGAGATCGACGATGATGTGCCACAGAAAGAAGAATCATCTGCCCATCACGACGACCTCCAAGGACGCCGCGAACAACTGCGAGGAGAACGAGTCCAAAGGGAATCCGTCCGCGGACGTTGCCCTCAGAGAATCCCACGATGGCGTGCAGATCGCCGCCGATTGAGGTCGTTGAGACGCAATCAAAGGAAGGAACTGAAATCGACAATCGACAAGTGTACTTCTCTAGGCCACTGCCAAATGTTGCGAGCACCAACTTTTTTTTACGAATCCGGAGAAGAGAAATCCGTTCGTTCCCGTAGCGAGAGGATATTGATGACTTTGCTTGCATCCAGAAAACGAATATTTTGACGCTTCTTTAGAATGCCGGATGTTTAGGGGGCGAGCTGCGAACACCGCGATGTTTGGAGTCGCGATTCGTATCGGTGGATACTTTTTTTAACGCAAACCTTCATGCACAGCGCGAGTCTCGCGGGAGTGAGGCATTTTTTTTTTCTTCGGGATTTAACCTGGCCGGACTTCTCTACTTAGCGTTTTTTTTTTGCAAAAATCACTGCGACGAGAACGGACTTTTAGGAAAATAATTCGAGCGAGCCTTTGAAATAACGCTATGAGAGACAAGAAACGAACGTACTCCTCGTGTCAACGAGAAGCGCACGCAGGTCGGACCGGCTTTTCGTATCGGCGCGCTTTTTGTCGCTAAAGTACGAAAAAAATTGCGCACTCGGCGCCGACATGCATTACGCTCAGGAACCTTGGAAATTAAAATAAATATGATTGTACATAGAAGTTAATTAAGCGATATACCCTATTTTAAGATCAGAAGACAGTCTCCGTTACACTTCATTTGCGGTATCGACACACCTTACCAATATTTATTCCGATAAATATATCGCTATGATTTTTATTATCTCTTGTATGATTGTGATCAACCAATAAATTGAATTTCTTACGAGACAGTCTTTTCCATTTTTTCATTCCGGATAAGCCGCTGTGATTATTTTTTTTTCTTGAAATTTTCTGGCTCTTCTACTCGCTATTGACGAGTGAGCGACTAAGATCTGCTAATCATAGCTACTGCGACTTCTCAGTGGGGAAACTCAAATCCGCGCTCAAAATCAAGTCAACGAAATGTAAAAACTATAACGGTTACTTATTGTACAGGAGTAAAGTCATAAAAAGTGTAAAAAAATAAAGAAAAAAACGGAAAATTGCGTCTAAAATATGGGTCTTATATTTCACGAAATACAAAAAAAAATTCAAAATGATATATAATTTAAACGGTTCGATCGATTCACCCCAAATTTTTTTTGGCCCGATAGCAAAAAAAAAAAAAAAAAATTGTAAAAGCTAGAGTGCATACGGATATTTTTGAAAAAACTAAAGATCGTGTACAAACAGAACAATTCAATAATTTTTATAAAATGTTCAAGAAACATTAACTATTAACCACACATGCTGTTTGGGAAACGTCAATTTGATTGTTCGAGACTTTCGCGAGTTATTTTTCGAGCTGAGTCACACACACATGCATGCATACATATGTACACACATCGTCCGGAATTTTTTTCTAAATGTGATCTTTCGATGCTTTCGAAAATTCTGAACACGTGTTCATTAAAAACTCGAAGATTTTTTATTTTTTCACCAAAACAAAGCTTCCTCTATGAGGAACCAAAAAATCTTCGGGGATGGAAAAAGGCATTGCGAATATTATGAAAAATTGGTTTTTGTTTTTATTCGTAGTAGTATTAAACAATAACATTGGTGAATAAGATCTAGGAAACCATTTGATGCTCTACGCATCGCAGCGTGACCTAACGTCAGAAATTATAGTATGTAATCATAATAATAATAATCATAATAAAAACGAAACATCTCTACATCTCGATGAATAAACTCTAACGTTACTCGATCCTGCACTCAAGCCGGGCGACAGTTTATCCGACGAAATTCTCTACATCGGAGAGAAAACTGAGTGCCGGAATGACAGAGAGCTCTAAGTTGTGTACGCGGGTGCACAAGTTTCATTTGCGTACAATGGTGACTGTTTTTTGTTTATTTTGCACGAAATAAAATAAAAAATAAGATAAAATCGCTCGAGTCTCACTGGACAAATAAGACTTAATACAATTGACGACAGATAGTGTTTTTTTTTTTTTCTTCAACCTCTGTTAACTCTACGATAATTAGCTAAGCAAGGCATCAATGACAATACTCTTCTGAAATATCTTCTTTTTTTTGTTGTTGTTTTCGTCTATTACGTTATACATATATTTGCACAGGGCCCCCATTAACTCGCGACATACTGAATTGCGAAATTGCTTCATACATATATATGCTGTTTTTTTTCATTTTTCATCATTTTTAGTTTTTCGTTTTTTTTTTTAATAAACGTGGCTTTTCTAATCTCAATGAATGCGCGTATTATACGATAACGGCTTAATCCGCGGTAGCGCTGTTTTTTTAATATAAAATGACATATAAAATTGTAATGGACCACGATAAAAAAACGATACAAACGTTTGAATAACAAAGTACAAAATACGTCCATCGTTGTTCGGTGTAGGTGTTTTTTTTGGTGTGTGTGTGTGTGTGTGTTTGTATTTTTTTGTGTGACTGTGGGTGTAAAGTGAGGTTTTCTACAATTCAAACTATTTTATCGGCTTCAGCAACAATTCATCGACCTCCGTGCAATTCAAGTCGTCGTTTAACTACAAGACGAATCACGGTGCATATACGTATTACACAGGGGCCCCTGCTACGTCAGTGGTCAATCTTAATTACGTGTGTGTTGTTACTTAAACAGTTTTTTTTTCTTTTCCTCTTCTTATGACGTGTACATGTATTATACAAAGCACCAAGGTCTACGTCACAATAACATAATCAGATCGTCGAGACTCGACCGTCCGATTCTTACGCTTTTTTATTTCTTGTTTTTATAACTTTTCTTTTTTTTTCATCGATCCTAAAACTCGAATTCACTATATACGTACGCCTCTACGAAGCCGTGTTCGAATTTCAGCACTGTCGCAACTACTAGGGTTTTTTTTTAATCTTCGTTCATTTCCTACGTACTGTTAGAGTTAGCTGGAGATAAAACAATAAAATCAAATTCAATTTAATAATTCGTCATTTCGAAAGATAAACTGAACGCTAGTAGGCGCGGATCGTCGATGCGGAATGCCGGATGCGCGAGCAATATCCGGACTCTTTATCGCAACGCTCTCGTCGCCCCACTAAAATTAATTATATTTACAAATTGGTAACAGTCATTCGGGCGGAATGCCTGCGTTAGTTTTATGTTTATGTATATATATATATGTATGTATATACGCATGTATACTACGATCTATAAAATTGACACTACACAGAGCGGACAGAAACACAAGCTCGGATACAAAAAATACAAATTTTGATTATTGATGTTTTCTTCGTAAAGCATTCCGCATCGAAAGCCGATCTGTGTCTTTCGTCGCCGAAGACAGACGCCGGCGGAAGAAAAACAAAATTATAATTATTTTGGCAGATACACGCAGTAGTTTGTCGCTTCGATATTCGTCTATCGTTACATTTGATCCCGAAAATGATTCTTAAATTTTACCAATTAGTTAAAACTTAGCATAGTCACAGCGGTTTGATAAAATACGAGAGAGAGAGAGAGAAATAGATAGATTAGAGAGAGAAATAGCGCGAGAGAGCAGTAATAACTCATTTAGGAACACCAAAATTTGGCTTCAGAGTTCACGAATTATTGTGACGGGACAGTAAGTTGCTTTCTTTTGTTTGTTTGTTGTCTAACATACAGTACGCTAAATTCGTCGAAACTCTAAGAAATAACAAAACATTAATGCGTCGGCTTCGCGACAAAAAAAAAAAAAAAATACTTCATATTGTCACGCGAACAATTTTCTCTCGCGTGAGGTTTTTTTTTGTCCTCGAGCGTTACCGACTGGCGCGAAACACCGGACGTATCGACACTATTGACAAATTATTGTTGCACGCTAACCGTAAATTATACTAGCAACATATTATTTATTCAAGAGTAGGCTCCGTTCTGCGGACCCTTTTGCCCTCACGCGAACGCCACGCGTCTGTCGCCTCCTCTTGACGGCAAAAAAAAAAACGTCAATGAATTCGCTTACGCAAGGTATTTGCTGTTTCGGCCGGACTTTTCTAGCAGTTACTATGTATATCGTAATAGTGCTGTTACTTTTTTCTGAAAGTAGTATTATTACACTTCGCATGCATAATACTGAACGTGATTTTGTGCATCACAACGAAAGCGGTACTCTCCTCACTGTTGACCCACCGTTTCACTGGTTTCACATTCCATTCTCGCGTAGAATACCGGAATTACAGGATTATCGTTTTTCATCACTACGTTGTTTTTTTTTTTTAAAGAAGTTTGACCGATTCCAGGCTCCAGACGAAATGATCACGAGAATCGAACTATCGTTGTTCGTACAATTTTTCGAAAAGCACTGATGATTTATAAGAACGAATGTATCCTCTGTACGGAATAAAAATGTACTGGTTTTAATGTTGATCGCTTTTCTCCAAAGACGAACGAACAAAGTGTACGAATATTCATTTTGCCAGATTCGATCGGCCGAATTCCCTACCAAAATGGATACATCGCTTAAAAAAGACAAACCCAAACAAAAAAATCAATACATAGAAATCCGCTGTGGGGAGTTTCCTCGAATTAACTTGAAACAGTGCTTGGAATACGATTTTTCACGCCGCTTCGTCCGAATCGATCTTAACTCGATATTAAAAAAGGTAAAATCACGTAAATTCATTCCCCGCCTTCCAATATCTGCGATTATGGGTAATCCCACGGAAATACGATATCCGGTTGCGAAGTAGGAATGATTTTCATAAACGAAAAATCGCTCGCACTCCGAAAGATTCGATTGTTCGCTCACTCAACGATAGAATGATTTGTCCACCGAATTACGCACACCCTCACCTGACCTCGTATTGTTCTACCGGCTTTGATGCATTTTTGTTTAGATTTTTTTTCTTGCTTTTCCTTCACTGCAATTCGAAGATCGAAAATCGTTTTAGCTCCAAATACGTTACACAGCTCGTAATATCTTAACCGCTCGTGTAACCACTCAGACCATCAGTCTTTGTCTCATTTCGACTATTATCTGTCATGGTCTATTTCAGAAGATTCGCCCGCAAATTACACTCGTACGATTCTCTCCGCGTTAGGTAATGCGTTATTCAACGTTTCGAGCTTGCTTCGTTACTTCCTTTCCCTGTCGACCCGTCGTCCACAGTTCTCTAAACGAAAATCAATCGCGCTCCGCAGGATTTTATCGTCGCTCCACAAAAAAAAAAAAAAAAAAAAAAAAGAAATTGTACTCGTTGGCCGCACTGGTACGACCCTCCGCTCCTTCGCGTTAATTCACGTCGCAACGTATATTTGTCGTTTCGTTACTTTCTCCCTTCGTCCTCCGCAATAGTTCGAAACTTCGAATAATTCCGAAGTTAATTCTCTCGCTACTCTTAACGGCTAATTAATATTATACAATAATTCTTCTACACCCAATGCACATTAAATAAGAAAAACAAAAGAGTGTGTCGAACGATGACGATTGAACCGATTGCACGAAAGGTGTTTACTGTCTCGGAGCAATGTTCCGTGCTTTTCATTTCGTTACCGAGAACGAGCCATCGATCCGATGCGCGCTTTATTGCTTCGTTACGAATGCGCGGACCGAGATCCCGAGACGCGCGTCGAAAAACGTTCGATCCCTCGGTCCCCGGTGTGAGGTACGGCACGACATTTAAAAGTTCCACCCTAAAACAAAAACAAAAACAGACACGCTTTGCTTGTTTGTCCAGCCGCCCGTCCGCGAGCGACGGAATTACACTATAGGAAATGTTAAAATTTACTTACAATGCTACTTAACAGCAAGTGTCTGTTTGAGATGCCGCATTAGATGACTTCCGACGTCGTGCACCTCGGGCCATTGCTTGAGCACGAACACAATGCCCAGGACGACGAACGTGGTCGTCAATATGCGCACTCTGCACATAAAACAATGAGGCTTAGTACAGCTGCAACACACGCGGAAAAAGGAAACCAAAAGTATGAGCATGTGAGATTGTGTCGTTCAGTGATCGCGATGTAAGTTCTGGGTTTTTTTCTCATCAATTTTTCGCATACGTGGTTAAATGATTAATGGATTCGAGTGAGATATAACACGACTATGGAAAATAAACGATGTTGTTAGATTTTTCGTAACGTTTGATAGAAATAAAAAATATATATCAATATTAGGGTGATCCTTAAATTGAACATTTTTGATTGAATTCTCTGGGGGCCACCCCGGATTATCATGAGGTATAAAATAAAGATGCTGTGTCCGAAGGCTCCCCGAAATTAATGCATTTTTACAGGTCGCTACTGGTTATTTCAAAAATTTAAATGTTCGGAACATCTAAATTTAAAGTCAAAATGAAGAATTTGAGATTTCCTTGGAGCCACTCTGCACTTTCAAAGTATAACAAATAAGAAAAAACTCGGCGAAATCCCTATGAAATCAAAACGCTTCTCGAGGTCGCTACCGAGGGTTAAAAAAAAACAAAGTTTTCGGCAATTATAGTTAACAGTTACAAAATGTTCTAGAAGGTGAAAATCTGCCGCGGAAAAATAAAAAAGTGCTTGGATTTCATAGGGATTTCGTAGAGTTTTTTCTTATTCGTCATACTTTGGAAGTACGGGGTGGCTCCAAGGAAATCTCAAGTTTATCATTTTGACTTTAAATTTAGATGGTCCGAAGTTTTTTATTTTTTAAATAGCTGGTAGCGACCTTTAAAAATGCATCAATTTCGACGACCCTTTGCACATCGCATTTTTATTTTATACCTCCCAATAATACGGTGTGGGCCCCAGAAAATTCAAAAATGTTCAATTTAAGAACCATCCGAATCAATATTCATATAATAGTTTATATTACGAATAAAAAATAAAGTTTGGGTTCTTTTTTTTTTTTTTTTTTTACAATTTTTTCATATACGTGGCTATGACATGATCAATGGACTTGAGTGATATATAACATGGCGATGGAAAATAAACGTTTTTGTTAGATTTTTCGTAAAGATCGATAGAAATTTGACAAAAATTACAAATAAAAAATATATATCACCTTGTTCTGAGAAAAGGCATCATGATTCCGGCACCGGTTGCAACGAGCAGAAGAATCACCTGCAGCACCGTTAGTACGACGTTGATGAGCTTGACCACTAACGCTCTCGCGTTACTGTTGTCAAGACCCTCCAACGTCACGTACTGCTGATGCTGCTGCTGCTGATGTTCCATCTTCCATATCTTTGTCTGACAACACTCGAGCATCTCGTGTATGTCTCTGAGACGATCCTCGCTCTGATACTGAACTTTTTCCTCCATGTCCGTTATAGTCTGCTTAAGATTCTCGACTTCGTTCTGATGCAGCTCTGTTAGATCGTTTATTTGCTCCTCGAGACGCTCCGACCTGAAGCGTTCTTCCTGGAGGGAATGCGACAGATAGGCCACTTCCTGCTGAAGAGCCTGCGGATACAAATTAATCGAAAAAATTATTATTGGTTCGAGAAACTTTCTTTTCTTTTGTAATTTGTACTTTTAATTTTGTGCGATCTTTTTGCTTCCTCATAGAGGAAGATTTGTTTTCACGAAAAAAAAAAATACTATCGAGATTTTTATGAAAATTTCTTCAGAATATTCCAAACCGTCGGAAAAGCATATTTAGAAAAAATGTATGGACGTGTGTGTTGAAACTGTTATAACTTGAGAACGGCCTTGATCTATCAAGCTGAAATTTCTAAAGTAGGCGGGTCAACCCTGAATGTTTGGTTACATTTTTAGCAAAATGCTTTCATAAAAATTTTACACGTTTTTGACCGTTGCTGAAAAAAGTCTGTGCGCACGCTGGCTTTTAAAATTTTTGAGTTATCCGGCTAAAAATCTCTATTTGAATTGGCGAGGATCCGTCGAATCGTTTGAATGTTATGAAATTTTTTATTTTATGAAAAATGAATATTTTCATTCTGACGCGAGTATCCGTATCACATATTGAATTAAGAGTAAAATAAGTGGTAGATTCGTGATCAATTGGAAAAATACACCAGACCTCGAAACGACGGACAACTACAATTTTTCTAGGGAATCTTTCTAGTGAATATTGCCAAAATTAGTGACTTTTTTGCATTTACAAAAGCGATTATTTTCTTTTTCCGACAAATGTTTCTCTATAAGGAAGCCAAATAATCACGGAAAATGGTTTTTCACAGACGCTTTGCAAAAAAGTAGATTAGCGAAAATCTCGATTTTCATGTTTAAAATTGTTTAGATAATCTTTTGTCCTTCGGAGTGCGACGTTTCGTACAAATAATTTTGTTAAATAAGTGACAGACTCGTTTGTTCAGGTTTGAGTCTACAAACCTGTTCTTTGATTTCCCGTGTCATTAACAATTTTAGTTTACACTTTTGTTGGTAAAACTAGAGCCGAATCATGAATCGGAAAATAAACAAATAAAAAATTGTGGACGTTTGTGAAGAATAAGTTGTAAAAAGTACAAACGTTTTTAACTGTGCGTAATGCGTTCGATTTTTTTTAATTTAAATTTCTACCGGTACAGACCTTGAATCCTTCCATCTTTTCCCTCATTCGCTCAAAGTTTTCACGATGATCTTGGAGCTCGGAAAAAATAGATTTGAGACTGAAAGCGGCGGTACTGCTGTGGCATGTGTGTGGCTGACCTCTACTACCCGGACCGCTCTCGCTAGTCACGCTCGAGCATTCGGAGCCTTCCTCCGACGGAAATTTCACGGGAGCTCCGCTGTGGGTCGAGCCGAGGCTACAACCACCGGGAAGCGTCGCAGAACCGTGATGAGTCTTTTCCTCTTCGACACTACCGTTGTCACCGTTACCTGCACGCGGTGTATCGTTTACATAAAAAGTTGAGCCATCTGTAGAGACACAGACGTCGCCAGTTAGAATGTTATCCAATACCCCGTCGAGCCGTCTTTTTTTTTCTCGAGCCATTCACATTGTACCCTTTTTTTTTACCCTGAGAAAATTAAACTCTCGAGGTTTGTCGGATGTCGTGTTGTTTCTATGAAAATTTCCTTCGACAGAGTGTGAATAGAAAAAAAACTTGTTTGGTCTGAGAACAACAGAATGTTACTATAAATCCATGCCCGAACGTCATTTTTTTTTATTAACGACAATGATACACAACGATCAAAAATTCTTATGTATCGTGATAAATTAATAGCACGATAACGCAAACGAACTGTATCGGAGCAGCCAACGATTTTTATTAGTATTGGATAACAATTGTTAGGAAAGCGTTAAGAAAAGAAGCATTAGGCGGACAAGAATGAGAGAACGAAGAGCTGTTCAAAAGGCAGTCCTGACAGTAACTATCTATGTTTTTCCTGAAATGCAAATAAAATAGTTTCCTCTACGAGGAAGCAAAATTAAACGCTTGGTTACGTTCATTTTACCACCGGGACTGCCTTAAACCAAAGCTCTTCACTGTAAAAAAAATTGTAAATTTAATGTACCGGACTGGAAGATTTTATACACAAAATGGGTACATCAAATTTAATGTAAAATTGTACTTTAATGTAAAATTGTAAAAAGTACTTTCATAGTAAAATTAAAGTAAATGATTAAAAATAAAGTATTCCCAATGTTGTTAACACACTGAATATTAATTTTTTTATCACAACTGTACATAAAATGTAATATATCAGTTTTTTCATAAAAATGTTCGGTCTAGTCATTAAATTTCACACGAATTTTTGTTTACAGTGTTCATTACAGCGTGATATAGTTGCAATTAGAAATTCATCGATTATTGTTCGAACACTCAACGAAACACACAAACACGAAACAACTCAGGCTCGATACGAAAGCACAGTTTTTAGCAAAAGCTGTAGAAAGCCGTTTATAGCTTATCTGCCAAATATATAAGCATATTACGTGTTGCGCTAGACAAGGTTTAATGCGTCAAATTGTCTACGAACTAAGGGCTCAATAACGAACTTTTTTTTTACTTACTACTGTCAACTGCCGTGGCAGCGCAACGGATTGCAAGAAAAATTATTTTCAATGTCCTAAACCACGCAGACAAGCAAACGTGGTCGCAGATCATTTTTCAAGTACAATATTAATTTAATATAAACATTCTGCACTAGATAATAATTAATAATAATCATTGTCAATCAAATGAACGAATTTTTGCATTACCATTCGCGTTACCAATTGCTATAGCCATTAGCTCTCGTATTTGTTAATCACATGTAAATTAACAATGTATGGTGAGAGCAATTTTGTCCGTGCTGTGTTATCACGGTGTCGCGTGTGGCGTGTTGCGCGTTTTTCTTTTCACATGAGAACCTTCGATATCGCAAATCGATATTCGATTATTCTTTTTCATATTTTCGTTTAGAAAACTTTATAAATTTGTAAGGTACGTTCCAATTACAGGATTATCGATTTTATTTCCGATATCGGAGGCCCTTCGAGTACGAAGTGAATAGTGAAGGTGAGAACGTTATTTTAACTCACGTGATAAAGTGTTAATATTGTCAGCACTGCCGAATTTATTTTTGATCAGATGGGCGAATTCTCGCGGTTTCGACATAACGCTCCTGAAACAAAGCAACGGTCATTAAAATTATCAATTGGTCTCCGCATGTGCTTGTGTACGATTTAATTGTCCATAAAGTTTTACTACGAGGAGCGGGGGGAGAAGGAAACTGCCGTTGGAAACTACGTGTTCTCTCGGAATTACGAGGGAGATGTATAACACGAGATTATACTGGGAAGCCGGCGGTGACTACTGGTTCTGGATGAGTCGTCGAACTGTTTGCCACAGCTGTGCCACAGATATACGACGAAAATCTGCATCAATGCTTCGAGCACGCTCGTACAAGGCTCGACGACGAATTATTTCCGTCAGTGATACGGCCTTATCGCTGTTGCGAAATCGTTCATAATAAAAATAAAAAAATCTCTTCACTTTTTCTTTACTTCCTTATAATCGAAGTTACGTAATTATTGATACATTTATCCTGCCCAATTCGCATATCGTTGTCGGGTTGGCTATGACATTTATTTCTTTTAAAATTTCGTAACTAGACGAATTGTTGCTATTCTGCAATTTTATAAGACTTTCTTTATCGTTATTCTTTCACTTGTTTCAGCGAATATATTTACTTATTTCTGCGGCTTACTCTCTCAATCTGTTCACCGTTTGGCCGAAACGTTTACGTGTCGCGCCTGCAATTGGGTCAAACTCGTCAATGTACCAATAAATAAATAAATATCAACGTCAGCACTTAAAAAAAGAAAAGAAAGCGTTAGGCTGTTTCTCGCAAACTGTGATAGAACGTTTCAATTTTGAAACCGAAAGAACTTTTGTTATTTTGGCATTTTGTAAGACTTCTTTTATTGTTATACTTTTACTTTGTTCAGCGAATGTTATTTACTTATTCCTGCTTACTCTCTTAATCTGCTGCTATCGTTTACGTATCGCGCCTGTGATTAGGTCAAGCGCGTCAATATACCAATTAATAATATAAATATCAATGTAAGCACTTAAAAAGAAGGCAAAAGTGAACGTTGGCCATTTCTCGAAGATTGTAATAGAACTAACGGTTTAAATTCTCCTTGGCTATACTCACCCCGAAAAACCGGTGATTCCGTCTCTAATATTGCCGCCCACGTTTCTGGAAGAGAGTCTTAAATTAGACGGTGAAATAGCTTGTCTATATTTAGGCGAAGTGTTAGCGACCTTAACATTGCAGATAGTCGTGGACGCGTTTCTGTGGCCGCTGCGAGTAACAGGACCCGTCGTTATGATATTGAGCTTTGCAACCGGTGCGCGAGAAGAAGCTTATTTAATACCGTAAGCAATGCTCGTTCCTGTCTGCGATTATTTACATGACTCGAAGCTCCGACGTAACTAATTCTTCTTCCGCGTCGTGCATACTTCTCTTTACTCGCTCAATTCTTTGACACCTGCAGTGCCAGTTCGAGGAAAAGTCGCTCCGATCTGTTCTACTCACTTGAGACCTTGACCCATGTCCCGAAGAACTTCTCGAGGTTGCCGATGGCTCGCCGGTGCACCGTTCATCTCGTAGTTTCGCAACTTTTTCGTATAGTTGTCCAACTTCTTCTGCAACTGCGATATACTGTTCGCCGATTTTTGATTTTTCTTCTCGAATACAGTTTTGATCCTCGTCAATTGTTGCTTGTCGGCATTCGCTGATAGTTTCAGATACTCGTTGACATTTTCTGAAACAAGAATGGTCGAGACATTTTTTTTGTTTGTTAAGTTTCTTATTTCAGATGAGGAGCGTGAGGCGATAGAAATTTATATCGCGCAGCGCGTTTCGAGAACTGATATGCAATCGAGCTATCTCGACGGTATAATGTGTCGTGTATCGTTCGGTCATGGATCGTGCGCGTCGGTTCAGCACGAGTGAAATATAGCGACCGAGATACGTTTGAGCTTTGCACTCCTGCCTATCCCCATTGTCTAAGTTACACGAGCGTCTAGATTTACATGACTCTCACGTTCTCGTGATATTGTCTTATGATTTTTTTCTTTCTTTTTCCTTCTCGCTCCCCCTCGACCACACTCGTGCGGACTTCATACCAATCGTCGCGTTGCTCATTGTTAAATGTCTCGCGCGATTAGAACCGTGAAGCGAACGAGTCTTCAGCAGAGTACAATGATCGTTCTGTTTGCGATCCGAGTTCGACGAAGTTAGTTCGTTCGTCGATCCAAAAATCGAAGAACAAGTATTTTTTCGTCAAAGACGTCTGAAAAATTATTATGATTTTTTTAACTACTGAAAACTCACGACTGTGAAGCAGCGACTCACAGATCGCGGAGGTGAATCAATTTTTTTTCTCTGCCACGTCGGTGATTCACGGAAAAAGGATTACCGCGTCGAGAGCAATGACCCACGATCGTTAAAAATAGGAATGACGAATAATATTATAAAAATAGTAACACAAATTTGGTTAATTATTTTGTCAAAATCGAAATCATGTTCGTAGATGCTTTAGACAATGGCACTTCATCGTTACTGAGTCAATCGTTCGAATGGACTCGACGATTTTTATTCGAACTGCGTTAATAAGCAAAAAAAAAATAACGAATAAAATTATAAAAATTAGAATTCAAATTTGTTTAATTATTTTATCAAAATCGCAACGATATCATAGATGGCTTGATTAAAGGCAACCAATCATGACTCATGTGAGTCAATCATTCGAATGGAGTCGACAATTTTTTGTTCGAACCACGCGATAACGTAAAAACATTTCTCACCATCTCTCGTCGTCTGTTCGATCCGTATGAGTTCTCGTGTCTTTGCTATTTTGTTCTGTGTGCGTTCGATCTCCTGTCGAACCCGTGCACCGCTTGAGTCGACGTCGTCGGTTATCAGTTCGCTGGACCCGTTCGATAGAAACGATTGTGTGATGTGGTAGACTTCCTGAAATTCGAGAACACTTTTATTTCATTACATCTAAGTACATCGACCGACGAAACATCGCATGAAGTACAACTGAGGGCCGGCTGGTTGTTTCGTTTATGGGAATGGAAAGAATTCGAGTTCAATCCCCTTAACGTCGAGCGCTGTATCGTTACATCCACTTGAAGCATTATGTAAATTAGCTACTTTAATCCTTAACCCGTGACCCTGATTGCACAATTGTGGTAGACTTTCTTGCAGACTCACGGTGCACGACCGGCATCGGGCAATGCCGCGAGGCATATAATTTCAGTCTCGATACGAACGAGGAATACAATTTTCCGCGTTACTGCGACTCGCCGATACGTTGCCGCGGCGCGTTCGAACGATGCGTTTTGTATAAACTCAGGCGTTTCGAGAGACCGCGGCGGGCAGAGTTTAATTTCAAAGTTCACTCTACACTCACGATCGTGTTAATCGAGCATATCGGAGCGTGTAATTAGAGCGAAGAGAAAAAATTATTCAGACAATCAGTGCCATCGGTTCAAGTGAGATGTTAATTAGTGGGAATAAAATGCGAGAAAGGAATATTTAACTTTTAGCTCTTCAAAGCTTCATATTTCCGTTTCGACGAACGAAATTTAACAAAACAAATTCTTACGACAACTCGTAATTTTAATGCCAACCAATAATGTCTCATTTATCGCCAAAAATTACTGATGTTAATTAGTGGAAGGAGAACGTGAGAAAGAAATATTCAATTTTGAGCTTTTCAAAACTTTACATTTCCGTTTCAAGCAATGAAATTTAGCAAAATAAATGTTTTCGTTAACTCGTAATTTTTATGCCGGCCGATAATGTCTTCTTTATCGCTAAAAATTACTGATGTTAATTAGTGGAAGGAGAACGCGAGAAAGAAATATTTAAATTTTGCAGAATAAATGTTATCTTGAGCTCGTAATTGTAATGCCAACCGATAATGTCTTCTTTGTGGCTAAAAATTACTGAAGTTAATTAGTGTAAGGAGAACGTGGGAAAAGAAATATTTAATTTTGAGCTCTTCGAAGCTTCACATCGCCGTTTCTACGAACGAAATTTTTTCAAAATAAATTCTTTCGTGAACTCGTACTTGTAATGCCAGCCGATAATGTCTTCTTTATCGCTAAAAATTACTGACGTTCATTAATGGAAAGAGGACGTGAGAAGGAAATATTTCATTTTGAGCTCTTCGAAGCTTCATATTCCCGTTTCAACGAACGAAATTTTGCAAAATAAATCTCTTCGTCAGCGCGCAATTGTAACGCCAAGTTTTTTCTTTATCGCTATAGATCGTCGTGACGAGGGCCCGGATTAAAATTGTAAGTACCCCTTCATCGTCCGTGGGAGGATGTATGTTGGGAGCAAAGTCGTCCAGTTCGGCAGTAGAAGGATGAGGGTTCGAGTCATCCATGGTTTCGCTGTTGCGCGCCATGGCTCCTGGAGATCTCTGACGACTACTGCCCTTCATACCGGCGCTACCTCCAGCGCCGCTGCTGCTTCCACTGCCTACGCTACCTTCGCCGGTCTGATGCCTGCGAATAAAACGGAAATCGTTGTATAGATACATTTAAAATATTATATGCGCTATGCATCATTTGTTATCGCAAACGTGTGCACCGTCCTTGTTTCATGCTCCTCGCGTCTCGAGTGTTACAAATAAATACTTGGCGTCTCGAGACAAGCATTTGAATTTCTCATGCCGTGAATAATGCATCGCTTGCGCATCAAAGCTCCGATTCGTGATCTGAATGATTCAAAGAAATTCTCGTTCGATTGTTATATTTGTTGTGTAGAAGTTTAAACAACCGTCGGAGTAATTGCGCCGTTCAATCGCAGGGGCATTAAGGTAGTTCTGTCGGTTGGTGTTAATTTCGCATAAGATCGCGAAAAATGAGATAAAATTGCAAATACTTCTCAATGGTATAAAAATCTGTTAAAATGCATGCAGATTGAAGGTACTGAAAAGATTGATTTTGCATAATAATAATTCTAAAATATTATTCACAAATTGATGAAAACTAAATTTTTCAACAAGTTTCCCGGAAACTCAACTGTTATTTTAATGAAAATAATTCGTTCATTTTTTTTAATACACATGAATTCTTTCAGATTTTCAAATTTGCTTTGAATTTTTTTTTATGTTGAAAAATTGTGTTAAAAACCCAAAATTCAAAGCACATTTAAAATCTGAAAAAAAATTCATATGTATTCAGAAAAATGAATGAATCATTTTCGTAATAAAGAAAAATTAGGTTGCCGGGTAATTTGTTAAACAATCAATTTTTTGATTAATTTGTTAATAACATTTTGGACTTATTATTATGCTTAGTCAATCTTTTCAGTACCTTTAATACGCATGATTTTTTTCAGTTTTTTATACCATCAAGAAGTATTTGCAATTGTATCTAATTTTTTTCGAACTCAGGCGGAATGAATACCAAGCGACAGAATGACCGTAAGGCGATGTGAAAGATCCCGCTCATCCGTCCTTTGCTCGGTCCGTAATAAATCGCATTCCCTATTTTATTCGATACCGTTAACTTCTTTTTTTACAAAAGCAAACTAGACCTTCGCTGGCGATAGATACACGCATAAAAACCAGATTCCCTTTCGTAATTATTTCGCATTACGATTACTAATATAATGAATCAACGGTTTCGGAGAAAATACGGAAGTTTGGTGACTGCGGCATTTCACACGCTTATAACGATCAATTGAACTTTGAAAGCTGGCACAAAGAATATCTTTGCCTCCGTATTGATTCAAATTGGGTCCATCAATTGACCTTAAGGGGAATTTCGCCAAACTCCAAAAATCAATGAAACACAAAGCTACAACGAGGGATTCTCTTCTGAACTATCTCGAGGAACTACGGGGCATCTATACAGAAATTTATTCACAGTTTCGGTGCTTACAAGGTAGTCTTTCGTCGGGCGAGCATCTCTAGCAAAGGTGAATAGTTAAATTTTTGTTAATGTTTCGACTATGATAAGGTTCTTCGGGGCGTGTGCAAGTCAATTTAGTTTGAAAGAGCTTACAGCGTGGCATTACATGACTTGATCGCTGACTCCGGATTGGCAGAGTGATGTTGGTGATGGTGATGCTGATGGTGGTGCGGTTGCTGCGCTTGAGGCGTCACGACGTTACTCCTGCTGGGAGATGTACCTCGCGAGCTGTTCTTGCTTGAAGACGATACGGTCAGACTGGCCATTCCTTCCCTCTCAGACTAATCTCGTCCTATGTACGTTGCGCATCTATGCGATGTATTTTTGGCCTGGCGACACAAACTTGAAAGAAAATGACAAAAGAAAATTAAAAATTACATATTTTACCGGTCTACTATGACAAAGTTAGTGCTCCATTTTTTTCTTATCAGTAACGGATAAGATTATTGACAAACCACCGAGCATCCCAAACTTTTTTTTCTAGTAATGATATTTCTGGTATTCCGGTAAATCATCAATCAATAGATAAAAAAAAGTTCTCTCTCCTTATCCGTATCCGTGTACATGCTATATCTAATCATCCGATCAATTCCGGAGATTAAAAAAAATAGATATAAACAACTATGTAGAAAAAAAAAAAAAATTACACATATTTTTATGATATATTATTAAAAAATGAATGATAATTTTTACAAAATCTGCAAAAAAATTAAATCATAGATGAACCATCGAGCATCAAAGAAATTTTTTTCTTTTTCTAATTCCTTATGAAGAACATAGATCATTGACCATTCGACGACAATATTTCTGGTATTCCGGTAACTGATCAATATATTTAAACAAATTGCCTCGTCATAAGACGAGGGAATTTGTACAGATAACTGTATCGTATAGCATAAATGTATCATCATAAACACACATATAATCATGCGAGCGATCCAAGAAATGAAAAAAAAACTACATAAACATCTAAAGAAAAAAAAAAAAAAATTACAAATATTTGTATGATATAATATTCAAAAATTAACGATCATCATTTTTGAAAAATCAGTAATGGATAAAATTAATGGATCGTCAAGGGTCAGAGACTTTTTTTTAGTTCACTGTAAAACATATGGATCTTTGACCATAGGACGACGATATTTCTGGTATTCTTGTAACTCGTTATAAAAAAAATTCCCTCTCCTTATCCGTATCCATACAAACGCCATATCTAATCATGCGAGCAATCCAGAAGATAACAAAAAATATCTGTCGAAGCAACATCTCTCACAAAGGTGAAATTAATCTTTTTTTTTCTTCTTCATAATGTGAATAATGTTCAAAGGAGAAGAGATACACAGAGAGAGAGACAGAGAGAGAGTGTGGTTTATTTATAATCCCTGTAACAGGTCACCACATTGAACTTAATCTCTCAACGGATGAATCATAGAGATTACTGTACCAGTGAATACCGCACGCACACAGCCCACATGGTCCTCCACACTGTTGCTCCTCAATCAAACTACCTACAACGCACAGTGCCATAAGCCCTGAATACACAGAATTGATAAAGCCAGAGCATAATTACACAAAAAAAATTTTGTTCTTCAATGAAGAGAGAGCTTTTAAAATTTCAACAACTGAGTTTCGTAAAATTAAAAAGAAAAAAAAAACAAAAAATTTTAGACGCAGGTTTAATTTCGTAAGTTCTATGCTCTATACAAAACAATTATGTATACATATATATGTTACATATATAACATGTATATATAAAGGAAAACACACAATCATGCGTACATATGAAGACTCTTGAATTTTAGTGAGTCTGTCGCAAAGTAAAGAAAAAAAGTTCGATATAGGTATAATTTCATAAGTTCTATGTTCGATATAAAGCAGTAATGCACACATATATGTATATGACCTATAACCATACGAAGGAAAGATCTCAAACATGTATACATACGAAGAGGTTTGTCAAATTTTAGCGTGTCGAGGTGACATAAATAGAAAAAAAATGTTAGACATAATTTCATAAGTTCTATGTTCGATATAAATTAAAGTATATATATATATATATATATATATATATATATATATATATATATATATATATATATATATATATATGTATAAATAATGTCCGTGACATAAATCGCGGCTTCTCGACGACGTTTCGCCTGCATAGCGTACCGTACGGTAAAATATCCGGGATACTAATAAAAATAAAATAAAACAAAAGCGCCCACGAACTTGTTCACCGACCTGTCAAAAAAGCGCGTCCTCCCGACAGCGGCAAAGTCCCGTTTAACGCGTCGGGTACTGCGCGCGAGAGAATGCCCTCTCCTTTTGTTATTTTCGTTGTTTCCCTTGCATCTCTCTGTCGCGCTGTTAAAGCGAATCATTGACAAAGGTGGGGCTCTCGTTTGTAAACGCGGATATTTACCTCTTTGACGGATAGTTCGCACGAGAAGACACAGCGTACGCGAAAGGTTGCTCGGCAAAAAAAAAAAAAGGAAGGGGGGGAGGATGACAATGTTGCCAAGCTAGCGCGTTTTAGTTTTCGCTATGCGGTCCGTGCGCTCTCACGGGCCTTTTTCTTTTTTCCACGAATACAACCGCATGTCGCCCTTTCGTCATTGTCGTCGGTGTTCGGTCCTCTTCCTCTCGCAGTCGCAGTCACAACTAACTGCGTCCACCTTTTTTTATGTTTTGCCTCGCTGTTCTGTCACCTCCCGACGAGCTCTCCTCACTTAATCCCAGTGTGTGCATAAAACTGTCCTCGCACTTGCGAGTCGCGAGGACGTCCGGGGAGGAACGCGAAGATCCGACTTTATCCAGAGAACGGGTGTGTCATCGTTCCTGAGCTATGGTAACCGGGTCTCCCGCGACATCGTAAACTCTCTGACACCCGCGGTACGCGCGCACACACGCACGCACGCACACACGGACCCGACACTGTTTTCTCCTCGGACTCAATCGAAGACCTCTCGCCAGCCGTGTGTATTTCGCACGAGGAAGGAATGAACTATTGATATATAGGTTGATGGGCTGACATAGGTTGAAACTTCACTGGGCCCGTGTTCGCGAAGACCGCGCACGTCACGGGGGGAAAAAAAGCGGACGATGGCACGCGATGGGGCTTTTGTGTATCCCTTCGTTCGATCTGACCGATCGCGAGTACGCGCGCTAGAAAGTATGCAGGTATTCTACTATGCCCCGTGAGAGACACTGCGAGGAGGCGTACGCGGAGAGGCACAAGGGAGAGATAGTGGGGAGTCGCGCATATGACGGATCAAAGGAATGGGAAATCGAGAATTATGCAGCTGTGTGTGTGTGTGTGTGTTGAGTGTTGCGACTCGTATCGCGCTTCTCGCTGCTCTGGCGCTGGCTTGGCTGGCTGTGTGCGAGGCGAAGAGTCGAGGGACACTCGGCGCTCCTCGGGCGACTTCGGGCGATCTCGGGCCTCTACGGGTTCAGGGGCGTGCAACGCGTCGGGCGCAGCGCCGAGCCGCTCGGCTCTTCGTACATAATCAGCTGATTTATCGTCGGTACAGAGATTATTCATTTATTCGAACGAAATTTCGATGCTATTGAGTTACACATTTTTCTGTTCTTTTTTTTTTATGATAAAAAATACTTGGGCGACAGGTGGGGATTCTAGAGATAAACTAAGTAATTAAATCGTCGCTTGTTCGTGGTCACCTCTCTAATAGGTTCTACTTGAGCAAATTCTTTCACTCGCTCTACCCATGATGTTCATTGATTTTTTTTTTTTAATGTTTCGTTTTTCTATTTTTTTTTTTGCACAAGATCGATCGTTCAAGAGTCGGTGCTCTCGTCGACGATAGTTTTTTTCACCAATTCGTTGAGCTTCTTGGTGAGTTCGTTGCCGAATGAGTGTCTGTACTGTGGGCTTATAGCGTCGAGCAAACTGTAAGGTGTCTCGTACTTTTCGTTGTCCTTTGCCTCGAGGATATCGTGATCGTTGCCGGTTACGCTGAAACCCGAGCTCGACACTTCGATGCAAAATTTCAAGTCCTCCAGTGTCGTAACGTTCAGATATATGCAACTATTGCTGCTCCCAAGTTTCGGCGACACAGCGATATCGCGCACGTGGCACTTGACGTCATTTATTATAGTTTCGGCCTCGTTCTTCCACTGTTCCTCGTCCAAGATCTTGTCCTCGTTATTGCTCATCGTGCGACGATGTTGTTAGAATTTTTGTTCGTTACGAACGGTGAGTTCGGGCTGCACCGCTCTCGGTCGTCACCTCGCCGTGAAATTCGCCGGACGTGACTGCGAGTCACTTTACTGAGATCTCAGTTTCACGATGGTTCGCGAAATTTTGAACGTCACCGCGGTGCGGAGATTAGCGATTCATCGTCGGAGAACAAGAACAACGGACACCAATCGTTTACGTAATAAAATATTTTTGGTTGTCTCGTGGAGGGTCGTGTTTGACTCTCGATTGGGACGCGAATTGCACGTGGTTTCGCGTGCGTCTACGGCCCTGAACATCGGTCAACGAGTTGCCACAGCTGACTGTGTACAAGCTGCGACACACCGTGAGAGCCGTCGCGTGCAATAATTTCGCTCTTGGTTCGCTCGAAGCCGCTGTTCCACGTGCGTTGCACATTGCGAACTGCAGGGAACTGCAGACGGGTCTTTTTGGTAATTTTACCGACGAAGCGCGAGACCATGCGTCGGCAAGAGCATCCTTACCAACGCCTCGTTATACTTTGCTTTAGCTGAATATGATAAAGTCGCTCCGAGGTAAAAGGAAGTGGCATATTTGCCTCACAGATTCCAGCTGTTTATCTGGCTTGCCTTTTTGATTTTCTATCTGATACCAAATACGATAGAGGAAGCATTGTTTTCATGAAAAAAAAACAACAATCGGGCTTTTAATGAAAACGCCTTCAGAATGTTGCAAAGTAATTTGCGCATGTGTTCCTCATTTATTACAATTTTGTACAATTTTTCCTCATTTATCACAGCTCTCCCTATGAGAAAGTTCGTTGATCGATGGTGTTGGGCAAAATTGTAATAAATAAGAAAAAGCCATGCGCATGTTGCTCTTTTCATATTTTAGTTGAAGTATCAGAAAGAGATCATATTTTACTTTGGCGAGGCCCATCTTGCGAGAATTCACGAGACCACGACTTGACGAATCGGTTGCGGTCGCGCGAAGTTGAACCCAGGTAACGTCAAGTTATCCTAAAGGCATCGAAACGATGTCACACGAAAGTTACGGACAACTTTTTTCTGGTGGAAAAAGGTATCCTTTTGTGATACGAATAGTATCCCCTATGTCCATCCGAAAGTCGACATTTGCGCTGTCGGAATTGTAACTTTTGGATATCGAATAACTGTTAGCAAAATGTTGCCATATTGTCAACTGTAAACAGTCACCGAAACGACAACTTTATGCTGTCTAATAGGCAGACCTAATAGACATCATTCGCAATGTCACGAAATCGTCATAAATTTTACAGAAGTGAATTGTGAACCAAAAGATAACTTTTTGATAACGGACAGGTAACGTATAAAACATTGGAACAAAAAAAATTGGCTTGAATTATCATAATGAATTAATATCAATTTAGGATACATTCGGATACTATATTACGCAACTTAATATATCAATTTAGGATACATTCGGATACTATATTACGCATTTCGAAGAAAAAAAAATTTAACGACCTAAAGTTGGGCTCGAACCCTGGACCTCACGCATGCTAGCCTCGAGACCTAACGCTGTGCTATCGCTTGTCAGTTGAGTTTGTCTCGTTCCTAGCAAGATTTTAAAGCAGCAAAAGTTTTCTTATCCTAAGTGAATGGACAATAAATATTTTATTGATTTATTTACTGAAATAATTACTGAGAAGAAAAGGTATTATATGATTTCTATGCCAAGTTTACCTGGGCCTATATGCAAGGGGTATCTGGGAGAATACATCATAAAATGTTTACTTTCGGACAACTATTAAAGTAGATATTTTAGGTTGCCTTTAAAACGGTATCTGCCTGGCAACTTAGCCGATATCCCTATTTGCTATCGATAAATGGATACCTTTTCGGCGACCTATAATTGACTATCTGTCTGACAAAACCATATGATGACTTTTTGAGCACTTTTATGAAGACTATTTAAGATAACATAAAATCGACATCAGTAGGACATCTCATTTTTATATCTATATTTGTTATCCGTACATAGTCAACTTTTCAGTGCCCCATAATTGTTATCTTTCAGACATAATATTTTATGACTTTTGACTTACTTTTGTGACGACTATTTATGTTAACAAAAAAAATTGAATCATTATGTCAACGCACATATCGATGCAAATCTAAAGACACCTTAAAGATATCCTTTGGATAAATCTGAAAGATAACTTATAAAAGTTATCTTATAGATGGCAATCTGACAATACTGCCACCTGGGAGACGAATGTTTTTTCCAGCAAATATCAACGTATGTGCGTTGTGACAACAGGCCCTGTTTCGTCAGCGTAAGTCGATGACACCAGCAGCAAAGCCAATCCAACGAGAATCCTCATAATGGAGAATTATCGTACAGTTTTTTTTTTTTTTTTTTTTCTCCTGTTTAGAGATTGCAAGGAAATTATGTAAATTCGAATCTTGGGGTTTGATTCATGACGGTATTATCATAGCGATAAACCAATCGATCGCGACTATCGATTTCCAAGGGTGAAACAAATTACGACATCCGCTCGTGTCCGAGATCATTTTATGCACTATACACGCGAATGAGCCCTGACGTATAGCTGAACGTCCCCGAAGAAAAAGTGATCGATATCTCTTTTTATTCGGGGACGTTCGGCTGTACGCAGTGTCTCTATCGTGACAAGTGGGGAAGAAAAGATATAACGAAAAAACCTCGTGTCGGAAGCCTTTTGATTGTACCTGGTCGGCTAATCGATACGACAATTTATTTGCACCTTCTCGGATTTTGTCAGTCTTGGAGACTCAGCCAACGGGCCAACGTGGAAGCTTTTTATTTTATAAGTTGAATACATATTTAATGATATTTATTTGGTACTTTTATTTGTCGGTAATTGTTGATCCGATCGTTCGATATTTGATGGTTCACCGCCACGTGGTATTATAATTATAACTCAACTATGAAATTTAAGCGACGCTCGGTCGATTGTGTGTTATATGTGGAGTGGATTAATGTTTTGATGATAAACGAATTATTGAATAAGTCTGTGGGCAATTAAAAACTCTGGTTTAATTTATATTATTTCAATTGTTTGAGTGACATTTAATCCACTATTTGGTTTTACGGTTTTAATTATCCACTGTTTGCGCGATGGGCGGCAAATATAGGACGCTTCAGATTACCTTAATTAACGTTGCGTTGAATGTTGTCTCTCGCTCGCTATTAAATAGCTACCGTGTACGAACAAATTGTCAATTGGTACTTTTAAATTTACGGATCGCGACAGTGTTGGCTGATTCGCAATGACGTGTGTTACATACGAATGAATCACTGTACGCCGTGCTTTTTCAACGTAACACGACACATTGTATCGCATTTAGTAAGTTTCTTAAGTAGTCACGGAATAGCAATCACATATCCATATAGAACGAAATATTTCGAAAACATTTAAGAAAATATCCTGAATATTTGAAAATCTTACAAAATATTTCTGAAATATATGGAAATCATATTTTAAAGTATTCTATCAAAATATTCTAATGAAAAAATTTCTAAAATATTTCAGAAACACAATAAATCTTTTGTACATCTGAAATATTTCTTGAACGGTAAAAAAAATATTTTGAAAGCGAATATTAGCAGATGTGTACTGAATCTATGTTCACAAGGAACGAACAAAAAAAAATAAATAAAAATTCCATGGTTCGTGAATATATTTTACTACAGTTCGACTATTTTTTTTTTTTTTTGTTTTTTTAAATAATGAACAATATCTTTGGCACTAAAATATTGATGATTTTTTAAAAATATTTCAGAAAGATATGTAAACAATATTTTGCCATTATTTACAAATTTGTAAAATGTTTTTAAAACATTTTATAAACATTTCAATGTAAGATTTATGAGCGGACAAAAAATATTTTCTAAATGTTTTAAATATATTTAAGACATATTTTGTAATATTGATGAAATATTATCAATGTTTCAGAAACATTTTCGTGATATGTGGTTAACGTACCGATACGCCGTTCGCATATCTTCGTTACATCGTCGCGTATGCCCATATATCCTTTTTTTTTTTTTAAATATTTTCCTTATTGCCCAAACGTGACCAACGAGGTCATCAAAGTTTATCAATGGATAAACTTTGATGACCTCGTTGGTCACGTAAGCCTAAAATATAAATATAGACGCGAAAGTCCTTTATTTTTTTTTAGCGAGAATGAAAAAAAACAATAGTATAAAGAATGCTCTATACTATTGTTTTTTTCATTCTCGCTAAAAAAAAATAAAGGACTTTCGCGTCTATATTTATATTTTTATGTAAAATGATACAGAAGTCTTCGATTCTTCGATCATTTTATATAAAAATATAAATATAGACGCGAAAGTCCTTTATTTTTTTTAGCGAGAATGAAAAAAACAATAATATAAAGAATGTTTTATACTATTGTTTTTTTCATTCTCGCTAAAAAAAAATAAAGGACTTTCGCGTCTATATTTATATTTTCATATAAAATGATACAGAAGTCTTCGATTCTTCGATCATTTTATATAAAAATATAAATATAGACGCGAAAGTCCTTTATTTTTTTTAGCGAGAATGAAAAAAACAATAGTATAAAGAATGCTTTATACTATTGTTTTTTTCATTCTCGCTAAAAAAAAATAAAGGACTTTCGCGTCTATATTTATATTTTTATATAAAATGATACAGAAGTCTTCGATTGTGACGAACAGATAACTAGCTGAGGCAGATGCACTTGTTGGGAGCCTTGGCCTCCTCCGAACCCCCCCCCAAAAATGTCTCTGTGGGACATTTCCGAGGCACTACAGCTTTACAAGTTGCGGTATGTATTCCGAAATTTTGTTTCCACGTCGTGCTGCATGCTCCAAAGTGTTGTTAAGTAATCGTTCTACATGTCTATCCTCTGTCGTAGTTCTGAATTGCGTAAATTTTGAGCGTTCATCCTAAAATTGCACGCAAATATAATATCTTTATCGAAGTCTTTTGGTATTGAATTTGGCCGAAATATATCCAAGCGATCAGACTTTATGGTTAGTGTTGAATTTGTCTAGTATTAAATTTAGCCAAACTGGATCTAACCATTTAAATTTTTTAAGGTTTTGAAATTTTTTAATCTTTTGGAAAATTTTTTATTTTACAAAGTACATGGATTTCTGCATCAAATATCACTCTACGAGTAAAATAAGTTGGATATTCGTAATCAGCGAGGAAACATACATTAGATAAAGATCATAATGCCGACGAAAATACCGTCAAAAGCGCAAAGAAAAATCGTGCAAAGTAATTTGCACATGACTTCCTCGTGTCTTATTGTCTTGCACATAACGTCCTCTGCGTGAAAGTTCGTTGAATTTTTTTTTTTTCGCTGGTATCAGCATGTATGCGCACATATTTTTTTTCGTGCATGAGTGTATATTATAAATTTGTCATTTTTAAAGTATAAAATTTTTCGTTTTTATTGCGAAAATTGTATTGCATTGCAATGTATTGTAATTGTATGACTTTGGCCACCTCTATGAGAAAGCCAAAATCAAACAACGAAATATCTCATACGGGAAGTTATGCGCAAAACAGTAAAACATGAAGAAGTCACGTGCAAATTACTTTGCACCATTTGTTAATTGAAATTTTTTATATTGTACTCTGATCTCGTCGTAGTTGTGTCATATAGTGGTGTATCAAAGCATTTGTCACAACTATATATCGTGATACACACCCGCACTTGTAGATCTTCGGCTCTGTTGATGAACGCAATATGCAACAGCAATAATTATCATAACACCATTTCGCGATAATTATATAATTATAATGATCACGGAAATGGTGTTATGATAATTACTGTAAGATTTAAGTGATACTCTAATAATTTTATGTATAAGCCTCTCACAGAAAGACCCCTCTAGGTTAATGACTGTGGAACCGGTAGAAATTCAAAACAACATAATTGGTAGAACAATTTTGTTTATTATACAAGTTTAGTGTTATTACATTCGGAAATCGTAAGGTATAATTGAGCTTGCACACATAGTTATCGTTTGCATAAAAACACTTCGTGTCGTCGGATTCGAGACAGCAGGCCTAACGACGCCTTGAAAATAAGCGTCGTGCATTAAATCGGAAATTTATTGACGGACATGATAAAAAAGAATTCTCGTTGACCCCCCAAGCGCGGACCCGGTTTCGTCGCTTCGCGATTTTCAAACGAATTTTATAAATTACTATTTCGCCGATGAAACATATAAAAGAGCTTAGCAAACCTATACCTAAGATTACCCAAGCGAAACATAAATCATCTAAAGTCATGACTCTTCGCTCCGTATTCTTCTTTACCTCATCATCATCAATAAGCTCAAGTCGTACTTTCTCGAAGATTGGATTTTTATAGTGTAAGCCATGTTCATTCCATCTTCTCATTATTGACTCTAATCTACGTCCAAGTGGGTTGTACGGCGTGATGGGATAATAAGGATAATCGTGCACTATTGAATCTCTGCTGACGTGAAAGTTCCATTGCAGCGCCATTTTGATGCTGGCATAAAGGCCTTGGACACAAGCCGCTAAGGGTTCTCTCAATATGTAGTCGACACATTTTTCTGATGTCGGAAGTTCGATGACATGACCAACGAGTATTGGGTCCGCAGCTAGTTTGGCATTAGTATCGTTTTCTATGTAAACCGTATAACCAAGTTTTGGAATATCCTGCTTCGTTTCTACATTTTTATAAGCTATCGTTGTTGTCAATAGCGATGCCAAATTTCCTGTGTAAATTCCCTGGAGGGTTACCACAAACATAAATAAACAAGCTAAATAAACTCTTGGTGCCATATTCTGCGGATCGTTTGGAAGACCCGTATTACATGTCAGCCGTACTAGGTTTAATAGTGCTGGCATCACACCCTGACATAGAAAAAATTTGAAGAACAGGAAACTAATCAAGTAAACTACCCACATGCCAATTCGAGAGTTTCGGTCAATAACCGATAAGATCTTGTCAAGTTGTGACATGTGGCCGGTAAACTGCGTCGTAGCAAACAATGGCTCATCAGACAGTGGAAGGATCATATTTCGAGCAAAATTTTTAGAAGTCGATGTGTGGAACGAGAGATAATTGGGTAACAATTGGACTCCCAACGCCAAGGCTCGGGAATTGTCGAATGTTTTTCTCCCATTGTTATCTATCACTGCTGTTGCGTTCAGAGGCTTTATTAAATGATTGATAAACCACAGCTTGCTACGAATATAAGTGTCAAAGGATATTCTCTCCTTGTCCGGTAATGTTTTTAAAAAATCCTGATATAGCGGACCATCAACTTCATGAAACATAAGTGCCATATGTGATGTAAAGCGTACCGGCCAGCCACCGATGTTTATCGTCTTCGGGAAGTTCAATTCCTCGCAGACTTCCCCGCCCTTTTCATACGGGCGGTTGAATAGACTAATAGGTGTTTTAATACCTGGCACTTTTATAACAGTTAGAAATTTCCACACCGGTGGTGCTTGACGCGTAAATTGATTGGAATTGAATATCCATACGCCTGTCGAGCCATAAGAGCAAATAAATTGTGCGTTAAGCACACCGAAATAAATTGACAAATATGTATATATTCTGGCATTCCAGCATTGTCTATCGAAATTAGGCGTCGCGTCGACGAAGAGAAAGATTGAATAGTGATTCCACCATTTAGTAGAACGGAGGGTATTCATTAAGTGGAAGGTTTCTTGTGGCGAAGAAGCTACTATCACGAAGACTTTCAGTCTGTGCACGTTTGAGACTATCGGCAAAGCAGACATTGTGTTCTGATGTATCAATACTACAGGGACGAAGTATTTTAACCGAAGCGTCTTGAGGATAGAGCCATCCGAATCGCCCACAATACCAACTGCACTGCCTGGATCTCCGTAGCATGTCATCACAATGTCGATCTGAAACCAGTCAAGTCGGACAAAGTTTCAGTATCCTTGAAAAAAAAAGAGAGTATTACGGTTTTCATTGCAAGATCAGAAGTGGCAATTTTTATGTTATCGCCAAAAAATTCTTTAAAATCATCTGGGTTCGCTACGAAGTTATGTGCACGCTCTATTCTACGCCCGACAGTTGAAAGTGAGGCATCGAAGAGCATCAATATCCGACTCATGCAGCCCCCAATCACAGCGCAAATAAAACGACGACACCCTTCGATATTTTCGAGGTTTTCATTGTAAAACATGGATTTTATTTGTACGGCAAAAAAAAAAAATAAAAAATAACGAGAAACGTAAAATAAAAAAAGGATACCTAATGATCTGAATTCATCTATGATACATCACTAATTGTTAATTTTACATCACGATTTTTCAAACGGGATACAAAAACTTTGTATCTGTCGATTCCTTATTGAATTGCACAAATGAACGAAATGATGATCTGAGAAGCAAGCGCGTAATCTTTGGCCTGAATGTAAATAAGGAGAATTGTGAAAATTCAGGAAAATTCAGGAAAAAAAAAATGTGAAAATATGTTTCTCAGAAAATACACCATTGCGAACACAAATCGACAGTTGTGAAGTACTGCTTCTGCCGAAAGATCAATGAGTGAAATGACACATTACTGTAAGTATCAAAGAATCTTACCGCGGCGTCATGGAGTTCGACGATTTTTGGTTCCGACGTCTGTATAACAATCTCAGCGACACACCAGCAATGCACCGTCAGCGCCAAGAGTATGATCGAGAACACACTTCGATTCATGTCGTTCACTTGTTTGTTTGTCGAATGGTAATTATAAAAAGGAAAAAATCAATCTTTAACCGAACGGCGATTCAAATGAATTTGATTGTCACCAAAATTATATGCGTTGCGTAATTGCACGACACGTCGAGCTAGACTTCAGTATGACCGACTCTGGTGACGGTCGCGATGATAATGGACAGGTCCTCGTTCCGCTGACAGGATATCGATATTCTCGCTACACACAATATGCTATTTTTCAAGGGGGGGGGGGGGGGGGACATTGTCGAGTAAATAAATTATTCATGCCAATCTTCAATGTTTGTTATCGTGCGGAAAAATCGCAAACTATTGATTGCGGATACAGTTAGTACGATACTGTATATTGCAATATGCCATGTGCCCCATCGGAAATCGAACTAGTCGCGTGAGCGTCCAGCTTTTCCAATAACGCCACGTATCATCGTGCAGCGCCCAAGCTTTTCCTTTAAATTTAAATTCAAACGAAACATTATTGTCGAACAATAAAATTTGTTTGACAATAATACAATAAAGTTTTTCGGATGGTGGTCCCCTTGCCCTTCGCTGTCACTTAGGCTTAGGGCCCATTGTGTACCCTGCCATGATTGTCCGCGTTGTGTTCGACAAACTCGGACAAACACAACCGACCGGCATTATTGATGTGCTCCCGCTTCCCTCACCGAAGAGAATTACTGAAAAATACTGCAAAATACTACTGGCAGTATCCAGTGGTTAACTACTAATAAACTACTGAACCACTGCCCAGAGTGCTTAATTGGCGGACTACTGAAAACTACTCAAAGTTTTGAGCAGTTAACTACTGAACACTACTGGGTATTTTGAGTAGTAACTACTACTGAGTAGTTAACTACTCCAAACTACTATGATTGTCCAGTAGTTAAATACCAGGAATTACCGTAGTTTTCAGTAGTTCACTAATGGGAATTCTCGTAGTTTCCGGTAGTTCACTAATGGGAATTCACGTAGTTTCCGGTAGTTCACTAATGGGAATTCACGTAGTTTCCAGTAGTTCCCTGCTGAAATTTTGCCCTCACCGAAAGGAACTATTAGGGGTCCAGTAGTGACTACTGGAGGTTCAGTAGTCCCTGCTGGCATTGCAGTAGTCACTACACATGAAGTTACTACTTCCTAGTCACTCCTCAACAGTCAGTAATTATTACTGAGGACGTAGTAGTTCCTGCATCAGTAATGACTACTTATAAGTAGTTCTATTTCAGGATTCGGTAGTTAATGCATAAGCAGTTATTGCAGATAAGTAATTACTACTCGAGACTGCAGTGGTTCCTATATAAGTAATTACTACAGATAAATAATTACTACTCGAGACAGCAGTAGTTCCCGTATAAGTAGTTACTACCTCTGTGTAGTTACTGATTGAATCTCGAGATTCCAATAGTAACTACACAGAAGTGGTAACTACTTGTACATCAACTACTGCTGTCTCGGGTAGCAATTACCGATGCAGAAACTACTACGCCCTCAGTAATAATTACTGACTGTTGAGGAGTAACTACTAGGAAGTAGTAACTACATGTGTAGTAACTACTGCAACGCCGGCAGTAACTACTGCAACGCCAGCAGTGACTACTGAACCTCCAGTAGTCACTAATGGACCCCCAGTAGTTCTTTTCGGTGAGGGATTTCGCGTCGTTATGAATTTCGTACCTACCTCTACAACTTGACATCTTTCTCAGGATTACCAATTTTTCAGGAGAGGGAAATTGTCGAGGATACTATTGATTGCGTATACAGTTAGTGACATACTGTACAGTGCGATATGCCACGTGTCCTATCGGAAATCGAACCATTCGTGTATGAGCGTGGAGCTAATAGCTTTTCCAATACCGCCACGTATCATAGGTGCAGAGCGCAAGCTTTTTTTTTTTATTTAAATTCAAATGGAATATTATTATCGAACAAAAAATCTTTTTTTTTTTTTATAATAAATCCACTGAGATCTTTCGAAGACTATTTTCTTCGTTTGTTGCTTTCTCTTAAAGGAAGCTATTTTCGTTTAAAAAATTTATGGTCAGAGTGTTTAAAAAAGTCTACAACGTCGAGAGGTAAAATTTTAAACTGCCATCCGAATGTGTGGTTTGTGTAGATCCGTGCATCTACGTGTGTGACAGATTTGCGTCACTTAAAACGACAATACAACTCGGAAACAGCTTGAGACAGCGAGTTGAAATTTGGTACACTAGTACAGTGGTCACGTTACCTCATTGGGAGCCCCTCTATCGTGCACATCTCGATTCTCCACATCATCGATCCTCCACATTACCAGTCCTCCACACTCCTTATACTCCAAAATTCGATTGTACCCACTCTCCTTCCGTCACATTTAGATTTGACGCATCCCGATTCTCCACGTCCGGTTCTCCACGACCCCAGTCTTCCACACTTCTATTCCTCTAAATTTCGATTGTACACACTCTCTTCCTTCCACATACCGATTGTACACACTCTCTTTCCTTCACATACCGATTGTGCACACTCTCTTTCCTCCACATTTTGACTCGACACCCATCTATCCGACGCATTTCAATTCGAGCCCTTCTATCCTACATATCTCGATTCTCCACATTCTCGATTCAGCACATTATCGATCCTCCACAATCAGTTCTCCACATTACCAGACCTGCACATCTTTAGATTGTACAAATCCGACGCATTTCTATTGAAACACATCTTGATCGTCGACGTTCAGTTTTCCACACTCCTTTTCCTCCACATTTCGACTCCTCCACACTCTCATTCCGACACATTCCGATCCTCCGATGTTCAGTTCTCCACATTTACCAGTTCTCCAGTCGTTTACCTCCACATCTCGATTGTACACATTGCCAACAAGAGTCAACTTACGAATCGATATCGACGGCGGTAACATGCACAATCGAATTGTGTAGGAAAGGAAGTGTCGACGACTGAGAACGTGGAGAACCGGCTTGATACATTCGATAAAGCATGCGTGACAACCTTCAATGTTTGTTGGCGTGTGGAAAAAGGCGGAAACCATGGGTTGCGGATAAAATCAATAATATACTGTACATTGCAGTATGCAACGTGTCGTATTGGAAATCGAACCGGTCGTGTGAGCGTGCAGCTAATAGTTTTTAAAATATCGCCACGTATTGTATGTGCCACGGGCAAGTTTTTCTTTTAAATTTACATTAAAATCAAATATGATTACCAAACAACAAAATTTTTTTGATAATAAAATCACTGAGATTTTTAAAAGATAATTTGATTTATTTGTTCTTATAGAATAAACTACTTTCGTAAAAAAAAAAAAAAAAAAAATTCAAGATCTTAATGTCGGAGTATACTTAAAACAGTCTAAAACGACTTGAGACAGCGAGTTGAAATTGTGTACACTGGTAGAGTGGTCACGTCACTTCGTTAAGTGCAATTTTCATAAAGATCGAGGCTCCATTCGAGATTTTAAGTTAATTTGAATTTTTGGAAAATTCTCTGTGGTAGCTCTAACTTGCGTAAATTTTATGCTAACGTCTTAAAATTGCACACAAACATAATATTTCAATCAAAGACCCTCGATAAATTTAATAAATCGAAAGTTCCAATAAATTCCGGAGCGCGTATTTTTTTCGCCGCGAGCACAGATTCGACATCAGTTTTGACCAAAAGTCAAGCTCGATGTTGGCCTTTCTAAAAAAAATGGTTTATCGGGCATTAAACTCTCTCGTCGCATCAACCACGACGACACGGTAATAAGCCGAACTTTGACGTTGGAGTAAGTTGAAAATTGAAATTTTCACATCGCTTCCTTATATCCCTTTATTCGCAAAGCTGTATGAGGAAGCTAAAAATACAAAAAACAAAAGGGATATAAGGAAGCGATATGAAAATTTCAATTTTCAACTTTTTTTTTTCTTCGTCACCTTAGATCTATCTGCATATAAAAAAAAAGTTCATTGTATTATCAATCATTTATTTAGAGTATACGGATGCTAATAATACAAAATTACAATGGTATTACATAGAATAAGAATTGAGAAGGTAGTATGTACAACAGAATCTATGTATATGTAAATATATACATACTTTCATGTATATTTATTTATAAATAATATGTATATTATTATATGAATCGTTACGAAAAATTGATATTCGTTACGACATATATCTGTGTATATCCGTATCAAGTGTTTTTCGAGTATAACTTTCGGACGTATTGAAACAAGTTAGTACGTACTTTGAGGTACGAGAGTAGCTTTGTTCTGTAGTTTTTATTTTTGAAAGGAAAAAAATAGATAAACTGAGTTAAACGTCGGCCTCGCGAGATTTCGGGACCGGCTTTTGGTTAAAAAAAAAATACACATCTTTCAATTAACACACACATAATTCACGTTAATACATAGGTGTTCCTCGTTACGCGATCGTTCACCAAGTCATGGATTTAAAAACGACATAGAACAAAAAATTATATCGAGTCCTACGTAAGTCGTCCTGCTTGTTCTTTTTTTCTACGAGTAAATTTCGCGACGTTGCCGCGGCTCCGTCCCAAATCCATGACAAAATACGAAACCGAGTACAATCGATTTTCGGCGACGAGTAAAAAAAAAACGTAAAAACAAAAAATTTGACTCACTAACGTTTCGGGACACGTAGGGCGACTGTGACGAAGCCGGGTAACATGACATGACTCGCATTAAGCAGATTATAAGACAAAAAAAAGTTATAATAAAACAACAATAACGATAGAATTACTTGTACATTAGTAATGCTTCACATTAAAATCTCTCTCGTGTTTTTGAGTTCGAACAACATCTACACGAATATATTTCCGTAATATCTCTCTTCCGGGCAACTTTCAAAGTGTTTTGGCAGGCGATGGTTAGGTGGAAAGAGTTTTTCGACGATGGAAGTTAAAAACGGGGGAATTTGCATTTTTTTGTATCTAAGATCTCTCTCGCTGAATTATTTCTTTCGAACTCGAGAAAATACCGCTCGCAGCGACATTCGACGCTTCTCTTATAGTTTTTTCTTTCTTTTTTTGTCCAACGACGATTATAAAAAAATAATAGTTACGATAACGTATATAACAATGATGCAAATAAATAGGCTAAGCGAGTCGAATGCGCGACCGCTTATCTTGGTACAAGCCGTCGTGTGCGATACACTCGAGTAAACACGGTGCATCGAAACGAGAAGCACCAAGTCGAAATACGTGCCGCGTTCACGACGTTTTATGGCCTGCATGACGCTCACTCTCCACGTCCATCCGTTTTGGCTTTTTTCTATATTTCTTTAATCCACCTCACTCGACATCAGACGAGCGACAAATTTCATTCGAGCAAGAGAGCGATTTTCCGAACGATAGTCGTTGTGACTCTACGTACACACATCGGATCTTTCTCCTCGTCTCTTTCGTTACTTTTGTCAAGAGAAAAAAAAAAAAACAAAAATCATACAAAAAAAATAATAAATTGTTAAATATTATTTGGCAACAACGAATTCCATTAGTCTTGAGGGGAGCGGGGGTGGGAGGGAGTCGAGTTTCACGCACACCTGCGGTAACCGACCGTCCAGCAGCTTGCGCGTTCCGCGTCTGACTCGCTCGACGACGAAGATTACTGGAGCCTCTCTACAGCGAGTCGAAGTTGGAGTCGCGATCGCTGGCCTGAGAAGAAAAAATATATTATAATTGTGATCTATCATAAATACACTAGAGTCAAAATTAAAAATAATATATTGTCTAAAATCGATTAAGATAGTTCTGTCGCTTGGCGTTCATTTCGCACAAGTTCGAGAAAAATTAGATAAAATTGCAAGTACTTCTCGATGGTATAAAAATCTGTAAAAATTAATGCATATTAAAGGTACTGTAAACATTGATTTCGCATAATAATGAGTTCAAAATGTCATTAACAAATTAATCAAAAAATTAATTAAGAAATTACCGAGCAACCTAACTTTTTTTAAATACGAAAACGATTCGTTCATTTTTCTAAAAACATTAAATTTTTTCCAGATTTTTTAATTTGCTTTGAATTTTGTCTTTTTCCATACATTTTTTTCATATAAAAAAATCAGAGCAAATTTAAAAATCGAAAAACTTCATTCGTATTCAGAAATATAACTGAATCATTTTCGTTTTTTAAAAAGTTGGGTTTTCGGGAAATTTGTTGACCAATTTTTTTTATCATCAATTCGTCAATAAAATTTTGGAATTATTATTATGCAAAATTAATCTTTTCAGTACCTTTAATATGCATGAATTTTTTCAGTTTTTTATACCATCGATGAGTATTACCAATTTTGTCTCTTTTTTCTCGAACTTTATGCAAGATGTTCACCAAGCGACAGAACTACCTTAAACATTTTAATAAATGCAAAAAATAAAAATGTAATAAAAGAATAAAATTCAATAAATTGTATATATATTTTTTTAATTAGCGAATCCGTACCCTGTCGGGTTTGTACAGAATCGGATGTTGAGGCGTGAGTCGCAGGGTGCTTCCGAGATCCCTCTCCATTGTCATGTGTCCCTCGCTGCCGCTGTCTCTCGCGTCTCTCGTGTCCTTGGAATCGCTTCTTCGACTTGGCGCGAGTTTCGTCGACGTTTGGATGGTCGTTTCGCCGCACGACTTGGCCATTGTCGAGCCCGACGAGTCCCCAAAATCGAGACGCAAGAGTTTCGTCGATGTCGATGTTTCGCCGCATGAACGGGCCAGGGTCGAGCCAGCGTCGCCCTGGAGATCGGAACTCCTCATGGTTTTCGTCGAGGATTCGATCTGCGCTTTGTCGCTGCGTGCCATCGCCGACTCGACGTCCCCCGTCCTCGTTACTGTTGCTGATACCTTCGCAATCACAAAATCACGTCAACGAAACTTGCCTCCCCAATAATTCGCAGATAAATCAATTTAAAGAAAATAAATAAATAAACTGAATTAAATATAATAAATAAATATATGGCTGAAGGACTTAGGTCGATGGCCAATTGGCAATATTCTCAATCAATTGCCGATTGGCAATGCGTTCTCAAGTCAATCTCCGTTGTCATGCCATGTTAAAAAAATTGTACCATCTTGCATTTTGCCAATAAATCCACTATTACTACTACTACTAAATAATTGCATGTATTTTATGAAATAATTAAATTTATTTAGTAACATTAGTAGTAGTAGTAGTGGATTTATTGACAATATTCCAGATGGAACAATTTATTGTACATAGCATTACATAGTGTAAGTTGTCATGAGAATATAAATATATTGTCAATTGGCCGTCGACCTAAGTCCTTCAGCTATATAAAATTATGTATTTTATGAAATAATTAACTTTATTTATTTATTTGTAAAATAAATGTAAAAAAATAAAAATCAAGAACTCACTTGGAATCCTGCACTGACTAGTGCCCCGGTCGGCGTTACAGCGCTTCTCACCATCTGAATTCCGGACTCCTCGTACCTCTTGCTGTAATCCTTCGTGCTCGACAAGCTAGGTTTTCGATTCCCCGGTTGCGCGCCGCTCTCGAGATAGCTTATCAGCTTGTGCTCGTCGGCGGCGAATGTGCTCATCGCGGGTTTGTAGTTCTGGGGCGATTGGGGTGTCGACCGGTATTTCGCTCGTGGAATCATCACGGTCAATGAGCGATCGCACTGTTCCTCGTTGACTTGCACTGAAAAATATTGGTAACAAGAGAATTATAATAAAACGTATTTAAAAAATAAACGTTTCTATTAATTTGACCAAGGTATTTGATCGAGCAGATCGACTCCGGTGTCTTCTCGATAGAATCGGTCCCGATGTAACAATTTTTCAAATTTTACCTGGTGCAGTGATGGAAGCTTTCCTCGGCGATCTACAACGTTTTCCATTGGGCGTGATTTTCCTCGTTGGTCGCTTTCCCGGCGGTGCAGGTGCGACCGATCTGGGAGGCGGTGGAAGAACGTGCGGCACGTGATGTGGTATCGCCAGATCTGTGACACTGCCCTCGCTGCTGGTGTCCCCACCGGTGCCGGGAATCATCGCCCGTCTGTCGCCCGATTTGCAACGACGCCCTGGATGCCGGAAGCACGCGAGCCCGAGACAGATGGCCAAGAAACCCAATAGAATCGCTCCGGTCGTAACGAGAACTATGAGCAACACTGGAAAAAAAAAAATAAAACTTTCTATACGCATCCCTTATTCATTATACTTGAATTACCCTCCTGTCTCTCCTTTACTAGCCACGGGTCCTGCCTGTTACAGCCCTTTAATGCCCAATGTGCTATATTTGCCATATTTGTGAAACGATTATTTAAAAAAACATCTTCAATTTTAATCGAAAAATTCTGGCTACAATTTTACGAATGGAGCAATGCATCCTAAATACTCCCTTACGGATACTTCAGAGAATTCGTCGAAAGTTTCCACATATTTTTAGATTAAATTTTAAGAAAACATTTTTAGATGAAACTTTGAGAAAATATTTTTAGATGAAACTTTGAGAAAATATTTTTTGATGAAACTTTAAGAAAATATTTTTTGATGAAACTTTAGGAAAATATTTTGAGATGAAGCTTTAGAAAAATATTTTGAGATGAAACTTTAAGAAAATATTTTGGGATGAAGCTTTAGGAAAATATTTTTAGATGAAACTTTACGAAAATATTTTTAGATGAAACTTTAGGAAAATATGTTTTGATGAAACTTTAAGAAAATATTTTTAGGTCAAAATTGAAGAAAATATTTTTAAGAATCGTTTTTTCACCGATGTAGCACATATGGCCGGCCCAGCTGCTGCAAAGGGTTGAAGAAAAATCTCCGATTACCTTTGAGATTGACCTGGCACCGCTGGCCACTGTGCCAGGGGAAGCACTCGCAGACTTCGTGACCGTGAATGTTTGTCGTGCAGTGTCCCTTGTTGTTGCAACCGGCGCAACCGAGAGGTGCCTGAGAGCAGACTCGTCCGGGATAAGCGGGGTTTTCGGAGAGATCGGCCCAGCCTTCGCGGCACGAGCACTGATAAGATCCGCGAAGGTTGAAGCAGGCCGCGTGCTGCGAGCAATCGTGATGCGGACCACCCTCTTGCATCGAACACTCGTCGAAGTCTCTCGCGTCGATCTAAAGTTAGCCGATTTATAAGTATCAAAAAAAAAAATCGCCTAATAAAACAAAATTAATCGTTTGCAATATTGATACATTGAAAACAAAATATCAACGACTCAGGTAAAACTCGCTTGCGGTTTGGTAAATTAAAAAATTGTTATTTCAATTCTACTTCGATTCTTACAAGCCCAGATGGGATTGAAACGATAACATTTCTTATTTCCTTCGTTGATTACATATTATATGATATTATAAAACAAGAAAATTAAAAACCCGGTCATATCCATCTGAAATATTATAAGCACCTGAGTTTTCCGTAATGCCGTCGGGAAACGAAAAAATTGCTTTTTGAAAATACGCAAAATCACTCATTTTTACAATATTGGCTATAAAAATGCCCGATGAACTTTTTTCGTTAATCGTCGCTCGGGGATTATACTTAATGTATTTTTTGACGCTAATCACGAATCTACTCCACATTTTATTCATGGATGAATATTTAATACGGAAGAATGCGTCTAAAATAAAGTACAACTCTTTCTCGAAATTAAAAAATTTAAAGGGTTCGATCGATTCTCTGCAAATTTATGTTCACGTTTTTGGCTACTAAATTGTAAACGCTGGAGCGCGAAAAAACACTTTTGAAGAGATTAAAAATCGCGTACGAAGAAGAACAACTGCAAATTTCTTAATGAAATTAAAAAAAAAAAACATTGACCACACATTAAAAAATTAACCACACATACTGTGTGTGAAATTTCAGCTTGATCAGTCCAGGCATTCTCGAGTTATAGCGGTTTGAGTTTTTCGCCTCTGATTTACACATACATATCTGGATTTTTTTTTCTAAATATGATTTATCGATGTTTTGGAACTTTCTCAACACGTTTTCATTAAAACCTCGAATTTTTTTAAACCAAAAAAATTATTTGGTAGACCACAGGGGAATTTATTTTTTCGGTGTGTCGGACAAAAAGTGATGTTTACCATTTCCAAATCCCTGGCGGCAAATACCTCGGTACCACCGAGACTATAGTTGTTGCCGATCAGATACTTCCTTATAACTTCCTTCAGTCTGGTCTCGTTGGCGTTGTCGGAGAGCTGAACGTGGAATTCGACTTGCGTGGGATTCGGCGCGAAGCCGGCAATGTCGAGGCTTCTGTAGACGTCACGAAGATCGCTCTGCATCATCGTTCGATCGAGGGCCTCCTTCGTCGGACCGGCCAGTCTTCTGAAAGCCGTCGAACTCGTGTCGTTCAGCGCAGCTTCGTAGAATACCGGCTCGTGTCCCATCCGCTCCAGCCCAACGCGAAGAGTATACGTATAAATTGCTGAAAATCATGATAAATTCTCATTACAACGTAGTCCAAAATTATTGCACAATTATCGAGCCTTTCCTAATTTTCTTAAATGGAAACAAAAAATTCTCAAAAAATGGTAGGGTCTTCTTGGGAAGACTTTGATCGGAGACAAATTATTAGAATTTGAGAGCTGACCCTTGCAAGATTTTTTTTACTCGATTTATTTTTATTAATTTTTAATGAGAACATCTTTAGCGGGACTTTTAAACGAAGCCTGGTCGGCAAATGCTTTCGCTGCGTTGTACTTATTTTCAATGAAAATATCTCTTTAACGGATCTTTCAATCAAACTGTTCTAAAAAAACGTTAAGGTCTTCCCGAGAGGACTTTAATCCGGGAGAAATAATTGGGTGCCGGAGAATCCTTGGGAAATAATTGGGGGAAATAATTGGGTGAATCCTTCGGAATTTTTTTTTACACCTTTTGTTTTTTATCTTAAATTTTTTATACGATTTCTTGCAAATAACTGCGAAGTTATTTAATTACTCACGTTTGCATGGTCGATCGGGAAACATTCTAGCGAAGCCGGGTCGGCAAACGCATCTCGCCTCGGTGCCCCCGGCGGAGCATACCTCGGCTTTCGACGCTTTGCACTCCGGCTGGCATTGATTTATCGGAGGTCGCATCGGCGCGACCGGAGCACCGAGTATTCCTCCGGCTAGAACGCGATTTATTTCGTTTCCTACCGGATCTTGCTCGTCACGCGAGACTTCCTCCTCGCCTCCGTACTCCGCCTCGACCTACAAGCAGATCGATTATTAATAATAAATTTAACACTGATTGTCAAATTTTCTAATCAACTTCCAACGTAGGAATTTTCAAAAGAAATTATCGTTAAAATTAATTTCATTCGTCGGAATAAAATAAAAAATAAAAAAAAAGGCATCGTCCGTTTCATTTTTTTACCTCTTCGGCTCCCGGCGATGGTGGATTCTGATCGCTCATCACGACGAATATCGAATCATTGTCGACCGTGTTCTCGTAAGGACTCGGCAAACGAGTCACGGATTGGAGAATCGTAGATGTCACCGTGGCCACGACGCTCGTAGGACGGAGCAGAGTTTCCGTCACGGTTTCGACGATAGTCGAGGTGAGAGTGTGAGTCAGCACGAGGGCTCTGGTTGTCGGCGGAGATCCGACGACCGACGTCTCGGTTCTCGTCACAGTCAGAGTTCTGTAGTGTGTTACCTGTAAAAAAAAAAGATATCGAGTTCAGACAGTTCTTTCGTTATGTGCGACGCAGTCGGACATAACGAAAGGACCTTAAGTATCGCTCAAAGTGGAAAGCAAAAAACAAATTTCTATGTTTTGTTTTTCATAAATGTTCATTTTTTATTTTTATCAAAATTAATAAAAAAGTATCTTACGGCTTTCGGTTTCATCTCCACAGTGGCAGTAGTTCCGTTATTGACGACTTCGTGGATGACGGTACCGCCGAATTCCTTGATTTTCGGTAGTTTGTCCCTTCGAGGTATCAGAGTGTTCACCGTTCTCGTTATCGAACTGTGAACCCTGGTGACTATAGTCGGCGTGGCCTGCGCACTCCTATCGTCACTCGGATATTTTCGAACCTCGGTACCGTGGAACTTCGATTCTTCGACCCTGTTCGTAAGACGAGTCAGAGATTCGGTAGCTTCGATTTCCATCGATGGCTGAACGTGCTGCCTGCTGGGTTCCAAGAACACCGGATAATCCGGTCTCTTGGTCGGTCGGCGTGGAACATCGTAGGACGGCACTCTCGTTGGAACCGAGTTTACTCGACTTATCGACGGTCCGACCGTTTCTACGTGATCGATCTGCGGGGGTCTCAATTTCGTCGGCATTATCAGATTCGACGTTATTATCGTCGTCGGTTGAACTGATACTCTGAAAATTGAGAAAAGATTTTTAATTAGGAGTTACAAAAAAAAAAAATTGAAGAAATGATTTTTTTTTGTAACGCGTGCATGAGAAGTACTACTTCTCGTGCCTGCCGGGAGTGGCGTTAGTAACGCTTAACAACAAAGCATGCTGGAAGTACACGACGCAGGGGCACGTCAGCCCGAATTTACTTCTCACACGAAAATTCACTTCTCACACGCAAATTTACTTTTCACACGTAAATTCACTTCCCAAAGGCAAATTCACTTCTTACATCTAAATTGCCCTCTCACCCGCTTTCGCGACAACACTCTCGATAGACATCAAGCAGTAGCACGTGTTACAAAGAATTATTATAAGCGATACTAATACGATATACCGAACATTAAACGAAGTGGGTCGCACTCACCGCACTCGTGCCACGGTAAGCACTCGTACAGGTCGTGCGACCTGTACGAGTGCTTACCGTGGCACGACTTCACAGTCTTCGTATAATGTTCGCTTTACCGCACTCGTATCGCAAAGTACTATTTGTTTACGATAAAAGATTTACCTAGAGACTGGCCTCGTATCGAACGGCCGGACAGTGTAGATGCTGACGTGCTCGGATTTCTTGGTCTCCAATGGTTGCTTCATTATATCCGAAACGTCCATGACAATCGGAAGATCGACGGTACCGTGGATTATCGGTATCTTCGAGTCCATGTCCTGCATTACCGGGATGTGAGAGGCAGCGACCGCGGTCGCTATCTGAATCGATCCGGAAACCGCTATCGCCGGTCTCACCGTTTCGACGACCATCGATGGCCTCGAAGTCTCGAACACCAGAGGTGGTGGCACCATATCCTTAATTAAATAAAACAGATTATTTAATTTTTCATTAAAATTAAAGTAAATAATTAAAAATAAAGTGTTTCCAATGTTTTTAATACAAAGAATATTAATTTTCACCAAAATTGTACACGAAATTGAATATACCATTTTTTGCATACAAACTTCAAGTCCGGTGCATTAAATTTCATACGAATTTTACAGACTAAGTTTGCGAGAAAAAACCAAAAAATCCCCAGACAAAAAAATTAATAAATGGATCATCCATTTATAGGCGACCTTGATGAAATTTTGAAAATTTGTTTCGTCCACTGCCTCCTCGTACTGTTAAAAAAAAAAAAAAAAAATATAAATGATTATGATAAAAATCTCTCACCTGCGAGAGAAGATCAGCGAGGAAGGGTCTCGCGACGGTGGGCCTCGGGCTGGGCGGAACCATGCTGGTGCTCGGCCGAGGCGGTGTGACGACTCCAACGGAGTCCTTGAGTGGAATGTACTTGGGCGGTGGTCTCAGGCCCGTTTCGTCGACATTACCGAAGGAGAATCTGTCCTCCTTGGGTCTTCCGGTCGTGGTAATGGCGACGGGCGGTGGGGACAGTCCGACGACATCGGACGGATGAGGCGGAGGCTCGAGGCCCTCCTCGTCGTTCTTCTTGTTGGCCTGTTCGCCGGAACCGCCGGTCTTCCTCAGAGGCGGCGGCATCATGTCCTGAGACGGAACCTTCGGCTTCGCACCCGAGCCACTCTCCTGCTTCTTCGGTTCGGTCGTCACCGAGCTCTGACCTTCGACCTCGCCGACCGAAGAATCTCCCTTGTCCTTCGCGGCGGTAGCGAAGTTAGTCTGGAAAGCCGTCTCCAGGGTCTCCTCCTGCTTCTTCTTCTGACCATTGGCGGTTACGAGCATACTCGGAGGTCTCTCGGTCTGCGTCTTGCTGTCCTTCTCCTCGCCGCTCGCCTCCACCGGCAGGGAAAATTGTATCTTCGGCCTTCCGCTGTTGACTTCCGGTTTCTTCGGTCCCGACGATATCGTCACTGGCTTCGGAACACGCGGTCGCGGCTTCGTCAGAATGTGAGGATAGGCCGGATGCACTCGGGTACCAGCGGTCTGAACGATCACCTGAGGCTGCTCGTCTTTCTTATGCCCTTTGCCACCGTTATCGTGGTCGTTGTCGTCACTGTCGTCCTCCGCATTGGTCGGGAAGTAAGAGCTCTGGTTCGAGTCCTTGTTCGTCTGGTTGACTCTCTCGTCCCGATCCTCACCGAGCCCGGAGTTATCGAAGCGATCACCGTGATCAGGTCTAGAATTTTCCGAGACCTGAGAACCGAGACTCCAGTCAGGTCTCTCATAGGCAGCGCCCTCGTGAGCGTTCGGCGAAGCGCCGGGTCTCGAGTGGCCCTCGTTGGAACCGGAAGTTGGCTTCTTCGGCGGTTCTCTGTTAACCGTGGGACGGTTGTTGCTCGCTTCGTGTTCGGGTCGCGGACGAGAGAGCGGCCTGCTCGTTTCCGGTCTGGAGTTACCGTGCGGTCTGGAGAAAGGTCTTCCGGAAGTCGATCCGAACTGCGGAACGATTGCCGGCGGTTTGAGGTCGATGGTGTCGTCGCGCTCGTACGGCCTTGCGAGCGGTCGCTTGCCACCGTGCTGGGAAAACGGGACACCCTGAATTACCTCGTAATCCGGACGATTCGAGTCCTCGTTGTGATGCTGGTAGGGTCGGTTGTGGTCGATCTGCCCGCTGTAAACGCCGTACGGCTTTCCCTGGACGATCGGACTCTCCTGAGGTCTGGGATTGTAAGAGCTCTGACCGTAGTCGTGCCCGGTGTTATCCTGCTTCTGCTGATGATCGTAGCTCGGCGGATTATTGTTCTGACTCTCGTAGATCATGCTCTGAGCGATGTCGAGAGGCTTGCCGACGACGGTGTTCACCGAACCGACGGTGTCGTAAGAATTAATAGGGTGAGCGTCGGGACTTTCCGGTCGAAGGTTCGACGACGAAGTCTGCACGTCGACGACCGCGTCGTCCTGTTTGTCGATCGTGCCGCGGTCGTCCTCGTCGTGGTCCTCGTGAGCCGGGGCGTTGTGGAAGTGAACGTTCTCCGAGGCCTCGCTCTCCGAGTCGGCGGACGTCCTCTCGGTCTGGGTGTCGATCTGCCAGGATATCTCGCGATCGTCGTTCGGACGAGGGAGAATCTCACCGAAGCTCTGGACTTCCGGTTTTGTCGTCGCCGCCTGAGGATAGTAACGGGTGTCGAGGGGCTTGATCTTTGGATCAGTGGATGGATTGTAGTAGCCAATCGCACCCGTTGGGAGATTCTCCGAGGGATTTGGGTCGTTGCCGTTTACCGCTGGTCTCGATGGTTGCTCCTGTGGATGGGACTGGTGAGGTCTGAGCTGGCCGGTGAATTGCTTGCTGGGCTCCTGGGAGGGTTGGGACGGGGACTGGGAGTGCCAGTTGGGACTTCCGGGAAAGTGTCCCGAAGGCTGCTGGTGAGGTCTGGCCGGCGGTGAGGAGTACTGAGGCTTCCTGGCTGGGTAACCTCCCGGACGTTCGAAGATCGGGTAATTGTGCGAAGTCGGAGGATGAGGTCGAGCCGGCGGTCGCTCGGGACGACGATCCGGACGGCCCGAGGACGATGGCCGCGGAGGCTTTCGGTCGTACTTCCAGTTCTGCTTTACGTCCTTTACGGCGTCGTTCGGCTTGTTCTCCAGATATATGTAGCGATGCGGAGTTTCCGTTTGTATGTCGACTCTCGATGGCGATTGCTCCGTTGGTCTAGGATGCTTGTTCGAGTAATCGCGTCGCGGGGGATCGCGACTGTCGCCGTAACCGTGGTTCTGGGAGACTATCTGCGGACGCAAGTTCACGCTCTCCGGTCTGTGGTGAACCAAGATCTCCGTGTGCACGTGACCCTGGCCGCTGGACTGGCCGTGACCGTCCGGACGCTGGATCAGCAGAACCTCCGACGGTCTCTTGTCCAGTCTCGTGTTCGTTGATATTTCGGAATTGTCCTGGGGTCGCCCTACGTTGAAGTGACTCTGGGAGCTCGACAAGGGTATCGTGTGGGGATGGTCACGGTTGTTGGGCTTCTGGGGCAGCGGCTTGAAATTTAGTGGCGGAGCCGGTGGGACCATGTAATCGGCTGGATTGTCTTCGATCTGGAAACAAACAATTGAAAACTATCAGTCGTAGACTGTTAAGAGACATTTTTTATTTAACTTAACGGACTGGAAGTTTTCATGCAACCATAGGTATATTAAATTCTATGCACAATTGTGACGAAAAATTAACGCACTTTTACAGTGACATTGAAGTGAGTATTGGATTCGAAGTACTTTATAGTGAAATTTAAGTAAATTGTTAAAAATAAAATGTTTCTAAAGTTTTTAATGTAATTCACATTACTTTTTCATCACCAGTTTGTGGATAAGAACTTAAAAACGATTTTTTTTTATCACACACTGTAAACATAAATTGTAAATTTAATATACCAGACAAAAAGTTTTTATGCGAAAACTGGTACGGTAAATTGAATGTACCATTGCGATGAAAAATTAATATAATTCTTCATTGAAATTAAAGCAAGTTATTTGAATTAAGGTACTTTCATAGTACAATTAAAGTAAATTATTAAAAATAAATTATCCCCAATGTTTTAATACACTGAACGTTAATTGTTCATCGCAATCGTACATGAAATTTAATAATGGTAAAACAAATTTCGTACGATTTTTGTTTACAGTACAGTTTTAGATGCTCGGATGTGGATGAACCTGAGCACAATTTTTATTCGATGGTAATCGGTTACCTTATCGACACCGACGAATCCAGAACCCACCTCGGGCTCCGGATAGGGCGACGGATCGTCGAAGTATTGTCCGCTTATGTGGGGCTCGCTCGTGTCTCCGAATATCAAAGCCTGCGTGCCACCTTGCGGTATGACGACGTTGGCCACTTGACTCGGTTGAATGTTGACCAGGAGCGGTTGGCCGGTCGATCTGTCGATAACGTGAGGAATCTGGTGGATTATCGGCTCGGAGGCGCTGGGCTTAGATTCGGAACTCTCGAGAATCACTGTCGTCTCCACTGGCAGAGGATCCTTCTGCGCCCAAGGAGGACGCTTCTGCTCCTCCACTTGGGGACGATTGTTCGGCCACGGTTTCGCCTCTTCGGACGATGTCTGGATCTGTGGATTTATTTGACAAAGAACGATGATTAAAAATCGGTGCAAAGTAAATTGCAGATCGCTTCTTCATTTATTACAATTTCGCGCATAGCTTTTTTTACGAAGAAGTTCGTTGATCGATTTCGGATTCCTCATAAAGGATGCTATACGCAAACTTTTATTACATGCGGAAGCCATGTGCAAATTACTTTGGAATTTTTTCGTTTTTTTGTGATATAAAAAAATGAATACATCTCATAAAATTGAAAGTCAACATTTACCGTACAATTTATTGTAGAAAAACGTAATTGAAATTTGGGTAATTGATCGTGTTGAGACTGTGTTCTGTGTATTTTTGCGCACTGATGGCGAATTTCCTGATTACTTTACTCCTCGAGCCACATTTGACGTATAAACTCGTGTCGGAGAAAAAATATCAATATCGCGTCGGAGAAAATATATAATCAAAAAATTTCAAAATCTTACAAAATCCAAACGATTAGATCAATTTTTTATTAGACTGAAAAATTCTTTATAATTATTTATGATAAGAAATGAACTTATTGATCGCCACAATTTTAAAATCTGAAAAAATTCTGAAAAATCTTATCGCATGTACACAAAAATCTGAATATATATATTTTTTTTTTTCACGAAAACATAGCTTTCTCTATAAGCGAGCAAAAAACAATCTACCAAAATGCAGGTTCTATTTTAAACACACTCTACATCGAAGAGAAGAGCCTACCTCGTCGTATCTCGGTGGCAGAGGCGGAGTGAGAGGGTCCTTGGCGCTCCAGGGTCGCCGGAAGCGATCCCTGTTCCACTCCGAGTCCTTCGGATTGATGTTCGGATTGGCGTATTGTTCGACGTTCGGTCTGCTCGGTGGTTTGAGAAGCGGATCGTTCTCCAGATGATCGTGCTTGGTCGCGATCTGTCTGAGAGGCGGACCGCTCTGCATCTGATGCGGACGTTTGTGTACCGGCGAGTTCGGCAAATTCGACGAGAACACCGACGGACCGGGAACCTTCAAGTGTTTCTCGTAAACCTGATGAGCGGGTAATATTTGAATGTGCGTGTTTCGATGACTCTGTATCGAGGACTGCGCCTGCGAGTCTGACTCCTCGTCGGTGACGACCTCGAGAACCGGATGTACCGGTATGTTCGGCACTGGAATCGGCGGTGGATTCATCCCTATGTGCTCGTCGCCCTTCGTGTGCGGCGGTCTCGGACCCAATTTTCCGGGCTTGCCGATTATCACGTCGGTGTTCGCCGTTATCACCTCGCCCGGGGAAATCGGTATGCCGTCGGCGAGACTGGCAGCGACTTTGTGACGAGTTTCCGGTATGAAGTTCAGATTCGGATTTGCCAACTGAGCCACTGTGAGGAACCGAATAAAAACAATTAAAAATCGGCAGAGTGACCGGTCGAACGATAAATTTATCGCAAGATATTCAGACTTCGTATGATATAATATGGATATAATTTTTTTTACTCGATATGTTTTGTAATATCGATATTAAATATTATTTTTTAAAAATCGTAGGTACCGATATTTTGGCTCTCGGCGGTCTCGATATCGCCGTCGGCGAATTCGGCAACGGGTATATAGATCGGTGATCTCTGAGTCGTTGATTCTTGTGCCTCGATCGGCGGTGCTGTGTCGTTTCTTCGCGTTGCCGTTGATTTTCCTTGGAGCAAACCGGCCATTCCCGCCATGGCTGTTATCACTGGTCCAAGGGCAGATAAACTGTTGATTCCCAGAGAGCCGAGACTCAGCAAATTGCTTACGCCGTTCGCCGGCCCGTTCGACGGACGCTTGTTCTGCGTGTCTTCCGTCGAAGACGTTGCGTTACCATCCTGTAAATTAGTAAACAAAATAAACAAACAAACAACAAAATAAATAAATAAATATATGAATAAATAAATATATGAATAAATAAATATATGAATAAATAAATATATGAATAAATAAATATATGAATAAATAAATATATGAATAAATAAATATATAAATATTGATTGTCCCGGAAACTTACGGAGTCGTTCGCGACGACCTGTTCGGCAGTTGATTGTCCTTCGGTACCACTTGCTTCGGCCGTGGGATTGGCCTGCGAGGACTCGGGAGTGCTCTCGGGAACTTTGTCGCTTGGCTCGATTTCCGGCGAGGCTGTCGATTGAGCAAGGGCGCTGCTGCTCGTCGTCGGATCGATCTGATCCTCCTCGTCGAAGAATATTATCGTCGAGCCGGTAACGACGTTCTTCACGGAATCCGAGTGATGCGCGGTAGTCAACAGGGCGTTCATGTAACCGGCGTCCAGGAGACTCGGCGCTATCGATTCCGTCACGACGTTCTCCACTATATGGGACCTCGAGGATATCGTTGTCGATGTTTCACCGTCCGAACCGGCCTGCAAGATAGAGATCGTTAATAGTAATTAAAAAATTCGAGTCGAGACAAGAAATTTTTTTTTAAATACATAATTAAATACATAATATGCATTTTAAAAAATCCAGTTCTATTTCTTTATAAAATATATATTCGAACGAAGAATGAAGATTCTTTATCCAAATGCAGAATCCTTATTTAATTTTTGAAAAAGAAGCGACAAGTGAGCTGGAAATGTTTTTAATGAATTTAAAATTAAACAAACGACCTAGGATTTTAAACTTTCGCTCGAAACACTTCTCGAGCCACAACGCTGAGAATTACCTGAAGCAATGTGGTGAAGTACGTAAAGGTCGTGAGATAAGTCTTCGTAGCGAATATTTGAATTGGTTCCGGAGTCGACGTAGGGGCGACTGATTGAACCGTTGTTTTCTTTGCAGGTACCTTCTCCAGAACCACGTCGGTCGACGTCGCGATATTCGTGTGGATAACCGTGCTGCCCTTCTCCAGGTAAGTGTTGAAATACGTATAAGTGATAAAGTACGTTTTCGTGATGTCGGTCATCGATTCGTCTGTATTATCGAGAGCCGTCAGAGTAGTCGCCACGCTTGTCGGCCTCGGCGGTGGTGGTGCAGACTCAGTTATTATCAGCTGAGGGCAACGAAAGAAAATATTGTTTTATTATAAAAAATAAAACTTTCGCGGCCTATATAATAAAAATAAATGAATTAGTTACTTAATCAATGGATTAATCAATGGATTGATCAAAGGATTAATCAATGGATTAATCAAAGGATTAATCAGTAGATTAATCAACAGATCACTCAACAGATTACTGAACATATTAATCAATAGATTAATCAAGAGATTAATCAATAGCGTAATCAATAGCTTAATCAATTGCTTAATCGATGGCTTAATCAATGGTGTAATCAATGGCTTAATCAATAGCTTCAATAGCAATCGATCAATCAATTAACCAATTAATAAATTAATCGATTAATCGATTAATCGATTAATCAATTAATCAATTAATCAATTAATCAATTAATCAATTAATCAATTAATCAATTAATCAATTAATCAATTAATCAATTAATCAATTAATCAATTAATCAATTAATCAATTAATCAATTAATCAATTAATCAATTAATCAATTAATCAATTAATCAATTAATCAATTAATCAATTAATCAATTAATCAATTAATCAATTAATCAATTAATCAATTAATCAATTAATCAATTAATCAATTAATCAATTAATCAATTAATCAATTAATCAATTAATCAATTAATCAATTAATCAATTAATCAATTAATCAATTAATCAATTAATCAATTAATCGATTGATCAATTAATCAATTAATCGTTTAATTGATAGACAAATCGATAGATCAATTAATCGATTAATGGTACGCGATAAATTTTGTTAGTGACATGTTGCAGCCTCACCTGAGTGACCGTGTCACTGGTGGTCTCGATTCTGGTTCTACCGTCCTCCATAAAAGTCTTCTCGAGCTGTCGAGTGCTGAGATAGGTGTTCGTTTCGGGCTGTGCCGCTTCCGAGGGTTCCAGCATGTCCAAATAATGCTGGGGCGCGGTTACTGTGTTCGTTATCACTTTCATACTGCTTCCGAGAGCGTTGTTAACATCCGGGTGATCGGTGTTGAGAGTGAGATACGTGTAGGTCGTTTTGAACACTTCCGTTCGCAACGTCGGCGACGCCTCGAGCGTCACACTCGCCGACTCGGTGCCTGGCTTCCTGTGACGTTCCTCGGTGGCGGTGTTCGCTACGACCTTTTTGTAAAAGGTAAGTTTTTTTTTTGTCAAATTCGTTGAGATCACAAGTTGAGCTATTATTTGTTAATTATCAAAAAAAAAAAAGTCGGAAAACAATTTTTTTAAAAAGAATGTCATTTCTTTTATAAGAAACTATATTTTTTTAACATTAATTTTGTTTAAAGGAAGTCACTTTGCTGTAAAAGAATTCAATTATTTTTAAAGGGAATTGACTTTTTTAAAGATTTTTTTTTTGTTCCTCTATCCATCATTGCAGTAATAACCGTGGTCCTTTTTACAAAAAGTTGCGACACTTCTTTTTTCACAAAGTTAAAAAAAAAAAGATACAGGAAACAGGATTTTTTTTTTTTTTTTTTTTTTTCAATCACCTGCTGATCGGTGGACACTATAGTAGCCCCGTCCTTCATAATGGTATTGAGATAGGTGAAGGTAGTCGTGCAAGTTTTCGTGACAAATTCGTTGGGCTCCTCCTGCGGCATGAGCATGACGACCGTGTCCGAGAGGGTGAGGGTGGGCTGCGGATTGGAGTTTTCCCACCGCAGTGCGGGCGTCGGTCCCGCCACTATGACTTCCACACCGTTCGACATTACCCTGGTCGCCAGATTGAATCTTCGACCTTCGTCCTCTTCTTTGACCTCGTACTCTGTCATCGGCATTGTACGATTAATAAAAACTTACTCCCCCTCCCACTGTCGCTCGTGGACTTTACGCTCCAAAAAAAAAAAAAAAAAAAAATCTTAACACTCAGGGACTTTGATCGCAATTAAAGAAGAGAAAAAAAAAACAATGTTAATAAAAAAGAAAAAAAAATTAAAAATACAAGTTTTATATACACCGCATAAGAATAATAATTTACAGTATGTACATTGGAAAGAATTTTGTTTTTCCACAATCAAAGAGTAAGGAGAGCGATATCGATTTACAAAAAAAAAATAAAAAATTAAAAAAAAAACATTATTACACCACAGGCCAGTAGAAAAAAATTTTAAGTTTTTTTTTGTACAGCAGCCGAGTGAGTTGGCAATGAAAAAAATGAAAACAACAATAAGATAAATTTAGAAACAGAGATTGGTACGTAGAGATAATGTTACGAGAAGTATTACCGAGAGGTGAACCTGTGCCAATTGTATAGGAGAGATTTTTTTGTCACGAAACGCTACCGGACCGGCTTAGAGTAAGATTATTTGTTGAGCAGTGCGTCGAGTAGTGGATCAAGCGGGACACTTTGCACAAAAATTAATTCACCAAAGATAATTTTCTTCAAATTTTATCCAAACACAATAATTCAGATAAAAATTGAGATAATTTTCTTTTTTTTTTGTTTTCTTCAATACCCATTCAATGATTTTTGGCATCAATGAATAAATCGACGCACCGCTCAGAAATCGGTTCTGCAAGGAAGGTTACTCACCGGCAATGGGTACTGGACTATACACAGGTGCAACAGAGTTGTGTCTCGATTCCGCGGTCGGGGAGAAGATCGTCACCGTCACGGGGACGTTAAGCGTAAGTGTCGTCACACGTGGTCGGACGGTCGTCGACGAAGTGACCTCAGTCTCGTCTCCGTTAAGTTTCGTAACAACGTATGTGTATGTACGTAATTTCGTCGACGTTACAACGGTCTCGGTGTAATAAACGCTCGTGCTAAGTTCCGGCGTTGGGGAGACGTTACCGGAAGTCGAGGTTTCGCTATCGGCATGATCGCCGGCTCTTGAGGGAGAGATTTCCGGAAAGTCCGGACGCGACAGAGAGAGGTAAAGATCGTCGGCGAGACCGGCCTCGATGTCTTCGGGAGTCGGCGAGTGGTAGCTCGTCGTCACCGAGGGCGCGATCGAGTCAGTTAAGTCGCTCAACGAAACGGACGTTGCTTCGGCCTCGAGGGGAATAACGCCGGGTACTTCGGAGTCGTCGGTGAAGAGGATGTTCTTCGGTTCGGGCTTGAGGGTTTTTTCGGCGACGGCCGGCGAGCTCGAACTGGGCCTTATGTCGTAAGTGCTCAGATAAAGCTTCGACGAGCTCTCGAGCGATTTCTCGTAAGACTCCAGAGGGACGACGCTGAGATCGTCCTCTTGGAAGACGATCGGCTCAGTGCTGGAGGAAGTTTCGCTCTCGGCGAGTGGAGATTCGGGGCTCGACTCGGTAACCGGAGATTCGGAGCTTGGTTCGGTTGCGGGACGAATGTCGGATCTTTGTTCGGTTTCGGGTTGAACGAAACTTCGTTCGGTTTCGTAAGACACATCGAAGCTTGTCTCGGTTACGGGCGAAGAAATATTGGACTCGACGATCTCCTCGGAGCGGATCGTCGTTGTGTCTTCCTCGGTAATATCTTCCACGGAAATCGGTTCGGTGGACGATTGGTCGGTCAAAGGTTTGAGGGTGGTTTCCGGAAGCGAGGTATTCTCCTCGTCGAGATAAATGGCGACGGGTTTCGGGGTAGTTTCCGGAGCGGTGGTTGTGAAATTGTCATCGTTGGAGTCGTCGATCGGTTTATCGGTCGTCGATGAATCTTCGCCAGGGGTTGTTTCGACGGACGTTGAAGTCGTGGCGACCGCTTCTTCCGTGGCTTCTTCGGATTCTTGCTCATTAGTTCCGGTGGCTTCCTCGGGCTTCTTCGTCACCTTGTCTTCGGTCGTGTCTCTCGCGGTCGACACTTCCGGCGAATCCTCCGAAGTTTTGTCCTCGGCGAGCAGCGAGGATTGCGGATTTTCAGTGACGACCGAGTCACCCTCGTTACTTCCGGTCGTTGTTTCGCCGTACTCTTCGCCCTCGTACTCCTCGCTCTCGTCGCTGTCCGAGGCAGGCAGGAAGAAATGATCGGTGATGATGACCGGTCCGCTGTCGACCTTGCTGGGACCCTCTTCATCCGGGACTCCGAGCTCGAACTTCGATGGTTCATCTTCGCCGCCTTCGTCGAAGTCCACTTCCGGTCTGCTGTCTATGTCGTTCGGGCTCTCGTCCAAACTTGGAGTTTTCTCCGCGCTTGGGATTAACTTGAGTTCCGGGATCTTTTCCTCAACCGGAAGTTCCTCGTCTATGACCTTTCCTCCAACCGGAAGTTCCTCGTCTACGACCTTTTCTCCAACCGGAAGTTCCTCGTCAATGACCTTTCCTCCAACCGCAAGTTCCTCGTCTACGACCTTTTCTCGAACCGGAAGTTCCTCGCCAATGACCTTTCCTCCAACCGGAAGTTCCTCGTCAATGACCTTTTCTCCAACTGGAAGTTCCTCGTCAATGACCTTTTCTCCAACCGGAAGTTCCTCGTCAATGACCTTTTCTCCGACCGGAAGTTCCTCCTCGACGATCTCATCAACCGGAAGTCGCTCCTCGATGGCCTCTTCAACCGGAAGTTCCTCCTCGACTTCTAGGTCTTCCTCCTCCTCCTCGTACTCGTCCTCCTCCGAGGTCGAAGGGGCGCTGTAGAATCCCGTCGTGATGATCGCGAAGGTCGGCGTCGGCTGGACCACCGGACGGACGTTGACGAGCTTTTTTCTCGTGACTCTCGGACGCTGTACAGTCTCGACGACGCTCGTAGGTCGAATCTTTCGTCGCCGAGTGACGGTCACTCTGTGGCGGGTCTCGCTCGTCGGCTGGAGGGTCTCAGGTTCCGGTATGTACTCAACTTCCGGTAGCAGCTGGTTCGCCGGTATCCGCGAGCGGACTCGCGTCACGACGATCCTCCGCGCGGTCGGCGAGGAAACGACGACGGGCGAGGGCTTGCTGTACGGCACAAGAGGCCTGCGTCTCACCACCGTGTACTTGTGCTGCGGCCTCTCGGCCCTGCTCCGGACAACCGGAACTCGAACCCTGACGACCTTTCGCCGCTTCTCCTCGTCGTACGATCGCCAAACTTCGCGCTGATCGTCATCGTCGTTCGATCGCCAAACATCGCGCGGTTCGTCCTCGTCGCTCTCCTCGTAATCACGATCGACGTAATCATCCCCGATATCTTTCCAACGATGATCGAGCTCGCGAGTTTTTTTCCGACCGAAAGCCTCGAACTGTTCCGCGAGAATCTCATCTGAAAAGACGATTCCCGTTTTCTCCATCTAGTTGTTGTTGTTGTGGGGTTTTTTTTTTTGTATGCGTGCGTGTGTGTGTATCTGTTGTTGTTGTTTTTTTTTTTTTGTTCATTGATTGTTTTTGCTAGATGACCGTATCGATCCCACCCTGCGGCCCTTTTGTTGGTGACCAAGCTTAGTGTGTATGCGATAAAGCGTATTTCATTTTTTTTTTTGGTTTCTTAGTACCTTGTCTTATCGTTCTTTCGTCACTCGATGCGACGAGTTCATCGGGTTCAAATGAGTCAAGGTTTCTATAGTCGTTTGGTGTTTTTTTTTTTTTATTATTCATCTTTCGTTAGTTTCGGATCTCCAATTTTTTTGGTTTTTTTTTTTTCTTCACGGTTCAAACGAAGCACTCGGGTCTTCGTGTGACAATCGCGTATTTATAAGACGCGCGAGAGCATTTTATTTTTCTATTCGCATGGTATTCGTCGTGTGGGCGCGCGTGCGGCGGCTTTCGAGTTCTCGAGGCTGGTTAGTACGAGGGACAAGACTTTGGTGGGTCCTCGACGGGGGGGGGGGGGGAGCCGGGGAGAGACGAGAGTCACAGAGGATGAACAGTAGACGGGGACTCAAGATTGGGAGGGAAGAGCGAGCGGGACGCGAGAAGAGTGTTCGTGACCAATGCACATGGAACTTTGCGAAGAAGAGTCTTTGCGTTAAGTTGACTTGGACCGGAAGCTGAGGAGTCATTTCGTCACACTGAAGACATCAGAGTCGCATCTCATTTTTCTATAAAATCTCTCTACTCATTTGTTTATTCATTTATCCACGTAATAATAATAATAATAATAATAATAATATTAATAATAATAAACTATATATATATATAAAAAATCTAGAACCCGACTTCGTCAGCTTCGGTCGCGGAGCGGCAGGACGAGACTCAACGATCGGGAATAAAAATATAAGGGATGAGTGTTGTTTACGTGACGTTCATAGAAAGAGCGAAATATACATATGCGGATCGGTAAGAATAATCGGGCACGTTTTGGGGGAAATTTTTTTTTTTTTTTAAGGTTTTTTCTTTTTCGTTGTTTCTTTTCTTCTAACGGATGGTATATCGTGAGCGTAGTGAGAAATCATGCGCGTATGGAGGTGGAGATGTGCCTTCCGACGTCGCCGACGACGCTCTCGAGGCTCTGAGTCGGTGCGTGTGAGTTGACGGGTTCCTCGCTTCCGGCGAGATGAGCGGGTAGTTGGGCGGCGCCGTGAATTGAGGGTGCGGCCGAGGCTCGGACGACGGTGCGGTCGTCGCGGTTGTCACGGCGTCTCCTCGAGGTAGCTTCGTCGCCGACTTTGACGGTCGAGAGGACGGTGCTGAATTCGCCGGGTCTTCTGCCGGAGACGTAGAGGGTGACGACGCTGGACTCCGCTGGCGGTGGGGCGGATTTCTCGTCTTTGCGGTCGTTGTAGCGATGAGCCTGATTGCCGGCACGCGGTCGTGACCTGGTGGGTTTCTCGACGACGACTTCCTCCTCGGAGTCGTCGTAGTTGGGCCGGTAGTCGAAGTCGGCGGGTTGATGACGCCTCTCGACCTCGCCGGGCAGGCTGTTGCTCTGGGTGAGGAGAGGAGCGGCGGCGAAGAGCGGATCGAGAAGCGGATGCTGAGCGGACTGTTGCTGCTGAGGTTGCTGGAGGAGCAGAAGCAGGGAGTTGAGTCCGGCGGCGGGCAGAGCGGCGGTTGGCGTGACGACGACCGTGTCGGTTATGTACTCAGTGGCGGTGACGACGTTGGTCGAGGAGTCGATGAGAGTGGTGAAGATCTCTTTGCCGCGGAAGGTGAGAGGTATGACGGTGCTCTGATGCTTCGTTATGGTCGTCACGTAGGAGGTTGTTCGGGTGTTGTACTGGGTGGTGGGTGTGCCTTGGGGCTGACCGCCGAGAAGGGGGTTCTGCTGGCCGAGCTGGCCGAGCAGCAGCTGGGAGAGGAGAATGTTCGCCAGAGGCGCGTTTCCACTTGGTAGGGTAGGTTGCATCGTCGATATGACATTCTCGACGGAGTAAACCGTCGTTGGTACGATGACGGACTGGGAGGCACGGCGACCACCGAGGCTGGTCAGGGTGTGGGAGACCCTGGTGGTCGGCGTCTCGTGGAGGAGGAACCTCGTGATCTCGATCTGACCGTTGGCGTTCGAGCCGGTCGCCTCGCTGACTATGACGACGAGTGGCCTGCCGTCGCCGCCGACTACCGTGCTGTACTGTTCAGGACCCAGGACCTCGGTGCTAGGATGGGCTGTGACGATATTCTTCTGCTCGGTGATACCGTTGTTGACGACAGGTATCGTGACTTCGGTGGGCACGTAGTGGGTGACGGTTATTGTGCCGTCGTTGTCCTTGTGGACGTAGGGAGTCTCCCTGATGTCCTCGTGAGAGCCGCGTCCTCTCGAGGGTACCCTTTTGTTTCCGGTTCTGGTGTTGCTGGTCGGTCTGGTGGACGATCGGGAGGATGGGACTCTTCTGTTGTTGGCCGGTGGCTCGGTAGGGCGCGGCGCTCCGGGTCGTATCCGTGGTCTTGGTCTCGAAGGGCTTTCCTGCTTTCCGGTTGGTCTGCTTCTTGAGGTCGATGTACTCGTTCTCTTGAAAGCGGGCCTCGAGCTGCTGTCCTTCTCCCTGAGGGTGAACTGCCTGCTCGAACCGGAAGTCGGACTCGGCTTCACGCGCGGCGTCGTCCTGACCCGAGGCTTCGCCAATGATTCGCTGGACTCGGTCGACGACTTCTCGACGCTGGACTTGTGCGTGTTAGTGTTCAGTCGCGGCGACGTCAAGGATCTTCCTCGGGCGGCGTAGCGTGATGATTTCTTGGTGGGCGCGACGGATCTGTTGGAATCCTCGCGGCTCGCCGAGACATCGACGTCCGATCTGTCCTCGGCTTTGGCGCTGCTGCTGCTGCTGCTGCTGGAGGTTGGTCTGCGAAAACGATTTGTCAAGGAACGAAGCTGACTCGCCTGACGCCTCACTCTTCTGCCTCTTCCGAACGGTCTGATCCTCACGGTGGGCGCGATAGCTTTTCCCTGACGACGATTGCCGTTGTACCTTGCCGTTGAGGTCGCATCTTCGGAGCCCTCGTAGTCGTTGTCAGCGATCTCCTCGACGGGCTCGTCCTCGAAGTTCTCCTCGTCCTCGCCCTCGAACTCCTCCTCATTATCGGCGGGTTCGTCGACCGGATCGGGCTTGCGGCTCGCGACGCCCCGAGGTGGGAAGAGTTGAACACCCTGACGATATCTGCTCGTCAACGGGGGTGTCGGACGTTGTCCGCGAACGCTGCCGCGATTCGGCGCCGTCGGTGCAGGGTTTTGTCTGGAATTTCTTCGCGGCGTCGGCACTCTGGGAGTGACGACCGTCCTCTGTCCAGCTGGTACGTTCAGTGGTCTTCGGAACCTTAGAAGCGGATTGGTCGAGCGTCTCGACGACTCCGTGGTTGTCTGAATCGGCGCGGTGACCGTCTCGCCACCGTCGTCGTACTCGGTCTGGGGAGGCTCCTCGGTCGTCAGGGTCGTCGTGCTGTACTCGTTCGCCTCGTCCTCCTGGTCCTCGTGTCGCGCGGTAGGCTGCACTTTGCTCAGCGTCGATGACGGTCGTATTCCAGGTCTGAATCTCGACGAAGCGCCCGGAAAAACGGAACTGGATCCGCGTGGTCCGGGCCGGCTGGCCGAACCTCTGACGCTGCTGGGTCCTCTTCTGTTGACCGAGAAAGCCGAGGACGGCGAGATCCTCGACGGCGCTCCGCGACCTCGGGTGCTTCCGGCCGGTCCGCCGGAAGCCGCCGACGGACTGAGAGTCGACGAGCCTCTTCCTCTTCCGGCGAATCTCCGCGAGCCGGAGGAAGCGAGTGTCGACGAGTAAGGCCCGATCGGCGAGCTGACTCTTCCCCTGGACGAGGCGAATCTGTTCCCTTTGCCGGCGAGTGTCGCCGTTATCGTCGGCGTTATGTCGGTTCTCGTGATGGTCGTGGCAGCCTGGGCGCCTTTCCGCTTGGGATTGAAGGTCGGCCGGCTGCGCGAGAGGAACGGTCGGATAACCGGTGTGAAGGTCCTCTTTCTGCTGGAGAACGTCAGTCTGGATTTCTTCTTCGACTTCTGTCCGTCCTCGTCCTCGCCTTCGTCCTCGTCCTCGTCGCCCTCCTCGTTCTGCTCCGTCGAGTCCTCTTCCTCGTTCTCCGGTGACTCAGTCGTTGAATCCTCCGACAGGGACGACTGAATCACCGCCGGGGAGGGTGAAATTTCTGGGACTCCAGTTGCTCCTCCGGGTGGCAGAGTCGAGCTCGGCGAAATGCCGAGGGTCGACGTCGCGGCTACGAAACTCGAGGTGCTCTCGATTATCTGGGCGTATCTTCCGTCGATGCTCGTGCCGATGACCCTCGACTGATAGACCGTCGTTAGATCGTTGGTCTCGATGTAGCCGTGGATCAGTCTGACCAGGCCCGTTCTGTGACCCTGAACGGGCGCGATTGTGGCTTTCTTATCGGCGTCGATCTTCGTGCTGGACGTGCTCTCGATCACTTTGGCGTAGAGGCCGTCGATCAGTGTGCCGATCTGCTTTGTCGTGAAGTAAACGGTCGTCACCTCGTCGGCGTCGACGATGCTGCCCTTGTTCAGCGAGAGGACTCCCGTTGGCAAAACTGGAGTGGCCGTTGGCGTCAACGTGGGCGTCGGCGCCTCCAGTCTCGACGTACTCTCGACTACCTGGGCGTAAAGTCCGTCTATGTAAGTCCCATAAACATCGGTTGCGAAGTGCGTCGTCGTGCCGTCGGCAACTTTGCTAGTGCGAACAGTCGATATCAATCCGGTCTTCGGAGCCTCCTCGGTCCTGGTAGCCTTGAAGCTTTCGCTGGGCGTAGGTCTGACCTTCTCCTCGGTGTCGATGGCCTGGATCGACGGAACGCCACCGCCGATGGCTCTTCCGGTAGCGCGCCTGACGCCGGTTTCCGGCAGAGCCACGCTGGTTATCGTCTCCAGTCTGCTGTTGAGTATCGTCTCGTTGCCGATGTAGGAGGTCGTGAAGTACGTGAAGGTCGTGTAAAAGGTCGTCGGTTCGGGTGATATGGTCGTCGAATCGATCCTCCTGTCGTTCTCCGGTAGCGTGACGATTTCCTTGGGTACGACAATTTCGGTCCTTTCGGTAGTCGTCTTCTCGTTCGGAAGATCGGAGGGTGTGACCTCGTTGTCGGCAACGGCCTTGGAGTCTCTGGAGACCTCCTCGTCGACCGGTGTCGGTGTGACGGTCGGCCGGTAGGTCATCACGACGCCGAGCTCGAGACTCGGCGTCGGCGATACACCCGGAGTGACGACGTTGCTCACGGTTTCCTCACGGCTGGTCGTCACCGTGTCGCCACCCTTGTAGAAGGTCGTCCAGTAGGTAAATGTCGTGAAATAAGTTACCGGAAGCGTACTGGCCTCTGGGGCAAGTACCGACGTTGGTCTTATGGTCTCGGTAACGACATTGGTCACGGTGTCCAGACGACTGACGACATTGGTCGAGTCTCCTCTGTACATGGTCGTGAAGTAAGTGAAGGTCGTGTAGCTCGTCTGAAGAAGAAGCGTCGGCGCTGATTCGACGTCGTGATGGTTGGATTCGGACAGTTCCTGATCCTCGGGAACAGCGTTTCTCTTGTCCATTACTCCGAGCACGGTGCCACCGCCTGAGCTCGATGAGGAGACGACGTCGGTGATCATGGAGCCGAGAACTTCACCGTCGACCGGTGGATTCGGCGTCACCTGACCATTCGACGGGAAATCAACGAATGACTGCTCGGTAACGTGTCTCTGGTCCATTGTCGTGGGATCATTCTCGGACAAGGATTCGGTCGTGAAATCGGTGATCGTCGACTCCTGGGCGCTGGGACCATCCGCGTTGCTCTGCTCCTGAACGCTCTTCGCCAGCTGGAGAGCTTCAGCCTGGGACTTTTGTCTCTGCAGCGCTTCCAGATAAGCTAGAATCTCAGGTGGCGGTACGGGTTTGTCATCGACGGGTTCGCTCTTAGGCGTCGTCGCCGAGGTGGTCTCAACGGGAACGGGCACGACAGCAGTCGGTTGTATGCCCTCGGTGACGATGTTGGTGAACACCTCGGTTCTCGTTTCAATCTCCGTCTCGTCGTCGACGAATATCGTCGTGAAGTAGGTGTAGGTCGTGAAGTACGTTCTCACGTGCTCCTGTGGCAGTTCGGTGACCATGCTAGGGGTTGGGCTTGGTTCGAGGTTCGTGAAGGACTCTTCCTCGTCGTCGGCGGTCGTGAAGCCTGTCGAGTCGTCGATCGTCGTATCCTGTTCGGGTATCGTCGTCAGGGTGTCCTCGGTGGTCTCCTGGAGGATCGTCGGAGCAGCCTCGGTCGTGATCGGCTCGGGCTCTTCGGTGACTCGTTCAGGCTCGAAGGAACTCGAGCTCGGAAGGGTCGTCATCGGTACTTTGGTCGCGGAGATGACGATCGACTCGTCGCGGTCGAAGAGACCGGCCACGTCGCCTGACACTCCGTTGGGTCCGACTGTTTGAGTGACGACATTCGTCTCAACGACCTCGCGGCTCGATATGCTCGATGTGCTCTCCTGGAAGAAAGTCGTGAGGTACGTGTAAGTAGTGTAGAGAGTCTTGAATATCAGTTCGATCTCCTCGTCCTGCTTGGTCGTCTGCTCCTCCTCGGGTTCCTCCGTGGTCGTCAAGACTCTCGGCGTCGTCGGTCTCCTGGTCGGGATCTTCGGCTGATCGACGATAGTCGACGGACTCGGCTCCGCCGTTGAACTCGGCAGTATCAGCTCCGTCAGATAGCTCACCTCAGAGGTAACGACCTCCCGAGACTTTATCGAAGTCGTGGTGCGATCGCCGTCTGGGACGAAGAAGGTCGTGAAGTACGTGAAGGTCTTGTACTCTGTGGACGGCAATAGTCTGGTCGCCAGAGTGACTTCCTTCTGATCCTTGTCGTCATCGTCGTCCGATGGGAAGTTGTTCTTCGGCGAGGAGTTCTTGACGCTGCGTCCCTGAGGATCACCGGTCGCTATGTCGTTGGCGATGTCGCTATCGGTGCTGATCTCAGCGTTCTCCGGCACTTCGGTCGTCGTGCTCAGGCGTTTCTTAGCGTTCGCCAGAATGTCCTTCAAGGTCGTCAGTATGTTCTCCGTAGTCTCCCTGTAGGGTGTCGTGAGCTCGTTGATCTCCGGAGTGTTCTCCTCGGTCGTGGTTTCCGGTTTCGGGCTCGTGACCCGTGGCATCTGCAGAGTCGTGCCCATGTCGGGCTCCTCGGTCTCAGTGTCGGTCGACGAGTAATCAAGGGTCGTGTCCTGATCGTAGGTGGCGCTGGACGTGTCACCAGGGAAGAAGTAAACGTTCGAGGACGTGTGAATCACCTGGGCGTAGTTGGTCCCAAGGTAGGTCCCGTAAATGAGGCTCTTGTAGTGGGTCGTCGTGCCGTCGGTCGCCGTCGTGGAATCAACGATCTTGAGCAAACCCGTCGGTTTCACCGATCCGGTTTCCGGTATCGGTGCCAGAAGAGGCGTGACCTTCGACGATGACTCCACTTCGGGCTCGCTGGGCCTGCTGGGCTGCAGACCCTCGTTCTCCGCGGTCTCGACCCGTCCGCCATTGATGGCGTCCAGAAGATCGTCTCTGGGCTCGTCCCGATCGGGAACGCTAGTCTCCTCCTGGGACCCGACGACGCTAGTCGGTTGAATGACTATGCCGATACCGTCGTCGGGTCTCAGCGTAGCGTCGCCCTTGATGGTCGTCGCGGCTCGGCCGACCGGAGCCGGCGACGTGCTCGGCGAGAAGACGATCACGGTGTCGCCGACGATCGTCGTGAAGTCGGCGAAGCCGTGATAGGTCACGGTCGCCAGGGGCTTCGACTCCTGGCGCTTCGGCGCGGCGACCCGAGCGCCCTGCGGCTTGAAGACCTTCGGAACTCTCGGACGAAAACTTCGCGGAGCCTCGTCGTCCGCCGCCTCGTCGAACGGCCCGTTGTTGAAGGCGTACTCCTGCTTCACCGTGTACGTCGGAAGATTGTCCGCCGCCCGCACCTTCGCGGGCTTGTATCGCTGGTTGTTCTCCACTACGTTGCGCTCGCGCTTGTTGAAGATGTCGTTCTCGCGATCCGACGGATCGCCGATCGTCGATTCACCGACCGACTCCGCGTTACCGCCCATTGGTTTCTCGTCGGCGTTGCTCCCGTCGGTGTTTATCGCCAGCAGATCCCTGGCGATCGTCACCGGGGTGTTCTCCAGATCGAGCCGCAACTGCCACTCCTCGCGTGGCGCCTTCGACGGATAGACGACGAAGGGACTCGCCGGCTCGGGGACCAACTCCTTCTCGTAGAACACCCGCGACGAGGTCGACAGGATTCTCGCGTAGAGACGACCGTTGTCGAGGGTCGTGCCGAGCACCTGGGTCGCGTACTCGGTACTCGCGCCGTCCTGGACGAAGGTTCTCGCCGTCTTCGTCAAGAGGCCGACAGGCGGCACAGACTTTCCCGGACGCGCGGGCACCAGGAGAACCGTCGTCACTCCTGGCGTGTTATCAATGGTTTTTGGTTTTTTTTTTTGTTTTTTTCATCGACGCAGATTTGGGGATTGTCATTTTATAGATATACATATATTTTTCGGGCGAGGCATCGAAATTTTTTTCATCGTTAGATTGCGGCGTTTCATGCGGTTTTGTTTTACGTATATTCGCGTATGTAAAAATATTGGTTTAGACATTGGTTTTTTTTTTTTAATATCGAATACGGAAGCGAGCACGAGAGTAAATTATATCGATCAGTGTGTTTCGAAATCGATCAACGAATCAATTTTTTTTTTTTTTGTCAAAGTGCAGTCAGTCATCGTCGCATAGTGAATACATAAGTTTTTTAAAATATATATTCAGTGTCGTTATGTTGTTTTTCGTGTATAGTTGTAAAACGTACAGTGTTTTCGTTGTTTTTTTTTTGCGGTGTTGTTGTCGTTGTCGTTGTTATTGTTGTTGTTGTTGTTGTTGTTTATAATGTGGGTCGTCGGAGAGACGGAGTGGCGGGCGGACGTTGGAGGCAGACGGCATCCAGTTGTTGAGAAGAGTTGAAGGCGGGGAGCAGGCGGGAGCAGTAACAGAAACAGAAAAAAAGAGAGAGACGAACTTTAGTAGACGAGCCTTCTTCCTTCGGAGCCTCGGACACACCCGCCTCGCGTTTTTTTTTTTTTTTCATTATTTTTTTACCCTGCCTCATCGTTTATTTATTTATAAAAAAATATACATACATATATATATATATATATATATATATATATATATATATATATATATACGTATATTCAATGAATTATTAAGAAGGATTCAATCCGTTGATTAATCGAGATTCTGAAGCGAGAGATTGCGAGAAGTCAGAGAAACGGTAGACGAAAGTTGCATAGGTGAGTTGAGAATTTGAAGAAAAAATGAAAAAAAAAAAAAAAAACACCCAAAAAAGTTGAAAATTTTCTGAGACACTGTTGCATCGTTATTAAAATGCATATCCTATGTACAGTCCGGAAGAACTGGAACGGCTTCTGCACTAGGTAGAAAGGAGAAATTAAACCAAAAAAAAATAAAAAAATTAAATAAATTTTCAACTATTTTATATACACTAATTTCAATGCGTATTAATAGTTAGTCGCTGAAGTATCGGAAGCGACGTTCCAGTTCATTCGGAGCGGGCGCTACGGGCACTATTTCGCTGAGTTCTCGTTATCTTTCGAGAGTCGACTCTCGAGCGAGGCAATTCAACGTGGGAGGCTGTACGAAACCATTCGGATTACAATAATTAATATAGATGAAGAGTTGAGACAAAAATATTTTTTTTAAATAAATACTATGGAAAGAGTTACGAGAATAGATTTTTTTTTTTTTTTTTTTTTTTTTTTTTTTACTGCACATAAACTCTATTTACACGGCCGCAACGCGCGTCAACACGCACTCGATTACTTTCGATAGCGCTTAAGAGACGGCGTGATGTCGAAGAGTGAAGAAGAAAAGAGTTATAAAAAAAAAAAACAAAAAAAAAAAGGAAACAAAAACAAAAACAAACAAACAAACAAAAACAAACCATAAAAAAAAAAAAACTAAAGCTTGAAGATATTATTTGGTCCGTCGAGTGCACTCGAAAATCTTAATAACGCGTTGAAAAAAAATAAATAAATAAATAAAAATAAATGTGAATAAAAGAAGATGATCTTGTAATTATCTACACAGTGGATGGAGATGATTCAGAGTCAATTGGCTTGACGTTACGCGCAAAAATCGGCCGATTGAATTCGAGTGCACCGGCGGCGTTCACGAGAACCTTGCATTCTCGATGTTCGTGCGTGTACCAGTGAACCAACCAGCATGAGAAAGTGAGCATGAGAAGATTTCGTCGATCACTTACCGTTAACGTCCCTTCGTATTCTTGCGCCGTGAATATCATGCTCCGTTTTGCTTGGGTCACTCGGACTGGAACCTGAAATCACAAAACGTCATATTTCATTAATAATGCTATTAATTTTATATTTAATATCACATTAAGAGTATTATTGATTTTAGATATGATATTGCATCGATACGATTCATTAATAACTTTCCAAAAATCGCACCGCAACGCTAAAACAAGACACATGACACACAATCGCACTCACACTCTTCCTCTCAAGTAATGACAAACAGGCAAACAAGTAGGAGCTGTACGGACCGAAGGACTCCTCCCAATGGCCCATTGGGCAAAGAACAACACAAACAAAGAATTTGTGCATACTCGCATTGACGTGTAAACATTTTAGCCAATATGATTTTTGTACTACTAAACCCGGCAAAATAATTTATTCGACGGTCACCATTTATTTAGATCAAGCAAAATATTTGTTTGATTTAAATAAATATTTATTTCATTTAAGTAACTATTTACTTAACTCAAATAAATATTTATTTCATTTAAGTAACTATTTACTTAACTTAGATAAATATTTATTTAAATCAAATAGATATTTTACTTAATCTAAATATTCTACATGTACAAGTATATGATTTATGCATGTATTTATGTGTTTTTTGGTCCCTCTATATTGGCCATTTGTTGAAGCTGTTAGAAGATTGCATTGCTGCTTTGTCATTAGTATTATTTTAATGCGAAAAAAAAAACAAACAAAAAAACTGAAAACAAAAGTCTTTAAACCTACGTAAAGCTATGTCGGTCGGAACGGTTTAAATCGCATTGAATCCCGGAAATCCCAGCATGAGCATATCGGCCACTTGGTGAACCCATTGGAATATTGTCTTGCCGATTTGTCATTGCCATTATTTTAACGCCGAAAAATAAAATAACAGAAAACAAAAGTCTTTAAACCTACATAAGACTATACCGGTCGAAACAGTTTAAATCGCATTGAATCCCGGAATCCCAGCATGAGCATATCGGCGACTTGTTGAACCCATTGGAATATTGTCCTGCCGATTTGTCATTGCCATTATTTTAACGCCGAAAAAAAAAAACAACAGAAAACAAAAGTCTTTAAACCTACATAAAGCTATGTCGGTCGAAACAGTTTAAATCGCATTGAATCCCGGAATCCCAGCATGAGCATATCGGCCACTTGTTGAACCCATTGGAAGATTGTCTTGCCGATTTGTCATTGCAATTATTTTAATGCCGAAAAAAAAACAACAGAAAACAAAAGTCTTTAAACCTACATAAAGCTATGTCGGTCGAAACAGTTTAAATCGCATTGAATCCCGGAATCGCAGCATGAGCATATCGGCCACTTGTTGAACCCATTGGAATATTGTCTTGCCGATTTGTCATTGCCATTATTTTAACGCCGAAAAAAAAAACAACAGAAAACAAAAGTCTTTAAACCTACATAAAGCTATGTCGGTCGAAACAGTTTAAATCGCATTGAATCCCGGAATCGCAGCATTAGCATTCGGCGCACCGCACGAGCCGCCGAAGTCACTAGGGCATCGATCGTTTGACCCGGGTCGCGTCTGGAATCGCGATACTCCGTAAAGAGCATCGATGTGGCTCACTGCGATTGTCGGTTCTCCGGAGCCTCGCCGGCGTCCTATATTCGGGACATCCGTCCTTCGATCTCGAGTCAAGCCCCCTCGGTGATGTCAGCTAAATACGAAGACGTTGCGCGCGGTGATCGCGAGGAAGACGTCGATCGCGTCTCGAGAGCCGTATGGGTTACGCGTGCGACTCTATGCGGGTGCCGGGAACGCGAGGGGGACAAGACGGGAACCCAGGCCGACGGTGCCGAAGATGTCGTCCGGGGGCCGCGACGAACAGTTATCTGACCGACTCCTTTTCCCGCGTTAAAGCTACCAATGCCTCTGGTACCGTACACGCTCGTACACAAACCCCTGCTCCAACTACGTACACTATAGTTCTACTAATACCTGCGACGGCGACTCATGTGCCACTGGCGCGTTCCCCTTCCTCCGGGTCCTCTCATCGCGGATTCATACTCCGACGCGCGCGCTCGTCTTCGTATCATCCGGCATCAGCTTTATTGCATATTCAACCTGAGCAATGATTTTTAGACAACTCGATTGAGGTACATTTCATTGGAGACTCCATCAGCTTTATTGCACATTCAACCTGAGCAATGATTTTTAGACAACTCGATTGAGGTACATTTCATTGGAGACTCCATCAGCTTTATTGCATATTCAACCTGAGCTATGATTTTTAGACAACTCGATTGAGGTACATTTCATTGGAGACTCCATCAGCTTTATTGCATATTCAACCTGAGCTATGATTTTTAGACAACTCGATTGAGGTACATTTCATCGGAGACTCCATTGAGACTTTGACTGCGGGCCGATGCGCTGGATATGTTGGCGAACGAGCTTTTTTTTATTCTTATTTGGGTGTGTATTTTTTTTATTGAGTATTTCAAATGCAACTATTTTTTTTTCAGATATAGCGACAGAGCAAAGTGATCGAAGGATTTCTTTTTTTTTGTTACGGGAAAGGGTTGATCATATTTTACGATGTAGGGGAGATGCAGCTTGTAAAGCTGTACGAATTGAGTGAAAATAATAATTTGATAATCTGCACTGAAAAATCTACAGTTGAATCTTTACCGCCTTTGGATATTTTTTTTTTTTTTTTCAAACCAAATAATGTCTAAAAAATGGCATTCAGTTTCCGGATTTTTTCGCGATACCATTACAATTTTTTCCACATGCACTTTCCACTAGACCTCGTCCATTCTCCGATTAATCCATAGGTGTAGCAGCCATAAATACCAATACAGAAATATGGCCAAGAGTTCGAGGTTGAAAAAAACGTGAAGGCAGAAGGACATTACTTATTACGGCCGAACTTAAAAAATCGGCCAAAATAAACATTTTCATTTACCTTGCAAACCCATCGTATTCGATCGTGTCTCAAGTGCCCCGTAAATCGATCGTTTCAAGAGCGATCCCAGACCCCATCCATTATCCGATTGTCCCATAAGTCTAGCAACCATAAATGTATCGACCGTACGGTAACCTCGCCAATACAGGAATATGGCGTAAAGACGAGAAGGAACAAGGATGACTAATTTGTACGGTCGAACTTTAAAAATCGGCCAAAATTCAAATTTTCATTTGCCCCGCAAACCATTGTATTCGTGTCTCAAGTGCCCCTATAAATCGATCGTTTCAAGAGCGATCCCAGACCCCATCCATTCCTCGATTGTCCCATAAGTGTAGCAACCATAAATGTATCGATCGTACGGTAACCTCGCCAATACCGGAATATGGCCAAGAGTTCGAGGTGGAAAAAGGCTAAGAGGGGGGGGGGGGGGGGAAGGATGAGTAGTTGGGTCAGTAGGTACGGTCGAACTGCCGCGCCGATCACAACAGCACCGGCCCTGCGCGCCCCCGTTGAAGATACTACGCGACGCGCAGGTGAGGGGCGCTGCCCCCTTCCGCCGGCTGTGCCCACTCGGGTTCATTCATCCGGCCGCGGCCGATTAATCGTGCCGGACCGATTCGCGGAATTCCGCCGATCTCGCCGAACGCCGGCCGGCCGCCGTGACCGGCGAACGGTGATCGCGGCACGCGCTCTCGGCGAACTGCTCGGCGAACAGGTTGCCGGTACCGGCCCAGCGCTAAGTACGACCCCTCCCCGGCTCCACCTGCGACTCTCGTTCGTCTCTCTCTCTCTCTCTCTCTCTCTCTCTCTCTCTCTCTCTCTCTCTCTCTCGCTCGCGAGACCGGCATTTTTCTCTCTCGCTCGGTTGCCCTGTCGCGTCGCAACCTCGACCGAAGGAGACTCACCGGTGATCCGCGACATTTGCCAACGCAAAGCCTCCTCGCGTGACCCGCCGATTGCGTTTGCCGGCCTCGAATGCAACGACGTGACCACGAAGAAAATGGAGAATAGGAACGCTCGCAGTCCACGGGGACGCCCGGGTTCTCGACAAGTTCATCACTGCATGTCCGGTTTGCGTGGATTTTTTTTTCTGTTTTTTTTTCTTTTTTTTTTTTTTCTATTTTCTTTTTTGTTCGTTCGGGCATCGATGTACCGTTGGGTTTGTTAGAGCTCCGAGAATAGATTGTAGGATTCGCTGTGTGCGACAAAAGTTCTAACGGTCGGAGTCAAATTTGCGAGACCGAAGAGCAGGAAGCAGATTTCCCTGTCAAAGTGTGATAACAAAGTGAGATAAGAAATTCGAGAAATTTTAGAGTGCACTTGCCCGACTCGTTTTGGTCGCGACAATTAACGTATGAGAACATTCGTATGAAGCTCTATTTAGTTGTGTTGGAAGTTTTTATGCGTTAACTTGGATATCCATTTGTCGTGTACAATTGTGACGAAGAAGTAATGTACGCTGTTTTAACAACTTAAGAAATTCTTTGCTTTTAATCATTTACTTTAAATTTACTTTAAATTTACTTTAAATTTACTTTAAATTTACTTTAAATTTACTTTAAATTTACTTTAAATTTACTTTAAATTTACTTTAAATTTACTTTAAATTTACTTTAAATTTACTTTAAATTTACTTTAAATTTACTTTAAATTTAATTTCGATAATTTACTTTAATTTCACTCTAAAAGTTCATACATTTTTTATGACGATTCGCTGCACTAAATTTAATGTGCCAGCGTTTGCATAAAAACTTCCACTCCGATAAATTACATTTACTATTTTTTTTTTTTTTTTTTTTTTTAACAGTGTGCAACAATTACTTTTGAAGAAAATTCGTGTGTAATGTAATTTACTGGCACTGGAAGTTTTTGTGCGTAAACTTGTATATCAAATGTCATGTACAATTGTGATGCAAAATTAACGTAATCACAAAATTTTTATATTCATTTGTATTCATATTTATATTCATTTTACTGTAAAAGTACATTGAATCCAATAACGTAAAAATTTCACTGTAAAAACAGCATTAACTTTTTGCATTAATTATATCGCAATTGTACATTAAATTCAATGTACCGATTTCTGCACAAAAACTTCTAATTGGGTACATTAAATTTACAATTTTGTTTGATCGCTAACGATGATTATGTTTGTAATTAACTTTTAATGGTTCAAAGTTCAAATAATTGCAATAACCATTATTCAGTCAATTATTAAATAATTTTTATAAATTATAATAATTGAAAAATTATGAAAAGTCAAAGACTTTGGTATTTGAGGGATTGAATCTGGGCGGGCAGATTGACAGTCGTGCTGCATGTGAATGAGTTTTTGAATCTGTTGAAATTGGATAACAAGTGGGATGGCAATTTCATGAACATGAACGGACTGACCTAACGTTTCGTAATAACAGTAATTACACTCATGATTATGCGAGCTTCGTGACGCCTCCGTAATCTCACCGAGAGTTTGCGAACACACTTCGTTGAATGGGACTTCTATGCACTCGGAGATGACGGATGGTGTATTTACCGTTGACCAACGTCGCGGAATTCCCGTCCGGGGAACGGTACTCGGCGTAAAGTGTCAACTCTCTAAACTCCTCGACGACGAGTTCGTCGACGTTGTGCATTTTTTTTTAAATAACAAAATTCTCGAGAGGCACGACAGGTTCGGGGAAGATTCTCAAAAGTGGACTGGTCTTCTCTCAACAAACAGCAATTTTTTTTTTTGCTGTCTGTTGACTGGTCTTCTCTCAACAAACGGCAATTGGCAAAACAGCAATTTTTTTTTAATATCTAATATCTTCGATCGTCTTTGCAAAAAAATTACGAAGAAATTTACAAAAAAATTATGAACAAATTTTTGAAAAACTATGAACAAAAATTTTTTAATAAGGGAATGTTTTTTTTTGGCCAAAAATTCATATTTATTCTTATCGGGTTGTAAAAATGTAAAAGATTGAATTTTCTGCAAATTATATATATATTTTTTTAAAGATATTTTGGAGCCAAAAAGTGTCGAACAAATGAAGGAAAATCATTTCATATATGGACGCATGTCTCTCGTCCAGTTATGCAAATTCCGAGCAATTTTTCCCAATTTTTAAATGTCAGTCAATGAATTCTCTCCCCTACTTAATTATCGAAGCTATCGTTCTAACGATAATTTCATTTTTTTTGTTTTCCTTTAAAATCATATTAAGTATCAAAATTAATAATAATATTAATGTAATATAAAATTTAAATTAATAATATTATTAATAAACTATGAAATTTTGTGGTTTCAGAAACCACTCCGATTGACCCACGCACAACAGAGCATGAGATTCACGGCGCAAGAACGCGAAGGCAAATTAACGGTAACTAATCGAAGAAATCCTCTCATGCCGATTGATTCACCGATACACGCACAAAAATCGAGAAATGCATTCAAGCGAATGTTTTGTTTTTCTTGCCATAAATTCATAATTTTTTTTGTTATCTGCTCTAAATGTATAAAAGATTGCATTTTTCACACGTGATTTTTTTTTTTCTAAATATCTTGGAACTGAAAAGTGTCGATAAAACTAAGGAAAATCATTTCTTCAACGCCCGAGGAATTTTACGCAATTTTTTTTAATGTCGGCCATTTAATTCACCGCTCTCCCCCACTTAATTATCGAAGCTACCGTTTTAACGATAATACTATTCCTGGCGTTTCGCCAATCCGAGCCAGGTTTCGCGACCGTCCGAATGTGCGTGCGCCATCGACAATGGCAATTGCCGCGCCTCGTTAGCGCGGTCGCGTTGCAGCATTTAACGTCGCTTCTCGCGCCCCTTCGCTGTCCGAGAGACAGCGAGAAAATTGCCCAATTCCATTCGGAACGACGCAACAGTGAGAGTCGATTATATCGATTTCTACGAGGGAAATCGTCGACGATCGAACAACCTCCGGCTATAAACGACGACGGAATAATTCAGCAAACACTTGTCGCAACGACCGGCCATGCACACGCAACATCCCCGCTCGTTCACCGAGCAGAAGCAAAATTTGCAAATTCCGATACGGCAGATTAAGCCCGCTTCGAGAAATTTCATTGCTTCCGATTTTTCAAAATCGACACGGCTTCCGGTTTTTCAAAATCGACACGGCTTCCGGTTTATAGCTCAGCGACGGGAGACTCGCCGAGGAGAGATTCAGTAGCGCATTATAAAAATTCCAGCGGCTCATTCGCTGTCTTCACTTTCGAGGAGTTGTTGTTGGGCTTTTTTTTTATTTTTTTATGAGAGGAGATTATCGAGCCATAAAGCGGGAGTCGGAACCGCAAAATGTGCGGGACTCTGCGCAAATTCCGTTTATTTCGACGGACACGAGTGCAAGAGAAGCGCAGCTGCTTATCGTAACTTCCGGCAATTCTGCATTTCCACTTGGTTGTCTTTATTTTTTATGACGGTAAGGCGCTTGAACCGCGGAGCGAAGCACTAAATTGCTGACATCAAGAAAAATTGCTCATGGAAGAAAAAGAAAATTCTTCGATTACAAGTGAGAGTCGAAATGATTTTTTATCTACATTCACGTTCGCTAAAATTGGATCAAAGTGGTATGAAAATAAATAAAAAAAATCGGATGATTTAGTATCAAATAAAGTGAAACGTTTAAATTAACGGATCGGCAGTGATAAATCTCGGAGAACCTTCGGCGAGCGGTATGTGCTTAGCATACGGCGCGAGGTAAATGCACCGGCGTTCGATTAGGTTAGCCGGGCGTTAAGAGAAATTGCATTAGGAAAAAAAAAAAAAAAAAAAAAAAAAAATTATTCGTATTAAATGAATTTGACGAAACTAATATTTATCTATATTTCCGGCCGATAAAATTTCGTCAAAATGGCAGAGAAATTAAAAGATCAAAAAATAAAAAAAATACTCGGAACTTTTTTCCGAGGATTTAGTATGAAATACAGTGAAACATTTTTAAATAAACGTATCGGCAGTGATTGCTCATAGGCGCAGATCGACTTAAGTAAGTATCGAAGAAAAGTCCCCTAAAATTTCATCAAACTGGTATAAAGATAAGAAAAAAAAAAAAAAATACTCGAAAGGATTTTTTTGTTGTATTTTAGTATGAAATGAAATGAGACGTTTTTAAATAAACGTGTCGTCAGTGATTCCGTCTCGCGAACGTAGATCGACGCAGGTGATCGGAGAAAAGTCGACGAGTCCGCGCTCCTCGCTGGACCGCGAACCACCTGTGGAGTACCTGGCGCGCACACACGTACACGCGTGGCATACGGCACGAGGTAGGTACACCGGTGTTCGATTGGGTTAGGCGGACGTTCGTTGGGACGGAGAAAGTAGCCGATCGTGGGAACCGGTAACGGCACTACATATGTATACACTCAACGTATGCGTACACACATTGCATATATGTAAATCTATGCATAAGTATAGAGTTTGCAACGATAATCATAACTCGATCGAGTCCTTTGCCAAAGGCATAAACATATCGGAGGATCGCCCGTACGCAGGCGCACTGGCGTGATCGTCGTTCCCTCCACCAGTCACAATAAACTAGTTCAATGAATGTTAATCAATCGATCGATCAACTTGTTTTTATTTAAATTTAGGATTTTTATTTTATCAACATTTTTTTTTACACTTAACGACTGGAATTTTTTCAAATTCTCGACATTTTCACCTATAATATTTTATTCAAACACTTTCAATATTGCGGTACTTGCCTCGATAGCGTAAATACCGGTTGAGAGAGATTTTATTATCATTTTTTTTTTTTTTTCTCTCCGCCGTTCGCACGCGTTACGTGCGAATCGCACGTAAGGCGCATTCGGGAAGTCGTCTCTGCAGCATCGCATCCAGTGTCGTGGTTTTTTTCTTCTTTGGTATCTTCTGCAAACTGTTACAATGACTCGCTTGACGCCGTTTCCACCGTTTAGCAAATTCCTATTTGAGGCGATAATATAACGTCTGTAACATATGCTTGAGCCAGTGGGACGGGCTCTCGTACGAAGCGCGACAATTCTCGTCATCGCACGTGACTGCAGCCAACTTGAGGTCTCCTCTGTGTGTGTGTGTGTGTGTGTGTGTGTGTGTGTGTGTGTGTGTGTGTGTGTGTGTGTGTGTGTGTGTGTGTGTGTGTGTGTGTGTGTGTGTGTGTGTGTGTGTGTGTGTGTGTGTGTGTGTGTGTGTGTGTGTGTGTGTGTGTGTCTGTGAATGCGCTATACACTGTACAATGTGCATGCGGATATACACCGCTCGAGTCCTCTGCAAGGCTCTGTAACGGTACAAATTGCACCGGTGTCTCCGCTCCGCACTCCAGTACAGGCTTCTCTATAATCATTGTTTTTTTTTTTTTTTTTTTTTTAATTTTTTATTCTCTTCGAATGTCTTCTGTCTGTCTCCGGAAACGTATCAATCGGACTATACGTTTTTATTTATTTTTTATATATATATATATATTTTTTTTTAGATCGTCACATGAGGATAAGTATGTTTCGATAAATCGGCGTCTTCCTGCATCTTGATCCGGGACTCGTGACCCGGAAAAGCGCATCGATCATTTATTTTTCTTTTTTTTTTTTTCTTTGCGTCAGAAATTTATCTTCAATATTATCGATAAATCTTTGGAATTGCAAGGATCGATCGAGAGCGCAGTGTCGAGGAACGACGATAAAATTTTGTTCTCTATAATCATTGTTTTTTTTTTTTTTTTTGAATTCTCTGCAAATGTCTTTTGTCTGTTTCCGGAAACGTATCAGTCGGACTATATAAAAAAAAAAAATAAAAAAAATTAAAAAAAAAAAAAATGGTATGTATGTATATTTTTTTAGATCGTTACAGAGGGATAAGCATATTGTGATTGATCGTTGTTTTCCTGTATCGTGACCCGGAAAAGTGCATCGATGGTTCATTTAAAAGTTTTTTTTTTTTTGTTCGACAGAAATTTATCTTTAATCTTATCGCCGAATCTTTGGAATTGCAAAGATCGATCGAGAGAGCGCAGTGCCGTAGAACGACCGTAAAGATTTTGTTCGGGCTGTGGCACAAGGACACCGACGAGGCTGAGCGTGAGGAGAGCGTCTCGTCGGATCGAAAGAAAATTGAGCAAAAGTAGGGCGTCGAACGAGACGGGCGGCTCGGGCTTGAAAAGAAAAAAAAAAAAAAAAAAAGAAAGGGCGATGGGATAGAGAAAGGGAAAAGTTTACCGTAGCCCGGTGGATCGAGATTGTATCGCGTCGAGACGTCCGATCGGCTAGCTCTCGGGTAAAAGTTGGCCGATTAGCTCGACGTCCGAGAGTTACACACGTCGTATAGACACGGACACGTATGATAGACAACTGTACGGGTGGCACACGTGCAAAATACCTTCGCGCACTTGCGCCGACCTTGCACACGGCGCACAAGAAGTTTTGCACGTCCATCAAACGTTTCTCGTTAAAAGAGAGAAAAAATATAAATCATTCGTTCAGATAAAAAAAAATGTTCGTTCTAAAAAAAGGCATGAATTCGTTATAAAAACGAAAAAAAAAAAAAAAAGTTGAAAATTCAAATTTTCTTATCACTTTGTCGAAAAGTTGAAAATTGGAGTTTGCATATCGCTCTCATATCAAAGTTGGCAACTGAAATCGTCATATCGTTTTCTCATGATGTTCCTTCATTAGCGAAGCTTCTTCTATGAGAAAGAATTTTCTGTATTTTTTTTTTTTTTTTTTGCTATATAACGAGATCAAATTAACAAACTTTATCGAATTCTGATCGGAAAAGTTCTCTTCGGGATGTCTCACTATTCGTTAATTGTTTTTTTTTTTCGGAATGATAAGTTAAGAACACACTTATAAAAATATCTGTGAAACAAACATTTCTCATTGAAAACAAGAAAAAAGAGTAATTAGTTTAAATAAAAATTATTAATTCCAAAAGAAATTATAGCGGAATAAAAGAAACAAACTCTATCGAATTCTCATCGGAAAAATTCTCACTATTCGACGATTCTTTGCTCAAAATTTATTTGACAAAAAGTTAAGAACATACTTGTAAAAACAGCTGTGAAACAAACGTTTCTCATATAAAACGAGAAAAAATAATAATCTGTTTAAATAAAAATCATTCGTTCTAAAAAAAAAAAAAAAAAACATTAATTCGCAACAAAAACTTGATTGAATTTTGATTGGAAAATCTCTCTTCGGGACGTCTCACCATTCGTCAGTGTTATATTTTTTAATTTATGCGATAAAAATTTAAGAAGATGATTCAAAAAATTGTCTCGCCAACTGAGCGAATATGTTACAAAGGCTTGAAGTGTAGAAAATTCTAAAATTACGAGAAGTAGCATTGTGGACGAGAAACATTTGTTAAATGTACAAAAGTTTCTTGGCGCGGGCATTGAAATAAAATAAAATAAAAATGTGTGTGCAACGGATAGTACACAAGTGGATAACAGTATGTAGGTACATGTATATATGAGAGGTGAGGCGTAACGAGGGACACGTATGTTACTCGCCCGAAGCAGCCCGGCAAGTAAAAGTGTCGAGTGCCGACTGGTCCGTTGTTGCTCCAGCAGTCGATATGCGAGAGAGTCGAGGGTGAAAGTGCGAGATCATCGACGTGAAGCCACCACACACACGATACCTTCCTCTTCTGCCCCACTCGACTGGACACTGTGCATACAGGCAGCAATTACAACCGACGCTAGATTGCGTAAGGGTTGCCCGAAGAAATTTCCTCGATGAAAATCTTCGTTCCTCATTTTCGGCGAAAAATTATCAATAAAAAAAAAAAATATCGATAAAAACGTCCGATCAATATTCCGATAAATTTTTATCGGAAGTCTTGTTTTCTCATGAAGGAAGTCTTGTTTTCCGATAAACAACTCACTAACGATGGCCAAAGAAACCATTCGGTAAGACATTTTTATAGTTAATACAATATAATTATACAATATAGTTATAGAGTCACTGGAACAGTCGAAAATTGGCAAAACTAAACGCAATGATGTTCAGGATTTCCGACAAAGCTTCCTCCATGAGGAGCCCAAATAGTCACAAGTGTTTTTTTTCTTTTTTCGCAGAAGATTTGTTCACTGAAGTACGTCAGGTGGGGAAGCAATGTGAAAAAATTCAATTTTCGATTTCGACTAACGATTGTCGAATAAACAATTCGATAAGAAATTTTTATAGTCAATGTTCTGAAAATTGGTAATTTTTGATATTTTTTTTTTTGTTTTTCTTTAAATTGACGAAAGTTAAGTTCACAGCAATAGTTGAAGAGTGGGAAAACTAAACGCCTTTTTTTCTGAAACTTCCTCCATGAGGAAGCCTTATAGTTACAACAAATAGCTTTTCATAGAAGCTTTCTGCACCAAAGTACATCACGTGAGTTAACAATGTGAGAATCTTGATTTTTTTTCACCTTTATTGTAAATACAAGCGGCATTGTCGATGGATCGCTGTTTGCGAAATTGCGTAGCTCGAGATTGGGATTTCCGGGCGTCCTTCGCGCGCGACTGTCGATGCTGAGGAATCCAGATAGCACGCGGCGTATGCATGATGAGAATCGGGCCAAGCGGACACACCCGAGTCCAGAGACTGTCCGGACTCTGTGCGTTATCTCTATGGCTCTTCGATAAGTGTGCACTGGCCGATCGGAGGCGCGACCCCGATATTCGGTACTTGTACTTTCTAACGCGAGATTAATGCCGAGATATCGACATTTCTACGAGACAATGTTCATGTCTCATGTGCACATATGTATATGTGTACAGGTATACTTAAAATGCCCGCTGAATAAGCCAGAATTTAATCGATCGATTAGCATACATCCGCGAAGAGTCAGAATTTACTGGACAGCGAAATGATGTTATTTGGGTAGCGTTCACAGCATTAGCATAGCTATCGACGGTGAAAAATATCATTCGATCGAATATTCGAAAGTCGAACATTTTTTTAGAGATTTAATTTTTTATTCTTTTATTTTTTTTTTTAATCACAAAAGTAACGTGAAAATATCTCCGGTGTTTCATGAATTTTCATCTGTCCACAGCCAGGCTAGACCATGAACGACTAATGGCAAAGCGAATCGCTGGGACTGGGCAAACTACAAATTGCAAAGACGCGGTTACAATCGATTTACACACACGAAGAGTGCGCTTGCATCCGACGGAAGCCAAAGATCGCCGAAATGACTTTCCACGGCGAGACAAACTATAGCGACTTTTTTTACATTTTTTTTTTTTTTTAAACCTTCATATACGAATCTCAAAAATAATATCGTGAAAATATATCCGTAGATTCATGAATTTTCATCTACACGCACTCTAGTTAAACAATGAATTGTCTACCGAACAAAAAAAAATCGCTTGATAATTATTCATCATATAGTTAGGGTGTGAATAGTTAAAAAAAAATTCATTAGTCTCGGGAGATATTTTTACGGTACGGCTGTTTTTGTGATTCGTATATAAAGTTTGAAAAAAAAAAAAATAATGAAATGTCTAAAAAAAATCGCTTGATAATTATTCATCATATAGTTAGGGTGTGAATAGTTAAAAAAAAATTCATTAGTCTCGGGGGATATTTTTACGGTACGGCTGTTTTTGTGATTCGTATATAAAGTTTGAAAAAAAAAAAATGAAATGTCAAAAAAAAATCGCTTGATAATTATTCATCATATAGTTAGGGTGTGAATAGTTAAAAAAAAATTCATTAGTCTCGGGGGATATTTTTACGGTACGGCTGTTTTTGTGATTCGTATATAAAGTTTGAAAAAAAAAAAATGAAATGTCAAAAAAAAATCGCTTGATAATTATTCATCATATACATAGTTAGGGTGTGAATAGTTAAAAAAAAATTCATTAGTCTCGGGAGATATTTTTACGGTACGGCTGTTTTTGTGATTCGTATATAAAGTTTGAAAAAAAAAAAATGAAATGTCAAAAAAAAATCGCTTGATAATTATTCGTCATATACTTAGGGTGTGAATAGTTAAAAAAAAATTCATTAGTCTCGGGAGATATTTTTACGGTACGGCTGTTTTTGTGATTCGTATATAAAGTTTGAAAAAAAAAAAAATAATGAAATGTCTAAAAAAAATCGCTTGATAATTATTCATCATATAGTTAGGGTGTGAATAGTTAAAAAAAAATTCATTAGTCTCGGGAGATATTTTTACGGTACGGCTGTTTTTGTGATTCGTATATAAAGTTTGAAAAAAAAAAGAATGAAATGTCTAAAAAAAATTACTAAATATTGCGATATCTTTTTAGAACTTAAATTAAATTTTTTTCGAACTTCATGTCCGAGTTACAAGAGGCACCGTGAAAATGTTTCCGAAGCTCAATGAATTTTCATCTGCCCGCACCCGAGCTAGACAATGACTAAATAGTCTGGCAATTTTTTTTTATTTCAAATTTCATACACGAACACCCAGAAAAATAATTTATTTGACGGCCACCGTTTATTTAGATGAAGTAAAATATTTATTTGGTTCAAATAAATATTTATTTAAATCAGATAAATATTTTACTTTATCCAAATAAACGATGGTCGTCAAGTAAATTTTATCTTTCTGAGTGAATCACAAATGTACCGTGAAAACATTTGCGTGCATTAATGAATTCTCATACCCGACAAAACAAGACGAATCCTCCAGACAAATTAAAATTTGCATCTGCTCGCCTACGATCGTAATCGATTTGGATACTCGAATGAATGCGCCGCATCTTACGGAAGCCAAAGATCGCCGAACTGACATTCCATCGCGAGTCGAACAAGTCCGCTCTCCGGCCGTCGAGTTCGCGACCCGCCGCTCAGTGAACGAAATAAAGCCCGTCCGGAAACTCAGCGTGCGAGTCGACAATACGATCGTCGGCAACTCTATGCACTCGTCTACGAAACATTTCGGACACCCGACCAGAAAAAAAAGAAAGAAAAAAGAGCGTAAAGGTATGCCAATAACGGACCGGGGCCCTAAATGGCCAATGACTGTGCGCTTCTGCCTCGAACCCACGAGTGCTCACGCGTTGTCTCTCGTCCGGCGTCCGACCGTCGGTGCGTACAGCTCGATTCTCCGGGGATCTCCCTAGCGAATCTGAACGCCACCGAGGACGTACGATGCATTGTTTCGCACATTTCGTCCCTGCGTGAATACACATCTATCTATATTCAGACTCGTACACGTAAGAATAGAGGTGAAAGGCGCGATAGAAAAAAAAAAAGAAGAAAAAAAAAGAGATAATTGAAACAGGCGTGTGTCGTCGACGTCGAGCGCCGTGAGCGGGACACTGTGTGTGTGTCCAGCAGCTGCGAGAGGCTGCGGCGATCGGAACGCTCTGTTGGCCGAACGGCAGCGCGAGGCGGAAGAGGGGGAAGCATAGAGGAGACCCACTTTCGACTCTCGAAGGAGCGAGGACGTTGGCGAGCTTAGTGAAAATACAAACAAGAGAGTGAATGAGAGATCTCGGTTATACCTCTCCGCGGACCGGATTGTATGACCTCCAAAATCGTTCGAACGGAAAGGTCGGCTGGATTTTATTTCTGACTGTTAGAGGCTTAGATTGAAATTTTTTAAATATCGTTGCAGCATTCGTATAGAATTTATGGTACCTACTTTTATTATTTCAGACGCCTTTTTTTAAATTGATGCGAACGATGGAGATCGCTTGCATGGAGGGAATGGGAGAAGATTGAAAGTTTTCGAATCCGTTCGCACTCGGATCGTCCTTTGACCTTTTAGCCGACGCTTTGCCTGCATTCGTCATGCGGCAAACTCAGTTTTTCGGGTTAAAAAAAAAACATGCGGAGTAAAAAGTCCGTACTAGATTCAAGGACATTCAAGGACAACTTCCAGGACATTTCCAAGTTGTGTTGGGACATTTTTTTTGTTTTATGAAAATATGCATATCGCGCACGACGTATCGAAATTACATTTAGTTCGATAACCGTTGTCATTTACCTTGGAATCGGTTCAGAAAAAAACGAACTCACTGTGCACGAATGTATACGTACGAATGTATATGTATCTGAGCAAAGCTGAGATACACATTTTTTTTTTTAGAATCGTCGCTATTAATATATATTTTGAAACAAGCTCAAATTTGCGGGGAAATAAATGAAATAAAGAATTCAAGGACACTGGGTGCAATTGAAGGACAGTCCGGGTCTTGTTCAAGGACAGTTCCAGGACTTGTTCAAGGACAGTTCCAGGACTTGTTCAAGGACAGTTCCGCGACTTGTTCAAGGACAGTTTCAGGACTTGTTCAAGGACAGTTCCAGGACTTGTTCGAGGACAGTTCCAGGACTTGTTCAAGAATAGTTCCAGGACTTGTTCAAGGACAGTTTCCGGACTTGTTCAAGGACAGTTCCAGGACTTGTTCGAGGACAGTTCCAGGACTTGTTCAAGGACAGTTCCAGGACTTGTTCAAGGACAGTTCCAGGGGTTGTTCAAGGACAGTTCCAGGACAGTTCCAGGACTTCAAGGACAGTTTCAGGACTTCAAGGACAGTTCCAGGACTTCAAGGACAGTTCCAGGACTTCAAGGACAGTTCCAGGATTTCAAGGGCAATTCCAGGATTTCAAGGACAGTTCCAGGATTTCAAGGACAGTTTCAGGACTTCAAGGACAGTTCCAGGACTTCAAGGACAGTTCCAGGATTTCAAGGACAGTTCCAGGATTTCAAGGACAGTTCCAGGATTTCAAGGACAGTTTCAGGACTTCAAGGACGGTTCCAGGACTCCAAGGACGGTTCCAGGACTCCAAGGACAGTTTCAGGACTCCAAGGACATTTTCAGGACTTCAAGGTCAGTTCCAGAACTCCAAGGACTTCAAGGACCGCTGGACACTACGAAAAAATAAAATAGCATAGAATGCATGGAAACAATTTTTTTGTCGCCGATTTTTTATTGAATCGAACGATAGAGATCGTTTGCATGGAGAAAATAACAGAAGACAAAAGTTTTCGAATCTATTGGCACTCGGATTATCGTTCGACTTTTTAATCGGCGTTACGCTGCCTCGCTGATCGATGAATATTTATGCATCCATCATGCGGTAAACACAGTTTTTTTTTTAGATAGAAGAAAAAAAAAATTAAAAATATTATCCCAACATCCGCACAGAATTTATGGCAGCAAATTTTTTACCGCTTATTGTTGAATGAATCTGACGGCAGAGATCGCTTGCATGGAGAAAAAAAAATATATATATACATATATCATCGCAGACAATATAGTACAGAAATCTTTGAATAAATCGAGCCATATGGATGGTTTGCATGGAGGGTAGAAAAAAATATATATCATCGCAGCGTTCGCGTGTAATTTATGGTACGAAATTTTTATTCTGCCATTTTTTTTTTTTTTTTTTTTAATGAAACCTCCGATCGCGATCGCTTGCGTGGATGGAAATAACAGAAGACGAAAGTCTTCGAATTCATTCGCACTCGGGCTATTCTTCGACCTTTTAGCCGGCGGCTGCGCTGCCTCGACGATCGATGAATATGCATGCATCCGTCATGCGGCAAACTTGGTTTTCCGGGGTAGAACAAACAAAAAAAGAATAAAAAGAAAAGTATCCGGAGTTCTCGCGGCCAGCGCCGCGGCCTCAACCGAGACGTGGCATACTGCATCAACTACCGGTACGTGTGCGCGGTGTCGTGGAATTTATTATGTGCGTTCTCGTAGTCGGAAGAATCGCTGGTATAAAAATATCGCGCTCTATCGCTCCGCCAGCGAACTCTGAAATACCTCAACGCTAAGCAATTATCCTCGGTGATTTGCTGTAGGAAGCAACCGCTTTTGATTAAGATGTTTCTCACACCGTCGAACATTGAACAGACGACTGTAATGAAATATTTTTTAATAAAAAAAAAAAAAAAAACAAAAAAACGGAAAAGAAAAATCGAGATCGCAATATTTGAAGTCAATGGCAAAATTAGGAGGATTAAGTTGTCGTCGCTTCGGGGTCTCCGTGACGAAATCGATGAGGAATTTTTGGAAATTGAGAAATCGCCATTAGCGAGTTACAGCTTCTGTATTTTAGCGACGGTACGAGAGGTCGAGGAGAGGCTGAGCAAACGATGCAAATGCGCCAAGCTAATCAAAGTGTTTGTTCAATCTCCGCACAGGTCAGCCACTTCCGTCTGGCTCTTCGAACTCTCCTCGTTGACACGAAAAAAGAAGAAATTAAAATAAAAAAAAGAAAAAAAAAAATGTTGATCATCATAATCCACAATACTTGAACTTTCGATCGCACACAAACTAATTTGTCATCGCACAGTGGGCGGATTTTTCGTTAATGTTTGCACTATATATGTGTGTGTGTGTTTGAAGAGTCCACAGCTGAAAGTTTTGTAGCGTGTGGCGTGATGAGAAATTGCACGGAAGCTACTACTGATCACTCCGATACACGTACCGTAAAAAATTAGAAAAAGCAATTGAAATAAGGAAAAAAAAATAGATTAAAAATAATGAAAAATTCAACAATAGTCCACAATGACTTCAGGAAGAAATTATACTTGAACTTTCGATCGCACAGAAAGTAATTTGTCACCGCACAGTAGACAGATTTTTCGTTAATTTTTGCACTATATATATATATATATATATATATATATATATATATATATATATATATATGTGTGTGTGTGTGTGTGTGTGTGTGTGTGTGTGTGTGTGTGTGTGTGTGTGTGTGTGTGTGTGTGTGTGTGTGTGTGTGTTCGTAGAGTCCGCAGCTGAAAGTTAAGTAGCGTGTAGCGTGATGAGAAATTGCACGGATGCTGCTACTGATCAATAAAAAAAAAAATCAGAATAAAAAAAAAATGCATTCACACCGAAAAAAATATCAACTAAGCTGCGTTCGCGGCTGGCTAAGGAAATATTTTGTCGATTTAACAAAATGTTTGTTCAATTCAATTGACTATTTGTCGAAGCAACGAAATATTGGGTCAAACGACTAAATACTCGTTCAATCAGCCAAATATTTCTTGCAACCGCAGCTCAGTTTGATATTATCAAAACTTTCTCTTCGGTGCAACAATAGTCCGCAATGGTTTCATGAGGAAATTATCTTGAAACTTTCGATCGCACATAAAGTAATTTGTCATCGCACAGTAGGCGGCGTTTTTTCGTTACATATCGCACTGTATACACGCGTGTGTGCTCGTAGAGTCCACATCCGAAAGTTATGTAGCGTGTAGCGTGATGAGAAATTGCACGGATGCTGCTACTGGTCAACTCGATAAACACACGGTACCATCTAATGGCACGCTTCGGGGGATAATGGCCCCACACACGCGACTTTTCAAAAGGCGGACGTAAGTGCGCAGCTCGGCATATTCGCGGAATGCCAAGAACGTCATCCACGCATGCGACTGCGTATGTGTATGCGAGTCGATCGGGATGGCGAGAGGGGGGGGGATGCATGTGTGGAATTGGCCGGATAGGGAAGCTAATGAGACGTATCGGGGACAAATTCCGATACTCGGACCCGCGGTTTCTACCGACGGATCCAGCGGCTCTCGCTCGGAGATTCTCGGCGATTCATTTTATCTCGAAAGTCGTCCGTACAACGATCGTTAGCCAGGATTACTTATCTTTTTATTTTCATCAATTTTTCGCAACCTCGAGCAAGGACGCTCAATTACGTTATCGAGCTACGGTGTGACTCGATTAAACGCAAAACATACACCGTAAATTAACAATCCCACTTTTGCGCGAAGGAAAGGGTCAACAGCTTCCAAGTGTGATATCCGCTAATCAAAATGCAATTTTCAGTTTAAGCGAGAAAAAATAAATAAAAGTATGTCGATTTAATTGAAATATATTTTTCACGATACAGTCATTCGTACAACGATCGTTAGCCCAAGATTACTTATCCTTTTATTTTCATCAATTTTTCGCAATCTCGAGCAAGGAGGCTCGATTGCTTTATCGAGCTGTGGTGTGACTCGATTAGCGCAAAATTTCCACCGTAAATTAACCATCCGAGTTTCGCGCGGAGGAAATGGTCAACAGCTTTTAAGTGCGGTCTCCGCGAGCCCAAATGCTATTTTGTGCTTAAGCGAGAAAAAAATAAAGAAAATCTTGTCAATTTAAGGAGGCAATAGAGAAATTACGTCAATTTCACTTGGCGGATTTAAGATGTAACGAGGAGGAAATGAAAATTACGTCAATTTAACTTGGCGAATTTAAGATGAGACGAGGAAAAATAAATCACGCCAATTTAACTTGGCGAATTTAAATGGTGCATCATCCTCAATTTCAATGATTGGGATCTTCCTCAAAGCCTCCGTAAAGTAACAACTTCGAAAGTTCCAGTAGGTCTACATCTAAGCTTTGACGAAAAGTCCTTGCAGAATTTCATTAAATTGCAGTGATTTTGTTTTCATCGATGCCGATAATCTTCGAGTGAAAAAAAAAAAAAAAAAAAAAAAAAAAATCATTGAGCTCCATCCACCCAATTGCCAACACCAGACGAAATCACCTCGCAATTTTGCTCTAAACTCAATAACCGAAAACCAAAAAAAAAAAAAAAAAAAAAACAAAAACAAAAATTATCGTAACATTTTTTTTCGAAAAGATTTCCGAGTCTCATAATTTTAATTCCAACGAAGCAGTGATAATTTCTTTATTTCCCTACGCAAAAAAAATACACTCGTTTCAAGTTAAGTCACACATTCTGCATTATGTGCAACACTCCATACCACCCAATGTCTCAGAGAATTCGTCTCCAGGTCCGTCGATCGAGAAATCGTGCGGCTCGATAAATACATTTCGAGACTCCGGCCGATTCAAACGATCGTTTAACGTCCCGCCGCCGCAATGCGGATCTCCCAATTTTTCATATTTTTCATTTATTTTTATTTTATTTTTTTTTCTCGGTAATATCATACTCACACCGAGGTTGGATCGTACGTGTGCAAACGATCGCGACGACGTATGCCCGGCGCAAGAGTGTTCGAGACGCTTTTACTCGATTCGCTGACCCAATTCGCGTGTCCGAGCGCGGCCGGTTAGTCTCGGGATTCACCTGCGGGCCTCTCGAGCGTCGGCATCGGCGGCGCATAAAGGGACGCGAGAAGAGCCTCTCGCCGAGGAGGCGAGCTCGATGTGGGCCGAGGTGGAAGCGCGTGCTGTTGGGACCTCCTCTGTCGAATCGAGAATCGCCTCGGGCCCATAACGGATCGACATACTGACTCCTGCGAAGCGCTGAAGAGTATTATCGCTCGGGCACAAGCCTCTTCAACCCTCGACTGATCATTGTCCGTTAACGGCCGGCCGCGAGGCTGTCTTTTGTCGATGATAAATCTATCCGCTTCGCTTTTACGAGGTGTCCGGTAATAAGGCGCGGAATGAAATTTAAAAAAAAAAATATATATATATATAAAAATTAATGATTTTACTTTCTAAGAGCTCTCGGGATGTCGCTGAGCGGCCGAGGCCTCCAGGAAGCAAGCATCGAAACGTGGTGACTGTGAGTCAGACTAACCGGACGTTGAATTTGAGTGACATTTTTTTTTTTTTTTTATCTTAATATGAAATCATTCGATTTTTTTTTTTTTTACGTGTTAGTTTTATTTAGAGTTGTTGGCAAACGTTTCGGGATGCTCGAAGCGTGTTCCATTATTGTCTCAACGAGACTCCGATGGACGCTTTTGAAATTGCTCAGGCAATCGGGTCGAGTGGCGCGCGGTCTGATAAGCTTTCGGCTATAACGGCACCTTTCTATTCTTTTTTTGTTTTTATTTTTTTATACATTTTTTTTAAATGTTTTTTGTAGAGGTGTAAAAAAGCTAGCTTTTTAGTGTTCAATACGAAGAGACTGCAGTCGAATTTCCACAATTTTTTCGTACCATTTGCGACAGTGAAAAAATATTCGTACAGGAGTTATAGATTTGAAAATGAAAAACTCAATACCCGGTGGTTTAACGCACCTATAAATCGTCGGTTATATTGTCTAAAAAAAAAAAATTACATTTATCAGATAATTGGCATGGCTAATGGGATTTAACGATTGTCGAGGAAGAAGACTTCGATCTTCGCAGAAACGCCTCACGTGTGGTCGAACACACGCATTTATAAATATACGCGTATGTTATACACACGCAAATCAAATATAAATTGTTTTCAAATCGTTAATTAAACTACAAAAAAAATGTACTTTTCGGTGTTTGGTTCGAAGACGCCGCACTCGAATTACCACCATTTTGTCGTACTATTTCCTACAGTAAAAAAAATTTTTTTACACGAGTTATAAAATCTGAAGATGAAAACTTAATCTCTAGTAGATTAACGCATCGATGCATCTTCGTTGATTGCTTCTAAAAAAAAAAAAAAAAAAAAAAAAAAAAGTAAAAAATCTTACAGTTATAGTTATCAGATAATTGGCATGGCTAATAGGAAGTAACGATTGTCGAGAGAGAAGAGTGAACGGCGAACTTGGTACTAGACTTTCGATCTTCGCAGAATCGTCTCACGTATGGTTAAACACACGTATGCATAGATATATGATGCGTGTTATATATATTTATATGTATATATATATATATATCAATTTGTATTGAAACATGTATAAATTCGATTGCGTGTCATACACGCGCAAATCAAATTTAAATTATTAATTGAAGGTACGAAAAAATGTATCCGCTCGAATTACCACGATTTGTTGGTACTTTTTTGCAACAGTAAAAAATACTCTTACACGATTTATAAAACTTAAAGATGAAAAACTCAATGCCCAGTAGATTAACGCTTCTAAAAAAAAAAAAAAAGAAAAAATCTTACAGTTATAGTTATCAGATAATTGGCATGGCTAATAGGAAGTAACGATTGTCGAGAGAGAAGATTGAACGGCGAACTTGGTAGGCTTTCGATCTTTGGAGAATCGCCTCACGTTTCGCTATACACACGTTTTTTTATATATATATATAGATATATAGGTGGAATATATATGTGTGTGTGTGTGTGTGTTCGCGAGATGAGGTGCGCGTTCGCGCCCAGCATGGGAAGGGAACGGTCCCCGTGACTTTCCTTCCCAAGAAGAAACTCTCGCGAGCCGAGCGATGTAATGCCAAAGTATAATCGACGTTGTTGCTCGAAGCCACGAACTCCCCTCGTCTCCTCGTCCCGGTTATATCTTTCGCACACGTACCCCATAACGTATGTTGTACTATATCGCGATGCCGCACGTGACGACCCTTCGGGATTCACTGATACGTGCAAACTGCGCTGATGAGGAGGGGAAAGAGAAAATGAAAAAAAAAAAAAAACACACACACACGAGATGCAAGATAGCGGAATAGCGCTTGAAACACGAGAGGATAACGCTCCATTCATGAGAACGTTGAGACAGGACGGGGGTTGCACGAGCGTATGGAATCTCGCACCTATGCCGCGACGATGACGCGCCGTTGTGGTCGCTGTTATAATAGAAAATGGCATTCGTGCCAGTGGGTCGCATCCGTGGCCCATCGAACTTTCCCAAATTTCAATTTTATTATTTTCGACCGTTATTGCGATACATGCGAAAGCTTCGCGTTTATAACGCTTTAGCGAGCCGGGGAAAAGACAACGTTTCCGAAATCGATTTTGGAGACGGTGTTCTCTCCATTTTCACTTCGATCCTTTTTTCACTGCTCTTATATTTGCAGCGGTTGATGTGGATCGCGCACTTCGCGCACTCTCGACCATTGTGCTACATTCTTATTCCATTCTACAGGTCCAATTTTCTAATTGCTGAATTTTAGCTCATCGAAGGGTTTTCAGTCCATTCTTCGGCATTAATTTTCTAATGTTTGAATTTTAGCTCATGAAATTAAATTCACTCCATTCGACGAGCGACAATTTCTAATGGTTGAATTTTAGCCGGTTACATTGAATTCATTCCATTTCGTTAAATTTTTTAATCCTTCAATTTTAGCTTATAGAATTGATTTTATTTCATTCTTTGAGCGAAATTTTCTAATCATTGAATTTTATCTCACGAAATGGGATTAATTTCATCGCGACTATCTACGGGAGTGTTTAGTGGTCTCGTGCTTTACTACTAAGTGGATATGCTTTAACTCGAATATTTCATATTATTTTTAATGTGATTTTAATTCAATTATTATTTCAGAAGTCTTTTTACTGTCGTGTAAAAATACATCTCGCAGATTTATAGTGAGCGTTTATCGTCGAGCGTTAATCTAGCTCCTGGGTGGTTCCTTTTCGGCCGCGGACCAGTAAAGGGGTTTTTATTCGACGGTGATCCTGGCGAACGATACGGGGGTTTATCTTTAGAAAATACCGAGTGGTCCAAGATGCACCGCAGCGGGGAGTAGTTTCGGCAATTGCGTCTTTAATCGGTCGTTGCCGGGAATGCCACAAAAGTTTTAGAATTGTCGAAGGGCCGCTCGAAAAATGAGGTTTTACGGAATGACGACGGTGTCCCAAGTATGCAGAAAATTTAATCTCGAAGACCGATGGTCGGGTGGCGGACGTTCAACCGGTTAAGGTGGTCCTCGCGAAGAGCTTTCGCTTCGCATAAATTTCAGAGAAATGAGAGGGAGTTGCAAACACATCTGGATTCGTCTGGATTTTATACCATCGATGGTATGAAAATCTGAAAAAAAAAATCATCCATATCAACGGTGCTGAAAAGAACGAAAAATTCCCGGAAACCTAACTTTTTATTTTTGTGAAAGTGATTCGTTCATTTTTCTGAACACGTATGAATTTTTTCGGATTTTTAGATTCACAGTGAATTCATTTTTTTTTTTTTATATGGGCAAAATGTGCAGAAAGTCACAAAATTCGAAGCGAATTGAATAATCTGAAAAAAATGCATGCGTATTCGGAAAAGTGAACGAATTATTATCATAAGAAAAAAAAAGTTAGGTTTTCAAAAGATTTCTTGAACAATTTTATTTTTCGTCAATTTGCTAATAACATTTTGGAATTATTATTGCACCTTTAATATGCTTGATTTTTTCATGATTTTTATACCATCGAGAAGTGTTCACGATTCCCTCTCATTTTTGAAACTCATGGGAACTGAACACAATTCGCAAGGACCACCTTAAAAAAAAAAAAAAAAAAAAAAAAAAAAAAAAAAAGAGTTAGGCGACAAACGAGCATAGAAATATCTATGCGCGCTCAATCGCCGCCGATCTCAGCGGAGACGGATCTTCTCGCGCGTGTCCATCCGTGTTATAGGATACCCGGTGAAAACGCTTTCTATCTTGAATAATTTACGTGTTTATACGCTGTCGTACCGGAGAGAAGGAGATTTAAACGTATCCACGGGTCGAAATATTTCCGTCGACCTATAGCGCAGCCGTTCGTCGCGCGTTTACTCGCGTCTCATCTCCGGATTTCTAAAATTTTATTTCTGTGTCATCGAAGAGAAAAAATAAAATTAAAATTAATAAAAAAACAGAATTGTGTCACTCGTGGAATTCGACATCACGAGAAATCGAAAAGGGAAAATATATCGCTTGTCCGACCATAACTTTCCTTATCTCCTCGCTGAGTTCACTGAGAGAAGAGAAAAAATTAGTTCACTTCTGCCGTTGAATACATTTTTTTTTTTTTTAATTAATTGATCTCAAATTTTTACCAATAATGTCCCGGAAGTTCTGGAGTGACTGTTTTCACAATGAAATTAGCAAAAATCGTTGGAAACGAACGCTTGTAAAAGTGTTAGCAAATCGTGAAAGCTATTAGCCGATCGTGTCTCCGGGCGTCACTTTCCTTATGTTGCTTAGCGGCATTAACTTTCCCAGTTCCCGGAGACTCGTTACACCGCTCGGAGAGCTTCAATTATCGCTCGTTCAATTACTTTTGTTTAGTTTCAACATATACGTAGATAGTATATATATATATATATATATTACGTTATAATGGGAATACGTTATAATGGGAAAACCCGTTGAAAATCATTCATCGTTTCCCTGTGCGCGAACTGTGAGAGCCTATCCTTCAGTTCGAAGTTAATATCCCAGATCGTAAAGCCGATGTTGTAATTCATCGGTAAATCTATGGCGAATAATATGAATTGCAACCGCACGCGGTTTAACTGCCATCACAATTTATCCCTAGATTACTGCGCTTCCACCTCTGAATACCTGGCACGCACGTACGTAAATTATATATCTGTCCATATATAGTGTATGTCTATTTATGTATGTATCAGAACTGGGTGTATAGGGTAAGTACTTGAAGTACGTATTGAAGTATCAAGTACACTAAGGGTCGAATTTTAAGACGTTAGTTTGAACTTAAGATCCAACTTAAGATCCAATGTAAGATCCAATATAAGATCCAATGTAAGATCCAACCTAAACATGAAATGCAGTTCAAACTCAGGTTCAACCTTAAGTTCAATTAAGATAGATCTTAAGCGCGCAATCAAATTCAGGCAAAATTTCGATATACAGTTCGATCTCCAGAGCGGTATTAAGTTCAAACTAACGTCTCAAAATTCGACCCTGAGAGAAGGATCAAGTAAAAACTGCCGATCATCTAAGAAAAATTGTCAATGCACATCCCTATCGGCACTGCCGACAGCTGATTCGACTACCGATCGACCGTATATGCGATTGATACCCAGATAGCCAACCGTAGCACGGGCAAAGCAGGGCAATTGCAAGCCATCAAGCTTTGCTGTTTGCTTGCCAGCAGTTTTGCAACAATAGTTTTTAGCACTAGATTGCATCATATCGGTAGCAAAAGTCCAACACCGGTTGCTATAACCTGATTTCTTATTCTTAAGAGCCGTGAAAGCGATCAAAATTCCTCCTCGTCAGAAGCCAAGCTCTGATTGCACATATTTCCTCAATCAGCGTTATTGCCAACGACAATGTAAGATTATTTTTTTCGTGCGACGAATGAGTCCTATAACGAGTCGATAATGAATTACGTTACGCGATAATGAGTTATTTAAGAGTGTGTTTGCTTAAGAGGTCCTAAGATTTCACCCAAAATAAAGGTGACTTCAAGCAAATTAATCTTCGTAGTGAGTCGCAAAGCACCAGCAAGCCTCCTTGACAACTTGCTTACAATGTGCTCCTAAGAATTGTTGGCGTTAAATGCTGGCACAAACACACGCAAATGCGTACGTACAAGCCGCGCGGACATAAGCTGCACATTTGCTGGCAGGTTGTTGGCAAAATGCTATCTCGGTAGGTTTTGTGCCCAAAATCGACTATTAAACGGCTGCATATCGACTGATAGCAGCGCCATCCAGTTCAGTCTGGTGTAGAACGGTCTGGCGGTCGCGCTAAGCATGCTTGGTTGCAAAACTGTCACGTTTTGATAGGTGGACAGTTGAACGACAACGAATTGGAAAAGTTAAACGGGCTCGAATACGAAACTGGTGCCGAACAATCGCTGCACGATCGATGCACCAGCGAATTTAGGCACACCGAAAAAAAGGTTTGGCAATGTCAAACTAAGCTGCGATTGCGGCTGGCGAAGGAAATATTTCGTCATTTGAAAGAAATGTTTAGTCGATTAAACGAATATTTAGTAGATTGACCTAATATTCAGTTGCTTCAACGAATAGTTACTTGGATTGAACAAACATTTCCTTCGCCACCCGCAACCGCAGCTTAGTTGATATTACCGAACCTTTTTTTCTTCGCGCAAACCTACTTGTCGACTTTGCAGTCGATCGGCGGTCGATGATGACGATAGGAATTTTTTTTTTTTTTCTACCCAAAGTTGCGATGGGGCTGATCAGAGAGGGGGCTGATTATTCTAAGGGTCGAATTTTAGGACGACAGTTTGAACTTAAGATCGCTCTTGATATCGAAATTAAGATTGAAGTGGTTCTCAAACTTCATTCGACACTTAAGATCAATCTTAAGGTCGAACTCAAGTTCGAACCGAGGTACGATCTGTAGATTAATCTTAAGCACGCAATGATGTTCGGGCCAAACCTCGAGCCTGAGTTCGATCTTAAGTTCAAACTAACGTCTTAAACTTCGTCCCTAAGTCTCCTTGGGCGTTCAAGTTTTGATTATATTAAGTCTTTTGGAGACTTCATGTAGAGTTTTATTTTGATTCTAGTAGAGTTTTTTTTTTTTTTTTTTAACTTTCTGGCAGATAATTCTGGGAGAGCTCTAGTACGGTAGAATTATTACGGCTGTTCTTTGGTAAAGTTTTGAGTGGTAGAGACGTAGATGTGCAAAATATAATTTGTGTAAAAATAATTCATCCAAGCTGCTCGGCGATCCTCGTAAAAATTCCGTGCAGCTCTGTTTGCCAACATTATTGTGCTTAGTCGCTGACATGAAATTTCAAAACTTCGCATGCGGACTCAATTTCGAAACTAAATTCATGGGAGTACGAAAAAAAAAAAAAAAAAAAAAAAAATCGTGAGAATCGTAAGACGATACAGCCTTACCGGCTGATAATTTCTTTCGACATTTACCATAGATCAAATAATTTTAGGCTTTTAAGGAAATTCATGCAATTCCTTTCGAAGCGCGAGCCGACAATAATCATCGAGCTCTCTGGAGGCGCGATCCGCGACTAACAGGTGCCCGTCGGCGAAGTACACGGTTGTATTCGAGACGATTGTTGCCGCGCATGGAAATGGCAGGTGAGAGGTAAATCGAGCCGGTCTCACCTCGAGTATTACGACTCGAGCCGGCATCGGACGGACGGCGCTCCTGGAGTCTTATTCATCTCACAACAACACAGAGCTGTGTATTACCTTCGCTGATATTAATATAATTCAATTCCTATGGTAGTGTGGCAATTACCCGGCTCCATTAAGTCGTCGTAACTGTTTCGACGATATGTTGAGAAGCTGTTTAAAGTTTTCCATTTCGAGAGAAACGTCCAGCTCAGAATAACAAAAAATATTTAAAAAAAAATGTTTACATTTTTTTTTTAAAGTAAAAAATAAGAAAATTGAATAATTGACAAATCATAAAAATAAAGAAACTGCATTATATATAAAATTAAAAAATGAATATTGAATTTATTCGTAGCGCTGATGGATCGTTAATTTTTTTAAATCTTCCTTGATCTTGAAAAAAAAAAAAAAAAAAAAAAAGAAATGAATTTCCCAACGACGTCGATAATCGTGGAAGTGTGAAATTCGACTTTGCGCTCATCGATTTTGCAAGCGAATGTTAATTATTTTCGCAGTAACGGGCGATTTGACATTGCGAACGCGATTCCCCGAAGATACGCACGCGACACTTTCTCGTCATCCTTTGGGCTGTAATAACGTCGGCGAATAAACCGAACACGTTCATCGGACCGATCGCGTAGCTCGGCTTTCTCATAAATTCCTGCGTAAAGCATGCACGCCGCGGTGTATTAAAACGGGCCCCGGTGCTCGCGAGCGTTGGTGGCGGCGCTCGCTGAATCGTCTACGTGGGTGCAGCTGCTGGATACTGTCCGAGGCGCTGCTTCCACTATTGACCGTGTATATAAGGCTTGCAAGAAACCACCCAGCTACCGACGCGCGATCGAGTGAAACTGCGCTATCCTTGTGGAACTCGTGGCCCCGATTCGTATCCGGTCAACGGCGTCGATACAACACGTGACCGAATCTCACGCACCTCAAACCCTCACCCTATCGCCACAGTCAAGCGCCGATGTTGCACAAACGTGCGAAAGAAGTTCACGAGCTATCGAACCCTTCCGAAGTACAGAACTAATTTTTTGTAACACTTGCAACGAAAAGTTCCGCTTTTCGTGCCCGTAAAGCGTGACGAAAGTGGCGCTTTCTGGCAGAGGATGCGCGAAAACTTTTTTTGCACACTTTTTTCATACTAGCTACTTTTGCGCACACTTTTTTTTTTTTAACATTCTAGCTACTTTCGCGCACACTTAGCTGGCAGTTAAGGCGAGCTGGCAGAGGAGGCGAGTTGAGGAAATTCTCAGCTGAGGATTTTTCCAAAAAAAATTTTTTAGCATTTTTTGGAAAATGAAATCGGTTGGGAAATATGCCACTTGAAAACAATGGCGAAGGTTTTAATTCAATATCTTGAAATTTTTTTTTTCGAAAACCATTCTGTATGCTGAAATTCGAAATTTTGGACCCGATCGCTAATAATAATAATAATAATAATAATAATAATAATAATAATAATAATAATAATAATAATAATAATAATAATAATAATAATAATAATAATAATAATAATAATAATAATAATAATAATAATAATAATAATAATAATAATAATAATAATAATAATAATAATAATAATAATAAACTGGGGCACGGCGCTAATTGGGTCGAACGAATGAATGTTCAGTAAACCGGTGAAAATAGACTCCGGCCAATCGAACGGCTGCTATCCGCTAATTGCCAAATAACTCACCAGGGCCATAACTCGTATCAGCGCAAGTCATCGGGAGGATAAATGCCGACCGATCAAATAACTAAGTGGAGCGCGGCGTCTGATCAGCGCGCTCTACGCTACAGCATACACACACCCGCCGAAAGAAAAGAATTCCAATAACTTGTCGTCTTGTTTTTTTTTTTTTTTTTTGTACTTTCATTATTTCGCGTCTGGTGTTACAGCCTGGTAATCTTGCATCCGAGAAATTGCTGCAGCCTCTTGGAAATTGAGTCAGTACGGGCTCTCCCAGTCCTCTCTCTTTCCGTCGCGCTCGTCTCTCTCGTCGACTTTTCTTTACCTACGTGTGTGTGTGTGTGTGTGTGTGCGCGCGCAACGAGTGTCGGCTCGCGCGAAAAAGAGAGAACGGCGAGAAGAAAGTCCTCGTCGTCGGCTGTCCCGTCCTGGCATTTAAGTGTCCGCTGCACCAACGCGCAAATGTACGAGCACCGACGTCGCGACCGACTGCAACTTATACTTAATCCAGTGCGTCACGAGTAGCTCGGCGAAACGGCCGGGACTCGTGCGAGAGCTCGGCGTTTGACGCTTTTCTCGCACGTACGTCTCGTGGGCGCGCGGAGCTTCGTGCGAATTCGGTGCCCCGCCGGTCGCGAACAAGCCGCGGGGCCAGACAGCGCGAGAATCGTTTCTCTATGGAACCGTCTCGCGAAGATTCTCCGGAGTCGCGCGGAGGAGGCGGCCTTCCGAGTCACGAGGAGGAGCGTCCTCAGCATCGCGGACCGACGAACAGCCCCGCGAACGAGAACTACGTGATTTCACTTTTAGAAAGCATCCGGCATTTCAGGATCGACGGAGAAATTCAACCCCCCTCCCACCCCCTCCTCGCCGTCGGAGAGTCTGCAGTATCGTCGCTTTGTAATTTCGATCTTCCGGAATAACGAAAAAGCGCCCATTTTTCGGAATGTTTTTTTTTTTTTTTTTTTTTTTTTTTTTAATCTTACGTCAGGCGTTGTTCATTGTTAGCGACAATATGCATTTTCTGACGAGAGTCTGAAATGCACGTTATGAAAAGTTTGTGCTTTTTTAGAACAACTCATTATTCACATAGTCCACCACTTTTTAATTGTTAATTTTCTAATTTTTGAAAGTAAAGTGGAAACTGAAATTGCGAATGAGACGGGAAATAAAAGAACGGGGTTCGTATATTCAAATAATCGACAAACGAGCTTGTCGATTATTTGAAAAAATTATTATTTTTTTTACTGTGTATCATTGTATGTATCTTTATTATCTTCCGAAATAACGAAAAATCGTATATTTTTCGGGATATTTTTATTTTCCGTCACGCGCTGTTTATTTTTTATGTATATTTTTATATTTATATATATATATTTTTTTAATAAATAAATAAATAGGGTATGAGGAGACTCCCAAGTCATTCTTCGTACCGGGCCAAAAAGGGACAATGGGGCAAAACGGGACAGCGGGGGGGGGGTTAAAATCAATTTTCCAATAATTTTTGGACGCCCCAACGATAGATGCGGACTTTCAACACCGTTTTGCCCCACTTACCATCGCCGTCACCATCAAAAACTTACTGGAATATTGCGTTTTGTCCCATTATCCCGTTTTGCCCAAATGTCCCATTTTACCCCGCTCTCCCCCACTTAAAATCGTAAACGAAGTGCTTGAAGTACTAAAAAGTACTTGTTTACTCCAAATATGTATTTGGAGTAGCAAACACATATCCGGTACTTAAACTACTGCCCAGCCACGAAATAAATACATAAATAAGGTGTGAAGAGACTCCGAAGTCTCCGTGCTTTATTTATATGTTTAAAAAAAAATAAAAATAAAAAAAAATTAAAAAAAAAAATTAAAAAAATCCACCCTCGAAAAGTTTGCGTTACACTTGGACATTCTTCGAGCCGCCTCGGTCATCAATCTTTAACAAATAAATGTTTGCTTTCTTAAACGTTTGTCGACTACTCTTTAGCTCGCAGACTCGAACTGACCCCGCGAGAGTAAAAGTAGTATTTTATTTATTTTTCACTTCGTAGTAGAAGAATCTTGTTTAAAAAAAAAAAAAAAAAAAAAAAAAAAAAAAATAACGAATTCCCACCAGGCCGATGCACGCTTGTCCTCGGGATCCGCGACTGGTATTATAATCACGAACCCCCCCCCCCCTCTCGCCCCGCGGAACCTTCTTAAAATAACTCCGACTCGTGGATACGCGTTTCTCGTTGACTCGAAGAGAAAAAAAATAAAGAGAAACAAAATAAAAAAATAAAAAATAAAAATACAAGCAGTCGATCGGCGTCCCGATGTCGGGTGCTGCCCCGCGATCGAGCGGGTTCATCGCGACGCCTACGAAATGAGAGTCGAATGCCTCGCGCAACACGAGAGCCGGACGGCTCTCGCTTGACATTCGCGACGAACCTCGTTTGGGGTTCGTGATCTGCAAAAATTCCTCGTGTTGCGTGCATGTACATACCGCGCGCCGGATGGCGGCATAAACGTATGATGAAAAAAAAAAAAAAAAAAAATCTCGGGAAAATAGCGATCGCAAATTTGTTCCAATGGAAGTTTCTTTCCCAAGGTTTTCCATGGAAATTGTACTGTATAGTATTGTTACAGCTCCACAGTGTACGAGAGGCTGGGCAATGGCTATTTATCAATGTCTCTCGAAGGAGTACGGGAGAGTGGGGCAAAATGGCACAGCGGGACAAAACTGGACAGTGCGGGCAAAACTCAATCTTACGATAATTTCTGCATGCCCCACTTCGTCCCACCGATACGATCGCATTTCCAAAGCCGTTTTGCCCCACATACGACCTTCGCCACCGTCCAAAAGTTATTGGAAAATTGCGTTTTGTCTCATTATCCCGTTTTGGCCCGCTGTGCCATTTTGCCCCACTCTTCCCTATAGAGGAATCGATGCCTCTATGTATTTTCTCGCTGCAAACGATCCATCCCCAAACATATATATATACATATATATATGTTTGCCCCACGTACGACCTTCGCCACCATCCAAAAGTTATTGAAAAATTGCGTTTTGCCTCATTATGCCGTTTTGGCCCACTATGCCATTTTGCCCCACTCGCCCCTATAGAGGAATCGACGCCTCTATGTATTTTCTCGCTGCAAACGATCCATCCCCAAATATATATATATATATATATATGTATATATATATACATATATGTATATATGTATGCCCCACGTACGACCTTCGCCACCATCCAAAAGTTACTGGAAAATTATGTTTTGTCTCATTGTCCCGTTTTGCCCCGCTGTGCCATTTTGCCCCGCTCTCCCCTACAGAGGAATCGACGCCTCTGTGTATTTTCTCGCTACAAACGATCCATCGCCAAACATATTTATATACATATATATATATGTATTTATATACATGTGTGTATGTATAGTGCATTAGTGTCCTATCTGTATAGGCATTTATGTAGTGAGTCAGTGGAGTGAGCCGCGTGCGATTACGTTCGTCGATATGCTGCACAGGCACCGAGAGAAATGTCAGGGATTGCGGAGCTCACGGACACGACACCCTGATGTAACTACCGCGGGCGCAGCCCGGTGCACGTGTATTTGTACGTGCATGCGAGCGCCAGGAGGCGGCCAACTATCGGGACCGTGCACTTGCACTTTCCAGAAGCGCGGGAGAGGCCTTCGGTCATGAAAGATTCCTCTGCCTCAACCTGTAGTTATCGTCGAGGAAGGAGTTTCACTCGTCGGACGTTGCCGAGCATTGTTTTCTGTCGGGGATACAAAATTTGTGATTTTTTGGTAGATTCGAAAGATACTCGATCGATAACGAAAACTGTAATGCATTTTTTTTTAAATGGATTTTCGATAGTTTTGGGTGAAGTAGAAGTCGGGCTAAAGTAAAACTGCTGGTGTTGATTTAATGTTGATTTGTGATGAAAAATTAATATATATTTTCATTGAAATTCAAGTAAATTATTAAAAATCAAGTACTACGTGATTTTAATGCACTGAACATTAATTTTTCATCACAATCGTCCATGAAATTTAGTACACGAGTTTTTGCATAAAAACTTCCAGTTCGCTACATTAAATTTCGCACTAATTTTTTTTTTTTTTTTTTCTTTTTTTTTTTTTTTTTTTTTACAGTGCACGAAAAAGTTTGCCGACTCGAAAATATTGGCTTACAGTTTTCATTGTCGACTGAGTTTTGGGACCGAAATAAAAAATTTTGTCACAAAACGCGTAATTTTTTTTTTTATATGTCTTGATATTTTGTAAAAGCCAATTTTCACGAAGAAATCGACATTGTCGATGAAAACTTTGATCACCTAATAAATTCCATCGAAATGTGATCAAAAATTTATTTTTTAATGTATAAGCGAAGAAAAGTTGGAAGATCGATCAGCAGCCGATCAATTTTTTTTTTTTTTTTAATGTCACGATTTATTCGCTACGGAATCACAAGTGAGAATCGAAGCCAAAGATAGTCGGAGATGTCGACTTGCTCTGCGCTGGATGACCGCCGCAAGGGAAAGCAAAGTCGGGAGTTACGTCAATCTTCTACCGTGTTCTCGTCGAGTTTCCCTAGGTGTACTTTCTACCGTGCCATCTTCCGCACGGCCAGTGAAGATAAAAGCCCGACGTCATCGTCCGGGCATCAAGCACCGTGAATAGGAGACGAAGAAGCTCTAGTTTTTGTGCCCAATCGAGCGGATCAACGACGATTATTACTCTAGCGACCTTCGTCACTCTTCGTCGAATTTTGTGGGATAAAATCGCATTTTTCCCGATTAACGGTAACCGAGATCGGTCCACTCACTTCGGTGACTAATAACGACAAAAAAATTTTAAACAAAAAATGTACAATTATTATAAAAAAAAACAAAAACAAAAATTGAAACTGTCAAAAGCGAGACCGCTCGATCGATTCGTACGAAATTTAATGGCGAAAATTGTTCGACGTTAACTCTACTGCTGTAGAAAGTTTCAGCCCGGTAACTCAAAATTTGCGAAAACTGGAGCTCGAGAACCGTTTTTTTTTTTTTTTTTTGGAAAATTTTAAAATCCGATAAAATCTGAACGAATGTTGCAATCGTTGGGTAAATTGTCACAGAAGCGACGAACTGCTCAACATGCAATCCGATTGATAAAACCTTTCTTGCATTGGGGACGGTGGAATTTTACGAGCCTAAAACACACACACACACACATATGTGCAGATACATAAAAAAAATGCTAAATATGAATTTTCGACGTTTTGGAATATTCGGAGAGTTTTCATTAAAATCTCGAAAAAAAAAAAAAAAATGTTCACCGAAAGAAGCTTCTTTTTATTTGTTGGAAATTGTCGTCGTTATTTTTCTGGAATTTGTGAAATGACGTGTAATGCGTTGCAATCTCTCATGTAAACTCACACGATATTATAGAATCGAGTGACACGAAGCCTCGGGGCAATCCTTGACAGAAATATTCAAGAATTTTTATTATTTCCTCTCATCTTCTTCTTTTTTTTTTTTTTTTTTTTTTTTTTTTTTAATTCTGCAACTACCACTGTTTTTTGCAGATTTTTTTTTTATTTATTATTATTAGAAACCAAGCCTGGAATCATCGGGCCGGAGGGACTGTTATGAATGCCTCGAACCTCTCACAACATCGTAATGTAATTAGTAGCGCCTCGATGCACCGGCACCATTCTCACCTGTTCGAGAATCCCGTTCGGTGTGCAACGCCGTCGAGTTTGGTGCATCGTCACGATACAATTCTTCAGCGATTCAATAAAAAAAAAAAAAAAACAATATATAAAAAAAACTTCTCTCGTCAGCCTAATTTCAAGGTTTTAGAAGCTGTTACGAGTCGTCATTGGGAATTTATTGGAGTAGATCAGCACTGCATGACTTCTTTTTTTTTTTTTTTTTTTTTCATTCACATTTTCATTGAAAACCTTCAAAGTGCTAAACCTTGAAAATTGAAAACCTTCAAAGTGCTATCAGCGTGGAGATAAGAAAAATTCTTCTGATAACCAAATATTTAACTCGCCAGTAAAAATGATCTAAAAACTACTTTCCTGAATTTATTTTTCAATCACTTTTTATATTTACATAATTCGTGTTTACCTGACACGGCGAGTTTTCAGTCCAAATAGCACGAGATTTATCGTTCTTACATCCGGTTAATTTGACGCTATTTGTCTTTCCGACGTGTGCGCAAATTACGTGTGACTGAACAAAAATTAACATAAAGTAAAGTGCATACTTCGGTGCGAACTTAAAGCGTTCGGCATATTTACAAGCTCGTCGCTCTATGAATACCAAATGAGTACATAGATATATTTTTGTTTCTCACTCGTGCGAAATAATCGTGTTACACGCATCGTCATCACTCGATTCATCAGCTCCATCAACCACGCGAATATTCGCGAGGATTTTTTTTTTGTCGTTATTATCGAATCGAGCACGACAATTCCGTTATAGAATTCAATGCCAATGTCAAAGATTTTTGGAAGGCGACGAAAATACCGATTTACATAGTAGCGTGCTTTTAGTGAACCAATTTGCAATCGGAGGTGAAAAGTACTGTCAAATAAAATTATAAATTTCTGCTCGACTGGAATTATTAGAATTTTGATTATTTCCAATTTAACTGGAAGTGCTTATGGAAAAAGTGGTCCCTCAAATTTAATGTACAATAGTGATGATAAATTAATGTACTGTTACATTGAAATTAAATTGAATTATTGGAATTAAAGGAATTTTATGGTACGATGAATGTAAATTGGCAAAAGTTAAGTATTTTCCAAGTTTTTAATTAAAAACTTGAGAAATACTTAACTTTAATATATTTATTGCACGTTAATTTTTCATCGCAATTCTGCGCGAAATTTAATATACGACTTTACGCATAAAAACTTCCAATACAAGTGCATTAAATTTTATACGATTTTTTTTTTTTTTTACTCTGAACCGCTTCTTTTTTTTTCGGTCAGTCAGAGATTTTCGAAAGTCAGCGAAAATATCGATCTGCATTATAGGCGCGTACTTAGCGACCGAATTTTTCGTCGAAATGGAGAAGCGCTGTTAAAAAAAATTATACATTTTTACTGACCTGAATTATTAACGATTTAATTTATTTCCAATTTGACGAGAAGTGTTTATGGTAAACGGTTCCTTAAATTTAGTGTGCAATCGTGATGAAAAATGAATGTACTTTTACATTGAAATTGACGCGAATTATTGAAATTAAATTACTTTTATAGTGAAATGAATGTAAATTATTAAAAGTGAAGGATTTCTCAAGTTTTTAATTATTAAATTAAATTTCACGTGCAATTCTTGACGTAAACTTAATGCACAGTATGCATTAATTTTACGTTAACAATTGCACGTGAAATTTAATACAGCAGTTTATGCATGCAAACTGTCAGTACCGGTGCATTAAATTTCATACGTATTTTTTTTTTTTTTGCAGTGAATCTTTTTTTTTTCTTGATTCATTCAGGCGTAATTATTGGCTCAACAATCGAAACCCGGCCAGCGCATACAGGCGTAATCGCAACTAACGACGATAGCGTGTGCTACCGGTGTATTCCGTTGCACACAATACGCTTACCTTAATGCAACTTACACACCTCGTATAATGCTATCCGAGTTTGCGTGACGCGCTGCGGAATCTCTCTCGTACCCATGCGCCGATTCGAAACTGTTCAACAATGGAAATATATAATGAACTGAATTCGCACGAGTAGAGTTTATCAGGCACGTAGTAAATTGGCGATTGATCGCGAAAATGAATCTTCGTGCAAGGTCTTGTTACAGCGCGTTGGCACGGATGCACGAAAGACAAGCCGTGTAATCATTGAGCAATCGTTCTGTGCGATCGTCCGCGAATCGGCCAAGTGCGAACGAAATTCAATCATTTAAAATATAATCATTAGTACCAAATTAATTGTTCATAAATGAAAGATGAAATTTATCAGACTAAAATAAATTTTTTTTTATGGGTTAAAAGCTTTAGAAAATATTATCGAAAGTTCGAAGATGATAAAAATCGGTAATAGAAATATTTAATTAAAATTTGTAGAACCAAAAATTACGCGCGTGTCGGCGGTAATTTTTGGGAACAAATCCGCATGCTTTTTAAAAAATGATAAGCCGTGTAATCATTGGGCAATAGTTTTGTGCGATCGTCCGCGAATCGGCCAAGTCGAACGAAATTTAATCATTTGAAAGATAATCATTTATATCGAATTAATTATTCATAATTGAAAGATGAAATTTATCAGACTAAAATAATTTTTTTATGGGTTAAAAGCTTTAGAAAATATTATCGAAAGTTCGAAGATGATAAAAATCGGCAATAGAAATATTTAATTAAAATTTGTAGAATCAAAAATTACGCGCGTGTCGGCGGTAATTTTTGGGAACAAATCCGCATGCTTTTTAAAAAATGATAAGCCGTGTAATCATTGGGCAATCGTTTTGTGCGATCGTCTGCGAATCGGCCAAGTGCGAACGAAATTCAATCATTTAAAATATAATCATTAGTACCAAATTAATTGTTCATAAATGAAAGATGAAATTTATCAGACTAAAATAAATTTTTTTTTATGGGTTAAAAGCTTTAGAAAATATTATCGAAAGTTCGAAGATGATAAAAATCGGTAATAGAAATATTTAATTAAAATTTGTAGAACCAAAAATTACGCGCGTGTCGGCGGTAATTTTTGGAAACAAATCCGCATGCTTTTTAAAAAATGATAAGCCGTGTAATCATTGGGCAATCGTTTTGTGCGATCGTCCGCGAATCGGCCAAGTAGAACGACATTTAATCATTTGAAAGATAATCATTTATACCGAATTAATTATTCATAATTGAAAAATGAAATTTATCATAGGCTGAAATAATTTAAAAAAATAGGTTAACAGCTTTAAAAAATATGATTGTAAATTCGAAAATTACAAAAATCGGTAATAGAAATATTTAATAGAAATTTGTAGAATAAAAAATTAGAAACTGATTTATCTTTCGTTTTTCGCGCGAGTCGGTGACAATTTTTTGGGAAAAAATCCCGATGCTTTTCAAAAGAAGACAAGCCGTGTAATGGTCAGGCAATCGTTTGTACGATCGTCAGCGAGTCGGCCAAGTGCGAACGAAATTTAATAATGTAAAAAAAGTAATTTATACCGAATTAATTATTCATATTTAAAACCGGAAACTTATCACGCCCTAAAATTGAAAAATGGATAAGGAGCTTTGAAAAGAACACGATTGGTAGCAAAAAAAAAAAAAAAAAAAATCGATAGCACGAAAATGATAAAAATCGATTTTTAAAAATGCAATAGGAATTTTCGGAGCAAAACATTGTAAACCGGTTTTCTTTCGTTTTTCGCGGATTTCGTTGGTAATTTTTTGGGAACGAATCCGGATGCTTTTTAAGCGTAACTTTACCGGTATGTTCGGTGCGATACATACCGGTTCCTCGAAATGTCACGCGTCGCGCCTCGATGAACAATTCGCTGCTGGTAGATCGGAAAAAAGTAACCGATCTCTCCGCTCGGACAGAAATCCAGGCGGATAGACAGGCAGTAGGCCAAGTTTCGAAGTTTTTTTTTTTTTTTTTTTTTTCGTCGTCATCAACGATCGGAAAGCAATCGATATAGTTGCCGAGCGTTGTCGGCCGGATTCGCGTCCGACAGCGGCTGATCGCTCCGGGCGTTAGAATGGTCCATTTGGCATATCGAATATAAAAATCCAATTTATCCGCAGCTAAACGTCGGCGCGGCAAATTTATCGATGTATCTTTCGCTGCATTTACCGGCGTAACGTTATCGGCTAATTTTATTCAACGACCAACTCAGCCGAAGGAACGATAATTTACAGCCAAAATAAAATTCATTTAAACGCTGCGGCGATGAAGAAAAAATAATCAATTTTCCTTCGTGTACAACGAAAGGCAGGGGAAAAAAATATGTTGGGAAAACTAATAGTTAGCTCAGATAACTAATAAAAAAAAGTAAATAAAACAAAAAAACTCCCCTACCGATCAACTTCCAATCAGTTCTGACACGATTAGCCCAGTCGACGAAACGGCAATTTACGCCGCAAAAAAAAATTCACACACTTAATGGCTGTGAGGACAAAAAAAGAATTATATTTCTTTCACCTGAGACAAAAAAATAATCACATGCTGAGAAAAAAAATGCGTTGGCAAAATCAACAGTTTTAATCAGACAACTTTTTTTTTTTTTTTCAATAAGAAGAAAAAAATTCTTGTGCAAAACAACTCTCAATCAGTTCTCAATTACTAGCCCAGTCGATAAAACAACAAATCACATCAAAAATAAAATTCATACTCTTAAACGCTGCGACGATAAGAAAAAAAAGACTAAATTTTCATTCACCTGCGGCCAAAAACAATTACACGCTGAGAATAAAAATGAGTTAGCAAAACCAACAGTTTTACTCAGACAACTAATTTCTTTTTCAAACAAGAAGAAAATAATCAATTCGTTCTCCAATGGCTAACCCAGTCGACGAACCAAGAATTTCCATCCAGAAAAAAATTCACATAAACGCTGCGACGATGAAGGAAAAAAATAATCAAATTTCTATCCGAAATTTGCCACAAATAACAATTATCCCTTGAGAAATAAAAAAATAAGTCCACAAAACTAACAACCAGCACAGACAACTGATTAAAAAACACACACAAACACACATGAAGAATAAAAAAAGTCCCTCTACCAGCAAACCCCCAATTAGTGTCTCAACTAATAACTTCCCTCCTCGCGATTGCATCCCGTCTACGCGTCTATCATTCGGATTGTCGTAAGCCCGCTCAGATTCGTCGCAATTTTTTTTTACCCCCGTTTCCCTCCTTCTTTCCTATGATCGTTCATTCCATTTCCACTGCGTCTTATCGCGAGACGGGATGCCCGTTGACTCGTGCAAACAGTAATATAGCGCCATTGTATGATTATCAATGGAAGGTTCGTTGCGCCCGAGCGATGGCGTGGGAGTCTCCTCGGGATAATCGGAATACATATACTAATAATCGTGGGTATCGCCGGGCTCTCTCGGGTGGTTTTGTTGTTGCAGATACGTTATAGTTTTGCCGGTACGGCAGACACGTTACGAACTTCTAATGCGCACACATACGCAACACGCGCACCCCGGCGATTCGCGCCCGTCTTCACGGTGAGCATTCTCCGTGCCACGTAACCGTTATTATTTACTCACTCGTCCACGAACCGGGAGATACTTTCATCCTTGTGCAACGGCCGCCCGCCGAGCTCAATGCCTAGATTAATATCTCTCTGTGCCTCCATCCTTCGACTTTTTTTTTTCCACTCCGTTTCGCGATGTACAAGTACGTCAACTTCTCTGTATGCCTTCATTCGCTGGGATTCCCCCGCCCCCCCCCCCCCCCCAAGAAATTCCCCGTCGACCTCTTCTCCGGAGACGTCGCGGTGGAACTTTGCGAAATCTTTGTATCTCTATATTTGTGCATGGTTCGCAGCTATTCGTCTTTATGGAGTGGATGGATCTCCCTCCGTGTCCCTCGCGCTGATGATGGGAAACGTCTCAGACCCACGTCGGAGAATCCTCCTTTTTTTTTCCCCCCGATCATGTTGAGACTCCACTCGTTGCCAACTGACAAACTAAATTGACACGCGGTACGCGCCTATGACGTTTATGAAAGATTTTTATCGTTCGCGAGTGTCCATGATTGTTATTATTTTAAAAAAATTTACATTACAATTTTCGATTTTTTGGAATATTTGATGGAAATTTTTTTTAAATTGTAAAATTGACGAGATAAGAAAAAAATGGAATTCTATGGGCGATTTTTGTTTTTCGAGTAGAAATTGACATAAAAACTTTATCTTCATTTAATTATTGCAGTTATTTGCACTATATGGTAGATATTTGGATGATCTTTCTTTCCATCCTGCTGCTAATGTATCAGACAGCATTTCCTTATTTATTTTAGCAATAGCGTCGTTAAATTATCGGTTCTAATACCCCGAGAGCTTAAAAATTATCGGGTATTTCCCGATTGTTTCGTTGCGTAGCAACGAGCGAGATAAGTTTTGCTTAAAAAAATCCCGAGCGCGCAGCGCGAGGGATTTTTGAGCAAAACTTATCTCGATCGATGCTACGCAGGGAAACAAGAGGGAAATACCCGATTAATTTTTAAGCTTGAGGGGTATTCGGCTGATTATTTTTTCAACCTCAATTTCGACCAATGAGATTGTGGTATTTAACATTTTCCTGACAAGGTTTGACTTCTTGCTCTTCTCTGTATTAGCCGGGACATTCTGTTTGATTTTTTTAGAGATGCTCTCTAGAGATTCATCACCAAATCGCTTTCTTCGCTCACTCATGTCCATGCTCGTGAATAGCAATTTGACGTTTAATCATTCGCATAGGTTACAAGTGACAGAAAAATTAATGTTTATCGCCTAGCAACCTAGCCGGAAAATTTTCGAAAAATTATCGATATAATTTAGACCTAGTTGTACCACGTGATGTCAAATACCGCGCTCTCATTGGTCGAAATTGGGGTTGAAAAAATAATCGAATTAATAAATTCATCAAATTTATAATAACTCAATGATTCAATAGTTTAATAAATCATCGATGGATGTGTTCTCTGTTTTAAAATACTCCTCTACATCTGGAAACACATCCAGTGATGACACCGTCAGCGGCCTATCTGGATAGTCGTTCCATGAATGCCGTACATGTAAGGCGAGAACAACCTTCGCGCCCACCGCTGCCGCGCGACTCTGCCAATGCGTCATCGTTCATTCGATATTCGTAAAAAAAAAGAAGTAAAAAAATGAAAATAAAAAAAAACAAAAAAAAACTGCACGAGGCTCGATATCTCGCGGATGCTTTTACCGCGCGCCAGGCATAACACGTGTCCGCACGCATACCTCGTGACTCCTCCTCATCTCGCACTCGCTTTTCAAACCGACTTCCGCCGATGCGCCCCCCTCGGCTGTCCGATGGTCCTTGCACACCGATGCACGGCGTATCTAGCCTCGGAAGCCAATGTCCATTAGCATCGAGAGTACGGAGAACTCGTCGCCGGCGGTCTCGAACCGATCGAGAACGTACAACGACTCCGACATGTATTCTATTCGACTTGTACGACGAATCGGCTAAGCGGAGACCGTTAGAATCCTGTTATGTTGGACACAGTGCCGGTGCTCCAATTATCGGGACGGTAATTATCCTACGCTAAATCTCTTCGTTAATTGCTGAACTATCTTTCACGATTGTTTCTTGACTGTAGGTGATTTTTTTCTTTTTTTTTTTTTTTTTTTTTTTATTTGCATCTGATAATTCGCGGCTAGTTTTATGGCAAGTGACTCGAATAGTGGCGCAAATTGCACCAATTGCAGGGAACCGTACGGTGTAGAAAAAAAATCACCAGGAGAATTTATGGACATTGTATAGTGAATTATATGATAATTTGATAGCAGAGCCGGGCAAAGTGCCGAAAGGTACCTAAAGTACTGAGTACTTTTAGGCCGAAGGTACTTTAAGTACACAGTAATTTCCGTACTTGAAGTACTTTTGTAAAATACAAAGTGCAAAGTACTTTTTTTCTTCGTAATCGAAAGAGGCGGAGTTCGACGAGTACGAAATTTGGAGAAGAATTTTCAAATCAAACGGGCCTGTTCGGAGCCAACGTTTTTTCAAAGCGTCCAAACTCTTCGTTTTCGATCCTCGGTGAGAGACCAATCGACTGGACTACGACCACTGGATCTTGGGATAGTGAGTGGAGATCCACTGGATGTGTAATGATTAAATCTAATACAGTGGCCGAAAGTGAGAAAGGTCTCCATTTTATGCATCGAAAAATCGTATTTTTGGGATTTAAATGGAAAATATCGGGTTGGGAGTAAAATAATCGTTATATCCGTCATCAGCGGGAAAGAAATACGTCGAATATAGCTTTGAAACCGAAGCAATCGAATGAACAACGATTTTTCAATGTTTGATCCACTTTTGGAAAACCGTCGATTTTCGTGATTTTCAAACGTCGATATCTCGGCTCCCAATGGAGCTAGAGAAAATCCGAGGTGCTCGTCGTGTTCTGCGGAAAAAAAATACACGAGATAAGGTCTTGTCCGATGTTCTAGAAGCGTTTTATCGGGCAGTTTCAGAACGTTGAAAAACGCGAAAAATTGACTCGAAAGGGGGAGCCTTGCAATTGTTTTACGAACTTTTTTTTTTTTTAAAATGAACTGCCACATATTTCGACGTATTTTTTCCTGCTGAACACGAATCTGCTCGCCTTTTTGGGGCCAAAGTACAGTGAGACATTGAAAATCTCGATTTTATGCATCGAAAAATCGTATTTTTGGGATTTAAATGGAAAATATTGGGTTGGGAGTAAAATAATTTTATGAGACAGACATTTTTTTACGTTACGCAAGAGGTGCAAAGTAATTTGCGCATGGTTTCTTCAATTATTGCAATTTTGAGCATAGCTTCCTCAAAGAGGAAGCTATGCTCAAAATTGTACAAGTACTTTGGTCTTAGTACTCAGTAATAGTACTTAAAGTACCGAAAAGTACTTTGACACTTTGAGTACCAAATAAGTACTCGTGTACTTTAAGTACTGCCCAGCTCCGTTTGACAGGAAACTTACGCATAAATCGATTCATGTGCATTAATAATCAATGCTCGATATATCAATCGGCACCTCTTAGACCTGTACAATATAGCGATCAATTAATTTTATTTCAATGCTAATTATATCAAATTTAATGTACCACTCTGTGCACAATTTCATAAGCTCGCTGAACATTTTTCACATTGTTTTTATGTGATGAAATCGACATAAATTTTTTTTCGTCGACTCGAGCAAAAAACCCGTAGAATTTACATTGTACAGTAAATTACATGATAATTTGAGACGTCACTTTTACGCATAAACCGATTGATGCCTCTTAATAATTAATGCTCGATACATCAAACGGCACTTCGCAGACCTGTTTGATACAACGATCAATTAACGTTATTCCGATGTTAATTATATCAAACTCAATGCACAGGTTTCTGCCAGACAGATAATTTTCCAGATTAATTTCGCTAATCATCTCTCATCGTTCTAACGACGAAATCGACGATCATAGAATTTTTTCCGGCGAACCGCAATAAAAAAAAAAAAAAAAAATCTCCGTCATACGTGACGAAAAAGGTTTTTCCTAGCGCTCGATTCCTTTCGCTTCAGGTTTATCGGAACACGTAAACGCGAAACTGGCGCTGGAGCGATAAAGATGCTAATATCGTTCGAGTCTCACCGATTTCCTGGATACCTCTTTATTTATTTATTTATTTTTTTTTATGATCTAACAGAAATTGTCATCCTGTTTTACGGTTACGCGACACCGGTAAATATGGGAACTGGGCGTTAATTCGAAAGTCGTTAAAACACAGCGTACGCGAGTTTCGCGTAGCGCGGAACTTTTACATCGTCGCAGGATTGCATTTCGTACGAGCGTGCGTGATACATAAAAATTCGAGAAATTTTTAATTAACGACTCGCCGATTGTGAAACCGACTGTACTCTCCTCGGAGAGGCTGTCACTCGTGCCGATGCGGTTTCGCTTGTGTCATTTTTTTTTTTTTTTTTTTTTTTTTTTTTCCCTCGGAAACGGCCCGACACGGAGAATAAAGAAACAAGAGCGAGAAGGAAGTCTCCCGAGCGCAATTTAATTACTGTAATAACGCCGGGGGACACATTGTCTAGACGCGACCAAAGAAAACTCACGGTAGCGAATGCGTGTGGAGAGAAAAAAAAAAAAAATGTTGCAACATTACTCCGTCACTCTCGAACTGTGAGGTGAGGAGAAGTTCTCGCTCGACGCTCGGTCTAAGTGCCCGAGAATAGACGCAGAACCGAGACAAAATCTTTTGCTATCGCACATAGGTGTACTTAACTGCTGTAGCACACTTTTCGATCAACGACTCTTCGGCCGAGCGCGAGTGTGTGTGTGCTCTTGCGCAATAGCGAATCCAGTCTCGTTATGGCTATTCCATATAAACATATATGTATGCACATACATGTGTGTGTATATAAATATATGTCTACATATGTGTGTGTGCATATAAATATATGTGTACATATGTGTGTGTGTATATAAATATATGCCTACATATGTGTGTGTGCATATAAATATATGTGTACATATGTGTGTGTGTATATAAATATATGTGTACATATATGTGTGTATATATAAATATATGTATACATATGTGTGTGTGTGTGTGTGGTGTGTATATATGTATAGTGTTGATGCGCATGTGTATATAGATATACATTGTTGCAATGCGAGGATGCAAGTACGGGACTGCGAGAAAGAGAGATTTTGAGAGCGTTTACATAACGGAGCGAGTGTCAACGCACTATGATCGTTGAGAGCCTTCCGTCTGCAGCGGTAAGCCGTTAACCCGTCCGTCGCGTATATGCTTTTGCACCGGGGAAAATTGCTAACGAGGAAGACGGTTGTCGTTGTTAAAGGTCCGTTGTCATTCGTCTCTGAGGACCGAGCAGTTGAGCGCGGTCACGGAAGGACTAATTACTTTTGTTTAATCTTCTTTTCGGCTACCGATCATTGTGGATGTATGAGCGTATAGGCTGAGACCACTTAAGATTCGGAGAGAACACTTCTCGATGGGATATAAAGTTGAATAAAATCAAGCGTATGGAAAGTGTTGAAGATATTGATGTTCCATAATAACTTCAAAATGTTTGTAACAAATTTAAAAAAAGAAATTGTTCAACCAATCAGCCGGAAATACACTTTTTTTTTTATGAAAAGGATTTTTTATTTTTCCTGAATACGCATGCATTTTTTTTCAGAATTTTGTCTAACGTTCGAAAATTACATTGTTTGTATCTCTTTGCAAGTTAGAAATTAAAGAAGAACGCAATTTTACGCATTCAAAAAAGTTAACAAATCGTTTTCATAAAAAAAAAAAAATTACGTCTCCGGATAATCTGTTGAACAATTTTTTTTTCTTTAATTTATTAATAAGATTTAAAAAGTATTGTTGTGCAAAATCAATCTTTTCAACATCTTCCATATGCTTGATTTTCATCAGATTTTTAACCCATCGAGAAGTGTTCGGAATTCTCTGATTCTTAAGTAGTGTCAGTCTATACGCTCAAACTACCTTAATTTGCGTACAGTAGAATTTTTAGACCCTATGATGGGTCTGCACACTGAGAGAAGGATCTGACAGAAATTGCAATAAGTCTGATAAAAATCGATAGAACTTTCGGGGTACTGCAGCGACGTCCTGGCGTTCTATTAAACTTGAAAACATTCTCCTGGAGAATATGGTAATTTTCATTATCGCAGACGTTACCCGAATATCCCGTAAGTTTTGCTCAAATATAAGTTCTTCTTACCGGAGAATATGCTTACCGGAAAATATAGCAATCGGTGACGTCGCGATCGCGAACCGTTTGTTTTAGTTATCTAGGTTATATCGGCATATTATGACGAACCTTTTTTTTATCTATACGTACATAAAAAAAAAAATGTATCGACAAAATGCTCAGTTTTAAGACACGAAATTCAAAGCCAGATGCGCAAAATTATGCAAACGTACGCAAAAATGTCGCCCCGTCGAAAGTCACTATACTTGGTAGTTATTTCAAAAATATTGCTATTATTTCAAGATTTAATCGAAGATTAAATTTCGCAGTTGCAGATTTTTTTCAAGCTCATAAGATCCTTCTCTCTCTGTGTAGGGAAGAATCGGGCAAAAAAATCGGCTAAAAGAAATATATATTCCGAGCTGAGAAAAATTTGGTTTTTTGGAGAAAATTGGAATCGCGCATTCGGAAAAACGTTATCGATTGACGATTGATAAAATCTTATCGATTTCTTTTTAAGGCTGATTAAAAAAAAAAAAAAAAAAAAAAAATCAGCCCTCGAACAACCGACAGTGTACCGCTCGGTCGGATATGAGACAGAAATGACCTCGTGTATTATTTCACGTTCTCGCATGCATCGAGCTATATACGCGGTGTCAGTATCCGGTTCTGGTCGAGCACGCTTCTCGCACGAAAACTGGTCGCCGACCTGGCGCATAATAATACGTCTGTGTGCCGACAACGTACATTCACACTCGGAACAAGTGATCGAACTGCCCAGTTATATATATCGTTAAAAAAAAAAAAAAAAAAAAAAAAAACCCTCTCGTCAATCGACGACGATTCGAAAGTCGGTGAATGGAGGCGATACACGTAGCTAAATAGAGCTAACCCGAAAATCTTGCCCCTTATCGAGAAAGTTTTGCCGTCGGTTCTTGATTTTCGCATTAATATGTTTATGCAACGAGTTACTTAATGAATCGAGAAATCGAACACCGTTGCGTCGACGCGTCAAAATAAAAGTGTCTATAAAAAAAAAGAAAAAAGATCTTCGAATCGGTAACGAAAGTTACCGATTCGAAGACAGTTAAAAAAAAACAAATTAATCAAACAAAAATCAAACCGCTCTCATAACCGACGAATTATCCGCTGATTGCATTCTTACGTCACATTCACACAAAAACAATTGAAAGCAAATCGGTAGCAAAAACGAGGGCTTTTCGAATATGTAAAGTAAAAAAAAAACTTCGCACCGCTCTCATAACACATGAGTTATTATGTCGCGTGTTACAACTCTCAAGTCACGTCTATATAAATACTTCCCAAGTGTATCTCGATATTTTTTTCTTTTTTCACTATCTCTTTATTTTCCGTGCGATAAAAAAGTTCGTGCGTCACGTGAGCAGAATGGAAAAAATTATTAGTGTTGGTGCATTAGCTGCTCGTTCGGCTAGCGCACTCGTTCGGCCACCGGGACTCGGTCGGATTCCTGAACCGCTCAGTGTGTTACTGTTACATTACGTATTTGCACGTACTTCCAGATATATTTGCCATATATATATATATATATATATATATATATATATATATATATATATATATATATATATATATGCACATACATACACACATACATGCATACATATGTATATGTATATGTATATGTATATGTATATGTATATGTATATGTATATGTATATGTATATGTATATGTATATGTATATGTATATGTATATGTATATGTATATGTATATGTATATGTGTGTTTATACATACATATAGTGAGTATATATATGTGACATTCACACACAGTCAAGGAGCTCGGCTCACGGGGCACGTACGTGCGGTCGAATTAAATGGAGTAAGGAACGGCGCGACATTGAACGGAGGAGAGGAGAGTGCGATCGTCTGTGTGGCACACACGGAGAAGGCGAAGGAGGTAAAGGAGGTGTGCAAAAGACGGGCAAGAGAACGGGGGAGAAAGCGAGAACGAGATGGGCAAGAGCCGGAGAACGAGGGAGACGGCGAGCCTCGACCTACCGACCGACCATCGTCGATGAATCCTCACGGTCTTTACAGTTAGATTAAACTCCCGCCGCTCGCGGGCCCCGATCCGTTTCCGTCGTAACTCGTAACCGAGAACCGGCAGCCGGTGAGCGGCGACTCAAACGTCGCCTCTTAATGTCTTCTCACCCGCGACCACTTCGGTTCATGCGCTTGCTTATTTATCACATTTTTTTTTTTTTTTTACATATTTTTCATTTATTTTTTGTTGTTATTATTACTTTTTTTTTTTAATGGGAAAAACAGTTCGCGGCTGAGAAAAAAATAGGATTGTTTTATTGTTTTTTTTTTTCGTATTCTCAGCCGCGACCACTTCGGTTCATGCGCTTATTTATTTATCCCAACATTTTCATCTGTTTTTATTTAATTTTTGGGTTTTTTTTTTTGTTAATCGGAAAAACACTTTGCAGCTGTGAGAAAAAATGGATTTTTAACGTCGCATTTCATGACTAGGGTCGAAACGCGCACCCCACGCGAACGTGAAAAAAAAACTCGCCTTTTGCCGATTTTGTCCGGTTTACAGTTTTCCAATGGGTTATTTCGTTAACTAAATGTAAATAAAATCATATTTCTCGTACACCATTCTCTTCCCTATGAAGAAACGAAGGAAAACCATGTACGAGAAAGTCTGTTTATCAGCATAGGACCGGTTTTATGATCGAGAAAAGCGGGGGGCGCCTTCGGAAGCGGGTCATGCGTTTTTGAAGCTAAAAAAATTAAGTCGCCAGTTGTAGGGTTAAATTGTATTTAATCTTTTCACCCGCAACTAATTGTCCCAACGATTTTTACTTATTTTTTAGTTGATTATTATGGTTATTTTGCAGCTGAGAAGAAAAAAAAAACTAGGATTATTTGATTGTTCTGCCAAGTGACTCACTTCCAGTTATTATCAGCCGGTCTGTTTCGCGCAGTCACCGCCAGTTGGAACTCTGAATCATTTCATTTTTTTGTTTTTGTTTTTTTTTTTACCACACGTTCGAACTTCGCGGTCCACCGATCGCGAGCGCATAGAACCGACGTGAGCGGTGTGCCTCGAGATAACTGATATACGGAGAAAAGCGAGAATCGAGAGACGAAAAAAAAAAAAAAGGTTGATAAGGAGAGATACGTTACAAGTGCGCGCAGGTGGTGGCGGGCTCGTGCGCAGCTACAGTTAACTCGACACTACCTTCCCTACTCGCTATCAATTTCTTCGCTTCCTCTTCCGACCACACTTCAGTAACCCCCCGCAAAAAAAAAAAAAAAAAAAAACTCGACGCATAATACAGTAGAAACCCGATTAATCGGCACGCTCGGGACCGAAGAGTCTCCGGATAATCGAAAAACGGGTTAATCCGAACTAGAGAGCGAAAGTATATAAGTCGATAATGGCTAATGATACAACTTTATTTTGACTAGTTACATTGATATTTGGCACAACTTGCATTTAATCGTTAAATAAAGTGAACTAGAATGTAAAGCTTTGGATGGTTTTTTTTTTTTTTTTTTTTTTCATTAGCGGTATGTAAGCTAGTTTTTTTTTTTTTTTAGGTGCTCAGTGACTTTGGTTTGCTTCTTACTCTTCCTTCAATTTTCGTGCATCACCTGTTTCATTTAATAATAAAAATAATTTATATGACGGCCACCGTTTATTTGGTTTAAGTAAATTAAATTCATTTGATTTAAATAAATAGTAGTAGTTGTGAAAGAGATTTATTGCCAAAGTTCATAATTACAGTATTTTTTTTATATATACTAATTTTTATGCCTGATGCTAATTTTACACATTGGCAAAGGGACATCGACCTGGGTCCCTCAGCCGTTTAAATAAACATTTATTTTAATTCACTAAATAGTTACTTAAATGAAATAAATATTTGTTTGAATCAAATAAATATTTCACTTAAATCAAATAAACGGTGGCCGTAAAATAAATGATTTTTCTGGGTGTGGGGACATGCGCGGTTAATCCGCTTTCCGGTTAATTCGATCCCGGTTAAGACAGTACTAGCGGACAGCCTGAGCCAACGTGAGTTCATAGAGAATTGAGACGGAATTACGAACACTTCTCGACGAGATAAAAATCTGAAAAAAAATCAAGCATATGGAAGGTGCTGAAAAGATTGATTTTGCATAATAATAATTCCAAAATGTTATTGGCAAATGAATGAAAAAAAAAAAAAAAAAATTGTTCAACAAATCTCCCGGCAACTTAAACTTTTTGCTCGTACAAACACAATTTTTTAATCTTTTTTTATTGACCAAAAACGCGATTTTCAAAAATTACACGAAAATCGTAAAAATAATTCATACGTATTCAGAAAAATAAACAAGTCGTTGTCTTAAAAAAAAAAAGAGTTAGGTTGCCGGATGATTTGTTCGGAATTTTTTTGCTTTCCTTAATTTCTTAATAATACTCTGGAATTATTATTATGCAAGATTAATCTTTTCAGTACCTTCCATATGGTTGATTTTTGTCAGATTTTTATTTCATCGAGAAGTGTTCGCGATTCGTCTCTCAATCCTCTCTGAACTCACGTGGGCTCGGGCTGCCCGCTGCACAGTAAACAAAACAAAAAAAAAAATGTGCACTTTTTACAAAAAATTATTGTCCACAAACGTCCACAATTTTTTGTTTGGCATTTTTTTAGTTTTACAAACTGGTTCGTATATTCAAATAAGTGACAAACGAGTTTGTCACTTTATTTAACAAAATTATTTTTACGAAATTTTGCCTTTAGATTATACGAAATGATTTTTCACTGTGCAGTACTACATTAATCGGGCTTCTGCTCTATTGCCCATTTCCGCTTCGAAATTTCTAAAACAGCTCGGCTATTAAGTATCTCTAATAGGACGCTCCAGTAAAAAAAAAAAAAAAAAAAAAAAAAAAAAAAAAAAAAATTGTTAAATCTCTTTTATCAAATCCACGGTCTCTTCCATGGTTAATCGTCGGCGCCGCTATTTTATAATTAACATCGACGAAGAGCAATATTTTCCGCGGCGGGATTTTTCATCGGCTCGCTCGAGTGCAACAGCAATCGCAGGTGGAGAGCGGCGCGCCGGCGAGAAGAAGCGTGCGCGAGGATCGTTAGCCGGTGCGTCGGTAAAAGTGCAACTTTTCTCGCCCACTCAAGCGCGGCTTTGCATTCTGCCGCCCAGGCTCTCGAACGGCCAGCAGGCGCATAATAATGGGCCTGCTGCCCGGGCGGTTACGACGTCCGCGCTGCGTTAGCCTGTAAAACGTCGAACTTGTTACACGCACGCCGGAACGCAATGCGTACACTTATCGCCGAGCTGTACAGTGCGTATTGCACGTAACGCCGAGGCGAGAGGCCTGCATTTGCCCGTAGGAGAGCTCGGCGAGTCGCGATCCGCGAAGAGGCAGGAAGGAATAATGTAGGCGTGAATCTCTCGACGCGCACGTGGGCACACTCGGCATTGCTGAAATGCCACGGTGAGCGTGTACGCACGGCGATGCCACCGCCCCATTAGGTTTAGCGCGATAGACGGCAACGAAAATTTGTTAATTAACAGAGGTTTCTCGTTTGCGAACTTACAAAAAAAAATCACTTTAAAGTTTTTTTTTTTTTTTTTCGTTGCCTTGGAAATGTCTTTATCAGAAAACAGGATTCATTTTAAGATTAATGGGAAAAAGATCTTTAGGATCTTTTTTCCCATCACTCCAAACCTTCGAGTTTGGGGGACAAGAAATGCTTATTAGATGCGCAAATGTTTTTTGCGGTGTTTTTAATTTTGAGTATACACTGGAAAAAAAAATTTCTTCTGAAATTTCAAACATACGTGTGTTGTGATTTTTCAGCGAAGTTTGTATTTTTTTTCAGGAAATTTTTGTAAATTTCACGCAAACGACTTTTCATTTTAATATCTGGCATTTTAATTTTACAAGCAAGGTACATTAATGTTCAATCAATGTAAGTGATGTTAGCAAATTTCAAGTTGCGCCACATTAAATTTACGATTTATTGTTACAATGTACGACTTAAAAGTGAGTCCTTTCTTGTAAAATCGGAGCCGTGTTTTTTTTTTTTCCATTTATAATATTTTTACAGTAAAATAAAAGGTTTAACGAAAGAACTTAATGTAGGGAAAAAAAAACGCTGAAGGACAACCGGTCTTCGACTTTAATCATCAGAGGCGGTCAAGAGAGACACTTCGGCTACCTTGACGCTGTACCGATTCGTACAGTTGCGTCAGTCTCCGTGTGATTGTCAGTAATAAAATCTACCGCCAGGTAGATTTTATCTATTTATGTTAAATTTATGTTAAATTTGTTTTGCAAATGAAAACGTATTTTAGACAAAAAAAAAAAAAATTGAAAAATTAACCAGAAAAGGATCGTGTGTGTTTGGTGGACGAGAAATATTTGTTAGATGCATAAACTTTTTTTTTTTTTTAACGTGTACAGATAATTTTGACTATGCGGTTTAATTTTTTTTTCGTTCCGCTGCACCGCACACAAATCAACAAAATTTGATTTCGACTTATAAAATTGTTTAGAGCAACATAACAAAAATGAGTTTAAAAAAATTGATGTGTAAAAAAGAAATCGAAGAAAAAAAGGTCTTTGAATTAACTTTTTTTTTTTTATGGGCGGTCAAGAGAGACTTCTTCTTCGTGATATTATGCTGTACCGAATAGAGTACAGTTACGTCAGTCTCGGTGTGATGCTCGTAATAAAATCTACCGTCAGATTTCGCACCATCTTATCTTCATAAAATTAATCTTAAATCTTATTTTATTAATTCAGTGGACGAGAAATATTTGCTAAATGCACAAATCTTTTTTTTGTTTTCACCATGCATAGCTTTGCCCATGTGTTCTAATTTTTCTTTCTTTCCACTGAAATTGCCCACAATAAAAATAAAATTTAATTATACATTTATAAAAAAAAATTGTAAACTCAAATAAAAAATAAAATAAAAAATTGAATTAAAAAAAAAAAATCAATATAGAGAAGTGAAATTGAATGAAAAAAGGTCTTGGAGTTAATTTTTTAAGAGGCGGTCAGGACACTTCTTTCAGATTTCGACGCTTTAGCAAACAGTACAGTTAAGTCAGTCCCGGTGCGACGCGAGTAATAAAATCTACCGTCGCGTTTTCTCGTCTCAACTTTATTATTGTTAGTTTTTTTTTTTTTTTTTTTTTCATTGCATATCGCCGTCCCCGTCTTATTTAAATCCGAACATTTTAATTGGCATTGCGAATCTGCGTGAATAAGCAGTGCGCCCGGTCGGCGGGTAAAGTCCCGAGGAGAATACAGTTAGGCGAGCGCGGCGCTAGTCAGCACGCGCCGGGAACGCGTTACTTGAGAATGACGAGATTACAGGCCGCACGACGAACTTCCCTTTTGCCCGGTAATATCTTTCGAGGTAAATAACATCGAGAGGATAATCCCACAACGGCGGCGTCGTCTGTTTTGCTCCGACTCCGTGGACCCTCCGAGAGTCATATTTTATCGAGCGAAACATTATCGCGCGAAATAGAAACGGTCTTTGTTGCTGTTCCGAAGCCGCAGGAGCGTTGAAGAATTATTTGAAGCCGATGACGTTCAATTATTTACTCAGTTCTGACGAGAGGTGTTCATAAAGCACGAGAAGCGTGCGTAAAGTACGAGAAGCGTGCGTAAAGTACGAGTAGAGTGCGTAAAGTACGAGAAGAGTGCGTAAAGTAAAATCGGCCGGATGTGCACATGTGTCGGGTATTTGTAGTACACTTGGCTGTAAAGCGCTACTTACGCCACTCTCGTCAAACACGAAAATTAGCACTTTTCATGCACGAGTTAAATTGTTCACAAAATGAATCCTTGATAATAAATAATTCAATTTATATAAATAGTTTCTATGATTTCTTTTTTTTTTTTTTTTTAGCAAAACCTGTTTCAAACTTTCTTCTAAATATTATAGTTTCTCACTTTAATAATTTATAAAAACTATAAATATACTCACATACGGGAAAATAAATAAATATATGCAAATATATTTGTATAAATATAAATATATAATGTGTAAAATGAAAATAAAGAAAACCAAAAAAAAAAAAAAAATTCAGCGGATAAAGCGCGCGCGCGAAACCCGGCACGAACGCCTGCACAAAACGATCACTGTAGATGCATAAATAACAATGTAAAGAGGCATCGAGAACACGACGTGATAAGGAGTGCAGGCACAGATACGAACCGCACGGTAACATATCCGGCAAGATGAGTTGCACGATTTTATAATATCGCGAAGACAGGATAATGATGGGGTGCCGCGCAGATACGTCGACGAAACGCGCTGCCGTCGTGGATTGACTCTCAAAGATCGCAACTGCGCTCTTACAATGTTACAATGCACCGCGTGAACCGGCGAATGCACTGTATGTAAATAAAAAATGTAAATTTGACGGATAACGTCGGTTATACGATAGCAACACACGCAACAATCCTATATCGGGCTCTCCGACACGAGCACACAGAGGTGGCGTTTAAGCCACCGGGAGAGAGACACAACCGGGAACTCGAGCGGAACTCGCGGCTTGATTTTCTCGCAGAGCTCCCCGGACATCAGCCTCGAGAAGGTTCGGGCTCGTTTCCATTCCGCATTCTTGCTAGATTACATACTTTTACGCCTTCGCTCACATCACACTTACACACTCCCTATGCATATATGCAACTTTAATACTTTTTATCATCTCTTTCAATGTTTTTTTTTTAATTTTATTAACATTTTTTTAAATTAAAATAAATGTCAATAAAACTTTTAAAAAATCGCACTACCGGCAATTGCACCGGTAGTGCGATACGCGGATGAGAGGCAGCGAGCACTGACCATGCGTGTGAAAACCGGTCGCGTTGACCCGAATACTTTTTTCCCCTGAGATTTTTTTTTTGTTCATTATTTTTTAATTTTTATTATTTATTATTATTTTTTTTTTATTATTGACATTTTTCTTATTGCTTTCAGTTTCTTGGCTCTTCGGTGAAATTCTATCTCCGCACGTAGTGCGGTAATTGCGCCAACGACTGTCTTACTTCGAGCGTGCTTTAGGTTTTGGTTGTCTTTATAATTTTTTTTTTTTTTTTTACTCTGAGCTGCATCGCCGGCGATGCGTGTGACGCGTGACTTCGCGAGCAAGTGGCCCCGTCTCAGTCGAGGTGGAAATGTTGCCGGCTTAGCCAACGAGTCGAAACGATTTAACTATGTTTCACATGGACTAATGCAGGGGCGGAGCTCGAAACGGGAATAGTCGGAACAACACTTGTTTTCCTCCCTTTTCCTTCCCGTGAACCGTCTTGACTCCTCATTCCGTCGGATATACGAGATTCGAAAAGAGCAGCCTGTTTTATATACTTATTTTTTTTTTAAATTCTTTTCCGTGTTAAATTTATGTTCTTAATTTACCATGAAATAAACAAGACGATAAGGTCACTGTACAAATTTTCTGAAGAATTATAATCGACAAGCGCATCGCTATTAAACTAATCGATATTAAACCAATTAAAATCAGCCTTTACCGTACAACTTTTTTTTTTTTTTTTTTGCTGTGCTGCGGCTGTGAAAAGCTCAATTTTGGGTAATTCTCTTACTCCGATTTTTATTGAAGAGAATGAGGGAAAAAATGTGAAGAGGTAATTTGATACACGTAAGAGAGAAATACAAAAATAGGTGGCTAAGAATAATAATAATGTAATAAAAAATAATACATGTAATAATAATAATGTAATTGTGGAATAAATTTTTATTTAAGAGGCTGCTTTACGTTTCGAGCCTGGTCAGGGTCCTCTTCAGAATTGTTTCAATTTATTCCATAATTACATTATTATTATCTGCAGATCTGTCGATATGTACATTCGCTAATTTAAGGTATTCGATCGTCGTCGATAACAAGTGGATGCCAATGAGTTAATTGTCACTCGCATCGACGGTAATTATTTTGTTTAAATACATGCAAAGAAAAGATAAATTTTCTTCAGAATTATTGCTCGAAGAATGGCATAATCGATTAAACGCGAGTTCGAGAAGGCGCTAACGACCGAATGAGCAATCACGATGATGACGACTGAATGAGCAATCACGTCGAATACACGAAGTTCGAACATAGCGGTTTGCTTTATTTTTATTTATTTTCTGTGTAAAATTATTATTATTTTTTTTTATATTTACCATCAAATAAATAACACAAAGTCTTTCGCGGAACTTTTTGAAAGAACTATCGATGACTGCAACGCCTTTACATTATTAAAATCAGACTTTCTCGTATATCGTGCGATATGCAGATTCATTGATTTAACAGTCTCGCCAAACGTGAAATTTCAGAGAAAATTTCGAACGCTTCTCGATGGTGACAAAAATCTGAAGAAAAAAAAAATCAATTACATGGAAGGTGCTGCAAAGATTATTTTCGTGAAATAATAATTCCAATTTTTTATCAACAAATTTATGATAAAAATCAATTCAACAAATTACCGGGCAACTTAATTATTTTCCCTCATAAAAATGATTCGTTCATTCTCCCGAACGCGTATGAATTTTTCCAAAATTTTCGTAATCGTTGAACATTGCGATTTTTTACAGCTTAAAAATAGAATAAAATGCGATTTTCAAAGTTTACAAAAAAAAAAAAAAAAAATTCTGAAAAAATTCAACACGCATTCAGAAAAATACACGAATCATTTTTGCGAAGGAAAATCGTTAAGTTGCCGGATAATTCGTTGAACAATGATTTTTGTCTTTGGCTTCTTAATAAAAACAATTGGCATTATTATTTCGCAAAAAACAATCTTTGCACCGTTCTTGATTTTTTTCACCCATTTTTATCCCATCGAGAAGTGTTCGAAATTTTCTCAGAGACTCACGTTCCGCAACTACCGGTCGGACAGCCTCGGGCTATTCGATCATCGAGTTAATTTTTCCACGAATCGACGCTAATTGCATTGTTATTTAAACACATTCGTTGGACGCAAAGAAAGGTTAAACGTTTTTTTTTTCAGAGTCGTCTCTCGTATCCATAATCGATCAAGAGTTCAGGAAGACGATAGGACGATTGAAAAGTGCCATTCATCGTCGCACGCACACCCGAGCGGACGAGTGCGTTTTCGTTCGTGTGCGCCAGTCGGAAAAAACGGTAAATCGGCGCTGAAGACGTCCTAGCCAAGGACATCTGGTACCGGCAATAAAGCATCCTCGCGGGCGCGTTTTGTTCAACGGTATTGTTACACCGAGGCGGCGTACATGCCGATAGCCTCGGTGATCTAAGAATGACTGTTCGCACTTCAATGGACAACTACGATCCATCTATACGGTTCTTAACTCGATGCGTCCGATGACGTGCGCCGTCGACGTCGGCACACTCGAACGCGGCGATACATCGGCCGATTTCAATAAGGAAATCGACGCGGTGCGACTCGTTGGATTGCGGAAGAAATTACACCTCGTAATGCGCGAGATAAAGATTCGTCTCACTCCTCGCACTCGAGCTATTCTCACTTGCATTTATTTTCTCTGATTCTATAAAGTTTCTTCTCATTTATTTTTCTTTTTATCTTTACATATAAATATATGAAAATACATTCATATATATTCATATAAAGAGAAACTGATTTTAAACCGCAGTGGCATTTTTCACATATCGTCGGTTGGTAATTGAATGTATTTTTTTTTTTTTTTTCCACCGGAAAATAAACTTTGTCGTTAAAGGGTTGAAATTATAAAATTGTAATTTTAACCCTTTAACGACAAAGTTTGTTTCCCGGTGAAAAAAAAAAAAAAAAAAATACATTTAATTAACAAGCGACGATATGTGAAAAAATGCAACTGCGGAGTAAAATCAGTTTATTTTATTTTTCCAACCCAATAATAATAATAGTAAGAATAATAAATTCTATTAAATTAGCATCTGGGAAACTTTCTTTTGGATGGCGTAATGTTTGTACATTTTTAAAATAAAAAACATTGTTAATGAAAAAAAAATTGTGTTAATAAAAAATGTAATTGAAAAAAATGGAAGATTTTTTTTATAAGGCATTTAAAGGGTTAAACATAAGTAGAACTCGGAGACTGTGCACGGCTATAGCGTTGTCCAAGGTACCGGAAAGTGTGTCAACGATTCCCGAACCTCGACAATCCTCGGGAATTCGTGATGAGAATGCCGAAAGGAGGGACAACGCGAGATGACCGTTGGCGACGAGCACGCCCAACTCTTCTCACAGTGAGGATATCTCGAATACCTATCAACTATACCGCTATTGCTACGTCGTAGGCTGACTCGAGACATCGATACCTCGAACTCACCGATGAATTAGGAAATTTATTTACGTTGGGAAAACAGAGAAGTAGCGGTACAGCTCGTAACGTTGACTGAGTTGAGAAACTATCCATGCGGCGATCGTACCGTAAATTGGGGAACAAAAATACAGTAATAATTTTTTTTAAAGAAAAACTTCACTTGTTCTCAAATTTTCAAGCATTTTTTTTTTTTTTTTTTGTCAACAAAATTGAAGATAAACAAAGTTTTGTTTGTTCCTATTTTTTGTACTTTTCCGTGATTATTGATCTATTTTCAGACTTGAAAAAATGTTGTCAACAAAATTGATGATAAACCAAAATTGGCCTGTCTTCAGTTTTGTACCTTTCCGTGATCATTGATCAACTTTTAGATCTCAACGAAATGGGAAATAAAACAAAGTTGACCTGTCTCCATTTTTATACTTTTCCGTGATGATTGATCAATTTTTAGATCTCAACAAAATTGGACATAAAACAAAGTTGATGTGCCTCCATTTTTGTACTTTTCCGTGATGATTGATCAATTTTTAGATCTCAACAAAATTGGACATAAAACAAAGTTGATCTGCCTCCATTTTTGTACTTTTACGTGATGATTGATCAATTTTTAGATCTCAACAAAGTTGGACACAAACCAAAGTTGATCTATCTCTATTTTTATACTTTTCCATGGTTATTGATCAATTTTTAGATCTCAACAAAATTGGACATACAACAAAGTTGATCCGCCTCCATATTTGTACTTTTCCGTGATTATTGATCAATTTTTAGATCTCAACAAAATTGAACATAAAACAAAGTTGATCCGTCTCCATTTTTGTACTTTTCCGTGATTATTGATCAATTTTTAGATCTCAACAAAGTTGGACATAAACCAAAGTTGATCTGTCTCTATTTCTATACTTTTCCATGGTTATTGATCAATTTTTAGATCTCAAGAAAATTGGACATAAAACAACATTGATCTGTCTTGATTTTTCTGCTTTTCCATGGTTATTGATCAATTTTTACATCTCAACAAAATTGGATATAAAACCAAGTTGATCTATCTCCATTTCCGTGATGATTGATCAATTTTGAGATCTCAACAAAATTGGACATAAACCAAAGTCAATCTGTCTCCATTTTTGTACTTTTCCGTCATCGCAGATCAATTTTGACATCTCCAAGGCACTTGCAAAACATTTTTGATAAAAAAAAAAATAAAAATAAAAATAAAAAAATAAATTTATCTGATTCGAACCGAATTGGCTCGGTATGCGTTAAGCCGCATGTAGCAACCACCTACGGTACACGTGTAGCGCGCAGCGGATGGTGAGAAGCGCCGGGAATCGAGAAAATATTCCGAAGTGCCCCTTCTCCTCGTCTCCCCGATGTCGGTGGGCCCCTCGAGGTGATCAGCGGTGCGGGACTCGTCGAGAAATTCGAACAGCGGAATCTCGGTCGAGCCGGGCCAGTAGGTCGACTTTGGCGGCGGAGGCGTTCGAGCCTCTCGTCCCCGTGAATGGCTCGCGTGTGCGATCGGCGTCAAGGATGAATATGTGTTCCCCGACGTACCTCTCGCGAGAGTTATCGTTCGGAAGATTCTTCGGAACATCGAAAAGAAAAAAAAAAAAAATCTAGTTATTTCATCGAGTATTGTATTTCAGAAACCGATTTTACTGTTCGCAGATCCTGCTCGCCGCACCGCGCTAACGGAGAAATCCGCGACCCGCAACGTTTCTCGCGTTACGCCGAGCCGCAACGGCGAGACCTTGAGCTCCGGATCAACGTACTGTTGCATCTGTCGTGTTGCATTTGCGAAACTTTCGTCACGATTATTATTTCGTTTTCACGAAAAAACGAAACTTTTTTTTTTTTTTTTTATCGCTGTTAACAATCGCATTTCCTCGTCTTATACTGGTTGCAAGGTACGTCGGTTTTAACGAGCTTGAGGTAATAATCGGTTTTCGATTTTAAAAAAATGAAAAAAAATGTATACAGTGAAGTAAAAGGACCAGCCACGGTGGTGCGGGTGAAATAGGCAGGCGTGTGGTCATCGCCCCGAGGGATTCGTTGACAAATCGGCAGCGCAGTTTGAAAAGCAGTTGCAACAGGTGTGGTAGTTAAATGTGGCGTCGAGAGAAAGAACGAACGGGCAAGGATACGGCCTAGTAGCTCAAGGTCCTCGTTTATGGAATGAATCTTGTTGAGAGAGTTTCAAGTGAGTCGAGCAATAAATGCAAATGAACATTCTAAAACTGTTGAGAATTGAAATTTTTTTTGTTGGTTCCTCATAAAAGTTCAAAATCGTAATTTTCATATGGCTTCTTCATAAAAGGTCGAAATTGAAATTTTCATATTGTTTTCTCGTACGAGTTGAAAATTGAAATTGTCATATCGTTTCGTTTCCTCATTCGCAAAGCTACTCGTATGAGAAAGATTTTTTCTATTTTTTTTTTTTTTTTTCATGGCTTCCTCACAGACGAAGCTTCGCGAATAAAGGAACATTATGTGAAAGCTATATGATAATTTCAATTTTTAACATTTATGAGAAAACTATATGAAATTTTCAATTTTCACCTTTTATGCGGAAATCATATGAAAATTTCAATTATCAACTTTAATGCGGAAGCCATATGAGAATTTCAATTATCCACTTTTATGACAAAGCCATAAAGCCATAGAGCCAATGCGAAAAATGTCAACTATCAATTTTTATGAGGAATCGATATGAAAGTTTCAACGATCAACTTTCATGAGGAAGCTATGTGTAACCTTCAATTTTCAACTTAAAAAATTAAATTATTATATCAAAATAACGTCGCTCTTTACTTTTCCGAATCTGTGCTTGGCCTGAAAAAAATACATGGAATTGGGCGCTCCTGATTTTTTTTTTTTTTTTTTTTTTTGGCACTAGATTTTTACTCAAGAAATCCAATTGAGCCCTCTTTATTTAGCTTTTTCAATCCCGTCATATACTTCGTCTTGTCTATTTCTTCCTACAGAACATGATAGTTAGCTGAATTTTCCTCCGATTCCGTGGAGAAGCCGAGAAATCGTTTTTTAAAAATGCTTGCCATTTTCAATTTACAAAAAAAAAAAAAAACTTCTGCACCAAAGAAACGAATGGCGTGAAGAAATATTTCTATCTATTTCCTCCTCTCGCTCGTGATAAGAAATCCTAGTAGCTTTTTACCGTATTTAACGACGAGGCAAAACGTTCGAAGCTTTTGCGGCGCGCGCAATTATTTGTTCGAAAACAAACTAAACAAGCTTCAATCCCGTTTCCGCGTATTGTGCAATATCTCTCACAACATTATCGTAGAAAAGCCATAACATTTTTTCCCATTTTTTTCCCGTGACATTTTAATGCGCGAAATTTTATAGGTTTCGTTAAGAATTTATTGGATTTAAGGCAGACTGACGATGCGGTGAAATAATTGGTTTTGCATGGAAAGGAATTATTTTTTTTTTTTTCGTCGCATAATTTCGATTATAGCGATAATGAGCTCGAGCGACGGATCGATCGAGTATCGATGAACGGCGGAGCGGAGAAGTGCTTCATCTCTCAGTAGAGTCACGTAATACTCCGTACAATCCGGACGACCGATCCGTTAGCGCAGCCAACACAGTTGGGGTTTTTTTTTTTTTTTTCTTTCTTTCCTCAGCACAGTTGCATAACATTAAGGCGAACTGGGTCGGCGATCTGTTGAGTTATTGGTACGTATACCGTCTGTTAACTATTGGCTGGCTGGCTGGCGAAAACAATACGCCTCGTCGTGTCCCTCGGCGTTCAGCCCGATGGATCGAGCCGATCGACCGGCAAGCTGTTTCTGCCACAACACCGCCGACTCTTTTGTCGACGAGTTGGAAATCTCGATACGTTCAACGTATACGTGAGTCCCCACAGCGCCGCTTTGTTACAGATAAGCTAATGGATCTTCACCCGGTCGGCTTTAAAGGGCAAAATCGGTATTACATTGATCCTCATATAATTTTTCATACAATTATACTCCAATTCTTAAAGTAAAAAGTAAAAATTTGTATTTAAATTCAAATCATTAAAAATATTTCATGTACTAAAAAGAACTTGTGTCGTTCAAGTACGTTCTTGAAGTACTAAAAAGTACTTGTGTCGTTCGAGCACGCTCTTGAAGTACCAAAATATACTTGTTTCGTTCAAGTACGTTCTTGAAGTACTAAAAAGTACTTGTGTCGTTCGAGTACGTTCTTCAAGTACTAAAAAGCACGTGTACCATTCACTTGCGTTCTTGAAGTACTAAAAAGTACTTGTGTCTTTCAAGTACGTTTTTGGAGCACTAAAAAGTACTTGTGTCAAGTACCAGTTCGAGTACCAAACAAGTACCGGTCACTTCAAGTACTGACCAGTTCTGATGACGAGTCATCAAATTTCATTAGATCATTTCTCAGAATAACAATAATCCGAGTATTCCTGGATCTGCGTTACTGTACACAGTAGAATTTCATGGAGGGTGCCGCGGTATGCGGACCGGCGAACAATAATCGCGAAGGTTGGGTCGCGGGCAGATCGTTTAACGAAAATCGTACGGTAAAAGGGCAGATTCACATGAGGACGGTCCGCACTTTCCATTGTCATTCGAGCATCTCGCGCGCCGATTTTCTACAATGGAACGCGGAGTATGGCACGCGCGTGTCTGGCTGTATCGTCGAATCATGATTATTCAGAGAAACTGAGCGAACCGCGCGACGACGACGCGATACTCTCCATCGACGATCACACACCGCGGTCTGTTCGCGGTTTCACTTCGAATTGCCTCCGAGGCATTTACAACGAAACCCTGGCGGACTTTCGTTCGAGCGAGCAGCAACAGCAGCTCTCGACTCGATCTTTCGTCGTCTCGACTCTCGTTATAGATACTTGTACACTGATTACACTACTCGATCTGTACCGATCTCGGCGGCCCATCGTACGAAAGTGGAATGCGACACGCGTGTCTTTTTTTTTTTTTTTTTCTTTCTTCGTCGTGCGTAGCTGCTATGTTCAATGCTCCAAAGGGAAATCCACTACGACTAACAATTGCGTTCGATCATCCTTTTTCAAAATTTATCATTTTTTCTTCTCTCATAATGTATCATTTTTCTTCTCTCCAAATTTATAATTTTTCTTCTCCCATAATTTATCATTTTTCTTCTCTCAATATTTATAATTTTTCGTCTCTCAAAATTTATCATATTTCTTCTTTAAAAATGTATGATTACTCTTTTCGGAAAATTCATAAATTTTCTTCGCTCATAATTCATCGTTTTTCTTGTCGCAAAATTTATCATTTTTCTTCCCTTAAAATATATCATTAATTTTCTCGCAAAATGTATTATTCTTTTTCTCTTAAAATTTATCATTATTCTTATCTCAATATTTAACATTTTTCTATTCTCAATGTTTATTATTCGTTTTCTCTTAAAATTTATCATTTTTTGGATCACAATTATTTTTTTCTGATTACAAATTTAATCGAGACATTTTTTTTTAAGTGATGCCGATTTTTTTTTTTTTGCAATTCTCGAACCTTTTCATTTTGATCGAGTAATTTTATTTTTCTGTGAAATAATCGTCGCCGTGGCGAAAATCATATTTACACGCTGAAATTTTTGCACCGATCGGAGCAATGAATTTTCGATATTGAGCAACACGCTTCACTAAGCACCAATTTGTCGGGCTCACTTCCCGAGGATATTGTCTTCCACCGACCTGCTATCGTCGCGATACAAGCCAGCGTTTGTTATCTGAAGCGTTAGATATTTCGCGACTCGTCGCACTATATAAGTACAGAAGCGTATCCGATTTTGCCGGTTTCGCCGGCTCAGTATCGCGGTGCGTGCCCGATCTCCCGTGAACTCACCCGATTACGGCAAGCTCGCCGCAAATTAATCGCCGACGTACTCCACAGGAATTCCTTCCTTATTCGGCGCACTCCGACAGATCCCGATGGTTACACAAACGCCTCCGATAGGCCTCCGTTGCTCAGCAACTTCTGGAGAAAGTTTCGAAAAAAAAAAAAAAAAAAAAAAAATCGGAAACTACCCGCTGAAGGCGATGGAAAAAAACAAAAAACTTTTACCGAAACTCTACGAAAAAAGAAAAAACGGATGCGCGAACGGAAGTAGGGTCACTCGTCAGTTTAACTATCCGGCTTGTCCTGCGATTAAAAAAAAATATTTAACTAAACGAAATGTTCGAAATTTTTTTTTAACCATTACATTTTGTTTTTAATTAAAAAATCTAGAATAAAAAAAAATTGATGAAATTAAAAAAAAATGTTTAATAAAAAAAATGAGTAATTTTAGGAAACGTTAAATAAAAAAAATTAGTAAATTAAAAAAATTTTTAATAAAAAAAATGAGTAATTCTAGGAAACGTTAAATTAAAAAAATTATTAAATTAAAAAATGTTTCATAAAAAAAATGAGTGATTCTAGGAAATGTTAAATAAAAATTTAAAAAAAAAAATGAAGGTTTCAAAAAGCGAGCTTTGATTAAAAACTGTAACTCTACAGAATCTTTCGCAACAAATCCAGACGACAGGTTAGTTAGCGCTAAGTCGGCAATCCATCTCAGAGTGCTAATTCCCACCGTTTACAGTTCGAATCCTGATCATCGCGATGTCGAGTGTACAAAGTAATTTCCTTTCATACGCCAGCTCATCGGCGGTACTTAATAATCCAACAGGTAGACGTACGCGGCGCACCTGCAGACTGATATTTAAATGTATAACCGAGCGTAGAGCCGGAGTTCTCGAACGAGCCCGAGACACGACGACGTGTGTGATTTCCACCATACGGAGGCACTTAGAGTGGGGCAAAACGGTCCGTCTCTAATTCTCCGCGGCCAATTTTAGACCCCCAAATAAATCTCATCGCAGACGATCCATTTTGCCCCGCTCACCTCTATCGCGCGGGCAACCGCGACAAGGCATCGTCGCAACATCTCCCGTCGAGTCCCAACAGCGAAAGTCCAAAGAAGTTGCAGCTTCTTTGGACTTTAGACTGTGAAAAAAGTTCGTATGAAATTTATTGTACTTGTACTGAGAGTTTTTATGCATAAACTGGTATATTAAATTCCACGTACAATTATGGCGAAAGATTAATGTACAGTATATTAAACACTATGGAAATACTTTGCCTTCAATAACTCGGACCGTAAAAAAAAAAAAACCGCGTAAAATTTAACGTCCTTGTACTATAAGTTATTATGCATAAAGTCGTACATTAAATTCCGTGTACAATTATGGCGAAAGATTAATGTACAGTACATTAAAAACTTTGCAAATACTTTGTCTTTAATAATTTGGACTGTAGAAAAAAAAATCGTATGCAATTTAATGTATTTGTAGTGGAAGTTCTTATGCATAAACTGGTTTATTAAATTACACGTATGTACAAATATGGTGAAAGATTAATGTACAGTATATTAAACACTGTGGAAATACTTTGCCCTTAAGGTCCTGAACTGTTTAAAAAAAATCGTATGAAATTTAATGTGTTTGTAGTGGAAGTTTTCATGCACAAACCGGTATATTAAACTTCACATACAATTATTGCGAAACATTAATATGCAGTATATTAAAAAAAAAAAAACATTGGAAATACTTTGCCTTTAATAATTTGGACTGTAAAAAGAAGAATTGTATGAAATTTATTCCTCTCGACCAGCAAGTGTTTACGCATAAACCGGTATATTAACTTTCACGCACAATTATGACGAAATATTAACGTACAGTGTATTAAAAACTTCGGAAATACCTCGGCTTCATCAATCGACTATAATGTTACTATAAAAGCACTTCGGATTCAAATAATTTACCTTAACATTTCACATTAAAGGATGCATTAATTTTTCATCGCCGTAGTAAACAAATAAATTTTATGCTTCACTTATTTAATTAAAAAAAAAAAACTTCCAGTCCGTTGCATTTGCAATTTGCATAATTTTTTTTTTTGCACCTTGGAAATTTCATGGCTTCAGACGTCTGCATACGCGGCGCTAATACGACTTTCCCTCGCGTGGAGAAACGGATCGTCGGACATCGCGCGAATAGTCGCGATATTCCGCGAAACGCCGGGCGGCTTCTCTATAGTTTTATCTCGAACGAATCTTCGATTCCGCACGGCGCATTGGCGAACCTCGGGCGAATAAATGGGGAATAGTAAAAAGCGGTAATGTCGACGACAAAGACCTTCGCCGAGGGTACGAGAGCCGACGAGGCACGTGCACTATGCACGCGACCGAGGTGTCGGTTCGGCGCCGACTGTTTCACTGACCACGGCAAAATGCCATCGGCACGCAATCGCGCTTAACATAAAAGTGAACGTCCTGCGAATCAACATTCGCGCACGTGTATATCGTAGCCTCGGTATCGTCGCCGCCGCTTGACGAAGAAGAAGAACGAACGGTGGCGAAGGAGGAAAGAAAAAAAAAAAAAAAAACGTGTCCGGCTAGGAAGGACACTTTTAACGGGAGATAATTTCACGGGATACAGTTTAATATAGGAGGAAATGCCTTTTAAGGAAGAGTCTTCATTCGCAAGTTGTCTCCGAAGCCGGCTCGACGACACCTTTTTTTTTTTTTTAATACGAAATTACGTTATGATATTTTTATGAATTTAGACGTTATTGAATATTTATGAATTTAGACGTTATTGAATATTTATGAATTTAGATGTTATTGAATATTTATGCATTTAGAAGTTATCGACATTTTTTAATAAATTATGAAACAATTAAAATGATGAACAATTTTTTTATAGAGTAGACTCTTCAATTATTTTTGTCGAAAAAATGTGTCCAGTGGAAGAACACTTTTAGTGCAAATAATCTCACGGGATTATAGTTGAATTTTGTAGGAAATTCTTTTTCAACGAAGAGGCTCAATTCGCAAATTATTTCCGAAGCCGGCTCGACGATACCTTTTTTTTTTTAAATAAGCAAAATTACGTTATGACATTTTTATGAATTTACAAGTTATTGAATATTTATGAATTTAGAATTTGTTAAATTTTTATGAATTTCAAAGTTATGGACATTTTTTAATGAATTATGAAACGATTAAAGTGATGAAAATTTTTTTATAGTATAGACTTTGACATTATTTTTATAGAAAAAGACACTTTTAGCGGTCAATACATTTTTTTTTTTTTTTTTTTTTTTTCATAAGAAACAAAGTTATGAAATTTGAATTAATTCAAAAGTTACGGACATTTTAAAATAAGTCATGAAATAATTAAAATCATAAGAGATAAAAACAGAGTGCTCTGCCAATTTCTCAAGTAGCATAAAAAAACATACAGTCGGTCCGATCTTTGCATGTAACGCTGCAGTAATTTTAATGCATGTGGGTAGCGAGTAATTCTCATCAATTTGTATAAAATCGTTGCCTCTTACTTATTTCCATGCTATCCATATAAAAAAAAAAAAAAACATGTCGCCACATCTGACCGATTGCGTGTGTCGCTGCAAGCCTGCAGCTTCGCAATCTTCCCCACAGTTAGTGCCAAATGTGATTTTAAAATTAATCACAACTATTTTCTCCACCCTCAGTTTGAGCCAATCTCGCAAACCACAGCTCGCTATAGTCTTTATTTACTTTCGTTATTGCACGGCAAACACTTGTTGCGCTCGAAGCGCGCGTCTCGAGCGGTTCGTTCCGTTGATGGGAACAAATAGAGCGATAGATCTTTCCGCGAACGAGAATTTGTCGGTCGGTATTATACAACAATTTCGTGCCGGAGAGCACAGCGATAATATAAATGGGCGATAAAAGAGAGTTAACGCACGGCAGCGCGAACGGCCTGTTGCAATAACGAGGGACCGTTTCAGAGGGATATTTTAGCTCGCCGAGCCTGCGGCGATAATTCTCAGCTTCTCTGTGCAAACACATTCGCTATTACAGTGTCATTACAGTAGGCATAGCGGTCTTCTCGGAGGTTATGCTTTCAATGCTGAATGCCCGGATACGCGCCCGGCGTACGAATCCAACACACCTCCGGCGAATCGCCCACCGGATCGGTACGAAACCCACCATAATACAAATAATATGGATCGCTCCGTACGAAACCCAACGGCGAATGTAACGCGACTGAAAGGTCTCCGGCTCAAGGAATATTCTAAGCTTGGGGACATAAGAAAGATTAGAGTCGGGAAACCGGGTATGCAAACTGTGCTGGACAAAATGGGATAGCTCAGTTAATTTCTCAAATGGTCATTGGATCGCTGGAGAGGCCAAGAAATTATTGGTGAGAAGTGACAATTTTGACATTAAACGAAATCTACTTGTCCAAAAATGTCGACAATTTTTCCTTTTTTTTCTTGCTAATTGTACATTTTTTTTTTTCTTTGGGAAAATTGAAAAATTGTCAAGTTAATAAGAATAAAAAAAAATGCGGCACTTTGTGGAGAAGAAACGTTTTTTGAATGCAAAAAAAAACATTTTATGGTGACGGTGCAAAATGAGATGCCCCCACTAAATGTATGAAATATTCATTGGATCGCCGAAGAGGTTAAAAAAAAAGATTAGTGTGAAAAAATTATTATTACATTGATCAAACTTTACTTGTCCATAAATGTCCACGACTTTTTCCTTTTGTTTCTTGCTAATTTTTCAATTTTTTCATCAGGCAAATATGGATTCGTTGACAATAAGAAAAATTGTCAAATTAATAAGAAAAGAAAATGGGGCATTTCGTGGACAAGCAATGTTTCATGAATTTACCAAAAAAATGTGGATCTTCAAGATGACGGTGCAAAATCTGATGCCCCACTAAATTTTCGAAATATTCATTGGCTCGCAGGAGAGACCAAAAAAGGATTAGTGAGAAAAAACCATTTTTACATTAAACAAACTTTACTTGTCCATAAATGTCCACGACTTTTTTGTTTCTACTTTTCTCATTTTTTTAAGTTACAAAAAACGCTTTCTCAACGACAAAAAAAATGGTAACTTTGTGGACAAGAAATGTTCTTTAAATGTACAAAAAAAAAGTGTTCATCGTGACGTTGCAATTTTTATCGGGCGCAGGGAGAATTGTTATTATTATATATGATTATTTTTTTTGGTAAACAGGTCAGTTCATCGTTCCGGACTGGTCTGAACGGTCTTTATCTTCGAGCTTCCCCGTGCTGCCCCGCGGTTTCTTCGGCGTACGTACGAAGTTGCTCGATGAGGATCGTTAGTGGCAATAGCGCACGAGAGATCGGCTTATTGTTAGAAAAGCGAGCGACTCGAGCCACACAAGATGCTCGTAATCTCATCGCAGACAATGTACTTTGCGTCCCGCGGCACCGGATTTATTAGCTCCGCTGCAAGAGAACTTCGCAGCCCCCGCTGGCCCTCTTGAGAGACTTCAATGCTCCGTGAATTTAACTTGTTCGTGCAATAGCTCCTGAATTATACCGGCATTACCGGACCGCGGCGTCGCTCTGGGTGGCGGAACTCAATTGAATACCCGGGACGATGAAGTTTCACACTGTTCAGCATGAAGTTTAGTGGGACGTCGTCTCGGAGAGCCGAGCTTTGCGAAAAGAGATTTTTATTTTACGCTTTGAAATTGAGATTCAAGGGAGTTTTAGATTTTGTCATTTGCGAGACAGATAATAATTTTCTTTGAAGTCGTCGTACCGAGGAGAGCTCTTCGCGGCCTCGACCTTCAGAGATAATTGAAGACTCAGAAGTTGTGCTCTATGTTGAAATAATTCGAAAAAAAATCGTCGGTTGAACAGATGCATTTTTTTTTGTTTTTTTTTTTTGTTTTTAATGAATGATTACGCGAAAGACAACATTTTTATTGGCGCCCCAGCTCGCGCAGTAAAAGGGGTAACGTTTCTTATCTGCAAACATCCGCATTTCTTGCCTTGTTGATTTTGCACGAAAAACATCTTAATTTTACAAATATTTTTTTTTGGTTCAAATTATTACGAACTTTTCTTGTCCAAAAACATCCGGATATGTTATCTTGTTAATTTGACCAAAGACTAATTATTTCATAAAAAAATATTTGGTCATTTTATAATAATTTTGTCAAATTAACGAGAAGATAATTACGGAAGTTTAACTTTCTTTTTTTTTTTTTTTTTTAAGTACATGAATGATTTACCCAAAAGCAACGTTTCTTGTCGATAAACGTCGGCACTTTCTTTTCTTGTTAATTTTACATGAAAAGAAAAGTTGTTCGTTTTACCATTTTTTTTTGTTTGTAAAATTATCAAGAGGATAATCGTCGATTTTCGCGGGCAGAAAAAAGTGTGCTGAAAGTACAAGTTTTTTTTTTTTTTTAAACTTTGCGTGCCGGTAACCGGTGCGTTCGGTGATTTGAATGCTCGACCGATGGTACACCGCGGATGCGGGCGTGCCGAGAAAGATGTAAGCCGCTGCTAGCGAAATCGTCGCGGAGCCCAGCGGGATCGTTCCCCAGCGCACGTATCTCTGGTTTCACCGTCCGAGTGAATGTAAAGTGCCCCGATCTCGAAGACTCTACGTACGTCAGCAAGGCCAACCACCAACGACAGGAATGATAAAATAACTCAGCCCTGGATCGTAACGCGCAACTTCGACCGACGTGTCCGTATTGTCCACTGCCCGACCGTACTCTCTCTTTCGACCGAAACTTACATTTTTTTTCATTTTTTTTTTTTTTTTTTTTTTTTTCTATATACACTGTAAAAAAAACTTCGTTCGAAAATTAATCAACGGTTTTGGAGGCTCTTTTTCATAAACTGTTTGTGAAATTTCAAACACATGCGCGTTTCAATTTTACAGTAAAATTTTTATTTTTGATGCAAATTTTTGGAAATTTTTGAAAATTTCAGGCGAAAGATTTGTATTTTTAATATTTGGTATTATAATTTTACAAAAACAAGTACACTAATGTTGAATTAATGTAAGTAATGAAAGAAAATTTCAAGTTCCACTACATTAAATTTACAATTAATTTTTACAGTGTATATGTTCCCTTTTTATAAGAAAAAAATGTCTATTAATTATTCCAATAACTCTTATCTGACCCCTATCTAAAGGAACGATATTCATTTCCGAGTTATCATGACCGAACGAAAAACATTTCCATCGAGGATTAACTGTCTAAAAAATGATTACGAAGTGCACAAAGTGGAATTTAAATAATTTATTGTTTCTTACCCGACCGTACTTTCATTCGATTGAAACTTTAATATTTTAATTTCATTATTTTTCAAAATATTCGTATTTTCCAATATTTTTCAACATTTTAAATACGCTCTCTATTTTTTTATTAATATACCATAACTTATTTATGATATCTCTTGTCGGGCCGAAAAAATTTAATCACCGTCGAACGAAAAACATTTCCATCGAGGATCAACTGTTTTCTTAAATTTCTTTGCCAAGCGGACAAACTGTAATTTAAATAATTTATTTAAATTAAATGTCACGGCGAAAGATCGGTGTATTCGCCGGTTTTCGATTTGTCTGGCAAAGTGCTGAATCGCGTAGCGGCAGAACTGGCGAGGATATCGACTAGCCACAAGTCCGATAGCCTTCGCTCTGAGTGAGCTCTTCGATCGTTCGAGCGGATTCCCGGTGACTGGTTAGCGCGTTATCTTTCCCTCGTGTCCCGAGAGTCTCAGCTTCGGCGGAACGAACAGCTGTCGCGAAATCTCGTTACAACGTTGCGAGTAAAAACAGCGTGAAAAAAAAAAAAAAAAAAATCGTACGCGACGACACGCGTTCCGCATTAGCGGATCCGGAAGCTCAATTAGGCGCACATGGTCAGAAACACGCGTCAGCTTGGATCGAATTACGACAAAATCTACGTCCTCGCTTCACCAACGAAGTTTCGAAAGTTACATTTCTAACTTCTACGTATTTTCGGTTTACAAAAAAATATATATATATATATATATATATATATATATATATATATATATATATGCACTTTTTTAATCATAAATTAATTTTTTTTTGCCGTTAGCTTAGATTGAATCATGGAAAATCTATCTCTTCGCTGTACCGACGGAGTTTCCAAAGTTACACTTTTATCTTCTACGTATTTCCGGTTTGCAAAAAAATATATATATATATATATATACTTTTTTAATCATAAATTAATTTTTTTTTTTGCCGTCAGCTTGGATTGAATCACGGAAAATCTATCTCTTCGCTTCACCAACGAAGTTTCGAAAGTTACACTTTTATCTTCTACGTATTTCCAGTTTGCAAAACATATATATATATATGCTTTTTTAATCATAAAACAATTTGTTTTGCCTAAAAGATTTGCAGTAACATCGTCACGAAATTTCGTTGCAACGTCGCGAGTAAAACACTATGAAAGAAAAAAAAAAAAAATCTTATCGAACGACACGAGTTCCGCGTCAGAAGATCCGGAGGCTCAATTAGGCACACACGGTCAGAAACACGCGTTAACTCGGATCGAATTACGGAAATTCTATCTCCTCGCTATACCAACGAAGTTTCTAAAGTTACGCTTCTATCGTCAAGGTACTTCCGGTTCGCAAAAAAAAAAAAAAAAAAAGATGTCGTTTACCTACAAAAATGTATGTTTTTTTAAACATAAAAAACACATGTTTTTTACATACAAAATTTATGATTTTACGTAGAAAATGTATGTTTGACACCTAAAAAAATTATGTTTTTTTACCTAAAAACGTTATGTTTTTACCCAAAAACATTATGTTTTTTACCTAAAAACATTATGTTTTTTACCTAAAAACATTATGTTTCTTATTGAAAAACATTATGTTTTTTACCTAAAAACATTATGTTTTTTACCTAAAAACATTATGTTTTTTACCTAAAAAAAAAACATTTTTTACCTACAAAATTTATATTTTTTACCTACAAATTTTTTGTTTTTTAACTAAAAAATGTATGTTTTTTACCTACAAAATTTATGTTTTTTACCTACAAAATTTATGTTTTTAACCTACAAAATTATGTTTTTTACCTAAAAAATGTATGTTTTTTACCTAAAAAGTTTATGTTTCTTACCTACAAAATGTATGTTTTTTACCTAAAAAATTTATATTTTTCACCTAAAAAATTTATATTTTTCACCTAAAAAATTTATATTTTTCACCTAAAAAAGTTTGAATCAACATTGTCGCCTGTTAAATAAACAACTGCGCGTGAGTGCATCGATAAACTGACCTTGAGTGGCTGTGAATGGTATCGCAACGAGGAAAACGGCGACGACCAGAAGTCCGGTCATGCCCGGTGGCCACATATCGCCACCCATCCCTGCGATCTCTCTCGGTCTCCTCTTGAGCCCGCAGCCTCTCCGGGGTCTCGCTTTCGATCCTTGCCACTTATTTAAATTTAACAAGATATATTTCTCTTCAAAATAATGATTATCCTCCCTCCTCAATTCCGTGAGCCGCACACTCTCACGTAACCGAACGAGGTACCTCGTCACTCGGCTCCGGTCCCTTACATGGACGCGCACTTGGTGTAAGCGAAACGCCACGGGGCGCCGATGCCTCGGAATCCCCCTTCACAATTCCCGTCACCGAATACGTCTTCGACCCAAATTTTCCGAATTCGAACCGTCAAAAAAAAAAAAAAAAAAAGAAAACCATAAACCAAAAAAAAACAATTATTTATTCATTAAAAAAAAAAAAAAAAATTATCACGCTTTAATACGCTCCGATTTTCGAAACTCGTATGAAAAAAAAAAAAAAAAAAGAAAAAAAAAATTGATGTATATTTTTTCACGATCGTTTCGCTATCGCAGAACCATTGGGCGTTGACTTCGTTTTAGTTGTTTGCGTTGTGCTGCACGACCTTTCTCCGGGTGCGTAACTTCGCCACTGTCCCGATGAGGACTGAGAACTCCGTCGCGACTCAGGAGTGTCGGGAACCGGAGAAAGGTGTATCGCGAGAGGCCCCTCTCTCGTGCTGCGGGCTCTCTCGGTCCCCGTGCGCGCTCACCGCCGTCGGGCCCCTCGTCGTCTTCGTCGTCGTCGGGCTCGGTAAGGCTCTGTCGAACGACCTGCGCGACTCGCAATGATACCACTGGCTGTCCATCGGCGGCGACCTGTACGAGAGCATCGGATGAAGTCGCGGCAGAGGCGCGACTTACCGAGTCGCAGTGAGACGGAGGTGAAAGAGAGCCAAAGAAGCAACGAGACGGAGCGAGACGTTCGGGACGGGGCAAGATGGACCAGCTTTTCATAATAACGTACCAGTGTAAAAATCAATTGTAAATGTACCGGAGCTTTAAATTTACTAGCGTCACTTACATTAATTGAAAATTAATGTACTTTGCTTGTAAAATTTAAAAATGCCGGATGTTAAAATTAGAAGTCCTTTGCGTGAAATTTACAAAAAATTTCCTGAAAAATACATACAAATTTTTACTGCAAAATTCCAACAGACATGTGGTTGAAATTTCAGAAACGGTTTATGTAAAAAAGCTTCCTGTTCATTAATATTCGAACGAAATGTTTTTTACAGTGTAGTTTCCAGTGTTCTGAAAAGATTTTTCAGATAATGAGGGCCTTCCAATCATCGCTTGGCTGTAGTCCATTTTGCCCCGTATACATTGTTCACATTTTTAGGGGATATGCGTCTCTAATTGAAGATAATTAAAACAGAAGGGAGGAGTGACGTTTTTTAAATTCTTAATTCATTGATTATCGTCGGGTTTTCAGGAAGGTTCATTTTGCTCCGTGTGTTTTTTGCCGGACACGTCGATCGACTAGCAGGTTGCATTTCATGTCTTAGAAAAATTGAACCCTCCATATTGAATGCTCCATATTGCCCCACATAATTTCTCCACACAATCAACTATTGATATTTTACCCAGAACCAATCTAGTAGAACCACAGCCCGCGACTCGTGAACTTTTACGGAATTCAAATTGCCCGATTTTCACCTTAATTTCACTAAAGTCCATTTTGCCCCCTACTTTTTTGTCCCTCCGTGACGAATGACCAGCAGATTTTACTTCGTCTCTTGGAAAAAGATAAACCATCCAGGAATCGATAAAACTCTGTGAATAGCTTCGCTGGTCTATTTTGCCCTTCGCTATGTAACACATGTATGTGTGCATTAGACATAGACGCGCGGAGCTAACATATGTGTGGTATGTGCTCTGCCTCGTCGTCTCCCGGGCGCGTGTCTACCTTTGAGGCTGTCGTACGTACCAACGCCGGTCTTATACCGTACAACCTCAACGGGTACCGCTTGACCACCCGTTAGTCGCGTTTTACACACACGGGGGATTTAAACCGCGAGTGTGTGGATCGCACACGGGAAGATCTACGGGTGCGTCGCGTACGGGAGATCCGCGCGTGGAGGGACCACGTTTGAATCAAGGTAGAAAGGTGTATTGGCTGTACCGAGTTTAATGAAAGAACGAGCGCGAGACTTTGCTCGAGAATGAGTCAAATACGCCGTCAATTAACTTCGCTCGCGCAGGGCATAAGCGTTCGGAAAGTGTATTGGTATTTGTGCGAGGTTGTTTGCTCGGACCGTTTATCCTATGAGGGAATTAATTTCTGCTGCCACACACACGCATGCGCACTGGCGAAACGTTACGATATCTTCCTGCCGATGTACACGGTGTTTCGTTGAATTTCTAATGGATATAAAACAAAACAAAAAAATACGGGCGCAAGGTGCGGACACGCGTGAGATTACGCACCGATTATTTATGTATTCCTTCCGTTGCTCGGAGAAAATGGAAATTAATTGTCCGTGTGTAACGTATCGCGAGGCTAATGAGATATCGCGGGATGGGCTTGCGGTAGTCGGCTGCGGCGGACTCCGCGGATCGTGGATGTCGGCTACGGCGGGACTTGCGGCTGTTCGATGGTGGAATTAAATCGATTAATTACATAGTGATAAATAATATATCGATTTTATTATTTTGTTATTTTGACGCGTCTTCAGGCCGAGTGCACCTATTACCCAAAAGTTGCCTATAGAAGTCGTGAGGAAAGAGATAAATAAAGGGCGCCTGATCAGCGAAAAGTGCCAAAGAACGCTTCTCAGTAAGCAATTAATTTTTTAAAGCGGTAATTGCTTTTAGCAGCTTTACTCAAAATTTATTTTTATTTCGTCCAGTTAGCGCTCTTAATGATTTCTACTCAAACTTTTTTCATCAACGATATCTTCAATTTTATTTTATATATCCGTAGGTGATAAGTTTTTTTTTTTTTTTGTAAAAATGAGAATCACAAATTGTCGCTTTTATAGAAAGTGCTGTAATCTTACAAGCGACACTGCTGATTCGGGCCTGGACTGCAATGACCTCTGGGTTATTTTGTTCTCTCTTCGTTGACACACGATGGTGCAAATAGAGTTAAGACTGCGGTCAAGAGCGCAGTCCTTTTTTTCGCGACTTTCCGCTGTAACAACAGGTATTTTTTTTTATCAGTCCCTTCAACTCTATTTACGGATCCGTTAGAAATTCTTTTTTTTGGAGTAAAATGTACATAAGTTTATGTGAAGTCCTGTAATCATGCAAAGGACACGGCTGACCCGGGCCTGACCCCCGCATGACCCCTCCGTTATTCCCTTCTCTCTTCATTGACACACGATGATGTAGATAGAGTTAGTAAAGAGAGCAGTCCTTTTTTCGCGTGTTTCCCGGTGGAGCAGCAGGTGTTGATCGTGAATCGCGGGAGGGTGGGGAGTAAGCCGACCGGCGGGAGGGGGAGGTCAGATACGTGTGTGTTAGTAATTCTGAGGCCGAGAGGTGGGAGCTCTCGGTATTATAGGTGGCGACCCAAGGACCTACATTCGCCCGACGAGAAGCCCCGCGCCGAAGAGACGAAGAGAGTTTACTCCGCGGGTCTCGAGACCGGCTACGACGCGGCAACTTGGATGTACAATGCGTGTACACTCGTGTACATATGTGTATTTCCACGGTGAACGAAGAGCGGTGTCACCGGTTGCTTCTGCTTGCGCTGGACATTTATGTGCTGTCGGCTCGAGTGCGTACGAAGAAGAAGACACGGACGAGTTTGCCGTCAGAGGAACGTCGTCGTTCTTGAGAATCCCAGGTCGACTGACTCCTATGATGACTTTAGCCGAGTTTACATTTTGTCTCATTTAATAAAATTAAAACAAAACGGAATGCTCGGCCCGATTAAAAGACACTTTGGCTCAATCTCAGGAAATTATCGTCATTGTTCTAAACCTCGATTAAAATCACATCATTTGAAACTTTAGAGTTGCAGTAAAAGAGATTTATTGCTAACGCTCTGTATTTATGAAGTTATCAAACTATCATCTTGTACTAGTTTTATTCTTAAGGGCAAGTGAAACAGCTGTGCGTATGAGATAGTTGCAATTTTCAAATTAACTTTATTCAATGGTGCTGATTTTTTTTTGAGAAATAAATTAATTCGGGACGGATGCGAAATTACCGTGCGCATCGAGCTCGAATTTGCTTTTTCCTCAATAAAAATGAGCATCCTTGAGAAAAGTTCATTGCAGTTTTCATTACCGCCCACCATATTTCACTTCCCCTTAATGATAATTATAGGCGAGAATGATGCACACAGTGTGTCACTTTTTTCATACGAATTGTTACCTCTACCAGAATGTAGTATAATTAAAAAAATACCATTCGTAATCGATTTCTATGGGCTTTTGGACATACATTAAACCTGAAGTCATTATTGCACGGTGAAAACGGATTTGTTGCGCTACCACACCTTGCCCCAAAAAAACTTCTGTCAGCATAGTGACGACAAATCATTTGTCGTCACTATCCTGACAGAAGTTTTGCTTGGGCCAACGTGTGATACGTTAGCGTAACGAAACCCGTTTTCTCTGTGTCCAAAAAGTTCGACGATATTTAAATAATTCGATAAACAACTGTTCGCGAAATGACACATTGCAGCCCACCGGCGTGGTGCAATGTGTCAGACAGGCGGGCACAATGTGTCAAGTGATGCAAAAACGTGGAGCGCAATGAGTCAAGCAAGGACCGTTCTGTTTTGAGTTTAAACAGCCGAGCCTCTTCGCCATAAGTCTCCTCTTCCTGGATGTCTAGCATGAAAAAGAAAAAATCATGTTCTACGGCTGATCTCAACGCTGCTAACAGTGTCAAGAGATTACACATTGAGCACGACAATTCAGTGACACTTTGCATCCCACTAGCAACAAACGGCATTTATATTAAAAATTCATTATTCGTCGACCTTAATATACGACAATGCGGGCATTGAGCGATGCGCAGATAATTTGGTCCACTATGACCAAAACTCTGAAATGCGTAAGAATGCGATATTAGCCTTTATATTTTTCCTAAGGACTAACATTTGTTTTTCCGGAGGTGCAAATTTATTGTTATTTAAAAATTTTTTTTTTTTTTCACGAGCTGTCATCCAAGTTTTCTTAGGGCTAAGAAAAACTCCATTTAGCTCACGGCCCAACGCAACAAATTTCTAAATTTATGCACCACAAACCTCTGAGAAATTTAAAACGGCTCATTCACACTCATTGGCTCACAAACATTCAGAAAAATGAACGACTCATTTTCATTAAAAAAACAAAATTAGGTTTCCGCAAGATTAGTCGAACAATTTTATTCTTCATAAATTTATTAATAACATTTTCGAATTATTGTTATTATGCAAAAGTAATCTTTTCAACCCCTTTAATACGTTCGATTTTTTTTCGGATTTTTATACCATCGGCAAGTGTTCGCAATTCCCTCGAATTTCTCAGAAAGTGATGGGAAGCGAACGCTATTCGTAAGTACTACCTTAAATATGAGTTACTACGATGAAAAAAACAAGAAATAAAAATTATAATAAAAAATAAATAAAACTTTCAAGGCCGGAGACATCGAGCCGAAAACGATGCCATTTTAATTTTTTTTTTTTTTTCGAAATCCAGCACAGCGGCATGCGAGTCGCGACGCAATAGCTGTATCGTTAATAAATGCCATTGGTGAAACGTCTCATTAAAAAATCGTCGATGCTCGTCGTTGACACGGCGGTATTTCCTAAATTTCGACACGGCATTCACCGACGAAAATAGACGGATGAAAATTTCGTCGATAGATCAACGTCGGCGATAAACGGTGGAGCGACTATAATAGGAAACAGTCGAAGTGGCGCGTCGCGTGCATGCAACGCGCAGCGCGTTAGACGAGCAAGCGCGCGAGTACCGAGGCAAAGAAAGTAATATCTCTCCTCGTCCTTTTGTTTTTCTCTCTCTCTTTCTCTCGAACGAGGGAAGGAAGTAAATTCATGAATTTTATTGCGCAACGAGAGGAGGCGAAGGCGCGCGCGAGCGCGTAACCGTATAAATGCCGAGTAGTTTTCCTACTTCCGGTTTTTCCATTCTTTCGCGCGCTCGCTTACCGGCGTGTTACCGGAGCAGTGTGTTGGACGCCGGTTTAGCTTTATTACCACGGATGTACACTGTTTGAAATAATATACGTAAGAGCTCTTCGACACGCGAAACGACGCGTTCTCCCGAGTTTGTTATTAGCGTTTTTATTCTTTTTGTTTTCTTATTTTCATGTAGATTATAATTTACAAGTGCGAGGAAATGATTCTTCTATCGAACCGGAAGTCGTGCCTGGCTCCCGTAACTCGAGCCGAGACGAATCGTCATTTCTTTTCGGTATCGAGTTCTCGAGGATCGAGAGCGGATTCTTCGAGGTTCGTCAGCTTAATCCTCGATGTTTTCATTCTGTATTCTCAAATATATCTGCTTCCTGCAAGCTTTGAGTTTCTTTACTAACAGCGAATAATCACTAATTATAACACTAATTATAATAATCACTTTACTAACAGCGAATCTAATTATAATAATCACTTTACTAACAGCGAATCTTTCAATCTTTCAATCTTTCAATCTTTCAATCTTTCAATCTTTCAATCTTTCAATCTTTCAATCTTTCAATCTTTCAATCTTTCAATCTTTCAATCTTTCAATCTTTCAATCTTTCAATCTTTCAATCTTTCAATCTTTCAATCTTTCAATCTTTCAATCTTTCAATCTTTCAATCTTTCAATCTTTCAATCTTTCAATCTTTCAATCTTTCAATCTTTCAATCTTTCAATCTTTCAATCTTTCAATCTTTCAATCTTTCAATCTTTCAATCTTTCAATCTTTCAATCTTTCAATCTTTCAATCTTTCAATCTTTCAATCTTTCAATCTTTCAATCTTTCAATCTTTCAATCTTTCAATCTTTCAATCTTTCAATCTTTCAATCTTTCAATCTTTCAATCTTTCAATCTTTCAATCTTTCAATCTTTCAATCTTTCAATCTTTCAATCTTTCAATCTTTCAATCTTTCAATCTTTCAATCTTTCAATCTTTCAATCTTTCAATCTTTCAATCTTTCAATCTTTCAATCTTTCAATCTTTCAATCTTTCAATCTTTCGTAAACTTATAATGAGTCTAGCACTCACAATGGAGTAGATTGCAATAGCAGTAGTAGATCATGTAGATTATAATTTGCAAGTGTGAGCAAATGATTTTTCTATCGAACCGGAAGTCGTGACTGATTCTCGTAACTCGCGCCAATGGAATATTCTCGTAACTGGACGACGATTGACGAGTCATAATTTCTTGTCAATATCGAGTTCTCTCTCGAGGGTCGACCTCGTATTCTTCGTGGTTATTCGCTACGAGAAAATACTCAGCAAAAACACAGTAAGGACTTTTAGTTGTTTGTAACGCTATATCCAGTTTCAGCGGCGCGAGGAGAGGGAGATTCTCTGCAAAGAGGCCGCGGGCTCTACCGGAAACGGAGGATCTTCGGATAAACTTTCCCGAGAGCGCGGGCGTTTCAGCGTCGATGTCGGATCGTGAAGCTGACCTACCCTTGTTAAAGAACTCCCGAAGGCACCGTTGAAGAAATCACTGCTGGGTCGGCCTCACGCTGTGGAAGTCTGTCGTCGTACCGCGGCAATGAATCTTCACTCCCGAACCGTTAAGTCTGGTGTAATTCTGTTGTTTTTACGGAACGCGTAGATTCTTATCTCGCGTAAATGGAAACGGACAATGGAGGGGAGTTCTCGTTTACGTGTAACGGGTTGAATGAAGATTTGGTAAAATGGCACATCGTGCTAGCGGAGAAAAAATAATAGACACAATTTAGTGGAAATATGCTCCGATTAAAAAAAAGGTACGCATTTTTTTTATTAGGGAATGCATGAATAAAACCTTTTTTGTGCGGGTTCTTTTTTTTTAAATTCATGACAAACCACGCTAGGACTTTGAATAGATAGAAATTTTTTATTTGTTAGGAAATGCACGAATAAAACTATTTATACCGAGTCCTTTAAAAAAAAATCCATGCTAATTTGCGCTGGAACATTTAAGTGAAGAAAAAGAAAGTAAAATATTCGTGCATTCATTTTTAGGCACCATTTTTTTTTTACTTTACTTTTATCGCGTCTTGACTAGAACATTAGAATGACTAGACTAGAACATTAAAATGAAAGCATTTTTTTGATATTCGTGCACCATGTTTAGGTGATCCACGTTACTTCACCCTAGTACTTTGAAGAGAAAAAGAAAAAATGGAAAAAAAATGCAACACATTCATGAATTCACCTTTTAGGTACGAATTTTTTAGTTTTTTCATCAAGGAGCGCACGAATAAAATTATTTTCATCACCGACCTCCCCAAAAGTAAGTCCCACTTAATCCACGCTAGAACTTAAAAAAAAAGAAAAAAAAAAAAAAACATTGACCTTTTTCCATCGCAACTGATACGACGAGAACTCTCAATTATCTGCGCAATAAATCTGATACCGTTGGGTTTCTCATAATTGCCGCTCGTCCGGCCGAGGTGTTCGTGTCATCGGATAAGTACTATTTATTATGAGTTCCGTTGGATAAAATATTTTTCAAAAATATGCCCGCGCTCCCGTTGTTTATCCTGCGAACGGCTTCTCCTGTGTCGGTCTTTGCCGTCGTTGTAGCAAACACGCGGACAGCCGAGCGGTGCGCGCGGTGAATCGCCGCGGCCCGTCGTGCTGCAGGTGGGTTCCTCGAGGTGCATCGGGCGAACGCCGCGCTACCGCAAAGTGCCGGGCCGCCTCTGCTCAATGCTCGATGCTCCCCTGCCGTTGCAGTATTGCATCGCCTCCAGCCCGTGGGACTTGGGACCGAACGCCACCGCGCTGACCGTGGCATCGCCCGAACGAGAGAGAAAATCGAATTGCAATTGTGCCGAGTTACGGAGGCTCCTCAACCGTTATGATATGCATCATCGGGTGCGCTTCAATACGCCTCGGCTAATATCGCGTTTACCGTGGCACAAAGCATCTGCGCTATGCACCGTCCCACCGCTATGTGTATCATTGCCGAAGAACCGACTCGGCCAATCTCGATGCGCCGAGATCATATTTTTTTTTTTTTTTTTATTTTTTTTTTATGTTACCGGTATGCGCTTTGGAGGCTAGAGTTGTTTAACTTTTGTCAACGATGTTGAAGAGGAGCTTGAGGCGACGAAAAAAATGAAATGTCTTTAGGTCGAATCGTCAGGATGATAATTCGAAGTCTTCATGGGCAGACAGTTTGAATATAAAAAAAAAAAAAAACTATATTTTTTTTTTAATAGTTCAATAAAAAAAACTTTTATATTGAACTATTTATTATAGTTCAATAATAAAAAAAAGTTGATTTTTTTATTATTCAAAGAAACAGAAGAGCCGCCTCATGCAATCTCGATGCGTTTCAATCATATAATGTAACCGTGATGCACTTTGGACTTTTGGTAGAGTTATTTAATTTTTGTCACCAACCTGAGAGAGGGACGTTAAAAAAATGTTGAAAATCGACCTGTTATTTTTTTTAACCAAAACCCTATGCCGGTGCTTTAAAGTGCATTTTTTTTTAAATTCTACGGAGATAGACAATCGAACTGATCTGAAAGATCGGAGAACTGATTTTGTCAACGTCACACATCTGGAACACCCTCTGAGAAATTTACACGAAAAATTGGCGACCCAGACTGAAATATTACTCGTAAAATTAATGCTCAGAGATTTTTTTTTTAAATATCCTTTATTTTTCGGAGGATAGGTCGCGGCGTATCTGACCTTTCAATCGGCATTCCCGGCCGTAGGGCACCCGGATGCGCATTCTAATTCCGAGGGATAATTGTTTGAACTCGGCGAACATTAGAGGATAGCCGGGCGTAGAAAATTAGATAGCGCCGTGAGGAACAGATGTGCGAGCGGGCGCATCTCGTATGCTATCCTGAGTTATTAACCGCAAGGTTACCAAGGATCGAGGCTCGCTCCTTCAGGAATATTATGTGTATGTGTACCCGAGGCGTAATTCACTTCCACAAGAGTTCGTAGTTCCCGCTCGTGACTCCCTTCTCGGCATTCCTACCGAGAGCGCTTTTTTTTTTTAAATTATTTTTATTTCTTTTTTTTTCATACATAAAGCTATCTGTTAAATTGGCGACGCTCGTGACTCGCCAACTAATATCCCGAGGGCTCTCTCAGAGCGCGAGTTACAATTTCAACCGCGTGAAAAAAATCTCTTTACTTCATTTTATTTTTAGGAATCGAATTTATCTGTGTTTTTTTTCGTCTACTGACGATTGACAAATTTAGCCAATTCGAGAGTTCTTAATCTGCATTAAACTCTCTTTAATTTCATATCGATAGAAACAACTAAAAATTGCCGATGGACTTTTCTACCTATCTCAGAAATTTGAGCGTGATAGCTCAAGCCATTCTCGAGTTATAAGAGATTCAATTTTTCGGTTCTAAGGCACACGCAACGCAGACGAAGATGTTTTTTTTTTAAATATGGTTTTCCGATGTTTCTGAACATCCTGAACACGTTTTCATTAAAATCTCGAAATAATTTGTTTTTCTGGAAACAAAGCTTCGTCTATGAGGAAGCCAAAAACAAAAAGGAAGTATACGTTCCTTTTTAAAAAAAGGAAGTATACGTACGAGATGGGAAAATCGAGTTCGAGCGGCGAAACGATCGCCCTTCGAATACAGGGACAAGTCGCTCGCAACTGCTGCAACCGTGGCTGTTATGTTACGCCGTTGCTGCCGTTCGTACGGACACTCCGTACAGATGCATTCGTGGTTTTAGCAAGCCTCGAGCGGAGCACCGCAGCCTCGCTAACTTTCACTACTCGCTACGTGACCCCCTACTTCACCCGTGCGTCGTCTAGAGAAATTCTTCGCTGCCGGGGAACCGCGAGAGCTTCGTCATCCACCCATCTGTTATACCCGATCAACTTAGTCCTCCGTTTTTCATCCTGTATTCTCGAAAATTTCGCATTCCTGCAATCTTTTTGTTCCTTACTAAAAGCAAGTAGATAATAATACGCTAAGACGAAGCGAAACGAATAATAATGATAAGACGATAAACAAAAGTTCCAGATACTCCACTCAACCAATTGAAATTCAATTCAATTTCAATTGCGCCAATCTTCGGTTCAATTCAATTTCAATTGCTTCAATCTTCAGTTCAATCCAATTTCAATTGCTTCAATCTTCAGTTCAATCCAAATTAAATTGCTTCAATCTTCAGTTCAATTCAATTTTAATTGTTTCAATCTTTTCATTTCAATTTTTTAATTTTTCAATTTTTCATAATGTGTCTTGGGAGGGCTTACAATAGAGATTGATAAGTACCGAGGAAATCACACAAGAGGTAATATTTGCATGTGACCACGATATTGCGAAAAATTCTTTTTGTCGTTTCGGTTTTTTTTTTCAAATTTTATCGTCGATAATGGAAGACCAAGCTAACTGGATATTAGAGCATATGGCGCGATCGTGTACGGCTGTAGGTAACGATGTGGAAGGCGCAAATTATGAATGATTGAGAGTTGCCGGCTTCGGCGATCCCCGATATCTCGTTGAGTTTTCACTCAGGATGTTGTTCGTGGTGTTGGTGATTGAGGAACGCGGGCGCGTTCCATCGGAGACGAGCGACGGGGAAAGGGGTGGAGGGGAGGATGGCGAAGAGATTCGTGAATCGGGGTCAGGAGAACGCGGTTCGCCCTCGGGCTCGCCGAACCACCCGGTCGTTTGATAATAAATTATGAATTACCAAAGATCAACCTACTTCCCACGTCTTTGACCGTGCCGGACGTGCCGCCCTTCTGTCTATAGTGAATTAGCTGGAGTGTTAATATAAAAAAAAGAATCGCTGAGACGTAACAATTACTTTTTCCACAAAAACGTCTAAGTTAGCGCGCAACAGAACCTGCGCACGGAATTACGTTTTCAAATTAAAAAAAAATGTTAACAAATTTTATAATTTATGACGAATGAATTTATTTACTCTTCGTTATTCTGTATCCATAACGTTTCTGACTGGACGAACCGGAAGAGATTTTTTCCAACCTGGCGTTTCGCCCTCGGACTCGCGGAATTGGCTCGTAGCGATAAAATAAAATTATTTTTTCCAAAAGTGACTAAACTGGCGTGCAACGAAAACTGCGTTACGCGTTGAAAATAAAATTTAAAACAAGTTTCGTAACTAACAACGAATTTATTTATTTAATCTTCGTTATTCCGTATCCATAATGGTCGTGACTGGACGAACCGGAAGTACCGAGACCTCCGAGCTCGGCTTTGCAGCAATTTTTTCCGACCTGGCGTTTCGCTGCAGTGCCTCTTCGAGATGTTTTTTACCGAAACGTCGGAACGCAAAGTTGGGAAGGTAACGCGCGTCGCCGTCCCACTTTCTCAACATCGTGCACTGCGCCGCTGTCAGTATGTTCGGAATTTCTGCGATACAGACAAGGTAATAAAATCGATTAATTCGACATTGTGGGACGACAGAAGTTGTGGAATTATCACCAAATACAAAATGTTCATCCTTCAGCGTGTATGAAAAAAAAAAAACGCAGGAGGAAAAGTTCCGACTGAAAAATTTTACCGATTCCGCAATTATCGTATTCCTCCCTCTCGCGCTCTTTTGACATTCTTAAAACATCGGAGCGGCTGGCGTGACTTTTGTTCTTCTTTCCGACGACTTTGTTCTTCTGGTCTATGAGAGACAGCTCCTTGTCGTGGCGGGCGATATATCTGAAAAGTTTTTAAAAAATGTGTTAAACGAGTTTTTACAAAACAAGTTTCATGTAGACTTGGGTGAACACTGCTGTCGATAAATGCCTCGTTTCTCTGGCTTTTCTATTTTGCTGGATATCTTGCTCTATATCCTAACAGGATCGAAGATATCAAGCGAGACATCTAGCAAGACTGAATGTCTTCCTGGAGGATGGCCTGCTTGATATCTTCGATATTTTTCTCATTGATATTTTGATCTTGGATATTTTTAACTCTGATCATTTTATCTTTGATATTTTTATCTTTGATATTTTTATCTTTGATATTTTTATCTTTGATAATTTTATCTTCGACATTTTTATCTTTGATATTCTTATCTTCGATATCTTGATCTTTGATATTTTTATCTTTGATAATTTTATCTTCGATATTTTTATCTTTATACCAATGTCCAGGAAATCCAGGCATAAAAAGCAGAGTGAACATTTTTAGCACGTAACTTCTCACCTACTTTTCAAGTAGCTCTGCCAGGAGCTCCGGAGTGTAGGGACATACATCAGGAACCATGTGATGCTGCATCCAGGTCATTTTTTCAAGGACTAGAACTTGCTTCATCGAGCCAGCTTGTTTAGCCTGTGACCTGTTGGATATCCTAAAAAAAACATATCCACACGTGAGAAAACAAATATTTAGTTGCCGCTGAAACAGTGAACCGGTTTAAAAACAGACTCAACTCTCGTATGTTTACATAATATCAGATATATATATTCTTTGGAGCAGTTTATATAAGTTTACACTTTCTATCTGTAAATATTCATAAAAAAAAATTAAAAATTGCGTACCTTGTATACCGAAACAAATAATATATGTTGTAAAGAAAATAACTTACTTCTTGGTCTTCCTCGCGATGGCAATGGACTTTCTGCTGTTTGGATGAATCATCTTTTTGGCTTTTGCCAATTCTTTCATCATTACCCTAGACTGTTTTGGAGTATAAAAGAAAATAGTATCGAACAGAAGATATTTTTTAAATAACGTCTACAATATGGACAAAGATTACTCACCATCGTTGTAAATTTATCGGCTCACCGGAGACACACGAATTCCAACAATGTTGTGTTTTTGTTATGAAAGATCCTAACCTCTTTTCCGAATAGATAAGTCGAATAACCGTCAGAAACGAAGTAATTAATACCCAAAGTTATACGAGCACGGATGCGTCGTAACTTTCACAAAAGTTACTTTGTCCACTTCCGTCAATCATTCAGTCTGCCTAACCAGCTGTTCTTTTAAACTATTTCTCAGGTCCGAGACAGTCGAGCGATGCAGCAGTCACAAACACGTGGATAAACCAAAGATCACGTGGTCTCGAAGTTCAAAGCTTCGCGGATCGTCGCCGAGGGCGGTGAGCGCGAACACAAGTTTCACAATCTCACACAATTGCACGTTATTATGCAATTTTTAAAAATTCACTTCCACTGTCTGCTGTTCTTGTTCCTTTTTGTCTGATCGTAATTTTCTTTTTGTCATTCAAGCCACCCAGAAATTCGCTACGTTATTGTTTATTTTATGCGCACGACGATAACTTTCTATCCCTCGGAAGAGGGGATTCCCCTCTCAAAGTGTATAGTGACGCCATCTCTAGAGCAGGATTCCCCGAAACTATACCAAACTCTCGCGGTCTTACAAAACTGCGTAGATGGCTTTGCGCTGCCTACGTAATTTCTACCTTATCGAGACACAATCAGTGGTAACTTACCGACCAATGTTAACGTGCCTTTTCTCCTTATCACCTCGATTGGGAGAAGCTTCGCAATTGACAATAATGGCGCACTATAAATATCCTACTTCAAGAGCCGGTAGTATTTTTTACATAACGAGTACAATATCAAGAGACGAGGTAGCGTCTCGACGCCAAGTACTTAAAAAAATATATATTTTTAAGCGATTTAGACAAACATTACTTACCATTGTTGGGAATTTGTCGGCTTTCCGGAGATAAACAAATTCCAATAATGTTGCGCTCTCTTGTGGAAGATCCTAATCTCCTGGCCAGAAATATAAGTCGAATAACTTCAAGAAATTAAACGATTAATGTCTAAATCCAAAGTTTTACGAATATAGGATGCATCGTAACTTTTACACACGTTACTTTCTCCAATTCACGAACTTATCAACCTGTTTAGCCACCGTTTTTTTTAAACTCCCTTTCAGGTCTGAAATCGTCGATAACTTTTGATCGTTCTGGAGAGGGAACTTTGCGCGAGCACTTTGCGCGATGACGGTTTAGCGCGCTCTCCGTAATTCTGCCTTATCAACACAAAATCAGTGGTAACATACTGACCGATGGTACCGCGCATTTTCTCCTTATCACTTCGATTGTGTTGACACAAGCTTTGCAATTGACGATGGCGGCGCACCATTCCCAACTCCGAGAGCCGGCTTTTGTTCCGGCTCGCGCAGACTCCGTGCGTAGTTTCTCTTCGGCAGTTTTCTTCGTTTTGGTATAATTATCGTCGAGGTTTGCCGGCCAGCGTCATAGCGTCTTCGACTGTCGACATTTCAGCAACGAGTTCTTTTGTTCGAGCAAGTGACTTGTAAGTACGATATATTGTTAAGTACTAGCCGATATTTCGTGCGAATTCCTATCGTCAGTACCGTCAGTCTTTGTGTGCCCATTCGACATTCGCGAAGCGATTCTGCCAGCTCGTAGGCTCTCGCTGCTGTATCCGGTGGTCCGTTGAAGCCGCTTTGCTGCGCGGAATCTAGACCAGGCAGGCTTTCCCACGGACGCCGGTTGCCGGGCAGGTCGTTTTGTCCAGCCTCGATATACATTTTTCTCCGTTACAAAACGTGTCCGGTACATTTGTCGATTGTATCGCTAAATTTGCAACAATTAACGCACCGCGAATGAAGAACGACGAATACTTTTCTAAACGACTTTATCAATGCCAAGCGCGACACGGCGTTAGTTCGCCATATCGTTCTCGCAGCCATACTGTGCGATGAACGATAAGAACGGTTGGAACATTCGAGAGACGCACTACTATATAGTATAAAATATAGGATCTTCAGTGACTTTTCGTACTTCGGTCATTGGCGTCCGGAATTTAACGAAATAATTATAGATCGTTTAGGCTAGATAACTGAGCGATGGAAAATAAATTAATTAAAAAAAAAAAACTGTTTCCCATACTGCATAACTTGGACGATTTGTAAACCATGAAAAATCGAGAAAAATTATGCTGCGCGACGGCGAAATATTGCACCGGTAATGTTGAGACTAAATTTCATTCGTTTCAATCTCTGATTAATCGAACGAACTAACTTTAGACAATTTGTAAACACTTAAAGCGATATAATATAAACAACTAGATCGAGCTGATCGTCGGTTGCGATACAAAGTCGGACGTCTTGACTAATATTTTTCTTATCTGATAGCCTTATCGCTAAATTTCACCGAATGGATTTTTTTTTTTTTGCACTGTAATCGCACGCGTCGAGTGTTTACCGAGCTGAGAATAAGTGGGTATAATAACAATGATAACGAATCGAAAAGCGTATTTTTTTCAAAACAACGCGATGCTATTTGTGTCTCAGTCGATATCGCTGTATTTAATTAAAAAATTCTGAACCGATACTTCGCTTTCAAACGATTGCAAAATTTCGCTTCCGGCATATCGAAGCATATAAATACACGGTAGCGTTTTCAAAAAAAAAAAAAAAAAAACAATCGTCTTTGAAATTACTTGGCGCCGAGACGCTGCCGCGTCTCTTGATTTGTGTATGTGCTTCGAGTGATCGGTCGATTAACTTCTCCAACGTATCCGCCGAGCTGCGGATGATGATTCATGAAATTATTTTGTATTGCCGTGTATATATGTATATCTCGCTCGTTGCGCAACCAATTTCCTCTCGGCCGTTTCGCAAGCACTTGCCACGTTTGTGTGCCGATTTCACCGGCCGGCGAGAGACTTCCACCGATGATGTTGCAGAGTCAATAACTCTCTGGATAACGTCCGATGAGATTAGATAAATCTGACCGGTGCTCGTGCATTTATGGTCGGAATAATCTGAAAATAAAATACGTTTATTAATAAAATAAGTTCAAAAATAAAATAAGTTTAAAAATAAGATATATTTGAAAATAAGATATATTTAAAAGTAAAGTACGTTTAAAAATAAAATACATTAGAAATAAAGTACGATTGAAAATAAAATACGTTTATTAATATCGTTATCAGAATATTTGGTGTACAGATTGAAATCGTTCCCAGACTTCGTCTTGATGCGTCGTTCGTGTACGAAGAAAAAATGTTAAAAAATGGTTATTTTTTCATATTTTTCAGGAAAATGCCGACCTACAAGCTTACATACTTCCCGGTGGCTGCCCTGGGCGAGCCAATCCGTTTCATCTTCGCCCACGCTGGCGTGGAGTTCGAAGATTTCCGTTTCGAGCGCGAGAATTGGCCCAAACTGAAGCCTGGTAAGCAATTATCGATGCGTCGAAACGTTTGATTAAATAATTCAAACGGGACGAGCAATGAGAACCCCTCGTGAAATGCTCGAATAAAGTGTTGACTGTAAATGTTCAATCGTCCACAATTAGCATTGTGTCCGCCCCGGCGAACAATCGTCGCGATTCAAAGAACCGACGAATGAGCATTCGCGATCCTGTTACAAAGACCTTTTTGTTACAGTTACTGGTTTTGTAAAACTGTACATATAGTGTCTTTGAACCGATCTGTTGAATAGTCTTTCATTTCTACTTGTTAATAGCTGAAAAGCTAGTAATAGTATTAACTATAGTATAAAATATAATATCAACTATAGTATCAACTGTAGTATCAAATATAGTTCCATATATAGCATCAAATATAGTTCCATATATAGCATCAACTATAGTATCACCTATTAATTACTAGTTAAAAAGCTATTAACACCTTCCCAAGAAAAGAAGTTTACCAATTTAAAATTACTATCAATGTGCAAAAGAAAATTGCCGAAAATCGAAGAGTAAGTGACTAAAATGAAATACTTTTTTTTATATTCCAGAAATGCCTTTCGGCCAAGTGCCAGTGTTGGAAGTCGACGGCAAGAAGATTCACCAGTCTACGGCAATTTGTCGTTATCTCGCGAAGCAGTTCAATCTTCTGGGAAAGGATGACTGGGAGAATCTCGAAATCGACGCCACCATCGACACCATTCACGATCTTCGTGGGAGTGAGTACTTTTTCTGCAGACTCACTGTGCCGTCGACTCAGCGAAATTTCAGCTGACGAACGGTCCACATTACAGTGAACCATTATCTTATTTTCTATTTTGATCCACAGAAATCGCCGCTTATCATTACGAGCCTAACGAGGCAATCAAAGAGCCCAAGTACGCTCCGCTCAAGGACGAAACGATTCCGTACTACATGGAGCGTCTGGATGCCCAGGTTAAGAAAAACGACGGCTACTTCGTCGGTGGAAATTTGACATGGGTCGATCTCGCATTCGTCGCTCTTCTCCACTATCTCAACGCCATGGCGAAGTTCGATATTATTGAGAAATACGAAAATCTTAAAGCTCTGAACGAGAAGGTCCTCGCTCTGCCGAAGATCAAGACTTGGGTGGAGGCGCGTCCAAAGACCGAGTTCTAAAATATTCCGCTTCGTTGAAGAAGAAAAAAAAATATCATTCTGCGTTACTATCAATTGAAAGTTGTTCATCCCCTTAGATGAGCTTTACAGCTCGGGTAATTAACCAATACTAAAAAATCGTAATGTATTTTGCATATTCATAAATAAATATTTCGCCTACTAAAACAACCGAGTGATTTTGTCCGTTTCTCGTTCCTTGAATTATTTATAATGTGTATACACAATACTGCTATAGTATCAACAAAAGTATCAATTATAATATCAACAATTAATTAACAGCTAAAAAGCTATTAACTATTCTAAAACACCGTACATTATTTTTAATGTAATTAACCAATTTCAAATCACTATCGACGAGGAGAACAAAATAAACGAAATCAACGGGTAAATGGCAACAAATTTCTTTTTTCTATGCCAGAAATGCCTGTCGATCAAGTGTCATACGAAAAATCGTAATGTTTTTTTTGCATATTTGTAATTAAATATTGGATCTACACAAAATAACTTAGTGATTTTGTTGAATTCTCGTCCCTCGAATAATATACGATTCGTTCACGCAATGCTGTTCGCTGCTGCTATGCCCGCTTTGTAGTATCGATTTGTCACTACCCTACCATGTAATCGATCTTTATTTTCGATTGCGAAACGTTCGTTGTTGCTATGCCTGCGTTAGAAATACAAGTAACGCGTTGGATACCTCGTGCCATTTGCGGTTGGAGCGGTGTCGGATCGTATACAATATAAATGTTATTTTGCCGGCGAACGGAAGAAGACCTTGATGAGTGCAAACACACCGGTGTACGCGTTAAAATACGTTGAGCATGAATGTGAGTTACGATGAACGTTCGCAGCTGTGCTTTTTAATTTCTTTTTTCACGTTCGTTGGATAACATCGGCCCGAACGACAAACAAAATTCTCAAATTAATTGGGGATCGTCGTTGCTGGTGATGGATGATAAAAATTTGAATTCGGATTAGCTGCGACAGAAAAACAACGCAGGTCTTATGGACGTCTCTTATCAGACTAAAAATCAATTATTTACGACGCGGATGGAAAAATTTCGAACGCTTTAGAGGATCAGGCAAATCGTTGTCGAATTCCTGAATTCGAATTTCTTCAAAATATTGAGAGCATATAATACCTTTTATACCTTCTTTTAAGCACAAAAACGACACGAATGCTCATAATATATATTTTTTCTTCATTATTTGCGTTTCTTTTTAGTACAGTAATTTGTTATTCGAATCGCTCGAAGGTTGTGTCTTGGCAAATTGTAGATGCTCGTTTAAGAAGACTCACGTATCTGAATGGTTAAAATGGCAATTAAATTAAACTTTCGCGCTCTCGACGTTTTTTAAAAATAAACTTGTTAGCGTAAAATTATAAAATTATTGACACTAATCGCGATGTCGATTTGGCACAGTTTACAATTAAATCTCGTACCTTGCAGCATCGCCTACTATCGAGCAATTTGCCATTGTACCGTTCTCAATAGCATACTTTTGCGCTCCAATTTGTTTCCACGAGAAAAAAAAAAAAAAAAAAAAATGGTTGAGCCTCCGATCGAGCCGCCTCTGCAATAAATCAGATAATCGTTTCGCATGCCAATACACACTTCGTCCAGACTATTTAATAATCGAAACATGAGACCGGATGAAAAAACAGTCACGGTCGTAGATTTGCCTACACAGGCCTTTGCAATTTACAACATCGGGTATTGAGAGTACGTAGTGAAAAATAGATTCGTAAAATGGAAATACGAAGTGCTGTAAACATTATTATGATAGGGTTGAAGAACCTTTGTCAAGGTATGAAATTAGCGTTGGGTATAAAAGTTTGTATAAGGTATAAGAAGAGTTAGGTAGGGTAAAAGTGCGGAATACAGACCGATCGATATTTCATTGATTTTCGTGTTAATCGGGGTGGTTCATATTCACAACATTTACTCTATAAGAAGATAACTGTAAATATGAACTTTGGCAATCAATCTCTTTTACTTCTACTAATTATGTTAAATAAGTGACAAACTCGTATTTTCAGGTTTGAATATAAAAACCTGTCCTTTCATTTCCCGTGTCAATAACAATTCTCGCTTGATCTTTTTATTTGTGAAATTGCAGCCGGTTCGTGCGATCCGAAAATTAACAAATAAAAAAAGTGTCAACACGCTTGTCGACAATAATTTGTTGCAAAAAGTGCAAACTTTTTTTTACTGAGTATCCGGCAAATCGTTGCCGAATTTCTATAGTCAAGTATTGAATCTAAAATTAAATCTAAAATTAAATTTTTACACTCCCGACGTTTTCTTTTTTTCTCAACAAACTATTGGTAGTCTAAAGATATAAAATTATTGACGCTGACTGCCACATCGATTTTGCACACTTTGCAAATTGAATCTCGTACCTCGTAGCACAGCTTACATTCGAGAAGTTCATCATTGTACCTTTCTCAATAGTACATTCTCGCATCCCAACTTGTTTCCACGAGGAAAAAAAAAAAAAAAAATTGTTGAATCTCCGCAATAAATCGGATAATCGTTTCGCATGTCATTGCGCCTTCCGTCCAGACTCTATTTAATAACCGAAGCACGAATCCGGATGAAAACAAAGTCTCGATCGTACAATTGGCTGCACACAGGCCTCTATAATTTGCAACATCGTGTATCGTCGACTCATCGTGCATTAGCGATCTCGCAAAGGACTCTCCGCATCGCCGCAGCGCGATGGGTGTGACAAGTTGACATGTATACGCGCAATCGTGCCGGTGGACAAAAATAAGAGGGGATCGCGTCGCGTGATAACTTGTCTGATGATATAACGGCGAACGGTGCGTCCCAGACACGATAACAAGTTTTCCAGCCGACTCGTAGCTCGCAGCTTCGTCAGTTTTCCGACGGCAGTCAAACGGTGAGTATCGTCAAAAATCATCGCAAAAAAACAAAAAAAAAAAAACAAAAACACTTGTTACCAAAAATTTAGAATACACCGTAAAAATTCATAAAAAAAATATTGTATCGCGGAAGAAGATAATTTCGTACGGGCAAAAATATCCCCGATAAGCGATTATCGCTTACTTTAAGAATTTCATTCGGAGCGAATTTTACTTATCACATGGAAGTTTCTCGTGTCTTTGCGATGATTTATCATTGCTCGATAGATTGCCAGGCTCTTCATGACATATTGCAAAAGTCACGCAATAAAAATGCGCGCAGTCATCGCCACTTGTCGTCCTCGCGGCTCTATTCCCGACTTCCGATTCCCTCCCGCTCTATCGAGCAACCTTCGCAATTTTTTTTTTTTTGCTCAGCAATATTTTTTCCTCGTTTCATAAAAAGATTCGATCGAGGTCGTCTCGCGTCAGTCGGTCGCCAGTGTTTGTCGAGTTGCAAGCATAACTGCCCGTTGCACTGCTCGTTGCAATTGAGTACAATTGAATCCTGTGAGTTTCCGTCGTTTGCAGTTTCCACAATGACGACTTACAAGCTAACGTACTTCAACCTCACCGGATTGGGCGAACCGATCAGATTCATGCTGCACTACGGCGGCGCTAAGTTCGAGGACGTTCGTGTTAGTTTCGACGAATGGCCCAAGCACAAGCCCAGTGAGTATACATTTATGGATACGGCGAGAGGGGCGAATATGGACCACCCCAATTGTCAAATAGCGTCTTCGGCAACCGTAAAAATAATCAAAAAAATTGTGGTCATTTCGGGCCACTTTTTATACCCTTAAAATAATCGGAAAAAATACACATAATCAAACTTCTGCTCGTTGGTGGGAGTGAGCGCTAACGCGGCGCTTGTACTCACTCGAAAAATAATTTATTTTACGGCATCCGCAAATAAATATTTATTTAAACAAAATAAATATGTATTTATACGAAATAAAGATTTATTTGCTGGGCGTTCGACAAATAAATTACTTTTCTGAGTGCTTGCGATAATTTTGTTTGTTTGAGTAGCTGAAAAAATAATCGCAGCAGTAAGCGGCGTATTCAGGAAGTTGAAATACGGTTACTTTTCCGATTTTTTTTTTTTTTTTTTGGAGTAAAAAGCGAACGACCGTAATTTTTTCGGTTATTCTACGATTGCTGGAGAAGTTAATCCTAAGCATTTTTGTCTACGTTCTCTTAATGCTATTGAGGCACTAGCGTAAGGATTTGGTTAAAATGCCAGGTCGATTTACAAACATTTTTTTAACACGAGTATTGAAAAGACAAGATCGTGTTTTTACATAAAGTTCGTAGAAGGTTTGAGTTTTTATTTTTATTGAAAAATATCAATGATTAATTATCTAAAATACGAATTGTCGTTAACTAAATTGACTATAAGATAATTATTAACAATTGACAACGGACATTGTATTTCGAAATCTATTCGTCCGAGTGAGTTCAAATTTGGACGGATCCTTGATTATGAAATTTTCTATCTAATGCCCGGATAATTAAAAAAAAAAGTTCATTTATTTGTTAATAACTGAAGATGAAGGTCGTTTTTCATTGCGACAAAAAAAAACGACCTTAATCTTTGTAATTAACAAGTAAATTAACATTTTTTTTCAATCAACCGGTAATTAAATAGAAAATGTGATAATCAAGGATCCGTCAAAATTTCAACACAATCGAACGAATAGATTTTAAGATACGATATCACTTATTAATTGTCATTTATTAATCGTCCATTGTTAATGGGTCCGTTGTTAATTGATATTTTTCAATAAAAAAAAGGCAAACTTCATAACACTTTGTACTAAATGTGTGTGAAAACCCGAATTTCTCCTCTTAATACCCGCGTAAAAAAATGTTGAAAACCGACCGGTTTTTTTTTTTTTTGACCAAATCCTCATGCAACTGCCTTAAGGTAGACGATCGGTTGAGAAATAGTCGAGTTCTTAACTTCAGTCCTTGGAGTTCTTTTTGCTCTTGATCTCGATGTACTTGAAACGAAGGCGTACTCGACCGTACGAGAAGCCTTGATACTTTCATTCCAGATTTTATTTTTATTTAATAACCCAAAGAACGAGAATTCTCTTTAATCGCGGTAATATTTTTTTTCTCAGACATGCCCATGGGCCAAATGCCCGTTTTGGAGATCGACGGCAAGAAGTACGGTCAGTCCATGGCGATTCTTCGCTACCTCGCCAAGAAATTCAATCTCTACGGAAAGGACGACATCGAAGCTCTGGAGATCGACGGCGCCGCGGATAGCATCAGCGATTTGAGAATAGGTGCGGTAATGCTCGCAGAAGAATAATGAGCGAAGCTCGTTTTTTCCTCATCTCACTCGCGAAGATACGATTTGAATTTGCCTCATTTTTTTTTCTCACATTCACTTTCAAATTGCTTGACGGAGAAAAGTAAAACTATTTTTTTTTTTTCATCAGTCTCACCGATTTGATGAGTCGAGAAGTGGCTTTCATAAATTTCCTAGACGAATAATTTCTGAAAAGGCTGAGTTTAAAGTTAGCAAAACTCATCGCTTCGTATGAACGAGTCTATGGAATATGATAGAGTCTAACAAGTACTATTCGTCAACAGCGTTGTCAACCTGGTTCTGGCAGCAGGACGCTGACATGAAGGAGAAGCTGAAGGAAGTAGCCTTCAAGAAGCTACCGGACATTCTCGACAGATTGAACGCCCAAGCGAAGAAGAACGGTGGATACTTAGTCGGCGGAAAGGTAAACGACACTCCGCACCTTTTATCTTCTTTTGTTTATTTATATATATTTTTGTTTAATGGAGATGCAAAACGGGCAGGAGTCATTTTTTTTCTCACATTCGATTAGCATAAGTTTGAGCAACAGTCGTTGCTACTGTTTTTGGTTTTCAAAAAATTAAAAACCTTTGATTGCTTTGCATATGAATGAAATTAATATTAATATTAATAGAGTGTGCTTCAATTGGAAAAAAAAATTAATAACGCCTCTCTTTTCTTGATTCCCTCGCCAACGAACTCGAGTAATTTTTTTTTTCGCGCATTCGATTAACATAAGTTGGAGCAGCAGTCGTTGTTAATATTTTTTTGTTTTCAAAGAATTAAAATCCTGTGATTGCTTTGCATTTGAATTTAATTTTAGTGTCTCGCATTGACGTGTCCTTGTGAACCGTTGTAAAATATTATTTTATTACTGGAAAATTAATATTAATATTAATATAGTGTGTTTTAATGGGAAAAAATTAATAACGCTTCCCTTTTTTTGATTCTCTCGCCAACGGACTCGAGTAATTTTTTTTTCCACATTCGATTAACATAAGTTGGAGCAGCAGTCGTTGTTAATGTTTTTGGTTTCTAAAGAATTAAAATCCTGTGATTGCTTTGCATATTAATTTAATTTTAGTGTTACGCATCGACGTGTCCTTGTGAACCATTGTAAAATATTGTGAATATTATTTTATTACTAGGAAATTACTATTAATATTAATATAGTGTATTTTCATTGGAAAAAAATTAATAACGCTTCTCTTTTCTCGATTCTCTCGCCAGATGTCGTACGCCGATATCCTGTACGCAGGTTTGAACGGCTACCTGTCCCACGTACTCGGCTACGACGTGAACAAGGATCATCCCGAATTGAAGAAGATCGTCGACCGGGTCCTCGCCAATTCCAACATCAAGGCTTATCTCGAGAAGCGTCCCAAGACCGACTTCTGAATGACGCTAACTCAGCGAGAGAAACATTATTTTTTGTATACATGACAATTAATCGGTTATCCTCGATTTATTTATTTATGTATATATATTTTTTTTAATCGAGAAGCACAACGGACTCGATAATTGTTCACATTCGATTAGCGTAAGTTACGTTAGCAGTCGATGTTAATATCTTTGTTTTTATTCGAAAATAAAAATCCTGTGATCGCTTTGCATATTAATTTAATTTAATCGTCACGTATCGGCGTGTCCTTGTTATTCTCTCGCGATCTTTTTTCGCCCGATCCGAGCGAAGACCGCGATGGACGGAGAACTCGTCCCCTCGACCTGCAAATATTAATCGCGGAGAGGCTTAAATTAATTGGAGGTCGTCATCGCTCATGATGGATGATTGAATTGGAATTCGGCTCAGCTGCGACAGAAATACAACGCAGGTTTTCAAGACGTCGCTTATCGGACTGGGAAAAAATTGTTCACGACGCAGATGAAAAAAGTACGTACGTTGGAGAGTGTCAGAAAAATCGTTGGCGAATTCATGTCAAATATTGAAACTACAATTAAAACTTTCGCTCTCAATGTATCTTTAATAACCTTGGTAGCGTAAAAATATAAAATTATTAACGCTAACTGCGATGTGAATTTTGCACAGTTCGCAATTAAATCCCATACCTTATAGCAATACAATTAAAGTTTTGCGCCCAAAATACAAAATAAAATAAAAAAATAAAAATTGATAGCGTAAAAATATAAAATTATTAATGCTGACTGCGATGTCGATTTTGCAGAGCTTGCAATTAAATCTCGTTCCCTATAGCACAGTCTACTAGCAATTTACCATTGTATAATTCTCAGTAGTATATTTTTGCGCTCCGATTTGTTTCCCGGAGAAAAAAAAATTGGTCGAGTCTCTGCAATAAATCGGATAATCGTTTCGTATGTCATTGCACGTTTCGTCCAGACTATTTAATAATCGAAGCATGAAAACACGGATGGAAAAAAGGTCGCGAGCCTACATTTGCCTGCACAGGCCTTTACAATTTTCGTGCGTCGTCGACTCATCGTGCATTAGCGAACTCGCGAAGGACTCTCCGCACCGCCGTAGCGCGATTGTCGTGACAAAGTTGAAATGCACACGTGCAACAGTGTCATTGAACAGAAATAGAGGGGATCAAGTCGCACGATAAGTTATTTGCTGATATAACGGCGAAAAGTGAATCCCAGACACGATAACAAGTTCTCCAGGTGACGCGCAGCTCGCACCTTCTTCAGTTTTCTTATAGCAGTCAAACGGTGAGTATTGTAAAAATGCACTTGTTTTAAAAAATGTACAATACACTCTAAAAATTCATACAAATTTTGTACTCTGCATAAAGATAATTTCATATGGACGAAAATGTCCCCGATGAGCCATTATCGCATATTTTGACAAATTACTCGAGGCAAAGATTGTACTTATCAAACGAAAGATTGCAGAATCTTTTCAGTGATTTATCATTGCTCGATAGATTGTCAGGAGGCGCGAGTCATTACATCTTGCAAAAGTCGCGCAATAAAAACGTGTGGAGTCACTGCCACTTATCGTCTGCGCGGCTCCGTTGCCGACTTCCGGTCCGCTTCTCTCTATGGCGAACAAACTTCGTAATTTTTGCTGAGCATTTTTTTATCTAGGTTCATATAAAGTTTCGATCGAGGTAATCTCTCGTCAGCCACTTTCCGGTGTTCGTCGAGTTAGCAGAACGGCTGCCGTTGCACTGCCAGTGGCAATTGATTATAATTTAATCCTGTGAGTTTCTATCGTTCGCCGCTCGACAATGACGACTTACAAGCTAATGTACTTCAACATCACCGGATTGGGCGAACCGATCAGATTCATGCTGAATTACGGCGGCGTTAAGTTCGAGGACGTTCGTGTTAGTTTTGACGAATGGCCCAAACACAAGCCCAGTGAGTATTAATTTATGGATGCGGTAAAAGGGGCGAATATCGACCACCCCGATGGGCAAGTTAATCCTAACAATCTTTCCCTAAGATTATTTTATCCCAATTAAAGCAGGCGATCGGTTGAGAAATAGTCGAGTCCTTAATTTCCGTTCTTGAATTTCTTTTTGCGCCTGACCTCGATATACTTAGTTAGTAATTAGTAACTAGTCTAGTCGTAACTATGCGCCGGCCAACTCTACACTGTCGAGCGTTTCCTCTCTTTTAATTCCTACGATCTTTCTTTGCATTCTTATGCCCCTCTACACTGATAGAAAATTCTGATTGAAAGTTCATAAAATTTATATGAAGTTTTATGCATATACAGTACATGAAATTTCATTGACACGTGTGTAAAAATATCGCGTTACCAATATATTAAAAACAATATTATTCGTATATTACTTTTAATAATTAAATTATTACAATTAAATTGTTAAAATTCAAATTCAATGTATATGAATTCTAATTTCATACCGAGATTATATATTTCACTTAACTTCGTATATTAAACGTGTTGTAAATTTCATAATATTTTATAACAGTGTATAAATCTGTAACGTGGCGCATAGTCTAACTTTGGGCTCTCTGTACTACTCATGTCTTGAGTTTAGTTTAGTTAAAGAAATGTCCACTTACTACTGGTGGTTTTTGTGTTGCGTGGTACTTAGGGGATTTATCGCGGTCCCTAATAAAATATCTATCTATACATCTATCTATACTTGAAACGAAAGCATACCCGCCCGATCGAGGAACCTTGATACTGTCATTCCAGAATTGATTTTTTATTTAATGACCCAATTGCAAGAATTCTCATTACTTGTGGTATTTTTTTTTTTTTTTGCAGACATGCCGATGGGCCAGATGCCCGTTTTGGAGATCGACGGCAAGAAGTACGGTCAGTCCATGGCCATTATTCGCTACCTCGCTAAGAAGTTCAAAGCTTACGGAGAGGACGACATCGAAGCTTTGGAGATCGACGCCGCGGCGGATAGCATCAGTGAATTGAGAATAGGTACGGCAAGGCGCGCAGGAGGGTGACGAGTGAAGTTCGTTTTTTCTCACCTCACGATGATTCTTTGGAATTCTTTCGATGATTCTTTGGAATACTTTCAATGATTCTTTGGAATACTTTCAATGATTCTTTGGAATTTTTTCAATGATTCTTTGGAATACTTTCAATGATTCTTTGGAATACTTTCAATGATTCTTTCGAATTGATGACAACTTTTAGCCTCCTCATAGAGGAAGCTATGTTTTCGTAAAAAAAAAAAAAATGAGATTTGAATGTCAGAATACTCAAAACAGTTTAAAACGTCCAGAAATGCGCTTTCTTTTGACATAGTTAATTTTTTTTCACATTACACTCTTCGATTTGTTAAGTCCAGAAGTGGTCGCCATGAATTTCCTGTGCGAGTAATTTCTGAAAATGCTGAATTTAAAGTTAGCGAAACCCATTGCTTCGTACCGACGAATTTATTAAATATGAGTCTAAATGAGTCTAAAGAAGTACTTTTCATCAACAGCATTGTCAACCTGGTACTGGGAGAAGGACGCCGACGCGAAGGAGAAGTTGAAGGCAACAGTCTTCAATAAGCTCGCGGACATTCTCGACAGATTGAACGCCCAAGTGAAGAAGAACGGTGGATACTTAGTCGGCGGAAAGGTAAAATCCTTTAGGGGGAATATTATTTTATTACTAGAAAATTAATACAGTTTATTTTGTTTACAAAAAAAAAAAAAATTAACAACGCTCCTCTTTTCTTGATTATCTCGTCAGATGTCGTACGCCGACATACTGTACGCAGGTGTGAACGGCTACCTGTCCCACGGAATCGGCTACGACATGAACAAGGATCACCCCGAATTGAAGAAGCTCGTCGACCGAGTCCTCGCCAATTCCAACATCAAGGCTTATCTCGAGAAGCGTCCCAAGACCGACTTCTAAATGACGCGAATCCAACGAGAGAAACATTATTTTTTATATACATGACAATTGATTTGTTAGCTTCTTTTATTTATTTATAATATATACTTTCTTTAAATCGAGAAGCACAATGGACGCGTGTAATTTCCTTTTTTTTTCACACTCCATTAGCATAAGTCATATCAACAGTCGATGTAAAAATTGTTTACGACGCAGATAGAAAAATTTCGTACGTTTGAGAGTATCGGGCAAATCATTGTCGAATTCCTTTAGTCAAATATAAAAAAGACAAATAAACTTTCGCTCTTTCGATGTTTACTTTTTAATAACCCAGGTAGCAAAAAAATATATTGATCAAAAAGTGATTTCAATGGATTCCATATGTTGATCTGGATGGTACCCGAAAGTTACCACGCATTCAAAAAGTTAACTTTAGGAAGTAGGGTAGCTTATAGTTACCATCCGGTCGGACGTATCCAACCCATTTAGATCACTTGTTCATACCAGTTGTACTTTTGCTACCTGGGAAACTATAATTTGCGTAAAAATTTAAACGCATTAAAAAAAGCATTAAAATTGAAAAAAACATATTTATCAAAAAGTGATTTCAATGGATTCCATATGTTGATCTGGATGGTACCCGAAAGTTACCACGCATTCAAAAAGTTAACTTTGGGAAGTAGGGTAGCTTATAGTTACCATCCGGTCGGACGTATCCAACCCATTTAGATCACTTGTTCATACCAGTTGTATTTTTGCTACCTGGGAAACCATAATTTGCGTAAAAATTTTAAAGCATTAAAAAAAAGCATTAAAATTGAAAAAAACATATTTATCAAAAAGTGATTTCAATGGATTCCGTATGTCCATCTGGATGGTACCCGAAAGTTACCACGCATTCAAAAAGTAAACTTCAGGAAGTAGGGTAACTTATAGTTACCATCCGGTGGGACGTATCCAACGCATTTAGATCACTTGTTCATACCAGTTGTATTTTTGCTACCTGGGAAACTATAATTTGCGTAAAAATTTAAACGCATTAAAAAAAAGCATTAAAATTGAAAAAACATATTGATCAAAAAGTGATTTCAATGGATTCCATATGTCGATTTGGATGGTACCCGAAAGTTACCACGCATCCAAAAAGTAAACTTTAGGAAGTAGGTTAACTTATAGTTACCATCCGGTCGGACGTATCCAACCCATTTAGATCACTTGTTCATACCAGTTGTACTTTTGCTACCTGCGAAACTATAATTTGCGTAAATATGTGAAAGCATTAACGCTGAATGCAGTATCGATTTTCCGCAGTTTGCAATAACATCTCGTACCCTATAGCATAGCCTACTTTCGAGCCATTCGCCATTGTAAACATTCCCAATAGTATCAACTCAATAGTATATTTTCGCGCTCCAATTTGTTTCCACGAGAAAAAAAAAATGGTCGATCCTCTGCAATAAGTCGGATAATCCTTTCGCGCGAAATCGAATGAAAAAAAAGTCATGATCGTACATTTGCCAATACAGACTCGTAGGCTCGTTTATCGTCGACTCATCGTGCATTAGCTTTCTCGCGAAGGACTGTCCGCACCGCTGTAACCCGGCGGGTGTGAAGAGTTTAAATGTATAGGTGCAACCTTGCCAGCGAACAGAAATAGAGGGAGTCCAGTCGCGTGATAACGTGTTCGACGATACAACGGCAAACAGTGGATTTCAGAGACGATAACACACGACTCGCAGCTCGCAGGTACGTCAGTTTACCGATAGCAGTCAAACTGTGAGTATCGTCAAAGACCATTGTAAATAAAATTGTTCTTACCAAACATTTATAATACACCGTCAAAAATTCACAACAATTTTCTATTTTGCAAACAGATCATTTCGCACGGACCAAAATATCGACGGCCCTTCTTTTAGGCACAATTCTTTTGACCACAGAACCGATTTTTCACGTCTGTTTCTCTGCAAACTTTGCGTTGTACGCGGCTTTTTCTTCAAATTTTTAGTGTTCACATGCGTTTTTTTTACGACATCTCGATTATCAACATTACTTTCGACATAAACCATTTGAACACGCTCAGGATACCGCGCGAACGGATACGCCACAGTCGGGAACAAACGCATTTGTTTTCTCTACAAATCCGGACGTTCACGGTAGTTTTCCTTCACATTTTTAATTAATGCGCGCAGGCATTTTCCATGACATGTCGACGGTACTAACAATAGACTCGCATATGCGCTGCCTTGATACTGATAAACTCGTGTGGGAATTACCTGCAAGCCGAACCGCTCTGAGCTCTACCTTACCTATGCGAAGTATTCTCATCAATCGATGCCGACGGCGATGATGTGTACAATCGAAATGTGTTGGAAAACTTTGTGGTGGACCGAACGTCATGGATCGAAATGCGCTATAACGTCGTGGTGCATAATTGTGTAGTGTTGTAAAGATTTGTTATATCACCGGGTAGGTGTAGACGAGAATATGCGTGCAATTGATTTGCGTTGAAATAAAAAGTCATGTTAAACTGTGAATAATCCAGTTGTGAATAATTCTGAATAATCCAGTTGTGCAGTACGCAAGTTGCGAATTAACTTTGTGTGGAAAGAAGTGTTCATTATTGAAATGTGTATGATCGAAATATCTTGAAAGATGCGTATTAGAATTGGAAATGTGGAAGAATAGCATTGCAAACGATCGGGTTTGTGGGGAAATAAATATGTTGTATGTGTATAAATATGTTCGAGACTATCGCGTATCGAGGAACACGGTAAAATTCGTGCGTTCAAACAAATTGTGTACTATCGAAATGTCGTGAAAAATGCATATGCACATTATAAATGTGAACGAAAGCCAGCGTGATCGTCTGTATTTGTGGAGAAAAAAAAATAAAAAAAATTGGTCAGTTCGAGACTGTAGCGTATCGGTTTGCGCCGTATACTGAGCAATTTGTACAATCGAAGTGTGTCCAACCGAAGCATCGTGAAAAACGCATTGGAACATTGAAAAATGTGGTGGAAAAGCCGCGTGGGACATAAAGTTTCCGAAGAAGCGAATGTGTTGGATCGGTTCTGTGGTGAGAAGAATTGCGGGGAAAAAGAAGGGCTTCCAAAATGTCCCTGATGAGCCATTATCGTCTATTTTAAAAATTACTCAAGAAAAACTTTACTTATCAAATAGAAGATTGTAGTCTTCTGAATGATTTGTCGTTGCTCGATAGATTGGCAGGAGGCGCGAGTCATTGCATCTTGCAAAAGTCGCGCAATAAAAATGTGTTGAGTCACTGCCACGTATCGTTTGCACGGTTCCATTCCTGACTTCCGGTTTCCTCTCGATCGAACAGCGTGAGCAATTTTTGCTCAGTTTCATGAAAAGTTTCGATCGACGTAATCTCTCGTCAGTCGGTCTTCGGTGTTCGTCGAGTTAGAAGCACAGCTGCTGTTGCACTGCTCGCTCCGATTGAGTATAATTGAATTCTGTGAGTTTCTATCGTTCGCAGTTCAGCAATGACGACTTACAAGCTAACGTACTTCAACATCACCGGATTGGGTGAATCGATCAGATTCATGCTGCACTATGGCGGCGTTGAGTTCGAGGACGTTCGTCTTAGTTTCGACGAATGGCCCAAGCACAAATCCGGTGAGTGTGTGTTTATTGATGCGGCAAAAGGGGCGAATATGGACCACTGCGATTGCCAAGTTAATCCCAATAAACTTTGCCCACATTTTTTTCAATCATAATTGCTCGTATCTAAAAATTTGTGAAGTAGAATCCCGTTTGTCGAAGGTAATGTGAGAAAAGCGTATGTCGGATAAGCGAAATCTTCGACAACATGAATAGCATACTCAGTTCAAACTTCTACTACTATTATATACTTAAAAAGATAACGCATCACTTCGTATAAACATCAACTTTCTCAGTTAATGGAGTAATTTTTCAAATACAATTTTAATTCAGTTAATTAACGTTAACTTCGTATAAACATAAACCATTGGCACTACAATAAGAACCGTTGTATTTGCAGCTGAAAATATAAAGACGCAGCAAACTTGTACAAGTTTGAGCGTACACCGAGAAAAATAATTTATTTGACGGCTACCGTTTGTTTAGATGAAGTAAAATATTTATTTGGTTTAAATAAATATTAATTTCATTTAAGTGACTATTTACTTAATTTAAATGAATATTTATTTAAAACAAATCAATATTTTACTTTATCCAAATAAACGGTAGTCGTCAAATAAATTATCTTTCTGAGTGTAATACTTTCGCTAAAGAATTTATTTTCATTTAATGATCGAACGGCCAAGAATTGTCTTTACTCGTGGTTTTTTTTTTTTTTTTTTTTTTGCAGACATGCCGATGGGCCAGATACCCGTTTTGGAGATCGACGGCAAGAAGTATGGTCAGTCCATGGCCATTCTTCGTTACCTCGCTAAGAAATTCGATCTATACGGAAAGGACGACATCGAAGCTCTGGAGATCGACGGCACGGCGGATAGCATCAGCGATATGAGAATAGGTGCGGTAATGCGCGCAGGAGGATGACGAGTCAAGCTCATTTTTTTTTCCTCATCTCACTTGCGAAGAGACGATTACCTCAAATTGGTCACCATTTTTTTGCTTCCTTGTAGAAAAACTATTTTTTCTTAAAAAAAAAAATAGAAGAAAAATGGGATTTTAATGTCAGAATAATTAAAACAATCCAAAACGTTAAGAATAGTTATTTGTATGTCAGGAGTGTTGAAACGGAGTTTTTGACGAGTGCGGCATTTACACGAGTCAGAACTCCCTTTCATACACCCATGTCATTCACATAATTTTTCCTAACAGATGAGCGTAAAATCCCGCTTTCCGTTCCTGTGAAGCGTGCGTAGAAGGTCACTTTTCCGCACTAGTGCGGTAAAAAAGACCATATTGCGTTTGTACGCATGCGCGGTATTTTTCTCGCACGCGATGCGGAAAAGTGCCTTTCTGCGCTCAGTTCACAGGACCGGAAGCGGAATTTTATGTGTATGTGTTAGGAAAAAAAAAAAAAAATGTCTACAACTCATAAAATTGAGAGTCAACATTTTACCGCGAAATTTATCGTTAAAAATTGCTAATTGAAATTTGGGTAATTCGTAGTTTTGAGTCAGAACTATGTGGAAGCCAAAATCGATCAACGAACTTTCTCATTGAGAAAGCTACGCGCAACATTTATTTTTTCACTTACTCTGAAATTAGTTGACAGAATTTTGGATTTTTTTTTTTTTTTTTTCAATTTCACTCATCGATTTGGCAAGGCGACAAGTGGTCTTCATAAATTTCCTGAACAATTTCTAAAAAAGCCGAGTTTAAAAAAATGGCAAAACCCATTGCGTACGTATCATCGAGTTTATGAAATATGACATAGTCTAAAAAAGTACGATTCGTCAACAGCGTTGTCAACCTGGTACTGGGAGAAGAACGCCGAAGCAAAGGAGAAGCTGAAGGTGGTGGCTTTCACGAAGCTCGCGGACACTCTCGACAGACTGAATGCCCAAGTGAAGAAGAATGGTGGATACTTAGTCGGCGGAAAGGTAAAACCGTTTCCGGAGAATATTATTTTATTATTGGCAAATCAATATAATTTGTTTTAATTGAAAATAATAATAATAATAATAATAATAATGCTTCGCGCTTTCTTGATTCTCTTGCCAGATGTCGTACGCCGATATATTGTACGCCGGTTTGACCGGTTTAATGTCCCACGGGATCGGCTACGACATAAACAAGGATCATCCCGAATTGAAGAAGCTCGTCGACCGGGTCTTCGCCAATCCCAACATCAAGGCTTACCTCGAGAAGCGCCCCAAGACCGACTTCTGAATGACACGAACTCAGCGAGAGAAACATTATTTTTTTTACATACATGACAATTCATTTGTTATCTTCTTGTATTTATTTATATATATATTTATAAATTTTAATCAGCACGCACAACTGACGCGTGTCTGTTTTTCACATTCGGTCAGCATAAGTTGAATGAGCAGTCGATGTTAATATTTTTGTCTTACTTTCGAAAAATTAAAATCCCGTAATTGCTTTGCGTGTGAATTTAATTTAATTGCCATCTACTTGCGTGTCCTCGTTATTCTCTCGCGATATTTTTTGCACAATCCGAGCGAAGGCCGCGATGAACGCTGAACTCGTCGATTCATCCAAAATTAATCGAAGATCGACGTCACTCATGATGGATGATAAAATGAGAATTCGAATTAGCTGCGAACGAAATACAATGCCGGTCTAACGGAGCTTCTCACTGTTCGGAGACCTTGTCAATACGTCGCGACACTTAGTCGCGACTTTGTTCCTTTGTAAAGGCGAGCGCGAAGCCCTCAGCTTCACGCCCGCTCCAATCAGTTCAGCTCAGACCGCTATTCAGTGCGGTACACCTCCGAATAATCACTCCAACTAATAAACCATCTATAAACCATTTATTAACTTTGCCTGACCCATCGACCGTCCGTTTCATGGTGTCAAAAGCGGTCTCACTATTTAAAGACGCTCGCACAAAAAAATCTTTTTATTAAAAAGAAAAACTCTCCGAGAACCGTTCGACAAAAAAAAAAAGAGAAAACTGACACCCATTTTCGAGCCACTGTCTCACACGTCCCGGAACAAACAACTGTGCTAGAGCCGCGCTTGCGCCGAAACGAAAAAAAAAGTACAAAAAAAAAAAAAAAAAAAACTTAAATCGTGAAAAAAGAAGTCAACTAAACGAGAGAGTGAAAATAAAATTATTCAACAAGAACAATCGTGTTCGAGTTTAGCTCACGCGGAACAGTGAGAAGACACGTTTATACATTAAAATAGTAAATTTATATATTAAACATAAATATAATTTTATACATATATATATATATTTATACTCATTTTCTTTTTTTCCACATTCGATTAGCACAAGTTATATCGGCAATCGTTGTTAACGTTTTTGTTTTTGTACGAAGAATTAAAATCCTCCGATTGCTATGCGTATGAATTTAATTTAATTGTCACGCATCGGCGTATTGTCGCTATTCGCTCACGATCCTTTGTCGCACAGTCGGAGCGAAGGCGCGCGAAAGATGGACAGAGAGCTCGTCCACTCGGCCTGCAAACATTATGCACGGTACTTACGATTTGCATTAATTAAATTCACGGGATATTTATTCTTGTCACAATGTAACGACCGGTTGGACGGCGGCTCGCGTGTTCGAGCGTTGAACAATCCATCGGCTCTAACGCGATCGTGTCGATGGTGTTGCTCCGCGTGTAATGAAAATAATTATGGAAATCGAATTTTACGGTGCCATAGCCAAATTGTGACGGGACGCAGTCACGTCGAATCGAGTGGAACGATGTGATCAAATGAAAACTTGACGATTGCACCGGTGAATTATCGCTTGGAATTTAATTATCAATTTTTTTTTTGTTTTATCGAACATCAAAGTACCGATAATACAATCAATGACATATAGTGCAGTTATTCATTTAAACGGCACAGATTTTTTTTTTTTTCCGTACGGATTAACCGGAATTGCAATTCGAGAAGAAAATAATTCATCGGTGCACTTGTCTGCCTTGTCTTTCCGAAACAATTATATTTGTAGCATCAATTGTACTTATTATTATTATGATTATTGTTATTACTACTAGAGATAAAGAGAGATAGAGAGAGAGAGAGAGAGAGAGAGAGAGAGAAATTTCGCGGAGTTATATTATCTTAAACAAATCTCCTTAATCACAATTGAATTCGAGGTGTCTCGATCGAGTTTTGGGAACGTTTTTTTTGTTGTTCTTAGTACAAGTCTTAGTAAAATTCTTAAATTAAATTTTCTTTTGATTAGTCAATCCATTCGCAGCTTTTTTCGTGTGCTCGATTTTGTGCAATCGAGACGATTGACGTGTTTCGATACCGGAAAAGATTTTTCATTAAGCGATCGGTCGAGCAGACCGTCGCGCGTTTTAACGATCCATGCGATTTCCGGTGATCGGCTGGACTTGGCAAACGCCATCGTGTCAGAGGAATGTCACTGGCGATCGTCAAGGGAGCACATCGGAGTTCGTCAGCCCTTCATGGACAGTCGACAGGATGTCTCGGGTGCGCCGAGACACGGACCGACGACCCGTCAGGTAACCAGATCGATGTTGAGCTCTCCCATGTAATTCGCGAGTTCCGAGCCGGTGAATTCAGTCTCGTCGAGATCCTGAAGGCTCGAGTTGCTGATCGTGTTGGCGCTGTCGATGCTCGGATGACTCTGAATCTTCGGTCTCGCACGACCGGCGATTTCCGGCCTGTGCTTTATGACTCTCTGATGATGCGACGGTTGCTGCGCCTGCTGCTGCTGCTGCTGCAGCTGATGCTGATTGTGGGGCCTCTGCTGCTGGCTCGCGAAGAGACTCTTCGTGCCGAAGCGCAGCCTCTCGGCTATCAGACCTGCAACATTGACGAATTGACGGTAAGGCAGGCGTTACGATAGATAGATCGAAAAATTCTTCTGAAAATTGTAATTTGCGATAAAAGTGCGGTAAAGCGAACTTTATACGCACGCTGCGACGCACTTGACAGTCCGCGCAGAATGTTCGCTACGCCGCACTAGTACCGCATATTTAATATTTTTTTTTAACGAACGCAGAAGTGCTACACCCAGAAAAATAATTTTCTTTGACGCACACCGTTTATTTAGATGGAGCAAAGTATTTATTTCATCTAAATAAATATTTATTTTAATTATGTGAATGATTACTTAAATGAAGTAAATGTTTATTTAAATCAAATAAATTATATTTCTGAGTGTACTCCGTGGGTGATGATTGTGGCGCTGTACAGCAAGACGCACTGCGCATGCGCCGTACTTTACGCACGCTGAAGTATGCGTAAAGTGCGTTCGGAAAGTAAGATCGGGCCGATGCGCGCATGCGTATTTATAGTGCACTTGGCTGGAAAGCGCTACTTTCGGCACTCTCGGCAGGCACGAAAAGTATCGAGTTAAATAATCTCTTCTCATCCACGTAAACAGAATGAGATTTCGCCCAGTCAGGGCGAAATGTCGCTGAATTGCCAATTTCAGTTAAATGTTTGTTGCTAAAAAAAAAAAAATGGATTTTATACTGGGATATTTAAGCAATCTGTTTGTGGAAGTTTTTAGGAATTTTTAAAATATATATTCGGGCTTACCGAGTGTGACCGTCTTCAAGGGTTGCCGATGATTCTTCGTCAAGTGAAGTCCTGGCTCGGAGCCGTTGTTGTTGCTCGCTTGATTCTGACTTCTCGAGCGAAGAGTCGCGATCGGACTCGCGGTGTGGCTGCTCGTTACCGACCCGAGGGTGGTCGATTTGACGCTCGAGTTTCTCCCGTTCGTTTGCCGACGATCGTTCGGGCACTCGTTGTCGATCCGAGATATGCAGATTCGCGTCGACTTGTCTGCCTCGGCTTGCGGCGCCGCGCTCGCCGTCACGGCACGCTCCTGATGAAACTCCCGACGAAGAGTCGGCGCCAATCTCTGGGTCTCCTCGCTCGCCGATAACGATCCCGAGTTTCGGTCGCCTCCTCTTCTCAACGTCGATTTTCCGAAACGCGACAGGCTGCTGTACGTCTGACGACGTGGAGCCGTCTTCTGCAGGGATCTACCTCCGCAATGTTCCGACAGCATGCTCTGTTGAACAGACGAGTGCCTGTTAATCATTCGTTAGTATTTAGAAAAAAAAAAGCTCAAAACCGGCACATATTCACTGTCAAAAACAGAGCTCGCATGAAATTTAATGTAATTTTACTCTAATTTTACTATAAAAGTACTTTAGTTCAAATTATTTACTTTCACTGTATATGTATATTAATTTTTCATCATAATTGTACATCAAATGAAGAAATGTTATCTGCGTATATACGTTTTTTTTCTTATTTTGTTGAGTAAAATCGACTCTTTTGCAAGGATCTCCATCCGCAATGTTCCGACAGCATACTCTTTGTTTTTCGTTGCCGTAATAAGAAAATGAAATTTACCTTAAAAGCCTCACGAAACTTGTTCGACATAATGTTGTAGAGAAGAGGATTGACAGTCGTCGAGAGATAGTAGAATATACCGGAGATGTACGTTAGAACCGTGTAAACGGTAACGAGGCCGTCCGGTGGTTCATCAGTGTTATTCGCGTAAACCGCCAACAGCCTTTGGGCATGGAAAGGCGCCCAGCATATGAAGAACGCCACGACAACGGCGACTGAAATTTTACAAGAAATTATATTAATAATATAATGAATATCGCGATGCTACAGGCAATTCCTCTTTATAGACAAAATCAATTTGCAGCAAGTTCATTGTCATTTCCGATACATAGAATCTTGGATCAAAAGGATTTCATTCAGTGTTTTGGAGCAAATTTCACCGTTTCGTATTTTCACCGAAAAAAAAAAAAAAATGAAAAAGGCGCTCCAAAGTGCTAATTGTCCTTTACGAACATCGCAAGAAGCGACAAATCCTCGTATGCACGACTGTGAAGCTCGTTAAATCGATTTTCGCGATGTAGCACGGAATTTCACTTTATTCTCTAAATAAAATTCATTTGACTCCAGAGGATCCTTTTGCAGCAAGTCGATTATTATTTCCAGCAAATAGTATCGCAATAGAATTCTTTTGCATCAAATGAACTTTTATTTAGTGTATTGGAACACATTTCACCGTTTCGTATTTTCCCAGAAAAAAAAAAAAAAAAATTGAAAGTGCTACACGTCCTTTATGAACATTGCAACAAGAACCAAATCCTTGCACGGCTGTAAAGCTCATTAAATCTCTCTTTAATCTCCAAATAAAATCCGTTTCACTCAAGAGGATCCTCTTGCAGCAAGTGGATTATACATTTCCGCCACATAGGAACCTCTTGCATGAAATGGACTTTCATTTAGTGTGTTGGAGCACATCGCATTGTTTCACATTTTCAACGATAGAAAATTCGAGTGAAGCTCGTTATATTGATTTTTGTCTGTACAGCTCGTTATATTGATCTTCTCTATTTACCTTAATATACTCTAAGGATCAAAATAAAAGCTTATTACGCACTAACCGTGCGCAGCGGAACAAGCAAAGCATCGTTACGACCCTCATTATTTCTCATTTTTCTAGCCGTCCCTCGAGACGCTGGGCGCGTGTCGGCTGCAGAGCCTCCAGCATGAAATTACTCCTGTATACTCTAATATCTTAAACTTTCTTTCCCCTCGCGACCCTCTCGAATGAAATATGTATCCGCACTATCGGGAGCCGTTTCGCATAACCGAGAGCCACGCTCGTCGACGCCGTCCACGGAACATTTAGCGAGGGAACGACGGTCATAAATTCGGCATATCTCCAGACATAGTATTGATCCTCTCATTCAATAAGCAATGTTTTTTTTTCACTTGATTTAAAATCTTAAAAAGACCTCATTTCCAGTTAGAAAATTTATTTGATTTTTTCTTTAATTAAAATAGTCGATAAATTATCATACTTTTTTACTCCATATTTGAGAATATTCGTTATTAATGGCGAACTCCCTTCCTGCTTCGAAAAAGTTCCCAGGCTTATTTTTTCCACGTTGTTCTTGTTAAATTAGAATCTATAGCGACACGGAAGTCGTTTAATTTGTCCCTTGGAGGACTTTCGCATCACCTCAAATAATCGTTAGACGAATCGAAGCACGTCGAGCGAGCGTAACCAATTAATGGCCTATTAAAGGATCTTAAGAACACTTCATTTCACGTTACAAATGAATTTGATTTTTCTTTGATTAACCAGTCGATAAATGTCCCTACGTTTTTGCTTCATATTAAAGAAATATTCCTTATTAAGGAAATCCACCGTTTCTGCTCCGAAAATCTCCCGAGCCCTGCATAAAAAATAGGTATTTTTTCTACGTTGTCGCTGTCAAAGTAGAATCTACAGCGACACGGAAGTCGTTTAATTTCTCCCTCGGAGGACTTTCGCATCACCTTAAATAATCGTTAGACGAATTGAAGCACATCGAGCGTAAACAATTAAGGGCGCAGAGTGACTGCAACGAAGTAATTTAGTCCAAAGGTAAACAGTGTGGAAGGAAGAAAAATAAAAAGTAAGCTCGTGGGGATAGTTTAAATTAAGAGAAGGATCTGAAAGACACGGATCTGCGTTTCACTGAGAGGGCGGCGTATATAGAGCAATCGTTTCGAGCAGAAGGTTGCAAGTGACGATTCCACCCTCGCCCAGCCCTCCCCCTGAGAGATTGATCGGGCTGTACGTGGCTCTGCAAGCGCCTCGGCGCTATCCATTACGCGAATTCTCCTGGCGGGTACTCGTAAGACGAGAGTTTAGGGTTAACGTCGCAGAACCATGGAAATGTATGGTACCCGAATTTGCACACCTGTCTCGCATATATCAACGTCGTTATACCAAAATAGTATCCGAAGTCACGTCGGTCTTCGAATCGAATGCATCAGCGCTTTTGTTCTATTTCTCGAACGCGACAGTAGCTGACGAATATTGTGCCTTATAAGTAAAAAATAAATAAAATAAAAATTATTGCCAACAAATTCCTGAAATTGTGCAATAATTTGTAAGAAAATTCTCAATGCCTTTTTCAATCAGTTCAAACTAGCCCGTCATGAAACGAATACTCCTTCAACCCTAAAAAAAATGAAATCGATAAAGATAAGGTATGTTTACCAAAAAAAAAAACAATCACAAAATATACGTGCGTTTTTACTCATTTACTGTGGCGTAAACTCTCAGCGTAAGTCGCTGAAAGTATCGAAAACAAAGTACATACCGAAAAGTCATTCGTATTTCAAGAAGTCCATTACGAACACTCGTTCTATTGTGAATTAATTTTATCCAATTCTCTTTTACCGCTAAAAAAAACAAAACTATTTTTTTTTTTGTTACCCGCTTTAATAGAATTCACCGAACGTTATGTGCCCTTAACGTCGGTCGTAAAAGGTATCGAAAACATTATGAAACAAAGTAGACACCGAAAAGTCGTTCGGAGCAAATCAACGGAAATACAACGCCCCCTCCCGCTCCTTTTATACCCCATCGTAACGATGCTGTACCCCAGACATTATGCTAAAGTCCACTAAATATCCTTTTACGCGTAGAAAGTTGTTGGAGGATACATAAATAAGGAAAGTTTTCGTGAAACTAGGACCGTTTCGATTTTCCGCAGTTTCCGCGGGATTTTACGATCGGTGGTGGGGTGGCGGGGGGGGGGGGGAGGGGTGGAAGGGGGGCGAAATCACACCGCATGTACCGGAAGGGAAAGGCCGATCCCTGTTCTCCGTTAACTTTTTACTGTATCTCCGGAAGAATCGAAATTATGTTGGTCCGCGCCGGTACAGCGAGGGGTTTCTCGTCGCGGCAAGGCCGCTCGTTCGTTCGCTGCTTTAAAAGTCTAAAGCGAGCGGCTGCTAAACGCGGCAGGAGGACTTTCTCCCATTAGCCTCGATCCCTTCGACGCGGAAAATCGAGGGGCTAATGTCAACGGTTGTATCCGGAAAAGCGCGTTTTCCACTTGTCCACCCTCGTCGCCGCTGGCACATCGCCGCAACCCCCGCACACGTTACAGCGGCCGAAGATTCGGACTGGCACTCCGCCAGAAACTATCCGACCACACTTCAATGAATGAAGCCAATCGTTCGCTCCGACGTTACACTGTCTATTTTCCGCCAGATGCTTGTTTTTCGGTTTTTTGATGATTTTTTTTTTTTACATTAAGCTTCATTCTCATTCTTTTCTTCGGTCCGGTGTAAAATAAGGCGGTGTTGTGACGTATGAATAGCAGGCTGGTAAATATAGAGAGGAGGGTAGGTTGGAAGTGCAACAAGAGGCAAAAATATCGGTCAACTTTGTTTCTTTCCGACACTATCTTATTTTTTTTTTACTTTAACACTCCGGAGAATTGTCGCAGAGCTAAAGCTGCTTGTAACTGAGCTACTTGTACAGGGAATTTGTAACGTGTAGGACGAAGCAGCTTGCCGTTATGTACGAAACACAGCACAAGTCACTCGATGTTAGATCTAACTGTCTATTTTCCCCCAGATTGCTTGTTTTCTCGATTTTTTAATTATTTGTATTTTTGTTTTTTACATTAATCTTCATTTTTTTTTTCTTCGGTCCGGCATAAAAATAAGGTGTTGTGACACATAAATATCAGGCTCGTTAATGTAGAGCGAAGGGTAGATTGGAAGTGCAACAAGAGAAGGAACCGCGGCACACAAAAAAAATAGGTCAACTTTGTTTCTTTCCGATTCTACCATGTTTTTTTACTTTAGGACTCCGGAGAATGGTCGCAGAGCTAAAGCTGCTTGTAACCGAGCTACTCGTGCAGGGAATTCGTTACGCGTAGGACGAAGCGGCTTGCCGTTATGTACGGAACACAGCATAAGTCACTCGACGCCAGTGTCAGAATAATACGGAATCCCAGGTATAATAAAAAAGAAACAAATATTGCATTTTTTTTTAGCCTTTGGTATACGTTTCCATTTTCCTGCCCATTTGCATTTGTGGGGGAGAGGTGGAGGTTCGAATCGGGAAGCCGGAACAAAATAATGGGACTTTTTTTTTTATGTTTCGCGTAAAATTGGAAAACATCGTTTATTTTGCTCCGGTATTGGGACAGCGTTATTACCATGATTAATCCGCCCCCTAGGCACGCGGTCCGCATATGCTGTTAGTCGGTCACCAAGATCGGTCGTGGAATTTCCCCGAAATTCGGCATCGTAAAAATAAATTGTAAATTTAATGTACTGAAACTTTGCATTTGCTTACATTACTTATTTCAATTGAACATTAATGTACTTTTTCGTGAGATTAAAATAGCAGATATTAAAATTATAAATCATATGACTGAAATTCACAAAAATTTTTAATAAACATAAAAAAAATTACTGCTACATTCTTTGTCAAACGCAAATGTGTTTGAAATTTCGGAAACAGTTTATGCAAAAAATCTTCCAATTGCTGTTGATAAATTTTCAAACGAAATCAATGAAAATCAAACAAAATAAACAAAATCGTAATAGAAAATTAATATTCAGGGTAACATTGAAAACACTTTATTTTCAATCATGCAATTTGAATGAAAAAAATATATTAATTTTTATTCATTAATGTTTCAATTTTTGCATAAAAACTTTCAGTACGGTACGTTAAATTAAAAATATTGTTTACAGTGTTTATCGTGAAGCCTCGAAATCATACTTCGTGTGATATTTAATTTTCGCCATCTATTTTTAATTTGCTATTAGAGACCGTACATTTTTTTATTGGATTTTTGTACGCGATCTTTTTTTTTTTTTATACGACACTGAAAATATTTTTGCGAAAACATTTAAATTAAATTTCCACGCGCTTATTTAATAATAGCGAGAGTAACAGCGCTTTCAATGTCTGGGCCGTCGTCTCCGTGCGAGCATTTCCTTACGATCGTACGTCAGCCACCCCATTCGCTTCGCTCGCTGGCTTCAGGGTAGTTCCCGTTGTAATTTCATAAATTCGGTCGAAGAAAATTATCCGCACCGACCCTCTTGCGTCTCAACGGCTCGTTGCCGAATTTCGACTCGACATTTAGAGCTACACCGGAAATATTCTCCCTACCCCCAATAAATTCGCTTTCTCTCACCTCTTTCGCATAAAGCGGTCAGCTCGATCCAATCTAAGTAAATTGACAAAAAAAAACAAAACAAAACAAAAAAAACAACCCGCGTTCCCGTTTTTCACCGTACGCGATTCTATACAAAAAGTAACCGTGAATAATAAAACGTTCAAACCGTCCGGCCAAAGCCTACTTTACGACGGATTTTTGTAAACCCCTCTCAGCGAACCGCACGTTTTTGCCAAGAGGCACTCTTGACGTTAATAAAACTATGGGAATTGGAGCAGTTATGCGGATGAAAAAAAAAAAAAAAAAAAAAAACGAAAGAATTCCCGAAAAATTTGCACTTCGCGTAAACGAAAATTTAAGGCGCGGTAAATTTTTATTTTTTAGTCTCTTCGGACACTCGTTTGTTGAGATTTCCTCGACGGAGATAACCTCCTCCAACTTTCTCGCCGCCGTTAAAAGCTCGAAAGTTCATCGCGTTTTCCTCGGTATAATCCTCGCGTCGTTCATAACTTCGTTCAAAATCCGCCGGAGCACGACACTGGTGTAGAAAATTACCCGGACTGAGAATTCGTAGGGCGGAAGCGAATGCGGAAGCTGCCGACGTAAGGGCTAAGATTTGTGAGTCGGAGGGTTTGAAAGTTTCGGACGGTATTCATGTTTCTCGGCGCGTGTTGAATACAAAATCCGTTGACCACTCGGCTTTCGAGAGGCGATATATCGTTAAGGTAGCTGCTGCACGGAACGCTACTCAAACGAGTGGTAAATTTTTACGATTTTTTTTATCCAAAATGTTGTGCATTTATTGAGAATAAAGGAAGTCGATTTGTATTACTGCATGAGACGGCATTCAAGAAATCGATGTTTGTCCAAATACATGAACTGATAAATGTAAACTTCCATGGCGATAAATTTTCGTTGAGTTCTTTCAAAGAAGAATCCTCATTTTTCAACCAATTCTGATGCACGACGGCTTATTTTGTCCCTCAAATGTTGCTCTACGAATCCACCAAGTAGATTTTTTTGAAAATAGTTTTTGCCGTTTGAAGATGACAGCAGTTTGTTTATGGGGAAAAAAATGCACAGGTCAAACAATATTTGTCAAACGGCCAAACCTACGAAAAATCTACTTGGTGAATTCGTGGAGCAAGGTTTGAGAGGTAAAATGAGCCATGGTACATTAAAATCAGTTGAAAAATATGGGTTTTACTTCGTTAACAAAATTAAAAAAATTTAAAAAATTAAAAAAAAGTACCATCATGAAAATTTTCATTTACCAGCTATTGTTCTCGCAAGACCATTGTATTTACTATTTCTCTTGGTTAAGGACACAAGCTATACAAATACATTATACAAACTATAAAAATACAATATACAAACTATACAACTATAGCAATAACACAAATCAACTGCCTTTACCGTAAATAAATGCATACAATTTTGGATAAGCAATTGCACAAATTTAGCACTCATTTGACTAGTGTGTCACGCAGTAGCTTAACGTTAATTTGAGAGACTAGTTAACCATTCAGTGGCGCTCATATTTTTGCATCTCTTTAAGGCACACGATGTGTGACACACGCTAAGTCGGTAACTAAAACTTTAATCAATTTTTTTTTTTTTTTTCTTTTAAAGGATCTTCAACGTAATATTCGCATTTGAATTTTCGCTCGTTGCATTTCGGGTAATCATTTACCTTGGCATACGAGCCCGCGAATTCCGACAATATAAACAAATTAACATTTTACCACTCTCTGGCAACGGTCCATTTGCCCACATTCCCTGGAAATCCGCGTTCGACATGACGCGACTATACTCACAGATGTGCATACGCACTGGACATGGTGGAAGCAGCCTAGAAAAGCTCAACGGAAAATCAAATAATCAAGTTAGATCATAGGGTGCGTAAGATTACAAACTCGGGACCGTAAATATAGCGTCGCGCATCGACCGGTGGGAGAACCTTATTAACGCGTTATTTTTGCGAATCAGCTATTTTAAAAAATATCGTCCACAATTTTTATGCAAAAATCCTAGTAATTATTTTTTTTCTCAATTTTCATTTAAAAATAGATTTTTTGTTTGTTTGTTTGTTAAACAGGCTTGACCATTAAAGGATCCGATATGTATATCGAACCCTTATAAGGAACCCTTTCGATAGCTAAAGCATTGTCGGGCTGAGCGGACGAGACTAGATCGACGTTTACCACGATTTTATTGCATCGCGAAAAATATAGGTCGACAAGACCTGTTACAGGAAATTTCCACCGAAGGTTATCGACTGCAAGCCGACATTAGGCAGCGTTTATTGTTCTCGTTTACCGTCACGAGGAAATATCATTCCAGACATAATAGCGGAGGAGAGCCAGCTCTGTATTGACAGTAATTCGATACTTGTCTGAGAAAAAAGTCAATACCGAACGGAATTTCGTTCGATTGAAATATCGATGAACACAAGTTTTTCGTCATAGACGGCTTCGAGGCAGTGCGAGACATATTTGCGACACGAAAGAAAAGTGTCAATATATCGAAAAATATATTACTATGATATATGAAAATATAATGCTGCGATACATGAAATATAATTTCACCGAAAAACCTTACATCTCAGAATATAATATATATATGAAAATGAATATGAAATATAGTATGAAAATGACAAAACCTCCGTTCGTAATAGAAGTTAAAAAAAAAAAAAAATCAACAAAACAGTCCGAAATAACAAATAATTCGCATGTCATAGTCGGGACATTTCATCGTCATTAAAATGTATGGAAATCTCGCTACTATGATATGCGAATTATTAGTTGTTTCACACTTTTTTGTTAATTTTTTTTTCACCTTCTTCTCCGATTCGGAGTTTTTTCATTTCCATCAAATTATTTTAACGTCAAATCTTCAAGTTTCATTAAAAAAAAAAAAAAAAAAAAACATGGCCGTATCACCGCGACTTGGCCCTATACAAAATCGTAAAACTTAACATGTCTCGAATATATTTTTTTTGCATATATTTGATTTCCGTCGCAGAAAGGAGTCATGCGTCCTGCGCGATGCTCGATATCGGAAAAAGCTGAAAAACAATGTTCTAGCCAAAGCGGACTTATCCGCTGACGTCTCATCCCCTTGTGATCCGGCGAAGTACATTAGGCTCTCAGAATCCACGCGACGTCTGGTGCAGGATAACGCCGTTATAGCCTCACGCTTCTTATGCCCCACTCTAGGATTTGTGTCACTCCTGGAATAACGCCAAGCCCTCTAATGGAACCCGAGGAACTTTTCTCTTGAATCAAATGGCCCCTATCGGGCCCTCGATAGACATCTGGCGACAGATGCCTCTATATCGGGTATAATAGCCACGGCGACTCAACCTGATCGCGACCTTTCGAGAGAATATGACATTTCGGATAAAATTTACCTCTCATAAATTCCGACCGGGAGCGATAATTCCCGATCGACCGGCGGAGATAATTAATCGAGCAACGCTGCATAAAATATCATCTTTCATACCCAAAGGCGTAATCGATCTTGAATTTTTTTATTTTCCAATTTCGACCCGGTAAATTCGACATAGCAAATTTATCGACAGTCTCATTAATAACCGTCTGGAAATTTATTTAAAATAATAATAATAATAATAATAATAATAATAATAATAATAAAAATTCATCAATTTTAATCAACAGATTCGCGTCTCTGTCAAACCGGAATGCCACGAATCACGCGGAAGACTTATTGGTCTCATCGTGTCGTGTATCGGAGATACCGGAAATGAGCTCGCATTCGACAAACTCGTCCCGTTTAATTGAATGTGTCAGCCGCGAGAAGGGAGTCGACTTTCTGTTTGACTATTTCATCGTCTCGAGTTCCCTTCAATTAGACGAATTCCGACGCGACTCCACTTTTTCTTTTGTTTCGTCATCTGCTCCGACGGTATGTAACGGCTCGTACCGGTTTTCATTCGTTCGCCAGTTCGGCTTTCCGCTCGTCAATCGATGAGTGTGTTAACTCAAAGTCTTCCGTCGCGTTAGCCGAGCAATATTATCGAACCATCATTCTCGCCGAGGGCTCCGCGTCGACGATTAATTTACGGGTGTTTTCAACGAGGCTTGGAACGCAGAAAAATCGCAAATATCGGCCAACCCTGTCCGGTGTTCTCCTTAGCACGAGATCGAACGCCTGAATAATGGATTTTTCCTCTACCCATAGTTATGTATAGTTGTATATAGTTATATGTAGTATAGTTATCCGTCTGTTCCTATTCGTTCCCATGGTTCAGTTTAGTACTCTTAGTCGTAGAGAAAAAATTACTTTGGGGAAAAAAATATTTAGATTTTTTATGAAAAAAAGAATGTGCGAAAATATTGAAAAATAACATTTAGCAAAAATGTTTATATATCTGTGTGTGTGTGTGTTGGACGCGATCAATTCAAACCGCTATAACTCGAGAATGCCTCGACCGATCGAGCTGAAATTTCACACGGCAGGTGTGATTCGTAGTCAATGTTTCTTCAAAATTTAATGAAAACATTTTTCGGTTTTTTTTTTACGTGATTTTTAATTTCTTTATGTGTGATTTTTACGTGATTTTTAATTTCTTTATGTATCTCTATTACGTGATTTTTAATAAAGAAAAAAATTGCACACAGATGCAGTATGACCGCTCGATGATTCCTATTAAATTTGGGGAGAAACGATCGAGACGCTTCGATTTTATGTAATTTTGAATTTTTGCATTTCATGAAAAATTAGTACTTTATTTCTGACGCAATTTTCCGTGTTAAATATTCATCTATGAATAAATTAAGTAAATCGTAAGTAAGTAAGTAATTCGTATCTATGAATAAAGTAAGTAAATTCGTAATCAGCGTGGAGAAATATATTAAACAGTTCTGGAGCGAATGACTAACGAAAAATCGTTTATCGGACATTTTTATAGCCAATGTTGCAAAAATCAGTGAATTTGCGTATTTTCAAACGGCGATTCCTTTGGTCTCCGATGGCATCGCGTAGAACCCCAGTTATCTCGATTTTCCGCGATCATGCTCTACGGCAAGGAATACACAAGATGATGAATACGACGGTTTTTTTTTTTTTTTTTTTTTTTTTTTTTTTTTTTTTTTTTTTTTTTAGGAGACTTTATATGCGAGTTCTCTGAACCGTCAAGTGCCGAGTCGACGTATCAAAGCTTATCGGCTAAAGGGCAAACAATGATGTCGAGGCACAAATAGAACGGAGGCATTGAATAGAATTGATAAAGTTGAAAATTGATATTTTCTTGTCGCTTTCTCATAATGTTCCTTTATTCGCGAAGTTTCCTCTACGGGGAAGCGAAATTTATTAATACGTAAAAATTGATAAACAGAATTTTCCCACGCGGACTTATTTTTAAGCTCGAAACGGCCGTCTCAATCACGCGGGCGATCTCTTATTTTCCAAGGCCCGGCTTGAAGTTTAATGAAATTGCGGTAGAAATGTATTTATACCGTAATCGTGAGAGGAACATTTTCAGTGGTCCGGGAATTCGCGGGTAAAGCCAAAAATTTATGAGACCGCACGCCTCCGACTTTTTCTCTCGAGTCTCGCTAGACACAGCGAGTCGGGCGTGTGGAAAGAGAACGTTAGTTGTCGGCAGTGGTAGTAGTGCGGTATAAAAGTGTAAGAAAGATTATAAAAAAAAAAAAAATAACCCACAAAAATTCGCCGAATATTCTGATACTAAATCAGGGCGAAGCTACTGGAAGCGGCGGCGAGAAGCAAACAAAACTGAATCTCGAGAATAAAGTTTCCGACCAGCGCGACGAACGTCTGGCTAGTCTTTATCGAATTTCGAGTGAGGCAAACACGATAAAAAAAGTTAAAAAAAAAAAAAAGAAACACGAAGAAGGACGAATTTCACATTGACTCGACGATAAAAGTCTCTTTGTGTCAGGAACTAACAGACTTTACGACTTCCTTCGGGCCTCCGACGAGTTCGATTTAAGTCATTGCCGAGGCTTTCACCTCGCGGCATTTTAAAAAGGCACCCACCGAGACTTTTTCCACAATTTATTCCTGTGTAACTCCGGTTTCAATTTATAATTCAATTAATTCCTGTGAATAATGAGACAGCACAAAAAGTATCCCAGTTAAGATATGATTTCTTCGAAAATTTTCCTTTCTCACAGAGGAAACTTTCTTTTGTCGGATCATTAACACCTTTTGCTGTCAGCAGCTTTGGTTACAACTCGATATCTATCACGATTTATTGGTGATTAAGCAACTCCTCAAAAGTTTGGTTGACTCGATTAGGCTCATTAAGATGATCTTTCGACACTTCCCTCACCGAAAGGAACTCTGCCTACTAGGCGTCCGGTAGTGACTACTTAAGTTTCAGCAGTTGCTACGTGCATCGTAGTCGTTACTACACCGGTAATAACTAATTCTTAGTAGTCACTCTTCAATAGTCAGCAGTTATTACTGTGGGCGCAGTAGTTTCTGCATTAGTAATTACTACTTACAGGTGGAACTACTGAAAGCTACGATAAATACTCATTAGTGAACTATTGAGCACTACAAGGAATGGGCAGTAGTAAACTACTGAAAACTACAAGCAATACTCAGAAGTGAACTACTGAAAACTACAAGCAATACTCACTAGTAAACTGCTGAAGACTACAAGCAATGGTCAGTAGTGAACTACTCGAAACTGCGGAAATTCACGGTAGTGAATTACTCGAAACTGCGGTAATTCACAGTAGTGAACTACTCGAAACTGCGGAAATTCACGGTAGTGAACTACTCGAAACTGCGGAAATTCACAGTAGTGAACTACTCGAATCTGCGGTAATTCAGAGTAGTGAACTACTCGAAACTGCGGAAATTCACAGTAGTGAATTACTCGAAACTGCGGTAATTCACAGTAGTGAACTACTCGAAACTGCGGAAATTCACGGTAGTGAACTACTCGAAACTGCGGAAATTCACAGTAGTGAACTACTCGAAACTGCGGAAATTCACAGTAGTGAATTACTCGAAACTGCGGTAATTCACAGTAGTGAACTACTCGAAACTGCGGATATTCACAGTAGTGAACTACTCGAAACTGCGGAAATTCGCAGTACTTAAATACTGTATACTCATAATAGTGTCGCGTAGTTAATTAGTGGACATTCGTAGTAGTTTCGCGTGTTTGCCTACTGGATATTTATAGTAGTTTCGACTAGTTAACTGCCCCGTAACTAATCCAGATTTTGTGTATTTTTCAGTAGTCCGCCAATTTAGCACTGGGCCAATAGTTCAGTAGTTAATCAGTAGTTAAACTTCTGGATGCCGCCAGTAGTATTTTTCAGTAGTTTTCAGTAGCTCCTTTCGATGAGGATTCCCCCGCATGCTATCGTCGATCGCGAACCAATACGACGACGATCATGGAGCATTGCTATGTTCAGAAGTCGAAAGGCCTCGCCCTTCCGAGTCATGTAGCGATATAGTTTGATATTATTATCAAACTGAAAATGTCCCTCGGGTAATGGTGCACCGTATCGCCCCATTCAGCAAGATCGAAATTCTCCTGCTCTGGTAAGAGTTGTCACGCGACCGACTTTGAAGGAAAAGTCTCATCGGCTTTTTTTTTTCTTTCTTTTTTTGTTGTCGTTTAGATTTCGGCACACCCCGAGAAAACAACCGGTCAGAAGGTCGAGAAGTCGAGTGTGTTCTTTTTTTCGTTCCAGCCGTCGATAACCAAAGAAATATAACGAGCAGGAAAAAGATATCGGCGCAAAGGTCGGACGGGGGAAAAGATAGCTCCCCACCCTCGGGAGAAAAAGACTCAAATGAATATTCGATCGATGCGATAAATCTCTGTGTGCGCGTCCCTGCCCAGAAATTCCACGCCGGCGGCTCTCTTTCTCTCACTTTTCGTTATCTTTTTTTTTTTTTTTTTCATTTTCTTTTTGGTTCGCTTCCTCGCTCTTCTTCATCTCCTTTTATCGCCGTGCCATCGCATCGGATAACCAGCGGTCCGCCGTCCTTGTTGCCCTCGCCGATTCCCGCGATCGAAACTTACCGGCCGAGCCGCGATAAAGTGTTCCTCATCCGACGAGTTTTTGCGGCGTTTAACGACTGCCATAAGTCAGACCGGTAATGGCAGACGGGCCTCGATTGACCATAACTAATCTCTATGAATAATTCTCGAGCAATTTTTATTTTTATTTTATTTTTATTTTTTTATTCTCGAGCAATTTTTATTTTTATTTTCATTTTTTTTTTTTAAATCAATCGAACGTCGATTTTTGGTAAACTCGAAGTGGTTGAACTCGCCCGTCTTCGCTCGGATTGATATCGTACATCGAAAAAAAGGTTCGGTAATATCAAACTAAGCTGCGGTTGCGGATCGCGAAGGAAATATCTGGTCGATTGATAGAAATATTCAGTCGATTGAACGCATATTCAGTTGTTTGAACGCATATTTAGTTGTTTGAACGCATATTTAGTTGTTTGAACGCATATTTAGTTGTTTGAACGCATATTTAGTTGTTTGAACGCATATTTAGTTGTTTGAACGCATATTTAGTTGTTTGAACGCATATTTAGTTGTTTGAACGCATATTCAGTTGTTTGAACGCATATTCAGTTGTTTGAACGCATACTTAGTTGTTTGAACGCATACTTAGTTGTTTGAACGCATATTCAGTTGTTTGAACGCATATTCAGTTGTTTGAACGCATATTTAGTTGTTTGAACGCATATTCAGTTGTTTGAACGCATATTCAGTTGTTTGAACGCATATTCAGTTGTTTGAACGCATATTTAGTTGTTTGAACGCATATTCAGTTGTTTGAACGCATATTCAGTTCTTTGAACGCATATTCAGTTCTTTGAACGCATATTCAGTTCTTTGAACGCATATTCAGTTGTTTGAACGCATATGCAGTTGTTTGAACGCATATTCAGTTGTTTGAACGCATATTCAGTTGTTCGAACGAATAGTTACTTCAATTTAACAAACATTTTCTTCATTTGACCAAACATCTCCTTCGCCAGCCGCAACCGCATCTTAGTTGACATTATTTGCGGTGTGGTTGCGCGAGTATAGAATGAAAATGTACACTGAGAGGAAACCATAGGGATGATATCGATTCGGCGGCCGCGACACGACGATCGCCGGTTGTCGAATGCGGAGATATGCTATGGAGGTTATGGCAAAAGAGACTCCATTTACGGTGAAATTCACGCTTGCAACTTTATTATATTTTTTTGCTTTCGATCCAAACGAGAAACCGGTCGCATAATTTTTTTTTCTCGACGATCGTGATTCAGGTATTTAGCGGAACCTGATTCCGGTCCAGAAGGCATTTCCTCGGTATGTCGTGATACGAATTAATCGGCGCAACTTCGAAAATTATCGCTCGCCGCGCTCGGAACTTCACTTCGATACTTCCGACGATTCTGTTCGGTTGTTTGCTGCTTCGGTAACTCTTGCAATTATCTCGAGGAGAGACCGAGTCTGCATCCTCAGTGCTAGATGCACGAAGAGAAACGCATTCCCAATCAATACGATAAAAAATAAAAACAAAAAAAATTAAATATCGATAAAGATTTTTTTATGGTAGAACGACCGTCGGATCTGTTAATGCGAAAAATATTTATCGATTATATTTGCTTAAGCGATTGCTTTCTTCCATCAATGTAAAATCCCTGCCGTGCTTCAAAGGGGGTAAATTTTCCCCCGACTTTTATCAACATCGCTGGCCACCGCGCCTTTTCCCCCAAAGCGTTCCGCGAGTAAATCTGAAAATCCGAGCTCTTAAAACACGTTCTTTTTTTTTGTTTCGTTTTTTATGGCGTTATGGCCTGTCTCGCTTTATGTGCGAGCTGGCCTCGAGAGGAAAACGTAATTTCCGATTTGATTCGCAAGCAGAAACACGTCAATCCGGGAGCGTCCGCGGTAATCGATCTACCTACGCAGATTTACTTCCCGAAGGGTGAAAAAAGTACGGAAATCGTGTTTTTTTTTTTTTTTAGACGTTCCTCAACGTTATGTAAAGCAGTGAAACATGTGGAATCTGCTTCCACTTCCCGATATGCAGAGAGCTATGTACTATTAATAGAAAAAAAAAAAAAAAAACATATACAGATATAGAATTCATAGTAGGGTCGAGAGATCACTCATAGATAGGAAGTCCATGCGGACTCTGCCGTGCTGGCGGGCTTTTTCGGCTTTTGTATCTCGGTGGTTTCGGCATCAATAAACTACGAGATAGACCGTCTAATGTACAGACACATTTTACGGGATGAGTGATAAGAGCTCCAGGGCCGACAGGCTGTTGTAGGGAAGAGTGGGAGAATATCGGGTAGTCGATAAAACCGGCGAACCTGATGTTAAAGAATTGGGCAACGATGCCAAGATTAGTCTTCACTTATCTTGCTATATTTAATCAAAATTTATCGTCTAACCTGGTCAATAAAATTTTTTAGCGCAATTCATGGATTTGGTCGGTCGTCCAAAAAAAAAAAAAAAAAAAAAATGGAAATAAATGGTCACCTGTGAGAGATGAACTGCCAATCAGACAAATTTTTTTTCAATAGTTAATAACAGACAGTTGCTAATAATTTTATAGCTTCAAGCCGCCAGTATGCACTCGGTAATTTTCCAAAATTGTTGCCTCTGCAAAGTTTGATATTGAAATTTCACTCTATACAGATATTAAGGTTCCACCTCGGTTATTTACAACAACAACAAAAAAAAGATCATCTGTTGAGAGATGAATTATCGGTCAGATAAACTTTGTTTTAATTGCTAATAACAGTTAGCAGTTAGTCGCTAATAACTGTATAGCGTGAAACGCTAATATGTGCTAGTCGATTTTCCAAAGCTTTTGCCTCTCCAAAAATTAACTTCGAAACTTCACCGTACAGAGATATTAAGGTTCTCCGTCGGTTGTCTACAAAAGAAAAAAAAGGTCACCTGTGAGAGATGAATTATCGGTCAGATAAACTTGTTTTAATTGCTAATAACAGTTAGTCGCTAATAATTTGATAGCTTGACGCGCTAGTATGTGCTAGTCGATTTTCCAAAGCTTTTGCCTCTCCAAAAATTAACTTCGAAACTTCACTGTACAGAGATATTAAGGTTCTCCGTCGGTTGTCTACAAAAGAAAAAAAAAAAATGGTCACCTGTGAGAGATGAATTATCGGTCAGATAAACTTGTTTTAATTGCTAATAACAGTTAGTCGCTAATAATTTGATAGCTTGAAGCGCTAGTATGTGCTAGTCGATTTCCCACAGTTTTTGCCTCTCCAAAAATTAAGTTTGAAACTTCACTGTACAGAGATATTAAGGTTCTCCGTCGGTTGTCTACAAAAGAAAAAAAAAAAATGCTCACCTGTGAGAGATGAATTATCGGTCAGATAAACTTGTTTTAATTGCTAATAACAGTTAGTCGCTAATAATTTGATAGCTTTGAGCGCTAGTATGTGCTAGTCGATTACCCACAGTTTTTGCCTCTCCAAATTTTAATATTGAAACTTCACTCTACAGAAATATTAAGGTTCTCCCTCGGTTATCGACAAAAAAAAAAAAAAATTGTTCGCCTGTGAGAGATTAATTATCGGTTAGATAAACTTTTTTTAATTGCTAATAACAGCCAGTTGCTAATAATTTCATAGCTTGAAACGTTAATATGTGCTAGTCAATTTCCCACAGTTTTTACCTCTCTAAAATTGAACATCCAAACTGTACAGAGATATTAAGATTCTCCTTCGGTTGTCCACAAAAAAAAGTCACCCGTGACAGACGACTTTGCCGATCAGATAAACTTTTTCTCAATACTTACTAGCAGTTAGTCGCTAGTAAATTTACAGCTTGAAACGCTAGTATCTGCCAGTCGATTTCCCAAAGTTTTTCCATCTGAGAAATTTTACATAAAAACTTTACAGTCATACCAAGATTCTCCCTCGGTTGTCCACAAAAAAAAAAAAAGAAAAATCTTTACCCATGATAGATGAGTTGCCAGTCACATAAACGTTCTTTTCAACAGCTAATAGCAGTTAATCGCCAATAATTTTATAGCTTAAAACGCTCTTATTGCTTAAGTCGATCTGCCAGTCGATTTCCGAAACTGTTTGCCTCTTCAAAATTTAATGGCGAACCTTCAAAGGTGATATTAAGGTTCTTCCTCAGCTAACCGTTCGCCAACTTTCCCCGTCTCTTTCGCGGTAATTTTGACCCTCAATGTAAAACCTTCCTAGACAGTATCGAATGTAGAATTCTCGATCGAGACTGCGGGCGCATGAAGGATTCAAAAAAAAAAAAAAAAAAAAAAAATGAACAGCAGGTGCCATGTTACATAATTAAATGCGAGAGATAGTCAAGGTCGCCGGATTCGCGAACCGCGAAAGAGCGACCGGCTCGCAGGCGCGGCAACGTATCCGCGGTTCTTGGAGTGAAGTTTCGACGTTAAATTCTCGTTATCTTTCGTTCATCACGGTTCAATTCCGTGTTCTTTCTCTCCGGCTCGAAAAGATCGGGTTCCACCGTGCTCGATAAATTAAATTAAGCCGAGCGTCGGGGTTTCTGACCTTTGGAGCAAGTAGGCAGTCAGCGAGCCGCGGAGGGATTCAGGGACGAAGTCTCCGAAACGAACCCGATAAACTGCCGGATAAAAAACGAAAACAAAAAAAATATCCCGCACCTACGGAGCTCGTTAGACGCAAAAAGTCTAACGAGGCGGTACGCGTAAAAAGTTTTGCCGACGTATGTCGAATGGCGGCTCTGCCGGCTTCGAACACTGCCGGTCAAAACGTTCGCCGCCTTCCAGCCTGGCCAAATGTGAATTATAGATTCTCCAAAGATTCCACCGCTGCCTTGGCGACGATTCCGTTATATTGTTTTATTTTTTATTTTCTCTACCGAGTTGAACGATCGAAGGAACCTTCCAGACTTCCTTTTTCGTCCCCGATCGCCTTGATCGGCAGTGGCGGATTTTTTTTTTTTTTTTGTTATTCTCACACCTTCGTGGACATTAACGCGTGCGCCTTGGTGGACTCGTTCTCAGATCTAACAGAGTCCGGCGCGCCTACTGTTCGAATATAGAATCATATATATATGTACATACAGTAGAACCTCGATTGCCCGAACCAACTGGTGTCGACACCAGTTCGGATTAACGATTATTCGGATAATCGAGTTATGAATAAAAAATATAATAATAACATACGTATGAATATGAATTTTTTAATATATAAATTCGCATACAAACATTGTACTTTATACTTTGGAAAATATTAGTAAACGCTTACTTTAAGCATACTTTTGATAAAGTCGTCAATTTTTGTTTGTATAAGCGCATGATTTGGTTGATATAAGCCCATGATACAAACTTGCACACGCCTGCAATAAAGTAACGCTTCACGATATATGGCAAGGATATTTTGCGGCATGGTTCGAATAATAAAGGTTCGGATAAAATAAATTCCTGTTCGGATAAAATAAATTCCTGTTCGGATAAAATAAATTCCTGTTCGAATAAAATAAATTCCTGTTCGGACAATCGAAGGCTCGGATAATCGAGGTTCTACTGTATTGGAAATCGAAAAATTTTTTAACGATCGCTGATCACGATTATCATATCTCAGGATCCACCGAACGGTTTTGATGGCAACTGGGCGCGTTGGGCATCTTGGCAAGGCATTTTATAGTAAAAATGTTAAGACCATTTCGATTCGACGCTTTGTTTCCGAGATAATTGAGTGCACATAATTATTTCCGGCATATTGGAGTATAACTACAAGTAGCGATGAGCGATATCAAGATGCTACCAAGGTAGCGTCTTGATATCGCTCATCGCTCAAATTTTTCGCTTATCGCTTAATTTTTTTTTTTTTAAGTACTTTACGTCGAGACGCTACTGCGTCTCTCGATCTGCGCGTCTATATTCGAATACATATCGGAAATAATTTTTTTTTTTTTTTCGCCGTGGCAGCGCCAATCAGCGAATTTGATCGCAGATCCTCAATCGTGGACGTTAATGTATCTACTATCTTCGCTGATGCATGCGCCATACGGCGGTTTCTTGCAACGAGAACGTTGCACGTGCGAATTAACGTTTAATGGAGTTGTAAGTTTTTTTTTTTTTTATTTTTTAATGAAAATTATAATACTCACCGAGCATCCTTATGACGTTTCTCTGGGACGAACTGCGTCCCCTTCCGCAATCGGAGTGATTGATACCGCTGGCGATGGGATTTCTCTTGGTTCCGGTGAGCAGTCTCGAACCTCGGAGCTTAACTCCGATCAGTACGTAGAGCACCGTTATTATAGTCATCGGTGCGACGAAGAATAACATCGTCGATATCTCGAAGGCGTGATCGATAATAACCCATTTTCTCGAGCAAGTCGCCGTTTCCGGTATCGCCGTGCCGTTCGAGTCGCTCGAGTAGACGACGCCGAATTGTATCGCCTGGGGAATCGCGAGACACAGTGCCAGAAGCCATATGAAAATCACGTACTTCACGGCTCTCGAGAGCTTCGACATCGTGTGGGAGATGAATGGATGACATATCGCTACGTATCTGTAAAAAACAAAAAAAAAACACATGTAATTATTTTATTTTTCTTTATCGATGCGCGCATCTTTAATTGATTTGTTCGCGGGATGGATGGCTTCTGCTTCATCGTACAGGAAGCTGTTTTCGTTAAAAAAAATTTAACATGTATGTTAACATGTATATTAACATGTGTGTTAACATGTATATTAATATGTATGTTAACATGTATTTTAACACTTATGTTAGCATGTATATTAACATGCATGTTAGCATATATGTTAACATCTATGTTAACATATATCTTGACATCTATGTTAAGATCTATGTATGTATAAGTTGGTATGTACGTTTTAACAGGGTGGCATCGTTTAAGTATGTCCTTACCAGAAACGCGAGAGGGGCGGAATGAGTTCTGAAGCTTTGAGATAGCGGATTGAAATTTTGTATACTAGTAGAGTGGTAACGTTTCTGCATTCAGTGCAATTTTCATGAAGATTGAGGCTCGGTTCGAGAATTGACGCTTTGGAATTTTTATGTTTGACATGAGTGAAATTTTTGAAAAAAGTATTTTATATTTGTCTCATTCGCGTGCATTTTTAAGCTATAGTTACCAAACTGTATACAAATATAATGTTATGATCAAAAACCTTTGGTACTGAATTTGCTCGAAATATATCGGGGCGATTGCATTTTATGGAATTATGAGTTTTTTTTTTTTTTTGTTAATATTGTAAACGTTATTCACAATTCAAGTAAACTTCAAGATATCGAGCTTAAATTTTACACGGAAATGGACTAACACTGTAGAATGTTTAGTAAAATACATTTGACAAAAATGTATCCAATCATTATGATTTTTGAGTTTTTCGGAAAAATTTTTATTTACCGTCCGACACGAGTTTATGAATAAAATGTGGCTCTAGGAGTAAAATTCAATTTTATGATATGTGCTAATTTTTTATGTCACGAAAAAATGTGCCAAGTAAATGTGCCGTGTGGCTTTATCTATAACGAGGTCGAAATGGATCAACAAACTTTATCATAGACGGAGCTTTGCGCGAAGTTTTAATAAATACGGAAGCCGTGTGCAAATTACTTTGCACCTTTTTTATCCGGCAATTTAATCGGCTCCTCGATTTCCTGGTTATTAACGTCAGGCGAAACAATGCTGACAGCTTTTAGTGCTCGTCGCAATACACAGAGACGGTAAAAAGATCGAATCGTGCGATATCGCTCGACGAGTCGAGGCACAAGCCAGTGAATTTCGTTGAGTCGCGCGCCGCAGATATTTCGTATAAGATAACACTCTCGCTTTCCCTATCTCATTAATCTTGCCGAGCGCAAACTACCAGTGGTGACGACGCCGGTTATGTTTATCCATAGCACGGCACGTCTTCGCCGCCGATGGCTCGATGTAACGTGAAATATGAAGATTTTGTCGAATTACTCAATCCACCTCCGCCCAGTCACGCGATTACTGTCAATTCAGCGAACTCCGTCGATTTAGGAAAATTCGTACTTTTAGCCAATGAACTTGCCGAAGGATTCTACTTCAATAAACCGATGTACCGAAGGTTCCATAAATATACTTTGAATTGTTTTCGACACATTTACTCTTAGATCAAGAAACTCGGGAGGACTCGACGTATTCGAATCTTCCCGAGTGTCTCGAAAAAGTTTTAATGTGAAAAAATATTGATATGAAAAAAATATTGGTCCGCACAATGGAGTAATAGCTCGAATCAATAAGTTCCAATTGCAATTGAAACTTATCAATGAAATTGTCAATAAGTTCCAATTGCAATTGAAAACTGTTGATTCGAGCTGTTAGTCCATTGCGTGGACCAATATTTTTTTCATTCTAATATTTTTTATATTAATATTTATCATATCAATATTTTTTATGTTAATATTTTTTCTATCAATATTTTTTCATATTAACATTTTTTTATATCAATATTTTTTCACATTGATATTTTTAATATCAATACATTTTTCCATGTTAATATTTTGTCACATTTATCGTCGTATGCAGGCGTTTATGTAGTAACCAAAACGGATGTTTACCTCTCGACGGTGAAAGCCGTTATGGTGAGTACGGTGGCGTTGGCGGATGTCTCGGCAGCGAAGCTCTGTACGATGCAGAAAATCTCGCCGAACAGGTAAGGAAAGTGCGACCATATGTAGTACATTTCCGGCGGGAGGCCGGATATAAGCAGAAGAAGATCGGAAACGGCCAGACTGAACAGGTAGTAGTTCGTCGCCGTGTGCATTGACCGGTTTCTCGCGATAACAACGCACGTCGAGACGTTTCCGATGAGACCGGTGAAAAATATGAGTACGTATATAACCGTGATCGGTATCACGACGTAGAGAGCGTCACGTCGCTGATTGCTCGGCGTCGACGATGATTCGCTCGTCAAAAATTCGTTTATCGCTACGGTATAATTGTCCTGCAGTATCGACGTTAATACGAGACTTCCCTTCGTATCGCCGAAGGGAAGATTGTCGATCGACGAACGATCCTCCCGATCGCCGCTCGATCTCCCAATCGCGAGGGCTTTCGACACGGTCGCGCCGCTCTCGATCATCGTCGACGCGGGCTTTGGAACTCCTTAATCGATTGAGCTATCGGATATAAATTTTTTATTTTATTTTATTTTTACGATGCCCGACCGATCTTTTTCCTAAGCATTATCGATTTATTGCCACTGTTTTGGACTCGAATCGAAAGTGTTATGAAATTCTTTTTATCCATCTTTATCGCGTGGAATTTTTTCTTTTTGTTGACATTTTTTTTTATTTTTTTTTTCGAAATTACTTTCGTAAGCTGTATCGTTTTATTGCCACTAAAAATTGGATATGCGCGCCGGAGATTGTTCCATTAACTAGCGCCTGGCTGGATATTCGCAACATTCATGTTTTTTTGGTTTATAGCTGCAATCCTCTTTCCGCGTCGTCGGATCGATCGGCGGAGCTTAATTTACGCTCGCTGGAGAGCTCAATCAAGCCGGTTGCTTATTCGGAGTGGATTTTCTCCCGTACCGGTATTAAATGCTCTTTTCCTCTTATCTTCACTTTTTTCCCCGTCTCTCGTTTACTCCGACGATTTTGCTCGTCTACTCAGCGAGGATCTCATCTTTCGGCGATGATCGGAAATGCCCTTCGAACGCGAATCCCATTTTGGCTTCGAACGCGAAACCCTTCTTCGGAACGAACGCGAAACCCTTCTTCGGTTCGTCACGCGATACTCCTGATTCCGTTCTGAGAGCTTTGGCCGCACGAACGCAATACTCCCTCGAACGGAGCGAACTCTGGTAACGGAAACCCCGGAACTCCGAGAATTTTGCTTTCCTCGTCCGTTATCTCGTCGACCGTGCGAAATGATTCATCCGAGACACTCCTCTCGATTACCATGCATTATACAATTTGACCGACTTTGATCGAGCGAAGATTCGGAGCGAAACGTTGCGCGAGCTCCCTGAAACAGAGACCGAACCACCCAATGGGTCTTCAGAGGACCACCGGACTTTTTTTTATTTTTTTAAAATTTTTTTTATTAATAATTGTCTATGAAATTATTGTTTTTTTGTTCGTGAAAAAATATCGCTGAAATGTTTTTTTTTTAATATATTAAAAAAGGAGATACGCTTGTTTTGAATTTTTCGGCCGTAGTTTCTTTGGTTCTCGATTCTCGGTTTTAGGAATCGAAACGCTGCACGAATTCCCGGAAACAGAGACCGAACCACCACTCAACGAGTTTTCTGGCGGAGCGCCGGTTTTTTTTTTTTCATTAATAATTGTCTACGAAATTATTTTTTTTTTTGGGAAAAAAAAAAAACAAAAATTCGCGCAAGTAGTTTTTATTATATATATATGTATTTTTTAAAGAGGATACGTCTATGACGGATTTGCCACCGGTTCGTTGGCTGATCGCTACTTTCTTTGGTTCCGAATCCTCGATTTTTTTTTTTTTTTTTTTTTTTTTTTTTTTTTTCAAACTCCGACCGACGAGCGCTTCCTCTCGACTGTGGACATTCCAGGAAATCCCGGGGGTTTTACGTTACGGTCATGAAAATTTTCACAGCTCCGAACTTCGATGGACCACGTTGCTCGATATAGTATGCACGCGATGCCGCACGAGGTTTCACCCGCTATTTTTACACACACAGTCTCCGAGTCTTTCACGGAACACAAAGTTTGTTGACGTTTCTATTTTCATGAATTTTATTTTACTTTTTTTCTCGTTAAAAAAAAAAAAATTTTATTTTTATTTTTTACGTCAAGCAAGCGAAGAGCATCCAGCGCGGTTTCGAAACCGACTCTCCGCTCTCTCGGCGGCCTTGTTTTTCTTCTTTTCCTTCGTCTTCTTCTTCCGCTTCTTCGGGTTCTTCGGCGTAAAACACGATCATTACCTCAGCCCGTCAGCGTTCAACATCTCAATTTGTCATGAAAGGCTCGAGACTCTTTTCTATCAGTCACGGATATTCTCGCCAACTCCTAATTTCGTCGTTTTTAAAGTGCCTTCGACTGCATAGTCACAATTTTGTGAAACCACCAAAGATAAATAAAAATTCTATCAATCACGAAAATTTTGATTCCTCTTACGTGCGCAACTTAAATTGTGCAACGTAAATTGTGCAATTAAAATCCCGTACACGACGAACTTCCGTTTTATTCCGACAAATTTCAACAAATATTTTTATGACAGCGAGAACGAAATGTAAAATCTGTCTCGCCTCTCAGTGTTCGCTCGGAGTGTCAACGATATCGCTTTCGTTGCATCGACCGATGGCTTCGTCGATTTATCCGACAACTGTGAAAATTCTTGATTTCGTTGACTTTTAATTTTACGTCACTTTGTTTATTTAATCAACGATAATTCGTTTGTGTTATCGAGCGGCGATGAAAATTTTATTTTTCGTTGACTTTTAGTGTTTCGTCACTTTGTCGATTTTCATTAAAAAATTGTTCATTTAATTTATCCAATGGCTATGAAAATTTTCGTTTTCGTCGACGTTCAATGTTTCACCACTTAGTCGATTTTATTATGAATTATTAATTTAATTTATCCGACGGCCATGAACGAAAAAATCGTCAACTTTTAATGTTTCCTCACTTCGTCGATTTAATATTGAAAATCATTAATTCGATTTATCCATGCGTCGTGAAAATTTGATTTTGTCGTTTAATTTTGACCTCACCTCGTTGGTTCAATAAAAAAATCATTCACCGACTTTCGCGATCGTCAAAAGTGTCCGCGCACTCGGAAAGATCGTTCGTCTCCGGTCGAGAAAATTTTTCGGAGCGAGTAATTTGTATGTCAGTGGGATTGCGCCCGAAATCCCGCTGAGACGAAGCCGCGAGCTCGCGCAGCATCCTTCCTCGCGATCTTCCTCGCGGTCGTCTTCGGTTCGACTAGGGCGATACGAGCCGAGTCGAACTCGCGGAAGCCGTCGCCCGACCGTGTGTCGTTTTCTCCCACGAGACAGCAATCCGCTGGAAGCCGGCAGGGCCAAACGGTCTCCGAATCTTGTTTTTATTCGGGCCCGCTGCCGCTTCTCCCGCCTTTCTTGTCCCCGCTGCGGTTTCGAACTCGACGATCGGTAACCCGAATTCGTACGACAAGATCGCCCGATTTTTTTTTTTTTTATTAAAAGTGTTTTTTATTGTTACAAAATTTTTCTCAAAGACGGAACAGCGGATCGTCCAAAAAATTCCATTTCTTGCTCCCAAGAGCGCGCTCGCCTGATCGAACCGCTCTCATCAGCCCTTCTGTTTATTTAAATAAAATCCAATATTCGGAATTCTCGCCCACTCTGCACTAAGAATTTAATTTTTTTTTCCGAGTATCGCAGGTTTCGGGAAGACTGTTAAATTTACTACGGCTGTTCAAACTTGTTTTAAGCGCAGATTTTATTTATGACTAATTTTTTTTATCATTCAAAAAATTGTTGCAAAATTTTCCTCAAAAACGGAACCGCCTATCGTCCAAAAAATTAGAGTTTTCGTTCTCAAAAAAGCACGCTCCGTTGATCGCTCCTTCTGTTTATTTAAACAAGATTAAAAAATTCAGAATTCTCGCTGCAATTCTAAACTCAGCCGATTTTGTACTGAAAATGCAATTTTTTTTTTCGTGTATCGGAAGTTTCGAAAAGACTTCAATTTAATACCGCAGTTCAATTTTTTTAAGCGCACATTTTGTGTTCATCTTATTTTTTTTTTTTTTCGTTCAGAAAATGTGCAATATGGATTTTAGAAAAATATCTTGTCGATTGGATTCGTAAATTCGAAGCGACGCTCGGTCGATGGTCGACGGAGGGATTGACTCGCCGGTCGGACTTCTTTTCTCCGAGAATCCGTGCTTCGCCGATGCTTCGTTATCTGCAAAGAAAAAAAGTAAGGGTTTAGCGCATAAAAAAAAAAAAAATCGAATCCAAAGATAAGGACCACGTGCCGCAAGGATTCGAATATGGCAAGATTGTATAAATATAAATTCAGGATACAAAAAATTCCGTCGGTAAAAAAATATCGAATCTCCATCGAGATAAATTTTATATATATTCCCGTGATATTAGCAGTTGAAAGAGGCATATGCTATCTTGCGCGCTGCTATAGTGTTAAGTGAATTATATAGTATTACACAGACGAAAACTGGTTTCTTCCAATCGGTCGATTGCCAGAGAATTTCTATTTTTTTTTTCTTCCGTTCGATATTCCACTCTCCCCCCCTCCTGCCCGTACATTTCTTCGTTGCTCGTATATGCTAATGGGCAATCTTGGGATCTCTCATAGTCATTTTTATTTATTTTTATTTATTTTTATTTATTTTTATTTATTTTTATTTATTTTTATTTATTTTTATTTATTTTTATTTATTTTTATTTATTTTTATTTATTTTTATTTATTTATTTTAAGTCTAGGGTCTTATCGAATATTTTCGATGCTGTTGCTAGCCGATGTTTTGGCCATGATATGTACATATGGTGGGTAGATAGTGCTACATAATTTCTGGGATATATTACGTGGCGCCGGATGAGGTCGACGCGAGTTGCCAGCGTAGGCCCGACGCCCCTGGGCGAATTGCAGTAACAGCTCGTCCGATGTATTACGAGAAGTCTGTTGACGAGACGAACGCGCCCGAACGATTTGCTTTGCTTACTTCCTGGACTCGTTAAAAGTCATACCGTATAAATATCGTTTCGCTGCATAACGTCCCATCGTTCGTGCCGCGACATTTCCACCGGGCGAGTTAATTACTGGCAAGTGTCGGCGTGATACGCGTCGCACGTTACAGGATATAATGGTGTTGATTTATTCGTTTCCTGGGGCAAGACCCCTGAAGACAACGTGCCCGAAACATGCAGCGATCACTCATAATACAATGTCGCGATGGAAAATTTAACAATTAATGTCATTGAATTAATTAGTTGAATTTAATTTATTTTATTTTATTTCAGTAGTAGTAATTGTATTTATTGAGAATGTTTTGCATGGTGCAAACGTCGATATATTTAGGATATTATTAAAAGCATTTATTTGTATTTCCATTGCTAATGAGCCATCAAGCTAAGCCCTTCAGCCCTTTTATAATATTTTAGGAGGAGTACAAGAATTGTATTGGACAAAATGTTTTCATGAGTAAGCGGGTGTTTACAATTGTCACGGTAGTATTTCCCTTTGCTCAATGGGACATCGATCGGAGTCTTATAGCCCGATTTTATTTTATTTTATTTTATTTTATTTTATTTTATTTTATTTTATTTTATTTTATTTTATTTTATTTTATTTTATTTTATTTTATTTTATTTTATTTTATTTTATTTTATTTTATTTTATTTTACAAGAATTCATTGGCTAGAATGTTTACACGAGTAAGTGGGTGTTTACAAGTTTTTTCGTGGGTGTTTTCCTTTGCCAAATTGGCCATCGACCGGAGTCCCTCCACCCCTGTAGCTCCTATTTGTCTGGTTGCCCGCCTTTATTTGCGAGGAAAAGTGGGAGTGCGATGGTGTTGTACATGACTTATTTTAGAAAGATTAAATGCGACTATGTGCTGTGGAGTATGTTCAGGATTTCTATTATTGCGAGCGTCGAAAATTTGTGTTTTGTTCTTGCATCTGGAGATCGGTTATTGCATGAATTTGCAATAGTTTGCGCTAAGTCTGAGCTTAGGTTGTCGATACGCTCCTTTATCGGTATTCTTTTTGAAGTTTCGTATACTAGGAGATTTGAAGGATTGTGGAGGATTTTATTTTATTTTATTTTATTTTATTTTATTTTATTTTATTTTATTTTATTTTATTTATTTTATTCCATTTTATTTTATAAAGCTGAGGTGAAGCTGCAGATCGATTCGCAGCCCTTCAGTGAGAAAAACGATCGAGGGCGACTTGTACGGAATCGCGATGTCGCGATAATCGTTTACCTCAGTCATATTTGAGTGAGCATTATAAAATTTTTGGTCTGGTCCACTTGTTCCCACCATCGAAGATTTTAGCAATTTTTTTTTAACGCCACATTCATCAAACCTTGACTGTACGCATAAAATTCGTTATGATAAAAGGTCTGGTACCATAGGAGTGAACTGAATCGAGTACTTTCACTTCGCGTCAATGAATCGATGGATTCAATCGACTTCTCGGAATGTATCGGCTCAAATTGTCGAAACAAGTATGACGCCATCGAAGTCAATATGACTTATTGGTTTCATTAATACTTTCATTAATAATTCATTAATAATCGAACGTTCATTATCGAGGATAAATGTAGTATAGCTACACGATTATTGTCCGATAAACATGTCGAATTTCCGATCAAACGATAATTAATGCCTACCTTAATTTGAGACGATCGAACATCGACCGGCGCGCGAGAATATGAATTATTGGATTGTGGCTACACATCCAGCAGTGCGTGGGACTAATTCGATGGTATCGTCCCATTAGTTTTTACGATTTAACGAGGGATGGATTGGGAGTATAATAAAAATGTGTGTATCTACGGCTGAAGGTTCGAACGAGCAGGATAAAAATAGCTTCAAATTACCTGAACAATTTCACTCAATTTATTACTTGTTGTGGATTGGTTTAGGCCTTGTACGGATAGGATTGCCTAGGACGGAGTATCTGAATTTTATTGAGTGTTTTTTTTTTCTTTTTTTTTTCAATGCCCTATCTATATATCACAATTTTGGACACGGCCGATATACATTGACGTGCGAGCGGAGGCACTTGAATAATTTTATCGTTATCATACATTTTTCTTGCTACGACACATTCTCAACGCATCGGCCATCCACAACCGCCCACACAGTTCAATATAGGTAATCTCTCACCACCGGGTTCTCTGCTACGCCCCCCGGAAAATAACGAGCGATAACTCATCTCGTCCCGTATCCGCGTTTCTTGACACACAAACGCTCTTAATACAGGGTAATTCAAGGTGATATGACCAATCGTTTAATGATGTTACGAGGCGAGTCAATCGCCCAGTCGTTTCTAGGAGCTTTTTTATGATCCTGGTGTAGTGACATTTTAATCGGAGCGGCGCGATTGTCATGCCGAACGGCATTTGATCCAGTATCAACCATTTCTCTTTCCAAACACCATTTAGTGGCCGCAATCGTCTGCTGTATGTAAGGTGCGATTTATTTATGTATTTATTTATGTATTTATTTATGTATTTATTTATGTATTTATTTATGCATTTATTTATGTATTTATTTATATTTACTCGGGAGCCGGTGGAGTTCGGTCTTCTTTCACAAGTACTAGGGCTTTAAGGTAGTTCTGTCACGTGGTATTCACTTCACAACAGTTCGAGTACAATGAGATTAAATTGCCAATACTTCTCGATGGTATAAATATCTGAAAAATGCATGCATATGAAAGGTACTGAAAAGATTAAATTGACATAATAATAGTTCCGAAATATTACCAACAAATTAAAAAAAAAAAAATGGACACATCACTAATTCTGCCCCGGTCAATTGATAACATTTTTCCAATACGCGCTTTTGAAATAACATCGCCATGTCACTCAGAATTATCCTATCTTAGATACACTCGCATATCTTTATGTACTCCACGTATGCGTGAACGTTATGTGTATCCTATTTATATGTGCAGTGTGTGCCCGAGAGAGCTCGCTCAATCGCAACGACGAGCGAGGCTTTCCGAGGTCAAACGATTATGCCGGTAAAGGAATTTGCGGAATGGGAATTCCCAGATAGACAGCTCGTGAAACTTGTAGCGCGCTCTCGTTGTCGCCGCACCTGTTTCGCGGCATCCGCCGCGAGCTTTTTGACCCTCCGGCGCGTCTCCGAAAGATCGCGCACTCGGGATTTTCGCGGGTTTCCGAGATCGTTAATTCCCTCGTAAAATAACCGGCGATTAAATTAAATGCTGAAACTTTGGAAAAACTAACGCTTCGGTTGATTGCCGGAAGCTTTTCGCTCGATGCGCCAGAAATTCCGATATTTCTGTACCCAGGACGAACGCCTGAACGCGACATTTAATAATACTGGCGGCGATCGTGCGCTTATCATTTAGTCTCGGAATTTGGTTTTTTATCTTTCGACTTTTATGGATTAAATGTTATTTTCTAAAGAAAAAAACGATGTAGCCGTGGCTATTAATAAACAATGCACATAGTACAAAAGATTTGTATATTTAACAAATCTTTTTTATCCACGAACGTCCACAATTATTTTTTTTGTTGATATTACAAAAAGCATTCGTAAAATTGACAGACATTTTTGTTAAATGAAGATTTTTTTTTGTAAATTTAACAAGAAAATAATTGTGGACGTTTGTGGACAAGAAACGATGATACAATTTTTACTGTGCATGGTCTGTTTTATTCGACTGAAATTGGTGATCGAACGACTCCAGCTTCGGCTCGCGTTGCAGCCGATTGAGCTGCTTTTTTTAAGCGACAACGATACGTGCCAAAAATGCGAGTGTATTTTGGTAGTTTTCGATCAATCGACAATCGGTATGAAAAATTGGATCGGAACTTGAAGGCCCATTTTCGATTCATTTTCTTTTTTTTGAAAATAGTTCGAAGAAGTATTTTCTTCCGTTGACCGCAACTGTTGCATCGATGATTTATCGCGCCGACCGTGACGAATATTTTTCTGAATGGACGACGATGATTCAAAGAGACCCCCCCCCCCCCCGAGTATAATAAAAGAGTTGGCAAGCACTCGTAAAAATATTAACGACCACGACGAGCCGGAAACCGTCGATTGTTCCGGTGGGTTTTCCATCTATCGTCACTGAGGGTGGATCGAGAAACTTTCGCTATTTTCTCACCTGTTGCACACGAGCCGTTACTGATTTACGACGATCGCGCGACCCGACGAGCCTATCGGGCACGGGCACGAGTCACATTCAGCGCCAAGAGCTTAAGAATAAATAAAATATCGAACTTTTAGAAATTCCGCAGCCGTCGCAACACAGCGATTAAAATATATATATATATATATACAGTTACAACATTTTTCGTGATAAATTTTCTCTGGAGCACAAACAACAAGTTATTTGCAGTGAAAAATGTATGCACTTCGTTTTCGACGACTCACCTAAATAATCACCCGACGATCCTTTAAATGCACTCCGGAGGATTTTTTTTTACAATTTTCTTTTTTTACGGAATTATTTAGCTTTTTGAAAAAAAAAAAAAAAAGATTTATGACGAGTTGCACGCGCTAGGGAGACCGCGTGGGAGGAAGAGCAGTCGTGTGTCACGAAGAATTATTAAATGTCACATCGTTCACGTGGAAATCGTGTGCGTGTGTCTAGGATAGAGGTCAAATACGATTTGGCGAGGGCAGCTCGTTTCACCCTCGAACTAACCGCGTGAGTCTCAAGCGTCCCCGAGAAGCCCGTCGAAATAGAGGGGGTGGTTTGCGCCAGCGCGAACAGAGTTGATACGCGACGTAGGTGCGTGCGGCATGTGATTCGTTTGCCGGCGATTGGAAATTCACCTAATCAATCAAAAGATTCGACCAAAATTTATAAGAGCATTTGCAGACCAATTATTGAATACGGGCCATCCAGTTTTTCTCAACTGCAGACACTAAAATAGGCGGCAAATTTTCGTATCCGCAAACGTCCACAATTCTTTTCGTATTAATTGTACACAGAAAAATTTTGCCCATTTTGCAAAAATGTCTGTTAATTCTACGAATGAAAAAAAAAACAAAAATGTCCATTTTACCAAAAAATGTCTGTTAATTGTACGAATATTTTTTTGCAAAATGAACAACGAAATAATTTTAAGGTACTCCGAACGTCTGTGGATTTTACCGAGAGGGAGAAAAGAGCGCTTGATTGTCATTTCCACGTTGCCGGAGGATTGAACGACAAGAGAAGACTCGGTCGATAGTGAGAACCGAAAGCAACAACATATTCGCTTGTACGATGAATTAATAAAAATAATAGCTTGTTTCATTATATTGACGGCTGTTTCATTTCCATTGACCTTATACAATTGTAGACAAACAAACAGTATGTAATTGTCCCTAATTCCACAATTATTTTCGTGTTCGTTTTACAAAAATGTCTGCTAATTTTACGAACATTTTTTTTTTTTTTTTTTTTTAATTAACTAACAAAATAATTGTGGGCGTTCGAGGACAAAAAAAAAGTCCGTTGAATCTACGAGTCTTTTTTACTGTCTTAAGGGAACGCTTAAAAACAAAATGAAAACGGCTGAAACCTGCGCACTAAGATGCCTAATACATATCTTCAACCTCAAAAGTCATTTGCACCCCCCCCCCCCCCCCCCCCCGAATACACTTTTATGCACGACAATAGGAATCACGCCGATAATTCAAAGATCCAAGGTACTCACAAAAAAAAAAAATTTGCCGTAAACCAAGTCGACAATATTAAGCCACTGCATACACAAGCGCTTAAGCATACTTCAGATTTTCCATTTAAACAATTTTTCAACGATTTGAATTAATGGCCAACAAACATACAAACTTAAGCCTACAAACTTTTTAGTCACGGTCTAAGGAAAGGAAATAAGAATCTTCCAAATACCAAAGCAAATGTTGGGCCGAAGAACTCAGATCGATGACCTTTTGTCAAGGTGCAAGTATAATTGTCATCAGGTATAAAACTAGTACAGGATGATAACTGTACAAATGTATAGCAATGGCAAAAAAATTGTCCTACTCACTAACGAAAAGGAACGTTCAAAAAAAAAAATTTCGTTGGACGAACAAAATATTGCAATGCCTCAAAAATATTTTTGCGAAAACACCCAACCAATTTGCGAGCCAACCAATTTTTTAGCTGTACCAACAATATATTTATATTTGAAGATCCTTGCCCGTATCTTTAGTTGATTCGACCGTATTTTTTTTTTTATCGGTGTATACATTTCAATATATTATCGTACGGGTTAAGATCTCTTTGTACATGAGAGGCAAGGATTTTGGGGAGAGCGGGGCAAAATGGTCCCGTTTTCCATTTCAGATGAGAGTTTTTTTTTTTTTTTCACGTCCGGCGAAAAAAATTACCCCACGCTAGCCTAATAGTATGCTGATTCGGATCGCTACGAAAAAAATTTCGTGAACGTCAGTATTCTCCTGATTTACCCTTCATACATATATTTACATGTTTCAATTTTTTTTTTTTTTTTTTTCATACATCCATTTCAAGGGTTAAAAGCCTCGTCAGAAAAAAGTTATTTCGTTCTTCCATAAATGAACATTTTTTTTCTCGATTTTTTTTTTTTTTCGTCTTCACGCGACGCCTCGGTGCTTTTGCCTGCTGTTCTTTATCGGTGGCGAAGAATGTTCCAGACTGCGATGTCCAAGAGACAGCTTCGATCGGTGTGAATCTCGTGTCGACCGTTTAAACCGTCGTCGCACTTTCGCCCAGCATTCCCGACCCACGCGACTCGTCCGAGAAATTAATAACTCCTTTATTTATCCGACCTATATAAATTCAATCGCGGACACGGCGAGCTGACTCGAGAGATTCTCATCGTTCACTTCGTTCCCCTTTCGCACGCATTTACACCGACCGTCAATGTTTCGCACGCATTTATACCGACCCTCCATAAAGCTTCACGTGCAATCAATCGTCGATCCTCTTCGCCGGTTCCTCCAAATCGAAATGCATTCGCCTCATAATTTTTTATAATAATAATAATAATAATAATAATAATAATAATAATAATAATAATAATAATAATAATAATAATAATAATAATAATAATAATAATAATAATAACAACAGCAACAATAATAATAATAATAATAATAAATAATTATATGGTAAATCGGGGTGATGAGCCATAATGTTTTAAGCAATAGAAATTGGAGGTTAACGTCAAAGAAATCTTAAAATTTTGATCGTGACCAACTCTAGAAACATCGAACTGAAGTAATTCACTCAGAACTTTCGATATTTTCGATGCGTGATTTTATTGCAGCTTTATAAATAAGTATAAGTATTTGCGATCGGCCATATCACCGGGACACTGCCGGTGCTATGGCCAGAGTAACAATGGTCGTCGATTGGGCCCAGAGAAGCATAGAGGTATCGCACAAAACATGTCTCAGTATATTTTATGTTGACTGCAGGAACTACACAAAGACAATAATTATCTCCGTCAAATGTTTCGGATCGCAAACTAAAACAAAAAAAAAAGGTTTTACTGGCCATATCGTACTGACCTTTGCACATACAATCTTATGATTTTCGGGGCATTCGTATTCGATCCACATGCACTAAAAACTGTGCAAACGGCAGCGACATACGTTTGTTGCCTTAACAGATCTTATCTCACCCTAATGTTATTATATTATAATATTACTTTATATATCTTCAGATATGAATCTTTCGAAACTTCCATCACGCCTCATTGCTATTGTATTATTATCAGAGTTGGGCAAAATACTTGAAAATACTCACAGTACAAAATACAAAATACCTTTCGTACGTACAATATATTTATAAGTACTGCGTTTAAATACTTTTTAAGATACCTCGTAACAATCAATACGGACGGATGGATGGACGGGAAGGGTGGACCATCCATTCCGTCCGGACTAACCGTGCAGCCCTTGTATGGAGAAACGCAAAAGTACTTTGTATTTTGTACTTAAAGAGCCCGAAAGGTACTTAAAATACCGGCAAAGTATTTCGGTACTCAATACACGTATTTAAAATCCATAAAATACTGCCCAGCTCTGATTATAACATGATATTATAATTTATAATGATAATTATTATTTGCATTATTATATTTTGAGCAAAACGCAATGCAATTGATACATATCGTTATCGACTTAGGCTCGACGGGATATTCGACACGACCCTTTAACATTTTTGTTGTTAGCGAGCATCAAAAAGATAATGTAAGCTTGACCGCATCGAACGCAGTTCCCATCTGCCGTTAGACGACGACTTGGAAAAGCATTTTTCAACGAATAAAGTTGAGTAGTGCTTGAGGTTGAAACTTTTAAAGTGACTGGTGCAATTTTCATGTTAAATAAGTTACCGCAACGGCGAGGGGTTGCAAAAGTTTTGTGAAACTTTTGTCGGGCTCTGTTTAATACAGCACGATAATGGGTTATGACAGCGATTATTCGACGCTCTCCCGCTCGCCGGTGGATGACCGATTGTCGTTTGACCGAAACTCGATTAAACGTAATTGAATTTGGCTCGCGGCCACCAACGACCGCGAGGCCCTCGCGGTTAATCGCTTCGCGCAGCGTTCGTCGAAAAGTGCTCTCGGAAACGTTCGCGTAATTTTCGTACCATCGCCAGCCCACTTGTATCCACGATTAAATCAATTCCGTTCGACTGTTCATCGCTGGCGATCGAGCTTTATCGGCTCCTCCGCCGACCCTGTTAGTGTACCGTCGCTTTTTTTCTTCTTCATCGCTTCTTTTCTCGAAAACTCCCGCGACCGCACTTCAAGGCAGACGGCGCAATTAAATGAGACAGCGAAGCTCTGCGAGGGGCGCGTTTTACCCTCGTGATTTTTTTTTTTTTTTTAACAACTGTCGTTTTATCGTAGCACGTTTTGGGAATTGATATTTTTATTTCATTTATTTTTCTTATAACTGTTAATCGCTGTCTCGTTGTGAAACGACGAAGGAACCGCTAACGAGACTAAGGGAGTTGCAGCGTTTCACACTGCAGTGTAAAGTATGAAATTGAAGTATGAAAATGAAAAAAGTATGAAATTGAATTTACCGGACTGGAAGTTCTTGTGCAAAAACTGGTATATTAAATTTCGTGTACAATTGTGATGAAAAATTTATGTTCAGTGTGCTAAAAACATTGGGAGTAGTTTGTTTTTAATAATTTTCCTTAATTTTACTATGAAAGTACTGTCATTTTTGTCATTTACTTTAATTTCAATGACAAAGTATATTCATTTTTCATCACAATCGTACACTAATCGGTTCCATTAACCATCTCGATTCGATAAAAAGAAGTCTTCCGTCTCGTAAGAACCTCGCTCGGTTCCGCAGGCTTCCTCTTTCTTCCGCGATGTCTCGTGATCTAACTACCGAGATATTTATTTATTAATATTTTATTGTCGTATTTATTTGTTGGTTTATTTATTGACTCAAGTGAAAACGGGCCGAGCCCAATTATAATTAGATGGGAAAACTCCATCGACCCATTTGTTATAGTGAGGTACTTTATTTTTTTCTCAGCCTTCGGAGATCACAGTGCGAAATCAACGAATTGCGTAGGCCGAGCATTGGGCTCGACGATTACACATCATATATTTTTTATTATTCGGTCAGCCTCATTAGCATTGTGCTTCAATGAGCACTACCAATTTGGGCGGCCGATGTTTTTGGTTGGCAACGAGAGAGCCAGAGGTCGACGGGTAATTCGATCTCGCTACGGTGACTCTCTTGCCTCTGTTCCGTTTTCGAGAAACTTTCGGTAATTTCTGTGGAGGGTTTTTTTTTTTTTCTTTCCTTCTATATGAAGAGAAAACTTCTCGTAACCGAACGCTCTCCGTTCGGGTTCACGCAGGGAATAATCGTTGCACGAGTTGATCGATGCGGTCATTGCGGTTTTTTTTGTTTCTTTTTTTAAGGCAGTAGCGAATAGTGTTGACTTCGCATAAGTTTCAGATAAATGAGATGGAACTACAGACACTTCTGGATGGTATAAAAATCTGAAAGAAAATCAAGCATATTATGAAAAGGTGCTGAAAAGATTAATTTTCCAAAATAATTATTTCAAAATGTTATTAACAAAATGATGATTTTTTTTTTTAATGAAAATGTTTTGGTCATTTCTGAATACGTGTGAATTTTTTCTGATTTTTAAATTCGCTGTGACATTTTTTTATATGGGAAAAATGTATAGAAAGTCACGAAATTCAAAGTGAATTAAAAAATTTGAAAAAATTTATTCGTATTCAGAAAAATTAACGAATCATTATCATTAAAAAAAAAGTTAGGTTTCCGGGAGATTTGTTGAATCATTTAATTTACATCAATGAGTTAATAGCCTTTTTGAAATTATTGTCATGCAAAATTAATCTTTTCAGCACCTTTGATACGCATGATTTAAAAAACAAATTTTATATCATCCAAAAGTGTTTGCAATTCCCTCTTAATTCTCTAAAACTTATGCCAAGTGAACGCCATCCGAAGATTGTGTTTCCTGCGGTTGCAAAGAGGGCTTTAAATAGATATTTATTCAATTAAAATAAACATTCAATTAATTACAATAGTTATCTATTTGCGGCACATCCGTCCATTTTCTCCTCGTGTCTACACGCGGCCAAAAATAACAATTTTCACAAATTTTTCACGGTGCACAAAAAACGGGAAAATCAAACATAGAAGCCTGGTCCATTTTGCCCCACCTACATAAACCCCGGATCGACGAGACGAGCGTGTCGGACAATGTCCTAGACGGGTTCGGACGCAGAGGCTATTGCCTTCCATTCCGTTTCTTTTTTTTACTTTCGGAAGGGCTCGAGACTCTTTCACTTTCGCCCTCAATCTCCGCCTCCTAAATTGTGCCTTCGCGTATATTGTATTTCCGGAGAAAATAAAGCATTGCCTTGGCTTGTTTACGAAGAGGATGAATCAAAGAAGCCCTCTCGCTTTTGTCCGCGAACGTATGGCAAAGAACATTCGGACACCCACTTGCCCACTCGTGCGTACCTATATATATAGGTACAACTATACCTATATGTACAACTGTACCTATACATGGAGTTGAGGATATAGGATATACCTCAACTCCACATATTGTGTGTACGACAGGCTGTCCGGCGTCGATTTATTACACTTCTGGATCGTTTCACTATTCCTCATTCCCTTGTCTGTCGGGCTGGATTGTCGTTTTAAACTGCTCGCCCATACACACATACACACACACGCGGGCTTTACCTATCGCGTGTCAGTTCGCTAATAAACGGAGCGTTATTAATTAACCGTAACTAACCCGCTCGCGATGTTCTTAATCAGTCGAAACGCGACTGCCAGCATAGCGTATGTGTGCAATTTACCATTTTGGAAAATTTACGTACGTGCAGGTGGATGTGCATGTGACGATCCATTAGCGTCGCACGGATGAGTTATCATTTCAATAATGACGGAAAAGTATTTCATTCGAACTGGCGGACACGTGGAGCTTGGACCGAAAGGTCGAACGTGAGAACATCTGATGGAGCAGTTAATTCAATAAATTCAATTGACACTGTGTCGTCGCGATAAATCTGGGCCTGGGCAGATTGTTCTCGATCGTTCGAAGAGGAATTGTCATTGACCCTTGGATGAGGAAGCGGGAGGAGTGGTGCGAATTATTGATTTGAATTAGAGTCTGATTTTCGGGTTAACGGGTCGTAGGAACTTCAAAGTTTGGCTGGCTCTTGTTACTTTTCTTCGTTGCATTGATTAGAAGGAACCGGATTGAAGGTATTTAAAAAAAGTTCTACACTTGGAGAAGGTTCTGATGGAAATTATCAGCAATCTGGTAAAAACCTAAAGAACTTTCAGGTATAACGGAGCGTATTAAACTTAACACATTCCGCTAGAAAAAAATAGTATCAATTACTGATGCGAATTAGAGTCTGATTTTCGGGTTGACGGGTCGTGAGAAGTTGAAAGCTTATCTGGCTCTTGTTACTTTTCTTCGTTCCATTGATTAGAAGGAACCGGATTGAAGGTATTTAAAAAAAGTTCTACACTTGGAGAAGGTTCTGATGGAAATTATCAGCAATCTGGTAAAAACCTAAAGAACTTTCAGGTACAAGGAACTACAGCGACATCCTGGCTAATGTTCCTATTAAACTTAACACATTTCGCTAGAAAAAAAAAGTGGTATCTTTCGCTGGCGCAGATATTGTCCGAATGACCGGTAATTTTTGCACGATTATAGGCACTTTTTTCTAGAAAATATAAGTAATTCTTACTAGAAAATATAGTAATGTGTACTGTGTAGATTTTACCGGCATATTATGTCGATCAAATTTTTTTGTATTTTGCAAAATTTTGTCATCTTCCCTTTTGGAAAAACATGACCATCTGGGTCCGATAAAAATTTCTATGGCCCCTGTGAAAATGTCACATTTCTTCAAAACTTCTTTGACTGTACTACAGTTGGCTGTCCGGGTCGCTGGTGATGGAGCTGACGTTGACTGGTCCAAATTTACCGTATGACTTGTGGTAATTTATCCGAGATCTTTCTCTCACGGCAGCGATGCACAGTAAAAAAAAGTTTGCACTTTTTACAAAAACTTATTGTCAACAAACGACAACAACTTTTTATTTGTTAATTCTCCGATCGGACAAACCGGTTGTAGTTTTGCAAACAAAAGTACAAACTAAAATTAATGACACGCTAAATAAAAGGACAGATTTGTATATTCAATGCTGAACGAACGAGTTTTTGTAACTTATTTAATAAAATTAGTTTTAGAAAAGATCTTATTTCGATTTTACGAAATTATTTTTTACTGTGGATGTGATTTGTTTTGTGTATTTTTTTTGTATTGTCAATGGTACGAAAAAAAATGGTTAACAACCTTGATGGATTTTGACCTAGGCAAAAAGACCCTTCGGTATGTGAGTGGTTAGGATTCTTCGCAGGGCATTTTTTTTTAGCTGTGAGGAAACGCGAAAGTAATTTATAACCGAATACGAGGCTTGAGAAATGGTTTACTGGGTTGGTTATTCGTTACAGCGGAGTTTGCGGCCTCGACGGCATTTTTTCGAGAGTTAAGGCACCAGTAAAGAGCAGATTGTGCGCTAAACTGAGGAATAACTTCCCTCACATATGGACACTCTATATGTAGCCGATTTCCATGTCTCTTCATTGTTAAATCGCACCGTCATATTCACCACTCCAACCCTACTATGAAAATTCAGCGCAACCCCAACGTTCAAAAATCGTCTCCCATAAAACGTAGCGTTGAATATCGATGTGGACGGTGCAGATATATTTACGGTGAATCGGAACAGTTGGACCACCATCAAACATCTCTCGATACGCGCTGATGATGTTTTTATCAAACATTTCTTTTCCGAAATTTCATAAACAAATTCGCGAATATTAAACCGTCTCGCTTCGCGGTATTTAAATAAATAACTGTGCCGAGTCTGAGAAAAATGATTTTTTAATTTTCTTTTTTTTTTTAATAGTATTTTTATTGCAAAGGAAATTCTCTGACAGGCCTGGAGGATTGAAGCGAAGTGTATATTATTTATATTTTTATACTTGAGAAAAATCATTTTTTTATTTATAATTTTTTTATGGTATTTTTTATGGCAAAGATAACGATCTGACAGTCGTGGAGGTTGACGAACCGGAGCGGGCTTAACCGGATCGCGTTACGTGCTGACGCGAAGTGAATATTTTTTTTTTCTCGCGACTCTTCTCCCCCTCTATTGTTCCCGACACTGTGCGTTCTCCTTATCTCACCCTTCCTCTGTCGTCCTCAGCGGTGTGTTTACCAACTTTTTGCACAAAAATACGTGATATTAAATTTCATGAGAAAAAATATACTGTGTGGGAGGACGAGTCGACGAGGAGTTTCGCGAGTTTCGACGGTCTTAAACGCTAAAGACATTCCGGGTTGGGATAATCCGGACGAGACCTTTCAGCCCATAGGCCTCTATCGGTTCTATCCGACTTAAGATTGTTTTTTTTTTGTTTTTTGTTTTATTTCTTTCTCTTAGCTTCTACGCCCTTCTCGCTGAGAGGTCGTTAACCCCAGTTGCCCTTTGCGAACTCTTGTCCGTTCGAACTCCCGAAGTTCCGAAATTATTCGCAAAGCAGACTTTTTTTTTTTCCGTTTCGGAACTCTTTGACAAGAGGCATGCAAATGCTGATCCGTCGAGGAAAGATGTTCGCAATAGCCCATCGGCTGTTCCATACGAGAGTAGAGCTGGGCAAAGTATCAAAGAAATACTTCAAGCACAAACTACAAAGTATCACAAGTATTTGGATTAACAAGTACTTTTTGTACTCGACGTATTTCTCGAGTAGTTTGTGTACTTGAAGTATTTCTCGAGTACTTTGCGTACTTGAAGTATTTCTCAAGTAATTTTTTCAAGAACTTTTCGTAATTAGTTTCGTAGGGTCAAACATTGTCTAAGCTTAAAAAAAACAACACACAATTCTGAAAACATGACTTTCAGCCAGTCAAATATTAATATGTATTAAGATTTATTTTCTATAGTGTTTAGAGTTTCACGACTCGTCTTGTCACGTGTTTACATGTCATTGATGTAGATTTATAGTTAACACGACGCACGATGTGTCAATCGCCACACAAATTTATACTTATTGAAAAAGTTTAAAGACAATCATATGGTTAATAGAAACAGGATGTCATGCTACTCATCGAGTATCCTTAATGTCAGCGTGCACTCAAAAAGTACTCGTATTTGGTACTTGAAATCATAAATAAGCACTTGAAGTACTAAAAAGTACTCGTATTTAGTAATTGCAATCATAAATAAGTACTTGAAGTACTAAAAAGTGTGCTCGTATTTGGTACTCGAAATCATAAAAAAAAACTACTAAAAAAGTACTTGAATTTGCTACTTAAAATCGTAAAAAGTACTTGTATATTTCAACTACGTACTTGAAGTACTAAACAATTACCCGATATTTCAAGTACGGGCCAGCTGTGTACGACAGGCGTCCCATCGTACGAAAGGGCTCTCCAGAGTATCAGCCAGACAGCCCGTTCGTTGCCTCTCGCTGATACCCTGGCTCCGCACTTGTTATCCCCGCTCTGAGAGATTGAATTTAGCTCCTAAAAATAATAGAGCCCGAACGGCCGTTCATCCTTAGCTCGACGTATATCGGATATTTACCATATACCAACTCGTGTGCGGTCATAAAACGGAGGTACTCTGAACGAATTCTCGGGCAATTTGACGAAACATATTTGCTTGTGTGTCGAAATCATACGAGCTCCATTTTCATTAAAAAAAAAAAATATAGCATGGCATACACAGTATGAGTTACAGTAAAAATTTCACAAAACGTCTTGTAAATTTGTAATATTCATTAAATATCAGTATCTATAAACTTGAATATAAGATAGTAAAAATAATTACATAAAATATAAAATTAAAAATAGTAACGATATAAAAATATTTATAAAACAAAAATTACAAAAATCTTACTAGTCTATTCGTCTCAGTGCCGAAAAAAAAAAAAAAAAAAAACCAAATCGAAACAAAAATCCATCCCTGCACCGAAAAAAAAAAGGTTTGGTAATATTAAACTGCGCTGCGGTTGCGGCTGGCGAAGGAAATATTTGGTCGATTGAAAGAAATATTTAATCGATTGAACGAACATGTAGTTTTTTGACCTAATATTTAGTTGCTTCAACGAATGGTCACTTGATTTGAGCAAACATTTTGTTCAATCGACCAAACATTTCCTTCGTCATCCGCAACCGCAGCTTGGTTGATATTTTTTTTCGGTGTGGAATTATGATCTAACATTCGACGAAGATATTCCGAAATGCATCCATAAAGTGAGCTTCCCCAAACGCAACGCGTCGAAGATCGTTTGCGGGTCAATGTAATGCACGAACAGCCCGTGCGAGTGACAATGACGAAAATTCGTATGGTGTCTCGTGCGGTAAATCGTGGCATCGAGTTTCTCGGGCGAGCCTGCGAAGGTGTGCGGTGGGCAAAAATATGCAAGCGGTGCCGAAATTTGTCGGCCGACTGCATTGCGCAAAGCGGCGATTCGGACGACAGAAGCGAGGCAGCCCCGTCGGGAAAGCACCACCGGCACCTGTGGATTATGGGCTTCCCCTACGAGCGTCAACCGCATATTTGTGATTCTGGTTGCCGATCGTTGCTCCGAAAGTCCCTTCCGCCCCGGTTGTTCCCTCCGCTGCGAGCAGCTCCGCACTGTTCTCCGTCCCTGTGGCTGCGGTTCGCGCGAATTATTCCGACCGGCCGTCCGAGGGAATCTGAGTCGCGATAGACCGATGCACGGAATCGATACCGCGAACCGGAGTGAGGGTGCGAGATACAGTAGAGCGCCGTTTATCCGAGCTAATGTGGAGAGAGCGTACGTCCGATAAGTGAAATCTCGGATAAAACGGCTAAGATACTCGATTCAAACTTGCACTACTATTATATGTTTTTTTTAAACCCTTCATGCTCACTCATACACTGAGAAAAAAGTTGAAAATTCAAATTTTCATAACGCTTCCTCATAAAAGTTTCAAGTTAAACATTTTTATATCACTTTCTCATAATGGTACTTTATTTGTAAAGATCCTTCTACGAGAAAGCATTTACTATATTTTTGGATACAGAGGAATATGGAGTAAGGGGGTTACTTTATGCGCGGATAGAAAAAGTGCGATACGCCAACGTCGCGTACACGGCGCTATATGCGCGAAGGGTGAATTATATTGAAAACGGAATTATGGACTTTATCGCACCGATTCCACTCGTCGCCGCGTTACTTTATTTAGAGACAATCGTTTTTATCCGCTCGCACCCACGCGGACGACGTCGGAGCCAACAACGTTTTTATCCCTCGACGCTTGTCGATGAGCTCGTACGTATATTTATATCCGCAATTTCCGGTCGTCGTGAAAGTTTCAAGACTACCCGGAAGTCCCGGTACTCGATAGTATTTGTATTTGAAAAAAAAAAATACGGACACTCGATTAGCGTACAAGCGGTGTACGTTTATCGTTGAGGCGTGGCGAGGAGTTGAAAGAAATTATCTGATCCGAGTTTTATTGCTATTCGTCCGGCGGAAAGAGCTGACCGTAAATGGAAGGCTTTCAAAAAATTAAAAAAATAAACATAATTAACGAATTTAAAAAAAAAAATTAAAAAAATTCTGGAAGTGAGGTACGGACAATCCGAATATGCGATGCAAATTTAATAATTTTTTGCCGAGCCATTTGAAAGTTATGTCACTTCAACGAAAAACGGATATAATACTATTGTGCTCGAAAGGATCAATGAGATTATTAAGAGAAGAGTTGATAACAATTATTTGATCGGACTTTTGTTGCTATTCGTTCATTCACTCGAAAAGGGGAACCCTTTGGAACGCTTTGACAATATAAAAACAATAAACGTAATTAAAGAATCAATTTTTTTTTTTTAAATTCTGGAAGTGAGTTAAGCAGACCGGAAGATAGGATGCAAATTCAACAATTTTTTATCAAGCTATTCGAAAGTTAGATCACATCAAGGAAGAACAAGGAGTTGAAATAAATGATTTGATGCGACTTTTGTTGTTATTCGTTCGTTCACTCGAAAAGGGCAAATCGAGAATGGAAAGCTATGACAAACTTGAAAAAACAAACATGATTAATGCTGAAAAAAAATTTGAAAAAATTCTGGAAGTGCGGTACAAACGATCCGAAGATACGATGCAAATTTCATAATTTTTTGCCGAGCCCTTTAAGAGTTACGTCACTTCAACAAAGTGCAAATATACGATTGTGCTCGAAGGGATTGAAAAGATTCCGACAAAAAAAAAAAGAAGCAAAATCAGGCAATATAAAAATTGTATTTAAAAAGGTTATGTATAGTATCTAAAGTATCGTGAAGTGATTCACGAATGTGTCCAAAAATATCTCGACACTACCGTTAACGTCGTTCGGTGCGTTGAAATTGAGTAATTTTAGCCGGCGATAAAACGGAGCGTCCTCGGATAACGGAGCAGTAACGACTTCGACAGTTGCAAACCGATCGATTACTGCCTCGCTATAATAAAGTAACGTGTTCTCTCCGATGCGGAATAATCTCTTTAACGCTCTTTCCGTTTCGATCGATCGAGGTGAGTCGCGACGAGTGCACGCAAGCGGAAACCGGATGTTTCGTGCAGAGAAGACGAAGCCAAAAGGCGCGTTCGACGCCGCGACTCGATAAAATCATTACTATCGCCGATCATAATTCGTTGACGTATTCGTCCATTACGCACCGGCCATTTTTTCGGAAAACATGAAAAATTACTTTGCCCCACAGGACGTGCTGCATTCGCTAACTGCGACTTCATAAAAATCGATCAACGGATGAAAACGGCGAAATTTATCTATCTATCTGAATACTTGTTCATTGAGCGTAGGATTTCCAATATCGGGAGAGAAACTTTGCTTGCGTTGGCTCGGTTCGTTTCGTTCGTCGGGTCTTTTGAAAAATACCAATTAATCGAAGCGTAATTGGCAATTGCACTATGATTGGCATTTAGCAATTAGTGTCGTGTTTTTCAACTACCGGCCTGGAACAGTCGTGGAAGTCTGCGCGTAAAGCGCGCGCGGAGATGCAGATTTGTTAACGCAAAAAGAAAAAAAATTTAATAAAAACTTTTCTTTCTGAAGCAAGCAATTTAAAAAAACGTTTTCCTCTTCGAAAGAAAGCGCATCGTTTGCCGGTCGGGTTATTATCGAGCTTCCGGGGCAATTAATACAAAAATCGTCGGGTGCGCGTGAGGGCGTGCAGTAATAACTTGTAGCGTTGAAAATCATCATTCCGGCGGAAAACTTTTAATGGCCATTGGAAGTTTCAGGAACGGGGCACGAAGTCCTTTTTTTCCATTGCTTTTAGATAGCTAAAAACAGGGAAAAAACATATTTGGTTTCACAAAAGTCCGGCGACACGGATTATTAAATTTGTGGTAATATAGTTAATTTTTCTTCATCCTATCATAATCGTCCATTTTTCCTTTGCCTCGTCATAATCAATAATTTTTTCCTTCGCTCATCATAATCAATAATTTTTTCCTTCGCTCATCGTAATCATTAATTTTTTCCTTCGCTCATCATAATCATCAATTTTTCCTTCGCTCATCATAATCATCAATCTTTCCTTCACTAATCATAATCATTAATCTTTCCATCACTGATCATAATCAGCAATTTTTCATTCACTCATCACAATCATCAATTTTTCATTCACTGATCATAATCAGCTATTTTTCATTTGCTCATCGTAATCATAATTTTTTCTTTCGCTCATGATAATCATCGATATTTCCTTCGTTACAATATCTCATGACGATAATCAATAAATTTTTTCTTCGCGCATACAATTATGCGGATTACCTAAAACTGTTAGACTTAACCTCGTATGATTATAGTTGAATGAACTTAATTTCTTTCCCTCCCTCTTCTTACTCACCTTATCTCGAAAATACTAGCGCATTTCTGTGCGCTCTTCACTCAGACACACAGTCTGTTATTTGTCATCGGTACTTTGCCGCATTTATTCGCCCGTCCCGAAAACATCAACCGCGACTACGACTTTTATGCGACGACTTTTTCGCCCATTTTCATGGAAAACAAATTGATAAGCGCGTCACCAGAAGAACACGAAGATTCTATCTTCGAATCGTACGATTGAGCGAGTCACGCGAGATTCCGATCACGGAAGGGAGACATTCATCATAAAAATGATACAGCCATAGACGTCTCCTTTGTCGCACGAACGATCGCCACTGAGAGATAACGTTTTGCGCCATTGCCGCGCAATGAAGCGACGAGCTCCCTTTGACTGGAAAACTTCCGGTGAACGAAAAATCAATAAAAATGTATTATCAACGAGCGACCCGCGAGAATCGAGGATCATCGCGGAATTCCACGGAATATCGATGCACTTTATAATGCACTTCCGGTCGGAAGTCTACTTTATATAATTGGATTTTCGCGAATGAATTGTCGTTCGCTCGCGTTTAGAGGATTTCTCTGAAAAGCTGATGTTCTTGCGATGAAAAGTCCTCCGTCACTCCGTTCCTTTCCTGATGGCAGAACCGTGAGAAACGCGATTGATCGACGCATTACCTTCGAGTGATATTTGTACAACGGTCGATTTTAATTTCATTAATAAGCCTATAAGCGTTCTGTTATGTCGGCGCGGAGCTTTTCAATTTGTTGCCGGCGAATGTTCTGTCGTTACTGAAAGGATCGTTTCAGCGGCTCGTCCGCGACTTGTTCCTTAAGGGGAAGCCCTGACCTGGTCTGCTCTGGCTCGAATTCGAGAGTTTTGTTATCATTTTGTTATTGTTTTGTTATTATTTTGTTATTATTTTGTTATTATTATGTTATTATTTTGTTATTATTTTGTTATTATTTTGTTATTATTTTGTTATTATTTTGTTATTATTTTGTTATTATTTTGTTATTATTTTGTTATTATTTTGTTATTGGCTTATTTTCTATTTGCCATATTATTTTTATGCGTTTTATGCTTAAGGCGTTAGTTTTAGTGTGTTATTTATGTATTTATACGGTGGATTGTTGCTTCGTTGAGTAGAGAATAGAGGGTAGGTTAAGTTAGGTAGAGGACTTCGCCTCTACCTGACACGTCCAATAAATGCCATATCTATCTATCTGTTGACTCGATTGAAGTGTTCCTGGCATTATGATAGTGTACCGGGAAAGACATTTCTCACTGGGAAAGAGGCCGGATGACTGATAACGGTCAGTGTTCAATCTCATTAGCCGCTGCAGTACTTGAACGCATATGGAAAAAAATCCATAAGTTATATGTATCGAAAAATATGAATTAAAAAAATGTATTTTATTTTCAGTACTAGCAGTGAATTTATTGACAATACATAACATGTTACAGCTTTTGATGCCTAGCAAATTTAAGTTTTGTCACGTATATTGCATATTGTCAATTGGCCATCGACCGAAGTCCTTCATTTAAATTTTTATTAATATTAATTAATATTAATGTTTTATTGAAATTTTTATTAGTCAATAATGAGAAATTATTAGACGAGTCGATGAACACCAGTCAGAAACATCAAAATAACGAGCCCCAAAGAACTGTTAATAGGACGAAACGTGCGTGCAACGGGTCGAGCGACATGCCGAACGGTTTGACAACTTGTTTGCCTAATTGGCCGGCCAATTACGCTGAACAATATGTTCGTCGAATCACCGAAGAACATATCGTTACGTCCATTTTTCCATAGAAATGTATGCTTTCATTCCTCGTCAAATTTACGACGACTACCGACGGAAAATTCGCTGACGGTTAATTGGACGAGACGGATCGGTTCTTTAGGAGAAAAGCTGAAGCGATAGTAAAAATAAAAAAAAAATTCCACGAAAAACTAACACGCCAAAATTCAACGAAAGTGTGCTCTAACGTGAATTCGTTCTTTCGCGAAAGGCGTTGTAAATTGCCGATCAATTAGACATCGCTTTATGCGGGGGCGAGAAGTTGTCATACGGAATACAGATTGGACGAACGATAGGAAGGATTTCGAGCCGGGCGACAGTTCGACGAAATGGCTTCGAGCAGATTTATTGTACAATCGTGCATGATAATCGGCGAAGCCGTGCTGGAATGTGGCTTTTACGACCTTGATGAGGATTTCTTCGATATTATACCGTGATCGAATTATGTTCTTTACTTCGTTCGTTTTTTTTTTGTTTGTTTCCATTTTTTGTTTTGTTTTGTTTTTTTTTTTTTTTTTTTTTTTCTCCGAGGAGAAACATGTAGAAAGGCATTGTGAAGGATCGCGCGACGGAGTCGAAAGGCGCGAGGTGTGGAGTGAATCCGGGTCAGAGCAGCAGAGTAGCGAGGAAACGGCAGCGAGCGCGTGACAAACCGAACCGGCGAGCGCGCCGAGATAGTTTGGCAATTACGTAATCCCACATCAACTTTGATTAAAATTCCAGGAGAGCTCGGGGAAACTTCGGGATAGGGACGGAGTCGTTGTTGTATTTATTCGAGGTGCCTGGAGAAGTTTTCTTATAATCAACCCCTTGCTGGTCGGACAAACAGAAAGAAGAAGAGCCGTAACGGTTGCCTTTTTCTAAACCTCCCCTGAAGCAGGGCTGTTGCATATATTTTTCGATGAAAATACATTTCATATTCATATAAGCAGGCTTTTCGATATATGTCACGTGTCCTTATTTTCACAGTGAGATTCTGGACTTTAAAGTGTTGATGGTAAAGCGCGATACAATTAAGGGATTTCAACAAGTGAATTCTGAGCTGGTTGGTTTTAATATTGCATAGTGAAATTGGTACAAACGTTTCTCGTTCACCAACGTCTACAATTCTTTTCGGGTTCATTCCACAAGAAAAAATGAAATGCTGAACATTTTAGACAATTGGTTGTTAATTTTTTAAAGTATATATATATATATATATATATTTTTGTTAATATGTATCTCAGCAATAAGATATTGTCAGGCGAGTCGATGAACACCAGTTAGAAACATCAAAATAACGAGCCCCAGAGGACGTTCAGTACGATGAGGCGTGAGTGCAAGGACATGCCGAATGGTTTGATAACTTGATTGCCTGATCGGTTGGCCAATTATGCAAAATAATCTATTTGGCGAATCCTCGGAGAATTTTACAAAAAAAAAAAGGTTAATTTTACAAAAATGGTTAAATTTGGCAAACATGGTTAATTTTACAGAAATAGTTAATTACACAAAACTTGTTCATGTTACAAAAGTTAATTGTACAAATGTTCTTAATTTAACAAAAATCATTAACTTTACTAAGATTTTTTTCTGTAAAATTAACAACGCATAATTGTGGAGGTTCGTGGACAAAAAAGGATTTCTTGAAAGTACGAAACCTTTTTACAGTGTAGCGAGTGCAGAGTAGCAATCCGGTAACAGAGTAATAGAAAAAAAAAAAAAAAAAAAAAAAAATGAGAACAAAAAATATATATACATTTTCCATGAGCAGCGTCGTCATCGGAACCGTCATAAATTTTAATGCCGTACGAGTGAACGGTACCGAAAGATAGCTCCCGTCTTCGGCATCGATTTTCGGGTCGTTTTATACTCGTCACCGTTCCCGCGTGACTCGTAAAGTCGACAATGCACGAACGACCGACGAAAAATCCAACGACCATGTAAATTGTCCGGGTTACGAAATTCCGTCCCGCCGCGGTCCCTTCGTTGTGCGGACGATGCGGCGTTATGCGCGAGGGATATCGGTCGTGTGTCCGAATGACCGCGAGTTGCGGTGGCTCGAGAGCAACGGCGAAAGTACGCGGGAGGAACATACGCTGAGGATTCGTTCGGTGATGTTTTCGGCGATTGCCGCACACGGAACACGACACGCTGCATCGCTCTTCGGTGCAAAGTCCGTGCTGCTCGAAACGGCGGGTCCTCGCGATTCGGCAGTCCGTTCGATCGCGAGAGTCGCCCGGACGGACGCCGAATCCGCGCACACAATGTCCGAACCGCCGGGATTCGCCGGTGGTCGCTGCTGTGATTTTTACGACTTTTCAGTCCTCATCTGTCGTCGAACGGCAGACAATTTCTTCGGCAATCTGCATTTCATCGCGGGCAAAGCGTACGAATACCGATCGACGGATGGTACCGAGAATGGTACGATAAGGAATTTAGCCCTTCACATACCGAGTCAAATCCGAACTTGCCGGTATGTGATATTGCAATCGTTCGGATAATAACGATACGCCGATAAAAAACATTTTTGTAGATACTTCGAAGTGTAGTTTCTTTGATGGCGTAGGAAAACATTGATTATGAACATTGATATCGTTGTTGTGAAAAGTCCTTACGAACTGTGATATCGTGCGCAAAGAATACGAACACCAAACGACGGATGGTACCAAATGGTCCTATGAGGAATCTAATCCTTCACGCATCGGGTCAAATTTGGGCTGACCAGTCCGTGATCTTACCATCGTTTGGATAATAACGATACATCGGTAAAATAAAATCACAAAAATTCGCGGAAATACTTCGAAGTGTAGTCTCTTTGATGGCGCAGGTAAAGATTGTACAAGAACATCGATATCGTTGATGTGAAAAGACCTTATAAACTGTAATATAGTGCGCAAAGCATAAGAATAAAGGATGGTACCGAACGGTACCGGATGGTACCGGACGGTATCGAATGGTACCGAATAGTATCGGACGGTACCAAATGGTACCCGATGGTACCGAATGGTACCCGATGGCACCGAATGGTACCCGATGGCACCGAATGGTACCGAATGGTACCGAATGGCACCGAATGGCACGATCAAGAATTTAATCCTTCGCGTACCGGCTCAAATCTCAGCTTGCCGGTACGTGACCTTACAACCATTCGGATCATCACGATAAGTTCATAAAAAAAATTGAAAAAAAATCGCAGTTTCTTTGATGGCGGAAGAAAAAATTGATTATGAAAATTGATATCGTTGGTGTGAAAAGTCTCGCACACGAAGGGTTAGCGGACTTGTCGGAACTGTCGCGTCCAACGTAAACCGCTACGTGCGGAAATAGTGATCAATTGACAATCCCAGCAGAAGAATTCGGAGACTCGTTCGAGCGAACTCAAACAGCTCTCACCAGGAAGCGCACGTGGCTCCCCGAGGTTCTGAAGAGGAAGCCTATCCTAGACGCGCGCCTCGACACTCAGCGGCGCCAGTAGCTCATCACCTCCGACCGACACTTGTCGTCACCGATCTGGATCGAAAATGTCTCCGGCGATTTTTGTACTGCCGACAACGATTGAAAAATACCAACGGCAAAGTTTATTCCTTCTTCGAAACCAAAAACGCGGCCCGACAAAATTAAAGCTTCCTCTAATTTACACGGCACTTTTTTGGACCACAAACATCTCCACTACACTAGGCGCATGACATTACGAACTTTTAGAAAAATGAATGATTAATATAAATAATGTATTTAATCCATATAATTTTTTTTTATCAGTTTTTTTCATAGTAGACGGGAAAGCTCTTTTACATGAGAATTATCCAATGAAGAGAAAATATTAATTAGACTAAATTTGAAAGAACAAATAACGAAGTATATGTAGAGAGAAAACAAGAAAATAACAAAAAATAATCAAAATACAGAACCAAGCAGATGGTGAGTTTGCATGCGCAACAGTAGCAAAACCGCCGCATATATTCCAATTTGCATTCAAGTGATGTCAACCTATAATAAATTATTATAAAAAATCCGAATTTGTATAGCCGGATTTACATGTAATTTAATAATAAAAACAATCATATATAATAATAAATAATAATTTAAAATAAGTCATTTCAAATGTAGACGTATGGTCGCAGACCTCTGACATATACTCCGGTTTTTTCGTTAGGAAAAGAAAATAAATGAGTACAGCGTTCTCGTAAACGACACAGTAGGCGTAAATCGCCGTCTGCCTTACTTGGCAAATAAGGACGAGGAGCGTCTGGCCCAAAGAGGACAGACGGGAAATAAATTCTGCTCCCCCCCCCTCCCCAGCCGCGGGGATAAAAATACAGACAATTGCAATTGAGTCTGACGCCGTAGTGATCATCAGGCTGACGGGCAAATTAGCCGATAGCCCGGTTGGCCAAAAGTAGAGCCTTCACCCTTGAACGAATCAATTGCCGCTTCCATCCTCGTTCTTTCGCCGCACGAGGCACATTCCGTACCTCGTAAATCAGCAATTGATATGGTCAATTATCTGTGAATTCAGACAATCTCGCGATAGCTGACACACAGAACACCGAACACTTTTATCCACACAGTTTATAAATTTAATAAATTAATAATAATAAAATTAGAAAATTTATTATTCTGGGCTCTAATTCGGGATTTATTGTATACTACTAAAAAAGAAGAAATCCATCAAATAAATTAATTTAATTATTATTTTATTGTATATAATAAAGTTCCAAAGTCATCCATGGGTTCTCAATGGTCGCTCGATTCGGTTTCCAGTGGGTCCCGATGAACGCTTGATTTTCGATTTTGAAAGTCTATTGTTTTACAATCTGTCACCTGTCAAAATGTCACCTTGACATTTCTTGGTCCTGGCAAATAATCGGCTTATCATTGACGTGCCAAGAAAGGTTGGAGTATGCTGATTGGCATTTGAAACTTTATTTTGGATATGAAATATCCGACATATATAGAGTGTATTAATGTGTGAGGATGAATCTCACATCACTCGTGTCTGTAGGTAGTCATATGTCTTTAGTTTTCGGTTGTTTTCCGATCAGTTCCTGTGACAGTTCTGACAGCCTGTTTTAAGACTATGCGTAAATGGGTCACCCGAAGCCAATAGTAGCGGTAAAAATTCGATATCTCGAAAAAAAAAAATGTTGCCATTCTGAAAGTGGAAAAACGAGAAGGGCGAGACGGAACCCTTACCATTTTTTGACGAAAATGGTCTTTCGGAAATTTTTTATTTTTTAATTTTTTCGTTAATGAAATCGGTTGGGAAATATGCCACTTGAAAACAATGGCGAAGGTTTTGATTCGATATCTTGAAATTTTTTTCTTTCCAAAACCATTCTGTATGCTAAAAATTCGAAATTTGAAATTTTAGCATACACAATGGTTTTTGCTTGTAAGTGTTCCCAGAGAAAGAAAGACGAGCCGGCCCAGTCTGTTGGAGCATGAAAAGAATTGCGCTCGCGTTAAGGGATAAAATTATCGACAATTTTCGAATGACTTATCATCAATTCCGTCTTCAAATTCTATCATCGCGGACCTTACCACACCGCCACAATAGAGTATGTCTCAGCTTCAGAACTAGAGTGCTGGGAGAGCGAGGTTGCTGAATAGACGCTGATTTCGGATAATACATTAGCCGGAAAGTCTCCCCCAGAGTCTCAGTTTTCCCGGGTAACTAGAGAACTTTATCTTCGCAGGCAGTTCGCAGCGAAGTTTCCCAATTATTTTTTTGTTTTTGTCTTTCTTCCATTGGGTCAAGAAAACCGATGGAGGTGACGGAAATTGCGAGTTACCGTAGTGTTAGTTGACACGATGGATTTTATTATGTTGATCTTTTACATCAACATCGAACTTTGCCTACACGGAGCTGTGCACTCTGACCTACTGCTCTTTAATTTTCGCTGATCCAGATCGAAGCGATCTTTAAGACCGTAATTATAACTTTGGCGCACGTGCGGCTCAGCAAAGCCGAGTGGTTGATACTTACTGATCGAATCTAATCACCGTGCCACGGTTCGTTATTTTATATCCACATCTAACATCTCATGTTTTTATTCTCCATTGGGTTTCTGCCTCTGTCGTTAACTTCACTGTAAAAAAAAAAAAAAATGGTAAATTCAATTTACCGAACTGAAAGTTTTAATGCGAGTGAAATTAAAGTGAATTATTGGATTCAAAGTACTTTTGTAGTAAAGTGAAAGTGAATGATTAAAAGCAAAATATTTCTAAAGTTCCTAATGTAAGGTGAACGGCTCGATTATTGACTACCCAAGCTCCGCATTGGCATTGAAAATGAGAGAAGTTTGTTAAAAATAGTCGAGGTATTGAAATAACTGGTATTACAGACAAGTTTAGAGTATTAATTAACCAAAACAAGTATGATTTTATTATTTTTATAGATTTTCAAATTATAAATTATAAATTCGAACTATATGCTCCGTTGTAAATAACTTCATCAGTGTCGTACAATTTTGTCATATTATATCTCATATAGTAGGCTAACTAAAGCCTAATCACGGACCATGCCAATGCCGTGTTGAATCTATACCCGATTAGTGACCAATCATAACTCACATGTGTGCTCAATAATCGTGCCGTTCATCTTAGTGTACATTAATTTTTCAACACAATTGTACATGACGTACGATACACCAGTTTATCCAGAAGAACTACCAGTACCGGTACATTAAATTTCATAAGGATTTGACACTATTCGCCGCTATCCCGCGTAGACTTTACTTCGGCTCTGATATTGCTTCGCGTCGAATAATTCGGTACATTCGATGCTTCGATCTCCGGCCCAATGGCGAACACCAACCGGTTCGAAACAGTTCTGAACAAACTCCGCAATACAGTTAGAGCAAACTATCGCGGAAAATTAAGATTAACGTCCGTAGTTCGATAAACTGCGAATTGGTCAGCGACAACATTAATACTCTTCGTCTCATTTCTTGTCTTAGAAAGAAGAAAAAATGGAACCATAAGGATTTTCCTATGTTCACAAAAGTGCCTCGGTCGCCATTGCTCTGAGATGAGAGACATCCGAGCGAGGATCGAACGCCAGCTGGTCCATCGCAGCTTCGGAGTCTGACAAGTGTTTTCAAAATTCCGCCACGATCTCGGCGTTATATCGTAATCGTGTCTCGCAGTCTTCGACGTCCGAGGAAAATTGCTGGAGCGAAACTAGTTTGGCTGATGCAGCGGGATCGAAAGTTACCAATCGAACTTCGTGCCGAACTCGCGTACCGATCTATTCGGGCTCACCATAAATTAGCATAATTGCAATGATCTGGCGCACGTGGCAAGCAAACCCGGTCGCGTAGCGTATGCGATGGCGGTTTCCTCGAACTGTAGAAGAGGAACATTGGAAGGATTGACTTGGAATTCAATTTGAAAAAGAGTCACGCTTACGAGCGAGTTCGAAAGCCAATTGCAGTTGTGGCGTAATGTAATATCTTTACTTTTGGTTGGCTAAATGATCGATAGGCCAGAATCAAAAGGGCGCAACTCCAATGCCATAACATACGTTTTATGCCCTTTTGATTCCTTTCGAAATCCAGTAGGATATTAAGGTTTCGACGTAATGTATGAAACGTTGATTACGACGAAAGTAAGGTAATGTACTGTCTTCACTTTGGTTGGCTAAATGATCGATGGGGCAGAATCAAAAAGGCGCAACTCCAACGCCAAAACATACGTTTTATGCCCTTTTTACTCGTCTTCGAGTTCGATTAGGAGCGTAACTGAGTTATCTTATTTCTAAAGAAAACATGAGTATGTTTGCTAAAAATTGTCTAGGACGTAACAGTGGGTTATACGATTGACGTCTCAGAATCAAAAAGGCGAAACTCCAACGTTAAATCATACGTTTTATGCCCTTTTTATTCGTCTTCGACTTCGATTAGCAGCACAACTAATTTATCTTATTTCTAGAGAAAACATGAGTATGTTTGCTAAAAATTGCCTAGGACGTAACAGTTGGTTATACGATTGACGTCTCAGAATCAAAAGGGCGAAACTCCAAAGTTAAATCATACGTTTCCTGGCCTTATGATTCTCGGCAGTCGATGTGAGAGGTAAAGGGTCGCGAATGTTCGCTCTCATTTATTTATGACCTGGACTAACATTCCATTAGTATAAATATTCATCGACTTCTCGGTTGTCCCTCCTAAATCACTCTTCCTTCTTCCCGGCAGTGACCAACCTCACGTTCAATTAATGCGCTCCCCTCGTTACCGGATCGAATCCGCCCTACCGAAAACAGCGATCCATCGCCCTTGCGATTTCTATACTTAGCGTGCCATTTCGCTCCGCGGACGATACGTTATTCGCGGAAATAATTTTACTGATCGATAACGTCGACCCCGAACGCGCCGACCTCTTATCTTCAATTTATTACCTTACGAATTTGCCTCGGCCGATAAAGCGGTTGCGGTCAGAGGTACATCAAACAAAACATTTTCGTTAAAGTCGATCTTTTTTTTGGAAAAAAAAAATAAATAAATATCAAACGATACTTTATTTACAAAATGAATACAAAAGTTCTAAGTTTCTCACTGTCCTTTGTATCGTTCGGTCAATATGACCCAAAATGCCTCCGTCCCTTCGGAGAATGAAGGACAGGGAGGCTGCGCATGCCGAGAAGAGATCGGCAGCCTGTTACGCTAATGATTCTTTCTTAACAACCGGGCAACCTGCATGACCGAAAATTTTGTCGCATGTCGCAGCAACCTTTGGTCCAAGCTTCTTCGTGAATCTGTGGGCTGCCCGGTCGATCTCGATCGCCTTCAGATAGCAGCCGGTCTCTTCCGCCTCGCAGGGCGAGTAGTTGTGCGAGAGAGCCACTTCCGCTTCCACTGCAACCTCGTCGAAATCTTAAACACACATGGGCATAAATTAATAAAAGTAAGAATCGAATGGCCTGTAAGATTGTTCATAAAAAAAAAAACTGTCCATCAACCCGTCAACCTCAAAATCCTAGAGCACGATGAATTGTTTTAATGGAGGTTTCTATCATGTTCTTATTATTTCTACCTTGCACATGTACAACAAACGTCTTCATTAGCCGAATTGCAATTATGCAAAAGTATTCGAACGTTTTTATTTAATGAACAAAAAATTGCAAACATTTTTGGCAAACAACCGAACAAACTTCCCTTCTATCGCTCACTATTTTTCGTATTTTCCAATTTCTCTTCTCGATTCTATTTCAACTTATACACAATATCGTGCAAAGTAAAATATGTCTTATTTTTTTGCTTCAGACCACCTGCTCAGGACTTAGGACTTCCGCAAGCGAAGCGTGTCATCGCCGGCGTACCGCATACGTCGCTTCTCCCACTCCCACTACCATGTTTTGTCAAACTTTAAAAAATATTTTCATACTCAATAAAGACCCGTTAGTCAACATACCAAATACGAACATTCTATATTTAACACTTTTCGCATGAAAAATTGGTGAAAAAACGAACATTTGTTGGCCCAGCGAGGTAGAAATCTGCCTTAAGCGCGATGAAACATGTACCACGTGACATAGAAGCGCAAGAGAGATAGTTGTATTTTTTTGAATCAATGCCATGTAAAAATTGTTGACATTTGGGATAAAAGCGAAGTATCATCGGACGCGCTATTGAATTCTACAACCGCTAATACTTTGCTTTTTCGCGAACTGTCCATCATCTCCGAATGCCATTCATTACAGTTTTTGTTACCGACTCAGTCTGTTTCACCGCTAATTAAGAAAACCGTCGTAAAATCGATGACTCACGTTTCGAACAAGTCGACGAGCCTCGGCGCAGCTCCCAGACATTGTAGCTTCCAAGTTCGACGGCGTCGAGTCCCCGAACGACGTATCTGCTTCGATGACCCGGCTGATGAGGCTCCTTCAGCCTCCAAGTCTTCGCCTGGGTGTAAAGGTAGGGCACGTCTGCAATCAGTTACGTTTCGCACCGTGTCGTTCAGAAATTCAGTGCCACTTGCGAAGGGTCGATAAAATTCGCACGTACAGTAGCGTTTACGTGACGCAGTACAACGGACTCACTGGGATCCTTGTTCTCGCCCTCGTCCTGGTACATCGTGTAGTAGAAGACGTTTTTGAAGAGGAATGACGCGTGCCGATTCGTAGCGTCGTTCTCCAGCGGCGGATCGAGCTCGGCCATCATCGACCTGAAATCGTCGTGCCTCCTCGGCACGACGAACTCGTCGACTCCGAAATTCGCTATGTACTTGTAGCTCTCGTGGAAGGCGTTTCTGTAGAGGCAATCGTTCAGTCCCGCGAACATTCCATCGCATCTGAGGTTCTTCTCGAACACGTAATTCGACGGAAGCTTCCACTGGAGCACCGTCGCGATACCGCGCTCCGAGTAAGATCGGAGAACACGATCGACGTCCGACGAAACCGACGAATTGTAGAACGTAAAGTGACTCGCACCGAGCAGCAGGTGATACTCGACAAACTCGATGACGTCGAGAGGACGATTGAACGAGTGATGAAGCACTGTGCGGCAGAATCGTTGCAACGTTAAAATAAAGTAAATTTAAATTAAAATACTTTAATACGATCAGTCGAGGATCGATCGAGTTACGTTATGCGAGATATTTTTTGTGTTTTTTTTTTTTTTTTTTTTTTCGTTGGCTGGCGCGATCGTTTGCTTTCGGTGAAATACGCAAGAAAAAAAAGTAAGGGAACTACTCGGTGAATCCATAGAGCAAGGTTTGAAGAACATAAGTCGTTGTGCATTAAAACAAGTTGAAAAATAAAGGTTCTTTGAGAAAACTCAACGAAAATGTATCGTCGTGAAAGTCTACATTAATCAGTTTATGTATTTGTAAAATCATCGTTATCAATAATTTTCTTGATTGAGGACGCATACAGTAATACAAATTGACTTCGGTTACTGTTAATAAATGCACAACACTTTAGATAAAACATTGTGAAAACTTAGTTAAAAATTTGTTCCATAGAGTACTTACCTTAAGGCATTAGCGTAAGGATTTACTCCAAAAAAACAGGTCGATTTTCAGCATTTTTTAAATGTGGATATTAGAAGGACAAACTCGGCTATTTATACAAGGCGTTATGAACTTTGAGTTTTTTCTATTAAAAAATATCAATTAACGTCGAATCGAAATAAACGAACGGCGTCATTTGTTATTAAGAAATAAATGAACTTTATTTATTGAATCATTCGGTCATTAGACGGAAATTGCCATAATCAAGAATCCGTCCAGATCTCAACTCAATCGAACGAATAAATTTTGAGATGCGATGTCAGTTCTTAATTATTTATTGTTAATAAGGTCGCTGTTAATTGATATTTTTCAATCAATAAAAAAAAATTAAATAAACTCAAGTTACCTTGAGTTTATTGAGTGATAACACCTCGTAATAATTGTGTACAAAAACCGAACCTGGTCCTTATAATAACCGTGCAAAAAAAATCTTGAAAAAAATCGTGAAAAAAATCTCGAAAAAATCGGTCTTTTGGAGCAAATCCTTATGCCAGTACTTCCGCGTAAGAAACCCTTATGCCTCAAGTATTTCTGCGCAAGAAATAATAAGAACGAAAAAAAAAAAGTAATTCTTACCAGGAACGCAAACGGCCATGAACTTGTCGGTTTGCTCATAGAGCATGCTCATCCCGTTCAAAGGGTACCGAACATCAACGAATCGCGTGTGTCCCTCCGATTCCACCGCCTCGGTGTCGTAAAGAGCGATCGCCACCGATTCCGGAAGCTGGTTCTCGTTGTAGACAAAATCGTCGTTGAAATTTTCGGGTACGGTTAGATCGCAGATGACGAAGAAAGCCGAGTACCGAAGGCCCCAGTTTTCCTCGATCGGTTTCATCGATGTGACCGGTCTTCGTTTGTACACGTAACGCTCGCTGCCGTTTCCATGCTTGTAAATACAATCGACGAGTTTTTCATCGATGCTCGTCGGCAGTATCGCGATTATTCTGACGATCGCCCAAGGAATCTCGTTCGGCAGATGCGAATACCGATCGATCACTTCGGGACGCATGTCGAGATACGCCGAATAAACGTGACCGTCGAGATCGTCGATTCGCAGCCACGCGTCCTCGTCGAAAATCGGCCTCTTGTTCATGTACTTCATCTCCAGGTCGAACACGTCGGCGAGACACGACTGGACTTCGTACAATTTAGCGATTCTCAATCTCCTCTGGAACGAGAGAAGCGAATCTGTATTGCGCGAACGTCGTTATAACGGCGAGATAACATTGTAAACGGCGATATTTCAAGGCGCAGAAATTGGAAACGTTGCTCTAACGAAATTATTGACAGCTGTCACGTTTCGCAGAATGTTGCTTTCCTATCGAGCCGATAATATAATATAAATGTAATATAATTATATAAATATTTATTTTTATTGTAATTATATATGCATAATAATAATAATAATTCTTATATTTAAAAAATAATAATTATATTAAAAAAAGATATTCTCTTATATTAATAAGAGAATTTTTTATTTTTTTTTTTATCGTCTCGCCGTAAAATAAACTATTTGAGAAAAGTTACAGTCGTCAATATTTTCGTTGGAGCAACGTTGCTAGCTTCCGTGACATGATATTTCGAATCCGGGACGTCGCACGCGAATCCGACGTCTTATCAATATCCTTATCGAGCTATCAGCTTATATTCCTGTTGCGTCAGATAACTTGGGCGGCCGTTGATTGCTTTGTACACTCTGCGCAACGACGAGTATAACATTATTTTGCTTTACATTAAACGAGTCTCGGGCAACGGTGATGGAAAAAGAACATTTTAATAAAAAAAATTAAATTTATTCGTTGTCATTTTCCATATCTGAATTACACTATTATTATTATTATTATTATTATTTTTAACGCATTCGAGGGTTAATCTTTGATTGTCTGGCCTGCATATTGTCGACTATTGCGTGCGTGCCTCGCTATACTAATCGCCTAAGTGATAGTGATAGACTAAATGATAGACGCAGACGAATAATACACTCTTCGAAGTGAAGATATTTTTCTTCGATAACCTTCGAAATCCGACGTGGAAGATAAAATAAAATAAAAAGCACCGGAGTAAAAATGAACTTTGCGCAGGGACAGTTACGAAGGCCGAGCGATTTGTCCACATTGTTTTTGTTTAATTATGGATAATCGTCGAGCATTTTGTTTATTGATAATTTTTTTTTGTAACTCGAGCACTCGAACTAACGTGACAGGGGTGAGCGGGGCAAAACTCAATTTTACAATAATTTTTGGATGCCCAATTTTGTCCTAACGATATATCCGGATTTTCAACTCCATTTTGCACCACTCACCACCGCCCTCGCCATCCAAAAGTTATTGGAAAATTGCATTTTGCCCCATTATCCCGTTTTGTCCCACTGTCCCATTTTGCCCCGCTCTCGCCTACACGATGACGAATCGCACACTTTTCGAAATGAAAATGTTTTTCTCCGATAAGCTCCGATAAGGTAAAATAAAATAAAAAATAAATAAAACCGGAGTGAAATTCAATTTTCAATCAGTCTCTCATTAATTTGTGGATAATCGTCGGGGATTTTGATTACTTATAATTTCTGATAATGAGCCGATAAGCGACGGAATTTGTCCCACCGAAAGTAAAGTAAATTAAGAAGCACCGGTGTGACGTCCAACTTTTTACAGAGACAATTACGAACGTCGGACGATTTATCCATATTGTTGTTTAATTATGGATAATCGTCGAGGATTTTATTTATCGATCATTTTCTTGTAACTCGAGCACTCGAACTAATGCGATACACTGAGACGACTCGCACACATTTCGAAATGAAAATATTTTTCTCCGATAAACTCCGATAAGGTAAAATAAAACAAAAAATAACTAAAACCAGAGTGAAATTCAACCTTGTACGAACACAGTTACGAAGACACTGCAATTTATTCATATGTTTGTTACTCATTTGTGGCTAAGCGTCGAGAATTTTGTTTCCTTATAATTTCTGATAATGAACCGATAAGCGACGGTTTTTGACTCACCGAAGCTAAAATCAAACAAAAAGCACCGGAGTGAAGTCGATTTATCCATATTGTTGTTGTTTAATAATCATTTTTTTTTTAACTCGAGCACTCGAACTAACATGATACACCGAGACGACTCGCACACTATTCGAAATAAAAAATGTTTTTCTCCGATAAGCTCCGATAAGGTAAAATAAAATAAAAATAAAAAAAACCGGAGTGAAATTCACACACTGCAATTTATTCATATGTTTCTTATTCACTCGTGGACAATCGGCCGGTATTTTGGTTCCTTGTAATTTCTGATAATTAGCTGGTAAGCGACGGCATTTGACTCACCGAAGCTCCGAGGATAATTACACACGAGACAACGAAAACGAAACCGAACGCCAATACAAGTTTCAATTGTCGTCGCAGGGTCGGCCAATGCGAGACTGTTGGCCTCAGCGGCAACGTGTATTTCACCATTACCATACCTCGATGCGCTTCCACAACCGATCTACGACTGCCGGAAGATAAAGCGCGGGGTCCGATGCGGCGACGGTTTGTTATCTGCCAGTGTCAACTCCACGAAGGTAGATAACAAACGGGCGATGTTGCTCGGTGGCTTTTTCAATTTTAACGACGTGCAACGTTTTCTCGTAAACTCACGTGCCTACCTATTTGCTTGTCCGATAAACATCCGGTGAAACAATAAAATTGCAATATGTTTTTTCTTTTTTTCTGTTTTTTCTTCACGACGGTACCTTTATTGCGTTTTTGTACCTTAAAGAAAATAATCGCCATCGGGGGTATTAAAGTGGTACAATATTTTATTGCATAAACTATAGCAATAAAATATTATACCGATTGTTTAGGCGCGATGCGGCAATTGTTATCAAAAGTTCCAAGTGCGTGGCACTTTTGTTGTATCATGTTCATCGTAGTGTGTTCTTTTTTTCCTTTTTTTAAAAATATAACGGTATGTTTATTGCGCTTTTGTACCTTAAAAAATTATCATATCGCGCCTATACAGACAGTACAATATTGTATTGCGTAAACTGTACGAGTAAGGAAGCGTTAGAAAAATTACAAAAGTTTCAAGTGCGCGGCACTTTTATTATGATACGGTCTTCATCATCGTGTATTCTTTTTTTGGCGTTGGAATTATGGTACAAGCCCGTCTAAATTTTGCTAATAGAGTTCGAGCTTTATTTTGTGATCACGTGATCACTTAATTCGGTGTCGTGAAAATTCTGTGAATTGTCGGACTTTTATTAACTCTTTGACATCGAGTCCAACCAATTCTCTAGTCTCTTGCTGTTTCGCCGGACCAACTTTAGATTGTTGCCAACGATCTTGAAAGTGGTCGTTCTGGCCGTTTTTCCGGTACCGGCCTCAGAACATTTACAGAATAAAGCCTATCCGATAGACGTCCGGTGAAACAACCAATACGATTTTTTTTACACAACAATTCTTTTATTGCGCTTTTGTACTTTAAAAGAAAATAATTGCCGTCTCGCGCCTATACAAACAGTACAATATTTGATTGCATAAACTATACGAGTATGGAAACGTTAGAAAAATTACAAAGGTTCCAAGTGCGCGGCACTTTAGTTACAATATCATCTTCATCATCGTGTGTTCTTTTTTTTTTGCCGTTGGGTTTATCGTACAAGCCCGTCTCAATTTCGCTGAAACAGTCGAGCTTTTCTTCGTGATCATGTGATCACGTAATTCGGTGCCGTGACAATTTTCAAATTGTCTGACTCTCATTGACTCTTTGACATCGAGTCCAACCAATTCTCCAGTTTCTTGCTGTTCCTCTGGACCCACTTTATGTTGTTGCCGACGGTCTCGAGGGCGGTCGCTCTCGCTGTTTTTCCCGAGCCGGCTTCGGGATACTTTTTGAAGAAATCCTTCATCTCCTTCAGTTTCAGCTCAGTCGCGAAGCTGCTCGTTATTCCGGGTATCAAACGTCCGAGATACCGGTCGTTCAGTGTATATCTTTTCACCAAAAATTCCCAGTTCTCTCGTACCCAGTCCCAGACGAGCGGCGTGCCGACTGGATTCCTCGATATCACCGCCAAGCAGCTGAAGGTGTCTTGACCTCTCACGTATTTCTCGTCTACCGCCATGGCGATGTATCTGCGAAGAAAGTAAAAAGAAGACACGGTTTCTCAGCGCCCGTGCACAATTTGGGGAAGTTTTTGGTCCAAGACATTCATGCGGAAGCCACGTAAGAAGCTTTTGGAACACGTGCATGAAATGTCCCACTTTTTGCGCCCGTAACGCGTGGCGAAAGTGGCGGTTTTCAAGGTGTGTGCGAAAGATACTACGCCTGCGCAAATCCCAGTAGTTACCTTTTCACACACTTTTTTAAGACTTTAACTACACAGTAATAAAGATTTGTACATTTAACAAACCGTTTTTTTTCACAAACGACCATAATTATTTTATTGTTAATTTCACAAAAAATATTTGTAATATTGACAGACATTTTTGTAAAATTGACAAAATTTGTTTGTAAAATTATAACATGAAAAGAATTGTAGACGTTTGTGGATAAGAAACGTTGATATTTATTTTACTATGTACTTTTTCGCACACTTTTTTAACACTCTAGTTATTTTTTTTTTTTTTGCACGCTTCGCCACACTACAGGTATAAAAAGTGGGAGACTTTGTGCACTTTTTACAAAATAGTACTTTCAACAATTTTCTCACTAGTAAGTGGGAAAATTGTTCCTGACGAGTGAGAATTTGCAGTACGCGCCGAAAGCGAGTTTTGCGATCACACGAGTTAAGAAAACGTTTTCCGCACGAGTATCGTATAAAATGTTATTTCACAAAGTGTTAAAAAGGGCGTTTTTACGCACGCACATAAAGGGGGTTTTTGCGTGCGCAAAACCGCCATTTTCGCACCGATTAAAATAAATTACTATTGGATGGGGAGGAATGGGCGGTAATAAATTGGTAATGGTTCCTTACTTTTTGAGGATCCAGCTCGACCGAACGCCTGCCAATCCGCTCATCAGCTTGAGCTTCTCGACCGCATTCGTCTCGTCAACGAATCTCTGGAACATTATGTTCCACTCGGCCTCTTCGCCAACGTGGCTCATTCCTGCAATTTTTGACAACGATTAAACCCGACACATTTCTCATAATTCAAGATCTAGAACGAGATGAGCCTGCGTTGCTTTCTTTGCTCGCAAAACAGTCGCCCACTTGCCGTAATAATAAACCAGCGAGCGGATGTCCGGCGGAGGTCTCACGTCGTCTGTGTCATTGATCCAAGCCTTGAAGATTTTTCCGGCCTCGTCCAAACATTTTTGGTGGCCAACTGCGCACGCTAACTCGAGAACCGAGCGTCGCAGACTCCTGCGATGGCAAACAAAAATAAAAAATTAACTAACAGTTTTAGAGAAAATTCTCGCAATCGTCGGGATCGATTTATCAGATAAATACATCATGTCGTGGTCCTCGAAATCGTCGACTTTCCAAGTGACGTCGTTGTAAGCACTGTCCACGAGATTCCTCACGTATTCCTGAAATACAATTTATAAATTTGAGTTGACGACCTTTGTGAAGAAAAGAAGCAAAAAAAAAGAAATTAAAAAGATTCAACGATCGGTACCCTGTATTTTGGTGTGACGTCGGTGGATGCCAGAAGCTTGTCAATTGACATCAATTTCGATGCGGCGACACCCCATGGTACCGCGCTTTTCTCTGAGCGAAGATACGCCGTCATGTTCATGGCGACGCTGTATTCCAGCTGGGAGGCCTGCGCCAGACTGAAGGCGTCCTCCAAGAGATGAGTTCTGTCCGAGACGGAGAATCTCTGGAAAAAAAATGTTCATTTCATATTTGACATTAAAGTGGTCCAAGTTCTATAGCTATGAAAATAATTGTTTGAGGGCTGAAGGTCTCAGTTCGATGGCTTTTCGTTAAAGTATATGATTATTCTTCGCTATAAAATTTAGTATGAGACAATAGACCTAAAAAAAGTTATAGCATTATGGATCAATTTTTTTCACTAGACTAAAAAAAATTCGCTTGCGCGCTGCGAAAGAATTTTTTTTCCAACCCTACTTTCAACCCTTACAATTCAGGACGATATTGAAAAAACGATGGCTAGACTGTCGTGGTGATATGTTATCGTTTCAATCCTGTATGGAATTGGAAGAATTGAAATAACAATTTTTTTCTTCGGCAGCCCGGAAGCGAATTTTACTTGAGTCATTGATATTCTTTTTTTAGTGTACTACTAATTGTTTGGCAATAATTTACCTTGTGATGCGATCGCAAAACGCCGAAGAGATTTTCCCATTCCTCGGCGGCGTAATTTACTCGGTAGTAACCGACTTGTTTGTGATTGAACTTAATCCACTCCACTGGCTCGTCGAGCTTCACTTCCACTGGAATCAGCCAAGAATTTTTATCGACTCGAGTTCAATTTGCTTCCTGCGTTTAAACCTCCGTCGCCTTAACTGGTCGACTTACGTGTGGGCGCATCTTTGTCGAACCAGATCAATGTTGGGAAGGTGTTTCTGTCCGTGATGTATGTGATCGGGATGGTCCACTTGTAGCTGTAAAATAAAATAAATAAAAAATCTGACAAAATAAAACCGTCTTCGGACTCGACAAATCCTGATTTTTCAAGTACGTACCCGTAAGTGGATTCGGCAGGATCGAATATCGCGTCCGGATCGGCCAGGAATCTTTTCTGTGTTAGTGTATAATTCAATCCGTTCTTGACGACCTTAACAACAGGATATCCCATTTGTCTCGTCCACGTGTCCATGATAGAGACAACATTAATATTGTTCGTTATCGCGCTCTGCAACGTACCGAAGAAATCGGCGGTCTCGGCGTTTTTGTAGGCAAATCGATTGAGGTAAGCCGTCACTCCGGCGTCGAAGATACCCGAACCGACGAAGTTGTCCAACATTCGAAGTACCGATGCGCCCTGAAAAGAAAAAAAGGTAAAATTTAATTTTTTTCGCCGAGCAAATAAGTACTTGATTTTTATTGTAATAAACAATTTACCGATCACTTCGGAAGTGATTGGCAATTAGTGGTAGGTTTGATTACCTTATCGTACGTAATTCCATCAAAGAGCGCCGTAATTTCGTCGGGATTATTGACGGTCTGGACAATCGGATGTGAGCTGAGCTTCGAGTCGATGACCAAAACATGATGCAGACTATGCGTCAAGAATTTGTCCATCTATCCGATAATGATAAAAAAAAAATGTTTCGTCCTATCAGAAACGATGAATACTTTGTTAATGCGATTATGTCGGAACACTGACCAGTCCCCAATCCGGAAGTATCGCATCGGCGCTCTTGTACTGCATGAATGTCGCGAAGCCCTCGTTCAGCCAAAGATCGTTCCACCAGGCCATCGTGACTAGATCGAATGAAACAATTGTTGGCAATTACTTTTTCATCTCCGAGCTTTGAGAATAAAATGTAAAAATCAATTTTATTTATTTTTTACCCAAATTGCCGAACCACATGTGGGCAAATTCGTGGCTGATCACGAGAACGACACCTTCCTTGTCCGAGGTAGAGCTGGTATCCTTATCGTAAAAGAGTCTTGCCTCTCTGTATGTTACCAGGCCCCAGTTTTCCATGGCTCCGGAGACGAAATCGGGAATGGCAGCCATGTCTGTCGGAAAATTAAAGAATCGATAAATCGTTCGTATAAAGCGGTAAGAATAAGGATTTGATCCAAAAAACAAGATCGATTCCCACAATTCTTTTTTTAACACGGGTAATTCAGCGACGCCGTTGAATTTTTACACACAGCTAGTATAAAGTGTCATGAAGTTTTATGTTATTTTTTTATTGAAGAACATCGATTAACAAAACGGACGTTTTCTCAAATTCTATCCCTCTGATTGAGTTGAAATTTGGACAAATCCTTTATTAGAACACTTTATATCTAACGACCGGATGGTTTTAATAAATGTTCATTTATTTGTTACTAACAAACGATTAAGGACATTTTTTTCGTCGAAAGCGAACTTTTTTTTTTCAACGGGTCACCCAATTTTCAAATTTTTTAAAAAGTATCCAGTCATTCAATAGTTTTATTGCTATTCTAAAAATACAATTCTAATTTATTTAAATTTCAGATTACTGTAACGGCTAAAACGGTGTACGTTGTTGGACCAAAACGCGGCCGCATCGTTTTTGGCTATTAACAATAAGTCCGTGGTTAAATTATATTTTTCAATTAAAGAAAAAAAAAAAACTCAAACTTTATAACATCTTGTACTAACTGTGTGAAAAACCCCGACACTCTCCTTTTAATACCGGCGTAAAAAAAATTGTCAAATAACGACGAGTTTTTGGATCTGTTTTTTTGACCAAATCCTTAGGCTAGTCCCTTAAGGTGGTGTAATATAACACCGGTCTACTTGTTCCGAGTCCATTTGGTATCAAAAATTGTACTGAATGCCGTTTTGGGATCGCAGACCGCCGAGGAAAAGGAAAATTGTCTTTGCCTGCGTCTGCCGATTGCCCAGGGAAAGCCAATTTTTTTTTTCCAAGGCGCGCTGCGATCTCAAAACGCCATTCAGCATAGTCTTTATTACCGCTGGCGGTATTTAACATCACCTTAAAATAATGGCGAGCCAGTGCCCTGGAAAACGCCCACCGTGACTCACCGAGCTTCGGCAGAGGATAGTTGATCTTAAACAATTTCATGTAGTACTCTATGATCTTCACTCCTATATCCAAAGCGAAAACGGCCTTTTCCTTCTGAGCCCTTGCGGTATATACGGTTATAGGAAAACTTTTGCCCTCGAGATTCACCGCTGGCGCGGAGATCCCGACAAAGTCACTGACGATGAAGCAAATGAGATATGTGGACATCGGCACGCTCTTCGCGAAAGTCACGGTCGTCAGGCCCGGTTCAGGTTTGTCCACGAGAGTGCTCTGACAATTAAAATAACACATTTTAAAGATAATCATGTCACCGAAGTTACTCAAATGTCTATCTAAAATTAAAAAAAAAATGTTAATGTAAAAACTGAAAAACATCCCATTTGCAGAAAGTCTAGTTAAGGAAGAAAATACGATACCTCCAAGTTCATGCTGGACAGAGCTCCGTAACAGTCCCCAGTGGGATGGACCAGTCGGACCGAAAATTGAGCTTTGAAGGCCGGTTCATCGAAGCAAGGAAACGCTCTTCTGGCGTAGGTTGGCTCGAACTTCGAGGTCGCTATGTACCTAACAAATTTTGTTTGTTATTCGATGCAGTGTGAATCAGGATTGCACAAATACACTAAGTTAATGAGGTACGTATTGGAGTATCAAGCGCTGAGTCAATGGCCTGTATTCAGAACTTAAGTAATTTAGTTCTGCCAGTTCTCAGCACGTCAGTACTGAAGAATTACACATCGCTCAATGCTTTAAGGCAGTACTTGCGGTAAAGTCCCGCCAAACGTGAGTTTCAGAGAAAATTTCAAACACTTTCTCGATAGAATACAAATAAGAAAAAAATCAAGTGTATGGAAGGTCCTGCAAAGATTGTTTTGCATATTTTGATCCCATCGAGAAGTGTTGGAAATTTTGTCTGAAACTCACGTGTGATGGGAATGTACCGCAAGAACTATCTTAAGTACTCGATACTTCAACAGGTAGGGGAGACCGGGGCGAGATGGGCTAGGGAAAAATTAGGCCAACTAGGAGCGTAATCGGCCACCCGAAGCAAGACAACTAGAAGGCTGCAACGGCGGATCGTTGGCGCACGAGCACTACTGATAGGTAGAAATAGGGAAACTCAAGATAAATGGATAGTACAGGCAGGGGTTTAAAAAAGTGAACAATTTAAGGGTTGCCCGTCGCGCCACAGACAATTTTTTTTTCGGAGGCGCTATAGAACTGAAAATATCGTTGTTGGATGACGAACAATAAATTATACTTTCGGCAGCGTTGTGGCGGGATTATTTGCTTAGGGGGCCCATCTCAACCCGGTCTCCCCTACTTCAAGAACTTGGGTATTTGCCCAGCTCTGGTATAAATTTTATAAGAAAAATCGCCGTGCTGAAATCGCACCTCGTTCTATTGTCGAAATCTTTGTAAGTGCTCGAATAAAATCCGACGATCTTGTCGGGCTGCAAGGCGCCCTTGAACTCGAGAGTCAGATTGTACGAGCCTGGGTGTAAGTCTTCGTTGAACGTGACCCGAAATTCCTCGAGTTTTTCGACCGTGTAGTATTTCTTTATCGGGACGTCGATGCCGGAATTGAAATTTTCTTCGGGATTGTGGGTCTTGAAGGATGCGGCGGTGATATCGAGATCCTTCTGGTGGAGAGCAATGAGGCTCCTCCGGTCCGCTATGTCGATCGTGATCGTCACGGTGCCCTTAAAAGTGCCCTTTTCCAGATCCGGATGGAGAAACAAATCATAGTGAACGGGTCTGACTTCCTTCGGCAGTCTGAACGCCACGTTCGACTGGACGTTTTTGTCCGTCATCTTCACGCACTCCTCAGGATGATCAGGATCTGAAAATAACAATTGTTGTCAGGTGGAAATATAATTACTGCACTGGTAAATATCCGTAATTCGTAATACTATTCAAATATAAATAGTTGTTAGTACAAAAATATGAAAGATAATGTATCACTACAATTCAACTATCCGCTTATTTCCATGCATGAGGCATTACATTTTGCGAATCGAAAACATTTTTCCGAGAAACCGGATGCATTTTATCCCAATGAAAACTATCGAAAGTGTATGTTGTGGGGAAGAAAAGTTATATAAAAAATATAAAAAAAATTGTGTCGCTAAAATTTAACTATTCGTTTATTTCGGTGCGTGATAATAAAATTTTACGAATCAATACAATTTTTGTGGAAAAACGGGATGCATTTAATCACGATGAAAGTTATCGAAAACATGCTACGAGGGAAAAAAAAGTTGTATAAAAAATATAAAAAATATTGTATCGCTAAAATTGAACTATCCGTTTATTTCAGTGCATGGGGCATTAAATTTGCGAATCAGGAAAACTTTCGCGCAAAACAGGTTGTATTTTATCGCGATGAAAGTTATCGAAAACATGCTACGAGGGAAAAAAAAGTTGTATAAAAAATACAAAAAATATTGTATCGCTAAAATTGAACTATCCGTTTATTTCAGTGCATGGGGCATTAAATTTGCGAATCGATATAATTTTTGGGAAGGCACGTTGCATTTTATCGCAACTAAAGTTGCCGAAATTATGCGAAATTATTACGAAAGTTGTGCCAACGAAGGAAAAAAAGTTGTATAAAAAGTATAAAAAATATTGTATCGCTAAAATGTAACATTCGTTTATTTTAATGCGTGAAGCATCGAATATTTCGAAAGAATAAAACTTTTGCGTAAAAGAGATTGCATTTAATCGCGATGAAAGTTATCGAAAAGATATACTATAGGGGAAGAAACGTATCCGAAACCATTTTTCGAATTCACTTGCGAGAATCGCGCCTCGCGAGTCTGGACGGTGGTGCGCACGCGCAGATCGTGACCTTGTTGGCACAGTGGGGCGCCTGGTCGGAGAGGATCAGCTGAACAACGCCGGCTCTCGTTGAATCGAATTACATAATCGTGAAATTTGCGAATTCTTACCCCAGCGCCAATCCTCGTTAGAACTGATCTTGTCGGTCAGTAGGACGACCAGCGCTATGAGACCGCAGCAAACGATGGTGAGGATGACGCAGATGCCGCATACGAGACCAAGAAGACGAGATGCCGCTTTGCGTCGACTCGTCTCGGACCGTGAGTGCGCCAAAGAACTGGCATCGCGACGCCCCGAATAGCGCGACAGTCGCGGCGATTTCTTATCGTTCATATCCAGCCCGTTCTGCGCATGCGTTATTGAATGCTCGATGTTGGCGCCCAAATTCGACCTGTCGATATCATAAGCGAAAGTTATTTCAGGAATAATTCCGCAGCAAATGACACACAAAATTCTTCACTCGGAACCGAAAAAGTAGACACACTGAAAGAATAAAAGTTCGTAGGAAATTTCATTTAATGGTACTGGAAGTTTTTATGCATAAAATGGTATATTAAAATTCATGATGAATTGCGACAAACAATTAACTTACAGTATATTGTGAACTTCAGAAATACTTTACTTTTAATTACTTACGTTAATTTTACTATAAAATTACTTTAAATACAATAATTTACGTTAATTTAACTGACAAAGTTAATTTTATCACAATTGTACGTTAAATTGAATGTACCAGTTTTTGCATAACAAAATTGTAGATACAGTGCGTTTCAATCGGGCTCTTGTAAATCGGCAAAGATAAATGCAAAGAAGGGATCCGAGATTGTATTATTAATTTAGTCCATTATTTATCACAATTTATTTATTTATTCATTTAAATGAAATATTTATGTTTCTTTGACACCGATTATTTAGCAATTATTTTATTAGCTGCGTCCGGCTAGTTTAATGGCCTGTTTACCACGTCTCGTACTTCACGCCTTCGTAAACAAGGCCAATGCCAATTTTCAGCTTACGTGATCTGCTCTTTCGAATGATAATTTCACACCGATCGAGATTTAGTGTCCGTAGCTAAAAGAAGATCTTTTGATTCTTGTCCATGGGACAGCCGCATTGCTCAAGAAAATACCGTGAAAAATTTGTCAAAGTTTTTTCATTGGCGACACAAACTTTAACTGATTTGATATCTCGCGTATTCTCTCCGTAATCAAAAGACATCAGCAGTGTGCTCTCTGCAATGTGATTTCTGATTTAGATATCTTATCGTAATGAACGATAAGGAACTACTCGATTTTTCGTGATTCTCAGAATTTGCTTTCCCAATTATCAATTGCACTTCCTCAATTCGCAATGAGAAAAAAATACCGTAAAAAATATAAAAAATACCGTAAAAAATAAAAAATACCGTCAAAAATTGACCAACCGATTTAAACACTTAAAGTTTGTATCGTCATGAAAACTTTAAGTGTCTTAATATCTCGCATATTCTCTCCGCAATCAAAAGAGATCAGCCGTGCCTTCTCCGCACTTCTGATTCCCGATTTGAAGCTGTTACTGCAATGAAAGATAATAAACAACGATTCGCGTTAACTCAATTTCTCACGGTTCTCGGAATTCACTTTGCCGATCACAGATTTCTTCACCGACTCCGATGAAATATTATACGAATTTCGTATACGACAAACAAACAATGACGCTGCGAATCATAGCGACTGACTAAATTACATATCTGATCGATAATCGATACATACACACGTGTTAGTGCGAGATAACGAAGAATGTAAATTTAATTGCTCCCCCTGAGCTCGGAACGTAAACAAAAAAATACCCTAAAAATTTGGCGAACTGTTTCAAATACCGATCTAGATTTAAACTGTTCCGATATCTCGCATATTCTCTCCGTAATAAAAAGAGACTAGACTGTGCTATTTGCACATGAGATTTCCAATGTTGAGCTCATAACGCAGTGAATAATAAAAAAAAAAACTACGTCACTTCTCACGATTTAGAATTAACTTCACCGATCACAGCGTTTTTTCACCAACGCCGATGAATTGATACACGAATCTCGTACGCGACAAAAAACGACGTGACGAATCGTGACAAAGTCTTGCTGATTTACATGCCTCATCAACATTCGGTACAATCACACCTCTTCGTGCGAGATACCCAAGAACAAAAAAAATCAATTGCACTCCTCGAGCTCGGAACGTAAACAAAAACATGCCGTAAAAACTTGGCGAACTGTTTCAAACGCCGATACAAACTTATAAGTATGTATGGGTCAAAACAGTTTACAAACTTTTTTGATATCTCGGAAATTCTTTCCATAATTGAAAGAGACCAGCAGTATGCGATTTGCATATTCCCAATCCGGAGCTCTTACCGCAATGAATGATTAAAAAAAAAAAAACTACGTCACTCCTCACGATTCAGAATTAGCGTCGCCGATCGCAGCTTTTTTCACCGACGTCGATGTATTGATATACGAATCTCCCACACGACAAAAACCAACGACGTTGCAAATCGTGACAAAGTCTGTCCGATTTACGTGCCTGATCAATATTCGATACAAACACACCTGTTCGATATACCGAAGAGCGAAAGATCGATTGGACTCCCCGAGCTCGGACTACGTCAGCGCGTTACAATGATCGGTACTGATCGAAGCATCGGCCGAATAGCCGCTTCGATCTTTGTATATTTTTCCCGACACTTTCACCGATGGATAACCGACAACCGTGGCATGATCAACGACTGCGAACGCCCATTTGTTCGGTCGGCCGTAATTCCACTGCTAATCCTTTCTCTCCTTGAAATTTCTCGCTCTTCGGTATCAGTCCGAGTTTCTCGATATGTGCACGTCCCAGCGTTACATCTCATTCCCCACTATAGTGTCATTTAATCTTTCCATCTGATGCAGAGCTCTCCCTGCCCGCTCTCTTCGGGTGTGCGATACACCCGGCTATTTTTCAATTGCCTCGGAAGACAGCGGTGAGTTGTCTACAGAAATGCCGCGTGTCCGAACCACGGTGAACTCAATTGACCAAGGCATACGTGCGCGACTACGCGAGCGGCATTCAAATGCTCCCCGTGCGAGTAATTGAGCCAAATTGTATGCCTAATTGCAAATGTGCGAAGCACGTTGGCTTGATCGTGTACACAATGCATGGGAGGGTGTCGTGAACCCGGCGCCAAAAATTCGGAAGATGTTATTGTAGGGTTTGAAGAAGAGTTTAAGGTAGCTATGTCGCTTAGCGCTTGTTTCGCATAAGTTTCAGAAAAAATTAGTGAAAATTGCAAGTACTTCTCGATGGTGTAACATTTTTTTTTTTTAAATTCATGCATATTACAGGTACTGAAAAGATTAATTTCGCCTTATTAATTCCAACATGTTATTAGCAAATCAATACAAAAATTAACTGTTTAACCAATTACTCGGCAAACCAACTTTTTTTTGGGAAAATATTTCGTTCATTTTTTTTGAATACGTACGAATTTTTTCCGATTTTTCAATTACTTTTGATTTTTGTGTTTTTTCACACTTTTGTTTCCATATAAAAAAAAAATGAAAGCTGATTAAAAAATCTGAAAAAATTGATACGTATTGAGAAAAATGAACATTTTCATAAAAAAAAAAGTTTCGTTGTCGGGTAATTTATTAAACAATTTATTTATTGATTAATTTGTTCGTAACATTTTGGAATTATTTTTATGCAAAATTAATATTTTCAGTACCTTTAGTATGAATCCATTTTTTTTTCAGATTTTTATACCATCGAGAAGTATTTGCAATTTTCTCTTATTTTTCTCGTACTTATGCGAAATGAGCTGGAAGCGACGTAGCTACCTTACCATTGCATCGGTCCGATAAGCTTTGCCGGAGCTGATTGCACTGCGGTGATGGGCATATTTAAGGCAACCGTACACCAATGCTCGAACATGTCCCTGCAATCGAACACTCCTATGCATACTCGATTTATTTCGAATTTAATTAGAAATCCAATTTGAGACTTGTAATCGAACCTACAAACATTATTTGATGCACAGAAAAAAAATTATACAAGGCTTAAAATTTTTTAATACAAAAATATTGCACCGGTGCGAAAAAGTTTTAATTTAATTTAAGGTAACAGTCCACGTCCCAGTAGTCGAACACTCCCATACAGTTTCGATTCATTTCGAATTAAATTAAAAATCCAATTTGAGACTAAAAAAAGTTATTCAACAAAAAAAAAAAGTTACTCAAGGTTTGGGCCTAAATTACTTTCTACTGTTGAATTTTGTTAAGAGAAACGAAACTGAAAACTATCGGCTTGACATTGGTTTCATTTATTTTCACAAAAAATATGTTACTGACCAATTAATAACTGCCGGGATCTGGTGATGTTTCCAACTGTCCGAGCATCGGCGTTTATCTTATGCAAGGCCTAAGATAAAAATTTAAAAAAATTATTATCTTCTCCTTTTCGTCAAATGTTAAAGTGTATCGGGCCGGACTTACCCAGAATTGCCTTGTGAGCGACGATCGAGTCGGAAGTCGCAATGAACTGTTGGCAACGACGCTGATGAATAATTTATGTAAAAAAAAAAGTGTGCATTGATTTCACTCTACTGTTTTCATTCCGGCCGCTTCAAACGCTGCCCTATCGGGACTGTAATCGTGCGCGCTCGAAAAATTCGTCGGATGTTCGAGTCGTGACGAAGTACAGTTGCGGTTGGCATAAGTTGGGTAATAAAAAAAAATTCCACTATTGTTTTTTTAGCTCGTTCTCTATCGGAGCGCATGGAAAAAATACTTCGCTGTACATCGCACTGATTATAGTGTTATATTTCGCTTGCTCGCTGAGAACCTTTTTCATTCAATCTCCAATTTGATAATTTTCATTATCGCAATATTATACGCAGAGGAAACAATTTTTCAGCTATTGGCTCATCGGTGGGAGCGGCGAATTTTTTTTTTTTTTTTTTTTTCAAGTAGGAGTTTCGATCGTGTTCGACCACGGCGTTTCCACTTCGCGTGTCTATAATTTGCCGACTCGCGGCTATCTGGATGCAGAGCGGGGAGGGCGACGTGAGGTACACACGTCGTTCATAAGCCGAAGGACACTTAAAAACGTTTCTACAGGCTTAATGACTTTGCGACAGTGTACAGTCAGTCTTGCGTAAATTTATACAATGACTGAGGCGTGATGCACTATGATCACAGCGAACACGTTGCCAAACTAAAGGAAAAGTAGAATATATCAAAAAACAAAATTGGGAAGGTATTGTTAAAATCAGTGCTGAACAAAGTACCAAAAAATACTTCGTGTACAAAGTAGAAAGTATCACAAGTACGGGAAGTAAGTACAACAAGTACTCTTTATACTTAAAGTATGAAGTACTTTTTGTACTTGACGTATTTCTCAAGTACTCTTTGCAAGGACCTTTCGCAATTAGATTCGTAGCGTTATCTAAGCTTAAAAAAAAAACACAACATTTTTAAATCATGAAAAGACCGCTTTTTCACACTAGTATCGAAATACTACATTTTGATACGGGTGCGAAAAACTGTTTTTGACAAGTGTGAGTTTGCAGTAGGAGCCGAAGGCGAGTATTGTAATCACACGGGTTCAGAAAAAGTTTTTTGCTCGAGTATAGTACAAAGTTTTTTTTCACAAGGTGTGAAAATAGAGGTTTTCGCACGCAAGCGTGCGCAAAGTTGACGTTTTCCCACCGAGTGATATAAAGTACTATTCTGTTGTATTTTGAGTTTAATGGTTGGTCTTGCATGTCGTTGATGTAGATATAGTACAGTTATGACACCACACGGGGCGTCGATAACCGCGTCAAGTACATACAGCCGTCCGTATATCGCGACTATGCTCCGCAACTTCCATTGTAAGATTTCTGTTAAAATTATACTTATTGCAAATTTTAGACAGATTACCGTATATTAACAGAAACCGGATGTCGAACTACTCATCAAGTATCCATAATGCGTGCGTCCACTTACGATTTGGTACTTGAAGTCCTAAAAGGTACGCAAAGTACTAAAAGTACTAAAAGTACTAAAAGTATTCGAAATACGAAAAAGTTGTCAAAATACGAACAAACACTCAAAATACGAAAAAGTACTAAAAATACAAAGTACTCACAGTACTTAAAAGCACTTGTGCAATTCAAGTACGTGCTTGAAGTACCAAACAAGTACACGGTATTTCATGTACTGGCCAGCTGTGATTAAAATGTTCGATGTAGCGATCTCTTCGAATAACTTTGTTGTAGCGAATGTTGTAGCGCAGCATTTATTATTGTTCCACATTCTGTTAGAGCAATGAGAAACTTTTTTTTCACCGCGTAGAATAGATAATGGGAATAGGGTAGCTTCGGGCATAGCGTGATAACAGTAATTTATTCATAAATACAATGTAAATATTGTGATATCGCAGAGACGAAATGCGATGCGAACTGACAAGATTACAGCTAATATAGGCTCAGTAGAAGGGACCGACCTTGTCGGACCGGTCACTTATTCAGTACACGAACCAGCGACGAGCACATAACGTTTTTCGTTTTCCTTTTTTTTTTTTTTTTCTTTTTCGTCGCAATATAAATAGACTGTCCTCTCGACACGTGTCAAGATACTCAAACGTCCAACATTATATAAAAAAAATGTTTTTCCATGCGAGACGCGTGATCGTGCGCTTGAGCGACTCACGGTTAGCGAGCTTGGTTCATCATTTTTTTTTTTTTTTTCTACACTGTTTCGGAATTTCCCAAAATTTAATGCCACATTCGTAGCTCGAGTTTCCGAGAAAATCGATAACATCTTCGTCGCTGTCAATATAGCATATTTTTCCCTTCACAGTATATATATATATATATGTATATATATATATATATAGAGAGACATATATATATATATATATATATATATATATATATATATATATTTATCACAAACCTCGTCATGGACTATCACTAAAACTATATTTGTGCAATACAAGACTTGTACCGAAATTACACTTGCGGAAGACGAAAAGAGAACACACGAGAACCCTTTCTTTTTTTTTCTTCTTCTTCGTGCAAAAAAGAATTAAGAACTACAACAAGCGGAGCTCAAGAGTTTCTCGAGAAGTGGCACGACGGTGTAATGATCTAACAAGATTACGAGAGTTCATTATAATTTTTTTGTTTTTTTTCATTCATTCGAAAAGTTTTGCGTTGTTGCTTTCTCACATTCTTTCGTGTACAAGAGAGCTTCGTGAATTCGTCCATCGAGTCGAATCACTTCGTAGCCGCTTCGATTCGCTTCTTATTTTGGTTGTTCTTATTGCATTCTTGTTTTCTTTTTTCTGATTGTTTTTTTTTTTTTCTTCTATTCTCAAGGAACAGTTGTATAGTCAATTGAACGTGTGGATTCCCCCCCTCGAGGACATTTTTTTGTTTGTTTGTTTTTTTTTTTAATCACCCTTGTTAATAATATAAGCGTCTTGGATGTCTTCGGCCGACATGTCGCTGTCGCCCCAGCCCCATATCGCACCCTCGTGGGAGTGCTCGTGATGACCCTTCCTCGGCACTCTCGAGCCGTCGCCTGTTCTCGCCGCCCGTTTCTCTATCAACGATGTCGGCACCGTCTTCAGATCGTACGCCCAGCCGAGCCAGGCGAACATGTCGATGAAAGCCGTCGATATGTTGCCCTTGTAATTGCCGAGCTCGGCCGCCTTGTAGTCCCACGGGAACACGTGGTGATAATTGTGCCAACCCTCGCCCATCGCGCCCATCGCTACGATCAAATGGTCCGTCGGACTGATGGAACTGTGACGGAAGAGAAAAATAAAAATTTTTCTTGCGTTTCGATTTTTCGTCTCTCGATCGATCGCGATTCGATCGAATTCGTTATGCGATTTTGATCGTCGACAGCACAATTGTAAAATCCACGGTTGCACCACATAAAGATTCGGGCGAGAACGTTTACAATATATATTTTGCTGGTAATATAAAATATTTCAATGCCTCAAAGAATATATTGATGAAATCGTGAAAAAAAAAAATTGTCGAACTAACCAATCTTTGCTACACTGTTAAAAATTTCTATTTGAAAATACATAAAATGTCTATCAAGTTTCATGCATATACAGCATATGAAATTTCGCTGACACGTATGTAAGAATATTGCGTTACCGATATATTAAAAACAATATTATTTGTATAATATTTGTAACATTAACAATTTTCATATACGGATGTCTTAATTTTCAATGCCATCACCGATAAATTGCAATTTAGTATAGAGGAATTGCATTGAAGATTGAATTATAAAAATTTCAAATACACTGGATATGAATTCTAATTTCATATAACTTTGTATATTAAACGTGTTGTAAACTTCATAACATTTTTAACAGTGTAACCAATCTTTACCAAACTGTACGAGCAAAATATTCATTTCAAAGTTCCCGTCCCGAATCTTTGGTCGATTCGACCGTATTTTTTTTTTTTTTTCTATCGGTGCCCAGGCCCGTTACACTTACTCGTCGTAGGGTTTGATTCCGTATATGTGAGCTGCAGAGTTCACGAGCCATGTCAGGTTCAGAGAGAGCGTGTATCTGAAGACCGTCGCGTACCAGGACAACATCGCACCCTCGTTCCAGAAGTAACATGGCACCCAGGTGGGAATGAGGAAGCAGAAGATCGGCATGAGAAGAATGTAGAGCCTGACGGAGAAATAACAAAAGATACATTGAACAGTAGTAATTGTAATTGATTTGCATTTTAAGTTTAATTTTCATTAAAAAAAAAAATTAGGTTTCCGGGAGATTTGTTGAACAAATTTTATTTTTCATCAGTTCGTTAATAAAATTTTTGAATTATTATTATGCTAAATTAATCGTTTCAGCCCCTTTAGTACGCTCGATTTTTTTTTCCGATTTTTATACCATTCAGAAGTGTTTGCAATCCCCTCTCATTTCTCCAAAAGTTACGCGAAGTGAACACAATTGGCAAGGACATTTTGCAGTTATATATATATAAAAAAAGAATGTTGCTGTTCACGCGGCACAATGTGCAACGCATGCCAATTGACAAAACTTTAAGCTCGTGTATCTCGAAATCCATGTGGAAAAAAGATGATTAGAAATTTAAAAAAAGCCTCATTCATTGCTTTATGACACTTGTCATTTTTAGTTGCACAAGTAGAAAAGTCGCTGTGTGACGTTGTATTCCCTTAACAGACGGTCGAACAAAAAAAAAAAATAGATCCTGTACCTTCGCTGCCAAACGACCAAGGGATCTTTCTCCAGATCGCTCATGTCAACGAGTTTGCCCTTATTCATGACGTCCGGATGCTTGCGTAGCATGAGCCAGCCTATGTGCGAGAAGAAGAATCCTCTTTTCGCGTTGTGAGGATCGGCATCGGTGTCGGTGAACTTGTGATGAACTCTGTGATCTCTTACCCACTCGTAGATATGATTCTACAGTGGCAAATAAAGAAACACCACGGTGTTGGATTATCGATTCGATCTATCGATCGGTTTCGCGACTGTGTCGAACGATCATTTTTTCTTTCTCCTATTGCTTCCTCGTGGAGGAAGCTTTTTTGGTGAAAAGATTTTTTTTTCCGAAATTTTAATGAAAACGTGTTTAGAATGGTCGAAAACATCGATATATATATATATTTACCTGGAAGGCAATTGTTTGGAAGATCATTAGCATAAAGCGCAATGGCCATTTCGCTTTGTACGACCGATGGCACCATAATCTGTGAGCTCCTGAGGTGATTCCCACAGCAGCGCAAAGGGCGACGGCCAGACCTGTAAGCGGAGCAATGATTTAAATTTTTTAGTAATTTTCATAAGCGAATTTAAAAAATTAAGGCGAGGTGAAACATCTACCACGTGACATATGAGTGTGAGAGAGATAGTTGCATTTTTCAAATCAATGCCATGTAAAAATGGTTGACATTTGGGGTAAAAGCCTATCATCCATCCAAAAGTTATTGGAACATTGTGTTTTGTCTCATTATCTCATTTTGCTCCGTTCTCTCGTATTGAGTCTGTCGCGTCTCGCCTTAAGGTGGGTTCATTGTTTTCGAGAGAAACAAAAAACACTTGTCTTACTTTAAGCCGTATAAAAATCGTGGAAAAACTTACTCCAAAGAATCGTGAGGGCTTTCATCTCGTAATACGCAAGGTACAGGGCGTACAAGGAACCAACGTGAAGATAGATGAATGCGATGACATTCCTCCAGACGATGTTCCACTCGTACTCTGGCGGGTTCTTTGGTTTTTCGATTTGCGACTTCGAGCTTTTGGTGGCTTCTATCAGAGCCTTGTCCTGTGGGACGTTCTGTTGCGACGCCTCTAGGAAGAGGGTCGCCGAATTGCCAAATATATTCGGACTCATGTTCTTTAACGTACTGAAAGCACAAAGTGTTTCGATCATTGGACAAATTTCCACGGTGATCCGGCTGTCATCGATGACGATTGAGAATAGAGTCGGTGAGCTGAATGTGCTGTCGTTAACGTAGTTATCTCGCCTTCGGGCTCATTTCGCATAGGTTCGAGAAAAATAAGAGAAAATTGCAAATACTTCTCGATGGCATAAATTGTGAAAAAAATGCATGCATACTAAAGGTGCTGAAAAGATTAATTTTGCATAATAATAATTCCAAAATGTTACTTACAAATTAATCATAAAATTAATTCTTTTTTTTTTTTTAATACCCGGCAACAAAACTTTTTTTTATAATGATTCATTCATTTTTCTGGACACGTATGCGTTTTTTCAGATTTTTCAATTAGCTCTGATTTTTATTTTTTTTTTTTTAATATATGGAAAAAATGTGTGAAAAAACACAAAAATCGAAACTAATTACGTAGTCAGAAAAATGAACGAATTACTTTCGTAAAAAAAAAAGTTGTTTTGCCAGGTAATTTGTTAAGCAATTCATTTGTTGATTAATTTGTTAACAAGATGTTGGAATTATTATTATGCAAAATTAATCGTTTAAGTACCTTTTCAGTATCAGTATCTTATCAGTACCTTTAATATGCATGAATTTTTTCATAATTTTCTCGTATTTTTCTCGAACTTATGCGAAATGAGCGCGAAGCGACATAGCTACCTTAATGCCCAAAGAGCCGTCGATCTTTTCAGTCAAGTGTTAAACAAATATATACAAAATAAAAATAAACTGAATACTGCGTAATTAGAGGTCGCATAATTACTTAATGCCCAAAGAGCCGTCGATCTTTTCAGTCAAGTGTTAAACAAATATATACAAAATAAAAATAAACTGAATACTGCGTAATTAGAGGTCGCATAATTCACACTGGAGGAAAATACGGAAGTCTTCGGCGACGTCTTTTCACAGAGAAAGATCACTTTTTTAATACAATTAGTCCGTCAAGGTGACTCAACAATACTCATAACTGTATTTCATGCTTTGGTGAAGGCTATTCCTTTCTTGGTTCTTACCTACTGGAATAGATAAAGTTGTGAAGAGAAATTAATGAATGCAACAGTGATTTACGATACAAGTGCGGTAAAGCGAACTTTATACGCACGCTGTGGCACGAGTGAGGCGAGTGCGACTCACTTCACAGTCCGCGTATGATGTTCGCTATACCGCAGTAGTATCGCATAATATTTTTGGTGAGGAATGCAACAGAAGTGCTACTCCGTGCCAATTGGTTGTGACGCTGTACAGCCTGCGTGCGTAAAGTACGAGAAGCGTGCGTAAAGTGCGTAGTACACTTGACTGTAATTACGCCACTCTCGGCAGACACGAAAAATAGCACTATTCATCCGCGACTTACGTAAATACAAAAAGATCATAAAAAATGAAACAAACATGCCAAAGTTTCTGGGACAAAATGCGATACGGCATGCAAGTCATGATCATCGGGTTGGTCAATGTGGCTTCGTAAACTAAAAGTTCCGAACGCGGCCAACTGATAGCGCCCGATGAGCCGAAGGCTGGTCAGCCACGTACATAGTCCATTGATAATCGCTGCGTGTTAATTTTCAGATTTCTCCGATAGTTATTGTCGCTAATCGAGCGCGCTTCGCTGAGGAATTCCGCCGAGCCGATTAACACACAATCGCGATCACTGCGTTCGCTTCGATTCTCTCTCCACAGTGCAAACGACAAAGATTTTCTACTGTCGGAGAGAATGCGAACACGCGAGTCGCTCCTCTTACACGCTCGCGTCGATGACAATTTCAATAAAACTTCGGAATTAAGAGAAACAAAAGGTATCATTAAGACATGTTCTATAATTCCGTATAATATCGGTAAAATTTGGTTTCGTGACAATGGAACGCTATTTCGAAATTTGCATCCGAGCAGTCGTGCAAAGTGCACCTGATTCGGTTTCAATAATTCATTAAAGCAATACGCCGTCCGGCGCAGCATGGGAATAATTTTTTTTACCTCACAAGCCGTGTCAGGGTTGTCGTTCGTTCCCAACAATATCCGTCTTTTAAACGGCAATCCAGGTGTGGCATTTTCGGTTTTATTTGCGGTCAAATGTACTCCAAAGCGAATTCACGAGTTCGTTCTTTGTGAAAGAGGCTCGTTTCTGTTTCGACGTTATTTTACAATCCGTCAATGTCCTCATGGCCATAGGACACTTTCGTCGGAGGGTCCGGCCTTCGCTGGCGGATACGAACGGGCATGCGAAGTTTGCACGGCTCGCGTAGCGAGAAAAGTCGTGACCAACGAGACAAGAGATACGTCCGCTCGAGACTCCGATACCGAGAAATCCTTCCATGTATACCGATGTCCCACATAACTTCAAGACGTGAGAATAATTTCTCGTCGAACTCACTCATATGTGTGTATTTGTTGCAAACGACTTTACACGAGCTATTGAATACAGTGTACAAAAATTTTGTTCGAAAATTAATGAACGGTATTGGATGCTTCTTTGCACAAACTGTTTTTGAAATTTCGAACACATGTGCGTTCCAATTTTACTGTAAAAATTTTTATTTTTAACGAACATTTTTGTAAATTTCAGGCAAAAGATTGGTAATTTTGATTTCTGGTATTTTAATTTTACAAAATAAAAGTACACTAATGTTCAATCAATGTGAGTAATGTAAGCAAATTTCAAGTTCCCCCAAATTAAATTGACGAATTATTTTTACAGTGTATGCTCAGTCAATTTTGGGAAATGCAAACGTAGACCAGAAGTTTGAAACAAAAAGTTGCGACCAGGTTATTAAGGCAGTTCTTGCGCACAGTACGAGCCCACGTGAGTTCGGAGAGAATCGAGAGAGCAATCGCGAACACTTCTCAATGGGATAAAAATCTGAAAAAAATCAAACATATGGGAGGTGCTGAAAATATTGATTGGGCACAATAACAATCCCAAAGTGTTATTAACAATTTGATGAAAAAATAATTTCTCAAAAAACCACTCGGCAACCTAACTTTTATTTCTTGTGAAAACGATTTGTAAATTTTTCTGTATACGTAGGAATTTTTTCAGAATTTTGTATAATTTAAAAAAATTGCGCTTTTTACTTAATAAAAAAAGCAATTTAAAAAAATTACACGAAATTCCGAAAAAATTCATACATATTCAGAAAGCTCAAAGAATCATCATCGTACGAACAAAACGTTGGGTTGCCGGGGGATTCGCTGAACAATTTTTTAAAATTAATTTGTTAATAACATTTTGAAAAAACTATTATGCAAAATCAATCTTTTCGACATCTTCGATATGCTTGATTTTTTTCAGATTTTCATCCCATCGATAAGTGTTCGCAATTCTCTCTGAGTTCCCTCTGAACTCACGTGAGGTCGGAGCATCCGCAGGTACTGCCTTAACGCGTTCGCTTGGTACAAACGCTGGCGCACAAGATCGAGAGGAACAGCTGAATGATCTGTAAGACGAACACATCCAAGCGCGGAACAATGAGGCTCGCAGTTGTAACGGGGATTGCTTTGTTGGCGATAGGTAAAAAAACGGTATACGAAGAAAAAAGTGGACGGTATGAGGAGAAAGGCACGAAACGGTACACGCTCGTCTCCGAACCGGTGATCTTCTCGTTATGGGCTGTAACGAGTACCATCCTTTCACGATCTGCGATCGGTCAACAGTGAGGTCCATGCTTTTTCGGGGCAGATTAAGAACACTCGACACGTCCCGTTTATCCCAATTTTTTTTTTGTATCTCCTCGTGTTCAAGACCGACAGTTACACGCGATAAGAAACAACAGAAATTACCAACGGCACTGTTAAAGGTGTCACGAAATTCACAACACGTTTAATACACAAAGTTATGTGAAATGTAGAACCTCGGTATATGAAATTAGAATTCGTATACATTGTATTTGAATTTCAATCATTCAATCTTAAATGCAATACCTGCATACCAAAATTACCGGTGATGGCATTGAAAATTAAGACATTCGTGTATGAAAATGATGTTATTGCTACAAATATTATACAAATAATATTGTTTTTAATATACCGGTAAACTTCATATATATTTTATAAATTTTCAAACTGAAATTTTTAACATTGTAGCTTCCTCTATGAGGAAGCAAAAAAAAAAAAAAAATGGGAATTTATTAATTTTTACAAAACTTTATTGATTTCAAGGAAGTAGCAAATAACAAAAAGTGCATAATTGTGAATGCTTTCGATATTTCGAATAATATTGTTTTTAATATACCGTTAACGAAATATTCTTACATACGTGTCAATGGAATTTCATATACAGTAGAACCTCGATTGTCCGGGGAGGGCGAGACCGGAGAGTACACGGATAATTGAAATACACACGGATAATCCGCATTCGTCATAAAGCGTTTTTATTTTGTACGGTGTTATGAAAAACGTAGTCATACGAGATCTCATATTTACGGTCAATAATACTTAACTTGGTATGTACACAGTAAAAAATAATTTCATAAAATCGGAATGCAAAATCTCGTAAAAATAATTTTGTTAAATAAGTGACAAACTCGTTTGTCATTTATTTCAATATACGAACTTCTTTAATTTCCCGTGCTATTGACAATTTTAGTTTGTACTTTTGTTTGTAAAACAAGAAAATTAACAAACAACAAATTTTTGACGTTTGTGGACAATAAGTTTTTGTAAAAAGTACACATTTTTTTTACTGTGTAATTGTTAGTTATCGCGTTCTTTTTAGTCTCGTATTTTGAAAAAATTGTGTCACTTTCATCGGCTTTTGATTTTAATGTAGGCAAACAATGTATGTAAACAAAACTAGTGTAATTCGCCCAGGGATAGTTATAGGATAAGACTATTACAAACTTGACAAGTAATTTGTAAAAGTATATTAAGAATAGAAAAATGAATTGAAAAAAAAAAGAAATAAAAAAAGCTTGGCACGGTCAAACCGCCACCCGTTTGATACGCACCCGGTTAATCGAGATTCTACTCGTATGTGGATAAAACTTCACATAAATTTCATGAATTTTCAAACAAAATTTTTGAAAAGTGCGGACTTTCACTCTTGAAGTTTCAGAAAGTCCTCTGCACTTCGAAGCGCGATACTCATCGGTAAAAAAAAAGCTTACTCCCGACCGGCGAAATTTCCCGAAGCTAAAAAAGATCAACGGCAATGACACGAACAACATAACGCGATGCTCTCGCGTTTGATTAACGGTCTCTCGAAAGCCGGTCCACTTTTTATTCCGTATAGCGGCGACTTTCTGTTCTAAGATCGAATACGCCACGTGTTTGCCGGAGAAAAGAGTGGGACAAAGTAAAAGTGCCGCGATCTTCGACCGGCGCGGCAGAATGAACGGGACTCGCTCCTAAGATCGAGGACCGTGGAGGCATCGGCAACGAGAGGAAAGAGTACGAAGAGCGCACACACAAGCCGAAGAGCTCACGCGGATCGAAACGAGACGGTTACACCGAAGGCATAAACAGGTTCGGGATCGAGGTCAATGGCGCGATTCAGGTCAACGAAATAATCGAGCGGTGTTTTGAGGAACTTAACGTTGCGTTACCGATAGCAGGTCCCGATCGATTGATGCAGTGATTTTTCGGAGTTGCAGACGAACGATTAATTGTTATCGGTAACGAAAAAAACAAAAAAAAAAAAAGTGGACGAAGAGGCTGCATGGAACCGCGAAACGAGAGGTCGAGGAGAAACCGATAAGTTTCTCTACGAAAAATTGAGGTTCCCCAACGAGGTCGTTTATTCCTTTCGGGTCATGCACACTTGTGACGGAAGCCAAAACGAACGCTTTTTTTTTCCTCACCCTTCCATCAACGATGCATCGCGTCCTTTAGTTCGAGCTATCCAACTAAATGTCATCGACCGTTATCTTGCTGAACTTTTTTTTTTATCGACAGATGTCCGACCGGTCGAACGTCGCGAATATCGAACACGATATTCGATAACAAAATGATTGATAACGATGACGATAATTTCTTTTTTTTTGACATTTCTTCGTGGATGAAGATGCGATGGCTTCGATTTTTTTTTCTCGCGGAAAAACGCTTTTCCAAGCACGCCCTTTCGGTCACTTACCCGCGTAATTCGACGCCCGACGAGCTCTTCTCTTTCACACTCATGCCTTCCGGTACTTTGGCAAATATTTGGAAAATATATATTGACAGTTGTTTTACAGCGTGCAAGAAAAGGTGCTTGACGCCCTCGAACGCAGCTCACTTCGACAAATCGCCAAGTCTTTCTGACCGATTACGTAAACTCGCCGTTGTGATGTTTGCGAGCCGAATAGCTTGTTTTCAGGTGCTATTGTAAGGCCAGACTGGCCTCATCGGCACATTGGACAATTGGCAACGCGATAAGACAACTCACTCAGTGCGTTGCAAATGTTTTCTTTACTATAGATAGGAGACACTTTTACAGATACACCGTCACAAAACGCTGTGAAAAACGTTCTTAATGTCAGTGTGTTGGTTGTTTTTTTTTTTTTAATGTGCACATTTCATCAAATGAAACTTCACCGAAACGGATAAGAACATGTGTCATGTTACATGGACGGAACGTCTATTATAATAATGTTTACCAGAGGTGACTTTTCCTTCGGTCAAGTTCCAACAATAGACCTTGCCGCAATCGGGACCGCGTTGCACCGATAAATATTGAGGAACAAAAAATTAAAGGCCGTCGTACGCGAGCCGTTAAATTTTCTGACCCACCGTTACGAGCGAACACTTATAGAGGAATACGATTAGCGTTATCGTACGTGACGCTTATAATTTCTTATGCAAAAGTCACTTAGGTGAGGTACTAAGAGTTCGAGGTGAGTCAAGAAAATGCTCTGTTGCCTAATGCAATTTTCGTTCCTTTGCGTAAAAAAGAAGAACTACGTTTGCCAAAAATTGTAAATTTTTGAGCTCACTTTTTTTTTTGTTTTTTTTTTTTTTAATTTTCTTTTCTCTTCTAAATCACATATGTTTCATTTTGTGATTCTATTTGATTTGCGTTACTTGACTCAACGGAGTTTGTCCTATCGATGATCACTGTGAATCAGATAATTCTTGGGTTTTGTCGGGTTGGCATTCAGCCGATCTACGTTAACCTGAATGTCTCGGGTAAAAATTTCGCATGACTGAGCGAAGTGCTCGAGAAAGTATGTCGACCGGAAGAATTGCCCGTCTTGTGCGTCTCGATGTTCAACTCCCGCGAAGCGAGGGCTCAGACCATGCTCACATGTTTATCGCTTTCTTGTTACAACAATGGCTCTCACTTGGTAAATGTTTTTATTCTTTAACCGGTGGATTCCGATAATTCAGCGATGTGTGCTTTAAACCCGATTTTCGCGCATTTGTTAATTTCAGAAGGGACCCGAAACAAATTGCCGATCAGTGTTGAAATACAAGAAGGGCAAAGAAACAAATATATTGACATCGTTTACAAAACCAAAAAAATAATTTATTTGACAGCCACCGCTTATTTGATTTAAGTAACTATTGACTTAATTTAAATAAATATTTATTTAAATCAAATAAATATTTCACTTAAACCAAACAAACGGTCGCCGTCAAATAAATTATATTTCTGGGTGCAAAAAAATAATAATAATAATAATAATAATAATCAGTGCCAATACAGCAATGTGAGTTTCGCGAACTTAAATGGCAGACACACTTTTTTTTTCCATAATTCCTAGAACTGGACGAATAATTTTAGGAATAATTTTTCAAGTACCAAATAGAAATGCACACTGGCTTGATAATTTTGAGAACCATACTCGACGATCCTGATTGACATTAAAATGTCAAATTTTTGAGATATCAGTAAACTCGATAGGGTTATCACAGCGCGCACACGCGATCGATGGGATGAAAAAAAAAAAAAAAAAAAAAAAAAAAAAAAAAAAAAAAAAAAAAAAAAACGATTGCAAATAAAACGAAGAAGATTCGTTGATGACTTACGATTTTGTAGAAAAGAAATCTACGAGGTAGAAACTCCAAAATCCCAGTTGATTCTGGAGAGGATTCGTGAGAGACGGAGGAAGACCTGCCGGCACGCAGGTAACGATCTCGACTGACGGTGAGTTCACAAGAAAATACTCGGGATGCACGAGCCTACGTCCCACTTATAGACATCGGGACGCCCCATAAAACCACATCAACAAAACCGCTCGACTCCCACTCCACTATGCATTACTCTAAAAAGTCGTCACCTGAGCGCACAGTGGTCCGACCAATCGTCAATGGATATTTCGACTATCGACCGTCGTTGAATTTTGATATGCGATATTGTGCAACCAATTGTTCATTCGACGATGACATACGTGACATTTTCGCTCGAAATGATTCATAGAATCTCACGTGTTAGATTGCATATCGTTGTTAGATTGAGAGGAACCGACAATGCGTCACTTATCGCTGACACGCCCGACGAGGCATTCGAATATAAATTTTTAAAGCTCAACATTATAATGCAGACTTTGACGCAATCGTCACTGGATGTCACAGGTGGCAACCGTGTACTTAGAGACCAAAACAGAGAAAATTGGTTGCGAATTTGGATTTGTTTTTCCTAAGCAAGCATTGGCAGAAACAAACTCATTTTTTTTCCCCCTAAAACGTGCATGTACTGAGAATCTTAACAAAATGTCGAACAGAACAAAAAAAGGTTCCTCTATGAGGAAGCAAAAATGGATGTTTTTTTTTCGAGGCATCGAGTGCATCGACGCTTTGCAGTTGAAACGGTTCATCAAAATTGTAAAAAATGCGGACGCCATTTGCAAAGTGCTTTGCACAATTTTTTTCATACTTATGAAAACGAAGTTTCCTCTACGAAGCAAAAACAATTATTTTCAAAAACGAATCGTGATTTAAATATATACTGAGAGAAGGATCTAGTAAATATGACTTATATTTATATTTTTAGATATTTAGAGAAAGTATCTATACCGAGATAATCGTGAAAAAAGTATCGACACAGAGACAACTGTGGAAAAATTAGTACATTTTTATGCACGTGGAAATTAGTACATTACTCCACGAGGGCGAAAAGTGTTTCGCACGAGGGATGTATGAAATTTTTCATCACAAGGTGCGAAAATGGCGGTTGTACGCACGCGAAGCGGGCGGAAAAGTAGCTACTTCCGCACCGTGTGATGAACAAGTTTTTTCGTACGAGTATCAAAAGCGTGCGCAAAACCGAATTTTTCCCACCGAGTGATATAAATTGTCCACAGCATTTTTTCAGCATCCCCTGCTAAAAAGCGTCACCTTCGTCACGCTTTACAGGCACGAAAAGAGGCACTTTTCGTGCACGTGTTACAAAAAAAAAAAGAAAAAAAAATGTAGTGAATTTTAATTACGAGCATCGACTATTCAAACGCTGAGCGTAAGCAATAGTTCGAGGGCAAAGTGTGTCATAGCAGTAATTAATCGAATTTCATCGAAGGACCATTGTATTTAAAACGCCACGGATTTCCAATTCCGATGAGCATTAAAAGACTGAATTAATGAGGTGTTCCGCCCTCGTTGATCCGAGCAGGTGTCTTCCTTGCGTTCGCAATGCCCGTAATTGCTGTCATTTTCAGTCACGCTATATAGCTCGAGGTTGATGACGAATGAACCGTCGTTTCTCACGGGGTTGCGTCTACGAATTGCACATCTGGTACGCAACGCAATTGAAAAAGTGAGTCGTCGTTCGGAGGGCCCTGTGCGCCGCGATTGGATTGCCCATGCAATACCGACAGTAAATCAATTATTGATGTCAATAGGGGCGGTACGAAAATATATCGAAATGTCAGTCGGCAGCCTGTAAAGTGGGCGGCACGCTCAGCCCAAAATAAGTGAGACGGGTAGTCCCGAAGAGAAATTTTCGAGCGTTACATCGGGCACTGATAGCGTCCTGATAAGGCCTTATCAGGACCCTGTCAGGGTCCGATGTATCGCTCGGAAGTTTCTACTCTCAATACAACTGCCATAGGGAATTTTGGGCAAGTTTCATCAGTATCGCGAAAAAATCGTCCTATTTCTTTGGGGACCTCGAGGACGACAGACGTGTGTGCTTTGATGTTTGAATTTATCAAGTAAGGAGATTGAGCGAATGTAGCGAGTGTCCCGTGTCAGATGTCTGGATCGATCTGGCCATTCGATTAACTTATAAAAATCCACTTCATCCGATTTATCGTCCCCGGAGTATAAAAGAAAGGGCCAACGAGGAAACGCGAGCGATAATGAGATAAGTAACAAAATAATAATAATAATAATAATAATAATTGTTGCTAATAATAATAGTGTGCTACCTATATTTGGATTTATGATGCGCGGGTGGAGGCGTGGCGTCTCGATGTTATTTTTTTCTTCGGATTTATTTATTTTGTACCAAGTAATACATTGCGATTTGAATGAAAACGATTGAGTGTCGTAAGCTATTGGAAAAGAATTAATTTACCGGATTAATTATTTATGCGACGAGTTAAATGATTGTCGTGGTTCGTTTAATTGTCATTTGTCCGTGATTTCCGGTGAAGTTGTTAATGAGCGGATAAGGTTTTAGTTTAATGGTTATGCTTCCTCAAAGAGGAAGCTACGTTTTTTTAAATTTTCTTTGACTCAGGTACAGTTTTGGAGCCGAGGTGACCAACTACGACCGCCTGAGTTAGAAAGTCGACGCGATGTTGCACCAATCGTCAATAAAATATATTAATAAGCAACAAACAAAAAACATATTATTATTGATCGGCGCGACTTATAAATGCTTTTTTTATCGTTGTACAATCCCTTTTTGGTTTTTTAACTTCCCGCATTAGAATCATCGCATTACATTTTTTAGTCAGTACCCAGATAGCCAACTGCAACACGGGCAAGCAAGGGCAATTGCTTGCTACCAAGCTTTGCTGTTTGCTTGCCAGCAATATTGCAACAATAGCTTCTAGCATAAGATTGCAGCATATTGGTAGCAAAAATCCAACGACGGTTGCTACAAGCTGATTTCTTATTCTTAATGGCCGCGAAAAAGATCAAAATTCCCCCTCATCAGAAGCCAATCTCTAATTGCACATTTCCTCAAACAGCGTTATTGCCAATGATAACGGAAGCTTATATTTTTTCATACGTTGCATGATTTCGGTAATGGGTTGACAATAAATTACGTCACATGGTAATGAGTTATTTAAAAGTTTGTTTGTCTAAGTGTAATGTTTGATTCATAACAAGTAACGCTATAATTATTTTATTCATTATAATACCATGGAATTAATTTTGTTGATATAAAAGTCAATTAATCGGTCTAGGAACGAAGCAAATTGCAGATCAATGACGAGGGTATGTGAGTCGACGCACCGAAATTAAACCTCTAAAACCATAAAAAACAATGCACGTTTTTGGATTTTTAATTTGTTCGAAAATCGTGTTGAATTGTAGTGTCGCTTAGGATCGATATTTATCGGTAATCGATGGAGGAAATTAAATTTTACAAGAGATTAAATTTCAAAAAATTTCATCCAAAGTATATAGTTATAAGAAATGTAAAGAAATTGAAGGGAGTTTACAAAAATTTACAACATAAGAAAAATGTATTCAGTTGACATGAGCAGATTTATAAGTGTTGCACTTCTATTCTGTAAAGTTTAATAATAACGATAATAAAATAACCATGACTCAAGCAAATTAAACTTCGCCGCGAAACGCAAAGCACCAGCAAGCCTTGGTGACAACTTGCTGACAAAATGCTCCCAAGAATTTTCGGCATTGAATGCCGGCAAAAACATGCAAACGCGGACGCACATGCCGCACTTTCGTCGTCATTCCGTGCGAACGTATGCTGTCTAGTTGCTGGCGGTTTGTCGGCAAAATGCTATCTGGGGAAGGGTGAACTCGAGCGCGTGAACCCGGGAAGTATTAGGGTAAACCGACCAGTGAATGGACAGTTCAGCAAACGACAAAACCCAGTGAATGGACGTTTTTTCTACACGTGCTCTTACGGAAAGTGTCAATTCACTGGTTCCGTCCATTCACTGGTTGGCTTACCGTATTCGACACTCTTGCGGACTCGACAACGCTCAGCTTGAAGATTTTTTTTTCCATTCTTATATAAAAGCTGCATGTCTGCCAATTGCTTTCAATTATCTAAGTTTTATCACTTCATTTCTTTATTCGTACTTTAATTAATAGTGTTGATGAAAATTGCGCTGTCTGTATTACAGCACTGTAGGTAAAACTATAATAAAATAATCTGGAATCATAAAAAAAAGACTCGACAGTCGCGCGAGTAAAAAAAAAATGCATTGTTTACAGATAGTTTGTATTAAACATTAAAAATTCATTTGCAAAAAAATTGGCTGAACATTGCTAGCGGTTACTGGGCCAAAGTTGTTCGACGTCGTGAGCGAATTTCCACTTGGTATCGCCGAACACGTATCATTGCTACGACTGCATTGCGAACTATCGAATCCAACGTTGGGCCGATGTTATCATTCCAACGTTCACTGATAGTCGGGGCTACATTGGCGACCAGAGTCGGGTCGACTTTCTAACTCAGGCGGTCATAGTTTGTGCAACGTCAGCCCGGCTCTAAAACCGCACCTGGGCAGCTTAGCCAATGCTGGGTTTTGGTTTTGGCGATGCATTAGTCGAGATCCGACCATCGGCTGCCAACCTGTTGCTGACTAACAGCCAATCGTCGGCCGTACTCCGAGCGTCGGCCAACCGCACCTGGGTTAATTATAATTTGTCCGCGGTTTCCAGGAAACTTGTTCATGAGTGGAGAACGTTTTATTTTAAGTTTTTTTTTTTCGTACCGAAATGTAGATACTATGTCGCGAAATAGTATCGTAAAATAGTCTCGCAAAATAATATCGTAATATAACTTTTACGATAATTGACGATGTATAAAACTATTATTATTAACTCGATATTGTTAAACTAATCCCGATTCAAAGACAACTGTTCTAAAAGACGATTCGAAGATAACACTGAGAGAAGAATCTGATAGAACTTGCCATAAATCTGGTAAAAATCGACGAAATATTCGTAATGAACTCAATACATTTTTTTTTAATCTGTCTATGTACGATAAGGTTAGCGAAATATCATAGGGACCATCATGTAAATGGATCACCAGAAAAAAGAAGTTTCCAAGGACTCCTGGTGAATGCAGAAAAAATAATTACCGTCGGATAAGTCGGACAGTTTTTCGGGTACGAAAAGTTCTCCGGAGGTTCAATCGCGTTAAAAAAATGTTCTTCACCTCTGTATATATATTTCGGAAGTGTAGAAAAAAAAGCAATCTCCAAGGACTCCACGGTGCGTTCACGAAAAAATAATTACCGGCCAGTCGAACTTCCGTGATATTTTGTTCGTGATATATTATTAGTCGCACTTCAGTAGCATTATCCTGCATGGCATTGCGAAACGTATGTTTTAGCTTTTTATCCTATAAACCTAAAAAGTATATTTCAGTTTTATACGTTATAAAAAAAAAATGTCATTGACGAAATTCTCAGCTTTTTTTTTCACGAAATTTCCAGTGGTAATATCCCCAAAGTTCTTAAGAAATTATTGCCAGATGTGCAACATTTTGCCAATCCGCCTTTCGGAAAAAATTACCATAATGAGTTGGGCAAAAAATTGCCATGTCTCCTGTGGGAATTTCACATTATCGCTAGTGGTGTCGTTGGTGTATAATGTTGTCCGATCGAAATTTACCATGTGACCTGGTACTTTCTCCGAGATTCTTCGCCCAGTGTGCAACGATTGCAAGAGAATTATTGCAATACTCGATCAAATTTGCACATTAAACATCTTTTTCTCCATTATATTTAGCTGTATAAATGATTTCACGCATATTTGTATGTATTTTTCTATTACAGAATATTCTTCACCCTGTGTGAAACTCACATAGTTTGTACCATTGATCCATAGATCGATCGCGGTGTCGATGGGAAGCCCAAATCTTTCTCCACAGCCGACTTACTACAGCGGAGACACAACAACAAAAAAAAAAAGCTATATTAGTGACGTTGACTTTAATGGAGCATGCTGTTTACGAAAGCGTTAACGAAATATATTTGCAAACAGACAGCCAAAATGATCCAATCAGTCGCGTGAGATCGCGTACACTCAAGGCCACTTGACGGAGCCAGTTGGGTCTGAGTTCGAATGAGAGCAGACGGCCGCGCCGGGGATTCGAAGAAAATGAGTACGTGCAGACGGGCATCAGTTGTTTTTTTTTTTTTTTTTTTTTTTTTTCATATCGAACCGGTATGACCACAAGATTCGCTTGGGAATCCTTCGAAATCAGCCGGAGGCGCGGGCGACAAATGAATATAGACAAACGAAATAGCCGCCGAACCGATCTTTACTGCATTCAGTTGGACTCCCACCGGACACGTGCCAGGTAGTGTCCCCATTTCGTAAGCAATATTAAAGACTCTTCATCCATTTTCGAGACTGTCGCAATTCTTTGATTTGCAAAACTGCGATTAGTTTCCCAATGTAGTTGCTCTTATGTTCGGACGATCTTTGATCCCCATCAAATAATTTAGGGCAAGTCAGGGTGAAATGATGACGCGAGTGATATGGCCAGTCGCGATATCTTTTGACGTAACAAACGAACGACGCTACGGTTCGCACAGTTTTTTAGTATATGTGGATACAATATGCACTGAGAGAAGGATCTCAGTAAAAATTACCAATCATTTACCAAAATTACCAAAAATTACCATAGCTTATAGTAGTACGACGCCAGCGCGCCACCTACGGTAGAAAGTCTGAGATATCCGAGAATTTTTACCATAATATCTAAGAAAAATTCTTATAAATCCGGTACTTCCTACCATAGGTGGCGTCCTAACGATCTACTACTATGTGCTACAGTAATTTTTCTAAGATGATTGGTAATTTTTACTAGATCCTTCTCGCAGTGTGATTGGACCGAAAATGATAAAATTGTATGTGCAAGGGTCAGTACAATGCGTCACGTGGTCGTATCCAACGAAATTTGCGGGTGATATGGCCAGTAAAATCGTTTCCTTTTTAGTTTAGCATCCGAAACATTTGACGGTGATAATTATCGTCTTTCTGCAGTTCTTGTGGACAACACGAAATATACTAAGACATGTTTCGCGCGATCTCTCTATGTTTCTCTAACTGCGATTAGTTTTACCAATGTTTCCCTTATGATCGCCCATGAAGTTAGGTGGTCGCGGACCATAATCGCCCCCATCAGACAATTTAGATTAAACGAGATATGTAAGGGTAAGTAAGGGTGATGTGGCCAACCGAAATATCTTTTAACTAGGGTTGTGAGAATAATCATAATATTGTATAATTCATTTTTCTTAATGAATATTCATGAATACTTACGAATAATTCGAACATCAAAGTGTAAGACCATACGCGATCAGAGCTGCGCAAAAATACTAAAAATACTAAAAATACTAAAAATACTAAAAATACTAAAAATACTAAAAATACTAAAAATACTAAAAATACTAAAAATACTAAAAATACTAAAAATACTAAAAATACTAAAAATACTAAAAATACTAAAAATACTAAAAATACTAAAAATACTAAAAATACTAAAAATACTAAAAATACTAAAAATACTAAAAATACTAAAAATACTAAAAATACTAAAAATACTAAAAATACTAAAAATACTAAAAATACTAAAAATACTAAAAATACTAAAAATACTAAAAATACTAAAAATACTAGGGGAGAGCGAGGCAAAATAGTGTTGTGTTTCATTCACCCGTGTATCCCGAGTTTTTGCCCCGGTTTGCCCCATCGATGCATTTCGATTATTCATGAATTATTCAAGAATATTTTAATAATTCAGCTTATTGCGTCTATGGTTCTTTGGAGCTAATCGACCACCGTTGTCACTGTGGCTATATCACCCGTAGTTCGTGGGTGATATGGCCCATCGCAAATATTTATTAATAGAGCTGCAATTAAATCACGCATCGAAAATATCGAAAGTTCCGAGTGAATTACTTCAGTTCGATGTTTCTAGAGTTTTTTGCGATCAAAGTTTTAAGGTTTCTTTGACGTTAAACCTCAAATCTCCGTTTGAAAAATCATGGCCGTATCACCCCGACTTGGCCTGTACGAAATCGTCGCGACCACGATCCCTTCGATCACGGATTCCCTCCTCTTTCACGTACTCATTTATGGACAGTTTGGTCATTTATGGAAAACATGAAAAAGTAAAAAAAAGATGCAAAAAAAAATGTCACCAATTGCCTTCCTTAAGATTTCATAGATTCCGTGTCACAGTGAGTATCCGACCACTGCGCGATTTTCTCCGTTGGTGCCGGTGATGCTTCTTTGAAAGGGTGGTAAGAATACGAGGGCGAATATAACGAGAGAAGAGACACGGCCATGAACTGTACCATCGAAGTCTACGAACGTCATCGTTGGTTCCGCCGATGGCAGCTTCGTTAACGTGACCAAACGCACGTCCGCACTCGAAGGGCTTATGAAGTGGGAGTCCGGGATTTTTCCTCGTCCATGCAAACAAATGGACGGGCCTCGAATCCGCTCTTTTTCGTTCACTGGGGACCTTCTCGCGAGAAACTTACTTTGAAAGCGCATCGCTATTATGTACAGGTGACAATTTTTTTCGTATTTTGAGGAGACACGTGTTCGAGGACACGGACTTCGATGCCTTGTTAGCCGATTGCACAATCGCGAATTTTATGACTCGTCGCCGAGACTTAGTACTCGTTTATAATACGGGTTCTGTCTCCGTTGCAGTCTGCGCCAACCCATATTGCCTTGGAGCTTTTTTATTCGCGACTCTCTCGTCGGCAAATTGGCAAAAGGCGACAGACTCGTCACGACCGCGCCTGCGAGAACACCTCGTGTGCCTTTTTCTTATTTAAACTATCTCGATCAAACATTTGCCTTGCATAAACTATGGACGCACAGGTGATAATATTTGATTAGCCCCTTCGCCGAGTATCACGACAGACTCAAGGTCGTCACTTCCGGCCAACTTTCTCTGCTGAACGAGACTCAACATCCTCCCACCGATGCCTCGATCTTCTCGCTTTTGCAAGTCTTTTTTTTTTTGCGTCTCGCAGCCAGAAAACAAGTGTATTAAAACGAGATAAAATTCATTTAAAACAAATAAAATTGCTTGTTTGAATACGAGTTTAATAGATTTTTTTTTTGTAATATTGATATGTAATAAATTAATTTATGTAATCATATATTCAATTGTATTGAATTTTATTTCATTAACTTGAATAAATAAATTATTCACGTTAAGTCATTTTGTTCTTTATTCAACATTATGTCCGCCCAACTTTCTCTGTTGTACGAGACTCGATATCGTCGATAAAATTTATTTAAAACGAATGAAATTGCTTATTTGAATACGGGCTTTATAATCTTCATTGAAATCTAATTGATCAATTAAATCTTACATTCAGTTTTATCAAATTTTATTTCATTGAATTGAATAAATAAATTATTTGTGTTCAATTTTATTTTTATTTTTTGAACATTGTGCCCCATTTTTTTTTATTCGACATTTAGATATTCGATTAATACCATATTTTGCAAAAATATCTTGATTTCGCATGAACACACATTCTTCGCACTGACGGACACCCGATAATCATCGCTCGAACGGTTCTTCGGCGATAGCCCGACCTACGGACAATGCGACGCAATTAGGCGGATGTTGCCTCGAGCCAAATAAATTATTTATGAAACGAAAAAAACTAAATATTCAACGTCGCGTACGTAAAAATACTGTGTATTGAGGAAAATAAATGTCTGTTGAAGGCGCTGATTTCGTCAAGCGATTCCTAATCGTTCAATAAACTATTTCGTTACCCAACACAAATTAGCACAGCTGTGCTTTAAATATTTTTTTTTTTTAATTTAAGACGACTATTGCACACGGAGAAAAAATGTTTGTTTGTACAACGGGATTTTTGTTACCGTACCGAATTTTGTTTTTTTTTTTTAGTATCGGTATAACAAAACCAGCTTGTATCCATAGCAAAATTTTTCGCTTGGAGCGATTCGCTACCGCAACGAAACAACCTTTATTGATGTAACAAAAAATATGTGTCATATGACTGAGTTGGCAACACTGTAAAAATAAATTGTAAATTTAATGTACTGGAACTTGAAATTTACTAACATTATTTAGATTAATCGAACATTAGTGTACTTTACATATAAAATAAAAATACCAGACATTAAAATTACAGATCTTTTGAAATTCTGCTTGAAATTTACAAAAATTCTCATGAAAAATACAAATTTTACTGTTAAATTGCAAAGTGTTCGAAATTTCAGAAACAGTTTATGTAAAAAAAAGCTTCCAATAATGTTCAGTAATTTAAAAAAAAATTTTTTTTTACAGTGCACGTATATGTGTCAACACTACAAAGAGCTCGAGACGGTCGATGCGCAAAATGAAAAGAAATAGACGCGTGGAAACAGTTTCTTTGCATCCGAGTGAAAAGTAAAAATAGAGTGGAATTGTGAACTCTTGAAATTTGCTGTACATTAGGGTGGTCCTTAGATTGAAAATTTTTGAATTTTCTGGGAGGCCACCCCGTATTATCGTGAGGTATAAATTAAAAATCCAATGTGCGATTCGGTTCGCGAATTGACAGCAAAACTCATTTCGTTAGAGCAGCTAAATCATTTTTATCCGTGTATATTAGTCGAATCAGCAAAAATATCATCGAGTCAAATGAAATTATATTAAATTCGAATGAGATCTATTGTAATATTCCATTTTATTGATAGCCAACAAACTTTTTTTTCTGGGTGCGGGTTGAAGTCGTTCGGGTTGAAGCGACTCGAAGCGAATCGAGGCCGATTCGACGAGACAATAATAGTTCAATTTATTGCTCAATCGGAGACAACCGGCTCGACGGGCCGAAAGACTGGCGACGTTATGCAACTCAACGTGGTTTTTTGCCGCAAAACTTCTCATTTAACGGTCCCTCGGAAGATATCGAAGAGCCGTTGGTCAGCGCGAAGAAAAAAGAGGCCCCCAGGTGCGTGATTCGAACATGATAAAAACGCAATGTTTCAGACGAAGCACGCAAGAGGGACCGATCGGTTCGCACACTGTAAAAAAAAAAAAAAAAAATTGTAAATTTGATGTATCGGACTGGAAATTTTTATGAAAAAACTGGTGCATTAAATTTCATGTACAATTATGATGAAAAATTAATGTAATTTCTCATTGAAATTACAGTAAATTATTTAAATGAAAGTACTTTCATGGCAAAATAATAATAAAGTATTTCCAATATGTTTAAGATACTGAACACTAATTTTTCGTCACAATTGTACATGAAATTTGATATGCCAGTTTTTGCATAAAAATTGGTACTTTTTTTTGCATAAAACTGTAGTGGACTTCCAGTCCGGTACATTAAATTTCATACGAATTTATTTTACAGTGCAAGTGGCGAGCCAAGACGTCGCCAAAAGGACCCTAACTATTGAGCAAATATTTGTTTCCCTCCGTGTTTTTTTTTTTTTGCGCCTCGCTTAATGGCGGCCAAAAATATTGTTCCTCTCTTTCGGTCACGGTTCTCATGTCTCGACGAAAAAAACCCTGCTGGCTTTGGAAAGAAAACGGAGCGCCGAAGAAGTCGAAGGTGGAAAAAAAAAAAGAACCTCGAGTGATATTCAAACAAATCGGCCGAAGCACTTTGAGCCTCCGAGACGAAGAAGGTTGTCGAACGGTACCTGCGTGTCGAAGATTGTACCACATTACGGCGCCACGGCGAGTGGAACGCGTACGTATAACACGGGCTCAGCGAGAGGGAGCTTGGAGAAAAGTGGGAGCCGAGTGGCATGGACTGAGGTGAATGAGCTCACGTGCAAGAGAGAACGAGATGAAGAATAATCGAACGGTGAAGAGCGAACTTGCATTGAAAAAGAAGTTTGCACTTTCAACAACAACTTATTGTCCGCAAACGCCCAACATTTTTTCTTTGTTACTTTTTCGATCCCACTATCCGGCTCCCGTTTTACAAACGAAAGTACAAACTAAGAATTGTCATTGCTGCGGGAAGTAAAAAGAGAATTTTGGGCATTCAATCCTGACGAAAGGAGTTGTCACTTATTTGACAAAGTTGTTTTTACGAAAGTTCGTATTTCGATTTGATGAAATTATTTTCACGATAATTCGTATTCCAATTTTACGAAATTACGAAATTTTACGAAAATTCGTGTTCCGATTTTACAAAATTACGAAAATTTACGAAAATTCGTATTCCGATTTTATGTAATTATTGTTACGAAAATTCGTGTTTCAATTTTACGTTATTATTGTTACGAAAATTCGCATTCCGATTTTACGAAATTAATGCTATGCACATTCGTTTTTACGTATCTTCGTATTTCGGTTGTAGAAAATTATTTTCACGAAACTTCGTATTTCGATTTTACGAAATTATTTATTACTGTGTGAAGGGAGACGTATCCGTGAACAGCTTCAATTCCAAAACTTCACTGGTATCTTCGATGGCAACCGAAATTTTTTTAATTTCAACAATACATCGAAAAAAGAAGAAAATCACAGATTACTTCCCCCCCCCCCCCCTTAAAGAGCCAGACCGCGCAGGTTGTGCATGAAGTAAACATTAATTAATCTAAAAAACACGTATTTGTACTTAATTAAAAAAAATAATAATAATATATATATTGAAGGTAGATATAGATATACATAAGCTGTTTATTGTGTATAATTGCAAAATTACACTGAGAATTGTTTACAAATAAAATTAAACGTAAAGGCAAGTAAAGCGGTAACTACATATTTATGTTTGCTTAGATATAGCGTATGCCGGTGAACGTGAGTGACTCTGTCAATGGTCCGGAAACTTACATGAGCACAATTTATTACATACATCCGTAGTACGGTCCGGTGAGTATTGTTACTGTAAATTCCCCGTTCGTCAACGAAGTCACTAGCGTTAACGCATTCGCGTGGCAAATGAGGATACGCAAAAAATTATAACAGTTTTATTGTAATTTATGCATACACATTTGATTTTTTTCTCGCTACTGACTACCTGCAATTCTACACGTACGCTCCGATAATTTAAAAAATAAGTCGAACAAATTTCAACAATACGTCGCGAAAAAAAAAAGTGGAAAATCACAGATTGCTCTCCCCCGTAAACGAGCCAGGCTACGCGAATTCTTCAATAAGTGCAAATTAATTAATATAAAAAACACGCATTTGTATTTTATTTAAAAAATATATATAAATATTTTGCAAGGTAGAGATAAGCCGTCTATTGCGTACTATCGCAAAATTACACTGAGAATTGTTTACCAGGAAAATTAAACGTAAACGCAAGTGAACCGAAATGACTACATTATTTATCTTTGCTCGAGCGTGAGTGATTATGTCAATGTCCGGAAACTTGCATGAGCACAATTTATTACAAACATCTGTAGTGCGACCCGGTGAGAATCGTTACTGTAAATTCCCCGTTCGTCAACGAAGTCACTAGAGTTAACGCATAAGCGTGGCAAATAAGGATACGCTAAAAATAATAACAGTTTTATTGTAATTTATGCGTACATATTTAATTTTTATCTCACTACTGACTATCTACAATTCTACACCAACGCTTCAGTAATCGTAACGAGCAGATGTAAAAAAAAAAAGAATTGAGAAACAACTAACAACTAACTAACATAGGTGATAAAAAAAGAAGTGAACTACCGACAATTGCACTGAAAAAATAATTCGCTTGCGGGCTACCAAAGAATTTTTTAAATTTCAATTCTACTTTCAATGCCTACAATTCAAAGTGGTATTGAATCAACGACGGTAAAACTGTCACGGTGAACTGTAAGAATTGAAAGTAGAATTGAAATAACAATTTTTTTTAGAGGCGCCTTCAATCGTACACTCGTTCATTCTTACGGAAAAATAAATCGTAGAGCGCAAAAAAATGTTACACAAGTTCAAAACCTCGTTCAAGTGTACATCGCAAATATCTTACACTTGCCCAATCGTCGGATCAAAAAATTGTGCACCGTCATTTCTTTACACCACAAAAAGTTTACGAAATTGAATGAAGTTGTGAATTATGTAAAATTTTTCGCGGTGAACGCGAAACGAACGAAGTTGTGAACTTGTGTGACATTTTTCGCGGTGTACATTTTATTTCCGTGAGAATTAACGAGTGTACGATTGAACGGTGTACGATTGAAGACGACTCATTTTTTTTTTTTTTTTGGCAGCCGTCATTGATATTTTTTTTTTTCAGTGTGAGTTCGATTACAATTACTTGGAGCAATGTCGTTGAATATTAAGTGATTGCAGCGCGCGGAACAGGATTCGGGGGTAGCAGAGGCGGTTCCTTTAGTGCTTAAAGGGTCGAAACAAATACAACGTTTGAGATTTTCGATGGTTTTCAGCGGCACCGAACGGAGGGACACTTCTGTCGCGCGGCAATGTCAAATTCTGATGGCCAAAGCGTCGAGGATTGTCGGAAACTTCGGTCAATTCGTGTAGGACTTTCGAGCAAGCCCTGCGCGAAGTCCTGCAGGGGTTGGGGCGTTATCCGCGTTGTCGGAGCTGTCAATCCGCGATAGTAGCAGGCTCGGAATCGAGCCTCGTCGCACATGGAAACCGGGACGAAGCGCGTTGTCGCGACAGACAATCATGCGTAAAAGCGGTGCATTTACTTCAAATTATACATCTAGATACAATAATATTGACGATTGTTCTACGATTAATATGTTATTACTTTTATATCGGATAGTGGAGACAGCGTACCCGGTCAGCCGGCCAGTCCGAACGTTCCGCAGCGCTACTACTGCCACCGGGACGGAGGCAGGAAGAGCCCAGACGAGCTAGCAACGCTCTGTCAGTTGATAAAGCAGCGTCAGGCAGATTTTTCGTAATTTTTGTTCGATCAATTTTTTCATCGTCTTCTCAATCTCGCACCAACGTATTTTCTATGGCGAAGGGTACAATTTTGAAAAAATTAAAAAGAAGAAAGAAATTCATGCTCGCCCTGCCTAAATACAGTATTGATCGGTGGGACAGAAAGGGTAGTCGCTACTCCTTCTGTACTTCGGCTACGCGAAGCCTCGCCCGATTGATCGAAACTCCATGGGAAAATGCCTTGGCGCGGTAGGTAAAAAATGTCTTCGTCAGAGACACGTGAGCAACGCTCTGTCAGTTGATAAAGCAGCGTCAGGCAGATTTTTCGTAATTTTTGTTCGATCAATTTCTTCATCGTCTTCTCAATCTCGCACCAATGTATTTTCAATGGCGAAGGGTACAAAGTTTGAAAAAATTAAAAAGAAGAAAGAAAGAAATGCTCGCCCTGCCTAAATACAGTATTGATCGGTGGGACAGAAAGGGTAGTCGCTACTCCTACTGTACTTCGGCTACGCGAAGCTTCGCCCGATTAATCGAAACTCCATAGGAAAATGCCTTGGCGCGGTAGGTAAAAAATGTCTTCGTCAGAGACACGCGAGCAACGCTCTGTCAGTTGATAAAGCAGCGTCAGGCAGATTTTTCGTAATTTTTGTTCGATCAATTTTTTCATCGTCTTCTCAATCTCGCACCAATGTATTTTCAATGGCGAAGGGTGCAAAGTTTGAAAAAATTAAAAAGAAGAAAGTATTTCATGCTCGCCCTCCTAAATACAGTATTGATCGGAGGGACAGAAAGGGTAGTCGCTACTCCTTCCGTACTTCGACTATGCGAAGCTTCGCCCGATTGATTGAGACTCCACGGGAAAATGCCTTGGCGCAGTAGGTAAAGAATGCCCAGATAGCCAACCGTAGTACAGGCTTTGCTGTTTGCTTGCCAGCATTATTGCGACCATAGTTTCTATCACTATTGCTGGCGGGTTGTTGGCCAAATGCTATCTGGCATATCTTCGCCAGACACGCGAGCAACGCTCTGTCAGTTGATAAAGCAGTATCATGCAGGTTTTTCGTCATTTTTGTTCGATCAATTTTTTTTTCGACTTCTCAATTTCGCACCAATGTATTTTCAATGGCGAAAGGTGCAAGCTTGAAAAAATTAATAACAAAAATTTTAATTCGTGCCCGCTCTGCTAAATACAGTATTGATCAGGGTGATAGAAAGGGTAGTCGCAACCCCCCCTTCTGTACTTCGGTTCTGCGAAGCTTCGCCCGATCGATTGACACTTCATGGGAAAAATGCCTTGGCGCATTATTTAGTAAACAAAATTATTTTTACAAAATTTCGCGTTCCCATTTTACTAAATTATTTTTTACTGTGTATTATTTTTTACAGCCTTCAACTCGTCGACGACGAACCAGCCAGGTAAAAAAACTCAACGGTGCATGTCGCATTGACTGGGAATGTCAGTGAGCTGCACGGTAAAAAAATTATTTCGCAAAATCTTTATACGAACTTTCGTAAAAATAATTTTGTCGAACAAGTGACCGACTCGTTTCTTCAGGTTTGAATATGCAAACTTGCCCTTTTATTTCCGGTGTCATTGACAATTTAGTTTCTACTTTTGTTTGCAAAACTGCAGCCGAACGGTGCGATCGGATAATTAACAAATAAAAAATTGTGGACATTTATGGACAACAAGTTCTTGTAAAAAGTGCAAACATTTTTCACTGTGTCTTTTACTATGAAAATTATAGGCACAGTGGTGCACATCAGGGTGTGTGCGATTAGCATTGAAACGCATTTGACTCTCCGCGTCGTAGTGCGTCCAGGACGGGGCGAGCTCATTCGCACTCTACTCGCTTCATCTGGCTTCGTAAACGTTTGCCGTTGGCATATTTACGCTGCATATACCGCAATTATTTTTTTTTCATACATTTTTTTTTATTCCTCGAAGGTATTCGTGCGGTGGAACGTCGATAAACCCGTTCGAAGATTTTGCAGGATTGAGAGGGACGATTTTTTCGCTGAAAAACCGACTTCCACTATCTCCAAACGATTTTAAATGGTCAACTTCGGTTAGAAGAGCCGTCCGTCTGCAGTTTTGCAAACAAAAGTACGTCTTCTTCGACGGCTTGGAATGTCGTTAATAGAAAATATGGCGTATGAAAAATGTTCGAAACACAGATCTACTTTAGTCAGAGAAAAAGTTCTAAACTGCGCAGAATCTAGTTGTCGCCTGCAAAAATACGGAGCGAACAATGCGTAAACCGCATTACATAGGCGTTCACGAGAGTTCACGAGCGGTTAGCTGTTGAAGCAAATTCCTCGTAGCGTATTATACGCGTATTATATTGTACGCGTTCTGGACCAATGAATGCTGGTTGAACGGTACCTGCTAGCGGAATCTAGGTGAGCCGTACTACTAGGTGACGTCTTTGCCGCAGGCGCTGAACCGCCTCGCAAGATGCCTGGCGGAGGATGTCTGCGTTAATTGTTCAGCAAGTAGGTCATATATTCGAAAGTGGATGGAGGATTTTTATTTGGAAAGATGAAGGCGCATTAGGTACAAGTGTGGTAGCATTTGTTAATTGAATACAGTTGAGTGCAAAGTGTTTCCTTACTCATGGGTAAAAACGTCATAGGTAAATGACGTCATTAAGAATAAAAGTCATTTCCAAAATTAAGGCCTCCGTATATGAAAATTATATTATTATTACAAATATTATACAAATAATATTGTATTTAATATTCTTGGATACGTATCAATGAAATTTCATACACTGTATATGCATAAAACTTCATATAAATTTTATAAATTTTCAAAAAGACATTTTTAACAGTGTAACTTCCTCTACGAGGAATCAAAAACGGGTTTTTTAAAAATATTTTTACAAAAGTTTATTGATTTCAAAGAAGTATTAAACAACTAAAAGTGCATAATTCTGCGTCTGGAGGCGTGCTGGAAGTTTGCAGACATTATTTTTTTTTTTTTAATACCCTGAATGGCTTTGTCGAATGCCCCGAAGTATTCCGGGAGTTCGTTAGGAAGGATGCATGTCCGGCAGATTAGAAATCGAGAGCTTTTTGCCGTGCCGACCCACAGAACTAATTACGGTCATTATAGTTTGGTCCCGAGAATTTTACGATACGCAAATGAATTCGACGATTTAAGCGATGTTTTCGGCATCCCGAGGGTGATTTTACGATAATCGATTCTCAGGTCAAGACTCTAATCAATCGGTGATGTCCTAGGTATTTTCTATACGCAATCTTTCCCTCTTCCATAGCTCGCGATCTATCTCATGTTATATGCCGTTTAGCTACTGATCGTACTTGATGCACATCTTCATGAATTGTAAAATATTGTATCATTAACTCTTATGTAAAGACGTTAGCGATTTTTTTCTTTCTGTTGTAAAAAGCGTTCATCCCGCGTATTTTACTAAATACATAAATAAATAAATAATTGTATATGCATTCGATATTTCGAGTGGATGGCGTAGGTCAGGTTGTCTCTAACCGTCACGGATAATCGTGGTAATTTGATATTGGGTGGATGTGTCGATAAATAGCCGAAACACGCCCACCAACAGCTCGATAATTTTTTCAGGGGAAAGCTTCGATCAGTCATAGTGGAAGAGCACTCTCGCTACGAGCACTTTTCTCGCGTATACAAGAGACGCGTTGTTTCATAGTTTTTCAACTGTCGCTTCAGAGTTGTTTGTTAATTAGGAATAGGCGAATCACGAAGTTACGAGCAAAATGGCCATCCGGTCATTGTTGCCCGTATTTTTGTTGCTCGGTCTCTGCACCGCATGGTTGGAAGAACGGTAACGACTTAGAGAATTCACTCTTTTACTTCTAATTTCTTTATAGTGCATTAAACACCCTACGGATATCGACTGAATAAACGAATTGCTCGCAGGCCAATATTGGAGACGCGAAACGGTAATCTCGTGATCGCCAGTGCGAAAGATCGAAACATCACACTTCGGACATCCGGTAGGAGCAACGTAAACATCAACGACATAAATCTGATCGAAATTTCGGAAAGTGTAAGTGTCGAACGACAGAAAAATTAAAAATCTCATAAAAGTCACGAAACGCGGCAAATAAAATAATGTCCTATAATTATTATCAGGCCCGAAGAGCAGCCCGACTAGTGAAAAATTGGGAGGATGGCTATTTGCGCGATGTGAGGAATTTACTCAACGACGTTATCGATAAGGTCGAAGGCCCAAATGGTTTAGAGCACAGGTTGAACGCGCTTCAATCGGGAATTGATACGTCGAATACCACGGTAAGTCTCGTCGGCGCGAATGACGTGTTGATGCATCAATGATGATTATTAAAGAAGAAAATTAAAGAAAATAAATCTATTCACCCGTCGAAACTCAACGGGGTAATCGACTTACAGACTGACGTCGATCTTCTGGCGAGAAGTATTTCTGTAACACGATTAACAACACGGGTAAGTAGTCGATCGAAACTTGTAGGCATCCAGCGATACATCCAGAAAAAAAGTTTATTAATCGTCAATAAAATCGGATATCGGAATATTTTTATTTGAATTAATTAAATTTTTATTTGACACAAGGATATTTTTACTTGATTCAAGTGTATGCGATATTTAACTCCAATAAAATTTATTAGATTTCAATAAAACTCTATTAAACCCATATTAAAATAAGCAATTTTATTTGCTCTAAATTAAATTTTACTTGGTTGGAATAAATTTTTTTTTTTTCTGGGTGTAGTCGTAGCATCGACGACAAGTCTCATATTTTTTTTTGTTTCCGAAGGTCCAGAGACTAGAACGTATGCTGCGAGTAATGAGGGTTAAACTGAGAATTAACGAGTGTTCGAGTACGCCCTGTCAGAACGGCGGTACGTGCATCGGAATCTACGATGGATTTCAATGTCTCTGTCCGCCGACTTATGAGGTCAGACGTCGCAGAAAAACATTCGAGCGATTGATGCAGCAAAAATTGATGTACATTTTTTGAACAATCGATAAACGTCTTTCGTCCGCAGGGTCCGGTTTGTGCCGACGACGTTGACGAGTGCGCGAGATTCGCGAATACGGATCTGGGCTGTCAGAATGGCGCGACGTGTAGAAACTTACGGGGTTCTTATCGGTAAGCGACCGAGTCGCGTAGGATTCGCTGCTGTGAGGTTGCTTGAACTTTTAACGGAGATAATGTCTCGAACAATCGTTGATTTACAGCTGCGAGTGCGCTCCCGGCACGTTCGGAATTCATTGCATGTCCAAAACCAACGCCTGCGATGCTCAGGACTCGCATGAATTGTGCGGATACGGAACTTGCGTGCCGAAGAAGGGAAACACGCTTGGATATACCTGCATTTGCGACCAGGTACTCGTAGAAAAGCTTTGTATCCTGAGTGTTTTTATAAAAATCTTACTTTTGCTTCCGCATTGAGGAAGCATTTCGAGGTTTTAATGAAAACGTGTTCAGAATGTTCCAAAGATAGGGAAATCATTTTTAGGAAAATTGTCAGGATGGATGTGTGTGTGAATCAGATGTGAAAAATTCAAGCCGCTTTAACTGGAGAATGCGTCGACCGATCGACCTGAAATTTCACCCACATCATGTGTGGCTGATAGTCAATATTTCTGTAAAATTTCATTAAAAAATATTAAGTTTTGTTGGACGCGGTCTTTAATTTCTTCTAAAATTTCTGTGCACAGTCTGTTCTTACAATTTTTTACCGGAAGTGACGTCACTGGGTAAAAAAGTCTTTACCGCGTTGAACATCTTCGTTGATGAACGGAAGTGACGTTATGAGGGACAATACAATTTCCTGTTTGAAAATCTCGATTTTTGACCGGAAGTGACGTCGTAGGGAAAAGCGTTCCTTCTGGTCCCAAAATCTCGATTGTTAACCGGACATGACGTCACAGCGGAAAACGTCACTTCGCGTTTGATCATTTTGGTTTTCGGCGAGAAGTGACGTTAACTGAGATTTTCATCAGAGGTGACTTAATACGGAGAATCGTCACTTCCGGTTGAAAAATCTCGATTTTCGACCGGTAGTGAGATCATACGGAAAAACGTAATTTCCGGTGAAAAAAAACAAAAATAGAGATTTTCAAACCTGATGGTATAGATTTTCAAACCATAGACATGAAGAAAATTTTGTACATATTCAAATCTGTTGTCCTACAGGGATGGAAGTCGGAAGGTTCGGACCCGGCATGCCGGAAAGACGTAGACGAGTGCGCGGGAAAGCATCCTCCATGTTCGATGAACCCTGTGGTCCCGTGCGTAAACGTCGCTGGGGGATACGCGTGTGGTGGTTGTCCCGCTGGTTACACCGGAAATGGCTATTACTGCAGCGACATTGACGAGTGTTCGGTGGACAACGGTGGTTGCAGCACCGTACCGAGAGTCCAGTGCATAAACACTATGGGTTCTCGCGTCTGTGCCTCATGCCCACCTGGCTACGAAGGCAACGGTGTAACTTGCACATACGTCGGTGCTTGCAGGATAAATAACGGTGGTTGTCATCCACTGGCGACATGCGTGGAGAATTCTGGCTACACGAATCTATTCGTTCAATGCAATTGCCCGGTTGGCTATCACGGTAACGGCATGGGTCCGCAGGGTTGTCAGCCAGGTGCCGATGCGATCAGTCCGTGTTCCGGCAATCCTTGCGTTCACGGCATCTGCGAACCCAACGGTGCTCTGTACAGATGCAGATGCAACCCGGGATTTACCGGTGAGATGACGGGAGCACATACAACGTTGTTTTATTATTCCAGGATGTGATACACTGCTTTTCATCAATGCGTGGTCTGTTTCTCTATAGTAGTTCTATTTAGATCATCCGCGCATTAATGAGGGACACGTGTCGTGACACATGGTGTCTGAGATGAATGATATGCAAACCTTTCTATTGGTGTCTTGTTTTTCAGGAACTCAATGCGAGAGTCAGGTCAATCCGTGCACGCCGAATCCCTGTCAGAACGATGGAGTTTGCAAATCAATGGATTCGCGAACGGTCACGTGCGAGTGTACGAGCAACTTTTCTGGTCCCAGATGCCAGACCCAGAGACAATTCTGCGGTGGTTTGTTCAGAAATCCAAGAGGTACTTTGGTCTATCCACCGGACGGGCAGAACTACGAACACGGTCTCAACTGCGCTTTCGTTATAATCACGAACAGAACAAGCGTCCTCAGTATCAATTTCACGCAATTCGACATTGAACCCTCGCACAATTGTCGATACGACTTTTTGCAAGTAATATTGCACATTTCATTTTTGCAATTCTCTCGATGGACAATATTTTTTGATGGCTCGTATTAAACACAGCTTTTTCTTAATTCGACCACGATAGATTCACGATGGAGCGAACGCCGGAGCCCACTCGATGGGAAGATTCTGTGGATCGGGTTTGCCCCATGGCGGATCATTCACGACAACTCACAACGCCGTTTATCTGTGGTTGCGAAGCGATAGCAGCGTTGCTCATCGTGGTTTCACCCTTCATTGGGATTCCGTGACTCCCACATGCGGAGGTTTCTTAAACAACGATCACGGAACCATAAGTTCGCCAGGTTCGCCCGGAAGATATCCCCACAACAGAGACTGTGAATGGGAGATCATAGTGAGACCTGGCAAAAGAATACAATTTCATTTCTTCGCTGTGATGATCGAAGAACATCCGACCTGCGAATACGACTATCTGGAGGTGAATCAGATGGCTCTGTTTTATAACGGATCTAGTTTCTCCTAATTCAAATGGTGAAATCAAAAAAGGAAACTGATTATTGTACAGATCAACGAGACAATCGGCAACAGAGACGTCCAGCTGGGTCTCTACTGCAATCATACTCATCCAGCTCCACTGTTGACTTCCGGTTCTTTCGCAAAACTTCATTTCCATTCGGATGCCGCTGGCAGCGACATGGGTTTCCAGATAACTTATTCAACCGTCGAAGGTTAACCTTTCTTTTCCAACATAATCCCAGCTACCGAGTATCACGATTATGACCTAAACAATTAGTTGTGTGACTCCAGGTACGCCTGGTTGTGGCGGCGTATTCACGGCCGACCATGGTGTAATATCAACGCCCGGGTATCCTTCAAACTATCCACCGCGTTTGATTTGTGACTGGAAGATACAACTGCCGAGGGGCGAGAGAATGCGTTTGACTTGGGTGGCATTTGACCTCGAGAAACATTGGAGGTGCCGATTTGATTCGGTTCAAGTACGAATTTTTTAAGTTCCATTTTCTTTTCTCTTGACCGTCCGAGTTAAATCTGGCACATGAATTGACTGTGTATAGAATATGGTGGTAAAGATTTTCTTTTTGCAAATCAATCTCAGGTATTCGGTGGACCGGATCCGGAATCACCTCTAGTGGGTCGTTACTGCGGCGATAATTTGCCACCATCCGTCGTGCTGGATTCGAACGTTGCTCTGGTAGTGTTCAGGAGCGATTGGTCGAACGAACGCAAGGGCTTCCAATTGAAATACGAAACTTTGTGCGGTGGCGAGTTCCACGAGCCATCGGGTGTCATAAAGTCACCCTACTATCCGGAGAGTTATCCCGCTTCGCGAACGTGTACTTACGAGATTGCACAGCCACCCGGCAAGGGTATCATTCTCACCATCGTCGACATGGACATCGAGGGTGGTATCGGCGATTCTTGTTACTTCGATGTTCTCAACATTTACGACGGTGACAACGAGAATTCGACGGTTCTCGCGTCGCTCTGCGGAGATGCCGGAAGCGTGCCCAGTCAGCCTTACTACTCAACCCACAATTTCATGTACTTGAAATTCGTCACCGACTCGAGCATTCACAATCATGGATTTTTGGCGAACTACACAACCGTTAATCGCAGTTAGTATCATCAAGGATTGTTTTTTTTTTTTCTATCCGGCACAATCAGAGTCATGGAAAAGTAACTGGGCGACAAGTTGCTTTGCTATGTTCAATTTCCGTTTCTCACGTCCGAGTTCGTGAGCTTCAGCGCTGATGATGGTTTTTTGTTAAGGGTGCGGTGGTCTCTTGAAGGCCCCAACTGGAATGATTCAAAGCCACTCGGAGGGTTCATCCTACGACAATAACGAGGATTGTACTTGGACCCTGAAAGCCCCGACGGGACACATTGTACAACTGACCTTCACGACGTTCAGTCTCGAGGACGGTACACGGTGCATGAGTGATTATGTTGCAATTTACGATGGTGCGAACGTGGAGAGCCAAGAGATGGGCAGGTGATTATAAATGCCAAGCCAAGGCGTTACCTCCACAGGAAAAAGCGAAACTTAACCATTTCCTTTCTGTTTTTGCTTATCCGAAAAGGTACTGCGGTTTACAGAAGCCGCCGGTACTGACGACCCAGGGAGAAAGCATGACGATAGTCTTCCATACAGACAGCGGTGTAACCGAAGAAGGCTTTAATGCTCATTATCTCTTCATCGACGCGTCGAAGGTCTGCGGAGGCCGTTATTTTACGCCAACCGGTACAATAACGTCGCCCAATTATCCCGAGCGTTATCCTGCCAACAGGGAATGCGTTTGGGTGATAACGGCTCCGAACAAGCAACAGATCAATCTCGAAATCGAGAAATTTGATCTAGAGAGATTGAGCAGCTGCGCTTTCGATTATCTAGAAGTTAGGTGGGTTCGCTAATTGCAGTACAAGGCAACTCATTCGTTAAGTCTCCGTTAAGTCGTTAGGTCATGATCAAGTGTGTCGGAAATACAAGAAAAATCTGCAAAGTAATTTGCAGATGGCTTAATCATTTCTTACAAATTTGACCATTGCTTTATCTATGACAGAGTTCGCAGAATGATTTTTTGCTTCGACATATAAAAAACTATGGGCAAAATTGTAAGAAATGAGGAAGCAATGTACAAGTAACTGTGTATCTTTTTTCGTAGAATTGATAAAATTTGACATGTCATGACATTTAAAAAATTCTACATCGCATATTCTTGAGACGGTAAAAAGTGACGGCAAAATTCATTGTCGAAAATAGTCAACAGAAATTTGCAAAGTATGTCATTTTAAAACAATGTGTATTTTTCTCCACTGATGACGAATCTCCAAATAATTTTACTCATAGAGCAAACTTTGATGCACAAACTCGTGTCGGATTTAAAGTAGGAATTATTCGAAAAATTAAAAAATTTCAAGATCATAAAATCACACGGTTGGATCCATTTTCGCCAGATGCAATACCGAAGATTATATCGTGTTGGGCCATTCATCAGCCAAGTTTAGCCCGATATCTTCACGTTTACTCGAATTAAACCGTTTTTGAAAAAACCAAATTTCACAGGCATTTTTCAGAAATTTCAAATTAGCGCACTGGCAGCGATAAATAATATCCCTCGAACAATTACAGAAACGGTGGATACCAAGACTCGCCACTGATTGGCAAGTACTGTGGCACAACTATACCGCGAACTATCAAGAGTTTGACGAATCAATTGCATCTTAAATTCGTGTCAGATTCGTCGAGACAAATGGGTGGTTTCAGCATCACGTGGGACAGCTCGACTTTCGGTACAAAAAAAAAAAAAACTTTGCATTTGCGCTAATAGATATTTCTGACCAATATCGAATATCGTATCTGTCACCAGGTTGCGGAGGAACTCTCACCGGATTCAAAGGTGAAATAACTTCCCCGAACTATCCTCAGCCTTACGCGCGTCTCGCCAACTGCGTGTGGAAGATCGCCGTCAATTCGGGTAGCACTTTGCGTCTCATAATCGTCGATTTCGATCTTGAGGATCACGGAAGGTGTCGTTACGATTACATCGAGGTAATTCCCGGTATGGAGGAGTACAGACAAGCTGGCAACCGATACTGCGGCACGAATTATCCATCTTTCATCGATGTCGACAGCAATCTAGCGACCATTAGATTCAGAAGTGATTACACGAATGCCGGACGTGGTTTCCGAATCCGATATGAAACGAGTAAGTGCGCAATTCGTCGATTCTTACAAGTTCCGATTCTTACAAAATCCAATTATTTTTCTCATGACTAGACTGCGTCACCAAAATTCATGGCTTCAACGGTGTGATCGAGTCGCCGAACTTCCCGAACAAGTATCCAAGTTCGCTAAACTGTACCTGGACCATCGAAGCCTCAATGGGCAATAAAATTAACGTGTCATTTTCCCACTTCGAGCTGGAGGATCCTTCCCGGTCGAAGGGTTGTTCCTACGATTATCTTACGATCAAGGAAGGCGAAAACGACGAACCCAATACGGAGCTTGCGAATCTTTGTGGTTCTAACGTTCATTCCGACCGTATATCTTCGACGCAGCATCAAGTGTTCGTGCATTTCGTGACCGATCAGTACTTTGCTTTGGACGGCTTTCGTCTCGAGTGGTCATCGGTAGGTTGCGGTGGGCGCCTGACCAGACCCTCGGGTAGCATCACTTCGCCGGGTTACCCGAATGCCTATCCCGAGAACATCGAGTGCGAATGGCTCATCGAGCTCGACCATGGAAAGAGCGTGGAAATAACTCTGCTTGATGTAAACACCGAGAAAATGACGGGATGCACATACGACAAAGTTACATTGTACGGCGGTGCCGACGCAAGTGCTCCTCGACTCACGGAATTGTGTCATACCGACGGTGTAGTCAAATACACGAGTCCAACGAACAAATTATTCGTTAAGTTCACGTCGGACTTTTCGTTCGCTGGACGGGGATTCAAGGCCGAATACAAAAGCGTCGAATTGACCTGCGGTGGAAGCTTCCGGGCTAACGAAGGTGTCATTCACTCTAAAAACTATCCGCTCAACTATCCGAACAATGCGAACTGCGAGTGGCTCATCCAGGTGGACAAAAATCATGTCATCAATATCACTTTCACGGATTTCGATATAGAAGACACGACCAATTGTACCGACGATTACGTCAAGGTATAAACGATCGAAAGATTCTTCTCTACCGCATCATTGAACAAGTTTCACTCACCGCGGCATGTTTTTGAAAGTTCCGTTGGCAACTGAGACTCGAAATTTTAGGTCTTCGATGGAGCAACGCGTGACGCCATGGTCCTTGGAACATTCTGCAAAAGCGATCTTCCACCTCCGATTGTATCAACGGGAGATTCGATGCTGGTCGTTATGAGAAGCGACAGTCTCGTAACGTCAAAGGGCTTTCATGCCCAGTTCGCGAAAGCATGCGGCGCGCGTCTCGTTACGAATGGCACTGGCACACTCGAGACAACTTCGCTTCTTCACATGGCCGACTTCGGGGTTAATTGTACTTGGATCGTTGTTGCCGAAGATACGGGTAGAGGAAAATGTTCTACACGATAAAAACGATATGTGAACTCTTCAGCGTTTATGATACCATTTTATCGTCACAGCGGACCATGTAACATTGAACTTCTTTCACATTGACCTCGCAAATTCTTACGGTTGGGACGACGACTGCAGTTCACACTACGTGCGCGTTTACGAGGGCGACGGGACCGATGGACCGGTTCGTGGCACGTGGTGCAGCAACAAAACTCCACCGCCTATAACCAGTACCGGCAATGCTTTGACGATTCATCTCTACGCAGAATACGGGACGTCGACCGACGAATTCGGAGCTACGTACTCCGTGCTTGATTCAGGTGGGTGTTTCCGATCCGATTTCGATTCGCAGTTACGGTGATAAAAGACGATCGAAATTGTGTTCTATTCGAATTTCAGCCTGCGGTGGCGAACATTTCTCCGCGTCCGGTACCATCGCATCTCCCACGTATCCCGACAGTTATCCCACCAACGCCGAGTGCGTGTGGTTGCTGAAGACATCACCCGGAAATCGCATAAGCTTGACCTTCACCGCTTTCGAAGTGGAAAACAGTCCGAACTGCGATCGTGACTATCTCGAGATACGCGAGGATTCGGGCATCGGTAATCTGATCGGTATCTACTGTACCGACGCGATACCGGCGCCGATCGAATCCTCGAAGAAATTGTGGATCAAGTTCAGGTCCGACGAGAGCGGAACTGCCAAGGGCTTTCTGGCAGAGTACACCTTCCTTCATGGCAACGAATTGACCGGTATGATCGGCGAGATCGCTTCGCCGCTCTATCCGTATCCTTGGAAACAAGACGGCGACACCACTTGGCGGATAACTGTAGACTTTGGTATGGCCATTCGAGTGGAATACGACGACGTTCATATGGAAAATTTCGGTGACTGTTCGTCCAGCGTAACGGTTAATTATTTTTCATTCACTCATCTTTTTTTATTGGTTCTAATTTACATTTGCTAAATGTTGATCAATAATTCTCGCAGATATACGATGGCTATGATTCCGATGCTCCGGAACTGTCGAATGCCTGTGGCTCGGCACCGCCTGGAGAATCAATTATTTCCTCGAGCAACGTGGCCTTCATCAAATTCACCTCTAATTTCTTCAGAGAGGGCAATTGGTTCCATCTTCATTGGTACCAAGTGCCGAGAGATCAGACCGAGATGGGCAATAGTGTGACGAGATGTGAGTTCGCAGTCGTACGACATTGGTTTTTTTTTGTAGCTCAAACGATCGGCGTTTTGAAATTTTACGTTAAATGGTACCTTGCAGTTTCGGATTGCGTGGTTGAATACGACATGACTTCAATGGAGAATCGGACGGTGAGATTCGAGTCACCCGGATACCCCGACGGTTACGCTCACAATCTCGATTGCACATGGCTCTTCACCTCGCCGCCGGGCTATCATTTCGTTCTGCGATTTACGTCTATGGATCTCGAAGAATCTTGGAACTGTGCGAGCGACTACGTATCAGTGTACAACGGAAACGGATTGTCATCGACGCTCGATGATTCTCAGATTATACGAAAAGCTTGCTGGAGCAACGAAACGTACCGGGATGTCGTAGGAAAAAGTGTCATGACCGTCAAGTTCATATCAGATTTTTACGTCAACGGAACCGGCTTCCGGGCAACGGTTAGACGAGGTTCGTGACTTTCGATCCTATTGCAAATGTCAATGAGGTGAAAGTGAAACAGTAGATTTTGTGAACTGTTTCGTGGATTAAGGCTGAAGCCTAAAGGATTAAGGTCAGAAGAAGCTTCGGTCAACGGGACAGTAAAACATAGATCAAGGTTTCGCTTCAATGTATCTAAAACGGTTGTTTAATAGCAATATTGTTGATTTTCCATCATTAATAGCGTGCGGTGGGGAAATGAGTGGTCCAAACGGCATAATAGATTTCAACAAAACAAAGAGCATGCTTAATCCAATTACTTATCGCTACGTTTGCGAATGGAACATCACCGTAAAGACCGGCAGAACTATCGAGGTGGAGTTTATGAGCTTGTCTGCCGTCAGTGAAGGAAATGCTTGCGACAAAAATTACGTTTTGGTAAGAGGAACGATCACAAGGGACTTTGCTCGTTGACTTAACGATTATCGTAGTATCTCATGTGTAAACATCGATTCGATCAATTGCAGTTGAAAAACGGTGCTGGGCCTGAGTCTCCGCTTCTCGGTACCGGTAAAATTTGCGGTTCGAATACGTTACCGGACACTCTTGAAACGACAGGAAATAAACTTTATCTGAAGGCTGTGGGTTTACAAAATGAGATAAACTTCAAGATGACGTACAGAGAAAAGAGCATGGCTTGCGGTGGTTCATTCAAATTGACCAAAGGAGACGGCCATCCCGAAACGTTGTTCACGACTCCGAATTATCCGAACATACCACCACCGTACACGGAATGTTTCTGGACGTATCTGGCACCAGCTGGCGAGAGACTGTCGCTTCATTTCCTCGAACGATTTGATCTGACGTCAAGTGCAAAGCAAGTCGATCAACTTACGACACATAAACACAACGTTTGGATTCGATTTTATAATTTTCCTTACGGAAAGTATTTACGATGAACCTTATTTGTTTCTCCAGCTGCACGTCGGAGTATGTGGAGGTAAGAGACGGAGGCACAGAGCATTCGCAATTACTCGGTACATATTGTGGATCGACTGCACCTAGCAGCATGACGACGACCGGTAATATGATTTACATTCACTTCTACACTGAAATGGCTGATCCAAAGAACGGTTTCAAGGCGGCGATTACTACTGGAGGTGAGTGAAAACGTGGTTGTCGTTGCCGTTGTCAATTTCAAAATGCCGATGTAAACGTTTTTCAATGTTTTCCACGATGACAGAAGTGTGCGGTGGAATTATAAGAGGCAAAACTGGTATCATAAGATCGCCCAATTATCCGAACACTTATCCAATAAATCAGGAGTGCGGTTGGTGGATAATTGGTCCGCTCGATCACACCTTGAAACTCGAGTTCACCGATCTTCATCTGCCGGGTCTGAGACGCTGTGAAAATACCGTCAATGTGGCAATCAATGAACAACAACCCACCAATTCCAGCACCAGCGGTATAATGAGAATGGGTAATGAGAATACAAGCGAAAAATGAAGTGGCTATTGGAAACATTTTGACACGAGTTTTTCCCCCGCGATCTTGTATAAAAAATTAATCATTTTGTGCCATACAGTAAACTCATTGGGACGTTGGTGCGGAACCACTAAGCCCGCTCCAATCGAAACTTCCTCGAACGAAGCAGTAATTGCCTTCACCAGTGACAACAGAACGAGCAACCATTATCGAGGATTCAGCTTGAACTTCACGGCCAGTGAAGAAGGTGACTGAGACTCGGAAATATTTTAGAAGTCAATGACTTGTTTGAACAACAAAGTCAAAACGTCTTTAATTTCCAGCATGCGGAGGTTCTCTCACTGGCGTATCAGGAGAATTCAAATCTATCGGTTATCCAAATCCGTCCAAGCGCGCCAGGTGAGTTAAAACACAAAAAAAGATCTCTTTTGGTATTGCCGTTTTTAATTGTGAGGTGTCCAATGTCATTTAACGAATTTCATTTGAATTGTCCTAATCGACAGACATTGCGAATGGTTGATCAAAGTGCCGGAAGGAAGTCACGTGAAGTTAGAGATTCTGGATTTAGACGTCACTGCCGACGAGCCTGAAGGGGCATTCGGAAGTTTTCTTGTTGTAAGATACTTAACTTATTCTTCTCGATCCCATTGAGCATTATGCATACCTGAGTGTATGTGTGCCCCGAATAATGAACGAATATAATCGACAAATATCTTTTTATTTTTTTTAGCTTTACAACGACAGAAATAGTCGGGCACTCATCAGGGTTGTTCGGAAGAGTCCTTATCCCGATGCGATATTCAGCACGACGAATATAATGAAAATAAACTTTTGGTTCAACTCGGCTCGTCGTGGATTGAGGGCGCGCTATACTGCAGTTGCACCGGCGCGTATGTTGCTTGTTTTGTCGGCACTTAAAAAATTTAATACACCAGTTGCGAGAACAACTTCGTGTACTCAAAGCCGAGACGGTTTTCGAGGAGATTTTCTTACTTAGAAGTCCTGCTAAAGATATTATCACACAAGAAGGCTGCGATTGAACAGTCGTCGACTTACGTACCGCAATATTTGTTTCAGCTTGTGGTGGTGTTGTGAACGATGTCGACGGTGCTTTGCGTCCACCCTTTAGTCCCTATGACGCTTTGTCCTATTACTGCGAGTGGAAGCTCAGACTACCGGAAACGATGATTGATCCACACAACCGTACCGGAACTACGTTGACTATCACAGTTTCCGGAAATCTGGGCAATTTCGATCGTTCACGACTATGCAGATCCCGACTACAGAAACAAAAATACATAGAAATGAACGGTCGGTTGGTCGACGAACGATACAATACGAGTACCAAATAGCGAGTTCGATGATTAATTATTAACTTTTTAATTTATAGATGGCAAGAATGTATATGGCGAAGTATGCGGTAAGAATGTAACCAATGAACCGTACGTGGCTCGGTGTCCAACGACATATAGTGTCATCAAGGTGAAGGATTATAATGAAAAGCTTCTCGATTCGAAGATTTTTTTGGGCAAGACATTGATTTGTTTTTCTTCATTCGACAGGCGATGAATGGCACAATGCACGGTAGTATGAACTTTGACATGCACTACAAGTGGACGGCATGTGGAGGTATCCTCAATGGTCCCTCGCACACTATAAGTTCTCCATTAAATGTGGCTTATCCGAGGAGTTGCGCCTGGCATGTGAAATTTGATGATCCCAATGCAGTTGTATTTATGACATTCGATCGGATGAATTTGGGAAGTTGCGACAAGGGATACATCATCGTCAAGTAATTGTCTCATTGATTATAACAATATTTATATCACGGCAATGTGTTCGATATAATATTTGTAAAAAAAAAAAAAAAAATGTATAGGAACGGTAGAGCAACGAGTCCGGAAATTGGCAAATTCTGCGGTAACATAAAACCGCACAACATAACGAGCTCGAGAAATGAGCTGTGGATAGAGTACTGGGCCGCAGAGGCGCCCGGAGACTTTAAATTTCAAATAAATTCCCCGAGGGGAAGTTGCGGCGGTGTTTTCCAGGGCACCAATAAACAGATCACTTCTCCAGGGTAACTAAATGTTTGCTGCTGTGTTTCGTCCTAATTGACATTATTGGACGATCCAGAGTGTCTGAAAAAAAAAACAAATGACCGGATGGCGAATTCGTTTTTCAGTTTTCCGAAATCGTATCCTAACAATGCCGAGTGCACTTGGCAAATCACTTCAGATCCTGGGTACAGTGTCGGATTGGTGTTTGTGGACAGGTTCAGCATTGAAACGAGCAACGACTGCACGAACGATTTTGTTCAGGTAATTGGCCAGCGGTGGTTACTAAATTTTTCCTATGAAAATAGGACCAATGTTCATACCCGAATTTGCAGATGTCCGAGTGGGTTTACGACAGTCACGGAATCGGTGCATGGAAGGATGGTCAGAAGTATTGTGGTCGAAACATTCCGACGCCGTACAACTCGACCTCGAATCGCGTGAAGATGCTCTTCCGGTCGAATAACGCTGTACAGGGCGACGGTTTTCGAGCGATATGGGAACAAAATTGCGGTGGTATATTCGAGGCAAAGGGCCAAGTTCAATATATCACATCACCGTTTTATCCGGACGAATATCCATTTAATTCGGTATGCAACTACACGATCACAGCACCGTCGAACAAAGAAATTTGGGTAGAATTTTTGGACTTTGAGCTGGAGGATAGTGAGTATCTTCAGACTTTTCTATGCGGTATACCGAATTTTGATATTGTTTTTGCGGCAACCGGTATTTTCATTTTCATCTGTATCAGAGCGGGGAGACTGCAAGTTCGACAACGTCACGATCTCACGACACACTTATTACGATCTAGAGGACATATGGTGTGGTAATCATCTACCGCCCACCACTAGCTCTGTCAAGAAAATAGGCATTCTATTTCGGACCGATCGTTATATCCAAAAGCGAGGTTTCAAATTAAAATACTTTTTGAATGGTAAGTAGCGCAATCAATTATGAAAAGCAATTCAATCGTTACGAAGGATTTCGCAACCCTCCATCTAACATCTCGCAGAATGTGGCGGCGAGATAACGGAACCGACGCAGATAAGCCCACCGTCCAAGAAAACTGGCGAATACTTTGGACGTTTGAATTGCACCTGGGTCATCAGAGCTCCAGAAGGCAAGAGCGTTGTCTTACGTTTCGAGAAGTTCCACCTGGAGTGGAGTTCGAGGTAAAACTAAGGATGCAACACTATTTTTCTAACGAATGGACGAATGCTCCACTGGAGTCAATATACTGAAATAACAATTCCTTTCAAAAGATGCCACTGGGACAAAGTCTTGGTCGTCGAGGGTGAGACGCTGGAGGGAGGAACGAACTTGGCCAAACTCTGCGGTAACGCGACGGATCCATTGCCGCCTCCTGTGAAGAGCGTCGGTAGGGCGATGACTGTAATGTTTGAATCTGACGGTAGCAACGAATACGGAGGCATGAAAGCCGCGGTACGGAGACCACGATATTTCATAAACACGATTCATTCTAAACTTACAGAAACTTTACGAAAGATATTTTTTTCGCAGATCATTTTCGCCAATAGCGTTGCAAGTGGATGCGGCGGAAAAATCGATCTGCACCAGTCCAAAACATTCTCGACGCAAAGAGGGGCGTTGTACGAGCCTCTTGAGGATTGTCACTGGACAGTCACAGTGAAACACGGAAAGAACGTCAGATTTACGATAAATCGAATCGATCTGAAGAACTCGACGAACAGTACACACGCCGACGGACGATGCAGCGGCGATTTCTTGGAGGTTCGCGATGGAGGCCCCTTCGGGGAAGTAATCGGCCAGTACTGCGGCAACGTCGTGCCACATCCGGTGACATCGTCGTTGAATGTTCTATGGATCAGACTCTTCACCGACAGCACCCTCGAAGGCGAAGGAGTGTCGGCCACGCTGGACGCGATAGACTGTACGAGAAGTCTTTTTTTTTACAGTCATTTACGAAAGGACCATTTATGAAAAGAAAACTATTTTATATGTAACGTTTCAGCTCCATGCGGTAAAAATGTTTATGAAATCGGTAACAAGACGGAAATCGTCAAATCACCGGGATACCCAGCAGATTTTCCTCCGGGAATTCAGTGCCGATGGATCTTCAAGAACCTCGATCAGTATTCACCACTTCTTCTTCACATGGAATCCTTGGATATGGAAGACACGGAGAAGTGCGATGGGGATTATCTTGAAATTAGCGACGAGGTGAACCATGATTTTAGATTGATCAATCGATTAATTGGCATTTTCGATGCGTCCGATTATGATCGTGAAGATTTATGTATCTGCAAAAGCGATCTTCGGCAATTCTGACTTCTCGTCTTTTTTCGAATGAACATAACATAATTTCATGATACGAATTTTTTATTAATCGTATCAATCAGTCAGTGATGCCCTATCGAATACCAGTTCATAACGTCGAACATGATTACAGATTGGAAAGTATATTCTTCAAGACTTCGGCGAAGACTTTATATTCAATGGAAAAAAAACTCGACAGCGCAGCTACTCAAGGGTAAGCTTTCTAACCCTTCATAATCTCGTATGTCACCATTTTTTTTTGTTCAAACAGAATCATCTTTGATGTTATTGCAATCATTGATAATTTGTACGATTTCAGGGAAGATATCATCGCTCTTCGTCGTACAAATACTGCGGGCAAGCGAGCGCAATCGATTATCACAGGTAGTCGCGATTGAAAGAAAATAGTCACTGAATTCATTTTGTCAGTAAAGTCTCTCTTACGTTAATCTCATTGCCGCCAAAAAGTAAATAGGTTGTTGAGACAGCGTGTATATAAATCGTATAAACGATGACGTTGGAAGGCTCTTTTTTACCGGATTCAGATTTTTCGGGATGAGGAGTTCAAGTAAAAATAATCACTTCGGTTTGAAAATCTCAGTTTTTGACCGGAAGTGATGTCATCTACAGAAAACGCCACTTTCGGTTTGAAAATCTGAATTTTCTAAGAGAAGAGATGTCACCTAGGGGAACGTTATCTTCCTTCGAAAACTGAGCTTTTCAAACCAGCGGTGACGTCTCCTAGGGAAAACGTCACTTTCGGTAAAAAAAAATGAGTTCAACGTAACTTCCAAATCGGAAGTGACGCTACTGTGCAAAAATTTATACTCTCGGTGGAACACTCAGTTTGCTTCTTAAACTATTCGATTAATTAATTGAGTCTGTCATTACATTGGTTCTGCAAGCAACTGCGGGCTCTTGCAGCTAATATTGAAATTCACCTATGGGTTTTCTATGGCCCAGTGACTGTTTGGGTGAAATGAGTTTAGCATAATCGATACCCTATAATTTTTTAAACACTAAAGTGAATTATTTTACAAAAGTGATTTATATAGCTGATATCAACAACAATTTACAGTAATTCCAACGAGATCCACGTAGCGTTGCGATCAACGACGGACCATTTACCGAAACCGAGAAAATTCACGTTCGACGTCGCCCGGACAACGTGCAATCGCAATTACACTGCTGAGCAGGGTAGGATTATGCATCGAGACGTTGATGAATGTTGGACAACGATAACGGCACCGATGAATCGTACGATTTCTCTGTACTTCGTGCAATTCCGTTTCTACGATCATGGCAATTGCTCCGAAAATTTCGTCCAGGTTGGTATCTACTTCAATTTTGTTGTACACATCAGTGTGACTTCAGATTCAAAGTGTCAAATGAAATATGAGAAAAATGGATCGGAACTGAACCATTTGAGATATTGCAGCATAATTGCTCACTTACATTCATGTTCCACATCATGTGTGATTTTTCTTTCTCTTAGGTACACGACGGTGACTTTAAGAGTCCGGTAGTTCACACGCTCTGCGGCTTGAGGGAACCCAGTCCAATTTTCACAACTGGTAACGTCCTAAGTTTGCACACTAAATCGGGCGGTATGAGTTTCGGTGCCGAGACTTATGACATACTTTATACTACGACCGATAAGGGTAGGTAACCTGGAACGGAACAAAATCTTCTTTATTTATCAATAAACCAATGTTAACCATACCGATCATTATAACACTATGATTAATTGGTACGATTTCACCAGGTCGCGGCTGTGGTGGCAAAATTTTCAATTACGAGGGTATATTCACGTCGCCAATGTATCCGAGCAATTATCGGAACGATAGCACTTGTGAGTGGGAAATAAGCGTACCTCGAGGCTATCAAGTAGCCCTGCTATTCGATTTCTTCGATCTCGGAACCAGCGACATTTGTCCAACAGATTACTTGGTTGTTAAAGAGTTGAACAAAGACGATGGACGCGAAGACACTTACTGCCCTGGGGTAAATAAATGTTTTCCTCATCTTAAATCGAGGCATCCGCTCTTGATATTGAATACAAACTATAATAGCAATTTTTACTCGTCTCTAGCAAACACCTGCGCCCTTCAGAGCCACTACCAATACAGTCAGAGTCACTTACGTTTCGAGTGTCAACAACGGTGGCACTGGATGGATGATTCGATTCGCGGCATTACAAGGCAGTAAGTATTATTGATTCGCTTCAGATTGAAGCTATTTCTTCTGAATTGATAAACAAAGAAAAATCGGACCTACCTCACTATTTTCAGCCGACCCTGTCGAACGTAGCTACCCAAGCTGGCGGCATGTTTCTGGTAGAATACCATACAGGATAGATTAAGTATAGGATACAATGTGGGACAAATAGTTTTTAAGCCAACAAACGACTATCTTTCGAACAGTGTACATGAATAAAAAAATATTTTTACTTCAGCAATGCAACATTGAATCTCTTTTCATTATTGTATTACATTACTACATCGAGAGTCGTGATTCGGAGATCAAACGGCCGATCGTTTGTGCACGCCACTTAGTTTCACCTATCCTAATAATCCATTGCGCGCGAATATCGCTGGAACAATATTGTCTCGCACGAATATCTATTGACCAAGAAATTATTTTAACCTTCCAGGATGATAAATGAGGATTGATAAATGAATATTCAGAAGTGACGAATTTTCGACATGTAAACGGTAACTTTCTGACTTACGATTTGATTTAAGTGATTTTTACCCCAGAATGAATGATCGAGTCAGAATCGAATGATAAATTATGATTCTCTTTTATTCATCATTATGAATTATGATTCACTATACCCAAAATGAACCGTTCTTTCCGAATGCTGGATAATATTCGAATCAGAATCGAATGAAGATTATCGATTTCCAGAATTGATCCTCCTCAATTTCTCTCGACTTGTCGTTCTTTGTCACAAATATTGATGGATGACTTCGGTGACCAGATGACTTCAAGGAAGAAAATATCCAATTTCGATGAAATGATTGAGAAGGATTTTAATGATTTATTTAAACTGAATTAATTGATTATCGATTCTAACGCATTACCAGCCGATCAATTCTTTCGTTAATTCTTTGTCAATGATTCTCAAGATAATCCAAGATTGACGTCTTTGACCGGGTCGCGAAGAAGTGCGGAAGCGCAGAAGTACCAGAAGTCCTAAGTGGGCGGTGGGCGCGCGAATAAAAAATCTCGGTGCCGGCCACCCTCGCGTCACCGCTGCCACGCCTGTGCGTTGCCTCCCCACTTTTATCACCTGAGTCATTCCTCTGATTGATTAATGAATTACTTAATTTTGATTCATAGTTTTGCAATAATGATGACTTTTCGATTTGTTGATACTTAAATTTTATCGCGAATTTTATAAGTATATACATTGCAATGAAAGCTGTATGACTTTTCGTTGCAAAGTTAACAATTGCTCACATCCACATTATTTAACATTTATTTGTTTACTTCCCTGATTTTCCATATTAATTTTTTTTAGTCTAGTTCTTAATTTTCGTACTTATCTTAACTTTCCCCATTATTCCCCCTTTGCCAATTAGTTTATTATTTGTGATTTTTATCTCTAACCCTTTTATTTTTAATGTTGTCGTAACGATATGACTTAATATTTATTTCTCATGTCTGGCTCTGTTCACATTAATATATTGTTTTGTTATCAATTGTTTTCCCAAAAACATTCCCGACCTCAAAAGCCTTCATTTAAAACCTGTTTCTAATACATTGGAATTTACAACTTTATAAAAAAATCGTGATAATTGATGAGTTATTAATATTCACAATTCAGAAGGTGCTGCGCTTATCACTACCGACGGTCGCTCTTGGCATCATCCGTTTCGTGACACGCGTCGTACAAGTGGGCTTCATGCTCGATAAGCATGATGAGCGTTACATCGATATTCTTATCTGCACATTGACGTCTCAGGTTGCTGAGTTTTATTCGGTTGATTTTTTTTTACTGTACATTCACTCTTGTTTATCCTTTTAACTGCCGCGAAAGCCTATCTGGTATTTCCGATGGATAACTTATCCGTTCATTTGGTATATTATTTATTCATCAGATTGTCGAGTTTGATAATTAAAATGATATTTTTCCCTCAATGTTTATCCTCATTAACAATCGATTAATCGATCATTCTGTTAATCAATTAACAAAGAGGAATTATACGACGCCGTCTGATCGGTTATCGATAGTTCGAAAGATCGGGAAGATCATCGGCACAGCCGCGTTGCTAAGAAACAAACGTGATCGTTTTATGAAACTATGTGCGATTGCAAATATGCGCGAATAAATGTTCGGGTGCTAAATGAGTGTTTTGTAATTTTTCTAAAACTGTAGTGATTGAAAAAAATAGCAATTAACTAAACTTATATCATTTTTCCTAACACATGCACGTAAAATCCGACTTTTCGTTTCTGTGAAGTGTGCGCAAAACGACACTTTTTCGCATCGCGTGCGGCATAAATACTGCGCAATATGGTATTTTTTTCCCGCACTAGTGGAGAAACGTGGCTTTTACGCACGCTTCCTAAAAACGAAAAACGTGATTCTCCCGAAGTCATTACGAAAAATTATGTGGATGGAATGGTCGTAGAAGTGGAGGTCCTGATTCTTGTGAATGTCGCACTCAACTTCGGATCGTTCGGCATTTTCACATTCGTCAAGAACTCTCTTTCTGCGCCCTTGTCATACAAACAACCAGTCTATGTTTTCTAATTTTTCGTGTGTACCGCTTACGAAAGATTTTCCCCAATCGTCAGTAGCAATCGTAATAATTTCGGAGCCAGCCTCAAACATAATAACAATATAATCGTAGTAATCCGATACCGGGCGGATTTCGATTAATGCCCGAAACACGCCCACAAACTGCCCAATAATTCGACCACGGAGAACCTTCGATCAGTCCTGGTGGAAGAGCGCTCTCGCAACGAGCACTCTTCTCGCGTATACAAGCGACACGTTGTTTCATAGTTTTTTAACTCCCGCTTCAGAGTCATTTGTTAATTAGCCATAGGCGAATAACGAAGCTACGAGCAAAATGGCCAACTGGTCATTGTTGACCATATTTTTGTTACTCGATGTCTGCACCGCATGGCTGGAAGAACGGTAGCGAGTTTGAGAATTCACTCTTCGTTTTTATAATTTGTTTATCGCGCATTAAACACGCTACGGGTATCAATTAAATAAACGAATTGCTCGTAGGCCAATCTTGGAGGCGCGGAATGGTAATCTCGTGATCGCCAGTGCCAAAGATCGAAACATCACGCTTCTGACATCCGGCAAGAGCAACGTAAACATCAACGACATAAATCTGATCGAAGTTTCGGAAAATGTAAGTGTCGAAAGGCGGACGAGCAAAAAATCTCACAAAATTCGCGAATCGCAGTAAATAAAATAGTATGCTATAATTATTGTCAGGCCCGAAGAGCAGCGCGATTCGTGAAAAATTGGGAGGACGGCTATTTGAACGATCTATCGTCTCAAGTCAGCCGACTTGTCACTAAGGTCGATGGCCCGCACGGTTTGGAAAGCCGATTGAACATGCTTCAATCGGGAAATAATACTACGTTGAATTCCCCGGTAAGTCTCGACGTCACAAATGGCAAGTTAATGCATCAATGATAATTATTAAAGAAGAGAATAAAAAAGAAAAATATGCCTAGCAGATCAAACGATCATTGAAAACGACCGCGAAACGACATAAAAAACGACCGGTCGTTTTGTGCCGTTTTGGCGACTACCGTGCGACCAAAACAACGACCATTTTTAGGTATCGGCTTGATCGTATTTTCTTTAACGACCTAAAAAACGACCGAAACACGACTGACCCACGTTGCAACAGACGTTACCTCGGTCGTTTTTGGGTCGTTAAAGGAAAAGACGATCAAATCTAGAACAGCAAAAATGGTCGTTTTATGGTTGTCAAGACGTCACAAAACGACTGGTTGTTTTTTTGGTCATCTGGTGGTCGCTTGACTTGCTAGGGAAACTATTGACCCGACGAAACTCATCGCGGTAATCGACTTACAGACTGAAATTGCTGGTCTGGAAAGAAGGATGACACGATTAAATAGCCGGGTAAGTCATCGATTAAAACTTATAGGCATCCAGTCGTGATCGTCACAGCATCGAAAAGTCTAATATTTTTATTTCCAAAGGTCCATCGCGTGGATCTTATGCTGCGAGGAATGAGAGTTAAACTACGAATGAGCATGTGCGCGAGTGTCCCCTGTCAGAACGGCGGTACGTGCATCCGAATCTACGATGGATTTCAATGCCTCTGTCCGCCGAATTATGAGGTCAGACGTCGCAGAAAAACATTCGAGCGATCGTTGCAGAAAAAATTGATATAGATTTTTAGAACAATCGACGAACGTCTTTCATCCGCAGGGTCCGGTGTGTGCCGACGACGTTGACGAATGCGCGAGATTCGCGAATACGGATTTGGGCTGTCAGAATGGAGCGACGTGTAGAAATCTACCGGGTTCTTATCGGTAAGCGACTGAGGCGCGTATGATTCGTAGGTGCGAGGTTGTTTAAACTTTGGACGGAGATAACATCTCGAACGATCGTTGATTTACAGATGCGACTGCGCCCCCGGCTCGTTCGGAATTCATTGCATGTCCAAAACCAGTGCCTGCGATGCTCAGGACTCGCACGAATTGTGCGGATATGGAACTTGCGTGCCGAAGAAGGGAAGCACGCTTGGGTACACCTGCATTTGCGATCAGGTACTCGGAGAAAAGCTTTGTATTAAGAGTATTTTATAAAAATCTTCATTTTGCTTCCTCCTGGAGGAAGCTATTCGAGATTTTAATGAAAACGTGTTCAGAAAAATCATATTTAGAACAATTGTCCGGTTGTATGTGTGTGCGAATCAGATGCAACAAATTCAAACCGCTATAATTCAAAAATACCGGGATGGATTAATCTGAAATTTCACACAATTCCGCAAAGTTTCTGCAAATTTCATTCAAATATGGTCAGTTTTTTTTTACGCGATTTTTAATTTCTTCAAAAATGTCTGTGCGCACTCTAGCTCTTACAATTTTTTACCGGCAGTGAAGTCACTGGGTAAAAAAGTCACTACCGCTTTGGAACATCTTCGTTGGGGTTATGAGGGAAAATATAATTTTCGGTTTGAAAATCTCGATTTTTGACCGGAAGGTGACGTCATAGGTAAAAGCGTTACTTCTGGTCTTAGTATATCGTTTGTTGACCGGAAGTGATGTCGTAGATGAAAACGTATGTTCCTTTTTGAAAATTTCAGTTTTAATAAGAAGTGACGTCGTACGGAAAATCGTCACTCCTGGTTGGAAACGCTCGATATTTGACCGAAAGTGAGATCATATGAAAAAACGTAATTTCCAATAAAAAAAAAGTTGAGATTTTTCAAACCAAGTGATCCGGATTTTCAAGCCATAGGCGATGAAGAAAATTAAAAAATTATTCAAATCTGTTGTCCTACAGGGATGGACATCGGAAGGTTCGAACCCGGCATGCCGGAAAGACGTGGACGAGTGCGCAGGAAAGCATCCTCCATGTTCGATGAACCCTGTGGTCCCATGCGTGAACGTCGCCGGCGGATACGCGTGTGGTGGTTGTCCCGCTGGTTACACCGGAAATGGCTATTACTGCAGCGACATTGACGAGTGTTCGGTGGACAACGGTGGTTGTAGCACCGTACCGAGAGTCCAGTGCATAAACACTATGGGTTCTCGCGTCTGTGCCTCCTGCCCACCTGGCTACGAGGGCAACGGTGTAACTTGCACGTACGTCGGTGCTTGCAGGATAAACAACGGTGGTTGTCATCCACTCGCGACATGCGTGGAGAATCCTGGCTACACGAATCTATTCGTTCAATGCAATTGTCCGGTTGGCTATCACGGTAACGGCATGGGACCGCAAGGTTGTCAGCCCGGTGCCGATGCGATCAGTCCGTGCTCCAGCAATCCTTGCGTTCACGGCACCTGCGAACCCAACGGTGCTCTGTACAGATGCAGATGCAATCCGGGATTTACCGGTGAGATGATGGAAGCACCGGCAACGTTGTTTTGTTATTCCAGGATGTGGTACACTGCTTTTCATCAATGCGTGGTCTGTTTCCTTATAGTAGTTGTATTTAGATCATCCACGCATTAATGAGGGGTACGACACATGGTATCTGAGATGAATGATATGCAAACCTTACTATTGGTTTCTTGTTTATCAGGAACTCAATGCGAGAGTCAGCTCAATCCGTGCACGCCAAATCCCTGTCAGAACGACGGAGTTTGCAAATCAATGGATTCGGGAACAGTCACGTGCGAGTGTACGAGCAACTTTTCTGGTCCCAGATGCCAGACCCAGAGACAATCGTGCGGTGGTCTGTTCAGAAATCCAACTGGCACTTTGGTCTATCCACCGGACGGGCAGAAGTACGAACACGGTCTCAACTGCGCTTTCGTTATAATTACGAACAGAACCACCGTTCTCAGTATCAATTTTACGCATTTTGACATTGAACCTTCGCTCAATTGTCGATACGACTTTTTGCAAGTAAGATTGCACATTTCATTCTTGCAATTCTGTCCATCAACAATATTTTTTGATCGCTCGTATCGACTCACCCTTTTCTTGTCTCGGCAACGATAGATTCACGATGGATCGAACGCCGGTGCGCACTCGATGGGAAGATTCTGCGGCTCGGATTTGCCCCACGGTGGATCATTCACGACAACTCACAACGCCGTTTATCTCTGGTTACGAAGCGACAGCAGCGTTGCTCATCGTGGTTTCACCCTTCATTGGGATTCCGTGGCTCCCACATGCGGTGGTCTCTTACACAAAGATCACGGAACCATTAGTTCGCCAGGTTCGCCCGGAAGATATCCCCACAACAGAGACTGTGAATGGCAGGTCGTGGCTAGACTGGGCAAAAGAATACAATTTCATTTCTTCGCTGTGATGATCGAAGAACATCCGACCTGCGAATACGACTATCTGGAGGTGAATCAAATGGTTTTATTTTATAATGGGGCTAGTTTTTCCTGATTCAAATGGTGCAATCAAAAAAGGAAACTGCTTATACTACAGATCAACGAGACAATCGGAAACAGAGATGTTCAGTTGGGTCTCTACTGCAATCATACTCATCCAGCTCCACTGTTGACTTCCGGTTCTTTCGCAAAACTTCATTTCCATTCGGATGCGGCTGGCAGCGATATGGGTTTTCAGATAACTTATTCCCTCGTTGAAGGTTCACCTTTCTTTTCCAACATAATCTCAGCTACCGAGTACCACGATTTCGACCTAAACAATTTATTATGTGACTTCAGGTACGCCTGGTTGTGGCGGCGTATTCACGGCCGAACATGGTGTAATATCAACGCCCGGGTATCCTTCAAACTATCCACCGCGTATGATTTGCGACTGGAAGATACAACTACCGAGGGGCGAGAGAATGCGTTTGACTTGGATGGCATTTGACGTCGAGATACCCTTTGACTATCGGGGGTGCCGATACGATTCGGTTCAAGTACGAATTTTTAAAGTTCCATTTTCTTTCATCTTGGCCGCAAGAGTTAAATCTGGCACATGAATTGATTGTGTATCGAATATGGTGGTGAATATTTTCTTTTTTGCAAATAAATCAGGTATTCAGTGGACCCGATCTGCAATCACCGCTGGTGGGTCGTTACTGCGGTTATGATTTGCCACCATCCGTCGTGGTGGATTCGAACGTTGCTCTGATAGTGTTCACGAGCGATCTGTCGGACCAACGCAAAGGCTTCCAATTGAAATACGAAACTTTGTGCGGTGGCGAGTTCCACGAGCCATCGGGTGTCATAAAGTCACCCTACTATCCGGAGAGATATCCCGCTTCGCGAACATGTATTTACGAGATTGCACAGCCACTTGGCAAGAGTATCGTCCTCACCATCGTCGACATGGAGATCGAGGGTGGTATCGGCAATTCTTGTTACTTCGATGGTCTCACCATTTACGACGGTGACAACGAGAATTCGACGGTTCTCGCGTCGCTCTGCGGAGATGCCGGAAGCGTGCCCAGTCAGCCTTACTACTCAACCTATAACTACATGTACTTGAAATTCGTCACCGACGCGAGCATCCACAATCGTGGATTTTTGGCGAACTACACAACCGTCAATCGCAGTTAGTATCGTCAAGGTTTCTTAAATATCAGGTCGAATCAGAGTCATGGAAAAAATAGCTGCGCAACAAGTTGCGTCACTATTTTCAATTCGCGTTTCACATGTCTGAATTCTTAAGGTAGTTCTGTCGCTATTTGTATTCATTTCGCATAAGTTCGAGAAAAGTGAGATAAAATTGCAAACACTTATCGATGTTGTCAAATATCTGAAAAAATTGATGCATATTAAAGGTAGTTGAAAAGATTGATTTTGCATAATAATAAGTCCAAAATGTTATTGACACATTAAAGAACAAAGTAATTGTTTAACAAATTACCCGGTAAACTAATTTTTTTATTATTACTAAAATGATTCGTTAGTTTTTCTGAACACGTATGAATTTTTTCACATTTTTAAATTTGCCTTGAATTTTGTGTTTTTTGCACATAAAAAAAAAAAAAATTCAAAGCAAATTAAAATATCTGGAAAAATTCATGAGTTCTTAGAAAAATGAACGAATCATTTTCATAAAAAAAAAAAAAAAAAATGGGTTTCCGGGAAATTTGTTAACCAATTTTTTTTTTCATCAATTTGTTAATAACATTTTGGAATTATTATAATGCAAAATTAATCTTTTCAGTATCTTTACTATGCATGAATTTTTTTAGATTTTTATACGATCGAGAAGTATTTGCAATTTTAACTAATGTTTCTCGAACTTAAGCGAAATGAATACCAAGCGATAGAACTGCCTTAATACGATTTAGCACTGATGATGGTTTTCTTTTTAAGGGTGTGGTGGTCTCTTGAAGGCCCCTATTGGAACAATTCAAAGCCACTCGGAGGGTTCATCCTACGACAACAACGAGGATTGTACTTGGACCTTGAAAGCCCCGAAGGGACACGTTGTCCAACTGACCTTCGCGACGTTCAATCTCGAGGAAAGTACAGAGTGCTGGAGGGATTACGTTGCAATTTACGATGGCGCGAACGTCGAGGGCGCAGAGATAGGCAGGTGATTACAAACGCCTCACCGAAGCTTTTGTTACCTGCCAAAGAAGAAACGAAATTTGAACATTTCCTTTTCGTTTTTGCTTATCCGAAAAGGTACTGTGGTTCGGTAAATCCTCTCGCACTGATGACCCAGGGAGAAAGCATGACGATAGTCTTCCATACGGACAGCAGTGTAGCTAAAGAAGGCTTTATCGCTCACTATTTGTTCATCGACGCGTCGAACGTCTGCGGAGGCCGTTATTTCACTCCAACCGGTACAATAACGTCGCCCAATTATCCCAAGCGTTATCCAGCCAACAGAGAATGCGTTTGGGTGATAACGGCTCCTAACAAGCAACAGATTAATCTCGAAGTCGAGGAATTCGATCTAGAGAGTTTGGGAAGCTGCCGTTTCGATTATCTTGAAATTAGGTAGGTCCGCCAATTGCACCACAACGCAACTCATTCGTTAAGTCTCATGATCAAGTTTGTAGAAGATACAAAAAAAAAGTTGTAATGTAATTTCCAGATGGCTTCGTCATTCGTTAGACTTTTGCCCATAGCTTTATTTGAGAAAGTTCACAGAATGATTTTTTACTTTGACATATAAAAAGCAAAGCTGTAAGAAATGAGGAAGCCGTGTGCAAGTTACTTTGTTGCTTTTTCCTAACATTAAAGAAATTCTACATTTCATACAATTGACACGGTAAAAAAATACGGGAAAACTTATCGTCGAAAATGGTCAACTGAAATTTGTATAGTAGGTCATTTTGACATCGTGCCTTACGTATTTTTTCCCAATGACGATGAATCTCGAAATTATTTTACTACCAGAGTAAAGTTTGATGCATAAACATGTATCGTGTTTGAAGTACGAGATATTCAAAAAATTCAATAATTTAAAGATCATAAAATTTAAAAGTTTCGATCCATTTTCGCCATATATAATACCGCGCATTGTACAGTGTTCGTCCATTCATCGGTCAAGTTTCAGCTCAAAACCTTTATGTTTACTCGAATTAGACCGTTTTTTCGGAATTTTTCCAAATAATCACAATACCATTAAATCTGATCGCTTGGACAGATTTTCAGCAAATTCAATGTCAAAGGTATTTGATCATAGTAATATATTTGTGTGCACTTTAAGTTGGAGTTACCACGGGAATTTTTCAAAATCGCACACGCGTGCGCACACGCATCGATAACTAATGTCCCTCGAACAATTACAGAAATGGGGGATACGCAGATTCGCCACTGATTGGCAAGTACTGTGGCTCGACGATACCGCGAACCATTAAGAGTTTGACGAATCAATTGCATCTTAAATTTGTGTCGGATTGGTCGAGGCACATGCGTGGTTTCAGCATCAAGTGGGATAGCTCGACTTTCGGTAAAAAAAGAAAAACCTTTGTAATTTGCGCGAATAGAAATTTCTGACCAACATCGAATATCGTATCTGTTACCAGGTTGCGGGGGAACTCTCACAGGATTCAAAGGTGAAATAACATCTCCGAACTATCCTCAGCCGTACGCGCGTCTCACCAACTGCGTGTGGAAAATCGCCGTCACTTCGGGTAGCGTTTTGCGTCTCATAATCGTCGATTTCGATCTTGAGGATCACGGAAAGTGTTACTACGATTACATCGAGATAACTCCCGGTGTGGAGGAGTACAGACGAGCCGGCAGCCGATACTGCGGCATGAATTATCCATCTTTTGTCGATGTCGATAGCAATCTAGCGACCATTAGATTCAGAAGTGATTACACGAATGCCGGACGTGGTTTCCGGATCAGATATGAAACGAGTAAGTGCGCAAACAGTCAATTCTTACAAGCTCCCCGATGAGCTGTTCCGCCCTTTACCAAATTTCCGATACAATCCAATTATTGTTGTCATGACTAGACTGCGTCAACAAAATTCATGGCTTCAACGGTGTGATCGAGTCGCCGAACTTCCCGAACAAGTATCCAGGTTCCTTGAACTGCACCTGGACCATCGAAGCCTCGATGGGCAATACAATCAACGTGACATTTACCCACTTCGAGCTGGAGGCTCCTTCCGAGTCAACGGGTTGTTCCTACGATTATCTTACGATCAAGGAAGGCGAAAACGACGAACCCAATACGGAGCTTGCGACTCTTTGTGGTTCTAGCGCTCTTCCCGCCCGTATATCTTCGACGCAGCATCAAGTGTTCGTCCATTTCGTGACCGATCAGTACTTCGCTTCGGACGGCTTTCGTCTCGAGTGGTCATCGGTAGGTTGCGGTGGGCGTCTGACCAGACCCTCGGGTAGCATCACTTCGCCTGGTTACCCGAATGCCTATCCCGTGAACATCGAGTGCGAATGGCTCATCGAGCTCGAGCATGGAAACAGCGTCGAGATAACTTTGCTTGATGTAAACACCGAGAAAATATCGGGATGCACATACGACAAAATTACATTGTACGGCGGTGCCGACGCAAGTGCTCCTAGACTCACGGAATTGTGTCATACCGACGGTATAGTCAAATACACGAGTCCAACGAACAAATTATTCCTTAAGTTCACGTCGGACTCTTCGTTCGCTGGACGGGGATTCAAGGCCGAATACAAAAGCGTCGAATTGACCTGCGGTGGAAGCTTCCGGGCTAACGAAGGTGTCATTCACTCTATAAACTATCCGTTCAACTATCCGAACAATGCGAACTGCGAGTGGCTCATCCAGGTGGACAAAAGTCATGTCGTCAATATCACTTTCACGGATTTCGATATAGAAGACACGACCAATTGTACCGACGATTACGTCAAGGTACAAACGATCGAAAGATTCTTCTCTGCCGCATCATTGAACACGTTTCACTCACCGCGGCATGTTTTTGGAAGTTCTGTTGCCAACTGAAATTCGAAATTTTAGGTCTTCGATGGGGCGACGCGTGACGCCATGATCCTTGGAACATTCTGCAAAAGCGATCTACCACCTTCGATTCTATCAACGGGAGATTCGATGCTGGTCGTTATGAGGAGCGACAGTCTCGTAACGTCAAAGGGCTTTCGAGCCTTGTTCATGAAAGCATGCGGTGCGCGCCTCGTGACGAATGGCACTGGCATACTCGAGACTACTTCGCTTCTTCACATGGCCTACTCTGGGGCTAATTGTACTTGGATCGTTGTTGCCGAAGATGCGGGTAAAGGAATAATGTCTTACCACGATAAAAACCATGTGCGAACTCTTCAGTGTTTATGATACCATTTTATCGTCACAGCGGACCATGTGACCTTGAACTTCTTTCACATGGACCTCGGAAGTTCTCCCGGTTGGGACGACGACTGCAATTCACACTACGTGCGCGTTTACGAGGGTGACGGAACCGACGGACCGGTTCGTGGCACGTGGTGCAGCGACAAAACTCCACCGCCTATAACCAGTACCGGCAATGCGTTGACGATTCATCTCTACGCAGAATACGGGATCTCGACCAACGGATTCGGAGCTACGTACTCCGTACTTGATTCAGGTGGGTGTTTCCGATTCGAATTCAATTTGCGGTTGCGGTGATAAAAGTCGATCGTATTTGTACTCCATTTGAATTTCAGCCTGCGGTGGTGAACATCTCTCCGCTTCCGGTACCATCGCATCTCCCACCTATCCCGACAGTTATCCCATCAATGCCGAGTGCGTATGGTTGCTGAAGACCTCACCCGGAAGTCGCATAAGCTTGACCTTCAGCGCTTTCGAAGTGGAAAACAGTCCAAACTGCGATCGTGACTATCTCGAGATACGCGAGGATTCGGGCATCGGTAAACTGATCGGTATCTACTGTACCGACACGATACCGGCGCCGATCGAATCCTCGAAGAAATTGTGGATCAAGTTCAGATCCGACGAGAGCGGAACTGCCAAGGGCTTTCTGGCAGAGTACTCCTTCCTTCATGGCAACGAATTTACCGGTATGAACGGCGAAATCGCTTCGCCGCTCTATCCGTATCCTTGGAAACAAGACGGCGACACCACTTGGCGGATAACTGTAGACTTTGGTATGGCCATTCGAGTGGAATACGATGACGTTCATATGGAAAATTTCGGTGACTGGTCGTCCAGCGTAACGGTTAATTATTTTTCATTCAATCACCTTTTTTTACTGGTTCTGATTTACATTTGCTAAATGTTGATCAACGATTCTCACAGATATACGATGGTTATGATTCCGATGCTCCGGAATTGTCAAATGCCCGTGGCTTGTCACCGCCTGGAGAAGCAATTACTTCCTCGAGCAACGTGGCCTTCATAAAATTCACCTCTAATGTCTTCAGAGAGGGCAATTGGTTCCATCTTCATTGGTACCAAGTGCCGAGAGATCAGAGCGAGACCGGCAATACCGTGACGAGATGTGAGTTCGCAGTCGTACGACATTGGTTTTTTTTTTCATAGCTCGAACGAACGGGTTTTGAACTTTTTCGTTAAATGATAACTTGCAGTTTCGGATTGCGTGGTCGAGTACGACATGACTTCGATGGACAATAGGTCGGTGACATTCGAATCACCCGGATACCCGGACGGTTACGCTCACAATCTCGATTGCACATGGCTCTTCACCTCACCGCCGGGCTATCATTTCGTTCTGCGATTTATGTCTATGGATCTCGAAGAAACTTGGAATTGCGCGGCCGACTACGTATCTGTGTACAACGGAAACGGATTGTCAACGACGCTCGATGATTCTCAGATTTTGCGAAAAGCTTGCTGGAGCAACGAAACCGACCGGGATATCGTAGGAAAAAGTGTCATGACCGTCAAGTTCAAATCAGATTATTTCATCAATGGAACCGGCTTCCGGGCAACCGTTAGACGAGGTTCGTTACTTTCGGTATTTATTGTAAATGTCAATGAGGTGAAAGTGAAACTTTAGACTTTGTGAACTGTTTCGTGGATTAAGACTGAAACCCATGCAATGACACTCGTTGTAATGGCAAAGAAGTAGAAGAAGTTAAAAGATACTTCAGTCTACGGAACAGTAAAACATAAATCAAAGTTTTGCTTCAATGTATCTAAAACGGTTGTTGAATAGCAATATTGTTGATTTTTCATCACTAATAGCGTGCGGTGGGGAACTGAGTGGTCCAAACGGCATAATAGACATGAACAAAACAATGAGTCATGATCCACGTATCTATCGCTACGTTTGCGAGTGGAACATCACCGTGAAGAACGGTAGAACTATCGAGGTGGACTTCACGAGCTTCTCTGCCGTTGTCAGTGAAGGAAATGTTTGCGACGACAATTACATTTTGGTAAGAGGAACAATCACAAGGGATTTTGCTTGTTGATTTAACGATTATCGTAATATCCCAAGTGTAAACATCGATGCTATCATTTGTAGTTGAAAAACGGTGCTGGGCCCGAGTCTCCGCTTCTCGGTGCCGGTAAAATTTGCGGTTCGAACATGTTATCGAACACTCTTGAAACGACAGGAAATAAACTTTATCTGAAAGCCGTGGGTGTACGAAATGAGATAAACTTCAAGATGACGTACAGAGAAAAGAGCATGGCTTGCGGTGGTTCATTCAAAGTGACCAAGGGAGATGGCAGTCCTCAAACATTCCTCACGACTCCGAATTATCCAAACATACCACCACCGTACACGGAATGTTTCTGGACGTATCTAGCACCGGCTGGCGAGAGACTGTCGCTTAATTTCCTCGAAAGATTCGATCTGACGTTAAGTGCAAAGCAAGTCGATCAACTTATGATACATAACTACAACGTTTCGATTCGATTTTATAATTTCTGTAGCGGAAAGTATTTACGATGTACCGTATTTGTTTCTGTAGCTGCACATCGGAGTATGTGGAGGTAAGAGATGGGGGCACAGATCATTCACAATTACTGGGCACATATTGTGGACCAACTGCACCTAGCAGCATGACGACGACCGGTAATATGATTTACATTCACTTCTACACGGAAATGGCTGATCCAAAGAACGGTTTCAAGGCGGCGATTACTACTGGAGGTGAGTGAAAACGTGGTTGTCGTTGTCGTTGTCAATTTCAAACTGCCGATGTAAACGTTTGTCAATGTTTTCCACGATGACAAAAGTGTGCGGTGGAATTATAAGAGGCAAAACTGGTGTCGTAAGATCGCCCAATTATCCGAACACTTATCCGATCAATCAGCAGTGCGGTTGGTGGATAATTGGTCCGATCGATCACACCTTGAAACTCGAGTTCACCGATCTTCACCTGCCGGGTCTGAGACGCTGCGAAAATACCGATAATGTGGCAATCAATGAACGACAACTCAACAATGCCAGCATCAGCGATTTAATGAGAATAGGTAATGAGAATACAAGCCAAAAATGAAGTGGCTGTTACAAACATCTTGTCACGAGTTTTCAACAGCATTTTTGTGCGCCAACAGTATTTTTTCCTCGTGAACTTGTCGAAAAAGGTAATGATTTTATGTCATACAGTAAGTCCATTGGGACGTTGGTGCGGAAGCACGAAGCCCGCTCCAATCGAGACTTCTTCGAACGAAGCGGTAATTACATTCATCAGTGACAACAGAACGGGCATCAATTATCGAGGATTCAGCTTGAACTTCACGGCCAGTAAAGAAGGTGACTGAGACTAGGAAATATTTTAGGAATCAATTACTTGTTTGAATAACAAAGCCAAAACGTCTTTTATTTCAAGCGTGTGGAGGTTCTCTAACTGGCATATCAGGAGAATTCCAATCTATGGGCTATCCAAATCCGACGAAGCATCCCCGGTGAGTTTCATCAGCATTCATTGCAAATCGCAGCTTAAAACAAAAAAACACCTGTTTTTGTATTGTAGTTCGCGAAGGTAGATGGAATTGTGAGATATGTATCTAATGTCATTTAACGAATTTTACTTGAATTTTCGTAATCGATAGATATTGCGAATGGTTGATCAAAGTGCCGGATGGAAGTCACGTGAAATTAGAGATTCTGGATCTAGACATCACCGAAGCGGAGCCTGAAGGAGCCTTCGGAAGTGTCGTTGGTGTAAGATACTTAACTTGTTCTTCTCCCATTGAGCATGACTTCATACCTGAGTGTATGCACCCAGAAAAATTATTCATATGACGACGACCGTTTATTTGGTTTAAGTAAATTATTTATTTGATTTAAAGAAATATCTATTTTAATTAAGTAAATAGTTACTTAAATAAAATAAATATTTCTTTAAATCAAATAAATATTTTTATTAAACCAAAGAAACGGTGGTCATCGAATAAATTATTTTTCTGGGTGTGTGTGCTCGAAAAAAGAACGAATGTAATCGACGAATATCTCTTTATTCTTTAGCTTTACAACGACGAAAATCTTCGGTCAGTCATCAGGGTTATTCAGAAGAGTCCTTACCCTAATGTGATATTCAGCACGACGAATACAATGAAAATAGATGCTTGGTTCAACTCGGCTCATCGTGGAATGAAGGCACGATTTACTGCTGTTGCACCGGCGCGTGAGTTATTTGTTTTGTCAGCACTTGAAGAATGTAATACAAAAGTTGCATCAACAACTTCGTGTACTGAAAGGCATGTCGCTTTTTGAGAACAGTTTTCACTTAGAAGTCCTGCTGAAGATGTTTTCACACAAGAAGCGTGCGATTAAGCAGTTGTTGATTTATGTAACGCAATATTTGTTTCAGCTTGTGGTGGTGTTGTGAATGATGTCGAAGGTGCTTTGCTTCCACCCTTTAGGCCTTATGACGCTTTGTCCTATTACTGCGAGTGGAAGCTCAGACTACCAGAAACGATGATTGATCCACACAACCGAACCGGAACTACGTTGACTGTCACAGTTTCCGGAAATCTTGGCAATTTGGATCGTTCGCGAGTATGCAAATCCCGTCTACAGAACCAAAAATACATAGAAATGAACGGTCGGTTGATCAACGAACCATATATATATTTTTTTTTCTGTCAGAGATAACAATACGGGTACCAAGCAACGCGTTCGATGATTGTAACGTTTAAATTTATAGATGGCAAGCATGCATATGGCAAAGTATGCGGTAAGAATGTAACCAATGAACCGTACGTGGCTAGGAGTCCAACGACATACAGTGTCATCAAGGTAGGGGATTATAATGAATGAATGAATAATAATTCGCTTCTCGAATCGAAGATTGTTTTTTTTTACGAAAGATTGATTTGTTTTTCTTCATTCGACAGGCAACGAATGGTACAGTGGGAGGTGTTATGAACTTTGACATGCACTACAAGTGGACGGCATGTGGAGGTATCCTCACTGGTCCTTCGCACACTATAAGTTCTCCATTGAACGTGGCTTATCCGAGGAGTTGCGCCTGGCATTTGAAATTTGATGATCCCGATGCAGTTGTATTCATGACATTTGATCGGATGAATTTGGGAAGTTGCGAAAAGGGATACATCACCGTCAAGTAATTGTCTCATAGATTATAATAATATTTATATCACGGGATTGTGGTCGATATTATATTTGTAAAAAAAAAATGTATAGGAACGGTAGAGCAACGAGTCCGGAAATTGGCAAATTCTGCGGTAACATAAAACCGCACAACATAACGAGCTCGAGGAATGAGTTGTGGATAGAGTACTGGGCCGCAGAGGCGCCCGGAGACTTTCAATTTCAAGTCACTTCCCCGAGCGGAAGTTGCGGCGGTGTTTTTCAGGGCACCAATAAACAGATCACTTCTCCAGGGTAATGAAATGTTTGCTGCTGCGTTTTGTCCTAATTGAGATTATTGGACGATCGGGAGTGTCTGGAAACAAAAAAAAAAAAAATGACCGGATCGTCCATTCATTTTCCAGTTTCCCAAAGTCGTATCCTAACAATGCCGAGTGCACTTGGATAATCACCCCAGACCCAGGGCACAGTGTCGGATTGGTGTTTGTGGACAGGTTCAGCATTGAAACGAGCAACGACTGCACGAACGATTTTGTTCAGGTAATTGGCCACCGGTGGTTACTAAATTTTTCCTATGAAAATAGGACTAATGTTCATACCCGAATTTGCAGATGTCCGAGTGGGTTTACGACAGTCACGGAATCGGTGCATGGAAGGATGGTCAGAAGTATTGTGGTCGAAACATTCCGACGCCGTACAACTCGACCTCGAATCGCGTGAAGATGCTCTTCCGGTCGAATAACGCTGTACAGGGCGACGGTTTTCGAGCGATATGGGAACAAAATTGCGGTGGTATATTCGAGGCAACGGGTCAAGTTCAATATATCGCATCCCCGTTTTATCCGGACGATTATCCATTTAATTCGGTGTGCAACTACACGATCACGGGACCGTCTAACACCGAAATTTGGGTAGAATTTTTGGACTTTGAGCTGGAGGGTAGTGAGTATCTTGAGATTTTTCTACGTAGTATACTGAATTTTTAAATCGTTTTTTCGGCAACCAGTGTTTTCATTTTTATCCGTATCAGGGCAAGGAGAATGCAAGTACGACAACGTCACGATCTCGACGTACACTTATTACGTTCACCGGAACGTATGGTGCGGTAAACATCTACCGCCCATCACCAACGCTTTCAAGAAAATAGACATTCTATTTCGGACCGACAGTTATCTCCAAAGGCGAGGTTTCAAATTAAAATACTTTGTTAATGGTAAGTGGAGCAATCAATTATGAAACGCAATTCAATAGTTACGAAGGAGTTTCGTAATTCTGCACGTGACATCCTGCAGAATGTGGCGGCGAGATAACGGAACCGACGCAGATAAGCCCACCGTCCAAGAAAACTGGCGAATATTTTAGTCGTCTGAATTGCACCTGGGTGATCAGAGCACCGGAAGGGAAGAGCGTTGTTTTGCGTTTCGAAAAGTTCCACCTGGAGTGGAGTAGGGGGTAAGACTAAGGATGCAACACTATTTTTCTAACGATTGGACGAATGCTCCACTGAAATCAATATACTGAAATAATAATACCTTTCCAAAGATGCCACTGGGATAAAGTCTTGGTCGTCGAGGGTGAGACGCTGGCGGGAGGAACGAAGTTAGCCACACTCTGCGGAAATGCGACGGATCCATTGCCGCCTCCTGTGAAGAGCGTCGGTAGGGTGATGACTGTAATGTTTGGATCTGACGGTAGCAACGAATACGGAGGCATGAAAGCCGCGGTACGGAGACCATAACGTTTCATAACACGATTGATTCTAAATTTACAGAAACCTTACGAAAGATATTTTTTTCACAGATCATTTTCGCCAATAGTGTCGCAAGTGGATGCGGCGGAAAAATCGATGTGCAGCAGTCCAAAACATTCTCGACGCAGAGAGGGGCGTTGTACGAGCCTCTTGAGGATTGCCACTGGACAGTCACAGTAAAACAGGGAAAGAACGTCAGATTTACGATAAATCGAATCGATCTGAAGAACTCGACGAACAGTGCACACGCCGACGGACGATGCAGCGGCGATTTCTTGGAGGTTCGCGATGGAGGCCCCTTCGGGGAAGTAATCGGCCAGTACTGCGGCAACGTCGTGCCACATCCGGTAACATCGTCGTTGAATTTTCTCTGGATCAGACTCTTCACCGACAGCACCCTCGAAGGCGAAGGAGTGTCGGCCACGCTGGACCCGATAGATTGTACGCCTTTCTTACAAAGCCATTTATAGGCATTTCCGCAAAGAAAAATATTTCGAATGTTACGTTTCAGCTCCATGCGGTAAAAATCATTATGAAATTGGCAACAAGACGGAAATCATCAAATCGCCGGGATATCCAGCAGATTTTCCTGCGGGAATACAGTGCCGATGGATCTTCAGGAACGTCGGTCGGTATTCGGCACTTCGTCTTCACTTGGAGACCTTGGATATGGAAGACACGGAGAACTGCAATGGGGATTATCTTGAAATGAGCGACGAGGTGAATCATGATTTTAGATTAATCAATCGATCAATTAGCGTTTTCAATTCGTGAGATTATGATCGTGAAGATTTATGCATCGGCGAAAGCGATCTTTAGCAATTCTTGCTTCTCGTCTTTTTTTTTTAAATGGAAAAACATATTCTTCCGATACGGATTTTTTATTAATCGTATCAATCAGTCTATGATGCCCGACCGAATGTCAGTTCATAACGTCTAACATCATTACAGGGTGAAAGGTATATTCTTCAAGATTTCGGCGAAGACTTTATATTTAATGGAAAAAAAACTCGACAGCGCACCTACTCAAGGGTAAGCTTTCTAACCGTTCTTAATCGCGTATGCGACAAATTTTTTTTTCCAAACGTAATCATCTACGATGTTACTGCGATCATTGATAATTTGTGTGATTTCAGGGAAGATATCATCGCTTTTCGTCGTACAAATACTGTGGGCAAGCGAGTGCAGTCGACTATCACAGGTACTTGCAACTGAGAGAAAAAAGTCACTGACTTCATCTTTTCAGTGAAGTATCGCATACGCTAATCTCATTTTCGCGAAAAAGTAAATAGGCTGGTGAAGCAGTATGTATATAAATCGTACATACGATCTACGATGTTGGAAGGCTCTTTTGTACCGGATGTAGTCTTTTCGGGGTCAGGAGTTCAAGTAAAAATAGTCATTTCCGGTTTGACAATCTCAAATTTCGAAGGGAAGATGTCAGGGAAACGTCACTTCCGTTCGAAAATTAAGATTTTCAAACCGGAAGTAACGTTGCTGTACATAAATTTGAACCTCCGGTGGAAGACTCAGTTTGCTTCGTAAACTATTCCATTAATTAGGGTTTTCGATGGCCTAGTCAGTGCAATCAGTTTAGCATAAACGATACCCTACCATATTTTTAAAACTAATTTGAATTATCTTTCAAAAGTGATTTATACGGCTGACATTAACAACACTTTACAGTAATTCCAACGAGATCCACGTATTGTTGCGATCAACGGCGAACAATTTACCGAAACCGAGAAAATTCACTTTCGATGTCGCCCAGGCATCGTGCAATCGCAATTACACTGCTGAGCAGGGTAGGATAATGCATGAAGACATTGGTGAATGTTGGACAACGATAAAGGCACCGGCGAATCGTACGATTTCTCTGTACTTCAAGCAATTCCGTTTCAACGACCATCGCAATTGCTCTGTAAATTTCGTCCAGGTTGGTATCTACTTCAATTTTGGTGTACACGTCGGTGTGACTTTAGATTCAGACTATCAATCCGAATATGTCAAAATTGATCGGAATTGAACCATCTTAGATAATGCAGCATAATTGCTCGTTTACATTCATGTTGCACATCATGTGTGATTTTTCTTTTTCTTAGGTACACGACGGTGACTTTAAGAGTCCGGTAGTTCACACTCTCTGCGGCTTGAGTGAACCCAGTCCAATTTTCACAACTGGTAACGTTCTAAGTTTGCACGCTAAATCGAGTACTATGAGTTTCGGTACCGATAGCTATGACATACTGTACACTACGACCGATAAGGGTAGGTAACCCGAAGCCGAATGAAATCTTATTTATTTATCAATAAACAAATGTGAACCATGCCGATCATACTGTAACACTATGATTAATTGGGACGACTTCACCAGGTCGCGGCTGCGGTGGTAAAATGTTCAATTACGAGGGCATATTCACGTCGCCGATGTATCCGAACAATTATCGGAACGTTAGCACGTGTGAGTGGGAAATAAGCGTACCTCGTGGATATCAAGTGGTTCTGGTATTCGATTTCTTCGATCTTGGAACCAGCGAAATTTGTCCTACGGATTACTTGGTCGTTAGAGAATTGAACAAAGACGATGGACGTGAAGAAACTTACTGCCCCGGGGTAAATAAATGTTTTTCTCATCTTAAGGTAGCTCCAGCGAGTGGTGTTCATTTCACCTAAATTCGAGAAATTCGGGCAAGAATTGCAAACACTTCCCGATGTTATAAAAATCTGAAAAAAATCATACTTATTATGGGCACTGAAAAGACTAATTTTGCATAATAATAATTTCAAAATGTTATTAACAAATTGTTGGAAAAAAATTGTTCATCGAAATATGCGGTGACTCAACTTTTTTTTTAACGAAAATAATTCGTTAATTTTTCGGAATACGTATGAATTTTTTCAGATTTTTATCTTTATTTTGATTTTTACACATTTTTCCATGTAAAAAACAAAAAAAAAAACAAAATAAACATGAAAATCTAAAAAAATTCATACGTATTCCGAAAAATAAATGAATCATTTTCATTACAAAAAAAAGTTGAGTTACCGGAAATTTCGATGAACATTTTTTTTTAAACAATTTGTTAATAACATTTTGAAATTATTATTATCCAAAATTAGTCTTTTCAGTGCCTATGATAAGTATGAATTTTTTCAGATTTTTCTAACATCGGGAAGTGGTTGCAATTCTTGTCCGAATTTCTCCAATTTAGGCCAAATGAACACCACTCGCTGGAGCTACCTTAAATCGAAGCATTCGCTCTTGATATTGAATAAAAATTATAATAGCATTTTTTTACTCGTCACTAGCAAATACCGGCACCCTTCAGAGCCACTACCAATACGGTCAGAGTGACGTACGTTTCGAGTATCAACAACGGTGGCACTGGATGGGTAATTCGATTCACGGCGTTACAAGGCAGTGAGTATTATTACTTCTCTTCAGATTGAAGCTATTTCTTCTGGATTAATAAACAAAGAAAAAATTGAAACCGCCTGACTATTTTCAGCCGACTCTATCGAAAGAAACTACCAAAGCTGGCGCTCGTCCCCGATAGAATACCGCATAGGATAAGTTAAGTATAAGATACCATGAGGGAATAACAGTTTTTAAGTGAAGAAACGACGATATTTCAAAAAGTGTACATGAAAAAAAAAACACACAAACACACATTTTTATTTCGTAAATGCAACATTGAATCTCTGTTCGTTATTTTATTACACAACTCCATCGAGAGTCCTGATTCGGAGATCAAATGGCCCACCGTTCGTGCACTCCACTCGGTGTTACAGAGCGATCAACATTTATAAGATTCAATCGATAGTAAAAAAAATCTCAAACACTGCACTCGTTCTCCGTCGAATCCTCTACCGACTCATCGCCGATCTTAGTCGAACGACCTGTCACGAGATTCTCTTCTTCCTGTGCCTCATTACGTTTCCTGTCTTCGTCCTCCGCCTTTTCGCTCTCCGATGTCTCGTCAGTCTCCGAAGATTCATCGATCTCTGCTCTCGATTTGCTCGAATCATCGACGTAATTTTTTTTACAGCTCTTCCCCAAATTTGTTCCCTTCTCGACTTCTCTGCGACTCAATTTTTCCGGCTCGCTGTCGCGCTTCGATTTCTTCGATGATCGAGATCGTCGTTCCGTTTTACTCTCGGCTCTCTCCTCACTCTCGTCCGATTCACTCTCTTCGTTCTTCGAGTTTTGACGGTACTTTTCGCATCTTCCACAGACACGCTTTTCACAGTTCTTCGCGCGATTTCGCTCCCCGCTCTCGTCGGATTCGCTTTCCGGTTCGTCATCTTTCACGGCGCTTCTGCTCTTCGCAGTACTCTTCTTTTTCGTCGCCTCTTCCCTCTTCGAGCCACAGCTCGAAGAGGACATCTTCGAACCCGAACTATCGCCGTCATCGCGAGACTCGCACGAATCATCCAGAGACCGTTCGTCGACGGACCTGCGCGATTTTCTTTCCGATCCCAACGTTTTGGAGTCCGATCGTTTGGTTTGCTTGTCCGCCTTCCGGCTCTCCGACGTTTTCTCCTCGCGATCGCGATTCATCCTTCCGCTCCTCGATTCCTCGTTCTTCCGTCCACGAGATCGCGATTTTCTTTCGAATTTCTCGTCGTCCTCCGAACGCTCGTCGCGCCTCGAGGCGGCCTCGGATTTCGAAAGATCGGCATCGACCTCGTCGATCGAGCGGCGCTTCCCGTCACGCGATTTCTCGCGACTCTTCCCGTGCTTGCTTCTCTTCTCATGGTCGGTCGAACGTTCTCTGTCGTGCGCGAAAGAAACCAATTTAACTCTCAATTTTTTTTTTTTTTTTTTCACACGAAGCAAGGTTTCTGTCTAGATTGAAAACTTAACGACTCTGTAGCAACTCACTTTTCGCGATAATTGGCTTCCTCAACGGCTGCGCTGCGTTTCTTCTTCCCGGATTCTCGGCCGTTTGATTTCCTCGCCGAGGCGACGTCCGAAACTATCAGAACGGCGAACAGAAGCAGCGTCGCTGCCAGCAAGAGCCTGACGAGCAAGTTCCAACGAATCAATTTGCGAAACGATCTTACTTACGATAAACACTGGAGACAAAACTCACCTCATCGCGAACTCGCAATCTCCGAAGCACCGCGCGCACGGCTAAGATTAAATAAGATCACGGGTAAACGCTGCAAAGAGACGAATCGGCTCGACAATCGAACAACAGACTCGGCGCGAGCCGAACGGAAACTAAACAGTGAGCTACGAGGCGAAACGACCAACCTTTATAAAGTCTGCGATGAGAATCCTTGTGTAAGCAAGGGGATTATTGGTCGGGGTTTATCTCGCGTTTCCACGTCAATCGGTGATACCGATGTAGAACGACGATATCTTTGATCAAGGAAAGCGACGATCTGGCGTAGAGTTCCTAATTTTTTTTGGTTTTTTTTTTTTTTTTTTGCGCTTGAAGGTTCAGAGTTCGATTTGGCAATCGCTACGGATTCCGGTTGGATCTTACGAAGCATCGCAGATTTCTACTGGATAAGATAACGATACGAGCGCGCGAAATGTTGCTGCCTTATTTACATGAGAGAATTCGAATCGGCGAGAGATGTTGAGGATGGCTCACACGTACATTTCCAGCCAAAAGTGAGATTCTATTGGTATAAAAATCTGAAAAAGTCAACTACATCAAAGGCCTCAAGAATATTGGTTTTTTCATAATGATAATGTCGAAAAGTCACTAACAAATTGCTAAAAATTATTCAACAAGCAATCGATAAACCTTTTCAAATTAATTCATTTAGTTTCTAGAAGACACGTGAATTTTTTCAGAATTTTCTTACATTTTGGAATTTAGAGTTTTTGACATTTGTTTATGACCATAAAACTACGCAACTGTTGGCGCAATCGCCACGAAACTTTTTGTGTGTAATGTGAAATCGTGACACGAAAACATATCCGAAATTCGTGACTCTACATCGATTTACCAAATTTTCGAAAGAAACAAATTTTGATATGTAAAAAAATTCTGAAAAAATTCGTATGAATTCTAAAAATCAACGAATCCATTTACAATAAGAAAATGAAAGATTTTCTTATTTTTTTTAGACCATTTATTTTTCTAAAATTTTCTTAATAACATTTGGACTCATTATGATGCGAATTCAATATTTTTTCTTCATCAATTTGTTAGTAACATTTTGTAATTATTATTATGCAAAATCGTTCGTTTCGGTTTCTTTAATATGCATGCATTTTTTCAGATTTTTATACCGTCGATAAGTATTTGCAGTGTTATCCAATTTTTTCTCGAACTTGTGCGAAATGAAGACCAAGCGACAGACCAACCTTAACGTGCCGACGATGAGGGTGTCTTTTAGTGGAGCGCCGCTGTGGGATTTGTTTCCATGAGCTACGCTGAATCTTCATGTTGGTCCCCATTGACGCACGGCACAATAAATCTTTGATTATCTTGGCAGAAAAGCGTTCGCATGTGTAATTTACGAATGGCGACCCACCGACTCTCGTATCATCTGTTTGCAATCGCAAAACGAGTTCCATCGAGGCGATTGCACAATAAAGATTTTAGCACATCGCGGCGCAGTTTTTCCGAAGCCCGATACGGAATTCCGATAACGCTTTCGCGAATGTATTTTCGCTGCCGGAATTTGGCACGCTGGGGTTGCGAAGAATTAATAGACAGTTTGTTCTTTTTTTTTTTAAGAAAATTATATACGTGCATTCACCCGCAATTTTTAAGTAGTTATACAGTATCGACATATGTATAATATATATATTTATATATATATATATGTATGTATGTATATATATATAAGTACATTCGTAAAGTACATATTTTGTATCTGGGAGAAATGTGAGAATACATATACGTCGACGATCCTGACCTTTGCGTCAATCAATGTTAAGCGAAATTGTTCGATGATTATCGATCTTTGATCGGAGACGAGTTAAGCTCGGACTTACGACCGAAAGACGAAATAAAAATACTTTATACCGATTATCTCTAATGTAAGCGATCGGTGGACAATTGCGATGTGAAATTTCGACAACTTTGCTTTTTCTTTAAATCACAATTTCGGTATACTGTCTTTTAAATACGGTCAACTCGCACATCGAGTGATGCAAAGCAAGGAAATTAGGTCGACGGACTCGTATGCATTATTTTATACGCGTACTAACGCACTAATTACATAAGACAAATGAAGATTATGTAATCGGGATTCGTTTGCATGAGAATTGGTATAAAAATATTTAAAATTACAATACTCGCATTATAGCTGACGACGATTCGTCGCTTACGCGCTTTCGTGTACTAACGGAATTATTTATATGATACACGCATAACGTGCAACGTGTGTGTGGTTAGCGATTCGATGATGTCTGTTACGCTATTCGTCTCGACAATATTGTCACTCCTCTCGACAAACCGTAGAGCGGTACAACGTCAGTGATTAAAGAAATTTCTTCACACTTCTTTCAGAATACAAAATGGCAATGCGCGATTTTTCGAAAAAAAAAAAACACCAAAAAATTACATATTCAATTATGAGCGACGAATTTTGATCGGCCGAAATATCCACGACCTCGCGGCGACGACAGCGATCGCGACAATGGCAATGGTTAACACGAGGCACGGAACTTGGAATTGTAGTGATTTTTATACATATATATGTATATATATTTTTTTTTATATTTTTTTAATTCCTAATTTTTTTTTAACTACCATAAGTACCGTCCGACAACTCGATAAACTCTGTAACGATCGGATCCACAACTGACAGAGCAAAATTCAGACTCGGAATTTCTATTCGGGGAATAATAATTTATGATGAGCTAGTTGTTTTGATCCACGCTGTCGTGAGATCTCGAATATTGCAAGGCACTGATAACAATATTGTGTACAAGTTCTACTACGATTCGCACGAAACGATGTTTTTTTTTTTTCTTTTCTATCTCTCGTGATTACAAAATAGAATCGACGGAACTTGGGATTCCTACTCGGGAATCCAAGAAAAAAGAAAACGACGAAGAGAAAGTAATGTCGTCGCTTCGTCGCGATTATGGGTATTAGTTGTGTGAAACGCGATTAATTTAATTTTTGATACAATCATTTTGGGGTAATTTGCGTCATTTGCTTTACCTCCAACTATATAAGAATCTAGTTATCTCGATTAAGATAATTATCAAATACTCCTATGAGATCCGTGTTAACTAACTAGTGATTAATTAAATATGTTCCCGTAACATAAAATTCGATCACAGAATTGCAGAGAAGCAAATCCACGAATCGCGCGCGAATTCTTGTGCTTTTCTCTTTTTTTTTTTAATCTTCTTCTTTTTTTCGTTTCAATTTTTCTTCTAACAACGATTTCGCGAGAAAAAAAAAAGACAACCGTTCGGAAATTAGGAATTACTGTCGAAGCGACTAACGATTTCCTGAGATGCCCGTTTAACAAAAATACTCTCTTTACATTAACTATCAACATACCGTTAACGTCGAAGGTGCTATGTCATTCGTATCTCGTTTGTAAGCTAGTACTGGCGGACAGCCCGAGCCCACCTGAGTGCAGAGAGAATTGAGAGAAAATTGCAAATACTTCTCGATGGGATCAAAATATGAAAAAAAAAATCAAGCCTATAGAAGGTGTTGAAAAGATTGATTTTGCATAATACTAATTTCAAAGTGTTATTAACAAATGAATGAAAAAAACAAATTGTTCCCTAGCGACATAACTTTTTGTTCATATTAAAACAATTTGTTAATATTTTTGAATACGTATAAATTTTTTCAGAATTTTGTGTAATTTTTGAAAACTACGTTTATTAACTAACAACGTAATTTTCAAAAATTACGCGAAATTTTGAGAAAAATTCATACGTATTCAGAAAAATTAACAAGTAGTTTTCATAAAAAAAAGAAAGTTAGGTTGCCGGATGATTTGTTGGGCAATTTTTTTTCGTTAATTTGGTAATAACATTTTGGAGTTATTATTATGCAAAATCCATCTTTTCAGTACCTTGTATATGGTTGATTTTTTTCAGATTTTTATTTCACGGAGAAGTGTTCGCAATTCCTCTCTCAATTCTCTCTGAACTCACGTGGATTCAGGCTGTCCGTAAGTACTACGTTGATCTATGGAAACTTATCGCGCAGAGACTATGTAACTACTCTCGAATGTGGGCGCGTATGTCGATTGAGTTGGCTCTTGAGTAAAAGTTTGAGAATTTAACTGACGTTACGCCTCGTCCGACTGGCTTGATTTTCTCGGCACGATTATGCCGTTCTTTCGTGGCGACTCGTTCAACGGCGCGGAGTCCTCTTCGACGGACCGCTGATACTTTTGATCCGGATAATTCCACGTCTGTATGTCGGCGGTGCCGAATATTTGATAAATTACGTACGTGCCACAAGCTATACAGGCCGTCAGGCCGAATACACTTCTCCAAGCGTCCAGCGTTTGCTGTCGAGAGAAATAGAAAAATTAAATAAATTGCCTGTTACGTTACACTGTAAAAAAAATTTTGTTTGAAAATTAATTAACCGAAGGATTTTGGAAGCTTTTGCACATAAATGTGCATTGCAATTTACAGTAAAATTTGTATATTTAATGGAAATTTTTTTATAAATCTACGACAAATTGTAGATAAAAAACTTGCTGTTGTACTCACGCTTTCTTGGGTGAACAGCCCAGCTGCGATGGGCGATAAGAAACTGGCGGTCATGTGGATCGTCTGAGCGAAGGCTAGCACCGGGCCTGCGTCAGTCGATAGGATAAGTCAATCGTCGGCCCACATGTTTTTTTTTTTAATTTATTTTTTATTCGAACAGTTACGACTATGCGAACTTACCAGCGAAGTTTGGTGCTATATCGACTATGTTAGCCATTGCACCCGCATACGCAGCTGTTATGAGCGTAACGGCTACGAACCAAACGATAAGTACAAGGACGATGCTGCATCCCAAATAGCCGATAAGCAAAACGAGAATTCCCGGTAGGACTTGAGCTGAAATGATAAAAAAAAAAAAAAAACGAAGATTAAACGCGATCGTTAACTTCTTATCTGCATTACGGGACACACCAGCAAGTATCTTATCTAACATTTCATTTTCTTTTTCTTCGCGATTAAGGATCGACTATCAGATGGAAATATACTTTCAAATATATTCTACATAAATACTCTACGCATCTATTCTCGAAGTTTAAGCAATTTTTACCGTATAGTTTATTTGTAATGTAATTTAGAAATTGACTACTCTGGCCGTATCGTGCCATATTCGAACATTGAAGTCGGTCGATTCCTGCATGAAAAAATGACTAATTTACCACTTATCTAACCAACTTAGAGTCGAATTTTAAGACGTTAGTTTAAATTTAAGATCGGAGAATGGCACAAACTTCATTGGGTGCTTAAGATCTATCTTAAGTTCGAACTTAAGATCGAACTTTAGTTTGAACGTCAGTTTGAACTCAAATTCGATTGAAGTTCACATAAGTTTTGGCGTTATGACAATTCCAAAGTCGTTGAGATTTTTAAACTTGACTACATTTTTTTCTTAATTTCGATAGACGGATCATTTTTTCCAAATATAACTCAGAAATGGTACGCATTATCCATTTTACCGATATTAAATGCGACAGAAGAAAATAATGATTTTTTTTTTGTCCAATCACGTTTTGTACTCCGAAGAAACATTCGATCCTCGTTAAGGTTGGCCTGAAGATCAACAAAATATTTTGAACCATTTTTTTTTTTCGTAACCGTTTATATAAAATAAAAAATGAATTGCGGCACGCACTGCGTATTGGATTAATTTATAGAACAGTTTCGCAGAAAAATGGATTTAAAATGTTACTCTGTGTCTCTCGAACTCATACGTATTTAGCCTTTCCTCAATATGTTGCAATATAGGACCGTACCGTGAATAGTCAACCGTACCGTGTTTAGTCAACTTCTAAATTGTGCTACAAATAAATTATACGGTAAAAATTACTCAGACTTCGGGAACAGACGCGAAGAGTGTTCATGTAGATGATATAAAAAAAATGAGGCCGTAAGTCGGTCTTCGTCTTAAAGTCGATCCTCCTTAAGGATGTATCGCGTTACAAACGAAAGAATTGAGGCCAACACTCACACATAGCGGTGAAGAGCTTCCGAACATTAGTGAGAGACATTATCCTTTTCGTCACTAGAACGTCGGCTATGTAGCAGAACACGACGGAACTGAGGTAGCTGCAGATAAACGGTGCCCCCGACAAGAGACCGTTCTGAAAATAATAACGAGACAAATATAGAATAGCGATGGTGCGCCTAATGGCAATATAATTATATTAATATTCCGACGAGCCTCACGGTCTGGATGCTGAAGCCGAGAACGGTCTTCATGTACATGGGGCCGGGAATGATGAATACATAGTGAACCCATATCCTGCCAAAGGTCGTTATACCGATCGCCCATGCCGGCAGCGAGGTCAAAATTGATTTCCAGGGTACTCGGACATCCTACGAAAATTTGATAATTAGAATTTGATAAATGATAATTTTTTTTTTTATTATTGAAAGGCAAGTTTATGAAGAGGCGATACAAGTGCCAGGTTAATTGGTCTCGATTTTTGTTCCATTTTTTTTAAGGCAGTCCTCGCGAATTGTGTTCACTCCGCATATGTTTCAGAGAAATGAGAGAGAATTGCAAAGAATTTTGGATGGTATAAAAATCTGAAAAAAAAAATTGAACATGTTAGAGGTGATGAAAAGATTAATTTTGCATAATAATAATTTCAAAATGTTATTAACAAACTGATGAAAAATAAAATTGTTCAACAAATCTCCCGGTAACCTAAATTTCGTTTAACGAAAAAATCATCCGTTCAATTGTCTGTATACGTACGAATTTTTTCAGATTTTCAAATTTACTTCCAATTTTTCTTTTTTATATGGGAAAAATGTGTAGAGAGTGCCAAAATTCAAAGTGAATTTAAAAATCTAAAAAAATTCATACGTCTTCAGAAAAATGAACGAATCATTTTCATAAAAAAAAGTTTAGTTTCCAAGAGATTAGTCGAGCGATAATATTTTTCATCGATTAGTTAATAACATTTTGGAATTGTTATTATGCAAAATTAATCTTTTGAGCACCTTTAATATGGTTGATTTTTTTTTCCGATCTTTATACCATTCCGAGGTGTTAGCAATTGTCTCTCATTTCTCTCAAACTTATCGGAAGTAAACACACAGAGAAAAAAATATCGATTGTTTCAACGAAATGAGCGCCTGCGGGTGGCGAAACAAATTTTTGGTTGATCGAATGAAAGAATTGTCGCGGTAAGTACCCAAAATTCTATTCAACGGCTAGTTAGTTTCATCAACGAGGTGATGAAACCCTTCGATCAACCAAACACCTGTTTTGCCACCCGCAAGCGCACATTTCGTTGACTGAATTGATTTTTTTCCTCTGTGCACTATTCGAAAGGACTGCCTTAAGGGATGATCCATAGTCTCTAGCGATCTATGGGAAAATTGATCGCAAAAGAGATCAATGTTGTAATTGAACTACAGCTACGTCGCTCATAGCCGCACTTAAATACAAGAGAGCGGAGTAAAATGGGACAGTGGTGGCAAAACTCAATTCTCCAAAAATTTTTGATGCCCCATTTTCTCCCCACGGTACATCCGGATTTTCAAGCCCGTTTTGCCCCACTTAGCGTCACCGTCACAATCCAAAAGTTACTGGAAAATTGCGTTTTGTCCCACTGTTCCATTTTGCCCCGCTCTCCCCCTAACAAAATTTCTTGATCGCAGTTAAATAACAACATTTCTGTTCATCGACCGCCGCAATCGCATCGGAAAAAAAGAGATCAGTATTCTTCGATCCCGAGATGCTTTTCCGGCGATATAGCTCGATAACTCCGGTGAAATCGATAGGTCTCACCTCATTACCCGCGACCTGGTTTCCGACGCTTCCCTGAATGTAACGCAATTCCTGCTGGGAGATCCTCGGATGTGTGGCGGGTGTGTCGAAGGCGAGAAGATACCATACGAGACACCATGCAACGCCGATGCTCCCGGTCGTATAGAAGACAACGCGCCATCCGGAGTGAGCGATGATAAATCCGCACAGGAAGTAAGTTATCCCGATGCCGAAACTGAACCCTGAATATAGATAATCTAGACGTTAGGCGTAGCTCACCCCACGACCCAGTAGAAGGTGAAACATGATGATCGACGAGCGGGATCGGTAACGGCACTCTCGTATCCCGGTAACGCCGATATTCCTTGCTCTTTCGGGATTTCTGCAATGCGATTCAAATGGATATTTAGTATGAGAGGATGAGGACTGCAAACGATGAAGCTTTTATGGTGGGACAATGAAACTTCTATGCCCTGCAAGTGATAAACGTATGAATACGTTTGACCTAGAAAAACGATTCGACGATCGTACGTTTTTTCACGTGGAGCGAGTGAACTTGAGGAAGGGCTGTCGAAATGTTTTCGTTGAGTTTGCGAAAAAAGCGATTCAATGGTTTTTTTTTTTTTGGGTGAGGTACTGTTGAATACTTTTTTTTTTAAATATACCGTCGTTGAATAAAATGGAACCCCGGTGTAAAATGAAGCGTTTTTAGTAGTGGGTCATTTGCCAGATAACAGTAAACGTCTCGTGTCGAATAAAGCCCATTTTGCCCCGTCTCCTCTATACGGTAAGATTCGAATTTTAGAATCATTGACGATTTTAGAATCATTGAAGAATTGAGAATCATTGACGAATTTAAAATCATTGTAAAAAGTAAAAAAGAAACACAAACAAAAAAAACGTACGAATCGCTGATAGACGAAATCGATTTTCAGTGTCGCATCGTAGAACGATGATTGATTATAATAATTGTGTTGTTTATAATAAAGATACGACTGACGCATCGATGATAATTGAGTATAGCGGCATACACGATATATGTGTAACGTGAGAGAGCCCGGCTGATTCAACCAGGCTGGAAGTATACTCTTGCCGTTCTCATGCTGTTGAGCGGTCGCTGATCGAGTATACCCCGCGGTCCGGCGAATGCAACCAGTATACGTGGAGCTAAATCAACGAAAATTCAGTGTAAACATTGATTATCATTCGCAACGGATTATGTACACATGTATATAATAATAATAATAATAATAATAATAATAATAATAATAATATAAACGATATTATTTTTGCGGCATATGATTATATATCGTGGTATATAATCGATACTATATACGGTAATAATTATATTATTCGAGGATATATAAAATTACGCATAAGCAAAATTTTTTAACTGAAAAAGAGACTGAATAAAATGACGATTTATCTCGGCCACGAACGAAATTCCATTGATACTGACATTACTGAAAGAAGTACGCATTAGTATACCGATAACAAATAGGAAAGAATATATGTATCACAAACGTATAATCGACATGATCGAACGAACGGCAGACTTAGGGCTCGATTCTTTTAAAATTGTATAGTAACAAAAAAAAAAAATGAATAAATAAAATGAAATAAGGAAACGATGCATAGCAAATTTGTTTTAATTTTTTTTTTTTTTTTTTGTAAACGAATTGCAAACTTTATATCACATGTTATACATAGTCTTAGGCGAGCGTATCGAAGTTTCACTGTAACACATAAAACATTTTCTTTAGTCTTTTAATAATGCACGATTTGCATGACCGCCTTGGGAATCGATTACTTACCTTGGAAGGAAGACATGAAGCGCGAGCGTTCAACCGGTGGTATCCAGTGGCCGACTATAGCGTACATCGCTGGCCACGTTAAGCCCTGCAAAAAAAAAAAACAATATTTTTTATTACCGCAAGTAGAACGAGCATGAAAAAAAATGTCGCCATTCATATTGACTTGATTTTTTTTCAATGAGATTGAAAATTAAAAAAAAAAGTATTTTATCTCAAAGCTTGAGCAAAGGCCTCGAATGCGACCATCGAAACAATTTTTCCTGATCGATTTGAGTATACAAAATTAATTTTTGCGCTCCTAAATCGAAGTGAATTAAACTTAGAATTTTGCAAAATTGCGTCGCAGTTGTTGAATGAGAAACAAAAATTGTAGTATTGATTTTAAATTAAAAAAGAGTGTGTAGAATTGTTGGATTGTTACACTGGCGACTCCCTGGATACTCCGCAGTGTGATCATAGCGCCGTAGTGCAGTTCAGCGGCGCTTGGCATCAGCAGACTGCAGATAGCGGTGAGCAGCTGGGAACCGCCGAATACGGTTTTCGTACCAAAGTATTGGGTCAATACACCGCCGACGACTTGCGACAGTATGTAACACCAGTAGAACGAGCCGATAATCGCCGCCTGTACGGTTGGACTCCAATCGAATTCGCCAATGTCCTGCTCGACAAGATGAAAAAATTATCTCTCAATTAAATTAACCGACAGTTAAACTCCTCTCGAATAAAATTTCAGAAAGGCGTCAAAAATGAATTAAAAAATGAATTAAAAAATGAATTAAAAAATGAATTCAAAAATGAATTAAAAAATGAATTAAAAAATGAATTAAAAAATGAATTAAAAAATGAATTAAAAAATGAATTAAAAAATGAATTAAAAAATGAATTAAAAAATGAATTAAAAAATGAATTAAAAAATGAATTAAAAAATGAATTAAAAAATGGTAATCTTCGACATTTGTTTGCATTGTGCCAAAGTCCCTCTGTTGATATCTTAACCTTCGCCATTTCAGCGGTGCTGGGCCCGCGCGCTTTGATCGTAAGCCGCGCCTGATTGCAATTCCAGTCGTAGTTCTCACTTATGTGTACTACTGTATTGATTCTTTAAGCTAGCCAAGTATAACGCTTCGCTCCCGTAACGGTTATGACGTTATATACGCGACTAAATATTCGCTGACTTCGTAACAATGCGCAATTACTGAAGAATATTCAACGAGCGCTCAATGACGAACATTCTTTACGATTCGTGAAGCAATTTTTTTTTTTTTTTAAATAAACAAAATCAATGTTTTACTTTATTAATCACAGTTCTGTATGGCAAAAATTGTAGCTCACCTGAACATGTTCCATGGTAAAATTGGCTGACCCGGCGGTGGTGGAATTTGCGTAGCAATGCGTCGAAACCGTGACGTTGGAATCGTTTGATTTAATTTTCGCCATTGCCACCATAGCGAGGTTGATGTCAGTTCGCATCATAAAAGAGACGAGAAAGCCGGAAAACGACAGCATGTACAGTACGACTCGTGCCGGCACCATGTCTGCGTTACAGCAAGGAAACGATATTATTTTCAGCTTAAAAAATGTACACTTAAAGATTGTAGATTATTTAGATTGAAAAAAAATTGCGTGCGAAATTTTGGAGGCGACAATTTTCGGAGCTTTTTGTGGCTCAACGAAAAGTAGATATTGCATGAACGTTTGTGCATCTCCGACAAGCTAACTCGATGCGGACCATGCGATACAGATTTCGGTTGTTTTAACAGAAAATTAATATTTACACTCAAAGATTGTACATTATTTATATTGAAAAAAAAAAAAAAAAAAATGAAAAAAAAATTAGTTTGAAAAAAAAATGTATGAAAAACAAAATTTCATACATTTTTGCCGCACAACGAAAAGTAAATGCTGCATAAACGTTTGTGCTTCTACGATAAACTAACTCGTCGAGCCCTGTGCGATGCAGATATCGATCCTTTTTAACGTACAATTGACATTTACACTCAGAGATTGTACATTATTTAGATTGAAAAAAAAAAAAAAAAATGACGTTCGGCGATTTTTCATACATTTTTGCCGCACAACGAAAAGTAAATGTCTCCTGAACGTTTGTGCTTCCACAAGCTAACTCAATGGGCACCATGCGATGCAGATATCGGTCCTTTTTAGTAGGCAATGAATATTTCCTGTCACGACTGTCCAGAGTCCACTTTACTTATCCATTCCTTTCACTTCGCCTTTACTCACCTCCGAGTCCTCGTAAACTGTATCTCGTCGATGGCTTGTATTCCACTGGATTCTCGTACCTGCAAAAGAGAGATCAACGGTAATTTTGTTTTGTTTTGTTTTTTTTTAACTCATCGATGTTTACATAAAACCTGATTTTTCAATAGTTCGCAACTCGATTAGTGCAATAGTCGTCGATCGCTAATGCTGCTCGCTAATATTATTATCATTTCCAAAGTCCAAAGACCCCATCGATGCATAACCGATCGTGTGTGAACATGGCTCGTCTGGATTACCGGCTCACGATCGACAAGCTCGTCACGCTCGACAATGTGCAAGCGTATTCTTGTTTCTCACCTTTGTGTATCCTCCATTGTTCTGATTCAATGGAAACCTGTCGTATCGATTGTTCTTGTCCCGTATGGACAGAATGACACGTTCAGCCGCGATCACCTCGGATTCTGCATAATAATAAAGCGAAATGCGATATCAGCTCAGCGATCAAAATAACTTCCGACAAAAAAAAAAAAAATCAATTATGTAATAAACCAACTAAAGTTCATTTTTAATACGAATAGTATTTATTATAAATGTTCAATTTAACTTATAATATAACTTATATAATACAAGGTTAATGTAATATAATTGAAACGAGTGTTTAAAAAGGGAACTGCGACCCAGAAAAATAATTGATTCGACGGCCAACATTTATTTCGATTATGTAAAATATTTATTTGATTTAAATACATATTTATTTGAATCATATAAATATTTTACTCAATCTAAACAAACGGTCGCCGTCAAATAAATGATTTTTCTGGGTGCGGTGATAGAATTATGTGAATATGTGAGAGAAAATTCATGAGAGATATGTACAAATTATATTGACGAACTATCTTAGCTAAAATGCAAGGTCGACGAGATAACAGAGGAAAAATCTTATCCATAAATAAAACAATTATTCAAAGCAGAAAATAATTTTTAATAATTAACGGAGCCCTCGGTATAAGATATTTAAAACGCACTCACTGACCGAAGTCGTATGGGAAATGCGTCTGAGCACGGAAAAGTAGAGCGTTATAATGTCGAAGCCGGAAAGAGGACTTTTTCCTTTTAATCGCGGAGGGTTAACCTGTCGTGCTATTGGCGTCTCTCGACGTCACGAATAAAGCAAAAAAAGAATGTCGTTTTCTTGTAGAGTTTTGTTTTTAATTTTTTTTTTTTTTTTTTTTTTTACCTGGCATCCTCAACATTCTAGGGCAATGCCAGATCGATTAATCGACTCGTACATCCGTCTCGCGCGAATGTCATGTTCATGGAACTTTTTTTTTTTTTTTTTTGCAAAAAATCCTGAAACGCCGTCGGCGCATCGGAGTAATAATAGCGATCAACGGGCGACGCAAAGTCGCACAACAAAGTGTTACGTCCTGCGTACTCTCGTGATTATTGAGCCTTTTGGCTCCGACACTCCGTCCAATTTTCCCTTACGTAACCGCGCGTTATGAGCGAGTGTACTCATCGAACAGTGCAGTTTTGAGGATAAATCGTGACACGAAACAATCATTTTTTTTTCCTCGTACATTTATTTGGCCCGCTCGTCGATTGAAACATTTAAGGCTGTACCGGGAATTGAAGATGCATGAGCGCCCGTACGAGTACGCGCGACTGTACTCATGAACAGTTCAGGTTTGAGGATAAATCGTGACAAAAAAGAAAAAAAAAATGGAAAATTTAGTGACGCGGACTGGAAGTTTTTATGCAGAAAATGGTACATTAAATTTAATGTGCACTTGTGATGAAAAATTAATATACTTTTCCATTGAAATTAAAGTGAATTATTAAAAATAAAGTATCTCGTTTTTTTTTTTTTTTAATAGGCCGAACATTCATTTTTAGAATAGTACATGAAATTTGATATACCAGTTTTTGCATAAAAACTTCCACTCCGGCACATTAAATGTCATACGAATTTTTTAACAGTGCTATCAATATTTTCCTCGCGCATTTATTTGGCCCGCTCGCAATGCAGTCATTCAAAGATGTGCCGCGAATCGAAGATGCACGAGCATGCCTATGAGTATGAGCGACTCCAGTCGCGAACAGTGCACGTTTGAGGATAAAGCGTGACGCGAAAAGATCAATTTTTTTTTCCTCTTACATTTATTCGCACCGCTCGTAATTGAATAATTCAAAGATGCATCGCGAATGGAAGATTCGTCGGAGTTTCTCGGGAGCCCGAAGTGATCTCGACAAAAATTGTTCCATGTGTGTACATAAAATTGTTCGGTGCCTAGGAACTACGAGACGAGACTCCGCGGCCGGAATTCTGTCGATGCACGAAACGAAAAAAAAAAATGAAAAAATGAAAAATAAAGACTCAGAACCGGATTCCATTTAGCGCCGCGGTCGGTGGGTCAAGAACGAGTCCTACGATTATTCCCGTATCCCCCTACATTCCTCCATGGTATTCATGAAGATGCGTGTATCGCGAACCCCTCCTGATGTTTTCTCGACTGTGCTGGGAATTAATGAAAAAATTCCGAGGGGAAAACTCATATCGGAGCCTCGCACGTTTTCGGAAGAAGGGAATGCTCGTGGGAGGAATACGCGAGACGACAGCGATTTGTATTCCTCGAGGGTGAAGCGTGGGTGAAATCGCAATACCGCGGGGGATGAGGATGGTGATGAGGTGGGATGAATGCCTGAAAGGCGAGGGATGAGGATGGTAATGAAGTGGGTTGAATGCAACAAAGATCCTCGAGCTATATTCCGTTGCAAGGAATTTTTATTATTTTCTCAACTCAAATGACAATTGAACAGCTCGGTTAGAGCCGCTGCCTGCAATATGGAAATATGTGGGGTAAGTCGGGGCGATATGGTCATGATTTTATAAACAATAAAAATTGGAGGTTTGACGTTGAGAGAACGTTTAAATTTTTTGTCGTAACCAACTCTAGAAACCATTAAACTGAAGTGATTCACTCAAAACTTTCGATTGTTACGTTTTTTACGCTAAGAGCATGCGCAATTACCGCGCTCGCTAATAAAAACTGTCATCAACTTTTCGTACGGATTATGGGAAGTGCATTCAAAACGAAAGTCTCATCTCCGTATACGTTTCCAAACAGACTTTTATTTTGAGCGTACATACGAGAATCTGTGAGAAAAGTTTATTACAGTTTTTGATACCGACTGAGTCCGGGATGGTCTTAAGAGACATTACGAGTGGCCATGTCGCGCGCGTAGCCATATCACCCTCACTTATCCTAATTGACACCGATGGAAAAGATTTGGCAGTACTTTATCACTTAACAGCATGTGAAATACCACGGTCGGTAATAAAAACTGTACTTTTTTTTAGCAATGTTGACCATTTACGTTCCACAAGATATTGTTACAAGAACCTGAATTGATATCCACTTCATGTAAAAATGTCCTATTAACATGAATTGGCTGTCACCTCTTAATAAAATGAATTACGACCTTCGTTACCGACCGGGCCCGAACGCCTTAAGAATGCATCAAAAATGCTTGAACTATATTCTGTTAAAGGGATTTTTATCAATTCTTTTTTTCTTACATTTCTTCAAGACGAATGACAAGTGAACAACTCGGTTGACGCCATTGCGTACAATATGGAGGTATTTAATTGATACCGATGGAAAAGAATTAGCAGTACTTCATCGCTTAATAGTGTACGAAATACCACCGTCGGTAAGAAAAGCTGTAATTAATTTATTTTTTTTTTAACAATCCTAACCATTTACGTTCCAAAGAATATTGTTACAAGAACTTAAATTGATATTCCCTTCATGTGAGAATTTGCTATTAACAAGAAACCATTGCACCTCTTTACCTCTCTCCCCTCCTCCACCTCTTTAAAAAATTAATTACGGTTTTTGTTAGCAACCGGTCTCGAACAGCTTAAGAATACATCAACGATGCTCGAGCTATATTTCATTCATGGATTTTTTTATCGATACTTTTTTCTTACATTTTTCAAGACAACTCGGTTGAAATCATTGCGTACAATATGGAGGTATGCAATTGATAGCGATGGAAAAGAATCAGCGGTACTTTATTACTTAACTGCATGTGAAATACCACGGTCGGTAATAAAAACTGTAATTAATTTTTTTTAGCAATGCTAAACATTTGACGTTCCAAAGAATAATGTTACACGAACCTGAATTGATATTCACTTAATGTAAGAATTTACTATTAAGAAACGGTTAGCACCTCCTTAAAAAAAATTAATTACGTAATTTGTTACCGATCGGGCCATTAAGGGGGGCAAATTCGATCGATTTTGAAAATTGTATCTAAAATATCGCGGCAAATTTAATGGAAAGTGTGTGCACACATTTTAGAAGAGCCGAATCATACGAAACGTGAGTCCGGGTGACTGATGAGTCATCGAATTATCGAGAGATTTTACCGAGAAAACCGAATAAATCATTAAATTACCGGCCGATAGTTGATTGAAGCTAAAATCGCCGATGTTTGCGATGCAAAATTATCTTCGTTTATGCATCGCTGGATGCACGAATGCATAATGGCCACGCGCCATTGTGACATTCCAAATTCGCCGACAAACGATGACTCGGCCAACTGTGCCGATTACGTATCGAGCCTAGTGCTTGGTTCGTGCGGACGAACGGATACGTCGGCGCATTAATGACGATCGCGATAACGAGGACGAAATGAATTTTTTTTTTTTTCACCACAAATTTATGAATTGCACCGTTAAACTGGCATGAATGCAGTTAAAAGCTCGATGACGATAAATAAACTGCGACTGCAGCTGCCGGGAGAAACGGAAAGCAGGGAAATCATTTTTGAATAATTCATCGAATCGCGAAGATTATCTGTCGGAAGATAGATTCGATCTACTCGAGAGTATTGACGAATGGAAGGTGATTTATCTTACGGCGCGCACGCTCGATGGAAAGCGATCGTAAAATCGACAAGAAAATAAATTATAAAAAAAAAACTTGCAAATTTATATTTTCAAATGGCTTTCTCATAATGTTTCTTTATTCGCGAAGCCTCTTGTAGGAGAAAGTATTTTTTGTATTGTTGGTTTCCTCACGGAGAAAGCTTTGCGATTAAAGGAACATTATAAGGAAACCATATGAAAATTTTTATCTGCGAGTTTTATGAGAAAGCCATATGAAAATTTCAACTTGCAATTTTTTTTTTTAAGGAAGCCACATTTAAATTTTCAACTTTTTTCATCCGCAACTTTGTGTTTGACTTTTATGCAACACGACTGGGCGATTGAGTTTCTGCGCGAAGAAATACACCAATGCGCTTCACTTTGTCGGATCTATTTCGTCTAACGAAAATACAGGATTAGAAAATCTCAGAAAAATACTTTTCTTAATCATCCAATGTTGGCCGTTTTGTGGCTATGTCTAATGTATTTTTTGCCGTTGATTACGAATCTCGAACTTATTTTATTCCTGGAGCAATATTCGATGCAGAAACTCTCCTCGTATGTAAAATAAAGATTTACGAAAAATTCAAAAATTAAAAACTCGTATAAAAACTAATCTTTTCGATCAATTTTCGTCAAATTTAATATGAAATATTATGCAGTGTTAGTCTATTCCTGTATAAAATTGTAACTCGATACGTCCGTGTTTACTCGAATTAGACTGATTTCAGCAATTTTTCAAAAAAACTCAAAAAAAAAATTCAAAATCGCATAAAATCTTACCACTTAGATAGATTTTGACCAAATGGTCTTTGATCAAAATAGTATGATTGCGTGTAGTTTTCGGACGAAAGCTCAAAATTTACGCAAGTTGGAGCCACAACAGAGAATTTTCAAAAAAATTAAAAATCGCGTAAAATCTCCAATCAGGCCTCAATATTTACGAAAATTGTACTGAACGAAGCGATGTAACCACTCTATTACCGTAACAAATTTGATCAGGCTATCTCAAACCGTATCGGAATTGCAGTTGTTCTAAATCATGCAAGTTTTAAGCCTGTACAGTAGTTTTAAACCTGTCACATGCCCACACAATCACACATACATACATAGACATTTTTTGACGTTTCAAACGATTTTAAGTACCCTGACATTAGAATCTCGATATTTTTTTCTACGAAAGCATAGTTTCCTCGACGAGGAAGCAAAAGTGACAAAAAATAGGTTACATTACAATATTCACGCTAACTGTTCGTTAAATCTACAAACATTTTTACCGTGTGCATTGAATTAGAGACCTGCCAATGTATGACAATAAGTCGGCGCCTTATCTTATCCCGAAGCGATTGTAGTGCCCGAAGCTCCGTTCGCTGATGAATATTTAGAGTTATTGGAAAAACGACACCCTCGACTACAGACTGCGTGAACGTCAAATGTTCTCCAGTTTTAAATACAAATTAAAAAAAAAAAAAAAAATGATTACAGCTCGTAAACTTGCCTTACGATTTCCCGAGACCAAGTTGAAATAAAACTGTTCTCACAGTGTTGTCACTCGACACTAGTTGGAACGAAAAAAAAAAAAGAAATCTCACTTCGCCGACGAACGCTTTCCGATCCGATAGACAAAACTGAGGTTTTTTCGACGGAACCGAACGGACAGAACTATCGGCACTGAAAGCCGGTTCGACCACGAGGCGTCGACTATCTTCGCTTCGTTTTTCCCCACCATAGCTTCCCCACGTTAGCTCCGAATCGGAGGATCGACGGAGCACGCGTGACGGACTTTTCATTGATCGATAGTCCAGCCGGAATGCGACTCTTTCCTGCACACACGAGCCTTCGCTCAAGCGCGCGTGTCGAGACGCATCTTCTCGCGAGTTCTTGCGACAAAGCCTTGGCATTTTATTTCCGTAAACTGTGTCCCATCTATGTCGGTGAGGAGCTATTGAACTCGAATCTCAACGCGGTTGCACGTCGGTCGGATAAATATTACATTTTCTTGCATTTTCTTGGGCAATTTTTAGCGACTGGTTTTGTAGCGATGTCGTTGATGAATCTCAGCGTTGCATCGGAAAACCATGCAGAGCTTTAAGGAAATTTCGCTCATCGGCCCGGATTCTGGCGGTATTTGTTTTTTTTTTTTTTTTTTTAATAAATTAAATAACTATTAAAAGTCCGATAAAATTTTCAAAACACATCCGTTTAATTCGATCCCCAGTGAAGTAGAATGAAACAAAGGCGAAGAGAATTTAAAAAATATCCGTATTTTTTTTTTTTGTTAAAAAATATGTTGATCTACGATAATTGTACGATAACGAGGCGCGGGCGAAAGTTCAACGACAGTTTTTCGTCGCGTTTCTGAGCAGATTGGCAGCCAATCGATCTCGTTAAACGCGTGCACTGAACGACAGAGCGACACGTCCCAATGGAATTCTACCATAAAGTGGTTCGTCACGAGATCACGAGCGAAGCGGTCACGAGACGGCGTGTGGTGGTGACGGAACGGGTCGACATATTCGGTGTGAGCGAGAAGGGACCACGATAAAAACAACTATAAAGATACTTGTTTTCGTCGTGGTCGGTATAATGCGATGAAAAATCGCACGAAACTATTCCGTCGCGAGCGTGGAGGTCGAACGCATAAATCGCGATTTATCGACTTCTCCGATTTCTGCAATTCGATACGAATAATGAAATTTGAGAATCCATCGAGTTGACACGGAAAATCCACGAAGAGATTAATATTGACGAGAAGCCAAGTCCACCGGAAGATTAACGTATCGAATTTATCGGAGCTACATGGAGATTCTGCGCACATTCCCTCGGCTAAGTCTCCCATTAATTACCATTTAAAATCCCATTGATTACCATTGCAAATCCCACTGATTAACATTGAAAATCCCATTGATTACCATTGAAAATCCCATTGATTACCATTGAAAATCCCATTGATTACCATTGAAAATCTCATTGATTACCATTGAAAATCCCATTGATTACCATTGAAAATCCCACCGATTACCATTAATTATTCGTTAAAGGTAATCCAATGGGGTTTTGCCAATGGTTTCATTCCCACATGTACTACCATTTAATATACCATTCAATATGCCATTGAGTTTCCCATTCGTTGTATGGTATTTTTTTGCCGCTGGCATTCCCATTCGCGGACAAATAGACTATACATAGTTATCCACTTTTTTTAGACTATCTAAATATATAACAAATAAAAAAAGCTGCAATGCTCCCGAAAAATGTCTCCCATTATTCGTAAATAATTTCGATCTTTAAGTTCACAGCCACTATTGTGGACTCATTTATCTGCAATTCATTATCGCTTATACCATTTTAGTGAAAGTTCCTACTCACCCACATGATTCTCTAGTGTTGGTCGACTCGATTCTCGTTCCTCGTGAATTATAAATAGAGGTGCCATTCAAGATTCTCTAGCTTTTTATCGTTCGATTCAGTTCCCATTTATTCCCAATGACAATAAATACCATTTCGGCTGTTCCAGTTATGCTCCAATGGACCACCATTAATATCGAATGGAAAAAGTACCACTTGTTACGACCCATTGACTTGTCAGTCAACTGCCATTAACAACGAATGGGAGAAATTGCCACTTGAATTTTCCCAGTTATTTGGAATTGGACTCACATTAGTAACGAATGGCACAGTTGGAAAAGCGAATGGCAAAATGTACCATTTAAAAATTTCCACTGATTTGCCGGTGGAGTCCCATTAAGAATGAATGGTAGAAAGTACCGTTTGAATTCCCCCCCATAAATTTCCATTACCATCCCATTGTTTACCTTTCGATACCATTCATTGCCATTAAACGCTCAATGGAACACTTTGCCAAGAGTTACACCGAAAAAAAACATATCAATGATCTAAGTAGAATTTGCTTGCGGGCTGCCAAAGAAAAAAACAATGTTGTTTCAATTTTACTTTCAATTCGTACAATTTCATACCGGCTTGAAACGATAACATGTCAGCCTGACAGTCTTGTCGTCGTTGTTTCAATATCGTATGGAATTGGAAGAATTGAAAGTCGAATTGAAACAAACCTTCTTTTCCTCGACAGCCCCAAGCGATTTTGTTTTTCAGTGTAGTTTCAGTATTGGACGTACACAATTCATATGTTGATGCGAACTGTTACGAACTTGATGAATTATGCAACGCGGCGACTTTGACGCACGACTTCTGCCCAATTTCCGGTAATGGACGAGACTGCGAATTCAGGCGGACGCTACAAGTTGCGCACAAAATAATTTCGAGCGAAATTGTAGTTTCAAAAAATGAGATTACTATTACACTGCATGGCAAAAAAGATTTGTACATTTAGCAATCAAAGGTCCGCGAAGGTCGACAAATTGTTCTCTGAAAGGATTCCAAGAAATTTAAAAAAATTGTCCACTTTCGTGCGTAACGAACCTTTGTGAAGCGTACAAACTGTTTTTTAACCATGCAACGCCGGTCGTAGATTAAAAATGCATTACCTATGATCGCTATAGTCACATTGCACTGAATTTCTATGAGGTTAATATTAAACTCTCTCGTGAATCAATATCGGGGAAACAAGTTTTCCGCGTATACGAGGAAACTGCGACTACGGACAATCCTTCACACACAATAAAAGAAGAAAAAACAAGAAATCAAGCTAAAGGTCGGCACGAGTGAGATTTTCGAGCAATCCGGCAGAAGCCGCCGTGTCCTCGGTGACTGGACGATTTTAATTCAATATTGACAAAAAAAAAGCGCAGTTTCGCGCAACCGACATTATAGGAGTATACGTTGGGTAAGTCAGGGTCGTATGGCCATGCGGGTGATATGACCTCCAGTAATGGGGTAAGTCAGCATTTTTACAACAATTTATTGCCCACAAACGTCCACAATTTTTTTATTTGTTAATTTTCCGAACCCACTATCCGGTTTCTAGTTTTACAAAAAAAAAAAAAAAAAAGTACGAATTAAAATTGTCACTGACGCGGGAAATTAAAGGACTGGTTTGTATATTCAAACTTTAATAAACTAGTTTGTTACTTATTTAACAAAATTATTTTTTACGAAACTTCGTATTCCGATTTTACGAAATTATTTTTTACTGTGTACATGTGATAGGGCAAGTCAGGGTGATATTGCCACACGTGATAGGGTAAGTCAGGGTGATATAATCACACGAATGATATGGCCATCCATAATAGGATAATTCGGGATGATAAGACAACCGGTAACAGGGTAAGTCAGGGTGATGTGGTCATGCGGATGATATGACCACGCACAATAGGATAATCCAGGGTGGCATGGCCATGCGTGTGATATGGCCACCCGTAATAGGGTAAGTGCCGGTGATATGTCCACCCGTAATATCTTTTAACATACTAAACGACTGGCGCTGCCCTTTGCACGGTTTCTAGTATATTTGGATACAATATGATTGTATCGAAAATTATAAGATTATAAGATTGTGCAAGGGTCAGTATGATATGCCACGTGGCCATATTTCCGGCAATTTCCGGGTGATATGGCCAATAACACCGCTTTCTTTTTAGTTTGGCATCAGAAACATTTAATTGAGGTAATTATTGTCTTTCTGTGATTCACGTAAACAACATCAAATAAACTAAGACATGTTTTATTCAATCCCTCTATCCTTCTCAAGGCCTAATCTTCTACCATTTATACGGCATTATTGCCGTGGCCCGTTCACTCGTAGTGTCAGGGTGATATGGCCGATCGCAAATATTTATTTACAGAACTGCAATTAAATCACGCATCGAAGATATCGAAAGTTCTGAATGAATTATTTCGGTTCGATGATTCTGTAGTTGGTTGCGACCAAAAATTTAAAAGATATTTTTAACGTTAACCCTCAGATGTTCATGAAATATCTTGGTTTTATGATCCCCATTTATCCCATAATAATCGTTCGCACAAATAAATTTAAAAAATAAAAAATAAAATCAGCGTAAGTTTGGCACGAATAGCATTTTCGAGCAATCTGGCAGAAACCGCAGATTCTTCGGTGACGACGATTTTAAATGAAAATTTTAAAAATATTGCGGTTTCGCACAGCAGACATTGTAAGAATATCCGTATATAATCTGTAGTGCAGTATTCGCACTGCGGTTCGTCCCGGTGACGCAATTCGCGGGCAAAGTTATCCTTACAGACGGCAATTCGTGCAATCAATCTCTGGTAATTCCGATGGCTAATGTTTCCTTCTTGAATAATACACCAATAATTTTTCACGAATTGCTGCGCATAAAAAAAAAAAAAAATCACCGAACACTTGTAAAAAAAAAAATGCCGGAAAAATATTGCATCATTTATTCATTTATTGTCATTTTTTTTTTTTTTTTTTCAATAGCGCCTTTACAAATTGTCCGCTGTGGGTGTGAAAAGTGCACGAATTTAACGTCGTCCAATTAACGATCGAGTCTTTCATTTTTTTTTTTCAACAGATTCGATAGCATTGAAAAAAAAAACATGAATCGATAAAACGCTACGCCGTCAGACTATAGACACGTTACAGCGACGCATCATTGAGGTTTTATTGCACGCCGTTGCAGTTGCTCGGCAACGATTACACGATGCATCGCCATTGTTTGGTATTTGCCACAAGATTTTAAATAATTTAAGCAAACTTGCAATCGTGAAAGGAAACGAAACGGAAGAGAACGCAGACACGCGTCGATGATAGACCTTGGGTGTAACCGGACCTGATAATGAGAGTGATCGATAACGTGAACGCTACGCAATGTGGTTGACACACATATCGATCCTTCTTTCTATTTACCCTCGTACAATTAAGATAAACTTTAACACCGTCCAATCGGGCGCGCATAATTCAGTTATTGTTATACGCAGATCTAATGAAATACGAACAGTAATTACCATAGCGAACGGTGATCGGGCGTGGCCGTAATTAATTAAGTGACGAAGAATAAATAATAACGGTGCAACAGTCTTGTTTGCCGCTCGATTGCATTAACGAACTTTAATTGACCGTGGCAGCAATGAATGCATTTTTTTTTTATATAAAAAATTGTACTTCAATTTTACTTTAATTGTAAAATACAATTAAAGTAAATTGATTTAATTTAATTAATTTTCACTGTAAAATATTCTTCGTTCTTTAAAACGATTTTGTTCATAAATTTTTCCCCTTTTAATATTTCTTCCGTACGCGTTGCTTTGAAATCCATTGAAAAAAAAAGTGTAAGTTATACCGACCGTCAGTAACAGAAAGCCCGAGGTATTATTTTTATTTTCCCATTGCATTAACGAACTTTAATTGGCTGTGCCCGCAATTACTTATTAATAAAAAAATAAAATAAAAATACTCCTTTAGTATAAAATAGTTTTATAATTAATTTTAAATCTAAAATATTCTGCGTTTTTCAAAACGATTTTTTTTTTCATAACTTTTTATCCTTTTAATATTTCTTCCGTACGAGTTGCTTTGAAATCAAAAAAAATAAATAAAGTGTAAATTATACCGACCGTCAGTAACAGAAGGCCCGAGGCATTTTTTTATTTTCCCATTGCATTAACGAACTTCGGTTATGCTCGCAATTAATTACTTATTAATAAAAAAAAAAAAAAAAAAATACAAACACTACTTTAAGTATAAACAGCTTTTACAATTAATTTTAACTCTAAAATATTCTCCGTTCTTTAACACGATTTTTTTTCATGACTTTTTATCCTTTTAATATTTCTTCCGTACGAGTTGCTTTGTAATCCAAAAAAAAAAAAGTGTAAATTATACCGACCGTCAGTAACGGAAAGCGCGAGGCATTTATTTTATTTTATTTTATTTTTTCGTGAATGTGGAACGCTCAGCGAGGCTCCCGTACGAATTTAGTTACAAGGTCCCCGGTGCGAGTGGCACTACCAACCCGTTCGCTCGTTGTTCTCCTCGCTCACGCCGTTCTCGCCTCTCGCGGCGTACTCCGTGCCGGCTCGCGGGCTTTCCAATCTTTATCTTCCGCAGAGTCGATGCTGTATCGCACGTGCTTTTCGCAACACACGCGGCACATATCACCACCGCTGTGTTTCACTATAATCTGTGGTCGTACCGAACGGCTCGCGCCGAGAATTCGATACTCTCCTCGGACCGTCTGCGTGCGATGTGTCCGTTCACGAATGCACGTAACTACTAGCGACGTTGACGAACCTCGGTATGCGCTCGAACGCTATTGCCGGGCGTGTGTCTAACTCGTCGTCATTACGTATTACATCCGCGGTAAGCAAATTTATCGCAACAGACGAAAAAAAAAAACCCCTGATAAATTTTTTTAATCCCTGAATTTTTGTAAATTCTGCATTTTTTTATTGTGCGCTCTCGATCGGCGATAAAGACGAATGAAACCGGAAGCTAACCTGCCGTCGAAGTCCCTGCTAAACATCCGATATATTTATTTTTTCTTAACGTCTTTTAATATCAATATTTATACAATTATGTATTGTTTGTATATTTATGTATTATTCTTTAAATAAATATTTAACATCGACATTTGCAACGTTAAAAAATGGCTCAATCCAGAGTGAAAAAGCGCCGATCGACGGGACGGCAAAAAAATTTTTTGATATCAATATTTATACGATTATATATTTTTAAAATAAATACTTAAAATCGATATTAGCAATGTTAAAAAATAGCTTAATTCAGAGTGGAAAAGCGCCGATTGACGGTACGGTAAAGCAGGCGTCTAATTGGCTCGGCGATGAATCAGCCGTATCTGGGGCAAGACCGCGTGGGCAACAACTTAACGAGCCAGGAGCGCGTTCTCGACCACTATCACTCGCTCCAGCGTACGTTACGTTACAATTGTCAATGGCACGGTTGAATGAAAAAAAAAAAAAAATCTCGGAAATGATGAAATCAATGGTTGGGTCGAGGAATGAAAAAGTGAACGTTCCGCCTCACCTTGACGTAGTTTCGGCGAATCGCCAGATTACATCCGCCTGGCACTTGTTTCACCTGCTTCATCATTGCGTGGGGGCGTTTGCGGCACCGAGACAGGCCAACGTCTCAATCGATCAGCATTTTTCTGTCGTGGGCTCACTTGATAAGCCGGCCAGTTGCGAGCGATGCACAATTCAGCGACGGAAACGGCGAGAAACCTCACGCTTTCGCGGTGATGTTTCGATTCACTGAACCCGCGCGCGATTAACGTGAAAGCTCAATGATTAAAAATAAAAATAAAAAAAAAAATTACAAATTTTAACTGAGAAAAAAGAAGGTGTGCAGCGAGCGAAGAGTCAACGTGGCGCATTTAAGGGCGTCGAGCGCGGACGTGCGGTCGGCAAGGGTCGGACCCTCGTTTAATGCCGCTCGATGTAGCCTCGACCTCGGGTTCAACGGTGACGTCATCTCGTCACGTGATACCCCGGTCGTCGGCGTCACAGTGGCGATAACCGGAGCGCGGTCGCGCCGATCAATTCCGACGAGAAAGGAGGCTCGAAGCGCTGCGGGCGCCAAATTGAAACGTGACTCGCAGCCGCACCGCGCGCCTTCGAACATTTTTCAATTGATTTTCGTTCACTGTTAAGGACAGTGATTTTGCATCGAGGAAGCTTTGGGTCCTTATGGTAAAAGTGCCGAGGCTCGGACACTTCCCAGTCGTCGGAGACTCCTGTGCAGATTTGATCTGCTCCGGATTTAAATATTAGAAATCCAATTTGAGATTTCTAATCGTATTTACAAACATTGATTAAGGGCATAAAAAAATGTTGTAGAAGGTTTAAGTCTAAAGTACTTTTTATTTTTATTATCATATATATATTTTAACTGTTATATTAATATAATATAATATTATATATAATATATATTATTATATCCAATATATACTATTATATATTTTAATTATTGGTGCATTTTTATTAAAAGACAGACGATATAGTGCTCGAAAAAGTTAGGTCGACCAATTCATATTTGGACTCTGTTTTTATTTTCTTTCGTAATTAAAAAAATATTTATCTCTTTGTAATCAACGTCTACCGCGATTGACGAGCAGCACCGACATAATTGTAAATTCCGAGGAATTGTAATTCCTCGGAATTTTGTCTGAAAAAAAAACGAAAAAAATATATGCTACAAATACCACCTTTCTCTAGGGGACGAACCCATTTTTATACTAAATTTTGAGCATTGACATTTTTTTATGTGCTTCTAAAGGCAAAAATAAGTTTAAAAAACGGTACTCTATGGAAGCTAAGCTGTAACTGCCCCAAATAATTATTTCTTGTAATTGAAAAAATTCACGAATGTGTACAAATGTATAATAAACCCCTGCGAGTTGCCAAAAAATTCTCCGGCAATTTTCTTAAACAAACAAACAAAAAAATCCAAAAAGTCCCAGCTTACGTGCTCTGGTGCTTTAATGTGCAAATTTTGTGGGTCAGTACCGGAGAGACCGGCAACGCCGACGACCACAAAACCGTGACCGAATGTCTCGATATTGTCTCCACAAATGTCGTGCAGATAGTCACGATAGGCTACGAGGATGACATAACATTTTCTACGCAGTCGCGCAGCTCAAAACGTGATTTGATTACATACAAACCTTGTCGCCAAACGTACCACGTGGATGCAGTGGCCTCATCATGTATATATATATATATATATACATATACATATATATGGATGTGAAATAATAAAAAGAGATAAAACCCGTTGCCCTCAAATCTTCGTCTCCGATTCTCAATCTCGGATTACAAACAAGAAAATTATCTAATTATTTACGCGTCTTGCAAAAAAAAATAAAATATAAAAAATAAAATCAATTATATAAATTAATACCTGATCGTGAATCATCATCGCGATCGCGTACTGCCGAACGCTTCTAAGTGGTCACTATTTTTCACGTCATTCATTCAATTACAGACTTTCGTATTGTTTTTCGTTTTTCGCGTTTATGCATATGTATATTATATATATATATATACATATATATGTCGAAGCGACGGCCTTCGCAATTATTATCGCTATTCGCACTCGCGAGCTCGCGAGTTGAACGGAATGGGGAGACAAAAAAATCGGCTCGACCCGAAGTAGGTGACGAACGGATGACGTCGATCATCTGTCAAATATTCCATCGGACTGTCATCAGTTTCGGCAAAACCTGATCGGTCATCGACGTCTGGAAATCATTTTTTTTTTTTTTATTCCGCCTATTTGTAAAAAAAAATAATAATAACAACACAATGTTTCGATAAAGTTCGAACGGAAATATAGATCATTGAGTAAATGTTGTCCAACTCATTGATTAACGGCACCTGTTGCACGATGAGCCATCGACGGCCGTCATCCTCGTCGCGGAAGAAACCGTCCGGAGCTCCGCAGTCGATCGCTTCGTCGCCTGACAGCAATGAGAAGTACATAAAAACAAGATATGTGTAATTAAGATAGTCGGGTTAGTGGTCGATGTCGAAAAATGGTCGTGCACTGTTAAAAAAAAAATTGCAAATGTAATATAGCGGACTGGAATTTAATATGCCGAAGTCAAAGTTTTTATACAAAAACTGGTACACTAAATTTAATGTACAATTGTCATGAAAAAATTATGGACTTTCTGAGTGTGATTACGGTAATTTTTGGAATTGCAGTACTTTTAGAGTAAAATTAAAGTAAATTATTAAAAGTGAAGTATTTCGAAAGTTTTAAATATACTGTACGTTAATTTTTCATCACAATTCCTCATGAAATTTAATATAACAGATTATGCATAAGAAACTTTCACTGCCGGTGCATTAAATTTCATGGGCATTTTTTCTTTCTGTTTGATATTTGCTGCGTGGGCGAACGACATATTGGCACTGTCAGTTGGAAGGACTTTGCGAAAGTCGAAACCTCGTTGTTTACGTTTCGGCCATGAGTGTTGACCCTCGGAATGATTTATTCAATAATCTTGTCTTTTCTCTACTGATAAATTTGACTAGTTGAGCGATCGTTGCAATTTTAAAAATAATTTTGTTCAATGATGCAAATTTTTTTGAGAAGAAAATGTTCTGATTTTTCACTCCAAAGAAACAGTCGATCCTCTTTAAATAGATAATTCCGAGAGCCGACACGCATGGTTGAAGCGAAAAATAACGTGGTTTGAATAAGTAAATAAGTTTCGCACTGTCCTTTCGACTGACAGTGCGGATGAGTCGATCAAACACATGTCTGCATTAACTTTACGACTGCAAATAGCAAGTCGTTGTTCTTAATTGTAATTTAATTTTTTTTTTTTGCTGCGAATCCGCAGACCCGAATCAATTATAACGCCGATATCAGATCGGTTACCTCGGTCGCTATTTCTTCTCCGTATCTCGATAGATCGAAAAGAGTCACTTCGACCTCGTTGCACACAGCGAAGGTTGACAGGGCGAGCGGTCAAGAAAAGTCGGAATCGTCGCTTCGACCGACGGCTCAGTCAGGATCGAGCAATAAAATCGAAGAGATCGAGCTTCCTGCGACTCAAGCGTCGAGCACGAGTGCGCAGGATGAAAAATCAAACGACGCGACAGTTGAGGAAAAATCGGCCTCGGAGCGATCGAACGTCGACGCTAAAGGTGGGGGCTTTTTGATGAATCGGGATAATGAGATTTTTTTTTTAATTGCTCAATAATTGCCAAGTGTCGTTAACGCGTCGTCGCGTAACAATGATAAATCTGCATGATCGATGGGCATTAGTTTGCAGATTTCGCAAGGGAAAATGTACGAAACTGCTGCTGAACAGACCTTACGTGATACGTTACGTTAATAATTGACGGTATCGGAATACTGGATCCTCGGCAGACCGGTAGAGCAAGTTGTTTTTCCACTCGCGCTGTAAACGCGTATTGACACAAGCAATCACTCGCCCTCGGGCAATTCTCATTTGCATATCAAAATTGCGCAAATTAAAACCCACCGACAATGTGACGATTAAAACTGATCGGTCTTCAATGACACTTCATAGATATATTTTTCCTTATCGTCAATTTTCCTCGTTATGTAAAATTCCGGTCACGAATGCACCGTGCAATCACGAATAATAATCGTAAATTGTGTTTGTTCTGTCGGTGATTGACGAAATTGCATCCTCAAGCGTTCAATCGGACTCGACGTCTTTTTGTCTTCTTGGGAAAAATTCATTGCATTTTTTTTTTTTTTACACGGATGGATTTTTTCTTACTCGGATGTATGTTTTTCTTTTTTACTCGGATGTATTCGTTATTTCAGAAGGCGATTTGATCGGCATGCTCACGAGACAGTTGTATCAAGCCGAAAGTCAAATGCAGAGGATGCAATCGGTACTGAAGAAGGCCGAGGATCGACTGAGATCGAAGGATCAAGACATCGGACGACTGAAGCGAAAGGTATTTGGGACAAACGGTACAGTCTGTTCGCACGTCATTGTGAATCACTGTGACTGTGGAGATAGAACGGGGCAAAATGGACCATATTACATTTTTTATTACATATCACATCGTCCATGGAGGACACCGGTCCATCTTGCCCCGGCGCGCGAAACTGTTAGGACCAGGAAAAAATCATAAAAACTGCCGATCGACCGCTGTACCGTTTTGTCCTGCGCCCTCCTCGCAAAAGTTCTCAATTAAAGCCACTACCAGATGCGACGTCCCATCAGGTCAAAGATTGGGAGGCCAAGAGCCAAAATCAAGACCTGATCCACAAGAAGGAGATGCAGCAGAAAAAAATGCAGATCGAAGACTCGGAGTATCTTTATCGAAGATGTTTGCGTCTCGAGCACAAGATTTTCGAAATGGAGGTAATTGTCGAGGCGACAAATTAAGGGCTTGCGACACAGTAAATTCGTAAAAGCGCATGCATGTATCGTGATTTTTATTTCTCGGTAAATATACGCTTTATCGATTTATTTTTTTAGGGTCGATATATTAAAGAAGATTTAGGCATTTTTTCATTCAATTCTACTGTTATTATGTACTTTTTTTATCGGTCGATGTACTTAATTGTTTTTTTTTTTTTTTTTTAAGTTTCTTTGCGGTGTTCCTGATTTCAACTTGTCATTTTAACAGCAACCATTTTTTTTATTGACTCTTAACAAGTGAGATATATCGAGATATATCGCGGTTCGTGACGAGGGGGAAAAATCGGCAATATTGCGGTCATTTGGAAAAAGGCGATTTTTACCTATTTTTCAACACTTCGAATCATTATTAAAAACTATGATTTTTAAAATATATGAGATATAAATTTTTTTTTTTTAAATATGAGACCAAAAATACGAGACACGAATCCTGAAAATCACGTTTTGAGAAAAATACTCTTCGACACTTTCCACATAACGGTTTCTAATTTTCGTAATTCGTTGAATATCGCCACAAAAATTTAACTGAATATTCTTGACAGTATACCCTATTAGAAATGAAAAATCGATATTTTGCTATCGCGTAAGCCCTTAAATTAGAAATTAATTTGGCGGAAAGTTTGATGAATCGTGTTTGACAGTAAAAAAATGATGACTTGCAGAAATTTTTGTCGGACTACGGACTGGTGTGGGTAGGAAACTCGGCAACCGGAAATACCAAACGTCCGGAAACGACGTCCAAGTAATTCCAGTACAGTGCGAAGCGACGCGATCGAACAATTTAGCCATGTCACTGTCTAGTTATCGATACCTTTCAGCGATTTGATCAAGAATTGTTACGCCCAGTTAACCGCGAACATCGAGGAGCTGAACATGTCCGTGGGAAAGGGGGAGGTTCACGTGCAGCGCAATCAGGACGGTGGCGGAGCTTCTTTCAAAGTAAAATAAATAGAAAAAAAAAAAAAAATCCCACAGGATTGGTCAATTATGAAATTTAAAGTCAAACCTTGTTCCTCTAAATTTAAGACTCCATCGTGCGTGAGCCTAAGATTCTATAAAAATGGGATGATTATCGGACAAGGTAAATTGCGGCCTTACAGCAATCCCAACACCTGTTCGTTCATTCGTGATATACTCGATGGCTACTTTCCGTCCGAGCTCCAGCGAGGCTATCCAAACGGTGTGCCATTTAAAGTAAGCACTCTTGAGCGTATTTATCTTCAAGGATGTATCACTCGAACATTCCAATGGGATAAAATAAAAATATGTAAAAAAAATGAACAGTCTGACAGGTGCCAAGAATATTTTATAATCTGCATTTAATTTATTTTTAATTACTTAATTCATCATTTTTATTTGTTTTATATTTTAAATAATAATAATAATTCTCGGAAGTTTTTAAAAAATTGCTGAATAATTTGCACGTGGCTTCCTCGTTTATTACAATTTTGTGCACGGCTTTTTCCATGAGAAAGTTCGTTGATCGATGTTTTTTTTTTTTTTTTTTTTCATAACGTAACACAATTTCCACATGTCATACAATTGAGACGGTCCAAATTAGCCGCACAATTTATTGTGGAAAATCGCCTACTGAAATTTTTAACATTCGTCATTTTGAAGCTGTGTCTCTTATATTTACTCCGCTGATTACGTTTGGTGCATAAACTCGTATCGGACGAAAAATACGCAATTTTTATAAAAATGCAAACATTTCAAAACCTCAGAAAACTTAAACGGTAAGATCAATTTTTGGTAAATGTAATACCAAATATTGTACAGTATTAGTCCATTCCCATGTCGAATGTAAACTCGATATCTCCATATTCACTCGAATGATACAGTTTTTAGTAATTTTTCAATAAATTCAAAATCCCATAAAATCTGATCGCTTGGATAGAATTCCATCAAATTCAATACCAACGGTCTCTGACCAAAATATCATATTTATATGCACTTTTAGGCCGACAGCTCGAAATTTACGCTAGTTAGACCTAACACAGAGAATAAAAAAAATAATAAAAATCGCCTAAACCTCTAATGGGACGTCAATCTTTATGAAAATCGTACTAAAATCGTGACCATTACATTAGCGTACCAAATTTCAACTAACTATTTCCAATCGTTTCCGAGTAATAGTCGTTTTGAACAATGCATATCAGTCACACACACGCACGTACATCCGGTCCGGCCAACTAAGAATTGGATTTATCTACGTTTTGGACTATTCTAAGTGCTCTCTGACATTTAATTATTGAGGAAAAAAAAATGTCACACGGACATAGCTCCTCTATGAGGAAGCAAAGACAATAATTGTCACACGAATAATCGGCAAACATTTTCCTTCACTTCACAGTAAAAAAAAAAAAAAAATTGTACACTTAACAAACCTTTTTTGTCCACAAACGTCCACAATTACTTTCTTGCTACTTTTACAAAAAGTATTCGTAAAGTTGGCAAACATTTTTGTAAAACGGACAAGATTTTTTTGTAAAATTAACAAATAAAGAATTGTGGACGTTTGTGGACAAGAAACGTTGGTACCACTTTTACTGTGTTGCCTCGCGGATCTTTTACGTCTGTCGTCGTTGCGAAAAATTCACAGGTGGAAGATCACAGAACGGAAACTTATATGGGGAGAGGATCGGGCTTTCCGGGACACGGCTATCGTCTGGGAAAGCAACCCGTTATCGGTCTCCGGCCTTCGTCGACAACTGAAAAAGCCATAATTGCCGCCTCCGCCGAATCACCCAAGTGTCCGATCGTTAGCAGCGACAACAGGAAACATTGCTGTTACAATTTTAAGACCGGAACGCCTTCGGTTCCATCGACTGCCAGGTAAAGAAGCATCCGCCACCTCTTCGAAACCTCTTAATTATTCGGCAACGTTCTTTTTGTTTTCACCTTTAGATCTTCGAAGACCAAATTCTACTCGGATCCGTCGTCGTTCAATCTGTTCGATCTTCGATCACAAATTCTCGCTTCTCACAACAACAACTGCTCCGACACGCATCTTCAGTCTCACATAAATGCCGAACTGGGGCTCACCAGTCGCAGCGAAAGGGTGAAGATTGACAATTTGAATATCTACTTCATATTCGATATTGATATTTATCATTTTTTTTTTTTTATGTAATCTATCCCATTTTACATTAGTGCCAATTGTTGAACACTTTTCGTCAGTAAGAACACTTCACAAGTGCATTTACTTTCAATTGCGAAAGCTCGTTGATTAGAAACAAAATTGCTAAAATATCGAAAACGGTTTGACCAAACCCCATTTTTTTTTTTTCATTCATGGAAAAGCCCAATGATTTTGGATTTTTCATATGTATATTTAATTTCAATTGCGAAAGCTTGTTGATTAGAAAAAAAAAAATTGTTAAAATATTGAAATCGCTTTGACCAAACCCAATGTTTTGTAATTCATGGACAAGCCCAATGATTTTAGATTTTTCATATGTATATTTAATTTCAATTCAGAAAGCTTGTTTAGAAAAAAAATTGCCAAAATAATTAAATGGCTTTGCAAACCCATTTTTTGTTTCTATTCATGGACAATCCCATTGATTTTGAAATTCACGATGATTCTTTTTTTCATTCAAAGAAACGAACCCCAGCGACAAAGACGACCGAGTACCACATGTCGATGAGAGAGCAATCGCTCAGCTCCGGAGGTCCGCGTTCGGAATCGGCTCGCCTCTCCAGCCGAAGTAGAACGAGCCAGCACGGCTCCACAGAGCGACAGGCCTTGGGATCGTCACCAAGGTTATCAAACGTGTAATATCTACGGTTCGCTTGCATAAATCACGTTCCAGAGATGTGCCCCAATCATGCGCGATAAGTACAGGCTTTGCCGCGGGGTAAAAAAAAAAGGCGCACGCAAATTCTCGGTATAATGAAAGAATTACCGATAGGTTGAATATCATTGCAATTAACGCCCCTATGTTTGCAGAACGAGATCCGATAAACGCTTTTCAGATTACATGACCAATGCAAAAATCACTTTTAACTCCTTACGAGCAGTCAAGAGTGATCGAAAAAAGTAAAATCGGTTCTTTTACAGCAGTTAATTTTTTGCCTCAAATAGTTCTAAACGTTTTTTTTTTTCTTAACTAACAAAATACAGCTCTAAAATGACAAAAAGTGGATGATACTTCGATTGAACGACGATTTTTTTTTTTTGTTCAGTCGATTAGCCTGCCCGACCAGTGGAATAAGATCGCGGCCGCGATCGGCGAGTCTGAACAGCGGACGTTATCCACTTCGATCGAGTTCCAGATTGTCCGCTATTGGCGCTAATGACGGCTCGACGAAAGATTTTAATTACGCTGCGAGTGGGAAAACAGCGAAGCCGAGAGTCACCAGATCGGCGACCTTGGATCGGAGTAACGAGGTACTAAAAAAATTAATTGATTAGTCGATCAATAAATTTAGTAACGTGGTACTAAAAAAGTTAATTGATTTAATCAATCAATTAATTTAGTAACGAGTTACTAAAAAAATTAATTGATCAATCAATCAATAAATTTAGTAACGTGGTACTAAAAAAATTAATTGATTAATCAATCAATCGATTAAATTGATTGATGATCATCGGTATTTGGGAATTCGGTGGATTGTCGGTTAATCAATTAACCCGATTGAAGTTGCCGATCGTTCGCGAGATCAACGAGTCCACTGGTAAACCGGGCGAGCTCCGTTTGAAGGTGAGATCGATGAACGGAAGCACCGTGTTCCTGGTTTACGTTTCGGCAGACGACAACGTCGCGAGGCTGTACCAGCTGCTGGATAGAGCACTGTCGAGAGGACGTCCGAGAAGCTACAAAGTTGTGATGAGCGGGTAAGCTAACAAGCGACAGCTGGCTCGTATCGGCTGCGGTGCAGCGCACAATTTCACGCGCGACCTGCCTTGAGGACTGTCGATAACTGCTTCATTAATTCATCGAATCCAGTTTCTCTTTGTTTTTTTTTTCTCGCGAATTTATCTATTTTGGTAATAATTAAAAATTATAATTATATTATTACTTAATATAATGATATACTTTATATTTTATATATAATTTATTATAATGTAATATTAATTATAATGGAACATTGAAAAATAGGTTTAATATCAATAAATTGACATTAATGAATTGTCGATAAATTGAAGAAAAATTTCGGAGCAAGAGACGTCGAGAGCATTAAATTATATACGGTGTTTCAGATACGAGCGTAAACGACTGGATCAATTAGGCGTTCCATTGAGGGACTACGGAATATCACGGGACAGCGTACTCCATCTCGTAAATGACTGAGCTTTGCTGAAAAAGAGCGAGCTAGTGCACTTTCACTGCAATCGCGGTGTGCGTGTTGTATGATGATTTTTTTTTTTTTTTTTTTTTTTTTTTTTCATTCGACCCGACGTCTGTGTTAGCTGTCCGATGAATACTTCGTCAACGTGTCAGAACTTTTTTTTTCGTCTGTCGTATTTATAGTCGAATGATAAAAAATAAAAATAAAAACGAGATTGCAACTACGGTTTTCAAAACCTGTGAAGCGTCAATTTCTTAATCGGAAAATGTAGTTTCGATGAAAATGTCGTGACCGCAAACTTTTCTTCGTGCTGAAAATCATCCACCATCGCATCATAAGCATCGTTAAAGTCCTCAATTACACTGACATGGTATTTATCCATAGTTAAGTACCGAACGACTAAGTACCGAAATGCGTAATCTGTAAGCCGGTCAATTCCGCCCGAACGGTGCATTTTGAAATAGCACGGGCGAGCATACTTACTGAGAGAACTGCATCGCTAATCACTGCGCATAAGCCCACATAGTCGGTTAAACTAAAAGCTGTTCAGAACCGTTCGGAATGGCAGCAACGACCATCATTTTTTTTTCTTTCTTAACTATTACGCAATTCGTTACTTGTCAACTTTACGATTTTTTATTTAACTAGAAATACGTTACGTTTATAAAAAAAATTGTAAATGCGAGACGATAAAAAAATGCAGGATCTTTCTGGAGATAAGACTCTCTCTTGTTAAATGGACAAATCTTTTTTTTTACTCCGCAGCTACTTCGATTAAATAAATAACTTTCGATCTGCGATCACAAACCTCGAACGCTCCAGTTACATGAGCTCTCTTTAGGAGTGCAGTTGATATTTTTTTTCCTTTTTGCAGCTCGGTTTCAATGTTTGTTGATCAAATGTTCGATGTTATTTCTAGTTAACTGCGGCGGCGAGCGACCAATCGGTACATTCGTAAGGTCGAGAATAATGTGCGTGCTCGTTACATCTTCATTTTAACTTTTCGGTCAAATTGCTGACTGTCTTTAGCAATTTATTCCTTCCTATAATTACATGTAATTATATGTAATTACATGTAATAATGAGACCCTTATTTTAAACAATCATTTCGTCAACATATTGTTTTTCATAAAATGTTGACATTAATTAATAGTCACTCTAACACATATATTATAAGAGTGTCTATTGATCAATCATTGTATCAAAACGTTATGTAAAAAGAAAATAATAACGAAGTGATTGTTTAAAATAAGGGTCTGATTGTTATATGTAATTATAGGCAGGAATAAATGTCGGAAAACGTTAAAATGACGATCTAAGAGTACACACATTACGCTTCAATTTACGATTAAGCCGATTGGTCGTTCGTAGTCGCAGTTAAGTAACAACATTTATGTCCATCGACCGCTGCAATCTCAAAAGTTCGATATTATTGACCGATGGAATCTTTACTTATTAAATTGTTCGCGATTTCGTTATGCGCCAATACCGAGTAATATAATAAAAATAATGTTCAATGCCAGGATTGGCTTTTTGCCTTCTAGGCCGTCAATCAGTAAATTAACTGCATCAAGATGAAAGCAAATGCAGCTTTGCGGTATTGTCATCGGCGAAACCGAGCATAGAGCGTATCAAAACCGTCGTGTGCGTTCGGCGATCGCGAGGGTCTACTGTTCGTCACGTGTGTTTGTCGATCAATATGTAAATTCGAAGTGGTCGACGCTGTGTCGGGCTCGATGGCACAGTTATTTTCGATTTCTATGTACCATTGACGATGCGCGTCGTATGAACGAATCGAAAATTGTTCCGAAATCCATGAAACGTTATTCGAGCATGAAATTGCTCATCCAACCCAAAATTGAATATTGGGTTGGATTTATCGCACAGATTGAAAATGCTACGATACTGGCAATATTGATATAACCGCATTTTTATATTGGCAACTGAGCTGCTCTTTTTTTTTCTTTTTTTTTTGTAACGTTACGATTTTATTGTTTAAAGTCTTCGGAATACAAGTGAAAAATTGCAATCGACAAGCGAAGGTAACATATGCGAAGTTCCAAAGTAGCTCCGCTATAATTTTCACGTTACGATTTTATTGGTGAACGTCTTCTGAATAAAACTACCAAATTTCAATTAATTATTGAAGGTAACATGCGAGAGGAGCCACTGTAGCTCCGCTGTATTTTTACATTACAAATTTATTGTTCAAAGTCTTCAGAATATAACTAAATATAATCAAATTTCAACTGATAATTGAAGGCAACATGCGAGAAGTTCCACTGTAGCTCTGCTATATTTTCACCTTATAGCTTTTATTGTTTAAATTCGTCAGCACATAAGAACCAATTTCAATCGATAATTGAAGGTAAAATGCGAGAAGAGCCACTGTAGCTCTGCTATATTTTCATGTTATATTTTTATTGTTAAAAATTCTTCAGCATAAAAGAACCAATTTCAATCGATAATTGAAGGTAAAATGCGAGAGATTCCACTGTAGTGCTGCTACATTTTCACCGAGGGATTCAGCGAGACGTTACGGAGCCCTTCAATCAGCTAACGAGGCAACTAGTGCTATACGTTTTTCTGAAAGCGTAATAAAGAGAAAACGCAGCGGTGTGAAGATATCGCGGGAGCTGGAACCTAGTTTCATTGGTTTCAACGTATTGGCCGGAGTATTAACGAAAGCCTATTCTACTTTTTCGAAAAAAAAAAAGAATAACACCCTCTATTGAAGTTCTCATTTGGCTGCCACTGAATAAAAAGTTACATGCTTTTTTATTTTTCAATCGTATTATCGATTTCGCAATTCTGTTTCTTGTTCGCGAAATGCATGGCTTCGTTAGAGAGAACTCGGAGTGCAGAGATCTTCAAACGGCGTTTCCGAGGAGAAGGTACAGCGCTTCGAAGCAATCGTAGCCAATCTTTTTTTTTTTTTTTTTTGGTGATAGCCTCTTGGGAGAGGTGAGTGCGGTGTTCTATGGCTAAAAGGCGACAAATGGCTTGGATTTTAACAGCCGTAGTCGTAGTTCGGTACCTTTGAAGCGACGTTCGAACGAATGCAATTTGTGAAATGGAACGATTGCGCACTCCGTCGACGATTCAGTCCTCTCGGCTCTCGGCATTCTGCGCCGTCAGCGCGCGCTTCAATGAGGTAGAGACGATATGAAAAACTATAAATACCGAACATGCTGTTCAACGCCATTGCCGTTCGTAAGAGTTAATTACAGAGAAAAAGAAGTCCCGTTAACTGCAGGCGAGTCGACAAATAGCACTGTGCCTTTCTTACTCCCAAAAAAAAATAAATAAAAAATACAATAAATCACTGATCAAAATATAAATCGGTCAATGTGCCGCTTTTTTCTTTTTTTTTTTTAATTTACGTATTGTAATATATAAACCATATTAATATTCGTCATTCGAAAAAGGATTTGGTAAAGGAATGATGTAAATGCAGTTGCAGACGCGGTCCCGGAGTAACTTGGAATAACGAGCACTCAGAATAACTTGCTGAGCAATGCCTTTGGGATTTGTGAGAGACAATTATGAAAGAAGTGAGTAATTGCGTTGTTTCTTCCGTTGATCGTACATGAGTTCACAGATCTCTGGGTTTTTTTCACCCCCAAGAAAGACAATAAAAAGTACAGTAGAACCTCGATCATCCGGAACTTGATCAGCCGGACCTTGATTAGCCGGACGATGACTTCGTTCATCCCAAAGTTCGATTATTCGATTAGCGAAATATTTACAATATTTACAATATTTACAATATTTACAATATTTACAATATTTACAATATTTACAATATTTACAATATTTACAATATTTACAATATTTACAATATTTACAATATTCACAATATTTACAATATTCACAATATTTACAATATTCACAATATTTACAATATTCACAATATTTACAATATTCACAATATTTACAATATTCACAATATTCACAATATTTACAATATTCACAATATTTACAATATTCACAATATTTACAATATTCACAATATTTACAATATTCACAATATTTACAATATTCACAATATTTACAATATTTACAATATTTACAATATTCACAATATTTACAATATTCACAATATTTACAATATTCACAATATTTACAATATTCACAATATTTACAATATTTACAATATTGTAGATTTGTACAATATGTACTCGCGGTGGCGGGAACGATGCCCGTGTTGAAGCATCTTGAAGCGCGTATTTCCTTTTCCAGCACTAATCCGCTCGCACACGGGTTTTCCCCAGTAGTTTCACCCACTCCAAGAGGGTCGGAGAGCGTACATCAGGGCTTACTTTTAATACAAAATCGTTTGAATCGGCTTAAATACGTAGTTCATACTGAAGGGGCTTCAATATTTCGCTGTTCAATAGCGCGTAGCTGGCATTCGGTACTTTAAAAAAAAAGGATTACTTTATTTCACAGAACTCTTGAAATAAGACTTCGATGTTGGATTATTGTTACAAATATGGCTTGAAGTTGTGTATATGTTCTAATTTCGTTTATATATGTCTTATTGATGTACCTCTTATCGTCCGAACTAGCCACGGTCCCAACGCGTTCGAATAATCGAGTTTCTACTGCACAATAAATCACCAGAAATATAAATCGGCCAATGTGCCGAATTTTTGTAAATTTGAATTTTGTCACATACAAACCATATTAATATTCGTCATTCGAAAGAGAACTTGGTAAAAGTATGATGTAAATGCAGTTGCAGCGACGGTCTCCGAGTAGCTTGGAATAACGAATTTGTTAAGGGCATCTAACTGTGAGGAGCCAACTCTGTCACTTATCGCTAAGGGTGTACCTGCTATAGTTGGTTGGCGAGGACTCGAGGGTGTTCAAGCGACGGGTTCTTCAGACGAATAATTCAGTGAATTTGCCGGCAAACCAAACGCAGGCATATTATATATTATGTGCCTACTCGTTCAAGTATAGACACATGTAAAACCTCGATCTACATACGTATGCACATGGATAAGTATATGCGGTAGGGGGAAGCGGTGCCCCCATAAAAATGCTTTATTTGACCGCCGGCGTTTATTTGGTTTAAGTAAAATATTTATTTGATTTAAATAAACAGTTATTTTAATTAAGTAAATAGTTACTTAAATGTAATAAATATTCATTTAAATCAAATAAATCTTTTACTTAAACCAAATAAACGGTGGCCGTTAAATAAATTATTTTTCTGGGTGTGATAATGCGGATCGGTGGATTATTCGGATCAGCCTCATTGCCGACATCTCGAAGGCATAGAACTGCCTTTCTTATCGTGTGAGATTGATTCGTCAATTAGTCAGAATACATACAAATTATTTCACAACTTTCTCATCGCCAGAAATAAAAAAACTGCACAGTAAGAAAAATTTCGCACCTTTTACAACTTATTGTCCAGAAACATCCACAATTTTTTTTATTCGCTAATTTTCCGATCGCACTATCCGCTTCCAGTTTTACAAAGGAGAGTGCAAACAAAAATTGTCAACGACACGGGAAACAAAAGGACAGAGATTGTCTATTCAAACCCGAACAAACGAGTTTATCACTTCTTCAGCGAAATTATTTTTACGAAACTTCGTATACGGGTTTTACGAAATTATTTTTTTACTCTCTAGTGGATATTTTTTTTTTTCGCGAGAACAGTAATTTTCAGATTTTCTCTTGCGTCGCATCGTCCGCTTTTACCTTCGCGCAGTATGTGGCACATGACAGAAGCCAGGCTCACCCTTTCCTCGGTGTGTGTACAAGATAATACGAATATATATTCACCGAATCGAGCTGGTCGCTGGTTGCCAGGAAAATGAGATTTGCATGAACAACGTAACGCAACTGAAAAAAAAAAAGGGGAGAGTCCGACGCCCTCGGAGAGGATCGAAGCGCCGGATGCTGGTCGGAGCTGCGAGGAGGAAGAATAAAAAAAAAGTGTCCTGCCGCTCCGAGTATCGAGGAATTAGCGAGGGTGATTGATGGACTCGTCTTAATCTCCCCGCTGCGGAGCTGTTCACACATCGATTGTTCGCACAATAATCGATCGATTACACCTGTCGCAACCCTCGAGGTTTCCCGGAAAGAGGATCGCCGATCGAGTCCGCCCAGCCGTATCGTCGGTCCCGAAGACAGGTAGAAAAAAATGCAGCACCTCAGTTAGGAGCGAGCGACAAAAAAAAAAAAAAAAAAAAAAATTGGAGTGAGATTCGATAGGAAAATCGTCGCGAGGAAAGGGAGAAACCGAGAAGTTCGCAGGAGTTGACCGGGCTGCTGAATTAATCAGCGAATGCCAGAAGGAAGTGGATAGCAATACCGCCATTGGCCGTTAACTTTCCCGAGACGGAGGAATCTCTCTCGGCTCGTCTTAAGGAAGGAAGAAGAATAAAAAAAAACGAAGCTTCACCGCTTGCTTCTTTCTTCTTAATGTCTTTTTGCCTTTCTCTCACCCTCGCCCGGAGCTCGGCGAGGGTCGGACAGGCAATGAGTGAAGAGGTGGAGAATAACGACGAAGACAACGAGCCGGCCTCGAGCCTCGCAGCTTAATTTACACGTCGATCGAGCGCGAGTCGCTGGTGGAGGGGAAATTCGAAGAAAAAAAAAACCTCCCTCTCTTTAATTCGCGATAGAATAGTCGTGAGGGAGGAAGAAACGCGACGCAAGGTCCATTGAGACGGCGATGAGATGATGAAAAAAAGAAGAAAAAAAATGACAATCGGGCCCGGAGCTGGAATTCATTGCCAAACGAGAGGGGTTCGGGCTTTCGGGAACGTGATCTGTTTTTTTTTTCTCCGCTCCTCGCCCTTCGGGGACGGCGCGGAAATCGAGAGTTCGTGAGAGAGCCTCGCTTTACGTATTCCATTCTCTTTTAAATAGAGTGTTCGTACTTCGAGACTGTGAGAGATCTCACCGATAGAATTTTAGGAGGGAATCAAGGAGTGCTGTTGCTGATGCAGCCGGTTTGCTTCTACTCTTGCAGAAAGAATGCCGAGAGACGCGCTATTGTGTATCGGATAATGGTTCGATAGTCGACAAATTATAATTGTATTTCATTTTGCTTATCAAAGCGTTTCAACGCCGATGAATCGTTTTACATTGAAGCGTCTGTGTTTCGCTTGAGGGGATAAAAATATATTTATAATTTAATAAGTAATAATCTAAATAATAATAAAGTTCATGTCGACTAGATGCTCACATCGACAGATAGTCACAGATAGTCACAGATAGTCACAGACAGTCACAGACAGTCGCAGACAGTCGCAGACAGTCGCAGACAGTCGCAGACAGTCGCAGACAGTCGCAGACAGTCGCAGTCAGTCGCAGACAGTCACAGACAGTCACAGACAGTCACAGACAGTCACAGACAGTCACAGACAGTCACAGACAGTCACAGACAGTCACAGACAGTCACAGACAGTCACAGACAGTCACAGACAGTCACAGACAGTCACAGACAGTCACAGACAGTCACAGACAGTCACAGACAGTCACAGACAGTCACAGACAGTCACAGACAGTCACAGACAGTCACAGACAGTCACAGACAGTCACAGACAGTCACAGACAGTCACAGACAGTCACAGACAGTCACAGACAGTCACAGATAGTCACAGACAGTCTCAGACAGTCACAGACGGTCACAGACGGTCACAGACGGTCACAGATGGTCACAGATGGTCACAGATAGTCACAGATAGTCACAGATGGTCACAGATAGTCACAAATACTCACAGATAGTCACAGATAGTCACAAATACTCACAGCTAATCACAAATACTTGCAGATACTTACATAGATACTCACATAGCTACTCACAGGCTACTTACACGGATACTCACAGATTCATAGATACACAGATACTCACCGATACCCACCGATACTCACAGATGCACGGCGCGACGAAGAGCGCGAGCTAAAATAATCGCCAGTAATAGTAATAATTTTTACCCAATAAATCGATGATAATTCATGTTGAAATGATTTATTATTACGTATTTTCATTGTATTTGTTGACATAGACAAAGTATCCAGGGTTTTTGTTTTCGGCGAACATATTTTTTCTTTTTTTATTCGACACTCTTTTCACAATCATATCCCGATTGTACACCAATAAAACTCGTTGCTAATGTACGTTGATATCTTCGCGTTCGTTACGGTCCCTGATTATTAACATTTTTACAATTTGTTGCAAATGATTTTTTTTTTTTTAAACTCATTCACGGCTACCAATCACGAGTCTTTGATATCGATGAAAACGCTTTTTTTAATTACCGATCGACGAAATAGGTGCGCGTGTAAGCGAAAAATTAATGTCGAAAATCTTGCGCTAGCCGCGACGACAGTTCTGTGAGATGAAAATTAATTGGATTTTAATAATGCATGAAATTACACTCGATCGTGTTCGACCGTTCGAGTCAAGATCCGGCAACGGACTGACAGCGAGCTCTCGGGAAGTGCGAATATCGTGCTCTAACAGCGGGCCGTGGCAGTTCGAACAGGGACACACTCGTTCCTCATTTCTTATCGCTTTCCAGTGCAGTGGCAGCATGAGATTTGTTTCTTTTTATTTTCATTTTTTTTTTTTTTTTTTTTTTCATTTTAATTTCTTTGGCGTTGTTTACATTTGGCAAATGTCGACTCTTTCTTTCCTCCGTACACACACATCAATGTATCTTACGCGCATCGATAATTCTCGATATACATATAATACAACTTATTCGGTTGGCTAAACAGACACACACGCGCGCGCGACTTTCGCTCATCGATGAAAAAAAAAAAAAAAAAAAAGAGAAAAATCGCTCCCTCCCCCATATCGTGTAATCGCGCGAGCTAACTCTTCAATAAATTTGTAAAACGACATAATACGATCTAGGTAACAAATTCAATATAATATATACACATATATAATATATGCAATTCAATATATATGTATTAGTTCATCGATACATATATACTGCGTAATAAATATATCCGACGAAAAATTTCGAGGCGGGTGGGAGATTTGATGAAAAAAAAAAAAAAAATCGAAAAAAAATCTCACCTACTCCCACATCCGCGCTCCTTTTTTTTTCGATCTCACTCAGTCGTCAAAACGAAATAATTTATCTTCTCAACTGCGTCAATACTCGTAACGATAATAATGATAATTTTTTTTGTTGTTGTTTTTTTTTTGTTTTCTCTCTTTTTTGTAACAGTATCGCTGTCTTGCTCGTGTCAAAATATGACTGGGGACTCTTAAGTTTCTACACATACATAATAAATATTATACTCAGTTACCTACACCGATTCGTAATGTGTACAGTTACGGTTAAAATTGTATTTTTTTTTTCGATTTTTTTTTTCATTTATTAATTTAATAGTATTTATACACGCAATCATACTTAATTTTATTTATCGAAACAGTTTTCAACAGTCGGTGTCGTTCACAACGTCGCTTGCGCACGCAACTCTTCGGGGTGTTGCCGAGACATAACACTATGAACTGATTTGATTTTTCTCTGTAATAATAGGCCGTGTTCTAACTTCTTCGCAATGTATTAATTCTTTTATTTTTATTTTTTTTTGTTTGTTTCTGTTTCAATAATTCGGTCACCCCTCTCGTCATATCACTTTTGCTTTCTTACTTTTCGCCCTCGCTCGCCGGGCACCGAAGTCGACGATCGTTCGGCTGGGTGCAGTTCGAAAAAAAAAAAAATCTTTTTCTTACTTTTGATAATTTTTTTTTTTTTTTTTTCGAACACCATCGCCAGCCCGCAAATCCGCGAAAACCTATTTTAGTATCGAATTGACTGGCTCTCGATTATTCTAGAAAAATGTAGGCCTGGTGAACCAACGTGGGAAGAAAAGATGCCGAATTTTCGTCGAAAAGGCAATATAGATCGCTTCTCCGGTGACGAAAAAAAAAATCCATACATCTCACATTACTAATAATTTTTTTCCACCTCGACAATTGCGTGTCGTCAGGAGGTAATTTTTTTTTTTTTCATCGTCGCAAAAAAAAAAAAAAAATGTTGCTCGTTGCTAAAATTTCTCGACGGGACTCGAAGGATTTCACTCGTAATTTCCCAATGTGGCAGTGCGATCGTTCGGGGTCCCCTGGAAAGTGGCCAACTGCCTATAGTATAGCGAATCGCTTCGCTAAAAAGCTTGGTCGGATTCTGCTGTTACGTTTCATGTTTTTTTTTTTTTGTTGTCTCTCAAACAAGTAATACGTTGTAACGCTGCATAGAGATGTACGTAAAGGATCGAAGAGTGAATTTGTACCGGGTTACTTACATTCGTTATAAAAAATCTCTCGCCTATCTATCCTTATGTCGATGAGCTCCCGCCGATCACCGCGGGAGCCGAAATGCGCTCATCACATCGGAGCTTTTATAATATACAATTAAATGTTATAAATCAGCGCGTACACAGTCACGCGCTCAATTACACGTTTCTTCATCGTTCCCATTTTTTCTCCTCCTCCCTTTTCTAACTAACTCTACACGAATGTACAGAATTTACACGCGCGAGCTCGATAAGCTCGCTTGCGGAAACCGAGTCGCGGTCCGAGTCGATGACTTGACGTACATATATAATATAAATATATATGTGCTATATATATATATATTTAATTCTTCATCTATGATCACTGTCATTCGCGTGAAAATCGCGTCGAAATTTACGCAACGATTATACTTCGATTTATGCTATAGAGATTCGTGTGAGTGGTTTTTTTTTTTTTTTTTTTTTTTTTTTTTTTTTCATGGCAGTGACGATTTATGAGAATTTGTTTTTTGGTCCGAGACATTGGATGTCTGCGCGAGACTGCATATTACAATTTTTTTATTTTTTTTTTTATTTTTTAATATAATGCGATCGTGAGAAATTTGCGTTTAATTTTGTTCTATTATACTTTAGCCGGCGATTTTCTATATCTTTCTAATTGCGATATAAAAATCTCGCCGACGGGTCTTTCGTTACGCGCGCGCTTAGAGTCTCAATGGTCTTGGGATGGGAGTGTACTATCGACTCCGGCATCGATTCGCGCCGGGAATTACGTGTGCTATAAGCACGTCTCCTTCGGGTCGACGTTGACGATGACGGTTGCCTGGGTAGGGAGTTCCTTCTGTGCGGGCACCCCGGTCGGAACTTCCTCGAGTATTGGTCAAAGGGTCGTGGTCCTCGATACGGCGGCCGATGGCGGAGGAGGCGGCGGCGGGGGCGAGATCACTACGTCCGGCTCACCCGCGAGATCGCAGTCGAACCTCCACAGTATGCTCTCAGGATGGTCACCTCCTGGGAAAACAAATTTTCGAATAAATATTCGAATAAAATCTTTCTACCTCTGCCTGTCGCTCTGTCGCGGCGCGAGAGATAACCTTGGGGCAAAATGGACTATTTTTTATTTATCGATAAGCGTGGTACAAAAAAAAAAATTAAATTGGATGGATCATTTTCTTCTATTAAGCGCTTGTGCCACAGTAAATTTTCTATTTGTTTTTTTTTTTTTTTGTTTTTTTCTAATAGTTCACGGTGTCAAGAATATTCTGCTAAATTTTTATGCCGATATTCAACAAATTGGGAAAGTTGGAGACCGTTCGGCGCGGCCGAACTTTGATTTTCAAGATCGACCTCATGTGTCATAAATTTTTATGAAAATTTGCGCCGACATACTTGAATAGATTCTTTAGTCCTTGACGGTCTGATATTTAAAAAAGAATAATAATAAAACATTTAAATAAATGATTGAAAGGGTTAAAAATGGATGAAAATCGACTTTTTCAAATGGCCGCCAATTTTGTTAAATTTTTTCCCTCGTCAAGGATCGCGTTATATGTTATTTGTTAAGATACAATTAAAATTCGTTGTTTCTGATAAAATTTCAAGTTGAAATCAGGGACTCCGCAAAGGAACTTCCAAAAAAAAAAAAATTGTTTTCCTAACGCATGCGCACAAAATCCTGCTTTCCGTTCCTTTCAAGTGTGCGCAGAAAGGCACTTTTTCGCATCGCGTGCGGAAAAAATCCTGCGCAGTGTACAAACGCAATATAGTATTGTGTCTTTCCACAATGCAATACTTTCTTTCCGCAGTAGCGCTCACACTTTCTGCTCTCGCTTTCCAAAAACGAAAAGCGTGATTTTTCGTGAATTTGTTTGGAAAAATTATGTGAATGGCATGGACGTAGAAAAGGGAGTCCTAACTCATGGGAATTATGGCATTTTCACAATCGTCAATAACGCCCTTTCTACGCCCTTGCTATATAAATAACTAGTACGCCGACCGATGAAAAAAAATACCTCGTAACAATAAAATTGAATGAAAAAATTTGGAAATGTTCTTTAACGTATCCTCCTTCCACCCTAAAAAAATTAAATCGATAAAGCGTACATTTACCGATTAAAAAAAAAAAATTATTTCTGTGGCGTAAGCCCTTAAGAGGGGAGATCCGTTTTACCCGGATTTAAAAATGAATTTTCATGCATTTTTCGCGCCGTACCAGTAAAACCTATTGAAAAGACCTTTCGGCTCTGGGTTATAAAGGGTCATCTGACAAGCGAAAATATACCTGGATTTTTTCATTCATATTACGCTCCATCGCCAAGCGAGTACGACTCAACGAAACGACTTATAAAAAATTGTATAAACATAAAAAATATCAATAAGTATGTACGCAACAGGACTTTTCAATAGATATTACTATTTCGCCACGAAAAATGCGTGAAAATTCATTTATCAAAACCCGTTAATCCGGATCTCTCGTCGTGACAGAACGTCGATTGGCGAAGTTTTGCTTAATCTACATCAGGTTATTTTACATTTATTACATTTATTAAATCTTAAAAAAAAAATGAATAAAAAAAAATTGGCTGGAGTTTTGAAGCGTTACATCGGGCCGCGACACGTCCCGAAGAGGTCCCAATGCAGCGCTCCAAAAAGTGTCTACGAGAGAGCGGGGCAAAACGGGACAGCGGGGGTGAAATTCAATTTCCCAATAATTCTTGGATGCCCCATTTAGTCCCAACGATAATTCCGGATTTTCACCACCGTTGTGTCCTAGTCACCGTCACCGCCACCATCCAAAAGTTATCGGAAAATTGCCTTTTGTCCCACTATCCCGTTTCGCCCCACCGTCCCATTTTGCCCCGTCCTCCCCTATGCGGTAGATTGGCAATGAACTGTTGGAGACATCGACCGACCTTGACCCAGAATAATGCCCGAAGAACCCCGTCTCGTCCTCGGAGGTGGTGGTTGATGTTTGTGCGTGTGACTGTGACTGTGAGAATGGGAGTGGCAGTGTGTGTGATGTGTGTGCGTGGGGGTGACCCGACACGCCGATGGCGGCGGCGGTGGTTGCTGCAACTGCTGCTGCTGTTGCTGCTGCTGCTGCTGCTGCTGCAGCTGACGAGGAGGCTGGGCATGAGGCCTGTGCTAGGTGTTCCCTCCACGGCACTGACCCACTTGATCGAAGCTCAATGATTTCTTCATCTCCGTCATCGGCAACGCACCAGCCTCCTGCTGAATTAATCATTGGGACAGATCCGTGTTAGCCATCATCGAAGTTAACTCCCTTTTCCGAAGAATCGCCAGGTCGAGCAAAAAAAAAAAAAAAAAACCCCCTTCCGGTTTAATTTTTTTTCTGATACACTTTCAGCTCCGATCACCACGGGCCAACTCCGGCTCTCTCGTGGCGACCGCGGTGGAATCCCGTTGAATTTACGATATTATATACATTCCGGCGCGATACGAATATCCGCGACCGGAAACTAATTTGGCATTGAGCGTTACGGGGTAAAAGTTCTCGGCGCCCTGGGTTTTGCATCGGCGAACGTCCCTTCTGACCGTTTTCCGTTCTGCGCTTGTGTTCGCTTGGCTCAATGGAAAAACGCTCGGGGAATAAAAGCCGATACCGGCAACGGAACCGATGCAGGGAAACGGGGAATCGGACTCTATTAACTGCATGCAAATACCTAATTTAATCATGATACACGAATGTATTTCGGAGGAAAGTAATTTCGGAGAATAGCTCGAACGTATATAATGCTAGGGTGGATTTACTGGGGATTTGATTACTCCGAATAGATTCCCAAAACCGATCGGTAGACCAGGTTGAATCGCTGGAAATTTGCTTTCATGCTGTATGGGAGAGCTATGCAAGGCATTTCTTGTACGCGATTGGGAAAACTTTGGAAACCACGACAACGTGAGCATGGTTGCTGGTCAATAACACCGGGCACTGTCGCATGCTCCGACGACCAGTCTGCACTCAGAGTTATTAATTATGGTCGATGCTTCGCGTGATTCCTCGAACAGATTGATCGCTTCATTGGAAAGGCGGTTTTGATGGAGCGTTGTGCAAAGTCCGGTTCTCGTTTACCGACGACCGCGTCGCATAATTGCTGTTTGATCGCTTCTGATTGTGTCGAGAACATTTGCAGACATTGACATTGATACAGAACGTGAACCACCATTGTTAAAAAAAAATCGTGGGAAGTTTAATGTAACGGAGTGAAAGTTTTTATGCAGTGACTGGTATATTAAATTTCATGGACAATTGTGGTGAGAAATTCATGTTCAGTGTATTAAAAACACTGGAAATACTTTATTTTTAATAATCTACTTTAATTTTACTATAAAAGTTCTTTGATTCCAATAATTAATTTTTATTTCAATGCCAAATTATATTAATTTTGTATGACAAGTGTACATTAAATTTAATGTACTAGCATTTGCAAACAGAGTTCCAAGCCAGTACATTAAATTTACATATTTTCTTTACAGTGCCCGAATTTTCCGTTGAGCAGTGTGTGATCTGACTTGAGCGAGGAAACGGTGCCGTAACTACTTGTTGGCCGAAGCCACTCCTCGTAGCGAAAAAATGTAATTAATTTACCTATCAGATTTTTTTCGTATCGTGAAATATGATGGACTATAATTCGAGTAAAGCGGACCTTATGGCATGCAAGACTGATCGAGTATGACCGATGTTTTTTTTTTTTATGTCCGTAGTCACACATGGCCGTTGGATTAATGCGCGCAAAGCGAACGAGCTTCAGCCTTATTAATAATTTCAGCAGCATTGAAATTGTACAGAGCAGTGCCAGAGCCAAATACTAATGCTGAAAATATGCACACATCAATAAAATTTTATACAACAAACAAAAAAAAAAGATTTACCTTCGAATTACATTATCCGTGCAATAAGTGAGCCAATTTATAGATTAATCAGTGAATTAAAAAAAAAAATTCTCCCAATCTGAAGGCAATAAATTACACTGTAAAAATAAATTGTAAATTTAATGTGCTGATACTTGAAATTTAAAACATCACTTACATTAGTTGAACATTAACGCACATTTTCGTAAAGTAAAAATATCAGACATTAAAATTATAAATCTTCAGATCGAAATTTACAAGAAAGAAAAACTTTACGTTTTTGAAATTTCGGAAACAGTTTATGTAGAAAAAAACTGGCAATACCGTTCATTAATTCTCAAACAAATTTTTTTACACTATACAGAAACTTTATTTTTTCAACTTCTTCATTTAATATCCTTCCACTCAACAAAAATTAACGTCCTGTAATTTTTTGCATACGGACCTGGGGATTTTTTCACGTGATCGGAACACCTTACAAACGATCGATCGAAAGGAATTATCGGAAAAATTATTTTTTTATTGAAAAAAAATAAAATAAGAATTAAACACACATTTCTTGCCGGAAATTGACCGAAGCCGGACTCTTAAGAGGTCACTCGGCGTTTGTCCGTTTGCAATGGAACCGATAAAATTTCGCGTTGAAACGAAGCTTCGGATAATATAAAACAGGAGAACATCAGCCCAAGAGCATTACAAGACATAGAGATACAGAGAGAGAGAGAGAGAGAGAGAGATGATTTTCAGATTGAGCCACTCACATTTACTCCCTTGGTCTATCAGTTGCGTATTCCGGCGAGCAGCTCGCTTACCTCGAGCGAACAATATACCGCAATATATGTATACATACTATATACATATACGGAGCGTAAAGCAAATGCCTATAGAAACTCGGTTCGTTAACCGATAATTACCGAAGCGCTCGCCTCTCTATCAATAATTAATAAATTATCGAGCCACCTGGAGATCGAATTCCTGCAGCGGCAACGCTCTCTCCACGTATTCGCCAGCAGCGACCGATGCATTATACAAACCGGCTAACCGGTGTATGGCAACAAATTGACCGTTCTCCATAATAATCTAACGACCGATTTCGACAATAGCTCCGGATATCGCGGCATATATTATTATCGAGCTCTGCATCAAGTAGTTAGCCGCGGAAAGAATTCAACTCCGGGATCGAAAGACCGCTCTTCCAAGAAGTTGATTAATTTTGCACAAGTTACTGATGGGAAACGTTATTGATCACTCAAACTTGAAGGGTTCTATGGGAGATTTTTCTTTTATTTTAGTAAGTATCTTCGGCAATTTTTTATTCCCTAAAGGACTCTTTAAATCATCGGACTTCAAGCAGTTCGTTATTGGTGCGGTGTCGCTGAAACAAATTGAAAAAGTCCGATATACCGTGAAGTCTAATTTCATTGAAGGCACAAATAAAAATTGAAAAAATCCCATAATCCTTGAAGTGTAATTTCATTGAAAGTATAAAGAAAAATTAAAAACGTTCCACATTCCTCGAAATGTAATTTCATCGACAACATAAAAAAAAATTGAAAAAGTCCCATATACTTTGAAGTGTAATTTCACTGAAGGCCAAAAAAAAATGGAAACATCCCATATTTCTTTAAGTGTAATTTCACGAATGGTACAGACAAAACCCTGAAGTCTAATTTCACTGATGGCACCAAAAAAAGTGGCAAAATTCCCATATACCTTGAGGACCAATTTCACTGACGACACAAAAAAAATCTCTGGTCTCGCCAAGGGAATAGCAAAGCGGATTATTGCCACTATACGCAACGCAATCCGCTTCAACCTCCAAGTCAGAGTGACCGATCATCCCATCACCTCATGAATAATAATAAAAAAACAAAAAAAAACCACTAAAAGTCCGCGATCCAAAAGAGTCTCTTCCTGGAAGTACCTACGTCTCAGCGACCCACGGGCTCGTCATGCAGGACAGGACTTACACCATTTAGCCGAGGTATCTCGATGCTCGGTATGTACGTTGTCTCCTCGTGTTGGCTGCCGCTGCAGTAGCGGCTTCTTCTGAAGGAGGAGTGCGGACTGCAACGGCTGCAGGGAGTTGCCACGGACCGGGATCGTGCTTTCGCCGAAGGTCTCTGTCGTGAACCGCAACGCACCGCGAACCGCAGCTCCGAGGCCATCTCGGCACACAGGGACTGCCCTCGATTCGCCGGGCAAGAGGCGGGGGTGGTCGTGTGCGATGTCGGGTCGGTCGTATCGGTACGAGTGGCGCACAGTGACAAGTTCGGTTCGATGGGATATGAATTGGTTGGATGGGAGGGGCGGGATTGGTTATCGGCAGGAAGCATGCACAAGATCCGATCGACGAGTTCGCCGCGACGGCGGTGGACGGGATGGACGAGGATTCGCAGGGTCGCGGGTCGATGGGGCAAGTATTGGATTAGCGGCAGAGGCGGTCGTTCCGGTGATCGTGCGGAAGCGGCGGTCGGGGGTTCCAAAAGCGAATGGTCGGGAAGTCGGAGCGAAGGTGAGTGTGGCGTAACGGAGTTGAATCGTGACCCGGGATTCGAAAGTTTCGGTCACGTCGGGCAGGGGCGGGAGGGTGGTTCGTCAAGCGGTGTGGCAATTAGCGGGGCGGGGGCATCGACAAGTTTCGGAGATTCGAGGGTGGAAACAGGCCCGATGAGCGTTGAGACACGGCGAGAGAGGGCGAGAGCGCGAGACGGCCCGGATGTAGTGGCGGACGGGCAGCAGCACAAAACAAGTACAATACCAAAAACACGGTACAAAAACACATGAAATTATAGGCCGTTAAGGTATCATGCAAGAGCGAGAACGGCGAAAGGCGAAGGGTAGTGCTATTTAGTGGAAACGGCGTTGGACAATTTATCTTTTGACAATTGTAACCATTGTTTTTTTTCTTCACCGAAGGAAACTTCGGAGACTTCTCTTTGATGCTGCGTTACTCTGCAGAGGGGCAATATTTTTTGGCTTGTTGGCAGTGGAATCGATACGGCGGGATGCAAGTTAAGGTAGTACTTGCGGTACAGTTCCGCCAAACATGAGTTTCGGAGAAGATTTCGAACACTTCTCGATGTGATAAAAATCTGAAAAAAATCGAGTATATGAGAAGTGCTGCAAAGATTTTTTTTTGTGAAATAATAATTGCGTTTTGTTATTAATGGATTCAAGATAAAAATCATTATTCAATAAATTACCCGGCAACTCAACTATTTTATTCTATAAAAATGATTCGTTTATTTTTCTGAATACGTACGAATTTTTTCAGAATTTTTTGTAATCTTTGAAAATCGCGTTTTTTCTATGTTCAAGCTGTGAAAAAACGCAATTTTCAAGGAATACAACAAATTCTGAAAAAATTCATGCGCATTCATAAAAATAAGCGAATTATTTTTATGAAGGAAAAAAGGTAAGTTGCCGGGTAATTTGTTGAATAATGATTTTTATCTCCAATTTGTTAATAACAAATAAGAATTATTATTTCATGAAAACAATGTTTGCAGCACCTCATTTGATTTTTTTTTTCAGATTTTTATCCCATCGAGAAGTGTTCGAAATTTTCTCTGAAACTCACGTTTGGCGGGACTGTATCGCAAGTACTACGGTAAGTTCTCGACGAGGCGGCGTGCCGCAACGAGTGTCGCGGCCTCTCGAAGTTAAAGACTTCCGGGTCGAGCAGACCCGGACTTTTGGGCTCAATAATTTTTTTCTTTTTTTTTCATCAAATCGTCTTTTAAAATTTACTCCTTCGGCCTTTCGCATGGTTAACGCATTTCGACAACCAATACACGACGTCACATCGATCTCCGACCATTCCTCGATAGCACAGTATTTTTTTAAATTAATTTAATGCACCACATAGATCGTTGTGAACGATTCATAGAGAATCGCGATGAGAAAAACGTGCACAAAATTTTCAAACACCTTGATGAATACGTGAAAAAAAATAGTATCTCGAGGATAGTATTTTTTAATTTTTGTTTGCGGAGACGCGGTATATAAGATATAAGTATGTCTCGTATGCATGATACACCGTGTGTGTGTGTCGGAGAGACAGGAGGGTAGCGAAAGGATTCTTACCCTGCTCGACTGGGCGTTCTTCTTGGAGTTCCAGCAGAACTCGAGGATCGCGACGAGGATTGCGAGGGCGAGACCGCAGAGCAGCACGACGAAAACCCCTCCTGCGGAAAAATAAAGAAGTAATTAAAATTAATGAGACCAATGAATAAAGTGGCTCGTAATTTTTTGTTCCCCTCTCGGCTGTGTCTGTTCTTTAATTTCTTTTCGAGACTCCGCAGGCCACCGCGGGGCGCAGCGTCTCGTGTAGATGCGAGTTACAGTTATATCCATAGAGATTTAACACTGCAAGTTTTAAAACGACCCTGCACGAGTTATCCACTTTGCGCAACTTAGACACAGCGATACGAAGCTCTCGGACTAGTCGTATAAGAATCGGAAGTGGCTGCGAGTGGACTCGTGTTATCACTTTTTGCTTCCTCGTAGAGGAGACTATGCTTTGGTAAAAAAAAAAAAATGGCGATTTTAATGTGAGGTTACTTAAAATAGTCTGAAACGTCGAGAAATGATCGCATGGAAGTTAGCAACGGTGCTCTAATCGTATCATTGGTAGCTGAAATTTTGCTCATACAGTTTACTTTTCGACGAAACGATTTTTAAAAAATTGATTTTATTATAAATCAACTAATTAAATAATTATAAGTTAACGTTGCTAACTTCTGTGCCGTGAAAAATGTGATTTTTAGCTGGTGTCCGGATGCATGTGTGTATGTGTGTTTAAACGATGCAAGTTTTAAACATGCATCGTTTAAAACTACTGTAACTACTAATAACTAATATTAAATAAAATGAATATTATTAACTTATTTTTAAATTATTATGAAATTAAATGAAAAAGTTACGACTGTAACTAATTTACATACTGAAAAAACTACTGTACTGTAACTCCAAAATGGTTTGAGATAGTCATTTCAAATTTGGGAGACCAGTAGAGTTGTCACGTCGCTTCGTTCAGTATAATTTTCGTGAATATTGAAACCCGACTGCAGAGTTTTTTGATAAACGTTTATTTTACGTCCGACGAGAGTTTCTGCGTCGAATATCACTAGCAGTAAAATAAATTCGATCTTCGTAATCAGCGGGAAAAAAATACATTAGACATGGCGACAAAACGGCGAATATTGGATGATTTAAGAAAAATATTTTTCTAAGCTTTTCTAATTCTGTATTTTCATTAAACGAAGTAGATGCACAGATCGGACAAAGTGAATCGTGTTCGTCTATTTTTATCAAGCAGAACCTGAATCGCCTAGTCGTTTTGCACAAAAATCAAACACAACATTGGGGTTGACAAACGTTACAAATTAAAATTTTCACTTGACATTCTCATAAAAATTGTAAATTGGAGTTTTCATATGGCTTTCTCATAATGTCCCTTCATTCGCGAAGCTTCCTCCATAAGGAAGCTGACAATAAGGAAAATCCTTTCTCATAGAAGAAGCTTCGCGGATAAAGAAATATTATGAGAAAGCCATATGAAAATTTCAATTTGCAACTGTTATGAGAAAGTCATATGAGAATTTCAATTTTCAAGTTAAAAAAAAATATAATATGTATCTTTTCTGAGCGAGTTGTTGAAACGTCTTGACACGAGACGTCGGGAAATAAATATTATGAAAACGAGATCGCAGTATCGGAAGATTGAGTCGATACGGAACTGAGAGAGTCGAGTTCCGCTTGAACGATCGAATTCCCTTGACGAGACGCGACAGTATCAGCGGAATGATATCGTTTCTGATCGTACCTGATCGTACCTGATCGTACCTGATCGAACTAAAGTACTATGCGAACTAAAGTACTCCTTGCGAATAGTGTTCGGTTCGCATAAGATTCGGAGAAATGGGAGGGAATTGCTTCTCGATGGTATAAAAACCTCAAAAAAATCAAGGATATTAAAGGTGCTGCAGAGATTCATTTTGCATAATAATAATTCCAAAATATTATAAACAAATTGATGAAAAATAAAAATGTTCAACAAATCTCTCGGAAATCTAACGGTTTTCTGTGAAAACGATTCGTTCATTTTTCTAAATACGTATGAATTTTTTATATTTTTAAATTCACTTAGAATTTTCTGACTGCACTTTTTTCCCATAAAAAAAAAAAAATGCTCTGTACCGTATTATCGACATGGAGCGGAGGGCGTCGAGTTCCGCTCGACCGATCGAATTCCCTTGACAAGACGCAACCGTATCAAGGGGATGATATTGTACCTGATCGAACTAAAGTATACCCGCTACAGGAAGTGAGTAATGTGGTAAAAGTTTAGGTGCGGAAAAATTCTTCAATAAAAATGCCGGAGTACGTCCGTTTCACAGTGCCGTTAGGGACACTCCTATATTTTTTTTTTCCTAGGGAGTTTTTCCCAAAAATTCTCTCCGTGTATGCAACTATTATGAAACAGGAAGAGGACCGAAAGCGATGATTCGACTCACTCGGCTTATAATCTCTCTGTGCCTTAGCTTAATAATCTGGCCTTAAGTAAACAGTCATGCCTTGTCTCTACACTACTCACTCTTCACCGTTCTGTACGCCACTAGCTTCGCTTCCTTCGCATTACTGTACACTGTGCATACTTTGTAACACACTCTGTACTTTATACTCTGTTGCTTTACACTTAGAAAAAGCTATACTATGACAAGTCTAGACTAAAGAGAGTCTATAGTAAGAAAAATCTAAACTAAAACAAGTCTCGGCTACGAAAAATCTGGACATAGAAAAATGTGCACCTTACTGTAACCTCTTTACTGCTATGGTACTTAGGGAATTTATCCCACTATCAATACAAAAAAAACCCCCCATTTATCTATCTGTCTATGTATACCGTCTTGTCGGCACGGAGTTGAGGGAGTCGAGTTCCACTCGAGCGATCGAATTCCCCTGACGAGACGTGACAGTATCAATGGGGATGATATTCTACCCAATTGAACTAAAGTATTCCCGTAAAGTATACTCGTACACGAACGGAGTAACGTGCTCAAAGTTTCCGTGCGGAAAAATTCCACGGAAATTCCAGAGTACATTCGTTTCACTGTACCGCTTCGGACACTCCAATATTTTCGGTCCAGGGACGATTTCCCAAAAAATTCTCTCCCTCTATGCAGCCATTACGAAACGGACGGAGGAACGAAAGGAGGATGAAAAAAATAGAGAAAAAGTCCGAACGAGAAGCAATTCCACAAGAAAAAGTGGATATGTGTACATATATATTGAGAGATATAGGAAGCACTATCGAAACGTGTTTCCGAGCGCACAGCCCAGCGCGCTTTCCGTTCCAGCCTCTCTTCCGCCCCCGGCTGAATCCCTCTTTCACCCCGTCGATTCTCATATTTCGCAATTTAATTGGAAAACTTGAGCCGAACCCGCGGGTTCGGAGACCCGCGGTCGTCCGCGTGTACCGGCGGGATGTAATCGACGATATCGCGAAAGATTTCTAACGCTCGGTCCCGAAGGATATTCCAGTTGGCAAAACTTTGAACGCCTTTGGGGGATTTTTGGCGCGAATGGTATACGGAATCACCACCGCTCGGAGTCTCTCGCTGTTTCTAACTGGCGATCCGCGAGACCACGAGCTGCTCCGCTCGAGCACTGCTTAATATACCTAGGGGAGAACGGGGCAAAGTGGCACAGCGGGGCAAAATGGGAGAGCGGGGCGAAACGGGGTAATGAGATAAAACTCAACTCTCCAATAACTTTTGGATGATGGCGATGGTGGTGTGTGGGGCAAAACGGGTTTCAAAAACCGAATGTGTTGGGACAAAATTTGGGCATCCAAAAGTTATTGTAAGATTGCGTTTTGCCCTCACTGTCCCGTTTTGCCCCGCTGTGCCATTTTGCCCCGGTCTCCCCCTATACTGGAGACACGATGGAGTTCGCAACGCGGATTCCGCCGCAAAGCCCGCGGTAGTTAGATATTGCGCGCACGATTTTCCGGCCGTGGCTGCATGTTCTCTTTTTAGTTTTTTTTCTTTTTGTTATTTTTATTTTTCTTTATTTTTTATCCTTTTGCATCCAAGAAGCGCGAGGCGCTCGTCGGGAAAGTTTCCGCTTACAAAGAATCGGTCGAAGCTCCGGGCAACTCGGCGCGTCCCTCGAACAACCGATCCTTTCTTACTGGTTTTCCGTGTGGCGGCGTCGGACTTCGCGCAAGTTCGAAGTTCCCTTCGCGTACGTTGCTGTTTTATTGGCAAGTTTCGTTCGTTTTTCGTCATCGGTGCGACCTCGGCGAATTTGAGAGACTTCGAGTCGACTTAACTGATTCTTCTGGTTCGAAAACGTTGGCACTCTTTTTTTGTGTGGGGAAGACGGACTTCGCGGAAGTTCGGTGTTCGCTTCGCGTAAGGTGAGATTTTGTGGCTGGGAACATACATGTCGAAACTCCGAAGGACAGTGTCCACTCTCCGTCGAAATTGACAAGTTTCGTCCGTTCTGAGAGACTTCGAATCGACCAACAAATGTTTCTGGCCTGAAATGTTTTCGGTCCAAAATGTTTCTTGGCTTAAATGTTTCCGGTCTCAAATGTTTCCTGTCTAAAATGTTTCCGGTCTAAAATATTTCTAGTCTAAAATATTTCTGGTCTAAAATATTTCTGGTCTAAAATATTTCTGGTCTAAAATATTTCTGGTCTAAAATATTTCTGGTGTAAAATATTTCTCGTGTAAAATATTTCTGGTCTAAAATATTTCTGGTCTAAAATATTTCTGGTCTAAAATATTTCTGGTTTAAAATATTTCTGGTCTGAAATATTTCTGATCTAAAATGTTTCTGGTCTAAAAACGTTGACTTTTATTGTCTTGTTAATTTCGCAATTCTGCTTCATGATACAAGAGCTTTCTCTACGAAGCAATATTTTAACAATAAAATAGTCTGAAACGTCGTACAATTTTTATGTAGACTGAGATCGAATTGGTGATTTTATGCGCTTTTTGAAGTTTTCGGAAAATGTCCGTCGTATCTCTAAGTTGCGAACATTTTGAGTTGTCGTTCTAAAACTGTACACGAATATAATATTTTGATCAAAGACCTTTGGTATGGACTTTGGTCGAAATGAATTCACGCCGGCAGATTTTATGGGATTTTGGTGTTTTTTTAAATCCCTAAAAACGCTCTAATTCGAGTAAACACGAAAATATCAAACTGAAATTTAATACGGGAATGGATCAACACTGTACAATGTTTCGTATTAACATTGTTTAAATTTTATGGAATTTTGAAATTATTTGAAAAATTTGCTTTATACGCCTGACACGAGTTTCTGAATCGAAATATCACGCCAAGAGTAGAACGAGCTATAATTCTTTAATGACCGGTGAAGAATAGATTAAAAAATGCCCTAAAGCAACGACAACCGCAAATATCAGTTTGCGATTTCCTACTTCTATATTTAGCTCAGAACTACAAGTTTTTTTAGTTACAAATACGGTTTATGGATGAAAAGAAATTGTGAAAATTAAAATGAAAAATTGTAGTCGTAGACATTTGCCGTCGTGACATTTTTGGTAAATGTGCAAACTTTTTTTTTTCTGAGTACTCATATTTTCGTTCCGACGTCTTGCAAGCCACTCCGTCGCGAATTTCAGGAATGAGCGACGAGCCATGAACGAAGTTGGTACTCCAGTAGTTTTCCCACACCGTCTTTCCTATCCGATACAAATGCCATTTCTTGGCTGGAAACATGCATCCGAGTATATTCTGTTGGCGGGCAACGACGCGTGTCTCGGCTCTCTGTGCCTCTCCCCAGATTCGCGGTCTCATGTCACGGCTGATGAGATACATTCGTACATTCAAAGTGCAAAGTCTTCCCACAGGGATCGACATAGCCGAACGCCGCTTCGTTCACAACCATTGCCTGCACCGCTCGCTCGTAAGCCCCGGCCTTCATGTAATCCACTTTGCAATTGCTTATCTCATGGAATTAATACAAATAAATTTAATAATACAATTAAGATAAAAAATAGAAAAAATTTGTTATCGCGATTTCGATTGAGCCGACGATCTGCACGGTCATAGTAATTTGCGATACAGGTGCTGTAAAATTGATCAATGGATGCTCACATTAAACGAATCATGTTCATAACTTTCCCGGAAACTTGTTGACCAATGTTTTTTTCATCAATTTGTTAATAATATTTTAGAATTTATTGTACAAAATTAATCGTTACAGTACCATGAACATACATGAATTTTTTCAGATTTTTATAACGTCGACAGGTATTTGCAATTTTATCGCATTTTTCTCGAACTCATGCGAAATGACCGCCAAGTGACAGAACTACCTTAATGAACATCTCGTTCGCAGAGGATCAACTTTTTCATTTTATTATTATTTTTTTTCTCTCTCAATAATGTGTACTACGAAATTAAAAAAAAAAAAAAAAAAGTAAAATCGGCAAGAAAAACACGATGGACGTTCGCGTACCTTTCCAATTTACAATATGGCATAGCCCGAAGGCCTCGCACGATTCCGTGGAACATACAAACGGAGGACACGGAAGATGTGAATTCTTATAAATTTTTGATGCGAGAGCTGCGTTGGCAGTCAGTTACGTGAAAATAAAAAGGGGTAATTTTTGTCTTCTCTAATTTATTCCCCGCGCGTATCAGCGGTCGGTACACCGAAGTACAAAAGTCCCGCGGTATATGATACAGTGCCGGTACAGCGCACTGTGTACGGAAAGTTCCGTCGGAGGTTCTTCCTCGGTGATCCGCCTCGAATTCTCTTCGCCGTGGTACTCTCCACTTTGCCGCCACCGGACAGGCATGTATGCGCGTGTACGTGAGACTCCGCGTACAATCCCCGGGAATACCTCGACACGACGAGGAACAGCCCACTATGTATTCATGGGAGCGGCCGGTTCGCGACTTTATCAAAACTTGGTCATCTCTCCTTCAGCTCTGGGCTCTCCACGTGAGACTAACTCGCCCGCACTGGATCTCTTCCTCCACCCGCAGTCCGACCGTGGAGCAGCCACGCTATAGATCTACCTGCACAGGCGACTCTCGACTCTCTACTTCGTTTCCGGATTTTCGCGTGTTCGCGAAATGAATCCACAGGGTAAGTCCGACGTGCGGTCGTCAGGAAAAAAAAAAAAAAAAATGTCAAGTGATGGAGTCTCGACGGGAGGACGGCGAGTTGATGGAAGATTCTTGCACTCTCGAGTTGGATATTGAGCGGGTTAAACAATTAATTCATTTTTTGTTATTATTTTATTTTTTTGTGGGACGTACTTTTCTTTAGTAGTAAAGTTTGGTTTAGTAAAGAGGGAAATTTGTCAGAGAAAATAAAACATAAATTATATTAATAAATTGTCATTTATTTAAGTCGATTTAACTTCTGTATTCGATCTGTCACTAAAATGTATGTCAAATTTTGTGGGGTGTCGTATAAAAGTTGTTAAATGAATTTTCTAGAATTTAGACATTCGTACCTTGGAACTTTCATTTGACGTGATGAAATTTATATATATATATATTTTTTTTTTTTGCTGTTTTTTATATCGAACTAGAGAGCACCGAGGATCAATTAATTTTTATTCGTTTCTTCGTTTCCGGCAATGAAGTTAATTGAGCCTCGTACGATAGCGCGACTCGAAAAAATTAAAGTGAGGTTCTTTAAGGATCATGAAAAAGGAAAGGCTCGATTGGATATCAAGTGGATCAAATAATTTTTTTTATTCATACTTTTTTACAGGTCACTCTTATTTTTAATAGTACTAAAGTTTAGGGTAGTAAAATGAGAAAATCGCAAAACGAAATTTAAAAAATAAATAATACAAGAATGTACCAGAACCGATTAAACTTCTCTGTTCGACCTGCCATTCAAATAAAAGTCGTATAAAAGTCGTCGTATAAAAGTTGTTTGAAAATGAACTTCATTTGATTTGATTTAAAAATGAATTTAAACACATTCATACTCTTTAATTTGTGCTTTAATTTGAAGTGAATAAAAAAACATTATTGTGTTATTTTTTTATGTCGATCGAGAGAGAAAAATTAATTGAACTTCTTTCAATTAATGTTACTTCGTTTCTTCGTTTCCGGCAACGAAGTTAATTGAGTCTTCTGCGACAGCGCGGCTCGAAAAAAATAAAGGTAAGCTTCTTTAAGGATCTTCAGAAAGGGAAGGCTCGAGCTATGGTCGCCGTTATTAAAGTACCAGGCTGTATGTGAAAGGAGCCAGGGGAGAAGGGACTGGCTTAGGTCGTCTCTCGATACTTACTCAGACGTTCCAGTCGATCGAGACCTCGAGGGCCCATCAGCGGAGAGAGGCTTATTGTCGGGGAAAGGAGGAAGGACTCGAAGAGCTTCCACAGTCGCGCAGTATTGGCCTGTGCGGCTCCGACGAGGATTCCTTCGACACCGACCACGAAACTCGGCGATATATATATATATATATATATATATATTCACAGGGTTTGTTGAACTCTGATATTACTCGGCAGCTTTCTCGCAAAGGCAGATATAATTGCAATTGTATCGTTCCTGATATTCAAGATAATAAGTTAACCGAGTTAATCTTACGATAAAAAAAATCGTTCACACATCGGTTCATAGGAATTAATTCGCTGGCAACAAAAGCTTAAAGCTGAAAGTTAATAAATTATTAAACGCCGAGGAGCTAAAATCCGCTTGTAAACCGCAATGCTCCCCTATATTAATTCCCCATCCGGTTCGACCACAAAAATAACACGAGTTCCACCCCAAAAATAATTACGAAAAAAAACCGTTCATCCATTCATTCATAGGAATTATGAGAGAGTCCTGCTTTAGAAGGCCTAAAAAAGCATTTTTTTAGAAGGGGATTTAAAAAGTGAGCTTCGTGAATTTAGAGGTATGTTTTAATGTATATTTGAACTGTACGAAAAAATTAGTTTTCACCCAGAACAAAAAAGTACTGCATCGTTATTGGCCACCTGTATAGTTATTGGTTAATATATTTCTAAATTAGCGGGAGTGATAACAATAAAACTAAACGTCCTATCGACTTAAAGTAAAGCTCATTTTTTTTCAGTACTCAATTATCTTCTATGCGAACCTAAAACATTGTAAAAAAAGTATTTTTAAATAATTTTTATAGCACGTTAAAGGTGTTTTTTTTTTAAAAACACCTGAACATTTTTTTGAAAAACACAATTTCTTTTCAAACCTGAATATAATTACGTTTTGTCGATTTTTTAATGCTTCTCCGAGGTTCACATGAAAGAAAAATATGTAACAATTGTAAATATATTTGATCTTTTTTATTTCAGTCAAGAATTACGAGCGTGCATCTTTCCCGTCAATTGAAAACTGCACTGCAGTAAATCGGCCAATAACTATGCAGTTATTTTTTATCTCGTGATAAACTATTTTTTCCCTACAGTTCAAATATACATTAAAACACACCTCTAAATTCACTGGTGCTCACTTGTTTTCTTCCCTCCTAAAAAAATTCCCGAAGAATGCCCTTTTTAGGCTTTGTTAAGCATGACCTTAATTCCTTAGTCACTTAATTCACTGCTAGCCAAGTAAAAACTCTCCAACAGTAAAAAAAAAAAAAAAAAAAATTATACATCGAGGAAAGGTCTGTGTGACCTTTCCGGCTGTTCCGGCGTTAAAATCTGCTCGCAAACCATAATGCTCCCCCAAATTAATTCCCCCATCCAGTGAAGCGAGTTTCGCCCCAATTTTGTTAACTCTCTCCCGCAAACATCGCTGGCCGAGGCCAGATTGTTCGGCATCGAGCTTCGTGCCTCACTTAATTTTCGTCGTTTTAGTAGATGAACGACGTTGACGCGAGCCTGAAAAGCGGAACCTAAAAGCTCGGAGTCCTTTCGGCGGTGGAGACCCGCAGGACTCCTCAGCGAGTTCGCCGAGCCCGACGCGCAGCGAGCGAGGGCATCGTCGACGTCGCCATTTGCATAATTCCCACGGGAGTCCGTGATTTAGCCGACGTCCCTAACACCCGGGAAAACCGAAAGTTTCGGCCCCTCCAAACGGTGCGCGAGCCGAAACGGCGAAAGGTAAAGTACACCGATTGATATACAGATTGCTCCGAGCCCTCGGTATCGTTTTCACGCTTGTCCCACGCTGCCCGGAAACTTTGCTATACGACACCATCGCCGCTATACGCGCCCGACGTGTGTTCCACCGACACACGGAGACACGTCGACGGTGGACCCGACAGTCATCCGCTCTTTCATCCCCGACACGTCGCACCTCCTCGTCGGCGAATTTATTTCCGTCGCGAATTTACCCTTCGCGATTTTCGAACTTGTCGGGAGGTTGTCAGCTGAGCTTCGCACTGTACCGTTTGCTGACCGACTACTTGTTGAACTCTGACGAAGGACCTCGAAGTATGAACGATTGATTTTTTTTTTTTTTTTTTTTTTTTTACGAGGCTAATGTGAGCGTTGGGAGAATTGGGAAGATTAAGGAGTTGGAGCGCTTTGTGCGCTTGTTAAATGCGTACTGTTTTTAAAGTTGTTTGTGAAAACTTGTACGTATATGTTGATTGTAGTGGATTGTTGTTTGTATTAGAGCAGATGGCCCTAATCCAGAAAAAGATTAATTGCAATGAATTTGCTGAAGTACTAACTGGTTCTTGCTAATTTTCGAAAAGGTAAATATTCGTTCAGTTTCTACAAAGAATTATTCGCAATTTTTGCTCGATTTTTATTTATTACGGCTCATTCTCTTCGTTGAAAGATACTCTATGAACTCATCGTCTAGATATTTGATAGTACTTTCTGTTCAGAAATTACGGCTGTTTGTTTATGAAGGAATTTCTCAATGGATAGTCTAAAGGCAGTCATTTTTTAAATCTACGCGATGAATTCATAGAGCATCTTTCATGGAAGAGAATGAGCCGTAAAACATCAAAATCAAGCTAAAATTGCAGATTATCCTTTGAAAAAACGGAACGAATATCTACTTTTCCGAAAATTACCAAAAACCACTTAATATTTTTGCAAATCTATTGCAATAAATATTTTCTAGGTTAAATGACATCTGCTGTAATACAAATAATCATCCGCTATAATCAATAGATGCGTAAAAATTTGTATAAAAATAAACGACTTAAAAAATGTAGCACTCATTCGACAAGTGTGAAGCGCTCCAACCTCCTTCACATGTGCAGTTTCCGCGAGGCTGAAGAACGATTAATTAGTACAGGAAGTGTTAATGCTGAACACTTTTAATTGATATATATATATGATTTCTCACTAAAGTGTTCGTCGTTACGCCGGTTCCTGCTTTAATGGCTTCGTCGTTGCGGAATTACGGTAGGGCGCAGTCATCGCGTAACTCAGGAGTTATAACTGTATCAGAAATTATTGTTCGGGCAAGTTTCCTACACCGGCGATATAGCATGTTTAATCCGTGCCAACGAGCGATTACACTGAGAGTTTCGCGGATTTGCGAGTATCACTGTTTGCTACCGGATACCAATTAAATCATCGTGACTGGTGGTGTTATAGTTTATCAGCGCGCGTGTCGCGCGCTGACGATGAATCAAGCTCATTGTAAACTATCGTCACCGTAGGGGAACTTTGCAACGAATGACTTTGCCCGGGTGATAACTTAACGAAATTGTACACCGAGAGCTCGAGGGATTGGCACGGAGAAATTTAATTGAGAATTATTTTCATAATTGGACTTATCGTGTTGTGGTTAATTGCACTTTAACTACTCCAACAAATGTAAATCAATGATCAGGCGAGAACAAGTGTTTTCTGTTAAAGACAACAATAATAGGGAAAAGCGGGGCAAAACGGGGCACCTATGCGAAAATCGCTGTTGCAACTATACCGATGACATTAAATTACTGTTTTTCACTAAACAATTGAAACTGTACCGTCAATTTTGACGTTACGGAAAAAAATATCGTCGGGGGAAAAATGGGGCAGTCTCCAATTTCTCTGAAATATTGGTTTGATTTATGGCGCGAGCGCTAATAAACCGCGTTAATTCTTTTTACAACAGTCGATCGATTGTCACCATCGTCGAAGTGACATATTCGAGACCCACGATGGTTCGGAGTGAAGACACCCAGAAACATAATTTATTTGTCGGGCGCCCCACAAATAAACATTTATTTGGTTCAATCGGGCTCGTTTCGCATAAGTTCGAGAAAAAGTAAGAGAAAATTGAAAGGGCGTCTCGGTGGCGTAAAAATCTGAAAAAAAATCATGCATATTAAAGGTACTGAAATGATTAGTTTTGCATAATAATAATTTCAAAATGTTATTAACCAATTAATCAAAAAATTACCCGGCAATGAAACTTTTTTTTTTATGAAAATGATTCGTTCATTTTTCTGAATACATATGTATTTTTCAGATTTTTCAATGAGCTTTGATTTTTTTCTTTTATATGGAAAAAAATGTGTGAAAACACACAAAAATCAAAACTAATTGAAAAATCTTAAAAAATGCCTACGTATTCAGAAAAATGAACGAATCATTTTCACAAAAGAAAAAAGTTGGTTTGCCCAGTAATTGGTTAAGCAGTTAATTTTTTGATTAATTTTTTAATAACATTTTGGAGTTATTATCATGCAAAATTAATAATTTCAGTACCTCTAATATGCATGAATTTTTTCAGATTTTTATACCATCGAGAAGTACTTGCAAAGTTCTCTTATTTTTCTCGAACTTTATGCGAAATGAGCGCGAAGCGACATAGCTACCTTAAACCGAATAAAAAATGTATTTGCGTCGCGTCCGTCAAACAAATGATTGTTCTGGGTGTGCGCAAATAGTTAAAACCTTTCAGGCATTTTCGGTGGACGTATTCGTGTACATTTGTAGCGTATCGTTGCAGGTATGCGAAAAGGCATGACGGTTTGGATGCCGAATCAAAGTTTCAGCTAACGGTTTTGAAGTAACTAGTTTCGACGCTATAAGGACAGTTTCGACTTTTCGAAGGTTGGCCGGAGTCTGTGTGCATCGTCGTGTTCCTTCGACGCCTCCGTTTCGTCCTTAAACTCGAAAACTCTCGAGCACGTATATGACGAGAGACGCGAACGCCTCTTCCGAGATCTTCGGGGCACTTCCTCGCTCTGCTTTCCCTCAGTTTTACTCTGTTCGCCGTCCTCTCACCCGGCAAACTTCATCCCTCGTAGTTTCTGTGCATCCCTCGAGCTCGTCGCCGGCTCCTCCTCGGCTGCCAAGACACACATCACACCGCTGCTACAAATAATCGAAGTACCGCGGCAACTGTGATTAACGAGACCAACTTGAGCAATCTCGAAACTCTTACGTCTGCGAAAAGACGAGTGCGTCGCGCTGCACCGTTCCGTTGCAGAGTATCTGCCGTGGATAAACTCGCGAAAGCGTTTGCTCCCCAATCGGAAATGTCGTTCGTATAACAGCGAAGAGCTTTTCGAAAATTTCAGCGAATTCCGTAACATCGAAGCGACGTCGAACGGAATCGTTCTCGGCGTTGAAAGCACTCGCGGACCACTTTGCAAGCCCCCTTTAATGTGCAACACACTGAGAAAAACTTATATAGTAGATAGTATCCGAAGGGGACGTCTATATTTTATAGTTACGACAATGACCAAAAATTATATTTGTAACTATAATTATAGTTTAATCAATTGAGCATATACTATCACAAACTATATAGACGTCGTCCCTAGGAACTTTTCGTTATAATAGAAAATACCATCCCTTTTTCTCAGTGCATCGAAAATAACGAAGCTTGGGATATGCAAAAGGAAATTGATGATTTTTTCGATGTTTTTTCGTATATTTGGTAAGACTGTCAGAGCTCTTTGAATCATCGCTCCGGTGATTGGTTTCTTAGCCAGCGAATGGCGCAAAAGTTTTTAGGAAACAATTTCGACTCGGTTATATCCGTGTCGTGTCCTCTTCGCGCAGGGCTATTCTTAAAGAAATTATACAATGCCCTTAATAACTCGACAATATCTTACTGAGCAGCTCGAATCTCATTCTTAAATACATCGTGAACGGTATGCAGACCACACGAACCCAAATTGAGTAACTGCTTGCTCCGACGCCGACGTTATTGTCAAGATCGGCTTGCGAAAGTTTAATGAATTTAAAATTAACGTTTTGGCCATGTATCGAAATTTTAATTACCCTCCTACACGCATCTTAAAAAAAAACCTAACATCTTTAAATAAAAATATATATATTTTTGAAATTCAAGGTGATCGATCGAACTCCATGAAATTTCCAGGATTTTTCAAGGCTCAATGAAATTCCATGAGATTTCCAGGTTTCAAGGTTTCAAGGATTTCCAGGATCGTTAGAGACCATACGAAAGGACCACCTTAATGTCTCGCTGCGGAGTTTGTGCACACTCGGGCTTTCAAATGACGGGATATAATCAGAGTCGCCTCAAACACACCAAAGTGTTATCGTCGCTCCATTCCGGTTGCGTTTTCCACCTTTGTCACCGCTTTTCATGTTTTCCTCCATAAACTGTACGTGCTCGTCTCGACGACGAGAGGGAGCCGCGACGTTCCGCTGAGTACATTTGCCAGTGCAGTAAAGTGGCCACTCGCGCTAAAGTTACAGTATAGAAACGTAAGAACACGAAGAAGAAGAAGAAGACGAAGAAGAAGAAGAAGAAGAAGAAGAAGAAGAAGAAGAAGAAGGTTTAAGCGAAGAAATTCAGGAGCAAGAGAAGAGCGGCAGACAAGATATATAGAATCCGGGAGTCAGTGGAGAACGGGCACGAGGATGGCAGCGACACGGGAGGAGAGTGGAGAACATTCGAGCCGGGGCCACGCGAATTTCGCGCGGAAGACGTAAAAGAAAGTCTCACCCAATAGCAAAAACTTGTTGCGACTTTCATGAGAAATCCGGGGCGGCGGCGCGGGTTTTCGAGAGCAACTCTCGACCACGGAAAAGCGGTGGATCCTGGGTGGGAAGAGCGCCGAGCGCACTCGCCTCCAGTTACCAAAGAAAATTCCGGGCGTCGTCTCGTGCGGATGCGGACCCAAGATTGCCGGAGGTATACGCGCTCCACTTTATTTTATTTTTTTTCTCTCCTCATTAGACTTTCTTCTGGTTAAGCGTCTCGTTAATTCCGAGGGTGCTTGACGACCAGGAGTGCGCTATATGACGCGCCACGCTCTTAGGGTAATATCAAGAAGGAGACGCGGAACTCTTCCGTTAGTGCATAATGTCGCGGCGTAGATGGCCGGAAGAATAATTATCAACCCGAGGAAAATTTGTCTATTTCGATCGAAGGCAAAGTTCTTTAATGAAAAGTTCTGGGAGGTGGGAGTGGCGGGACGGTTGCGAATAGAAAACAGTTGAAGAAGTTCGGGCGAAGGTATCGACTAATTGCTTTTTTTCTGTGGCTCCAAGATAATCAACTTAGTGGCATTGATAGACATCGGAGTAAAATTTAAATTTGAGAGTTTTTTAAGAATCTGAAACTCCACTTTGGCGTATGATTATACGGTCTGTTTCGCTGTCGTCTTTCAGCATGGCGTCGAGACATTATCGTGTCTCTTGATTTTCGGCTCGATCAATGTATAATTCACGTATGAAAGAGAAGCGGAAGGAATTAATACAAACGAAATGAATGACTGAGCAGAAATAATTGTAAACCGAGTCCGTGCGCATGATATAATAAATTTTATATATATAGCACACATGAATTTTATATATATATATAAATAATTTATATGTGAGTTTATTGTCACCTGTTTAGTGAAAGGATATGAATATATATATATTTATATATATATATATATATATTCCATCGACATTTTCCACTTTAGGGGAGAAGCAAAAGCGGAATGCGCGGCGGAATGGACTGCTTGTGCCAAATTTCTTACCCATTGTTATTGTATAAACGAAAACAATTTTTCGCCGAATGAGTTTTATCTTTTTTACTTCCAGTAATTCTACGGATGTGCTTGGAAACTACGAATCGTGGAAAATAATTTCATTTAACTCCAAGAAAATTTATCTACTTCCGTCGAAGATAAACTTCTTCAGTGAAAACTTCGGAGTGGCAGGAGTTGGGGAGGAAGAGGAGGGCGAGGAAGACCGGGGGCGTTGCGAATAGAAAACACTTGAAGTTCGAGCGAAGGTACCGGCTAATTATTTTTCTTTTGGATCCGCGATAATCAGCTCCGTGGCCTTGATAGACATCGGAGAAAAAGTAATGTAATGTAAAAGTAAACGAATTTCCGTCAATATATAATTCGTGTATGAATTTATTGTCAAATACTGAGTCAACAAAAGCATATTGATATATTTTTTCCACCGATATTTAACGCCCGCCACGTTCCGTGCTGAAACCATTGTTCCAATCCGAGACTTTACTCGCGATATAGCGCGTACATAGGTGTCAGCGACTGGCAATTAATTATCAAGGCATCAAAATACACGGGATGTTTTGTGTTTCCTTTTCGAATAGTTGCGTCCTGCTGACCGCGCGATACGTTCCTAAGACTTGTCTCAGAGACACATTGCCCTTTCTCACCGACATATTATTTCTGCTAAATTTGCCAAAATCCTCCCGGCGCGCCCTCCGAAAGTCAAAACTCGGGTAATTCTAAATTACCGCCTTAACTATTTAACAACCTGCCGAAAATTCCGGGCCGGAGACGATCCTGAACAAAAATATAAACTCGTCGTGGTTGACGCAACGGAAATATTTCTACTAAATAATCAACCCCGTACGTGACACGCCTTGGAGGAGAGGCAAAACCGTATTCCGGGGCAAAACGGAACGTTTCTGCCAATTTTTTAAACACGTTCTTGTTATTGTTTTAATCGAAAAATGTTTTTCAACAAGTGAGTTTAAACTATTTACATCCGGTCATTCTACGAATACGCTTAGAAACTATGAACTGTGGGAAAAAAATTAAAAAATGAAAACACAAGAGAAAGTATTAAAAAAAAAAAAAACAGTGAAGTGACCAAAGTTCTAGCGTGCGGTTAGCGGCATTCGCTGGATGGTAGCCAAGGGGTGTCGCGTAAGGTGGAAAATATCCGTATATCACCTAGCGCTGTTGGGGCCTCCGACAGGAGGAACGGCAAAAGCGGCAATGGAATCACGGTAGAGTAAGCTTGCGAGAACTCACCTATGTTCTCGACCCCGAGGGCGTTCGCCTTGCTCTCTTTGCTCTTCTCGTCTCTGTTGCACACGTCCCCTGTATTCTTCCACCACTTGTCGTACAATATTTGTATGACGCCTTTCTCCTGCAGCTCGAGGATCGCCAGGGATATTTTGTCCCGCCACGGCGAGCCTAAGGGCGAAGAAAGATATTGAAAAAAGTCGAGTGGTCAAGTTCAGTGATGGTCGAAGAGTCGGACTTTGTAGCCCTCGGGAACTACGGGAAATGGCAGACGGTCTGAGCAGGTGGGGATAGATCGGGGCCAAACCGAACCCTAGAGTAAAACCGACCAGCGTTGACCATTCGAGATAAGACTTTTTTCTTCAACGCACCGCCGAACATTGGTAAGGGTGGGCCATTTTGCCTTTAGCTCGCGAATGTCTAGTACAAAAAGGCACTTTTTATATAGTTGGATTGTAACGAGATGTTTGTGATATGTGCTATGGCTGCGATCGAGTCATCGACGCTGTCGGTTGGAAGAAACTCCAAACCTCGTTATTTTACGTTTTGGCCGTGGCTGTTGGTCCTTTTCAGAATTATTTGTTCCTAAAATAAGACATGTTTACGTATGTAAATGATAATATACAGCACCGAACATTTCATTAATAAGTTAGCCACGACGACATACAAAATTCGATCCCTGATCGAATACAATTTCTGTGTCTAATTTTATGTTTGTTACTAAAAATCTACTCACAACAAGCTTGTAGATTCTTTGTTGATAATTTTGCTCAGTCGACTATCCTTAAGGATGTCCAATGGGTAGCAAAGAAAATTACTACATCATGCTCAGCTTTTAGACTGGGGTTAAGTGACGATATTAACATGGAATTGGTTACCTTTGGAAATTCTGGGATATTTAAGGTCTCCCAATTCACAAAGTATGCAAATTACCTAAATCCACTGTTACGGCTAATTATTTATAAAACAGAGTAGATATGTAGCACTAAATTTGTCTATATCAGGTCGAAAATTTACAGATTTCTGTTTTTTTATTTGAATAATTTCTAAAGTTAATCTTTTCCTTAACGTCGATTCATAATTTAGTATTTTTACATTCTCAAAGTCAAAACATTGAGTCCATTTGGTGTGCACTTAGGTTGTGGTTACTTCTGTGCGGTTTTTAGCTTTCATTTGGGTTCGTTTATTCTTTCTTTTGAATATCTCGATGTTCAGCCAATGTACACATGTCGTATGTTAGAAATAAATAATTCTGAAGAAAGTCAACACGTACGGCCGAAACGTAAGATAACGACATTTGAAGTTTCACACTGTCCTTCAAACTGACAGTGCCGATGAGTCGATTGCAGTCGTAGCGCATATCACAATTATTTTTCAATGTCGACCACTGCCCAACTATCTTAACTTAAATCTAATGAGTTTATCGGAGTTTACTGATATAGGACGGCGGGTCGATGAAGGGCTTGAAATTAACTGATCAGGCTTGTTCTACGTGGTCTACCTTTGGGCGTGGCAATTCCGTATCCCTTGCTGTCCAGCAGACCGCCAATTTGCGTAAGATTGCAGTCCCGCTGTACAGCGTAATCTAGCATAGTGGATTCCATGAGGAAGGCGTAGTCGCCCTCGAGGACCCTCTTGACACCCTCCTCGTACGTCGACACGAATACCGTCGATCTCTTGGACTCCATGAACCTCCACATCTTCTGATAAATTCCTATCTTGGAATCCTGAAAAATTCACAATGATAGAGTAAACGTGGTGAATATGGACCACCCCGATTAACACGTAAATCAATGAAATATGGACCGGTCCATATTTCCCACTTTTACCCTAAGTTCGTTAATCCAAAAAAGATTGGTACACTTGAAAAAAAAAAAATGGATTAGAGTTTTTGTCACCGACCGAGACCGTTTCATACGGGCTGCTGGACCTTCCTGTTTTACCGACCGAACGTTGTCATTCCATAAAATCGACTTCAGTGACTAAAATTTTGAGGACTGGAAAACTGGCCGTAAATGCTTTGGAATGCACTTGAATTTTTGTTGAAAATGTCCAAGAAATTAAGAAAATCGAATATTGGAGATCGTCGCGAACACCAATATGGCCGCTCAAAATTTTAACAGCATTGGTTTTGAAGGATTACAAATTATTCCGGAACTCTCAGACGTAAAACGAGAGTGCACTTCGAGTCTCTGAAATTTCCCGAATATTCCAAAATCGTCACAAAATCTATTGCACAAAAGAAATCCATGTAAAGTGTATTCTTCGTTTACGTTTACTGTTCGTCCGTGACAAGTGATAAGAGCCAATAAAAAATCACATTCACCGAGGAAAAAAATCGATTGGGTCAACAAAATAATCGCTTACGGGTGAGAAAACAAATTTATGGTTGATCGAACGAAATAATTGTCGTAGTAAGTAATGAAACATTCGATTCGACGACCTGTTAGTTTCATCAACGAGGTATTTCTTTCGATCAACCAAACATTTGTTTCGCCATACGTGAGCGCACATTTTGACGACACAATTGATTTTTTTTTCATCATTTTTTTCAATTGATCAATTGATTTTTTTTTCTCTCTGTGTGAATGTAGTGAACGATGTGTTCATACTTTTTCGGAAACTGTACTATTCAATTTTTTTAATTCGTTGTTAATCAAAATTCGACAGTATGCCGAAGCGTTTATGCCAATATCATAATCTTGCACGATTTTAAGAATATGCGTAGTATATTAATGATTCTAAATTGAAACTAAGAAATCGCCTAGACTCATCGGCATGAAAGGTGAGTAAGGAGTGAGAAAACGGTTCCAGCATACCCTCAACGAGACGTTCAATTTTCGTGTTCTGTTTCGATTCCCCGCCAAATCATTGCACTCCAATCGCGAGACATGCACAACTGCGCATTTCCATGGAGTCTCAAAACGTCGAGAGAAAATTTTTTAAATCGCAAATTATCACTATTTAGAGTCTTCCACTTAAAATTCCGGCGCTATTTTCATTTCTCTTCATTCCTTGTACCTCGCTAATGAAAATTTCACTGCATGCGGAAGCGTCTATGTCAATATTATAATTCTGCCCGATTTGAAGCATATGCGTAGTACATTAATGATCCTAAATTGAAACTAAGAAATCGCCTAGTTCCGTCGGTGGAGAAGGTAAGTAAAAAGTTGAAAAACGGTTTCAGCATTCCCTTAATGAAACGGTTAATTTTCGTGTTCTGTTTCTCATTCCCGCCAAAATATTGCATGCACAATTACGCTTTTCCGCATTCTCAAAACTTCGCGATGCCTTTTCGTCGTTACTTAGAATCTTTCATTTAAAATTTCCTCGCTATGTTTATCTTAAAAATTACTTTCGCTTGTAAAGTTTTTCCCACTAAAATGTAAATATCATGTCCAGTTGTAATTAGCCGCGGAAACTTCGATGTTTATCGTCTGCATCGCGAACAGTGTACCGGCGGTTCTGAGCTCAAACCGGAGCCTGCGGGGTGTTTGGAGCGTTCCTCTTTATGCCCAAGGGAGGACTTCGCGACTTATCGAAAAACCGCGGATGACCCTCGGGATTTGCTTGAGGGAGTTCTCTTTAATCGAGGGCAACTTTAATACCGATCGTTCGACGGTTTGTACCGAGGTGAAAGATTGATTGCCCGAACAGAAATTGTTTGGCTAATGGGAAATGGCTGAAGAATATTTTACACTTCGAGACTGCATGGACAAACACGCGAGACTTGTGACGCGGCAGAACGCACTTCGACGATTGGATTTGCGACTATTCCGCAGCCGAGCGATCCACGAGCAGTCAGCAGCCCGCTCTTGACAAACGAACGAAGAGTGGATGAAAAAAATTAATTACATTTTGTCGTGTAGCGCAGAGAAAAAATTTGAATGACAGCGAAGAAACGAAGCAGTCATGCGAGAGCCGCGAAGCTCGATCATCCTCATGGAGAGCCAAAGTGCCGAGAAAAATGGCCTCAAGCCATTGCCTTCGAGTCAGGAATATTGATAACACCGGAAGTGTGCAGGGGAGGGCGGGGTAAAATGGAACCAAGGGGCAAAACGGAACAGGTAATTTTTTTTGTCCTGCGAAAATTGATAAAGTCCGTTCTGGCTCCGGATTCCATTTTGCCCCGCTATATTTTCCTCCACTGCATTCAAAACTATTCAATAAAGACTTTCCTCAAAAAAATTAACACTTGACCAGACCAGAAATAAATTGAATAATATATACTAACATTTCGGTAATCGATAAGCGAATTATTTTTGTTTTGCTTTTTCGTAGACGAAGCTTTGTTTTCGTGAAAAGAAATTTTTTTTTTTTTTTTGGGTTTTAATGAAAACGTATTCTGAATGTTCCAAAAAAATCGGTGAATTGTATTTAGAAACAAAATGTCTGGATGTGTGCGTGTGTGTGACAAGATAAAACTCTTATCAATTGAGAACGGCTTGAGCTATCGAGGACATTTTTAAAGTAAGTAGACGGGTTAATCCTCAAAGTTTGATTGTATTTTTGGCAAAATATTTTCAGTTGTAAAAATTCTACGAGGTTTTGAATTTTGCTAAAAAAAAGTGTGTACACACGCTAGTTCTTACCATTTTTTAGCTATCGGACTAATAAATTGTACATAGAGGGACTATTATTGATCGATGATCCCTATTTAATGTGGCGAGAATCCGTTCGAATTTTACGACATTTTGAATTTTTTGAATTTAATGAAAAATTGATGTTCTCTTTCTGACGCGAGTTTCCGTATCAAATATTGACTTAAGAGTAAAATAAGTAGTAGATTCGTGATTAGGGGAAAAAATACATGGAAAATTGCCCCGAAATAACGAATAACTACAATATTTATAAGGAAATCTTTGTAGCGAATATTCTCAAAATTACTGATTTTTTGTATTTTTAAACAGACATTTTTTTCAACCACGATTATTTTCTTATACCGCCAAAGCTTCCACTACGAGGAAGCCAAATAATCACCGAAAATTACTTGTCACAGAAGTTTTGTATACAAAAGTAGATTCGATGCGGAACCTTTGTGAAACTCTCAACTTTGACGCTTTTTTTTTATTCGACGACAAAGTACCACACAATTGGTCAAATCTCGAGCGTCGTCGGCCTCGTTTGATGCACTATATTGAGACATGTGTATATGACACATGTGTACTACGAACCGAGTGTGCGTGGGCAACACTCGATCATCTCGAGCATTGTAGATCGATCTAACGGAGGTGTGAAATACGTCGTCACACTCGAACTACTTACTCTGAAGAACGTCATCGTACTTCCACCCTCGAGGGTTCCGTACGCTATCTCCGTTTGCTCCGCGAGATCCGCCGCGTTCTCTATCGGCGTTATCATCCTCTCGACGGTGAGAAATGCGGCGAGATTAGCCGTGTACGACGAAATGATGATAAGGGTGAAAAACCACCATATACCACCCACTATTCTTGTGCTTGTCGCCTGTAAAACCCAATCACAGAAAAATTATTATAATTAAACTTCGCTAACTTAATTCGCATATATATATATTTCTTTTTTCATCTAAAACTTTCATATTGCAAGCGAAATTCCGATGCACGAATGAGAGTGCCAGTGATTTCTACATACAAAATAAAATAATGGATTGTGTGAGTGTAACGATTGTTGTAAAAAAAAAAATTGTACGAAATTGAGTGTACCGGACTGGAATTTTTTATGAAAAAACTGGTATATTAAATTTCATGTGCAATTGTGATGAAAAATGAATGTTCATCAGTGCAGGTATTAAAAATATTGGGCATACTTTATTTTTTATAATTGACTCTAATTTTATAATGTACTTTAATTTTACTATTTAAGTACATCAATTTTTATAATTTACTCAACCCTTTACAAGTCGCACTTCTATCCCCACTCTTAGGCGCTACCGTAGAAACGCGCGGCCTCCACTCTTCGTCCATTAGTCCTGTTTCGGTACGGTTTCGGTCGGTGCAACTTATAATGGGTTAAATTGTAATGAAAAAGTATATTCATTTTTTTTATTACAATTCTACATTAAATTTAATCTATCACTTTTTGCATAAAAAAATTCTGTCCGGTACATTAAATTCACAATTTTTTTTCTAGTCATATGTGAACTTGGACGGTAAAAAAAAATGTCAATCGCGAAAAAAGAAAAACCCAAGAAAAGATAAATTTCGACGGAAAAGCTCGCTGCTTCGGTACGTTTTCGGGTGTGACTTCTAAAGGGTTAAATTTGAATGAAAAATTATATTCATTTTTCATGACAATTCTACACGAAATATAATTCAACAGTATTCGTATAAAAAATTCAGTCCAGTGCATTAAATTTCCAATTTTTTTTGTAGCTGTGAACTGGGACGTTAAAAAAAATGTCAATCGTGAAAAAAAAAAAAAAAAAAAAAAAAAAAAACAAGAAAGATAAATTTCGACGGAAAAGCGCACACGTGCCGCACAACGAGGGAAGGTTTAGCGGAGCCTACGGCATTTCTGGAATCCCGGTATGTCTACTCGGAATTCGATGTTCGAGCCTGTACGAGACTTCGGAGCCTCTTTCCTCTATCTATTCTCGTGCCAGAATCTGTAATCGAGCCCCGGGTGCGGGATCGAGGGGTGGAATGGAACGGTATACACAGCTATAGAGCTACACGTGTGTAACACATACGTACGTACGTATGTGTGTAATATATACGTACGTCGTGGGTGAAAACCCGCGAAGCCGGCTGCTCTTTTCGTCGAACTCAAAGAATGCAATATGAGAGCAGTTCTCGTTCGTGCATCGGATCTCGTTGCCTGCTACCTTCTTCTCTTCACTCTCATTCCCATTCTTATCGTCATACTCAAAGTCACTTTTTTTTCTCACGGGGAAATGAATATTTTTGTACGTTACAACGAGCGTGCGATTCTACCGGAAGGGACGTGGAAAGTGGAGAACGATTGAAGTGGAGGTAGTCGATACGGAACCCGAAGCTGCAGCTCCAATATTTTCCCCCGAGAAACTTACGGAGCTTATGCATGTCGCTCTGAAGTATTAAATTATTTTGTAGGGTAGAAAAAAAAAAAAAATCCCGACTGCGCCGAAAAGACCCGACTTTGATGCCTGCAACGGCGTGAAAAATGGCCGACTCTTGACGAGCAGGAAAAAAAAGTCATTTATGTAAGTCATGCATGAAAAGCGCTACTTTCCGTGCCTGCTGGTAGTGGCGTAAATGACACTTTGCAGCCATGAGTTTTGTGAATTCCCGGCGCATGCCCAGATCGGCTCCTTTACGTGCGATTTCTGGAATGTATTGCACGCTAGTCGGACTTTATTACACGCTGGCTTTACAGCGCCACAATCAGCTGACACGGAGTAGCATTTCTCCTGAATTCGCTACAGAAAGTATTATGCGATGGTAGTGCGGTGTAGAGAACATCATACGCGGACTGTGAACTAAGTCGCACTTGCCGCACTCCGCACACTTCACACCGTGCGTATAAAGTTTGCTTTACCGCACTTGTATCGCAAAGTACCATTTAGCGGGCAAAGAAGTGATTGAGTGAGCAAAAAAGTGATTGAGTGTGCAAAAAAGTGATGTAGCGGAAGGAAATAAATTTTTTAAATAAACAAAAAATAGCTAAAAAAAAACAAACAAAAATTAAAAATTGAAAAAAAGTTCCGCTGGTTACCTGGTAATCTACAGGAGATTAGTGAACGCGGCTCTACAGCTACAGATTGTGCCGTTGCAGGCACAGAAATATGGTCGCTTTTTAGCATAGTCGGGGAAAAAATAGTAGCGGTGAGCGGTGCAAAATGGCACAGTAGGGCAAAACGGGATAATGAGACAAGACTCAATTTTCCGATAACTTTTGGATGGTGTCGATGATGGTACGTGGGGCAAATCGGGTTTGAAAATCCGGATGTGTCGTTGGGACAAAATGGAGCATCCAAAAATTATTGTAAGATTGACTTTTGCCCTCACTGTCCCGTTTTGCTCCGCTGTGCCATTTTGCCCCGGTCTCTGCGATATACCACTCGGGCAGAAGTGCGTTTTCACCTCGTATGAATTTCTGCCCTTGCACTCGCTCGGGCGTTAAACTTCACATTCGGTGAAAAAACGGACTTTCCTCCCTTCCAGCATTACGTATTATTTTTTTCATTAAAAAAAACACATATATATTTCGTATATTTTAACAGGTATTCGAATTACTGTGACAATTAAAAGTTTTATTATAGTTTCAATATACGACCGAATAAAAGTATAAGGTAAGTAAAATTAGCAACGTCATCCCCGCATGTACACACATGCCAACAGAGTCGGCCAGCACCATATGTTGCTTGTATGTAGTCTTAAAATTAATATATATTTACATATATTTAATATGCTGTCTGACGTATGTGGCTTTCTCGAAAAAGTTGATCGCCGTTTGTCCTCGCGAATTTTTTTCTCAAAGTAGATCAGAGCTGGGCAGTCCTTAAAGTACATGAGTATTTATTTAGTACTTAAAGTACGTACTTAAAGTATCAAAGTACTTTTCGCTACTTTATGTACTATTACTGAGCTAAGACCAAAGTACTTATACAATTTTGAGGATAGCTTCCTCTTTCAGAAAGCTATGCTCAAAATTGTAACTAAACGAATACAACGAAAATTATTTTACTCCCAGCCCAATATTTTCCATTTAATTCCCAAAAATACGATTTTTCGTGCATAAAATCGAGACCTTTCTCACTTTCGGCCACTGTACTAAATCCATACATCCTCGATTTAGTTGTTATACATCCAGCCGGCTTAGTCAAGTCGATTAGCCTGTTACCAAGGTTTCGAAACGAAGAGTTTGGACGTTTTGGAAAAATGCTGGCCCTGAACGGAGCCGTTTGACTTGAAAATTCATCTCTAAATTTCGTACTCGTCGAACTTCGCCTCTCCCAATTAAGACGAAAAACTACTTTGTACTTTGTATTTTATAAACGTATTTTAAGTACGGAAATTACTTTGTACTTAAAGCACTTGCGGTACTTAGTACTCAGTACTTAAATTACTTTTCGGTACTTTGCCCAGCTCCGAAGTAGATTAACGCCGTTTCTCACCCACTCGCTCTCTCGCTAAATGATTTTTCTTTTTTTTTTCTCAAGCGATCTCGCAATCGTGCGAACTTTACGTATTGTTCTTCTCTCTAATCGTGACAAAGCGAACGGATTAGCGACGCACTGGCCTTACGCTCTCTCACAGCGGTACAAAGAGAGAAAAATATATATTAAGAGCGAATGAAAGAAACTGCGCGGAAAAGAGCCATAGAAATAAACGCGCGGGGCTGAGAGACGGCGCTAAAGCTCTCAACGAGGAAAAACTATTCTCGTCACTTCAGATTACGCGAAAAGAATAACTCTCCTCTCGGTATATTCAAGTGACACGTCTCTTTGTTCGCGGCGTCGACGGCGTTCCTCCTTGTGGAAAAATGTTTCGCAGAGATATATATATATATATATATATATATATATATATATATATATATATACATAAACATGTATAATGTATATATATGTATATGTACGGGTGATATATTATCATATATCACCCGTTCCACAATTTCTGGACTCTTGTTGAAATAACAAAAGGATAGCGAGCAAAAAAAACTTCATTAGTTTCTGCACTTTTCCATTACCGCGTGAGCGATCGAGATTGACGATGAGAATAACAGATGTGAAAATTAATATCTGTACGCGCAAGAGCAATGTATATAGAGCCCTCTTTCTCTCTCTCCCGCATCGATCACGCTGGGGTGTACACAAAAAAAGAGACATCAAAAAACCAACGCAGTGATGAAATAGAGAAAACTAAAATAAATTTCGCGCAGCGATCATCGGAGTGAAGATTGCGAATGGAGTTAAAATTGAAAAAAAAAAAATAGAAATATAAAATCTATTGAGAAAAAACAAAAATAAAAAATGAAAAATTGTTGAAAAAATGAAAAAAAAAAGGACGAATGAAAAATGAAAAATATGTGCAGAGTACGTCGCTTGACCGAAAAACGTCAAACGACACCGAAGCCGAAGATCGCCGATAAACATTTTTTTTTTTTCATTTTACTTGTAGTTTGAAGTGCCCGAGATAAATACCATAAATACCGACGAGTCACCGAGTACTTTCCGCACCGAAAGTGGACGGCTTTATCTTATCTCATCCGCGTGCGAACGACCGTGGCGCAGTAGCGACGATGATCAATCGCCGACTCTCGAGTCCCGCGCTCATCAATCGCCGATAGTCATTAATTGATATGCGCGTCGAGCGGATTTCGATGATAATAATTTATCGGCTCCGGAATAAGCCGCGCCGAGAGCCGGACGCTTGCTCGTGTGTCGTGTGTGAAATCACGCGCAGTTAACTGCACCGACACAAAGGTAATTGGGAGCGAATCGTGCGGAGTGGCCGGAGGCTGAACGCCCACACGCACTTCGCACGCACTTGGGACGAGAATGGAAAAAAAAAAAAAAATAATACGTAACAAAAAAAATCGCTGTTCGCACAGTACGAGGTGTTTCCGGATCTCGGACGGAGCACTCCGTTCTCCAAACTCAGCGTGATTCGCGGTATAAATGTAGAGCGTTATGCGCGATGACCGAGGTTCATCGAATTACCGCACGCTTCGATACTCCGAATCGCCACCGCTCGTCCCGGTTTCGTGCGTATATTACGGAACGATGCGGTATCTCGTGCCGCACTCATATCAGCCCACCCGCCCGCCAGAGTGCACGTGCTCGCACTCTGAATAGCAGTAACGCGTCGAGCGGATGCTTTCGACTCGAATCGGTCACGTTTAATCGCATTTGCGACCAACCACGTGCTCCGTGTTTGAGGCGAATGCTCGATACACAACAATAGTTTAACACCCTCGATGTACTTCAATGTTCCGTGGAGGCGAGCGTATTAATGGCTGGCGCGTTGGTCGGCTACTTGGATGTCAAACGGAGTTTCGTCAATTGGCGGGTTACGATACATTCCTTTTTTTTTGTTTGTGGAAGGAAAATGACAACATGAATTAATGCAGCCACAAATAGCTGGCGGTAGACCGCAATTTTTTTGTTCTTTTCATTTTATGCATGCCGAATAATGATTCAGTTTATGTGCAGATGGTGGCTTCAGGAAATAAGGTTATCGATAACTTTAAATCGCTATTGAACAGGTTTATAGTTATTGAATAGCTTTATAGCTGTTAAATAGTTTTACAGTTATTGAATAACTTTGTAGCTCTTTATATCTATAAATAGCTACAATACTATTCAATAACTCCGTAACTTTATAGTCATTGAATAGGTTTATAGATCTCAATCGGTGTTCAATAACTTTGTAGCTACTTATAGCTATTTATACCTAATTGTAGCTATTTATAGCTGTTGAATAGCTTTGCAGTTTTGTATAGCTTCTGAATAGCTTTGTGGCTATGAAAGCTATTCAGTTTTCTTCCATCACCAAATATCTGTACATAAAACGATTTTTTTCCATATTGCTTCCGTTTCTCCGTATGGGTCAGTAAAAATAATCCGAATGCACGATTAGACAAAAACATAAGGTGCTTTGCTGATATGTGAAGATATGTGTACATTCATGCAGGGGTGGCATGCTATGATTATAAAGCTACTTCTTTCCCGTTCATAACTTTATCTTATACCTTATACCGCCACCTTTTATCGTTTTAAAAGTCGGGATCCTATCGTTTACCCCAGCGCAAATTTTGCCTCATTAACAAATACTGGATTTTATGCAATTTGTGCTGCGCACGTCCGCTCAACGCACTTACTTACTAATGTGGCACACGACGTTACAGTCGAACGTACGAAGCTCCAGTCAATCGGATGCACAAGGAGGGTCGGTTGCAAAAAGGCTCTTTGAATTAGACGATAATTAAACGACGTACTTTAATACAATTGATTCTTATATAATTGATTGTAATTGATCTTTTACTAAATTATGCACTGGTACATAGTAGCATAGCAACGGTTTAGTGAGATAATTTTAATTAATTATCCTCACGACACCCGAAGCAGTCGACCGTTCGACATAATTATTTCAGCGAAATTTTCCGCAGCCACTGAAGCGAGATAATGCTTATGGACTTCGCGCCCTTTAGATACTCCGCCTTTCAGTTATGGGAATTTTATTGCCGCACCAGAATTCGTAATTGCGAAAACAGAGAACGATTTTCGTGCCAGTTACCAAGCGTCAAAGCGTCTCTAATTGATTAAATAATTCTTTATTTTTTATAATTATCGGAATGTTGGTAAAGAACCAGCAAAAAAAAAAAAAAATACTAGACGACGGACGAGTGGCGCGAGGCTTCGTCTCCGCTCACCCGGACAAATATGGAATTTTAAAGCCGCCAGTCATTCTCAACGAGTAAAAAAAAAAGATCGGGAAAAATCAATCATTCTGCCGGTCTGTCATCGAGAGCCAGTCAGACTGGAGATCGACGTATTGATATTGAGCGATTAATTCCGGGTGGAAGTTTTCCCACAGAATTTCGTCGCGCCCAAAAAAAAAAAAAAAAAAAACTAACTGCAATAAAATCTAAAATCGTTAATTGATCAAAAGCGGAGCTCGAAGAGCGGAATTTGAGGAAAAAAAGGGCAAAGAGCTTTCATGGCTCGGAACGGAGTATTCTAAATTAAGTATACGCCGTCCCGCAGTGTGTATATATTAAACGGGGTAGGATCAAACTTAATTGGTTTTTTTTTTTTGGCCGCTCTTCGTTATGTATTATCCTTGGAAACCGGAGCTCGGAGATTCTAGCGTTTGAACGGATACACCGGGGGCGCGGAGGAAGGTATATATTCATGATCGCATGTAGGTACACCGTACACCGAGACTGTACAACACCAGAAGCGATCTCCACAATCTTCAGCAGGCTCGTTTTGGTGGGATAAGAACCCGTCTCCGTGCTATATCGCGGCGCTACTGTCTCTTGCCCTCGGCTATATTCCAAAGGGCTATGGAAAATTGCAGCTGTCGTCGTATCGCCACGTACAAACTTTAGAATCTTCAGCTCTCGCACGCCATTATTATTGTTGTTGTTATTATTATTATTATTATTATTATTATTATTATTATTATTATTATTATTATTATTATTATTATTATTATTATTATTATTATTATTATTATTATTATTATTATTATTATTATTATTATTATTATTATTATTATTATTATTATTATTATTATTATTATTATGCAGGGCAAAATACTCGGGTAGGGACGTCGGGTTTATTCTATGAGCAACGATGTCGCACCAATAATATCAGAAATTCTGTCAGAATTCAGAATTATCAGACGTTGAAATGAATTCGTAAAATTGAATTATACAGGTGCATCCTTCGAAGTCTTTAACAAATACGGTCGTACTTGAATACGAGTAGACAGTAAACAAAATGTTTGTACTTTGTACGACAAGTTAATGTCGACAAACGTCGACAATTTTTTATGTGCTCATTTTCCGGTCGCGCAATCCGGCTCTCGTTTTACAGGCCAATGTGTTTTGCAACATTTGTAACATTTTACGAAAATGTACACTGTGAAAGTAAATTTAATGTACTTTATGAAAAAAGTTTCCTATAGAGTTCGTTAATTTTCGAAGAAAACGTTTTTACAGTGTATTATTCTGAGCTGTAAATCAGAATCTATTGTAAACTGGTAGTAAAAGGAGCAATCCGAGAAGCAAAATAAATTTGAACAAAAATTAAGATATTATTATTATTATTATTCTTAAATGAGTATAAACAGCCTGACAATCCGCTGATGGTTCTTAAATTAGAATTTTTACAAATACGTATACTAATCACAGGTTAAGTGGATTAAATTTAGTTTTTCTACCGTCCACACTCACGTCGACTTTTTTCCGATTACGGAGTTGTTCACGGATTTTTCACTATTTTATTGTCAGATAATCTATGCTGTTGCCAGTCCGGAATTTTTTTCGTGCATTCGAAAAGAATCGAAAATCGACGATAAGAGGAATATTCTTTCGGACTTTCGTCTGCATCGTCGTGTGCCACAGATATTAAAAAAAAAAAAAAAAAAAACCTTGTTCTATCGGTCGTCTATTTGACATACAGCTGCAGCTTTTCCCTTTGCTCGCTCACCCAGTCGCTCGATTCAGCTCACTGTTTACTGCACGTATTTTTCACACGCTCGATAAAGCTCGTGGTATTGCTCTGCCGACTCTGTTACATGAGTTTTTACCTTGGGATTGAGGTCGCTTCCCTGTTGCATTAGCGTTCCGACAGTAAACCAGAAGCTGTTGGCCAGGGTAAACTCGTTGTACGTTCTCGGCAAGGGGATGTCGTCGCTGTCCGGTTCCAAGGCGCTGACGTGACCGCCCTGATAGCCCCCGCCAAGTGGTGCATAATCATAATGACAATTACACGGGCTGAACTTCCAATCGCGTCGCGATTCGCCATAAAATTCATCATCGTATCGAATATCGACAGAAAAGCCAACACAACTGCGTCGATCGGACACGTTAAACGCAATTGAACCCTTTTTGCTTTCTCATAGAGGAAACTTTGTTTTGGTGAAATAAAAACATTGTCGAGGTTTTAATGAAAACGTCTTTGCCATGTTCCAAAATATCGAAATATCGTATTTAGAAAAAAGGTCCGGAAGTATGTGTGTGTGAATCAGACGCGAAAGACTCAAATCGCCATAAGTCGACGATGCGTCAATCGATCAAGCTGAAATTTCACATATAGCATGTGTGGTTAATAGTCGTCCATGTGTTTTTATTTCTTTTTTTCAAAATTTCATTTAAGGATGTGCAATTTTTTTTTGTGCACTGTTTTTAATGCCTTCGAAAATGTTTGTTCGCACTCTAACGTTTACAATTTTTTAGTTATCTGGCTAAAAACGTGTACAGAGACGGAATATGATCGCCAGATGATTCCTATTAAATTTTAGGAGAATCGATCGAACCGTTTAAATTTTATGTCATTTTACATTTTTTTTAATTTTTATGTGAAATAAGTACTGTATTTTAGACGAATTTTTCGTGCTATACATTCATCTGTGAATAAAATAAGTCGTAGATTCGCGATCAGCGTGGAAAAATACATTAATTATAGATCCGCAGCGACCGGCAATGAAAAAAGTATAGCGGAAATTTTTATAGCCGATGTTGTAAAAATTGCGTGATTTTGCGTATTTTCAAAGGGCGAGATCTTTGGTTTCCGATGGCATCGCTGAAAAACTCAAGTGCCTATTATGTTCTCAGGGTTCGAAATAAAAGCCAAATAAAGTATCATTTGGATTTCTTTAGTAAAAATCGAAAGTGCTAAAAAAATGCATGAACACATTCTTCCATGGGTTTTTTCGCGCCGAGCACAGATCCGATAAGGTGAAGCGCGACGTTGGTGTATTTTTTTCGCCCTGAAACTAAATCAGCTGGCCGTTTTGCATAAAAGTCAAACACGACGTCGACGTTGAAAAAAGTTAAAAATTGAAATTCTCATGGCCCTTCCTCGTGAAAGGTGAATTTTCACATCGTTTCCTCATAAATAGTTGAAAATCGATATTTTCATACCGCTTTTTCATAATGTTCCTTTACTAATGTTTATGAGAAAGCCAAAAATACAAAAAAATGCTTTCTCATTGCGAATAAAGGAACATCGTAAAAAAGCTATATGCAAAATTTCAATTTTCGCCTTTTACAAGGAAACGATATGAAAATTTCAATTTTCATCTTGCATAACGAAACGATATGTAAATTTCAAATTTCAACTTCTAGAAGGAAGGTCTCGAAAAATAAAAATTTTAAACTATTATCAGAGAGCGCTATGAAAATTTCAATTATTTTTTCTTAATCTCCGATCAGTCTTATTTTCCATCGCTGCGACAGACGATTTGTCTCTAATAACGGAACAAATGCCGGCGCAACATGCGCGAATGACTATCCTCTTTCCGCCGCGTCAAAAAACAAATCGCAGTCGGGAACGAATCTGCTGCATAGCAGAAAAAAAAGAGAAAAAAAAGGAGAGACTAGAAAAAAACCTACGGAGAAGTAAGAGAATGGTGGATTGCTCGAAACCCGCCTTTCCCGGGAAGCCCGCGACACCGGTGTACATTGTATCCCGGGGACGGGTCTACATCCCATTCATCACACTTTTATGGAAATTTATGGAAATAGACGTTATACCGTGTGCGTAAAGCTCGCGGGGGCTTTCGGAAGTGAGTGTGTGTGTGTGTGTGTGTTTCAGCTTCCAGTCAGCTAGGCTGCCTAACACCGTGGGCTTTCACTCGAGAGAGGACTGGATGAGCAAAACTGTTTACCAGCCGTGTCGGCTATCCGAACGGTATAAAACGAGAATTAAATGGAAAGAAACGATGATACGAGCGACGGCGGAGATGGATATAGAAGCCCGGGCTTGAACGCGAGTGGATATAGTCGCAAAAAATTGTTATCCAATAATCGAGATCGACCCGGCAGAAGACGCCTATATTTTGATAAAATATCTCGCCGATCGACGCTGAAGTGCACGCTTAAGTTTATTTTATCAACTCCCGACTGCCCGCTAGGGCAAAAAGACGCGAGTTATGCGTTTCGCATGGGGCCCCCCTGATTTTGCGTTCTCGTTGTCTCCGGTGTTTGTCAGAATGGCGCAATGTCTCTCGACAGAATTTGGCACAGTAGTTCTGTGTACGTGGGAGGGCGTTCGCAGCAAAGGAATAAGAAAATAAATGTGAAATGGCTGAGATAATTAACTTCGAAAAAACGGGCAAAACCTTATTCAGATATATCGACAAGTACCTGCCATTATCTACAATTTGCGATTGTTTGTCGTCTGCTATAAAAATGCTGTAGCTGTGTGCTGTTCTATAGTGCATTAAATTCACTCTATGTGTAGTATAACCTCGAATACGCGTCGAGCTGTATTTATGATAATTTGTTATATATATATATATATATATATATATATATATATATATATATATAAATATGTATATAAGTTGTTGACGCGTGTTTAAAAAAATTATGATTCGTTTTTATTTATTTATTTATAATCATAGTGTTATCGTGTTTTGGTTATGTTATTATTATATTTTAAAATGGATGAAAAAAAATGTTACAAAAATATTTTAAAAAACTCCCAATTGCAAAAAGAGTTTAATAATTTAATGGAATTATACGGTTCGACAGTTCTAACTCGATGACCGTAGTTATTTGCAAAGTGACATATGTCAGTGATATCATTTTATAAATATTGTATCTCCCACACAGTAAAAAATAATTTCGTAAAATCAGAATACGAAGTTTCGTGAAAATAATTTTGTTAAATAAGTGACAAACTCGTTTGTTAAGGTTTGACTATGCGTACCTGTCCTTTCACTTCCCATGTCATTAACAATTTTAGATTCTACTTTCTTTTTGTAAAACTAGGAACCAGATGGTGGAATCGGAAAATTAACAAATAAAAAATTGTGGACGTTTGTGGACAATAAGTTGTTGTAAAAACTACAAATATTTTTTTGCTGCGCAGGTACAATTTTCTGATATTGTGTTTCTCCGATGAGATTTTATATGTGTCATTGTCCCAATTAATTTTTTTTTCCTTCTTTTTTCTTTTTTTTTTTTTTGCGATCTTGTTGCAACGATCTGACAATCCAGACCGGAATTGTCTGCGTTGCAGGTCTCTGTCGATATTCGATATCGATTGATCTGATTTATTGACGTTTTTTGTTAATTTTTATATATATATATATTTTTTTTTGCGACCTTGTTGCACCGATCTGACAATCCAGACCGGAATTGTCTGCGTTGCAGCTCTCTGTCGATATTCGATATCGATTGATCTGATTTATTGACGTTTTTTGTTAATTTTGTATAGCTTTTTTTTCGCACCGGCCCGGCGGGAGCCTACCTGCAAAGGACATTTGCAGCTCGGACACGGCGATGGTTCGCCCCACTCGTACGGTGAGAAACGCGCCACTATCCATATCGTCAGCGAGACTATCACGTAAGCGCCCAGCATCGACAGCCATATCTCCACCGCGAGGGGATTCATGAACGAGAAGAGTCGAGAGGGCACGCGGCCTGATACCTGAAGCAGCCACATGTTTCTTTTTTTCTACCTTCATTTTCATTTTTGTTTTTTTCTTCAATTTTCCGCGCGGTAAATAAAACGGTGCACGGTTTTGCGCACCGTCCCGCCGTCTCGCTCTCTCCGTCGCTCTGTTTATCATCCTCAGAGGCCCGTTGACGGCGCTTCGAGGCGCGAGACCGATTACAGAAACGGGACAATGCCGGAAGTGGGACGCGGGACTTGGAGTTTACTATGAACATTTATAGCGAGAATTGAAAAAAAGAAAATTTGAAAAAAAAAAGAACGTATATGAAGAAAACGGTTGCAGACAAAAAAAAAAATAATGGAGAATAACGCAAAGAGACCATGAATCCATGTATGCATGCGTAAACGAGGATCGCCACAGACGATGACGAGGATGTACCTTCGGATTGAGCCCGCTCCCCTGTCTGAGAAAAGTTCCTGTGATGAACCAGAAGCTGTTGCTCACGCTAAATTGATTCTCGACGACTTCGCTCTCGGCCAGACACGGGTGTGGATTGTTCCACTCGTACGGACTGAAGCGGGCCATTACGAAGAGGGTGAAACTGACGAGCATGTAAGCCGCCAGTACGTACAGCCATATCTCGACGGCGAGGGGGTTCATGAAGGAGAAGAGACGAGTCGGTTGGCTGGACGGTACCTAAATTATGTTAGGCTACAATTTTAATTAAAACGACCTCGCGCAAAGGCCCTTGAGACTTAAGGGCGCTGAAAACGAATCATACTTTCGGTAAAAACATTTTCATTTTTTTTTTTTGTTTTCCCCGCTGCTTGCCCCGTTTTCCCACTCGTCCGCACTGGCCAGACGGAACCGCATTGCGGTAAGGATTTTATACTTGCAGACGCGCTACGTTTACCCGAAATATCGTATTACTTCCACGTTGGTGAGAAATTTAACTTTTTGAATTCAACATTTTTTTTTTTTTTTCGGGATTTTTCTTTTGTTTTGGGTTTGAGACGACTACGAGTAGATCAATGCTCACTTCAGACTCACCTTGAACAATATGCCGATGCCGAGGTTCATGAACGGCTTCGTGAAGTCTATTACGCTCTCCCGCGCGTAATTTATCGTCATCGATGCGACCGCGAGGTCCGCCCGCTGAAAATTAAGATCACAGAGGCATGTCTAATGTTATTATCATTTAATTGAGGCGATTTTACCTATTGAGAAATGTAGATCGGACAACTTCATAGTATAGTTTTGTATAGTCTTTAAAGGATAGTAAAAAATTATTGCATTATTTACCCCAATTTTTATTTTACAAAAAAAAAAAAAGCGTGCAAAGTGATTGCCACAATTACTTCCTCATGTTTTACGTTTTTGGCTTCCTCGTAAGGAAGCAAAAAATGAATGCTCTGCTAAACGGAAGTGCAAATTTGTCTATCATTTTATTAATGTTTCGCTTTAATTTTAATGTAAGACGCCTGGTTGTCATTAATGTTAATTCGAGGCGTTTATTGGCCGAAGAAAAATCATCGCCTTGACATACCCCGAGGGAGGCCCGTTTTGTGTCACTTTTTCCATTTCCCGGGGAACATCCGAGAAACCCGTGTTATTCATGAATCTACCTCTGGTAGAGCGATCCGTTCGTGCTGGTTTCGCTAGGATCGGGGGCTGCATAAAATATTCAGAGCAATCATCCTTGTCGCGAGGCGATTCGCGGACGAAAGAAAAGAAAACCCCACTCCGAAGTTTCGAAACCGTGAATCCACGGAGAGTGAATGCGGATGCATACCGCCTTGCCACTACTCAGCCGGTTACCGGGGATAAAACCGAGCTCGCGCGCTGGGCGAACTGAACAGGACGGAGACGACTTGGTGGCGTGTCGCCGTTAAAAATTCATGCCGCTATTTTGCAAGGCAAACGTTTGCTGAAACTGCAACATCTCCAAGAGAGTTTGATGGGGCGAGGGAGAGTTGCGGCTTCCTTTACACTAGCCTATATCTATACACGTGGGTGTACTTTATACCTGATGTATGCTATATCTATATAACATAGATCTTGGAACGCACATCGTGAGAACTCATCGCGGGCTGCGCCGCTATCGCGACACTCTGCTACTCGAACGAAAACCGGTGGCTCGCCTAGCTTAGTCAAAAATCCGTTGCCATTATCTTTCGTCGAACGAAAAATGGACTTGGTATATCTATAAAGTTCCCACTTTTTAGGGGGAACTTTATAATTTATAGAATGGGAATTAAAAAAAAAATAATGAATAATGTCTTATATGTGAAAATGTGTTTACCTGATTTACTCGACAAGAGTCGATGCATCGGCTCGAAAACTATGTAATTTCTTGAAATAGTCAAAAATGCAATCAGTAAATGCATATTACAAAAATGCACATTGAATTAATCGATTTTTCAATTAAAAATAGTTTCAACTTTGATGAAAATTGCACGAGGGAGAGCTGCGGCTTATTTTACAATCGCCTATATCTGTACACCTGTGAAACGGGTGCACTTTATACCCGATATTTGCTATATCTATGTAACGTAGGTCTGGAACGCATATCGCGAGAACTTGTCGCGGGACGCTCCGCTATCGCGACACTCTGCTACGGGAACGAAAACCGGTGACTCGGGTCACTTAGTCGAAAGTCCGTTGCCGTTATCTATCATCGAACAAAAAATGGATTTGATAAATGGATAATTTTTTTTTTTATTGAAACTTTTTTTTATTAATAATTGACATTGGAAAATAAAAATCAATAATAACATTGAATAATGGTTTACTATATGAGGAAATGTTTTTGACCTGATTTACCCGATAACGGTCAACGCATCGCCTCGAGAGCCACACAATTTTTTGAAATTGTCTCAAACGCAATCACGACTTACTGTCACAAGCTATTGTATAGCTGTCTGAAGTTGAGCCTGCCCCGGCGAAGTTAATTTCCTCAGTGAATCGCTACCAGTGACTTGATTCAGTTATTCGTTTCCGCGGCTTTCCTATTCGTAAACATAGGCCCGGTTCGGAAACTTGATGAACCATGAAAAAGTGAATCTTCCTAAGAATTTTTAGACGACCAATATTTTCTGAGATATACTGACGTAAAAAAAAATGTAAATTCTGAACGATGCACTTTAAAAATCTAAAAAAAAATCACCGAAGTCCGTCTCAAGTAGTACAACAAGCTGGCAAATTAAAAAAAAAAAACAACCGAAAAGTCAGCCCAAAAAAAATCGCCCGGTTCATAAAGAATGCCTCGTATATTGAATCGATTATTTTTTCATTGTTTCTTTTTATTCGTACACGTCACCGTGAAGAACGTTACCAACGATTCTGGCGCAATAGACGGCGACGAGTGCGCCGAGTAGTTTCTCGTTTGTTCATGATGCATCAGTTGCAACGAACCGAAGCGGGGAGAAACGAGATGAGTGCCGCACCAAGTTTCTCGACTACGTGCGAACGAACCGACGAGAGGCTAGCGGCGTTCGTATAGCTCCACTGTGGGATGAGCCGGTCCTTGTTCAAACTCCATACACAGCCCAGTCGCGGAGTTTGAAGTTTCCAATGGCTCGTTCATTCTGCCAATTAAGCCGAACGAGCGCGGGCTTGGAGTATCCAATTTTGTATCGCGCATTATCAATTTGGCACAGCATGATCATGGGCTTTATCCCGAAGCTCCTCGAACACGAGGCTCGTCGGAGTCTATCGATTCGGTGGGGTAATACAAATTTGAACTTTTGCCAATAAAACGTCATCGCAAGTATTTTTTTTTTAAGTCTAACATCGAGTCATGTTTTGGCTTTTTAATGGAATCAAGAAGAGTCGATCGAACGTATAAAAATTATTATTATTATTTTTGTTGAATCTATGGACATTTTTTTGGCTGTCGCAGCACATTTTTACCAGCTAGAAAAAAAAAAGATGATCGAGAATCCATATTTTATTAGGGTAGTTGAGCGCTTCACACCAGTCAAATGAGTAATTTTTCAAGTCATTTATACAAACTTGTGCGCATCAATTGATTATAGTGATGGTCATTAATATTGCAGCAAATGTCTTTAACCTATCAAAACATTAATTGCAACGAATTTCAAAAATGTTAAATGGTTTGTGCTAATTTTCGAAAAGATACATATTCGTTTAGTTTTTTCACAGAATAACCCGTAATTATTGCTCGATTTTGAGGTATTGCGGCTCATTCTCTTCCGAAAAAGATGCTCTACGAATTCACCGTCTAGATATTCGATAGTATATTCCGTTTAAAAATGACAAGCTATTTTCAAAACGTCGACGAAATTCCTTCACAAACTGTTATTTTGAAAGGGAGAACACTATCAAATATCTGAACGGTGGATTCGTAGAGCATATTTTAAGGAAGAGAATGAGCGCTATTAAATGAAAATCGAGTAAGAATTGCGGATTATTATCTGAAAAAAACCGACCAAATATATATCTTTTCGAAAAATAGCACAAACCCGTTAATATTGTTGCAAATCCATAGCAATTAATATCTGTCTAGCTTAAGATCATCGGCCGTAATACAAATAACCATCACTATAATCAATAGATGCCTAAAAGTTAGTATAAACGACTTAAAAAATACGACACTCATTCGACGAGTGTCAAGCGCTTCAACCCTTTTAAAGTAACAAAACTATTTTCCTCGTTCCCCATCAAGTTCGATAGTATTTTTTTTTTTGAGATGGCAGAGACGTGGAATACGTCGGTTTGTATCGACCGAACGCTGCAGAATTTCAAAGTTCCGCTTCGAACCTTCCCGCAGCACGATGCACGAGTGGCCTGAATGTACGCCCTCGAGCATTGCATAACGAACGCCGCGCTGCCCCGAGTATATCCGGAGATTGGGTATTGAGTTCCCATTATGTTATTCGAGCCGGGGTCTAAAACCCGTGGACTTCTCGGGTAGAGACGGATCGACAAGTAATTTCAATATCTTCTCCGCCGCGTCAGGCTGTCGTTCGAGGGGGAGGGGGGGGGGGATACGAGGGCTATATTAAATCCTAGTAAAAATATAATCTCGGTGCCGGTAACGGATTTTTACACCAGATGGATTTTTATTACAAATCGTTTTGAAATTCAAATAACGTTCGCGAAGTATAGGTGTACGAAATATATGACCGCTGTATGCATGTTATATATTCCGGCAGATGGCAACATCTGTAAGTAGTAATTCTATTCGAATATAAATTGCGAGCTCGAGTTTCTCGGCACTTTGAAATTGGCCGCGACCTTTCTTTTTGTTTTTTCGTCAAGTATCGCGACGATTTTATATTAAAACTTTGGGTGCGATTTCCATTTGAGCGTTACCTTCTCCATGAGCTCCCGGACAATGCCGTTCCACTCCTTGGTCTCGGGATCGTAGACACCGTACATGTGATCGGGAACCAGACGTATGGCGTATTGAAAGCCAACTTGTGCGGCTATCCACTTGAGCAGGTCGATGCAGAAACCCTCGAATCGCGCATTTCCAGTAAGATTCTTGTCGTCTCTCACCATTACGTACGGCTTTTCCTGAAAACGAAAATATTGGGGAATGAGCAACGTTACTTCCTGCATTAGTACACCTGGCTCGTTCAGTGATTTTTTTTTTTTTTTTTGCAGTACGTCGTTTTTTTGGGCAGTACGTCGTTTCTACAGAGCCCAAATCTACACATCACCGACTCTACGCTGTTAATAATTTATGTTTGAAAATTCATAAAATGTATATGAAGTTTTATGCATATACTGTATATGAAATTTCATTGACACGTGTAGAGTTTTGCCGTGAAGAGTTTTACCTGAGTAGCGTATTGGGATCCTAAATTTAAAGCGTCTACAATTTTACTGTGTAGGGTTAGAGCACAAAAAAATCCGTGTGCAAAGTTTCAATATGTGTATAGATAGGTTTGTGTAGAGTCGAGTATTGTGTACAGTCGCGGCTGTGCACAGTTCAGTCGCGTGTAGAATTGCTGTTGTGTAGAGTTGGTGGTGTAGAGTCGGTGATGTGTGGAATTGAGCTCTGTGGAAATGACGACCTGTCGATTTTTGGATTTAAAATGTCGGTTCTTCTTATGTTATGAATCACTGCGTAATGGATCAAAAGAAATTTTCCTCACAAGAATTCCGAGATATTCGAGCTGTTTACAGAATTTAAAAAAAATACAGAAAAATAAATTTATCTTTCCGATAAGCTCGACAAAATATTGACAAAATGGTCTGATTAATTAATATCGCAGACAGCGGCGCAATCGGGGAGAGGGAGAGAGAGAGCTCGTTAGGAGCTAAGATAAACAATTCCATCAGTGACCAGCGAAGCTCCGCATAGCATTGAAAATGACCGAAGATTTGTCAAAAATAGTATTCAAAAGTTTTATGTGTTAATAAACTAAAACAAGTATCATTTTATTATCTGTGACCATTTTTTTAATAATAAACGCCGAACATAAGCACTGTTGGAAATGACCCGATTAGTGTCCTACAATTATGTCATACAGTGTATGTAGTGACGTATCTGAGGCCTAATCACAATCACTAACCTACGTCAGCTCTCATCTGTGTTCGATCAGTGACCAACGATAAAGCTGCTGGCACATAAAACAACATTTGCCGTTTTCCGTCACACATACGAGACGATCGGACCAGATCGGACAGCAATGCGCGAGCATCAGCCAATCACGGCTGTGTGTGGATACGGCATGGTCCGTCTGTGTTCCGTACGCTGAGAGAAGGATCTAGTAAAAATTACCAATCATCTGTGAAAAATTACCATAGCACATAGTAGTACGGCGCCAGCGCGCCGCCTATGACAGAAAGTCTGAAATATCCAAGAATTTTTACTATAATATCTAAGAAAAATTCTTATAAATCCGGTACTTCCTACCATAGGTGGTGTTCTAACGCTCTACTATTCTACTATGTGCTATGGTAATGTTTCTTAGATGATTGCTCATTTTTAATATATCCGTCTCTCAGTGTACGTAGCTTTATGTGCGAGCAGCTTTACTCATCAAGCTGTTCGCACATAAAACTACGTACGGAACACGGACGGTCCGTGCCGTATCTACACACAGCAGTGATTGGCTTGATGCTCGCGTATTAGTGTCCGATTTGGTCCGATCCACTCGTCTGCCCTTGGCTAAAGTTCCTATTAATTACCATTAAAAAATCCCATTGATTACCATTATGGGGTTTTGCCAATGGTATCATTCCCATTTGTATTACCATTTAATATACCATTCAATATGCCATTCAGTTTCCCGTTCGTTGTATGGTATTTTCAGCCCGCTGGCATTCCCATTCGCGGAAAAATATGCTATATATAATTGTCCACTTTTCTACAGTGTCTAAATATGTATCAAATAAAAAAACTGTAATGCTCCCGAAAAATGTCTCTTATTGTTCATAAATAATTTCGGTCCTTAAGTTCATAGCTACGATTGTGGATTCATTATCGCTTAGACCATTTAAGTGATTCCCTAGTGTTTGTCGACTCGATTCTTATTCGTCGTCAATTATAAATATATTAGACGTGCCATTAAAGATTCCCTAGCTATTGACCATTCGATTCAGTTCCCCTTTATTCCCAATGGTAAGAAATACCATTTCAGCTGTTCCAGTTATGCTCCAATGGACTACCATTAATAACGAATGGGAAAAAGTACCAATCAAACTTTCCCACGAAATTGTCATTGGTCTCCTATTGGTAACGAATTGGAAAACGTACCATTTAAAGTTTCCCACTGCTTTGTCAGTGGAGTCCCATTAAGAATAAATGGTAGAAAGTATCGTTTCAGTGTTTCCCATGAATTTTATTACCATTAAACGTCCAATGGAAAAATTTGTCAAGGGTGTGTGACGGAAAACGGCAAACGTTGTTTTATGTGCGAGCATCTTCAGAGTGCTCATCGGGATGACTGAAATATGCGGACGGTAATGGGAGCATCCGGCGTCTTTACACATTTTATTCTGACTCACGGATTTTCCGGTGAAATTGTAATTTCTCATTATTTTCTCGCGCAAAACTGTTTCAATTGACCCTTAACCGTACAGTACAGCTTGGATTAATAATTTTATTCGCTTCTGATCAAGAAAACTAAGCGATTTCAGAAATGTAACCGCTTAACGAAACTTACACGAGAATGGCCTGCGCGAGATGGTTGGCGGGTTGACAGACAAAACTCTGAAAGCCGATGATTTTACAACATTTTATGATATTTTTTTAACTAACACTTTTTGAAAGTCGACGGTTTTGTGACATTTTCTCCCGATGTTTATTTAATCACATGTCGCTTGTGCACAAAGTATGTGCAAAAAAAAAGTGCGTATGCGGGACACAAATGGAAATTTCTATTATAGATAATGTGATTAACGGAGATTAATTGGGCTCATGTCAATAATTGGGCCGATCGGCTTAAGCGCTCGCCTACGACAAAAAATATTTTCGAAATAGTCTCACGATACTGATTCAAGGTGTAACCGATGCAATCATTTCCATTATCATAAGACAGATAACCGAACAGCGAGAATCGTCAAGATAAGTGGATCGGTCCCATATCGGGACTCTCGACCGATAGGAGTTAAAAAAAGAAAACTCGTTTTTATCATCGACTGAAATTTCGGGATAAAAAGACCTGCAAATACACTGCAATGTTATTCATCAGCCGCGTTTGAAGACGTTCGGTTCGTGCGCGTCGTGAACAATTTTATTTCGAGCCAAGACAGCGATAGAGCAATGAAATTCCTGCTTGTGCTGTTCGTCGCGGTGACGATTCTCGCCACGGGTAAGTGCAATTTCGACAAGTTTTATCTTCAACACTGTCTTCATCATTTAATCAGTGACAAAAATTGTTGTTTCGAATGAAAAATCATTGAAATTTAAACTCTCACTTGATCAACAAATTGCCCGGCAAGTTGCCCGAACCGATTATACAAGACTACCAATAATGCCAATAATTATTTTTATAATTATAATTATTGATAATAATTATTTTTTAAAGAGTAACAGTCGATTATGGTAAAAAGGAAAAAATTGTGGATTAAACCGGTTGGCTTCAGTACCGTAAAAAAATGCTATCAAGAGATTAATGGGAGAATAAACGTGACCTCACAACATTCGACAAGAACCGTTGCTTTATCAATACCTTGACGAAAATTGAGAAAAGAGGCTGTGAGAAAAATCGCTCCGCCAAACGAAAGACCATTGAAATTTAAACTTTCACTCGACCAACAAATTGCCCATCCCTTACATCCATGTAATGTGTAACACCGAATACGACTATTCCACATTTTATTTCAGGAGAAGCATTGAAATGTTACGTGTGCACTTCGCTGCTATCGGGCTGCGACAATCCATTCGATAAATCGACGGATGCGGTTAGAGAGGTGACGTGTCCGGGGCAGTATCATGCTTGCAGTAAATTCGCCGCAACAGCAGGTGAGATTGCGACGCCGAATAATTTTTTTTTTTTTTTTTTCTATGACCATCCAAAAGTAAGATGAACGGCCCAATTACTGACTCTACTCACATGAGCTCCGCATGTCATTGGAAATGATAGAAAATTGTTAAAAACAGTGGAGTTATTGAAATACCTGGTGTTACAGAAAAGTCTTTATTAGCTAAACCAAGTATTATTTCATTGTTTTTGAGCATTTTTTTTAATGACAAACTCGAAATATACAAACTGTTGTAAATGACCCGATTAGTGTCCTACCATATTGTCATATGCCCATATAGTTACCTAGCCAGGGCCCAATCACTGACCTACACCGTCTTGCAACTCTGCTCGATTAGTGACTTGGAAAATAATAATATTTTGACCTAAATTGACAAAAAAATCGTGTCACAGGGAAAATGGTAGATTATTAATAATCCTGCTAATTCACATTATTATTAACGTTGTACGAAAATCATGCATTTCAATAACTAATTTAGTTAAATTCTGCTAAAAAAACATACATAAGGCAATAAAAACATAATTAACTGAAATATCCGGACACTAATGGGAGTATACGATGTCCTTGCAGACTTAATACTGTCCCATGTATTTTCCGGTGAAATTGCAATTTCTAATTTTTTTTCTATAGCTTTGTAGCAATGAAAATTCTTAATTCAATTAATACAATTTAAGTGCTCAGTTTCATCGTAATCGGAATTTCATTGTTCGAATATCCAATTCACAAGAATTATTCGAAATATTCGAATTTTTTTTAATTATTCAAGTTTCTCAATATTCAATTCAAATTTTGAACTGAATATCAGTATTCATTTCGATTCAAACGCTATTCGCACACCCCTATTACACACTCTTATTTGTTAATAGGCACAATCCTATTTATTAACAGGATTTTTATCGCAGATAATATGATTAACGGACAGTAATTGGACCACGGTCAGTAATTGGGCCGTTCACCTTAATTCATCCTCGATACATCGTCGGAAATCATTAATTCATCGTGAAACTTTTTTTAAGGCGGATACGACATGGTGGCACGTGGCTGTGCGTTAAACTCAGCGACCTGCACCGAAGCTACCCATGACGGACGGGCCTGCTATTCTTGCGACACGGATCTCTGCAACGGCGTGAGCGCGACCGGTGCTGCTCTTTCAATGCTGATGGCTGTCGCCGTGCCGCTCGTATTTAGAAATTTCTACTGACAGTAAATTACCGAAGGATTTTCTGTAGACCTTCCCTAACATGCTGTCAGAATAAGGTAACAATCGAAGACGAAAATCTCCGTCGAAGCGTCTCGCCTCAAGGATTCAAATCGAAAGCCCCGACTCGTCGTGGCAGAGCCGATTTTTGCGGATATGTTGTTTAATGAAATAAAACCGAATTTTTTTTTATCGTTATATTTAATCGCCCGAATCCAAATCGAGGATTTATTCGACCGGCGACACGCAAGGTAAGGATTCCTCAAGTTCGCAGTCCTGCAGTGATTTGAGGTAGTACACAATAACAAAAATGTGTACTTTTTACAACAAACTATTGTCCACAAATTTTTATTTTTTAATTTTCTACTTTTACAAATAAAAGTACAAACTAAAATTGTCATTAATACATGAAATAAAAGGACAGTTTCGTATATTCAAATAAGTGACAAACAAGTTTGTCACTTATTTAACAAAATCATTTTTTTTACGAAATTTTGCATTCCGATTTTACGAAATTATTTTTTCGTAAAATCCTGAAATCTTTGGAAATTACGTTTTTTTCGGAGCTTAAGCATAGAAAAAATGCGGTTTTCAAAGATTACAGAAAATTCTGAAAAAAATTCATACGTATTCAGTAAAATAAAGGAATAATCTTTATGAAGGAAAATCTTTAAGTTGCCGGATAATTTCTTGAACAATAATTTTTATCTTCAATTTGTTAATGACAAATTGGAATTATTATTTCACAAAAACGATCTTTGCGTCACCACCCATACACATGATTTTTTTTTTCAGATTTTAATCCCATCGAGAAGTGTTTGAAATTTTCTCCGAGACTCAAGTTTGGCGGGACTGTACCGCAAGTACTACCTTAACTCTTAGCATCGCGTCGGTACTTTGACGGGTATTAATTAACGATCCAATTAATTATAGCTCGCACATGTAACCATCCGAAAAGTCGTGAGCGTCGGGCTGACGACGGGAGCACGAAAGCGTAAGTGTGAAAAAATAGGTCAGTCACATAACGAACGAAAACCACCGGCATTGGTTCTCTTTTTTTTCGTGAAAATAAAATTGCGTCGTTGCTCAATCTACACGGAGCATGCAGCTGCGATTGGGCAATTAATGTTTTTTTTTTTTTTTTTATGTTGAATTCAATGATCGACTTATTAAGTAACTAAATTATTTAATTATTCAATTATTGACATTTAGATTTGTTAGCATTCTTTTTGTTTTCTCATTGATGAATTTCGGCGTAGCATTGCCGCCTGCGTGTCATTGGAAATAACTCCGCGCTACATTACTTCCTGCATGTAATGGAAATATCTCAGTGCAACGTAAATACTTAACGAGCACTCTAAGGTATCGCGCGTTGAGAATATTGTTTTCGTCGTATTATTCGACACTTACCTCCCTCGTCATAACGACCAGCGTAATGTTCGCTGCGGTCGTCTCGTAGAAGGCCCCCACGTCGGTAACATTAACTCCACTTCCGGGCTTCCATTCGCCGACCTTAACGAGCTCCTCCTTCTTCAGCTTCAAGAGATCCAGCTTGAAATTGTTTCTCTTTCCCTCGTTGAATTCTATGTGGCCGGTTAGTCCGTGCAGGCCGGCCTGAAGCAGATCAAACAAAATTTGGTTAAACAAAAATCAACTCTAACCATTGCAATCCTTCCCATTCTGCATCGCTTAATTAATCGTAACAGAGAAGTAATTAATCCATTTTATTCTGGTTGCACATTATTTTGTGCTACATTTAAAAAAAAAAGGAAAAAATCTGCTACAATATCACGAAAAAGCTATGCGCGAAATTGTAATAAATGGAATTGTAATAAATCTATGTGGCCGATTAGTCCGTGCAGGCCGCCTGAAGCAGATCAAACAAAATTTGGTTAAACAAAAATCAACTCTAACCATTGCAATCCTTCCCATTCTGCATCGCTTAATTAATCGTTACAGAGAAGTAATTAATCCATTTTATTCTGGTTGCACATTATTTTGTGCTACATTTAAAAAAAAAGGAAAAAATCTGCTACAATATCACGAAAAAGCTATGTGCGAAATTGTAATAAATGGAATTGTAATAAATCTATGTGGCCGGTTAGTCCGTGCAGGCCGGCCTGAGGCAGATCAAACAAAATTTGGTTAAACAAAAATCAACTCTAACCATTGCAATCCTTCCCATTCTGCGGGCATCGCTTAATTAATCGTTACAGAGAAGTAATTAATCCATTTTATTCTGGTTGCACATTATTTTGTGCTACATTTAAAATAAAAGGAAAAAATCTGCTACAATATCACGAAAAAGCTATGCGCGAAATTGTAATAAATGGAATTGTAATAAATCTATGTGGCCGGTTAGTCCGTGCAGGCCGGCCTGAAGCAGATCAAACAAAATTTGGTTAAACAAAAATCAACTCTAACCATTGCAATCCTTCCCATTCTGCATCGCTTAATTAATCGTTACAGAGAAGTAATTAATCCATTTTATTCTGGTCGCACATTATTTTGTGCTACATTTAAAAAATGGAAAAAAATCTGCTACAATATCACGAAAAAGCTATGCCCGAAATTGTAATAAATGGAATTGTAATAAACTAACATAAAAAAATGGCTGTATCTCGTAAAATTACAAACGTCAAAATTTACCGCAAAATTTGTTGTATGAAATCGCAAACTGAAATTCGCGGAATTCGTTGTTTTTAGGCAATAGTCAATCTATTTTTCACCGCTGATTACAAAATGGTAGGCCATTTTACTATTGGCGTGATATTTGATTGTGAAACTCGTGTTGGGCATCAAAAAGAAATTGCGAGTTTCAAAATCCTATAAAATTTAAACGGATAGATCAATATTTGCGCAATTTAATACCAAACATTGTACAGTGTTAGTCCACTGCTGTATTGAATTTAAGCTCGATACATCCACGTCTACTTCAATTGGAAAGTTTTTCTTGGAATTAAAAGAAAAAATAAAAATCCCATAAAATCTGACTACTTGTGTGGTATTTATATTTCGATACGAATCTTCCCCTTATATGCAATGCAGAGCCATTACAGGCAGTGTCACAAATTTCAACTGGCTATCACAAATCGTTTCCGCGTTGCAGTACTTTTAAACGATGCAAGTCTCTTCGACACATGCATCTGAACCAGAGAAAAATTACATTTCTCAACTTTTCAGACAAATTCAATACTGTGACACTAAAATCTCGACGTATTTTTTTTTTTCAACGTTTTCAAATATATCAGCCTCTTCTATAAGGAAGCAAAATTTGTCGAATCATCGCCATTTCTCACTACCCAAAAGGTCCTCTTTCAAGCATCTCCCTATATGCGAGGACAAAGCGGAACGCGGGGCAAAACGATCCGTCTCCTCCAATCGCGATCAACCCCACGAAAAATTTCTCAAGAACAGCCCGTTCTGCCCTCGTTCTCGACATTCAAGACCCTCCGACAACAGTTATACGATGATAGGAATCGATGCAACAAGCTCGGACACTTCGTCGAACTGTCCGTCGTACTCTCGTTTATCATCGAGTTCGGGCGGAAGCTCGAAAAGTTCTCCCCTACGTACGCTATTGGCGCGATTCGCAGGTATAAAATACTATATATACATATAACACATAACAGTGAGAGACACGGTCGGCGAGATGGCAACGGTCTCCGTGGTATAAGCCCGTACGTGTTATGGCGGTGGGGCCATTTTCCGGTGAATTCATCCCCGGCAGATTCGCACGTTAATTACCTCTGGGACGGGAGAGAGGACCCAGAGCAGCGGAGGAAGGGTGGGGTTTGGGGGATCACCGGCGTCGTACTCGAAATCCCCCTTCACGCCCGGCTCATGAACACGCCGATGCCGGGTAGTGAATTATTATGCCCCGGGCCGCGAACATAAATCCATTTGCGAGCGTTCAGTTACAGAGCGGCGAGCATCGTGTCGTTCGGGACGCTCAACGCTGGCTCCGCGCTCCCGGAGCTCGCTCTCTCCTCGGCTGATGCTCGTTGCGAAACGATTCGTCCTGGCTCGAGTGTACGCACTGTATGTGCATATCCACCCCACCCATGTTGATGCTTCACGGAAATTCTGGTTTCGCCGATACACGGAGAGAGAGTGGGAGAGATATCTGTTTTCCATTCGCACACTATCGCACACTTTTGCTCGACTGTAGCTCTTGAGGGCGCTCCCGAGTGCGTATACACTGCGTAGAGGCTCGAGTGCACTCCGGACGACGAAAGTCTCCCCCCTCCGTGCCACTCGACGCGAAATAATATACCGCGGACGTTGGGGAGATGATATTAAATGAAGCTGATAAAGTATGACACATGTGTTAAGCGGAGATTTTTTTTTTTTTTTATATTGCACACGGTAGGATTTAGTCCGCTTATGATCGAAGCGGATGGAAAGTATCGGCGCGAAAGTCGGTCCGGAAGTTCGGAGAAACTGTCATGGTAAAATTTGAAGACTGGCTTTTCAAGGCACCGAATTAGGATCATAACTGTCCGGCAGATGCTCCGATATGAGCATCGTACGCCGAAAAAGGTCCGAAATTTTATTATAAACGTGTTGTGTAGATTGTAGGTTTGTAGATGTCGCTGCCGTCGGCTCAGTTTGCGACTGTTGTTTCGTACACTCAGATGTAATTCGGGCATTCTTGGGTCGTTGTAACGAAACCCATGAGAGGAAGAAACTGAAGAAATTCGGAGGGAATCGCAGGTCTACGAAGTACGTTCACAATTTTTTAAAAGATTTTTCTGAGGTACCTCTAGCACGAGACTCGTGTCTCTAATATCGAGTGCCGGATGGGGTTAAAAAGGAAAGTCTTGACGAAGGGTTATACTATTCGGTTATAAAACTGAGTTATACCATTGAGTTATACCATTGAGTTATACTATTGAGTTATACTATTGAGTTATACCATTGAGTTATACTATTGAGTTATACCATTGAGTTATACCATTGAGTTATACCATTGAGTTATACCATTGAGTTATACCATTGAGTTATACCATTGAGTTATACCATTGAGTTATACTATTGAGTTATACTGTTGAGTTATACTATTGAGTTATACTAGTGGGTTATGCTAGTGGGTTATACTAGTGGGTTAAGCTACTGGGTTAACGTAAACTTCTTTTAACTGTAATTGTAGCTTGAACGTGCCGCGAATATTGATTTCCGATGCCGAAAATGTCACATTCATAGGTCAGGTTTATACTTTCATCTGACAAAGATTCTTCGTCGATGTAGCATTCGATCAACGCTTAACGCAGAGATAATCAAAATCCACGATACATTATCTTTCTACAAAGAATTCGTTCGCTCTCGTGAACACCAAAGAATTTACCGAAGATTGGCGAAGGTAAGTCAATATCCGTTCCCGTTTACCGGCGCTCGGAAACTTTTACGTGAAACGCTCGAAATTCATTCCAGAGACTTTTGACTTTTGCCTGTCGTAGTTTACGAATTTGCTGCTCGAGTCAGAGAACGTTCGAGAAATATTTGCACGAAAATCGAAATTAAATAGACGTCGAATGATCTTTGAGCTTGGAGTGAGCAGCACAAAATTATGTCAACCAGTTCCCGAGTCTCCTTTGGTCGAACGAATTGATGCGCCGGAATGTCCCCTCTGCTGAATATATATTCAAGGAAACGGGTTGAGTCTCCCACCCACCGGGTGAGTTCCGGAACTTTCGTCGGAGTACAAAGAATCCGTAAGAAAACTATACGAGCACAGCGAGACGAGACGGGAGACATTCACAGCTGAATTGCGAGCGACGATTCATTTCGAACGTCTTTGCGATTCGTCCGAGGAGCCAATTTTCTCGAAGCTTATGCTCGGAAAACTTTGTCGGGACGTGAATGGAGTTGGGTCTTTGAGACGTTCGTGAGTATATACTCTTGTCAAACCCATTTCACAAAATCGACGGAGCGCGAGCTCTGAATGCAAGGAAAAGAATGCGAAGAACGAAACGCGTATAACGAAGTGGAAAGAATTTGAACATCCAGGGTAACCCGACACTATTCATGCCGGCGCGACGAAAGTTAAACAATAAAAAAAATTATACTGGCCTTATATATAGATAGGCGTTATTTTTACCTACTTTTATTTGTTACATTCCTTTGAAGATTTGCTAGTAAGGCGTTCAATTGATGCGACCTGCGTCGATCGCCGCCGGGACTCCGAATTTTGAACTGGAATTGATTTATTGATGAGCGCTGATGAATTTTGCGAGAGATGATAAACTTTAGATCTTTCAAAATATAATTTTGTCAATTAGCTCTGTGAACAATAAGACAATTACAGGGTGGGCAGTTCGAGGACCCGAGGAATTCGCAGCATCTGTAGAAAATATTGAAAAATTTGAGGCAAAGATATGTAAGTTTATTATAATGTTGATTCGCATAATTGTCTCTAAATAGTCTTCTGTTGAGATGCAAAATTTAATTTAACGAGCTGAAAGATCCTTATTCAGGTCGGATAATATTCAGTAACTTGACCACTTTATATTTTGAAGACATTACTAGTGAACGGAAACAAACAATTGATCAATCATTTATTTCTACGTATGAGAACGAATCGTCTCGAGCGCTGACTTTCGAGCTCTAGACTGTGCAAATAAATTGTAAATTTAATGTACTGGAAATGGAAATTTGCTTACATTACTTACATTAATTGAACATTAATGTACTTTTATCGTAAAATTAAAATACGAGAAATTAAAAATACAAATTATTTAAATTTCAGAAAGAGTTTATCTAAAAAAAAGCTTCCAATACTATTCATTAATTTTGAAACAAACATTTTTTTTTTAAAGTGTATCAAACCCGATAACGACGTGACTATGGCCTATTAATTCGTATGGGCTTAACGAATGTGTTGTCTGCCTTTATGACGTATTTGTCGATCCTATTCTTTGAGTACAAGGTAAACGGCCCAGTTTCCGCCAATTAATGAAATTTACACCAATAATGAACACAGTTTCTGTTCAGTGCAAAAGAAATTGACGACATGTTGACGAACGGATTTTACTCTTGATTAACATTAAACCTAAATAAAACTCTACGGGAATTGAAATAAAACTCCGATAGAGTTTTATTTCAATTCAGGGAGAGTTTTTTTTCTTCAGTGGTAGAGATTTTGGTGAAGTTCTAATACGGTAGAGTTATTATCTGGTGTAGTTGTGAGTGGCAGAGATATAAATGTGCCAAAAACTCGCTGGCTTCGTTATCGTAAAAAATACAATTGCAAGATAGGAGAGTAATCGTTACCTCATAACAGCCGACGAGAATCAAGGCTCCGACAATACGTCACCGGAAAAAATCACTCAAATACACCGGAAGATCCTTCGCTGCGCCTCGGTTCATCGGCGTACACGCATGAGAAATGCCTCATCGAAAAGGAACTTTCGAGGAAAAGATAAATTTCAATTATTTCTGGATATCCAATCTGCATCACAAAAGGTGTTGGAAACATTCAACTCATGCCGATTAAACGATACGTAACCGGTGAAATTAGTATCTGGAGGCGTTATCTTAAAAGCGCGTTATTGATCCCCGAAAGCCACAGCGATGAGTCGTCGATCCGATATCGTATCTCTCGACAGATTAACAAAAATTCGACAGTTGACCAAAGGTGAAGCTATAAAGGCATCGCGTATATCGACTAGAGCGTTATTCGTCACTTAGCGATAAATATTAGCGGTTCGCGCGCTTCGCAGAGCATTTTAGTTCGAGCAAAGACTGTGATAGAGCAATGAAATTCCTGCTGGTGCTGTTCGTCGCGGTGGCGTTCGTCGCGACGGGTAAGTGCGATCGCAACAACTCTTGTCTTCATCCTCACCATTTTAGCAGTGAAAAACAATTGCGATATCGAACGAAAGACCATTGAAATTGAAACTTCCACTCGATCATCAAGTTGGCTCTTTCTTAAGATAATTCTGTCGCTTGGTGTTCATTTCGCATCAGTTCAGGAAAAATCAGATAAAATTGCAAGTACCTCTCGATGAAAAATCTGAAAAAATTCGTGCATATTAAAGGTACGGAAAAGATTGATTTCGCATAATGATGAGTCCAAAATTTCCAACATAATTTTTTTTTTCTTACGAAAATGATTCGTTCATTTTTCTGAATGAGTATGAATTTTTTCAGATTTTTAAATTTGCTTTAAATTTTGTCTTTCTCCACACATTTTTTTCATATAAAAACAAAATTCAAAGCGAATTTAAAAATCTAGAAAACTGCATGTGTATTTAGAAAAATGAACGAATCGTTTTCATTGAAAAGAAAATTAAGGTTTCCGGAAAAATTGTTGAACAATCTTTTTTTCATCAATTTGTTAATAACATTCTGAAACCATTATTATGCAAAATTATTCATTTCAGTACATTTAACATGCATGGATTTTTTCAGATTTTTTATATCATCGAGAAGTATTTGCAATTTTATCACATTTTTCTTGAACTCATACGAAATGAACACCAAGCGACAGAACTGCCTTAAATCAGCGCAAAGTGTAACACCGAATACGGTGATGACATATTTGATTTCAGGAGAGGCGTTGGAATGTTACAAATGTAAGTGGTCGCTATCGGGGTGTGACGATCCGTTCGATAAGTCGGCGAAGGGAATTACCAAGACGACGTGTCCAAGAATGGGTGATTTTTGTTTTAAAGCTGTCTCAGAACTCAGTAAGTTTGTGATGACGAATTAAAAAAAAAAAAATAATAAATAAAATAACCGGCAATCCAAAAGTAATTCATCCTCGACACATTATTAGGAATCCTTAATTCGCCTTCAAACATTTTTTTAGGTAATGGCACCAGCTATGCGGAGCGTGGTTGCATGTCAGGTATAGTCCTTCCCCAGAAGGCTTTAAATCGTGCAACAGTTCACCTCGCTAAGCAAACAGTTGATTTCTGCGACTCGAACCTCTGTAACGGAGTGAGCACCACCAGTGCCGCTCTTTCCATGCTGATGGTTCTCGCGCTGCCGTTCGTATTCAGGAATCATCACTGAAAGTCCGTCAGATGTAACCAGGAGAATGCATGGGTTTCGATACGTTTTCCCTAAACTGCTATCCAAGGAAACCCTAATCGGGAAGGAAGAAGCCTAAGAGCTAAGCGTCAAACGAGTCAACTTCAATTTCCCGTTTCGTCGCGGCAGTGCCGATTGGTGCAGATATGCTGTTTAATAAAGTAAGATAATATGAACATTTATCGTCGTGACATCTAATCGCTCGAACAATAAATCGACTCTGAAGACTCCGAAGTTGATGCGAGATAAGAGGTACCTTCATAACACCAAAGCCAAAAATTCCACTTCCGTTATCCATGATAGTCCATTAGAGTAACTCGGAGCATTCGAGGAACCAGTACATTCTCGAGATACTACTTTTCCATTCGCTGTTTCGCCGACGTACTCTACTATTTGCGATTGCCTCGTAATTGTGAAGATTGCTACAGCCTGGACTTACAGTTTTTAAGGTGGGTTCCGCACCACCAGCGAAACGGAAAAAAACACTTAGGGTCGAATTTTAAGACGTTAGTTTGAACTTAAGATCAAACTTACGCCCGAAATCAAGTTCGAAATGAGGTTTGATCTTAAGCACGCAATGAAATTTGGGATGCATTTCGACCTTAAATTCGACGCAGCAATCTTAAGTTCAAACTAACGTCTTAAAATTCGACTCTTAGAAAATTGTTCCATTGGTGTCGAGTGGAAATCGAACCGGGGCCAAATGCGTGTCAGGCAAAGACCGAATCCCTACCGCCAACTGCTCCAGGGTGATCGAACAAATGACGGGCACATCGATGCTGCGCGGACCTCTCGAAGGACTCTCCTTTTTCCATGCTGATGGTTCTCGCACCGCCGTTTGTATTTGGCAATCATCACTGAAAGTCCGCCAAAAGTAACTAGGAAAGTGCAGTTCAAAGAATTTCGGTACACCTTCCCTAAGTTACTGTCCAAGGGGAAACCCTAATCGAGGAGGAAAAACCCCGTCGAAGCGCTACGCGTCAAACGAGTCAACTTCAATTTCCTCGTCGCTGAAGTGCCGATTCGTGCAGACACATCGTTTAATAAAATAAAATGAAAACTGTTTACCATGTCATTTGATCGCTCGAACAATATGTCTACTGTAAAGATTGCTAAGTTGACGAGTGATAATGTAACGACAAGATAATGTACTCGTCGCACCGCCGTGCGTCCCGTCGTTTCTTAGAAGACCCTAAACGTCTATTCCTTATCTACCGGACCGCTCCCCTAAATTACACAATCCTAGGCTCGACCATGACGTTCTTTTTTCACACCACCGACTACCTTCCAAGAATCCGTAACATCTGCCTTTTCCAGTATTTTCCGACACTCAAATTCTTGCCCTACCTACACTTTCCCACGGGATAGATCCATAAGTACTGCCGTTTAGCTAGGCTAGTCAGTCAGAAAGTCACCGAAACTCCGCGCGACACTGTTACGCCGCCGGTTTTGTATTTGAAATAAAACGTCTTGAACAGTTCGACAAAGTGTTTACCGATTCTTTCCCGTCCTCCAACCGCGTTCTGTGGCAGAGTCGACTACTGCCCACATCAAATAAACAATAACTATTCCTCGCGACATCACAATAAGCAACTTGATCACATCAAAGACATAAGTTCAATTTTCGGCGTCGATGATTGTTCATTACAGTGACTGAGGATACTTGAGAAACCAGCTCTTTCTCTCGAGAGACTACCTTTCGATTCGTTGTTTCGTCGACGTAGTCCTGTTATTTTTCATGAATTCGCTACGAGCAGAAGTAACCCGAACGTTCGACTTGGACGATTTGGGATCGCTGCCGTTGACCCGCCGGCGATGGGTGATCGAACGAACGACGGGCACGTCGACGCTGGCCGGATCTCTCTAAGGATTCTCCTCTTTCGTTAAATTGTTCAACGACCGAGTATCGAAGTTAGTTTCCTTCGGGAAAAACAGGAGCTCGGCTAGGCCACCCCAACCGCCGATCCTGTCGATTATCGGCACGAGAAACTCCCGCGCCATCGACAAGATCTTTTCGACGAGTGTTCCCTCGGTCGGGCCGGTCTTCGTCATACCCAGCGAATCCATGAGGGACAGGATATCCCGAGACGCCATCGAATCCTCGTCCCGCCGATATGCTCGCGCGCCCCGCAGTCTCCGGTCGTAACTTCGGCGACTCCCGAAACCGAGAAGCTGTCGCAATCGGGCGTTGAGCCCGTCGATCTCGGCCTGAAGTTGGTTCATCGTCATCCAGTCCCGTTCGGTCAACGGTTGTCCCTTGCCTTGCATGTCTCGAAAGACAACCACGAACGCATTGAGGTGGCGCAATCGCTCCCTGATCCCATCCACCTCTCTCCTCCGTTTGGCGCTCATCGGCGGCGTGTGACCTACCTGGTTGTATCATTTCATGACAACACAATTTTAATGGTTCAGACGGTTTTTTACAATTGATATTATTCAACTGCCCAGTAGGGTTACTATCGTCGCGGCGTACATCATCGCTTGGGCCGCCAAATTTGCGGTGATGAGCGTTAACTCGTACAAGGTATCGTTCAACGATCGCTCATTCGGCTTAAGTGACAGTAAATCTTGCAAAACGCCCGGTGAGTTTCCTACCGTTTCGCCCATCCCGAGAAAATTGAGGATCAATCGCCAGGGATTGAAGGCGATCATTTGAGAGGACAGCTTGAATAGTCTCGTCAAACCCGGACACAAGGTTTTCGATAGGACTTTGAGGGCTCTCGGTGCGTCCAGTGGTTGCTCCTCTTCCGACATGGAGTAAAAGGGCGCACCGGTATCGGCCGCCGGATACATAGGGTTGTAAGGAACTTCCCTTCGGCCCTCCAGCGAAGCTGGCTCGTCAAGGGATTGGACAGTATCCGCTGGATCATGCTGCCAGCTGTGTATCATAGACCGCAACGGCTCTAAGTCGGCTTTCTCGATAGCATTGGCGATAACGACCGAGTACGAGGTTCGCGGCTTCGCAGGTAGAACAAGAAGCTAACTTACGTTCCGAAGTCACCGGTGTCCTCGTGAGTCATCCAGTGATCGCTCGCTTCGTTATGTTGAAGCAGATCTTGGTTCGACGGATAAGTCGACTCGGCGGTGGGCGAGATTGGCTCGAGAATCCAATTTTCTCCAATCGAAGGGTTATCTGCAGGTCAATCAATGCTCTTCGATCTCAACCAGAGCTGGGCAAATACTCTAATTAGGGTAAACGTGGTGAATATAGACCAGCCCGATTAACACGTAAATCAATAAAATATGGACCGGTCCATATTCCCCACTTTTACCCTAATTGAAGTACGTATTGAAGTATCAGATACTGAGTCAGTGTTCAGTACTCAGAACTTCAGCAGTTCAGTTCTGCCAGTACTCAAGTACTATCCAGTTCTCGGTACTTCAAGCACTTGATACTTCAATACGTATGTCTTGTACTTAGTGTATTTGCCCAGCGTTGAGATTCTCAACGCTTTTCTTTTTCTTCTCTCTGTCATTCAGGATTGTACTTTAAATTACCATTGCGACGTTGCGACTTGGGAGCCGCGTTGATGTGCCTGACTAGAGGATTTTGGTCATTCGGACCCGGCAGAACAGTGGCCGATCGAACAGTCGTAGTTCTGGAGTTTTCGTCGTTTGAACCAGGGCGAGCAGTGGTCGATCGAACGGTTGCAGTTCTGGAGTTCTCGTCTTTTGGACCGGGCAGAGCAGTCGATCGAACGGTCGTCGTTCTGGAATTTCCACCGTTTGGACCGGGCCGACCAATACTCGATCGAACAGTCGTGGCTCTGGAGTGTCCGTCGTTCGGACCGGGCAGAGCAGTGGTCGATCGAACGGTCGTGGTTCTTGCGAAACCGGGAACACCGGAAACACCGATCAACCCTGCCGCGAGCAGCGCGAGGATCATCGGATGTGCTGCTCGAAACGATCGAGAGCATTGACGAGGCATTGGAAACTGGCACGCGCGGGACTGCTCACCGGCGAATTTATCATTTCGCTGCGTTTCGTAATGACTTTGTCCGTTATTTTTTCCGACAATTGGCAATCGACGATTGGGCACAGATGACATTGGGTTGGTTGAGTTTTTCCATTCGAGGCCCGATGCGTGGCAATGGTAATGGAAATGTCAGTTCTGCTCGTTGTGCACGATCATCGACCGGAATGGTACGTTAGTCGCGGATTTCCGATTGAAATTTAATCCCACGCCGAAACCGGTGACAACCACCGCGATTCCGATACCTCTATTTCTCTCGCGACATTGGCGCTATAGAGGAGACCGACGAGGCCACGGATGATTTTAATCTCAATGCGCTGCTGGTGGCGTGTTTTTTTTTTTTTCAATCCACAAACGTTGCGAAGAAATTGCACGTGCTTCTCGATATCGCTGATCCAATACGCTTCAATTATCGTTGTTTGTTTATTGATGAGTTGAAGAGTTTATCGATTGAGTGTTTTCGAGTGCAGAACTCTCTCGAGTCGTTGAGGCACGATCATATACTTCACGTGTTTCATAACATAAGTCTACTAGAAATAGCAAAAACAAGATAGATAGCGATAACTTTTACCTCAAAGTAAAGACGAATCAGTAACATAGCTCGATACCATCCGAGAGGTATTGACAGATGACAGAAGCGAAGTTTCATCGGCAAAATATACCCGCAACTTATATCGACTGTTAATAACAATAAAAGGGCGTATCGTTCATGTTAAAACATACGGTTTACCCTTTTGTTTCTTCGCAGTCTTCGCTTCTAGCAGTCGGTATCATTCTTATAAGCGATAAGATAACAAAACGTGAAAGTGGTAAATATTGGCGCAATCTTCTCGACTATAATCAAACTGTGCGTACCGAGTTGATGTAGTTGTAGAGGGAAAGCCCATCGTCCCATGGCTCTTCTTTTTCGCAAGAGAGATTCGCCGGACGAAGATTGTGACTGCGGTCGAGGGCCGCCAGGCCGTGAGCGAAAACCTGCACGCTGTCGTACACCAGAGCCGGTTCTGCCTGGAACATACGTCAGCTCTATACGTTAAAGTGTCAAAAGTATTAACAGTGATATAGCGTTGACTCGACAAGGTAAAAAATAGATTATATATAGATCGTAACTATAAATAAAATATAAGTAAAAAGAGATTGGTAAAGAAAAGATTGTTAAAACGAAGATTGGCAAAACAAAGATGGAACAAATATTTTGGTAAAAAAGATTTTATTGATAAAAAAAAATATTTTATCAGTAAAAAAAATTTTTTATTTGTAATAAAACATTTTAATGGTAAAAAAAAAAGATTTGGCCCACATGTGTGACCTTAATTTCCTTGAACATCTGTCAACAAATTATGACAGCCTTGCGTCTATCCAGACTAAAGGTTTATTTCGCTTTCATGTGTGCAAGTTTCGCGTGCATGATCGTGGGGTTCGCGTAGCATAACCCAACATGTCGTATAATCGAAACTCGCATACACGGTCTTTCCCACAATTCGATCAGCTCCTCAGAATGTGTTTAATGGCCTCAAGTTAATGACATTGGGCGGAGACTCCGCAGCATGGGCTCTCGGTTAATTACCTTGAAGCCATGCTCGGGCCGGCGACACAGGCGAACTACTACACACGAACGGCGTAAGGGTGAGCAAGGATCTTGTGTTCGAATCCTTGCCATGCTCCTTTGATCCATTAACATCCGTCGCATCAAACGTGGCAAACTTGCCCCGATGACTCATGCCGTCAGCATTCCACCATCATTGCGCTTGCGGAATATGTGGTTTGCAAATTACCTTCGAACGTCCTCGACGTCGCCGACTTGACGAATTTTTTGTAATATCAATTCTACACGGAGAAAAATGGTTCAGCGTCTCTAACAAAATGAGTTTTACTGACAATGACCTCGTTCCCGCAGCAAAACGATTAGTAAAATTAGCAAAAAAAAATTACCACGTAGAAGCAATTGGTTTTGCTATCACGACAAAATTTTCTTGTTACATACATACATATGTACATACATACATTTATTTAAAGATAACTCACTGCTTTTGTATTTTATCATTTAATTATGATGAAAATAATGCTTGTGTTTGCAATTTCAAGAGTTTGCAATTCCTCTCTTTTTTTAAATTTTTACTCGGATACAAAGTTTCCTCCCGGGTCTTTATTTTCATTTTTTCCCTCGAGCCTCCTCAGTCATGTAACAATTTTTTGTTGTTGCAGTAACAAAGGCTGTTTTATTGCAGTAGCAAATTGCTCCAAGCAAAAAATGTTGCTATGGTTGCAAGCTGGCTTTGATAACCCGATACTAATAACCTAAATTGGTTACGGTAACAAAAATCTTGTTATACCAATAATTTTTTTTTACTCCGTGTACTTTCAGTTCTTACAATTCTATATGACATTGAACGAACGACGGCAAGACTGTCATGGCATGACATGTTATCGGTTCAATCCCGTATGGGATTGTAAGAATCGAAGGTAAACTTGAAAAAAGCATTTTTTTTTTTCTTTGGCAGCCCGCAAGCGAATTTTACTTGAGTCATTGGTATGAAAATTGTTCATTACAGGTGGAAACTGAGCTTATGCTACCAACCTGTATCACTCCAGTCTTGTTGAGAATCGCGTGACCGATGGGTTGAAAACGTTCCATCTGTCGCAGAATGTCGGAGACTTTGGTTTCCTCCAGATCAACCAGGCGAAAGGCAGTCATGTTCACGCTGTTGTACTTGAAATCTTCTAGATCGAAGGTTTCGATGTCCTGCAAGCATCAACGAGAGAACATTTCATTAGCGGATCGAGACGGACATTTAGACGTGCAGTCTGCCGTCTGTTATGCCAAGTGGCAAAAGTGCACGTTTTTCATAGCATGAAGAAATATATTCGCGACGAAATATATTAGAATTTATACACAAAACAATAGTTTGCACTTTTTACTTGTGCACTTGTCCACAATTTTGTTATTCGTCAATTTTCTGATCGCACCATCGAGGCTTCAAGTTTTTAAAAACAAAGGTACAAACTGAAATTGTTAATACGATAAATGAAAGGACAGATTTGTATATTCAAACCTGGATCAATCCTGCTACCTTCGATTGAGTTTCTCACTCGTGTAGCAAAATTATTTTGACAAAAATTCGTATTCCGATTTTACGAAATAATTTTTTACCGTCACATACATTAACCCAACATCGTCGTGACGTCTGCAATTCCAATATAATATGTTGCAAAACGTGGTGTATTGCAAGAAATTTTTTCTGAGACCTCCAGTTTAAATTCACCAATGAATCCGTCGTCGAGCAATTAAATATTCGGAGTGCACCGTTTCGACATTGAAGCGGGTGTTTCCGGACAAGTGGCTATTCGTATGAGCTTTGCCAATCAGGGCTTCACTATTGTTACCAGCAAGCCGATATGCCGGTGGTACGCTGTTCAAATTCCTTCCGCGACCATACACTAAAGCCTGTAATCGAGTTTCACTCTCCACATTGAACGTGGGCCGTTTGGCCGTAAATCAGCATTGGTCGAGGGTTGAATCGAGAGGCGATGGCTCGACACTTCATGAGAGTGAAAAGTGAAAAATGAGGGAGAAGCGACGTAATCACCGGCTTTCGGCGGAGCGTTGGGAGGTTCGTGCCCCATGGGCCGGATCTGTACACGGAAAAAAAAATTATGGCAATATCAAACTAAGCTGCGGTTGAGGGTGGCAAAGGAAATATTTGGTCGATTGAAAGAAATATTTAGTTTTCTGAACGAATATTTAGTCGATTGAAAGAAATATTTAGTTAATTGAACGGATATTTAGTACTTTGAACGAATATTTAGAACTTTCACCTAACATTTAGTTGCTTCAACGAATAGTTATTCGAATTGCACAAAAATTTTGTCCAATCGACCAAACATTTCCTTCGCCACCCGCAACCGCAGCTCAGTCGATATTACCAAACCTTTATTTCGGTGTAGGTCCCGCTTGTCGCGAGTCCGTGGCCTCGTTTCGGAGTGTTGAACGTGTCTTCGGTGCTGGTCCAACCCATCACCACACCGGGCCCGTACCGGCCGCTATGATTTATAATTATACGGTGATGCATTGCGCGACGGGGATCGTTAAAGTAAATAACGCGGTTTTCGTAGCACGGTCGACGACCTCTCGGACACAACGTCGGAACGATGGTGAGTCGTCGACCCATCGGACCGGGGCTCTCGCTCTCGCTGCCCCTTTTGCTTCGCCCGCAAGTTGGGTTAGCGGATAAAGCTCGCTTCCGTTTCGAAGAAGCTTCTCTCGGCGCGACGGTACTCGCCGACGAGGATCGCGATAGCGTCCGAGCTTCCGGTCGTCCTCGGTCCGCAGTTTCATCGCTGCGTGTCGTATACATATATACAGATAGATGTACATATATGTCTGTATGTATTTACGGAGAAACTGCGCAATACATATATATGAGACCGGCGTTACGATGTACAGTGTAAGAGCGCATACGTGCAGTATGCACATCGTATTCACGTATCTATGTAATCCACATGTGTAGTAAAGAACCAAGCAAGAGGGTAAGGGCAGTTCTCATCGGGTCTATGCTCGGAGTCCTCGCCGGCAATAGCACGGGGCTATGGTTTGTCGACTCTCCAAGATTTTTTACTCGGGACTTCTGCAGCTAAGGCGGAAACGTAACTTTCTCAAATTTATGCTTCGGCGACGACCGATTTTTTGCACGCATCGTCTTTTCTTACTTTATTGGACAGAGAATGTGTACGGAGAGCAAATATAGTATTTATGTATCTATTTATGTATCTATTTATTTATCTATTTATTTATCTATTTATTTATTTATTTATAGGGAAATTTGGGCAAAAACAGTGCCGTCCATTTGAAATGAGACACGTTGTTTATGTCCTTCCAAAAAAAATAGGTTAAGCTAGTCGGTCTTGCCTCGCTTTTCCCTGATACCTGATATAGAGGAAATAAACAGCATTGATCCATTGATTTGTTTCTCCGCGGCTCTGTCTTTTAATATTACAACAGTTTTGCAATGCCTTTGAAAATACTCCTGATGCCACGAATTAATGGGAATTCCTGGTTAATTGGAATTGTAGGAAAGCATTGTTTAATCGAAAATGTATGATTTATGAAACGGAGGTACTCGCTTGTAGTTAATGCATAGGAGATTCCGAAGTGCCCTTGGTAAGTTTCAAGCAATTATTACCCAAACGTAATAATTGCCGCAGCCCGCTTCACGAATTTTTGTATTGTAACGAAGTTAAAAAAATTAAATAAAATCGCACGGAAAAATAAGCTTTCATTACCATTAGCAACAACGATGATTGAGGGAATGTGCAATCAGAGCTCGGTTTCTGACGAGGAGGAATGTTGATCTCTTTCACGGCTCTTGAGAATAAGAGATCAGATTACGCCGACCATTCTTGGATTTTTGCTACCAATGTGCTGGAATCTCGTGCTAGAAACTATTGCAATATTGCCGGCAAGCAAACGGCAAAGCTTAGTGGCAAGCAATTGCCCTTCTTTGGCTGTGCAACGGTTGGCTGTCTGGGTCGAAGCTCGCCTTCGGCTTGACACGCAACCAGTCGATCGCCCCGAATTCATACCGCTGCGTTCCATGATTCCCAAGATACTTTCCTCAAGAACGAGTGGAAAGTATCGCGACTCCGTAAATATTCCGCCGATTAATCGGTATGTTGTATTTCCGTAGGGTGGATGGAGCCGAGTGCATTGCACACGAGTGCGCTTCGCCCCGAGCCAGCTCGGGGTGAAGTGGGTTGTAGATTTGCCGATATCCAACCCGAGGCTGCTTCCCGCAGTGCAACATCCATGTATAAATGTGTCGCGCAGCTGAACCGCGGGCATTCCTGGTGTATGCTCTGGAGCACCCGGTCCCGAAATTCAATGTTGAACGACGTTTTGCAAGGAGGTTTATGTGATGAGCTACGGCGTTTACACCGACTGTGCAAACATCGGTGTCGTGTGCCGGTCGTCGTGTAAGCTCGAGAAATCGGAGAGCCAAAGGAAAGCTTCATGGTCTCCGACGAGACAGGTAAACATCGTCTTCGTGGTACTGCATATCTGCGAGCTCCAAGGACGATACCCCAAATATCACTTGGGCCCTCAAGGCTAGCCCCGGCGCACTTGAGTTCCGACGGAAATTAACACTGTATCTCCGCCGCGCTACTGGGCCAAACCCGTCCGGACCAACTGTACAGATAAAGGGAAATTGAATCAAAGAGCGGAAAGCGGACTGAAAGGATACGCCCACGGGGGCCTCCGGTACGATCATCGGCAGAGTACCGTTCGATCAGCGACGGGTACCCTTTGATTTCAACATTTTAATCTTGTGCTTGATTGAAATTTAATTAAAGTACGAGGTGAAAGGGCTCTGTTACTGGTCATGCTCCATTTACCAACATCCGCGATTCCGCCGTCCACCGGAAAATAAATAAATTATCAATAATAATGATCAATAATAATTATCAATAACAGTTATCAAAAATAATTGTCAAAAATAATTATCAAAAACAATTATCAAAAATAATTGTTAAAAATAATTATCAAAAATAATTATCAAAAATTAGACCCCGAAAAAAGATTGATTAAAATCAAATAAAATTCGATCTTTAAATTACGTTTATCGTCGCTGTCGGTTATAAACAGGTCTGTAGTTCGCCTGGATATCTCTCCGTCTACTCTATCGACTATTAAAAATGCTCTCCATTTCCTCGGGTATTCCAGTTTAACTCCCCGGCGATCGTCTCATAATTAATAAGTATTAGCCGAGCGAATCTAATATGATATCGCAAATAGTAATAAGTAGTTTATTAGTTTTCTTAAAACTAATTGGCGCCCGAATTAAGTCGACAACGAAAGTAGGAAAATTTGCCTATAACGTCGAACCAGAGCCGAGGCTACCGTACACTTAGGCCACGAGTGGCTTCTTTTTAATAACGACAGAATTTACTTGAGGAAAGAGCGATATCTCAATATACATCTTTTTTTTTCTCAACGAAAATTCAAAATGAGTATTTGAAGTACTTGAAGTACGTCTGATGAGCAAAGAATTCTTTTTAGATGTTCAGGTATAATTAAAGACGAGAAAACGAAGACCTTTTCTGTTCATTAAGAAACCTTACTTCTTTTCATGTTTGTCGATACGGGACGAGAGAAAATTCTCGAGTGTCGAGACGAGACAATACAAAATTTCTTTTTCACATTTCTCGAGACGAGAGACGATACACAGCTCGTCTCGTTTTGTCTCGAGACGTAACCAAGGAGGAGCGATAATTGCCAGTTTGTATATCACCCTTGCTGTTTCTCATTTTCTACACCCGAGTGAAGCGAAGAAGTGTTGAGTGTTTGACCTTAACGCGGATGTGAATTTGGCATGACTTTTTTTTGTTTGTTTTAACATATTTTTGCATATATAACATATATAACATACTACGAATTAATTGATAAAGATTGTACTTACGAATGTCGTGAACATGTAGTGATAGCGATAGTCGTTCATCTGCAATTGCAAAATCTGAAACATACGAAGCGAGAACAAATACGCTCGTTAGTCGAAGCGAAATAAAATTAATTACTCGTTATATGTGACAAGAGAAAACAAAAATTCCCACAAAGAACTAAAAAAATCACTTTTGCAGGTGCTAATTTCGTGATGGAAATTACGCAGCGTAACTCTGTTTAACAAGCCGAATGTTGCTCCGAGGTATCAGTCGCTCGTCCCGGTGTCTAAATAACGTGTCCATACATCGTCGTCATTTGCGAATCGCACGTACGTTTGAATTTCTGGCAATTCGCACGACCAGCCGGATTATGCAAAATGATGTCCATTCACGGGCCGCGCTGCGGCCTGGGGCGTGCGCGTGTCAGTGCACATTGCAGCTGCCACCAGTCGACGCGAAACATTCACTATGCTAAAAAGTTCTCCGAACCGTGAGCTAAAGTCCGTCGAGGTGTTAAAAATGAAAATCGAACGAATCTCTACCCTACCATTGGTGCTTGCATTATGAAATAAAAAGAAATACATTAAAAAAATTATCCACCGATCCTCATCCTCATTCTCATTTTTCCACAAAACAAAATTAAAAATTAATAAAATAAATAATAAAGAAATTGATCGATCTCCTATTGGACCCTTTCGTTTCAAATGGGTCATTTTTTTAAAACAAATGGCCGAGACGTCCATAACTTATGGGTTATTTTATGGGACCGGACGAATGCTTAATGCATTCTTGCATCCTAAGCTCTACATTCACGAAAGCTACCGGAAGTTGACCGTCCTGCGTCGATGGAAAGGTAGTTCGCGAATTCGCATACCTTTCGCGACAGCGTTCTGACTGTGATTTATCTAAATGTGATGCGGTATGATAATCCATGGCATAACGAAAGAAGACATTTCTACCGATTCTCATTTTTATTCTAATTCTTACATGAAAAAAAAAAACAATGTTTAAAATCATAAAAATTGACCAACCCATAATTTCACGTCTTCGTATGGAATGGCAATTTTTAAAAAAACAAATGACAGGGACGTCCGTAACTTATGTATTATTATGTATATTGTATGTGACTGGGCGACTGCTTAATTCATCCTTGGATTCTAAGCTCCACATTCACGAAAGCTACCGGAAGTTGACCGTCCCGTGTCGATGGAAAAGTAGTTCGCGAATTCGCATACCGTTCGCGCCAGAGTTCCGACTGTGATGCCTCATGACAATCCATAGCATAACGTAAGAAGAAATCTCCAAAGTCCGCCGATGCCTTTGATCCGGAACTTCCGATCGCGGAACTTTGTTCGCAAGCTTTTTGGCTCCGAAAAATCTGGATAGATCGAACGTACCGCAGCGCGATGCATGGATAGTTCGTGCCCGAAGAACGGTCGAGCGTTTCCTCTCACGGTTCGCCCGCAACTTTAGTATTTTCTCGCCGATCCCGATAAATCCTTCCATCGACTATACTCCGGTTACGGATGTGGCAATTCGTTTCGTTTCGGGCTGAGGAGGCGGCCGGGCCGGCGGCGAGCGCGATACCTCGATCTACCTCGCAGAACCGAACGCGAGCACGTAACGTCAAGAAAACAAAGTGTGACTGGGCTTCGCGAAGCTCTCTCTACAAATTCTACTGTTCCGCACCGAAGTTCCTCATCTCTGCCCGAACAGAAACCGCTGGTCCGCCTCTCAGCCGGCTGCGCGGAGCCCTCTCGCCCTGGTAAAAGATACGCGAGCTTTCGAGCTTATGGACCACCCCTCGACCCATTCGCAATGGGCCGCTGTTCAACCCAACGGCATACAATGCACTACAAATTCTGCGAGCACCCACCGTTATACTTTCCACGGCCACGCAACGCGAGACACGTGATACATGCATCAGAAAATTTATTTTCTCCTCGCGTAGATACAATTTCAAGAGAGTTACCACTCCTCCCCCCCCCCCCCTTCTTGCCCTACCTTTCCGCCAAAGAACTGTGTAATACATCCTCGGAACCCGACCTTTTGTTCCCTCAAAGCGGTGTAATACCTTTGGAAGGCGAAAAAAGAGTTCGCCGGAAAGAAAATTTGAGTCTTCCGGCGAAATGAGGAGAGGCTGGATTACGAGTTCTTGTGACTTCTGAAGGTTCCCTTTATAATCTCTTTGCATAATGAAACTTATGGGAGCCCGGAGCAAAACGGCACGGCGGGCCAAAACGGGACAGTGAGGGCCAAACTCACTCTTACAATCATTTTTGGATGCCACATTTTCGTCCCAACGAGACATCCGGTTTTTTTTAAGGATGCTTCACACGTACGTTCTCAGCGACAAGTGGGATTCAGTGAGAATTCGAACACTTCGTAATGGTATAAAAATCTGAAAAAATCAGCTTTATTAAAGGTGCCAACAACATAAATTTTGCATAATAATAATATCAAAAAGTGATTAAAACATTGCTAAAAAAAATTGTTCAACAAATAATCAGTAAACTTTTTTCTCCTTTTTTCAACTGAATCCATTGATTTTCTAGAAGTCATATAAATTTTTTTCAGAATCTTCTATCATCTTTGGATTTTCCATTTTTGACATTTTTTTAAGGCCGTAACTCCGGAATGTTTGGCGCAATGGCCTCGAAAAATTTTGTGTGTACTGTTGAATCGCAACACTGAAACATATCCGAAATTCATGCGTCCGCATCAATTTTTTTGATTTTCAAAAAAAATTTGTTTGAAGTAGTAGAAAATTCTGAAAGAATTCATATGAATTCTAAAAAATCAAGGAATCCATTTAAAATGAGAAAATAAAAAGTTGTCCGATTTTTTTTAAGCAACTATTCTTTTGGAATAATTTGTCAATAACTTTTTGGCATTATTGTTATGCCAAATCAAAGTTCTTGACATACATAATGCGGCTGATTTTTTTTTTTTTGATTTTTTGGCACGTCGCGAAGTACCGAAATTTTCATCGCATTAAACTTTTGGTTGGGAATGCCCCACGTATAGCCACCATCCAAAATTCATTAGAAAATTGCCTTTTCTCTCGTTATCCCATTTTGCCTCGCTGTGCCATTTTGCCTTCCCCCCCCCCCCCCCTATATTTTATTAATGTAAAAAAAATTATTTCTCATATTAATATTATTTTTTTTTTTTTCATGGGGCTTTTGATACAATGAGGAGGTTATCCTCTCGTCGTCCCTTTTTGCAATTTGCCACCGGGGATATTCATATTTCAAAGGGGATTAACGTCGAGGATCTTATCCAAGTATTATAACGGAGTTTGTACACCGGGCCGCGAGCTCCGTTGAAACGATTAATAATTGGAATTCGATTGAGTTTCTTCCCGAAGGAAAGCGCGGAGCCGCGCTTCTCCGGTCTGAACATCATCCGGGCAGCCTCTTTCTTCGGGGAAATCGCGATATCGCTCCTCGTTTGCCATGGAAAAGCGGAAACTCCCGAGAAGGCGGGATGAGAGAGACTCGGGATGCTGACGGGATGCTATCAATCTTCGATGGCTTTCATCGCTCTCGCGTTTTGATCCTTATAACGCGAACAAGTTTCTTATCAGCGCCTTATTCTTTCGCAGCTCGGACAGGGCGAAAGCCCGCGAGACGGAACATCAAGCTTTCTAAATTTTCTTTTTTTTTTTTTTTTGCTCCAAATTTCATTTGCATCTTCTTGACGGAAATAAAGTGAAAGTACAATAAAAAAGGAAAATCCGCACGAGTTCTCCTCGAGCCGTCGTGAATTACGCGAATAAATTCTTCTGAAATCCATGCCGAACCTTATTTTTCATTAATGTTGCAGAACTAAATCAATATAAAATTTGTACGACTTTCAAGTGCATCTTCCAAGTGCGTTTGTGACACGGCCACAGACGTTTGCCGTATGTAGTGAGTGAATTAATAATCATTATAACTCGTATAAACTGTAAATAAAAACTATTATTATTATTTTATTATAATAGAAAATATTGATGGACAAAAATGAAGGGAGCTTTCGTGAAAATTAATATTTAATCGTTAATTATTTCAATCTTTTTGTACAATTTTTTTATTAAGTTGTTTTCCTTTTTTTTTTTTCATTGAGGCGTTACTCTTATTTTCTCGTTGACGAGTGAAACAAGTCAGTTGAAATATATATATATATATATATATAATTTTGCTTTCACATAGAGGAAGCTTAGCTTTTTTATTTTTTATGAAAAAAAAAATATATATATATATATATTTCTTACACTCCCGGGGACAACGCCATATTTTTAAGTACCGAGAGAACATCGAGAGGACAGTGAGACAAAAGAGGGCGAGTCGGTGAAAATTGTTTCGGACGAGACGCCCGGATGTGCGAAGTTGTCGTGGTGGGATATAAAGTTTTTAATTTTCACCGGACGATAGACGCTCTCGCGGAGAGTACTTTTCCTGATCGACCGGGGCGAGAGGACCGCCTGGCGTGGTAGACATCCGCATCCACGTCGACCTCGTACACTGCACTCTACTTATAGTTCTTTTCCTCTTCATAACCAACAAAGTTATGGCCAATTTTTAACGAAGCTTTTACGAGACGGGACTTACGACGACGCTCGAGCCGTTCACCGGCGCCGGTAGCGCGAAATCTCTTAATATATATATATATATATACATATATATGTATGTATTTATAGTTTTTTTACCGCATATACATGGTCGATTTCTGACAGGACTTTGAAAAGTATATAATCGAGTTTGCGAACAAAAAATTCGGTATTAAAGGACTCACTATAATAAGCAAATTTATTATTAAAAACAGTGTCTTTTGTAAAGTTGGATTTAAAAAATTGCTTCGCAGTTAGCGTTACAAACAAAAAAAAACGTAAAAATAAAGAACAATTTGTATTATGCCGACGGATGCAAGAGCACGGAGGTTCGTAATGAGGGTTGCCGAGGACGTGTGACTGTCCAATAATGAAATATGTCGGGTTAACGATCACTCACCGCTCTAAAGAATTGCTGCATATTAGCGGGATCGGTGTCGACGATGAGCTTGTAAATTTCCTTGTGTCTAACCTCGCGAAGTACCTGCCTGTACGAGCCAGGACCAGCCTGGCGTATGTACATTTCGGTTCTCGAGGACGGTGGCGATTTGACGAGGTCCTGCAGCTTGAAGAGTCCTGAAACACCGAAAAGACATTGTTGTAGGGCGAATCGACAACAACAATACAGGGTAATTCCGGATGATACGGACACGATTTTTCGTTTAATAATTTTTTATTCGCGCACCCGTTCGGGAATACAAATGCAATGCTATTTTTTTTTTTTCAACGTGTCGAAACATTATTGTCTGACGGGGAAAAAAAATGCCACTGCTTCTGTCAATTATATAGTGACCTCCTGATTTCCTTTGAACGCTAAAATTTTAGTACTTTTGATTAAATGGCATTACAATTTTTATTATCGTCCGCCATATTTCACATGCTCTTAAAAAGATCGAATTAAAAATCTGCCATACGACTCCTCCATACCGCGGTACGGTGATTCGAAACAACAATATAGGGTAATTCCGGCTGATACGGACATGATTTTTATTCAATACTGAAAACGAGAAGTACATTAAGGTGATGTGAAACTCGCTCTCAACCACTCATCCCCCGGTCAGTCGCTAATAAAAACCGTAATGCTGTTTTTTTTTTTACTCCCGTCTGCTCGCTGCGGCACAAGACCGGAGTTATGCGTTTCACTGAGCTCCCGCAATTTTACCTTTTTGTTGTCTCGGGTGTTTTTTTTTTTTTTTTTTTCGCAAGGGCTCAACGTGACGTAACAGAATTTTGCATATTACTTCTAGGGATTATGGAGGTGGTATATTCGTAGCGGTAGATTATGAAAATTAAATGCGACGTGAATTTTCTATGTGGCGTTCCTTTCCAAAGAAACTTTCAAAATTTTGCATGGCGTCGATAAAATGTTGTCATCAAATAAAAATGTGTCATTCCTCGCCGGCACAATTTTCCGTGAGATTTTCACTCAAATACAATTTTCTGAGTGTTGTATCGCTCTGTTGTTATTTCATTGTATTCGTAGCGAAATATTTAATGCAATTCTTTTTTCCCTACGGAAGTTAAAAAAATGTTCAGTTAAAAAAAAAAAAAAAAACGATATTGTCCAAAGCAAATAGAATACCACTGTCTCTGTGAATCCTACAATGTGCTCCTAATTTCCTCCGAACGCTAAAGTCTCAGCACCCTCGGAAAAGAAAGCATCATACTTTTAATTATCGACCGCCGCATATCGCATGTCCCTAAAAAAAAAATTCGATAAAAAAATCCGCACTACGACTACGGAACTCTTCTCGTCTCAATAAATCGTCTCTTCACAACAGTTCGTCCGACAACCGCCTCTTCCTCTCGACATTTTTTTTTTTTTTTTTTTTAAATCGTTAATCGCTCTTCAGCCACGGAGAATACACCGTGCGGCGAGAAAAAAGGGCTCGGACTCCACGCGTTAACCGGCTCCGAGTGGGAGAGACAGGAAATCGTTTCGGCTCGAGAAGAATTCGAGAATAATTCAATCGTCACAGTTTTTCGACCGCGCTCGATCGGGCCGGTGGTGGAGTTCCCGAGATAGAAACGACTCGGTCCGGGAGAGTGAACGAGGGCGAGCGCGAAAGGACAGGGATGCTAGAGAGGGACCGAGTAAAACACGGCCGATTGGCGATTCGTATCTTCGATCGTAAATTCAACGACAAATTGCCCGACGCCGCGAAAGCCCCGTCGAGTTCTCTCGCTTGCTCTCACTCCGCGGTCGGGCTTCCTCTTCACCTCTAATGCTCCCCTTCTCGTTCGTTACTTACGGCTTTGGAAATACAATCGTGCAGTTATTGCCGTGTAGCTCCCATGCCGTAACTAATTAATTTATCGTCTCGGCGAATCGCCGGCAACGACCGGGCCTCTGTGTCCTCAAATTGGTACAGTTCCTCGTTCCCTTTTCATTCCCGATACATAATGTACTGTGCGCATGTATATATATATGTGTGTGTGTGTGTGTGTGTATGTATCATCGACAAAAGGGTTTTCAAGATAACATTCGAAAATTCAATTCAACTGGTTAGAAACTAAATAAATTAGCCGTTGAGCGAAGAGTGTTAATTGGTGCACGATAATTATGTTCGTTAAAATGTGTAATGGCGTGTTGCGCGGCAATTAATTGGGCTTGGGTGGGTAATCATGGAATTTTAGTATTTTCAACGGAGACCATTCTCACGCTCGTTTTAACACGGACCCAGTTTTAAAACGCTCGATTTCAAGAGGATCGAACAAACTCGATATTATGTAACACATCAAATGCATTTAATGCCTTAAAAAAAACCTTCACCAATGATTCTATCTTCGATCTCCAACGATTCTATCTGGTGGGGCGAATCGCCAGTGGAAGTTCGCTCGCCAACCGCGAGAGGCGCGACGAGCGCATTCAGAGCTCGAAACTTGTGAGAGATACTTAATATTTAAATTGCTACGTTTAAAATCGTAATAGCGTGTCTTTATGAGTCTAACGTATGTTTAAACCTTTGATAAATCTGCCGCCTTAAGAGTCGGATTTTAATTCGTTAGGCAGCAACGAATCAACATTCGAAGTCCGGAATATGAAAGTTACCAGCCATCGAATCGGATTGGCCCGTAACACTCCGGCGCTTCGCGAAGCTCGTCGCGCCTCTTGCGGTCGTGACGTCAAAAAATTCCAGCGAGAAGCGTAGACAACAATCGTCCCATGGAATTCGAAAATCTCCGTCTATTTCGTGCTTCAATCATCATTGCAAAGGAAAAGATGGTACCTGTTAATTAATGTCTGGACGATCTGAACAGGATCGCCATAGAAAACCGACCAGGCATTTTTTTTTTTTTTTTCTCGTAATTCCCCTCTTAAGGCTTTAGCTATCTGGGAGCCATCTAGCCGCTATTCTCATCAATTTTTATCTAATTCCTCGCTTGTAAAGTCCGCGGCTGCAGCCGCTGTTACCCCTCCATACTGTATCGCATTTGCACGAGGACGCAGGGAAACTGCAGAAAACCTGCGCCAATACAGCTGGTCATTCCAACTGAGTCTTGATGTTCGCATTCGATACTTCGAGTACGAACACCAATTTTCAGAATTCAACCTCCCGCTCAACGGTTTCAATGCGCCAGTTAGTGCACGGCTAGGCGGTCACCCATCCAAGTACTGACCGCGAACGATTCAGCTTGACTCTGGGGACCACCGAAGCCGCACACCAACCGCGCATCCACCGCTGTCGGTCCGACCAGGCATTAACGAACAGGAATCTTCAGCGCCCTCCATATCTTCATGATCTAAGTGCGGTCGGAGGTATCCGTCGTGCTCGGTCGGTATGATTCAGCGAAATTGGAAACTCCCTTGACCCGCGGGACTTTTAAACAACTTTTTCACAATTGTCCGAGTTAAAGAAAACGAGCGACAGGAGAAACGGTCGGAGTCGTCGGGTAGTGGACAGGTTTTAGCGGGGCTCCAAGTGAGCGGAGTTGAAACTTGTCGCTTCCGTTTCCGTTCAATCCACCCTCGTTGCTGCCTCGCCATCCGGCACTTCCCTCGGTCTCACCGGGCCCCGAGCCCGTGGACTCCTGGACGACTCTCTTTGACGCGATGCTTGGGCCACCGTCCGGGTGCGCACGCGGACACTCGTGTACACTGTACGTTGGACGGTCTTCGGCTTCCTCGGAGTAGTGTGCATAGCCGTTTTACCATTTCCTCGTTCTCGTCTTTGTCGCCGTTCCGCCGGAGTGAGGCCGCTTTCACGTATACATCATCGCGGCTTTGGCTCAGGCTATCGTTGGACGACCCGCTCCCACTCCTTTATCTCACCGGTGTCGTCGAGCCCCGGTGACTAAGTTTAAATTTTCTGCCACTGTGTACCTACGATCTGTGTGCGTTCGTTGCCCTGATATTTCCAGTTGGTGCCGTTGTATCGCACTTTCCACACAGCGAGGAACCGGTAGCGCACAGGGCTGGAGCGTGAAAGGACGCTTTGTGGCGGAGTGTTTTAGTCTGCAGACTTCGGTCGTACCGTCTCAAGCGCGGTTGAAGTCAAGCGTCCAACTTTCATGGATCCTGTCGACAAATTAATTACCGCGAAAGCGTGATACCTTTGGTGAGTTCAGCAGTCAATGCTGCGCTGCTCCAAGTCTCGTTACCTCAAATGATGGTTGTTTCAACGCTGAAAATTTGAGGCGTAAAGGTTTGCTGAGGGGAAATCCTTCGGAAGACCCGCCAATCTGTGTCAATTTAGCGACCCGGGAAAATGATTTTTTTTTTTAAATAAACAATATGAACCGAACGAGTCTGATCGACTAAGAGTATGAGATTCGTGGCAGAACTCTCACGATCGTTCGACCGAGCACTCTGGGAATTGTGGTTTTTGTCTGAAATCCAGACGAGGCGGAGCCCGAGAAACGTGAAACCGACGAGGCGAGGGATGTGGCATTAAAAACGTGGAAATTGAAAAATAACAAAGTCCACGTTTTTCGTGGAGGAGCCGGAGCCTCGGTCGTCCAATTACTGGGGCTTTGAGGCAGTACAGTACCGTCGCCGCTGCTGCTGTACCGGGCGGTGCGCGTTGCGGTCTCGGCAACAGACAATACAAACGAACCGCACAGAATTTCGACCCGATACGTGCGCTTCGGTTGTACATTGGGACACGCGTTATCGTAAAAAACGAAGCAAAAAGAAACCAAAAAAAAAAATGAACCAGAGAAAAAGACAAAGAATTCCTGTTAGTCCGCCCACGATACGATATAGGTAGTATCGTCGAACGTCGGTCCGGGACGCAGACAAAGATGTAGATGGAGACGGTCGATGGCACGTATGGGGGAGGCGAAGGCAGCACATATGAACCCGCTGTGAGAAAAGATTCGCCGAACGAGAACGACGAGAATGAGATAAAAGAAGGAACAAAGTCCTCGGCATCTCGGTGGCAGAGGGTCGCGCACTCTCGTGGTGCACGAAACCCTGGGGCTTCTATGCCGGACGAGGGATGAACTTTGAGTTAGAGCCTCGGCGCAGAGAGCACGCCACCGAAGATTTATGATAGGTTGGCCCCGAGGAACGTAACATCCCTCCGTGGAGCGGGACCGGTGTATCGAAGGTCCGCGCGAGCGCCCGGCATCGTAACGGCTCTCCATGCACCGGTGCCCAGTATCTTCTAAGCCCACAGAAGCTTCTAATCTCCATGATCGGCAAAGGGAAACGCTGGACGGAAATGGCTTCTTAAGGTTAAATGATGATGGCGCGATATCAACATCCTCATGGGGTGCTGATGAGCGAAGCAGCCGTCCGCCGCGGGTCGAAGGCGTTTGCCTGAGTCCGGAGCGGTTCGGACCGAAACCGATCGATCAGCTTTGGCCGGTTCACGGTACCCATCGACACTGCCATGCGAAGTTTTCGGGTGGAATCGGGACACGACATTAGCAGCGTTTGCCGATCGGGGTGCAAAGTTCCGGAATTTACCGGGACGAGATATCATAGCTGTATGTGATGAGTAGCTGCGCTAGTGGTTAATATCTGCATTCATTAGGGAATTCATTATCGGATGCTTCGGGAGAGAGGTGTTTCCTAGAGTAGAAAAATGTGCTGGCCGCCATATGTTTCAGGCAGCCGGTTCACATTGGGGGGGGGGTGAGTAAGGCGGTCTATTCAGACGAGATTATGACCTGATGTGCATTAGTTCACTTACTAATGAGGCAAGCTACATCACATTTGTCGGGTTTCCACCTGAACTGCGCAGCATCCGGCTGCAGTAAAGCACACTGGATGTGTTATCTTGAATATCGCCCGTTCCGACTCGGATATGAAATTCATTCAATGTGCCAGATCGCTAAAGGTGGTTGAACCAGCCTGAGCGAGATATGCGAGCGACAGCTCCAGAGGATCTTGGGATCGGTGAGGATATGAACAGACATTCGAGACAAGACGCGATTGCGGTAGCGAGCCTTAGATTAATTCTAATAGCAAGTATTGTGTACAGCGGTAGTATGATAACCAATCGGTTATCACACTACCGCTGTACACAACACTTGCTGCGAGTAATCACTCGCAGTAGCTTGAATCTTGCCGGCACCTGTCACCGCAGCTCTCCGAATCTACGTATAGTCGTTCGTGAACTAGAGTCGGGCAATTAGGCGGAGATGCCAGGTCAGCTGTATTATTTCATTTCATGGCCAATTTAGGAAAGGAGCAGACATTTATAATTGTCATAAATCTTCAGAACTATTGTTATTTGCTACTTTGAACAGGCCACAGTCGTGTCCCGAGTAAAAATGCAATCAGACTACATCGGTGTTAAAATCGCGCGAAATTAAACAGGTGATTTTTAGGCGTATTTGAATATAAGACTTCTGTATATAAATCTTCTATTCTTCTATTCTAGTCTTCTAATTTATTATTGTCGCTATGTAATTGTTTATCGAACACTTTCGAATGTCCAATGCATACACAAATCTACAGTGTCTTCAACTCATAAACAATCTCACTGTCGCAAAATAAAATGAAGAATTGCACTTTTTGACTGAGCTCTCTGGTGTAAAGTGGTCTACAAAATATTGTGACGAATGTAGAGACTCACGATATTACATAGATGACTGGAATGGCTTGGTATGACAAACGACAAACGGACAGATTATCAATCGACAACACGACAAGAGTCTTGATCGGACTTTGAAAGAGAGCAGACGTGTGACAGTTCATCCTTGACATCAATAATGGTGATTGTAATTAATAATATCCGCCCCAAAAGCAAATTGAGCGTGTTGTTGATTTCCCTCGGTCGCAGCAATATATTAACAAAATGATTTCTCATAAACTGATTAAAAAATGCCGTTGAACCAATTAAAGGTTCGAGCTGGGACATTCAAATAAAACTTTAATTGTTCGAACAAAAAATCTTGATGTTTCAAAAATATTTTGGTGAAGTCATCGAAAAAATGGGTTGAACTAATTAATCTTTTAACTGTACCAATAAAATATTTATTTGATCGCCCCTACCCGAATCTTTAGTTGATTCAACATCATTTTTTTAATTTATAAGACAACCCAAAAATCGGATAACGAGAATGTTAAGCACGCGGTTTCGTGCACTTGCGAAAGGACGCGATTGCGAAAACGGGATTAGCATCGGGGAAAATAACGCGCGATAAAGCAACCGGAAAATTAGTAGTTATTTCAGCGACCTCGCCGTTCACTCGGTTTCGTTTGTTCACGCGGTTTTCTTTCTCGCACGTTTCCGCTCGGTTTGCACGGTCACACTCGTTCTCCCTCGTTCTCACAGAAGAGATCCACGCTCGCGCTCGCGACTCCGTAATCGTCCGTCCCGTGCATCGCCCGTTTCGCACACACCTCTCTAAATCTGTCGCTCGATACACACTCGTCCGTCGTCGTGCGTCACCCGATACGTACTCTCTCGTTATCGATATCGCTCGTCGTGTCTAGCGCTCGTGTCGTTCGATCCGTGACGTTTCTCGCACGCGCGTGTGTTTAACAAGAACAAAAAAACAAATGAACACATAAATTCGAAACGGTTTCGGATATATTTATTATCTATAACGAAAGATAAGCAAAAATATGAGACGACTTGTGACGATCTGGAAAAATACTATTGTGATTTGAACTTTGGTTAAAATGCCAACATCTGTTAGTCCAATATCTGACAAAAAGCAATTTTAAAGAGTACTCCACAAATGACCGAAACGTAAATTATACCATTCCTTATCACTAAAAATCGGCAAAAAAGAATTATAACACGAAAAGGCCGTGGCTAGACTGTTGCGAAATTTACAACACGTTCAATATACAAAGTTATATGAAATAAACAACATCGGTATATGAAATTAGAATTCATGTACATTGAATTTCAATAATTTAATGTTAAATGCAATAGAGCGAAAAAAAAACGTTGTGGTAATATCAACCTCACAGCTGCGGTCACGGGAAAATTGGTTTGAATCAATCTAGGCGCATTTAAATAGGCTGCACCATCGTTGAAACAATAAAACTGGTGTTGTTGTGTCAATTGCGTCTAGCAGTTATTGCGATTACAACGTTGCTGCAAAGTGAACCAAAACTGCATTAAATCAACAACGTTTTTTTTTAATTCAATCGCATATACTGTCATCTTTTCATATATACCCAGGCCCATATCAGGGCCTGAAATTGGACCGAATCTTGAAGCGGGATCCGGGCCGGATTTGCGTGAGCGTTACACCACCGATTAGGACCACATCAATCCGCCAAATCCGAGCCAGATGTTACTTTTCGGCAGTTTTAGTTTGGCCCAGATCTCATTCTGATTGATTTGTGAACTCGCGCCCATGACGCGGGTTTAATTTCCTTATCGAGAGGACGTTTCGCCCTCAATCTCGGATTTCTGGCAAGGAAGCAGATGCATCTGTTTGCGTACAAAAACTCAAACGGCTGAGCTGTCGTCGTCGGCTACAAGGAAAAATAATAAATGGCCAGGAGATTATGGATTAAAGCATTATCTTCTTGACGTCGGCTCTCCGTTAACTCGAGTCCGGTGAGAGATCCCTTTATTTCCTCTTGGATAATAAAAAGTCCGACGGGAGTTCCGGCAGAAAAGCGGAATCGCTCGAGCGAACGATAATAAGAAAAAATAAAATAAAAAAAACAAGGATGGATGAGATTGGCGACGTTCGCGACGGGGGCGTGGAACGAACCAAAGCGCTACAGGGACGGGACAGAAGAAATTGAGAAATGATGAAGATACAAATAAATAAATAGTTCGCTACGTGTCCCGCGTACGAAACGGAAGAAGTTTAAGTTGTCCCGTATGATGGATCTACCTCGCTCGGTCGACATCGTGTACGTGCATGCGACGAGAGCGTCGTTCCTCAAAACGCCGAGAACAATATTGTATTTCTCTACGTTCGGGAATATAGATGATATCGCGCCGGACGCAAAGTCGGCGTTTTTCCAGTCGGCATACAGTTAAAAAAAAATATTGCTGAATCATCTGATGATCCGGGTGGGGACGTTCAATTAAATACTTTGTTTGTACAGCTGAAAGATTCGTTCAACAGGTTTTTAAAAATACCTTCACCAAAATATTTTTGAGGCATTAAAATATTTTGTTCGTCCGACCAAATATTTATTTTATCGGCCTTGCCCGAATCTTTAGTTGATTCAAACGCATTCGTTTTTGCTTCCTCGCTGAGGAAGCTACGTTCATGTTTAAAAAAAAAAAAATTGCGATTTTAATGTCAGTACTGAAGATAGTCTGTAACGCCGAGAAATGCGTTTTTTAGCTGGCGGTCGGATGTATGTGTGTGTGTGTGGCAGCCTTGCATCGTTTAACACGGCCAGAACTCGTAAACGACTTGAAATAGCGAGTTGAAATTTAATATACTAGTAGAGTGGTCACGTCGCTTCGTTCGGTGCGATTTTCATAGGAATTGAAGCGTGTTTGGAGATTTCATGCGATTTTGATTTTTTTTTTTTAATTCTCTGTCGTAACTCTAGCTTGCGTAAATGTTGAGTTATCGTCCTAAAACGGAATACAAATACAACATTTTGATAAAAAACTTTTGGTATTGAATTTTGTCAAAATTTATCCAAGTGGTCAAATTTAAAAAAATTTTGAGTGTTTTAAAAATTGCTAAAAACGATCTAATTCAAGTAAACATGGAGGTAGCGATCTTAAATTCGACACGCGAATTAATGTACACTGTACAATGTTTGTTATTAAATTTGGAGAAAGTGGATTTAAATTGTATGACATTTTGAAATTTTTGAAATTTTTCGAAAAATCGGTTTTTTTACGTCTGACACGATTTTTTGAATCAAACATCACGCTAAGACTAAAATGACTTATAGTTTTCTAATCAGCGATATAGAATCGATTAAAAATAGCCTCAAAACGACGAAATCGGTGAATTTTAGCTTGCGCTTTCCTTTCACGAGCTTTCATTTTACGAGATGTAGATATTTTTTTGAGTTACAAAAAAAGTTGCAAAGAAATTTGCACATGGCTTCCTAATTTATAAAAATTTTGAGTATAACTTCCTCCGTGAGGGAGCGAAAAATCGATCAACGAACTTTCTCATAGAAAAAGCTTTGCGCAAAATTGTAATAAATGAGAAATCCGTGCGTTTACTTAGCACAATTTTATATCACTGCATCGATCGAGTTTTAGGATGATGTCGATGGCAATGAAATTGCAGATGCGGCTTTAAAGGCTTTGAGTTTCCTTCTTTTGAGAATGCTGAAAAATTGGCTAAAGATGGCCGAAAAAAGTAGATCGACCCTATCGCCTTGAATGGCCTTACCGTGTGTATTGAGGGCGCAGATTGAAAACAGCTTACCGTAATTCTCCTCGTAGATTATTGCAACTCGCGTCCAATTCAGGAACGACATGAGATCCTTGAATGCCCTATTCAGATGATCCTGAGCCGGATAGAGATTGATGCTGAACTCTTTGAAGGCCGGCTCGAAGTCGACCCGGGCCTCGAGATGAGGCACGTCCAAAGCCTCGCATATGCTTTGTATATGCGCACCGAGAAGCGGATCCGATGGCCCGAATATTCCCTGCACCGACCTAGATAGTTGTTTGCAAGCTGAAACATAAATAGCCGGCAGAACATTTTATTAAACACTTTAGCAGCAGTAAAAGAGATTTATCGCCAATGTTAACGTATATACAGTTATCTTCTTATACTAATTTTATACCTAATGATAATTGTACAATTGGAAAAGAACCATCGAACTGAGTTCTTCGGCACTAAATATTTTATTGTATATTAAGATAGCTCTGTCGCTTGGTGTTCATTTCGCATGAGTTCGAGAAAAATATGATAAAATTGCAAATACTTCTCGACGGTATAAAAATCCGAAAAATTCAAGCATATCAAAGATACTGAAATTATTAATTTTGCATAATAATAATTCCAAAATGTTATTAACAAATTGATGAGAAGAAATACTGTTCAACAAATTTTCTGGAAACCCAACTTTTTTAAAAATTAAAATGATTCATTGTTTTTTCTGAATACGTAGAAATTTTTTCAAATATTTAAATTCGCTTTGAATTGTAATTTTTTCTTTGTGAGAAAAAATCTTTGGAAAACCCGCAAAATACCAAAGTTAATTTAAAAATCTGAAAAAAAATGCATGGGTATTCACAGGAACGAAACATTTTCGTGACAAAAAAAAAATTGGTTATTAATTTGTGAATTTAATTTAAAAAATGAATGACCTATTAACGCTTTTGAATAATTTGTCAATAACACTTTGAACTTATTATTACACGAAATCAATCTTTTTCGTACCATGCAATTTTTTTCAGATTTTTATACCATCGACAATTCGCAATGTATATAATTTTTCTCGAACTTATACGAAACGAAAATCAACCGTCAGACCAACCTTAAAAAGAACTTTATGCGTAATCCCAGAATCGCCAAAGTGTTTCGTGCCAACTTGAGGAGACGCCGTTCCACTTTGCCCCAGGTTTCCGTTTTATCCGAGCTCACCCCAGTACACACAATATACAAAAGCGGTATCGTATACGCGCGATCGGCGAAGACCTGCGGAAAAATTGTCGGGAAATTGATACGTTACCGGCGACGCCCCTGGGGAGGAATCTCCAATGCCTTCTTTTTCCAGCCGGCCCAACGTCACGTATGTAATTCCTGTGTACACAAAGGGACGCGCGGGAGCGAAGATTTTCTTATCCGTGAACGATGTCAAAGACAGAGCAGAGAGACACGACAGCGTAATAGAGGCGCGCCGGTCTCTTCGGGAGCACTTTTTGGGAATAAGCCATTCCCGTCACGTTTGTCCGCGGGGTCGAAAGCTCGCCCATGGTTACGGGCTTACTTTCGAATTCTCCTGTTATTTATTTTATTTTTTTTTCTTTATCTACCGTAGGCAGCGGAAAAAAGGGAGAGGAATTCGAAACTAAGCCCTAACCATACGCGAGCGTACTGAGAAGCAGCGACTATGTGCAAGTTCCTGTCGCGCATCGTCGCTCCTTCCCGTCACGCTTTTCCAGCAGTTCTTTTCCTCCTCCTCGCGCAGAGTCCCAGTAACCGAGGAGGCGTTACACTGTCCATCGTTTTGATCGACGAGTCTTGAATTATTCAGGAGAGATTCGATCCGCGCGGAGGGAAGTTCCATCCACGGGTCTATATAAACCGGGCGAGGAAGAATAGAAGGAAACAAAAAAAGGTCGCGAATGCCGACCGCGAGTTGGAATATTGCGGATTGAATGGTCGGTGTGACGAGACTTCTGGAGAGGATCTCATTAAAATCAGCCCGCTTGAAGTTACGACGAGGACCACTAGAGGGGACGATGCGGCTTGTTTTCTTCCCTTGGAACTTCTCATTAAAGCAGCTTATTGCCCAAAGAACTGGACAAATTAATTGCCACGGTTTATCGTCAGACTCACTTAAAGGGTTATCAATTCATTGTTATTTGAATAATGCGCCGCATTATTAATCGCGCGAAGGGCTTCGAGGGGCACCGCGGCTCGATTATATGCTAAAGGGACTTCGGGACAGCGCGACGGTGGACTCGTAATCGAGAACGTTGAGAAAGGAATTATCGATGAAGAAGAAGAAGGGAGGAACAAAAAAAAAATGGAAAACCTTCTTCTACCCAAGTGCGGTTCTCCATCGAGCTCTCTCCGTGTTTCCTCGAGCTTTTCAAAATGAAATATTCAAATGCGCGGTCGCATGCCCGACGCAAAGAATTCTCGATAATTTGCATGTTTCGAGGAAAGTCTTAACGGGAATGACGGATATGAAGACAGGAAGGGCGTCGAGGAACGGTGAAGCAGATGGAAGGAGCGAGGATGATGAAGGTTCGAGTAAAGTACGAATTTCAGGCTTCAAAGTGCGAAAGCGCGTAGGGATGGGCGGGAAATAAAATGCTCCCGGGGCAAAACGGGCCACCGTAAAATTTTTTAAAAAATATTGTGGTCGTGTCTGCTGGAAAATTATGTCCGCCATTTCAGTCGAGTCGAGTTTTGTTTTTTTTTTAAGACTCTTTCAGACGAGACCTTTTTTTTTTAGATAAGAAGAGTTTCCTTTTAAACATGTTCTCAGTCAAGCATGTTCCTCGAGAGTTTTTCGACAACACAATGAGACCCGCTCGTTTATCCTAACGGCCCATTTTGCCCCAATCTCTTTTACATACAGCGGAGACCGGGGCAAAATGGCACAGCGGGGAAAAACAGGACAGTGAGGGAAAAACTGAATCTTACAATGAAAAAAATAGATTGTAAGATTAGTAATGTGTTAGAAAAACATGAACCTTCGGTGCAATACGGATATACTAAAGTGGGCAATGCGAGATTGTTGGAATTATTATTATCTGCATATGGGATTGGACAATATATTGTCAACACTGTAAACAGACTTATACATTAATTAGTCCTATCTCTATACGAAATATAAAATATCCTACTGGGTACTATTTTTCTGCTATTCAGTAACATATATTTCTTTCAGTGTACAATAACTTTTGGATGCTCCATATTGTCCCAACGATACATCCGGTTTTTCGAACCCGTTTTGCCCCACGTACCACAATCGCCACCATCCAAAAGATATTGAAAAATTGCGTTTTGTCTCATTATCCCGTTTTGCCCCGCCGTGCCATTTTGCCTCGCTCAGCCCCTATAACTATACATACGCGAGTTGAATGAGGCAGCTGCTCAGTCATCGTCGTCTTAGGCGCCCCCCCTACAGATAGAAAAGTTCTATCCGGAGCTCGCATTTATCTCTGTTCCATGCACGGAAAGCTTTCTCGATATTATTGTAGTGCCAAATGTGCTTCAATTTGTCTACCGACGTATTTTTCGCGGGACCGGGGACAGATATATGCATTCATGCAAATGTAATGAAAATACATTCTAAGACGTTACTCTCGTTTTCAGTGGAGTATCCTTAACGCTCCACGGGGTCGTTTGATGTTGCTCGACGTGCGATTTACGATGCGAAACTTCGCGCGCGGAACGTGAAAGCTTTGTGTGGTCTACGGTATAGGCCAAATGGATGGATACTTTTTGCCGCGTACACACACCGAAACTACGGCTACAATGCGAGAAAATGGCCAACATTTCGAGACGTGTCCCGGACATTCTGCAAGGGGAGCCGCTTCGTCCTTCCGCGGCCCGTTCCGCCTCGTTTTATCGCGGAAAGCGTCTTAAAAAAAAAAAAGGAAACGAACCTTCACTCACGCACCGTTAATATTTATCGATGCAAAGTCGCATCAGACTATTGATCGATGCAAAGTCGCTCGGCAATGCACTCCGGTCTGTGTGATTTTTTTTTGTTCCCGATGAAAGGGCCGGGAAAACGCTTCTACCCGAAGCGACTGCTTTATCCGCTCCCTTCTCGAGGGATCCTCCGACTCTCGACCCTTTGCCGTGCCAGAAAGGAAAAATAAATACATATTCCGTATATTTATCACCGAGAACATTGGGAAGCGAGGGCTTTGGGAGAAAGCCCGAAACCTTCGGTCTTCCCTGCGAGACGCCAGTGTCTGGCGTTTCGTTTATTCGGTAGTAAATTCCTTAGAGCAGCGGGCGTTTACACTTCGGAGATGTTTTGACAATGTAAGAATTTTTTATTATTTTTTTTTCTCCAGAGATTAAAGTCATTTTTTACTATGATTATTGTTGACAAACGTCGCACTGCGTAAAGCTGTTAGAGCGATATTTATTATTCCATATTTTGGAAAACTGTGGATTTGTTTGATTGTTTGTCCCACCCAATATGAGGAGCCAACTTCACGTCCCCATCAGCAGCCAACTTCACCCCTTTATCAGCAACCAACGTCACCCCTTTATCAGCAGCCAACTTCGCCTCTCTATCAGCAGCCAACTTCACCTCTTTGTCAGCAGCCAACTTCACCTCTTCATCAGCAGCCAACCTCACGCCCTTATCAGCAGCCAAATTCATGCCCTTATTAGCCCGGAGTGGCAAAAGTCTCGGATTATGAAATAAAAAAAAGCTAAAATACAAAATTTAACGCACTTGAACTGCGAGCACGCGAAGCGCGCGAGCCACAACAACCTGCTTTATTCTATAAATTACAGTGAAATTTACTTACTAGAGATCTCGTAAATACACATTGATTGTACGGTAATTTCGCTACGACAAATTGAACGATTTGATTGGTTATTATTCTCGTTAATTTTGAAAAGTTGGGTGAGCATAGAGTTTATCAGGGTCTACGGATCGATGAGTGTGTGTCTGCGAATCCGTCGTCTGTCTGCAAACTGTGATATAAAAAAAAAAAATCTCAGATCCGTCGTGTACTTCAGAAAAATTCATTTATCAGCAGACAGAGGAGAATCCGAGTGAGCTCTCTAACTCAATTTCCGTGTTTATCGAGGATTGTGTATCTAGAAACTGATGTAGGGGAGACCGAGGCAAAGTGGGGAACGCTGTACACAACGGATGGTGGACAAAATGGGACAGCATAAAGTTTTCACAAAAATTTATTTGGAACGATTGGAAAGACCGGGTAAAATGGATTCTGCGGATATTACGCGCATACGTTTACATTCACAGTAAAACAGAATTTCGTAAAATCGGAGTACGGAGTTTCGTAAAAATAATTTTGTTAAACAAGTGATAAACTCGTATGTTAAGGTTTGAATATACAAACCAGTTCCTTTATTTCCCGTGTCATTAAAGATTTTAGATAGTATTTTTTTTTTTTTTTTTTTCTTTTGTAAAACTAGAAACCGCATGGTGGGATCGGAAAATCAATAAATAAAAAATTGTGGAAATTGATAAAGTTTTCACAAAAATTTATTTGGAACGATTGGAAAGACCGGGTAAGATGGATTCTGCGGATATTACGCGCATACGTTTACATTCACAGTAAAACAGAATTTCGTAAAATCGGAGTACGGAGTTTCGTAAAAATAATTTTGTTAAACAAGTGATAAACTCGTATGTTAAGGTTTGAATATACAAACCAGTTCCTTTATTTCCCGTGTCATTAAAGATTTTAGATAGTATTTTTTTTTTTTTTTTTTCTTTTGTAAAACTAGAAACCGCATGGTGGGATCGGAAAATCAATAAATAAAAAATTGTGGATGTTCGTGGACGATAAGTTGTAAAAAGTACAAATATTTTTTACTGTTTTGGAGGCTCCTCTTAAATTCGGACCTTTCAAAAGAACGTCAGTTCTCGGGGTTGTTGGCGGGGTTGATATCCCATTTTGCCCCAAACCGCAATTCTTCCGGAATGCGGCGAATTACACCGAGAAAAATAAATGGTTGGATTAACCAAGGCGCGATAACACGTTCAAAGGCATTATTTGATTCACTGTAAAAAAAAAAGTAAATTTAATGTGTCGGTATTGAAAGCTTTCATGCATAAAAGTGCATATTAAATTAAATTTATAAATATCATGAAAAATTACAGTAGTTTGAAAGTAATTCAAAAATACTTTCAGTATTATTAAAGACCTTTTATCAAAAACACCACATTTTTATCATTATCTTATCATAAAATTTGTATATTAAATTTAATATACAAGTTTATGCATAAAAGCTTCCAATACCGGTGCATTAATTTTCATGCAGACATTTTTTCGTGTTAGTACAACAACAAAACTTTGTTTAAATTAACATATTTTTAATTGACTGAAGCGAGTAATCGTTTAACAAAACAATATTTCACTTGAACTAAACAAATAACAGCTTTCAACGTGTGTCACCGTGACTTTTGGTTCATCTCACCACTTTTTTTTTTTTCTCAATGCACGAATTTCATTTTTTAACGTTAGCAAACAGTGAATTCGTAGCTCCGGACTCATCCGAACGACTTTATTTTTAGCAGTGCCTTTTTGCCCCGCTCTACACTGTGCTAATCTCCGATCTACAGATATGTCGTATACATCGCTGTCGTAGAGCATAGAAATTCATTTATCAGCAGCGGAATATAGAGGGGGTAAGGAGAGGTGAATCCGAGTGAGCTCTAACCCAATTTCCGTGTTTATCGAGGGTTGTGGAAGTCTCGAAAAATGTATCTAGCACGTGAAAGTAGTCCCGACTGTGGCACGTAAAAGTATCCGCCACTATAGACGGTTCGCTATCGGATCTTCAGTCCGTGCCTTATCGACATCTGTTAGGCATTTGGGGCAAAAAATAATGTAGTCGACTTTCTGCACAAGGCACGAGACACTGAAACTGAAACGCAACATTGACTAGCCGGGACATCGCGATTTTTACACGTATGTGTTATTTCGGCTCACCTTTTTTCGACGTTCTGAAAGAGTCGTCCCTCGGTACGTATTGAATATCGTAGACCAATGTCGTGTTCGGCAACAGGCTCTTGTCCTTGTTTATCCTGTAGACCGCATACTTGAAAGCCATTTCCGAGGGACTGTCCTTTTGGTCCTCCGTAAAAATTGCACCTGCAACACGGTAAATTAAATATTTCTTTGAACTCATTTCTTTCAATATCCGTTTCGAAAATTTGTACACTTTATGGATGACTAATAAGGATCTGAATGCTCAGAATGAAAAAAAATGCCCTAAGTGGTACCTGCTGTACTTGCGTTGCCAAAAAATAAACCAATAAAAAATATAATTCACATAAATTCGTATAAACTCGAATATTATTATTGGTCGCTCGAAAAAATTTTCCGGAACATTAACATTTTAGTTACCGACTACGGGCAAACCACTTTTATTAATCTAAATAACAGTCGAATTTATACGTATCTATATCAATTTTTTATTTGTTTATTTTTTTACTACGCAAGTATGTAAAAAAAAAAATAAACAAATAAAACGCCAAGTGGCAGGTCCCACTTTGAGAATTTTTTTTTTCAGAATCTTCACAGAATGCCAAATACCCTATAAAATTAGTACCAGAATCGAAGATATGTTTTATGTAAAAAAAAGTTATTTTAATTTTTTTTTTTTTTCACGAAAAATGGACGTTCCTGCATCGGGAAAATTATGATTCTGACATCATTCGAAAGTCGATGAAAAATTAAAAAGTCAATGTTTCTAAGAATTTTTTGCGCGATCCATATTTTTTTGAGAAATACTGATATTTACAGAAAAACGTAAATCCTGAACCGTGCACCTTAAAAAATCTTTTTAAAAAAATCACAGTTGACCCACTCAAGTAGTATTATAATCCGGCAAATTAAAAAAAAAAATCTGACAGGTCGACCGAAAAAACGTGGCCCATTTGATAAAGAATGTCTCATATACTTTTTAATATTTCCCAGCAATTTTTTTTTTTAATATTTCCCAGCAATTTCCCACCGGGCACGCCCTGCTGGTCACGAAATTACGAGTGAGATTTTCCGACGTTCGTTGCTGCCGGTACACACGACGGTTTCTGCTTGGCGTTGTTTGAACGCACAGTAATATAATATGGCGAATGATGCGAAAACCCGGGGCGCGATATCATATCAAGGCGCATATCGCGATGCTGCGGTAGGATTGTCAACGCTGGGACGACGTGAGCCACGAACAGTTGGAAAAAAATTTAATCGTGCTCAGTAAAAAAAAAAAAAAAAAAAACCTGTCTGCAACAAACACTTCTTGTCCGCAAAGGGCCTAGACTTTTTTTTTGTCGCATTGTTAACTTAAAAAAAAAGTCTGAAATTGACGAGAAAACAAAGTTATGCACATGTTTTATTTGAAAGAAGAGAAAAGTAGGAAAAAAAAATACTAGCTTCTTCGAAAAAGCGAAATTCTCTTAATCTCGTAAAGTCGAGATTAAGAGAACGAGAACGAGAGCGAAAGTTTGACCCGTTTCCTTTGTATGTTGACCAAAGCGACGATAAACGGTGATTATCGGAACTAATGAATTCGGCTACCCGATCAATAGAAACAAAAAAAAAAATGTAACTATATCTTTCGTCAAGGCACAGAAACTTCGAGTCGCTAAGAACGGCATGGGAATATTTTTATCAATTTTGGTTTGGTTTTATCCTACGTTATCATTATTATAATCCTTTAAAAATAGATTTTTAGGGAATAAACAGGAGTAATAATAAGTGTCAATGATTTTAAAAAATACGCTTAAACAACTGTTATTAAATGGCAAGTTACGGAATTCACGATGTACTGCTTGACTACGAGAAATTCGACGAGATAATTGTAAAGGCATCAGATATTTCTCGTATTATCAGAGAAGATCTTGTTCCTTATTGCGTCGAACTGCAGCTTGTTTACGAAAAGCAAACGGCATGGCGGAGCCAACACGATTAAGTTACTATTGAAACCTTTGCAGGGTCGTAGCTCCACCGGAAATTAAAGATAGCTAGCAGAAAGTCCTCCCACGTTGAAAATTCTCAGTCAGACTTATGTAACGGGTGGTGCTGAGAGCGTAAAAGTTTTTCTTACGGAAAGGGTCGACGGTATAGCGAAGGTAATCCGCAGTAAACGTATTCTTGAGTCAATAGTAAATTTTATCGCATCTGTTACAGCAAAGCTCAATGTCTAATTTCTTGTCTAAAAATCCTGATTTCAATGTCTAAAAATCATGATCGACGGTCGGAAACAGGATTTTCCAACCATAAAAAATGTACATTCAAATACACAGTTCAGAACGCAAGAACAAAATAAAGCGGAAAGGTAGCGATATTGGTGGATGATCATTCACGGTAACGCTAATCGAGGAAGCGAGATAGCAACGTGCAAGATACCGAGACAGAACGAATGGTAGCGAGCGATCATGCGCGAAAACAACATGGAGCGTAGCCGATAGCAGATACAATCTATATTTCCAATTCATTGATTGCAACTCAACATTAACAGGCATTTGAGCACTCGACAGATATTAATTAAAACGGAAACACGCATACGTGGTAAGCATCGAGAGCCAAATTCGCTGGAAAACGCTGAGCAGGAAAGCGGCCTTTTGATAGCGCGTGGCCACTAGGTAGCGAGATACCAGGTGCACGGATCAACCGTGACACGCTGATATCGCGAGAGCGGAGCAGGGAAAGAGAGCAGCTGATCGATAGCGTAACGACAGAATTGAGGAAGAGAGCAGCTGACCGATAGCGTAACGAGAGAATTGAGGAAGGGAGCAGCTGATCGATAGCGTAACGATAGAATTGGGGGAAGAGAGCACTGCTCGGGTAGGGAGGGAGCTCTTCGGATAGATTGTCTGGGGGTGAGACGGGCTACGTAAATTTTTCAAATTTTTCTTTTGGCTACCCCACTTTGCCCCGCTTCGCTATTTCACGAATTCTCTGCTTCTGTCATTGTCCACGAAAGGTTTTAATTTTTTTTTCTTCCAAGTTTTGACATATTTTAAAATAATTTTGGGGTGGCCCATTACGCACCAGGTCAGCCTGATTTTTCACTAGCCCATCCCGCCCCGGAGGTCCATCTTGCCCCGGTTTCCCCTACATTTACTATTCTTTGCGTCCTGATGGTGAGATACGCTTTCGTATCGCCTTTTCGTTAAAATAAAGAGTCCCTCCCGGTGCTGACGTATCGCTATGGTGAACTTTCGTGCCTTCTTCGAAACAGGCCGAATTCTCTTGATCTCGAGTAGAAGTCAATAACTGTGCGGCTCACGCCACTATCTCTCCCTCGCACCCTCGATGGCCACACTGGAAGTGGGATTAGTTGGTCAGCCCGCTGTTACATTACATATATATCGCTGTATAGAGTACTATCGTATATATAGTACAGATTACGCTTTTATACCCTCGTGTCAATTCGCGCGGTGATCACTCGCCCCGAGGATCTCGGCGGGAGTTCCGCCGAGGGCTTCAAGCCCCCGAAGTATATCGGGCATAAATAGCAACGCAGTAAGAGCGAGTAAAAGCGGCACGGGGTGAGTGCTGGCAAAAGTTTATCCACAGAAGACCAGCGGAGAAATTCATTCCATGTAGGGGTTTCCTGCTATACCGCGCATATTTTTTTTACGAGGACATAAAGAAATTCGGTGCGTTATCGGGTCGTGCTAAAGCTGGAGCGGTGCACGGATGAGTCGGCGAACGAGACGAGGGTTTTTTTTGTTTTTTTTTTTTTTTTTTTTTTTACTGACGGATTGCAATGGAAGCACCGGTGCGTGATATCCGGTCAGGAGCACAATGGTCGACGACGATTGGAGCATCCCCAGTAAGAAAAATAAATGACTTTGCGCTATGTCGTACGCTGTTTGCATGAATTGTTCTAGACTATGGAGGGCAGTGCGGGAAAAACGGTACACTCGGAAATAAAGGCTGTTTCGGTGAGCCTCCATCAATCGATTCACTTGTTATTGACAAAAAAAAACGTGAAATTCGTAAAAATTATTCCTCGCATCCGTGAACAATTGCGGTGTGGGGCAAAATCGATCCAACTCGTTTTTAATTCGCCTCCGTCTATGAGGTATCAAAATCATGGTGTCTAACAGATTAAGGACATGAAATTCCATGATGTTTCCAGGTTTTCCAGGTGAAAATCCGAAAAATTGCAGGACCTTTCTTCATCGATCTTATCTGTTATAAGTAGCAAGTAGTAACAAAAACAAACAACAAATCTAATCAAACTTCCAATAGATTTTTTACATATATATTTAATTTGTAAATAATTTGTTAAATGTTGACAAATCAAACAATTTGTCAAAATTTCATTTTGAAATCGGCAAATTGTTCAAAGTGAAAAGCCCATGCTTTTTCGAGCTCGAATCTCATCCTCAAATGCATCGTGAACGGTATGCAGACCACACAAACCCAAATTGAGTAACCGCTTGCTCTGGCACCGACGTTATTGTCAAGATCGGCTTGGGAAAGTTTAATTAATTGAAAATTAACATTTGGGCCGTGTATCGAAATTTTAATTACCCTCCTGCACGCATCTTTGAAAAAATCCTAACATTTTTAAATACAAAAATATATATGTTTTAAATTCCAGATGATCGATGGAACGATGGAATTCCATGAAATTTCCAAGATTCTTCAAGGCTCAATGAAATTCCATGAGATTTCCACGTTTCCAGGATTTCCACGATCGTTAGACACCATGCAAATGTATCCTCGTGCGCACAATGCCCGGATATTCCATTTAACTCCACTCGTCCCAAGTTATCCAATTTGAAGTTTTCCGACAATATTGCCGAGGTCCATTTTGCCCCGTGTCCGGAGTGTCCAGAGTTCTCCCTTTTGCACCGAGTCCCAACTTCGCCTAGGTTTCCCCTGTGTGTTTACTTCGGAGATAAGCGGCGAGACTCCATCCACGATCAGCAGGAGGATCAGAGATCGATACAAAGGGTGTCAATCGACAAGTGGCCGAAGCGTCAAACCGAACGAGAGGCTACCGAGATGAACCGGCGACGCCCAACGACGCGGAAAGAGCTCTTTAACGCCGACTTCTAAAACGCTCGACGACTAACTTTCCATTGACGGAGTTAGCCAGTCCGTATATGACCGCCCGGGGGAACTTTGCCCGATGGCGTCGTCGTTATAGATCGGCCAATTCGACCTTTGATGTGATGTAATAACCGTGCACGATCGACCGAAGCGTACACGTGACCGAGTCTGTGCCGCTCGAACCGCGATGAATCTGCTTTGCCGCCGGTGGCATCGGGCACTTTGACGAACGCGGGACTCCCAACGGCCCACTGCACGAGAGTTATAATCACATTGGCTGGTCGCGAATTACGGAAATTTTGAGGGCTTAATTGAGCTGCCCGGCTGTCCGACACGACCATCGGCAGACCACCTTCTGACTCGCGAGCGAACTGTGCAGACAAAATTTAACAGCAGATCGTCTTTGATTTTTGGGAAAAGTATTCGGGGTAAAAAACGCGTGTCAACGTTTAACAAATATTCACCTCCATTAACTTTTCGTTTCGATAATTTAACAATCGTTCGGCTTGCTAATTTTTTGTCTTGTAAATCGAACAATTTTGCCTTGTTAATTTTACCATTTATTGTATTGCGAAACCAACAATTTTACCTCTTGTTAACTTAACAATTTCTCTGATACGCTGATTTTACAATTTTTTCAAGTAAAAAAAATATTAACAGACAAGATTCAACAGCAGAATGTCCCTACTTGCGTGAACGGAGGTATGCGTGTTAATTTACTCTCGACGATAACGAAACGGTCAACTTTGAAGGGCGCGAAATTGGGCAAACCAGCGAAGTATATATCCGCCTTTCCATCTTCGAAATTTTTTTATTCATGTCTGAGACGCAATGGATCCACAGCTCTCCGTAGTCTATGGCCCGCTAAATTCCGTATTTTCATTCCCTCTCGCCGCAGGCTCCCCGCGAATAACCCTATTTTAAACTTTTAATTAAATCAGGCGTAATTAATTGGGTCGGAACAAATAAACCGGGCGTGCCGGTAGAACTGCCGGTAATTTCCGCGGGACCACGTGCAGCTGCAATTATAATTACGAAATGAGAGCGGATCGATTGCCGAGCTTGTCCTCGTAATATGTGTATCCCTAGCATCGATGCCTCCTACGCTTAAAACGATCCGACGATACGAGCTGGAAATACTCGAGTGGCAAAATCAGCCTCCGCTCCGAAAAGTATTGCTTTGAGTTTTAATGATCCGCAGAAATTTTATACGAGCGGGATCGATGAAAACATGTAGGTGGAGTTTTACTCAGTCTAAAAAAAAATCGTTTTCTTTAAACGATTAAAATGAGGAAATAATTTTTGATTTCTCATATTTCCCAATCAGCAGACACGCTTCGGGTGTGCAAAGGTCAATAATTTGGACATGGATGTAAAAAATTGGACGTAAAAAAAAATCGACGGTCTTGACAATATTATATTTTCTTTTCAGTTTTTTAAATATTTCTTTCGTTGAATTTAGTGGTAACAAATCTCCTACCTTAAAGCCATTTTAAATTAATTGATTGTACTTTTAAATCGATTTCTCCGTAGATCTCAATTGTTAAATAAAATTGTTCAATCAAGCGGCGTAAATTTAGTGGCACGAGTCGTCAAGATGGATGAACTTATCTTAGTTTCTATGAAGAAATTCTGGAGCTCCATCCACTGATTCCTTTCGTCCTCAGAATCGTCGAGGAAATATTATTTAGCCTTCAGGAATGTCGAGCAATAATATTGAGCCTTCAGGATGTTGATAATATTCAAGAAACGCCCGGGACCAAATAATAAATCCAAAAATCTCCATGGATACGAATTGGAGCAACTAATTTCGTCCACTCGCGACGAACGATCAGGGAGACCACTATGGTGAGAGACTGGTCACTATGGTGGGAGAATTCGCTGATCGCCGGACAGTCGATCTCACAAATCCAATATACATCTCATTCGTCGCTGAGCTCGAGTGCTCTGCAGCTGTATTCGCGGTTCGAACGTTTAAATTTAAAATCAATCGTTTCACGGTCTCGAAAGGGGAGCCGCAAGCGTCGGAAAGGACGTAGTTCAGGAGTCTTGAGAAACAAAATCGGGAATCGCGTTAACGTCAAACTCGGCGGGTCTCCGCAGTAAGAGAAGATAAAAAAAAAGAAAAGCACTCACAAGCCTGCACAGAAGAAAGACTCGCACACGCGAGGTGGAAGAATCGTCAGGGAAAATCGGGTTTACGATTTCGAGTTTATAGCGGGTTTCACGAGCACGCGTGTACATTGTGTAGCGCCGTTGGCGCGTACTGTGCAGTAACTGTAGAGTATACGCTCGCCAGTATGGAGATATCTAGTCGAGACCGTGACAAATATACATCTCGCAGTCGAGGAAGCGCAGTTGGACGGTTGAGGCAGTGGCGGACAGGAGGAACGCGGTATTTTCGAAGCCGTTCGCATCCGTAGTCGATCCCACGAGGGTAGTCGGCAAGGTCGGTCGCGCGTCTCTAAAGGCTCCCCGATGGCGCGGCTACGACGCTTTCGACGTCGACGGTATCGTTCTCCATCGTGAACTTCTTTTTATTCTTCTTCGTCGCTGTCGTCGTGATCGCATCGTTTCGGACCTCCGCTCCTGCTCCACTTGTACCTCTCCATAAGGGAGAGCGGGGCAAAACGGGACAGTGAGGGCAAAACTCGATGTTCCAATAATTCTTGGATGCCCCATTTTGTCCCAACGACACATCCGGATTTTCAACCCCGGTTTTCCCCACGCACCGCCATCGCCACCATTCAAAAGTTCTTGGAAAATTGAGTTTTGCCCTCACGGACAGTGAGGGCAAAACTCAATTTTCCAATCATTTTTGGATGCCCCATTTTGTCCCAACGATACATCCGGATTTTCAAGCCCGTTTTTCCCCACGCACCACCATCGCCACCATTCAAAAATTATTGGATGTCCTATTTTGTCCCAACGATTTATCCAGACTTTCAACCCCATTTTTTTCCCCACGCACCACGATCGTCACCATCCAAAAGTTATTGAAAAGTTGCGCTTTACCTCATTATCCCGTATTGCCCCGCTGTGCCATTTTGCCCCGCTCTCCCCTATATCGTATCGCCGAGTCGTACTGTCTCCGGATAGCTCGTACTCCTCCCATTGTCCTTCCGTGTGTATAGGACGCTTCCTCCTCTGGCCCGTGGCCGTTATTGAAATCGAACTTATCCTACCGAACGGAGTCCCGCGAGATAAGACGACTGAGCTCGGGACCGAGAAAAGCTGGGGGGGGGGGGCGGCGGCACGAGACTATCTTGTTCTCTCGTTCCCGATTCGCATCTCATGTATCGAACCAGAAATTGGAAATCAAACCAGACCCGGAGAGAGCAACGCCACCGTCAATGAAATTCGAAGCTCGTTCGTCGGTCATCGGAGACCAACGGGTTCAACGACCCACTGCGAAAACGTCGGTCTTATAGGTAACTGTCTATATATGAAGAGCGTATGTGCGCTCGAAGTGGTACTACAGTGCGCCGTTCCGTATCGCAGTGGGTAAGAAATGAGAACTCATGGAAGTTTATGACGCTGTCGCGAATGCTAAACTACAGTCGAACCGCGATTAACCGCGATGCTCGGAACCGCAGAATCCCCGGATAATCGAAATTCCGGCTTATCCGAACTAGACAGCGAAAGTATGTTAGTCAATAGTGGCTTGCGATTAAACTTTATTTTGACTAGTTACAATGACATTTCGTACAACTTGCACTTTTAAATGCATTTTGCATTTAAAGTAGTGCACTGCATTTTTAAATAGTGTGAACTAGAATATAAAGCTTTGTATATCTTTTTTCGTTAATAGTACGTAAGCTAGTATTTTTTTTTGGGAGCTTGTACTGGCCTATCCACGCCTTAAAAATAAAAATAAAAATCATTTAAAAAATTTTTAAAAATCTCGGAAGACGCACGGTTAATCCGATACCCGGTTAACCCCGGTTAATCGGGGTTTTACTGTACTGTCAAAGCGCTGTTTCGTGTCCGCACTGAGAAGTGAAAGTATTACGTTGAAAAGTCACTCATTGGATATGAAATAAACTAAGGAATAATCATTGGTTATTTAATAAACTAAGGAATAAGTTTAATTAATAAATCCACCGAATAGGGAGAAAATCTTGGGCTGAAGGACTCTGGTTGATGGCTCATTGGCAATGTCTATGTAAACGTTGTAACTACTATATAGAGAGATGTATAAGATATTATACCAACTACACGATATTGTCAATAAAAGCAATTTCACCACTACTAGTAATCAATATTTATTTATCGGTAACGAATTTTCGTCTAGACAAATAAAATTTAATTTACTCAAAAAAACAAAACAAAACAAAAAACTGGTAAACAAACTGGTCATAAAAAAATAAACATTTATTTCACAACTAAAATTTCGTGACAATAACTAAATATTTGTTTTTTTTTTCATATCCGGAAATAGATTTTTTTGATATTAAATAGATTATTTTCTTGTGCGGAAATATGATATTTTCGGTAGAGGGATTGATGCGATTCTCCTCTTACTTTGGCGTGCACGTGTGTGCGGGCAGTTGTGAAATACGACCAGATCTTCATCGGATCATAATATTCTTCCGCACGGGTGAATTTTATACTTCGTCACTCCTGCAAAGTTCAAGTTGCCACGCGTTGCGCTATGCGGTGGGTCAAATATTTAATGAATAACAAATCGTTTAAACAAATCGGTCATAAATTTTTTTTTTAATTCATTTGACTCAACTGAAATTTCGTGACAATAACTACATATTTATTTTTCCAGCCAAATAAAGTTTAATTTATCCAAAAGACCGTTTAAACAAATCGGTCATAATTTTTTTTTTTTTAATTCATTTGACTCAACTGAAATTTCGTGACAATAACTAAATATTTATTTTACCAGATCCACAAGCAGAAATATTAAAATTAAATAAATTGTATCCTTGGTGAGGCAACATAATATTTTCGGTAAGAGGATTTATGCGTCGGCCTCTTTGGCCTGCACATTTGTGATGGCAGTTGGGAAATACGACCAGATCTTTATCGGATCATACGATTCTTCCGCTCGGTTGAATTCTATATTTCGCTGCTCCTCCTTCGAGTTGCTACGAGTTGCCCTGCGGGTTAAATTGTCCCGAGGCAGCCAAGAGCGCTGATGCTTCCAGTTTCCAGATAAATTTTTAACACACGGCGCACGCTCCGCACAGCGAGTGGATACGAGCACACTCCATTCCGTGCTCGACGCACCTTTTACCCCCAAACCTATAACCGTACAATGTTCCAAATGGATTTCATACACTGTACAACCTCAGCGCACTCAATTTATTCTAGCCTCCGAACGCTGAGTTTCCTCGTTTCGAGGTTCCGGCACTTAATGCGATAATTGATTCCCGACGCTGAATGCGTCCTCGTCATGCACGGCTTAATCGAGTTTAATTACTTCCTACGTGATAGCGCGCCGCCGAGTTTCTCCAATAGCATGATTCCACCCTCGTATAATCGTGAATCAAGCTCTAACCACCTGGATTTACCTCGCGACGTCCGGGAGTCACGTAAATTCAGGAGGCTTCCGCGAAAGTCTCGCAGTCTGCAAGATCACACGAGACATATCGGTGTGTGCGATGAGTACGCACACATATATGTACTCTAGTGCTTGCGGTGTTTTCGCGCGATCGCATGAAGAGTGTCCAAAGGACCTACAATAATCGAAGCCTCGGCAGGAGTCCAAGAGGGTCAAGGATAATCGGGACCTGAGCAAGAAGCGCAATGGGTCTTGCACTGTAAAAAGTGTCTGCATGAAATTTGATGTACAGGTATTGGAAGTTTTTATGCAAAAAAAATATTAGGATAAACCAGCCAATGAATGGACACTTATCATAAGAGGACGTGTATGCAAAACGTCTATTCACTGGCTTTCGTCTGCTTAACTGTCCGTTCGTTGGCCGGTTTACCCTATATTAAATTAAATATAAAAACGTTATGTGAAATAAATGTAGGGTTTTGAAAAATTATAAAAAAAAGTGGTATTTTTTAATAAAAGTTCTTTTATCATTTATATTTCTATTTATTTATTTATCAACGGGCGATACTCTTTTACACATTCAGATAGACATTAAATTTGAAACATTCAATATAAATATAACAATTAACTTCATATATAAAAACGCATAATTCACATATATAAGTATTAGAACATTTGAAAATTCGGTAACATTTGATAGAGACATAAATACGATTGTGATCAACACTTTGAAATTTGTGCGAATTATTAATTAATTAGTGGTTTCCTAGTTATCGTCAGGCGTAACGCAGGATCCTGCCTGCCGCTGCCTCTTTAAAGATCGCCAGGGACCCCTCGAATCCTAGATTAATCAGGTTGTTTGCCAGTCGTGTTAGCAAACGTTATGTGAAATGAATGCAGGGCTTAAAAAAATGATAAAAAAAGTGGTATCTTTAATAAAAGTTCTTTAATAATGCGCAAAGTATTTTTTAATTACTTTAAAAGCACTGTAATTTACATAATGTTTGTACATTAAATTTATTATTTTTGTTTTTTTTTTTTTTTTTTTTTTACACTGTGCGTAAAAAAGCTCGCACTCGGTGTAAATCACGTACTTTTCGCCCCTGTAGCATAATGTACTATTATTGACAAATGATAAACATTGAACAGCGTCTAATTAATTTGAATACCCGCGCCGAGTATCGTGAACAACGATCATTCATAAGCCCGTATATGCTAAAGTGTAAAGAGCGAGGTTTCCTACCTTGACCCGAGAAGCCTGGCCAGTGTTGCGCTCTCAGTTACACTCTAACGGGATGTGCTGAATGTAACACAAAGAAATAAACGGCGTGACCGCGTGGCGGAATCACTCGAGTAATAAATTAACGAACTACGGTGAATTATTTTTATTATTCTTTTATTTATATTAAACTTCTATCATATTTTTCATCACCTATCCATCCCACTGCGCTAAAAATATCTGCTAAAAACATATAGTAGATGCCACATTGGGATTTTTTTTTCTTTTCAGAATCTTCATACAATGTCAAATATCCTGTAAAATTGACACCAGAATCGAACGTGTGTTTTTAGTAGATTTTTTTTTTTTTTTTACGAAAAATGTACTTTCCTTTATCAGAAAGATTATGAAATTATGCAAAAGTTGATGAAAAATCAAAAAATTAATGTTTCTAAGAATTTTTTTGAGTGACCAATATTTTCTGATATATACTGATATAACACAGAATGTAAATCCTGAACGTGCACTTTAAAAATCTTTAAAAAATCACAGAAGCCCCTCTCAAGTAGTATTACAATCTGACAAATTTTAAAGCCCATCCGAGAAGTCAACCAAAAAAGTGGCCCGCTTGATAAATAGTGCCCCATATATCAATCTGCAATACAACACATATATATATATGTATATATACACAAATGCTATCGTATATACACTTCGCCATACGATTTTTCACTCTCTACCCTCAAGATTCGTTCCGATTTCCAATTCGCATCACGTATCTCTCACCGACGACGTTTTTCCTCGTACTTTGACTTCCACACTAGCAATACCTCGGACGCTTTATGGTCTTCCATAAAAGATGAAAAAAAAAAGAAAAGTAAAATTGACATCGTCATAGAAATTGAGAACGAAGGGATATCGAACGAATTTTTTTCCAACGATTTTTCTTCGGACGCGAAGAAATGAATTTATCGACGAGGAGAAGAGGAGCGAGATGAAGATTCTCGTGTGCCGTGAAAGCTCGTTACCCGACCTTTCACCGATTTTTAGCGTGATGGGAACGCACGTCGCGCACAACAGCAGGTGCGCCAGGCAATATCGAAGCGCTCCGGCCGGAGTCCGATATTCAGCATACGTGTTCGCAGCGAAGGGGCTCTCACGATCGCGATATCTTGCTCGCGTTTCGCCACAGGACAATCCTCAGCATCCTCCCTTCGTTCGACCCTCCGCGCGCTGCGGCCGGATGTTTCCTCGTCAGAATTAATGCAGCCTCCTCCCTATTCCTCTCTCCGGCGCGATCGTCGAGTCCGCCGGCTAATGTTCAATCGCGGTGGGACCTCACACGTTACACCCTAATCCAAACGTATCGTCGCGATATGAGCGAAGGCCGGCGTCGGGCCGGTGGGGCCTGTACGGAAATCTTGAGTTACGATGCCGCGTGAATCACGGCGTAGCGTCAGTTTCTCGGGGCTTTGCCGAGGCGACGAATATTTTTCGGTGTCACTCGTTTCCACCGTATACTAGTTTTGGTTTCAAAAAAAAAAAAAAAAAAAAAAAAAAATGTAAAAATGTCTCTTAAATTTGGATTCTCGTGTCTCGTCGAAGTAGCCTAGAAACGTGACAAACAATTTTTACGGTTAATTTATTGTGAGTAAGGTTTCTAGTGTTGGGCAACGAAGAAACAATTTTTTGTGCTTCAGCGGAATTTCTTTCGAAGGGAATCAAGTGAAGACGTTTCATTACGGCAATATAACATGGAAGTTGCATGTAATGTGACAATGTTATTCTTCCGATATACGGAGAGTATGTAACATGAAAGTAATATGTTAACTGCATATAACAATTGAAACATTCAATTGTTATATGCAGTTCAATGTAACTGTTATAGATCGGTGTAACGTTATAGTTAAAAAATATAGTCATAAAAATTACACACTTGTAACAATGTGAGTTGAACTTTCGTGATAATCAATTAATGTTAATGGCGTTAAACGTAATTACATTACAATAATGTAATGAGTCTCCGTAGAGTTTATATAATATGTTTATAACAATGTTTATGAATATTACTGATTTGCAGGCAATGACAATGTTATAAAGTGCGGTAGCTTTCAGGTTACAAAACCAGGCTTCGTAACAGGTACATAATATGCTTATAACGATGTTATAACAAACAAATAATTACTGGCTTTCTTATTACCGTTAAAGGGCTTACCGAGCAATATTTAATGCTAAAAAGTAAAGTTTATACATCAGTCATGATCCGCGGGTAATCCGTGTGAACCGTGTATACAATTTTCCAAAATTATCTTCTCAAGTCCAACATAGCCGAATAGTAAGTAGTAACATCAACGTCTACAAGACCGAGGATCGGAGGTTCGTATCCTGCGATGGTACGCAAATTAATAACGTTTTTTCTGAGATGCATTTGTTCCTATCGATAGAGTAATTTGGTTTGTCACCGATAAAGATGCCTTATGTTTTTCAAAAAGTTTTTCGAAATCAGCCTTATGTTTTTAAAATAAAAATTGCTCGTTATATTGTTATATAACACGGTTAATATAACAGTGTTATATTTCTGAGTCGGAAATCGGCAACTTGTATATCATTTAATGTAACATACTCGTAGCATTACCTGTTATTTTTAAGTTCCATTGCTATTACATTGCCTCTAGATTACTGTGTTTACTGGGAAATGCCAAGGCTCTTATCAATTCTACACTGAGAAAAAAACAATCGATTCACTCACCAAAATGAGGGCTTACGGGAGATGAAAGAATTTTTTTTGTTCGTCGTACGAAATAATTGTCGCAGCGAGTAGTAAAGAAACACTCGATTAGACGACTTGTTACTTCGATCAAGGTATTCCCATTCGACCAACAATTTTTTTCGCCACCCGAAAGCGCGCATTTTGTTGGCTCAATTCATTTTTTCTTTCTGTGTACAGTTCGCGTACATGTTCATCCAAAAAATGTATAACGCGAAAATGATTTTGTCACCGAAGTCGCGTAGTCGATCGGAACCGAATTTGGTGCAAAGTTTAAAATTTCTTAATTCAATCCCGCTTGACTCGGTGCGAAGTTAAAAAAGAAGAGAATGCCTCGCTGGAGAGGGGGGGGGGAGAGGGAGTAAGTTGGCTTGAGTCGAAAGCATTGTTCGTTGGACGATTCGATTATCGACAACTTCCCGTTGCGGGAAAGTTGAATTGCGCCTCGACGTTCGAAAAGTTTTTAGATCGTGTCTCGTCCCCGTGGCAGTTGGCCGTCGTCGTTGGTCTGGCGTGTCTGTCTGAACGGCACGTACGAAGTGCCACTACAGCAAAGCATCCCGTGGAAGGGCCCGTCGATGCCCCCTCGCCATACGTACGGACCAGGAGCTTGTTTTCCCTGGCAGCCATTCTCCGGGCCGTTTCGCTCCGTCGACGACGACGACGAGGCGACACGAGGACCCATGGGGTGACTTGATTAAATTTGTTTGCTCGACATCCCGGTTGTGCAAGCAGTGGATTTGCTTACAGCAACGGCGCACACCGCACCTTTGCCGCATCGAAGATCCCCGCCCTCGACTCCGGCGCTTCGTTATGTCGGGCGCAAGTGTGCATTATTAAGGAATGTATGCTCTATGCTAAGTAATAGTGGCTCGGGCCACCTCTGTCAGCCAGCTCTTCGTGAATCGGGCGAAAAGTCACCGACGAAACTCGCCACAGAGGGCCTTAACATTTTCCGCCATGAACGGCCCAGTCGTAACTCTCCGACTCGCTCCGCTGCATGATCTTCCCTTTCACATTCTGTCGGATTAACCTCGCCCCGTCCTCCGGACTCGGTCTCGTAAATCCTCGGATATGTTGCGTATCGTATACCGCAGACTGTAAGGCCCTCTTGAAAAGATTGCGCTATCGTGGAGGTAAACCGATTATACATGCTCATGATGTCTTTACTTCCGGATAGCAGGGACGCGCCTGGTTTATACCGTTGATGTCGGAATGTTTGCGATGGTATTGTTGCGTTTAGAGCCGTTTGTTTTTAGAGCGAGTGCGATGGATTTTGTTTGAAAGCATCCGGGTGTGATTTTAGAGCCAGACGTTGGACCAACTATGACCGCATGAGTTGGAATGTCGACCCGAATCTGATCGCCAATGTAGATCAAACGATCAGTGAACGTCGGGTGATAAGATGGGGCCAATGTTATTTTGGGAACCCAATATTACGTTATTTGGATAACCCAAAAAGACGTTGACCCAATGTTGGCTACCGACATCCAGCCAACTTTGAATAAAAAATATGACTAAGCAATAAAAAAATATTTTTATCGATCTGCGCGACTCCTAAATGCTTTTTTTTATCATTCTACAATTGCTTTCTGATAGTTTCTTATCTTCACACATTGGAATCATCAGAATACATTTTTTATTCGGTACTCGCGTCTAAATAATATTCATTTGTCAATCGTTTTAAATTATCCAAGTTTTGTTATTTCAGTTCTTAATTCACATTTTAATTAACAATATTGACGAAGCTTAAGCTGTCAGTACTGCAGTACTATAGATAAAAACTATAATAACCAAACTTGGTATAATAAAGAAACATTTACCAGTCGCGCAGATCGAAAAGAAAAAAAAATCGTTTATAAATATTGTGTATTGAGGCCTGGCTGAACATCGCTAGCGAATTCTGGACCAAAGTCTTTCGACGTCGTGAGCGAAGGTCTGTTTGATATCGTCGAACATGCGTCATTACGACGACGCGCCAACGCCGGCTCAACTGTCGTAGGCAGAGTCTTGCCGACTATCGAGCCCAACGTCGGTGAGGTTATCAATCGACAGTTCAGCCAATGCCGGGCATTAGTCGAGATCCGATCATAGGCTGCGAACCTACAGTCTTCTAACAGTCAATCGCCGGCGATACTACGAGCGTCGGACAACCGCACCTCGTCAGCAGCTTCGAGCATCACTGAAATCGCTCCGAGCTGCATGTGCTTTGAGCTAGGATCGGCGAGAGCTGAACAGGACGATAACTGAGCCGAGCTCAAACGACGTTATAGGATCGCGCCGTGAGCATTAACGTGAGGCGAAAATGGCGAGATGTGATATCCAAGTGAATTAACACAGGAGGCAGGTAACCGACCGCGATCCGGCTTAGTAATCGGCAGAAGAGCCGGTAGGATTGAGATCGACGTCAGTTAGACATGACGGGAGCTGATGCGATCGCTGCCCAACTCGCCATCTTCCCAAAGTCGGTCTCGAGCTCGTTGTAGCGCGATGGGATTGACGAGAATTGAACATTGCGTGAGTTGGAACAGAGCAGAGCTGAGGAGGCGATGCAACAGAAACGCGAATTGTAATGACGAGATCAGCTAATTACCGTCCCGTGATTGCACTCCTTTCGTTTCTTGTCACGTCTCATGCCGTGATTAGGCGTGCCTATCTTGCCAACGAAACGGACGATTAGGATTTTGACTACTGAAACTGCTTTCACGATTTCGATTATTTCGACAGGAGAACGGCGTGACAACCAACACCTGAGTCTGAGTCTATCAGCTTTTGAGTGTCTCTGTCAGAAATGATCCAGAGGGCATTTTGCCAACAACATTTTGCCAACAACCCGCCAGCAAATGGGCAGCATATTTCTGCACGTGACGACGGAAAAATTGCGGCATGTCCATCCGAATTTGTCTATGTTTTGCCAGCATTCAATACCTAAAATTCTTAGGAGCATATTGTCAACAAGTTGTCAGAAAGGCTTGCCAGTGGTAACTTGCTTGAATCAAAGTTATTTTGCTTGAAATCTTAGAAACCCTTAGGCAAACAAACTCTTAAATAACTCATTATCATGTAACGTAATTAATTACCAACCCATTATCGAACTCATTCATCGCATGAAAATAATTAGCTTTGATTGTCGTTAGCAATAACACGGATTGAGGAAATGTGTAATCAGAGGTTGGCGTCCGGTGAGGAGGAACTTTGATCTCTTTCGCGACTGCTAAGCATAACAAATGAGCTTATAGCAACCGTTGCTGGATTTTTGCTGCCGATAGGGTAAACGTGGCGAATATGGACCACCTCGATTGACACGTAAATCAATGAAATATGGACCGGTTCATATTCCCCACTTTTACCCTGTGCTGTAATCTGGTGCTAGAAACTATTGTTGCAATATTGCTGGCAAGCAAACAGCAAATCTTGATGGCGGACAATTGCCCTTCTTTGCCTGTTCTATGGTTGGCTATCGGAGACGAGGCAAATCTTCGGGGGATCTTTGACGTATCGGCTGAAGGAGAATCGGAGAGCTTCATCAGAAACTGCAATTAAAGTTAACGCTGAATTGTCGCGAATCGTTCAAAATTAACGCCAACTTCTCGTGGATTATTTTTGTTTCTTTTTTTGTCGGAAAAATATGGTCAGCCGGAGCTTGCGGGAGTACGAGTGTATCACGGCTAGATCCGATAATGCGCTTGCAGCACGAATGGGGGAGAAGATATAGATCGCTACGAGAGCGTTGACGCAAAGCCGTGCACGAAGCTTATATCTGCAGCATCACTTTCCCGACCGCGGGAACCACGGGATTTATGATTCTGGATCGACGAGTTATTGTGCCCGCGACTAATAACTCGTTATGTTAACGGATCGCTCGGTTATCGAAGAGCACCGGAGTATATCCGATGATCGGGTCGTCTATATGTGTATATACCGATACGTATATCGAACAGGTGCGTTCGTATCTCCTTCGCGATAATGGAGAGGGTATTGCCGAATCGTAAATCGATTCGCGCTCATCGTCGGTCGAGCATGCTGATATAAAATAATCAAGAATAATTATTGTGATTTAATATATCGTCGGAATCGTCGCTAATTCATCTCTATTGGTTTATCGCGGGTGGGGGGGGGGGGGGGGGGAGGTTCGCATCGTTATCCGCGCACCACCGGCAGAACGGCCGAGTGTTGGTCCGGTATCGGTTCCAGAGCTGCCAGTACTGGCAGCTCGGGGATCGGTATATGGAAACCAAAATCAACACTCGGAAATTCTGGGATGATAACACTGGTCTCACGCCTAGTGCTCACTTCGACCCGATTTGTACGATTGTTGACCGGTAGTTTTGCGATGGTACGGATCGGGTCGGTATTGCTATCAGCAACATTGCCGGATTCTCAGGTGGGATTCGGACCAGCTGGCATGTCACCACCAGCCGGGCGAAACGTACCTGAGCTATTGTTATTTGACACTAGAAACACACCCAGGTAATAAAATTCATTTCTTTCGTGTCATGCAATTAAATATTCATTTTAATTATATAAATATTCATATAAATTATGTAAATATTCATATAAATTATATGAATATCAATTTAAATTAAATAAATATTCATGTCAAATAAACAGTAGTAGTAAATTCAATATTGAGAGTATAAAACATGGAACAGTTTTGATCCATAACAGACTTAAATGACATATCTGCTCCTAATTGGCCATTCCGTCTGCCACGGTTTTGCTTCTTTTTTTTTAATATTATTTTAAGTATTGGTACTTGAAATTAAATTGTGTATTTCTTCGTCGCTCATTCTTTTGAGTTGCTGGTAAGTAGTGTGTGTGTGGGGTGTTTAAATGTATGTATTATATTTGGTGTCTGTTGTATGCATAATGGCTTCACATTTTCTATGCATGTCGCGGCGATTCATCTGAAAAGTTCTTTGCTTCACGTTTTTATGGGTCTTATTCTCGTAGCTTCATATAGCACAGTGTTACGAAGATCGTGAAGCGGATTATCAAGATGACGGATACATCTCATCAGTCGAATGGGAGATGTTTCCACGCTTTTTGTTTTCTTGATCGCTGTTTCTTTGCAATTAATGAAGATAGGATGGCCGTATTCTATTATTGGTCTAAAGATAGATTTGTACACTTTTGTTAAGTATTTTATGTGTGTAACGAGTTGCTTCATTGTGATGTTCCTGAAGTATGACGCTCTTCGTGTGATTTTCTATTTAAATTGTTCTAAGTGGTTGTCAAAATTTTGTTTATGGACGATATTTATTCATAGGTATTTATTGTAGGCTACACAGCTGGTATTTCCACATTGTGCAGGCTGATTTTAGGCTATTGAGAATTGATTTTGTGGTTGAAAATGAGTGGCTGTATTTTTTGTAGATTCGATTTAAGTCGCCAGTTATTAAACACTGTTGCACTGTCGTTAAATAAGCGACGGCGCTTTGCAATGACTCTGTAGTTTTTTTGTAGATTGTTTTGGTGGAAAATTAGAACTGTATTATCGACAAATTGACATATATATTGGCTGAGGTGTATGGATTATTCGTTAGCCAAGTTGCTATTGTACATGTCGTTGCAGCAGATATTATCTAGTAATGGGGAGAGTGGTGAGTCTTGAGACACGCTTTGTTCCGCTGTGAATGCGTTTGATGTTGTATTTACCGTTCTAATAACTAGTGAGCGCGCCTGCAGGAAAACTTTTATCATGAATATTTGGTATTGTAGGCATTGCATTTGGTGAACTTTATACAATAATCCTTCATGCCAGACGCTGTCGAAGGCCTTAGCGATATCCAGAAACAATGCTGCTGTTTTTTTTTTATTAAATCACTCGCTTACTGCTACGTTAGATGTTAGTATTGTGAGTGCATTTAAGGTTGATTTGCCGCTTCTAAAATCGAATCGATAGTGAGGAATATTTGCTCCTTCAGCTTGTTCGATTCTTTGCTTGACGGGTTTTTAAAAATGTTTGCAAATTTGCAATTTTGCAACCGCTTCATTGTCGATGTCTGATGAGGTGTTCTTGCATTTTTTTTTTTTTCTAAACTATGCATTGATATTGACTCAATTTTTATTTGGATAGGACCCATAAAATATGTGCATAATTTTTCTGGGTGTACGCTGGAAACTTGAGGATGAATTTTTTGCTCGGTAATTGCGGGGCTGCAATGCGGCAACTTCCGTTCTGCGATCTTACCACTCGGCTGATTTAATTTTGAAAATAAAAAAATTATTTCGAAACTTGCGTATGAGTTGTACGTCGAGGCGCATTATATTAATTTTGAAACGCGTACAGAGTGTATACCTATATAATACTCGGTTTTGGTCGCTTAAACAGCTAACAGGGTATGCCGGTGCAATCGCAACTGGAGGATCGCAATTACGGTGAAGAGTGGGCGAGAGAACGTGAAATCAGAACTTTTGGGTCTCTCGCTCAAAGTTCTTATCGTTATCCGGTCGGGCTGAGACAGTCATGGGTCGAGGCCGGTTCTCCAGCCGATTCCAGCGGTATCGCAGACCGAGTAAGAGATAGGGTGGGCGAGAGCCAGAGAGACCGAGAGTGAGAGTGGGAGAGTGAGACGGAAGCGCTCGACTAGCAACTCTTAATAGCTCGTTAGTCAACCGAGATTTCGCAAATTTTACGCGCCGAATCACCGACTGGCCTTCTGATGGGGTATCTCGCAAACGAACAGTCACGAAATTACCGAACGTGTTTTCCTTAACAAGTTACTCAACGAGACTTAAGATTGATATCAGTTTTTCATCAATGAAGATTTTTCATGAAGTTCCGAGGGCCAAAGAAAAAAATTATTATCTCAATTCTACTTACAATTCTTACAATTGCATACGGGACTGAAACGATAACATGTCAACTTGGCAGTCTTGAGATCGTTGTTTCAATATCGTATGGAATCGCAAGAATTGAAATAATAATTTCATTTATTTGGCAGACCGCAAGCTAATTTTCTTTTCGGTGTACGGAACTTACAATCAACGTCGTAGAGAGACGAAATCCCGCGAAGTTTCTGCGTATACCCTGCGCGTCAAAAGGGTGTACGCCTATACTTTATGCCCGAGAATAAATGGGGTCCGTGGGTGGATCCGGAAACAACCCCTTGACGGTAAATTCTGTTTAGTGACCACGCAACAACCGGAGCCGAGATCTTCCCGTCGGTGCTTTTGAGCGACGCTCCGAAAATTATTGTTTTTTTTTTGGTTCGTGTGTTTTTTTTTCAACAAATTTATTTGCCCGCTTTTCACGACCACAACGCTGTACTGCGCGTACACCAGCTCTGTGCATTTCCTGGCTCAACATTATCGGGTTTTTTTTCCACTTCGCTTCTGCCAACATGTCCTTCTTTCATTTTTTTTTCTTTCTATTTTTCCCCCTTCATATTTCCGGCAATTTTTTAGTCCCTGCCTCTCTATTTTCTATCCAATGTTTCGTCTCTTCATTGCCGACAACGACGAATCCAATTAGCACATCTCCTCGTCCCTCATTGTCAACGTTTCATTGTGGCAGCTATCAACGGCAAGTTCCCCCTCGGGGCACTTTCCACGAGGCCATCTTCCGGGGAATTGCTTCTCTAATTACTACACGGACTTATCGCCCTCCTTAATTCCATAGTTTTCGCTGCAGCCAGCGCGCCCCGCCGCGGCGCCGTAGCCCGCGGCCGGTAAACCCTTTTGTACTCCGAGGGAAGAAGATTTCCAGGCTCGCGCGACCCTTCCGCCGTTTTTCACTCCTTTGTGAAACTCCCTTCGTGCGGGACAATTTAGAAAATTATCCCGCAGCTATGAAATTTTTATCGTTCGTCAAAACGCTCCGAAAACAGACTTCAAACGAACTATACGAGGTGTATTAAGGCGGGTGGGGAGAATCGGCTTTAAGCAAGAAGGATTTATCTTTTAATACCATGTAAAAGGAATCGTCATAAAAATCTCTCACGACTGATTCTCTGCAAAATTATTCGGGTCGATTAAACAAATTCGTAGGACCAACGCAACGTTCTTTAGAACTTCCATTTATTGTGCAAACAATTTTTTTTTTTTTTTATAATAGAGAAATATGTATATGGAACTTTCGTACATATGTATGGAGCTATGACATTTTTGTCGTTCGTCGAAACGGCACAAAATCACCCTTGAAGCGAATAATACGATACATTAAAGGGAGCAGAGATGTATCGATTTTATGCAAAAGGGAGTTATTTTTTAATCCGATGTGAAAGGAACCTTCACAAAAATCTCCCACGACTGATTTATCTGTAACAGTATTACGATTGAGTAAAGAAAAGCCCAAGTCCAATGCCTAATTTTTTTTATTTTTTTTATTAGAACCACTTTTGTTTCAAAGAGACTTTTTTTTTATAATAAAGTAATATATCGTTACGTTCTCGTGGAGGAAGTATCTATATATTATAAAATAAGTTATTAAGTACAATCACAATCGCTCAAAGTTTAAAATTCCATAGGTAAAAATAAAAAAATGCCACTATTTTGGGTAATCGCGGAATGCAGTTAAATTCGTTATCTCACGTAGTTCTTTGCAAAACTAAAACTCAAGTTATGATAGAGGGCGAACCGGAACGAGGGTACACGCTCGGGGAAGAAAGCGCTGATAACGAAAAACGTGATCGGTTCGTTCGGTTCGTTCGGTTCTCTCTCGTGATGGTACGCGAGGGATGGACAGGTTCGGGGAGGGGGGGGGGCAGGGGGGGGTGCTGCAGTTTTCCAATTAAAGAACGAGCGGTCCACGAACTCTCGACGACTCTGCGACAACTCCGAATTCCCCTCTCTGTATGGACAATATTTTTTTTTCACTCGCAAATTGTAGCCTGTACGTGGCCGGAATGTCCTATTATTAATTACCGTCCGCGTTGTCGATGCTAGTGAAGCTCGAACGGGTAAAGAGAATTGTAAAGAACATTTTCCATTGGTAAAAATATTCAAGAAAAAACAGAATTAAATAAAAATATGTCCATTTTTATAGAGAGTAAGGTCGAACAAAAATTCCATCGCGTAATTTTCCAGGTGAAAAAAAAATAGCAAATAACGTATGAAAAGAATAGGTAAAAGAAAGGTGATCTAATGGGAGGCGGGCAAAAAAATATTTTCAACCTTTCAAATAATCCGAAATATTTCTGAGGTACATGGAAATAAGATTTTCAAATATTCTCTCGAAATATTGCAACGAAACATTTCAGAAATATAATTAAACTCTCACACGTTTGAAATATTTCTGAAACGGTGAAAATAGTACTTTGCGATACTGGTGCTTTGCGACACGCCAGTAAATATGTTTAAAATAAATTTACAACATCTACAGCACTAAAATATTGATGATTTCTCGAATATTTCAGAAAGATATCTGATAAATATTTTACCAACGTTAAAAAATATTTGTTAAATGTTTCAAAAGCATTTTTGCGAAATATTTCTGTAACACATCAATGTAAGATTTATAAGCGCACAAAAAAAAAAAAACATTTTCAAAATGTTTAAAAAATATTTCAGAAGCATTCCGTAGCATTGATAAAATATTTTCAATATTCCAAAAAATATTTTTCCGTGCTACGCGGGTGGGCGAAAACTGGTCGACACCGTGCCAATACTGGCGCTGTGTGGCGCTCCCACTTGGCTAGTCGCGCTACCAAAATCGATTATAGGAAACGACCAACCAAAAATCATGAATTCGCGACCCTACGACCCGTTTCCGTATATATAGGTACAATTAATTGCACGGGTAAATAAAATTCGACGATTCGACGTTCGCCGATTCACGAAACGTCGAGCATACACGCAATAAAAGTTAAAAAAAAAAAGAAGAAAACAATCACAACCCTCGTACCAGAACGTCACGTTTGAAGTGTCACTACTGCAGTAGAAATTTTTTATTTATTGATTTTTTTTTTTTTTTTAAAGCTAAAATGTTGTGAAGATAAAGATCGTTGCCAAGCCATCGAACGAGCTGTATTCCACTTTTCAACGAAAATTCGCGTTTTACAGTGCACCTCCACGCGTTGGATGGATTTTCTTTCTCAGTGCGAGCGCCCATCGAGTTCAACTGAGCCGCAAGTACGTTCGACCTGTATCCTTTGACCGATTCGCCTCTTGAAATTTTCAGCAACCACTTTCAGCCTTTTACCGACTCGTCGAAAGGTTTTTACATTTTTTTATTTACTTAAAAAAATTGTTTATTTTTTTATTTTTTGCAGTACATCATCCAAGTCGAGGCCCAGCGCGTTGCGCGACTCTACGGTCTTATTTTTTTATTTTCTTCGTTTTTTTTTTTTTTTTCCAAGTTTGCTCCGAACGTTTTGACGTATATTTCGTACGCGAGTTGCAGCTGCTTCTGGCACAGCTGTAACTACCATTTCAGTCTCAAATAAAATGTCGGTAGTCCGAGGAAACGATGTAACTCCCGCGAACCGGCGGCGAGTTGGTCCGACAGCGGGCAGGCGGCAGCCCCGTAACGCTGAGGCTTTGAAACTCGAATCAGTATAGCAGACGCGTGCAAAATACACATAACGCTCTACCCCGTTCCCTCTTCGACCCCTCCCCCCCCCCCCGCCCCCACTGCCGGTGAGCGGTTACGCGCATACGTAATTTATCGTACCGATGTATGTGCCTTCCGCATTCACGCATACACGGCCGAATGCCACGTGAGAGAAGCGCAGTTACAATGGAGGGCAAATTTACTGGATACTTTTAGACAAAGTTGTATGGCGAACTCCGACGTTTCCGAAAATTGTATAACGACCTATCATTATCTGTGGTACAATAGAGCGAATAATATCCAGGTAAACGCCGCTCGGTAAAATGTTTTTTTGCTACACTTAAAGTTTGCAGTAAATTGCGAGAAAGAGTCGAGAAAAATGTTGAAGGAGGCGATGAAAAAAAATCGTTTTTTTTTTTTTTAAAAGTTTTAGTGAATGTCTTTAGTCTACTGTTGGAAGAGAATAACAGATGTTGTTTAAAAAAAATTATAGAACACGGTATCCGATGTACTGTCTGAATAATTTACCAAAATATTTGAGAACGCTGCAATTACAATGGAGGGCAAATTTACTGGATGCACTTGGACAAAATTGTATGGCGAACGCCGACGATTCCGAAAATTGTGTAACGACCCATCATTATCTGTGGTACAATAGAGCGAATAATATCCAGGTAAACGCCGCTTGGTAAAATGTTTTCTGTTACATTTAAGGTTTTCAGTCAATTGCGAGAAAGAGTCGGAAAAAATGTTGAGGGGGGGAGGGGGGGGGGGGGGGCGATAAAAAAATATCGTTTTTTTTTAAGTTTTAGTGAATGTTTTTTTAAGTGGCAACTCTTTTAGTTTACTGTTAGAACAGAATAACAGATGGTATTTAAAAAAATTATAGAACACGGCATCCAATGTACTGTCTGAATGATTTATCAAAATATTTGAGAACGGTGCAATTACAATGGAGGGCAAATTTACTGGATACATTTAGACAAAATTGTATAGCGAACGCCGACGTTTCCGAAAATTGTTTAACGACCTATAATTATCTGTGGGACAATAGCGTGAATAATATCCACGTACACGCCGCTTGGTAAAATGGTTTTTGTTACATTTAAAGTTTGCCGTAAAAAACGAAGTAATCCGACCGGGGAAATATTCTGCTCTTTCAAAGGAGGTCTCAACAAAAAAAAAAAAAACATTCCAAGTTCCAATCAATTTTTTTTTTTATTTTTTAATTTTTTTTTGCAAAATTGGCACAGTCGTTTGGTTGTTCACTGTTGGAACCGATGTTATTTAAAAAAAAATTATACACAGTAAAAAATAATTTTCTTAAAATCGGAAAACGAACTTCGGTAAAAATAATTTTGTTAAATAAGTGACAAAAATTCGTTCGTTAAGATTTTAATATACAAATATGTCCTTTTATTTCCCGTGTCATTGACAATTTAACTTTGTACTTTTTTTTACAAAACTAGAGCCGCACTGTGCGATCGGTCAATTAACAAATAAAAAATTTTGGACGTTTGTGGACAAGTTTTTGTTAAAAGTACAAACTTTTTTTTTTACTGTGCAAGACACGAGATTCGAATTATGGTCCGAATAATTTATCAAAATCAATGAATTCACGCCACAATGAATTTTTACGTGCAATAATGTGCAAGAATCATTTTAACATGAAGTATGAGCAAATAGAGTGACGGAACACTCGCCGAGCTGACGCTTTATTTTGCAGCCTCGGGTAAGAAGAAATGAATATCCCACGATTTTTCCAACAGCGTCGTCTCCGAGGAAGCAGTGACGGAAAAAATTCCTCACCCGGTCGCCTCGATCCCTCACTCGGTGCGACGATCGGGCTTGCATAGCGTTTTGAAATTCATAGAATCTCACGAAAGCTTCCTCGCGGCTCTTTTCTCCGCCTCGTCGCATCGGATCGAATAAATTAACCGGCACTTCGTTCGGCGGAGATTCGATTCCGCGGCATTTCCCAATTCGAATCGACTCCGGCTCACCGAGTCGCTCCCTAGTCGCCAAATCGAAGGATGTTTCACCCTTCGAGCCACACACCTATTCCATCCTCCTTTTCCCAATAAATATTTTTCACCGATCCGGCATAAATTTTCGCGGCTAAATTTACGACCGCCAATCGACGTACGCCATCGCTCGAGATGCGAAAAAATAACGAACGAGATAATTTGATTTTTATGGAAAAAAAAGCTGTACCAAAGATGCTGAGATAAACTTTTATCTCGAGCAAATTTCATCTTATTCCTGCGTGCAAATATCTTTGGGCAATTGTAGCTTTTTTGTTTAGTGAAATAGTGAATGGGAGAGAGCGCGGCAAAATGGCATAGTGGGGCAAAACGGGACAGACAATCGGCATCCATCGATGGGGCAAGATGGAACTTAATAAAATTATTGGAAAATAGCGTTTTTCAAAAAGCATTTTCTAATAATTTTTGGTCGACCTATTTTGCCCCATCGATGCATCCCGATTATCGGTCCCATTTTGCCCCGCTGTCCAGATTTGCCCCGCTCGCCCCTGATATTTGTGACTCGAGCTATATACGGACAGACGGCATTTTTGGTCCTTTGCCAGAAGAAATTGTACTCTCACGCGCGGTAGAACACATTTCTACATTTAACAAAAAATGTCTTACCCACAAACTTGCTCTACGTCAGCTTTTTTTATTTCATGCTTTTTGTACATTTTAAGATACGATTCGTTGACAAAAACAAAATTGTAAATATACAGTAATAGTTATTTGATAAATACATATTCTGCTTTACTATGTAGAATGCACTTATTTGAAGCTGCGCCATTTATATCTTGAAATTGCTCGCGGCCATATCAAAGAAACGCAATTTTCGATTACAGGTTTCTGTATTTAAGAAAACATTTCTTACCCGCAAACTTCCAATATATTATTTCATTTCACGAATTTAAAAAATTTTAATATACAGTCCGTTGAAAAAGAAAAAAACAAAATTCTAAACATGAAGCATTCCATCCTGTTTCGAACGGTTACAAAGTTGTCCACTCCCAAAAAAAATGTAATTTTTGTCCAATTATGTAGTTATATAAAAAGGATTGATGTATATTTTTTCAGATTTTTTGGATCGCATTTTTTTTTATTTTCCCGAAATTTCAAAATTTTCTAAGAATCCTTATATCTTGAAAGCATACAATTTTACAGAAAAATTTCCGAGATAAAAAGTTGCAGTTTTAGATGAACTTTAAAAAAAAAATCTTTTTTGAATTCCGTCAGTTGAAAAAATGACGATTTGTATCAAAAATATACGAAAATATTTTTTTTTCGCTCGGTATATCATTTTCAATTTATATAAAAAAAATTCCAGAAAATACTCTTAAATGTTGTACAATAGACACATATTTTTTTTTTTTTTAGATGGCTCGATTACTTGTTCCGAAGCTATGCTTCGTTTTATGATCTTTGTCTTTAAAGAAAAATCAATTGTTATGAAAAATGACTGTCCCAAATAATTTATAATATAAATATATATATAAATATAAATATATATTTTGCTTTACTATACAGAATGTATATATTTGAAGCTGCGCGATTTATTTATTGAAGTTGCTCGCGACGATATCAAAGAAACGGCGTTTCCGGTTTCCTCTGCCATGGAGATCGGCGTCGCTCGCGGTTTTCACCTTTCATCATTCCGAGACAGAGAGTACAAAGTGCGCGTGAAAATTGATATCGGGAACAGTAGAGAGTGAGAATCTCCGTGGATTCGATCGTTCGATCGGCCATAAATCGAAATGTGCGATGCAGGAAGGGTGAGCATAAAATAAGTACAGCGGGGAGTCGAGTTCTTCATCGCGCTCCGCACAGAACTCGTCCTATCAACGTCAAAAAAAAAAAAAAAAAAAAGAAATAAAGTGTTGAACCGAGCGTTCGCAGAAATATACATTTATATACGATCCTTTGCCGACTGCGCGGTGCTACAATGTTCCCACAGGAATTCACACCCTCGCTCACTTCCTGCGTCTCGCATCGAGTTACAATACAAAGTACCGCTGCGTTATTGGCTGCGCTGTAATACACTCGTGGTTAGGAAGCCACTCTCTGTACTCTACCGGTTGCGTACTCTGTAAGGATATTGTGTTCGTGTCGAGCTCCATTTGCTCCATCGCAAATTGACCGAGTGCTTTCATCGAGACCGCGAAGTTTCATCGACTTGCGGACAGTTCTTATTGAAGATATCGTGTGGTACTCGGAGAGTGCGCTCAAAAGGATGCTTTGGTCTGAGACCAAATATTTTAAAAAATTTAAATTTTTAACAGACCAGATATTTTAAAAAATTGCTTTGAATTGAAAAGTTGCAATAAAAAAATATTTATATATTACCATACCAAGTATGAATTACTCTAACAACATAAAATACTTTTAAAGCTGCAGGCTTGATTCGATCCGCTGAACAATTTTTTAAACTAACTTAGAGATATATTTTCAATCCTTTTGTTAAAAAATTAATAATTATTTTTTTGCGTGAAAACATTTTTAGCGAGACTTTTAGGTAAAAAGAGTCACGGTCAAAGTCTGTCTCGGAGAGTGATCGACCAGAGGGACTTTTTAAATAATCCGGCTCTGCGATCGATTTCCCGAAGACTTGAAGCGTTCTTCACGTACGTTCCCAGCCAAAAGTGAGATTCAATGAGAATTTGAAGACTTCCCGTTGGTATAAAAATCTGAAAAAAATCAACTGTCTTAAAAGCGCCGAGAACATTGATTTTGCATGATAGTAAAGTCAAAAAGTTGTTAACAGATTGGTAAAAAAATTGTTCAACAAATAACAGAGATTAAAAAAATTGTTTAACAAATAACACAGATTAAAAAAATTGTTTAACAAATACCACACCTTTTTTCCTCTTTTCAAATGAATTCATTGATTTTCTAGAAGCCATATGAAATTTTTCAGAATTTTCTTAAATTTTTGAATATTTCATTTACGAAATCTTTCTAAGACCGTATCTGGGGAATTATTGACCCAATCCCCTAGAAACTTTATGTGTGCACGGAAAATCGTGCCTCTACGTTCTCGAAAAAAAATTATTATTGTAAGAAAATTCTGAAAAAATTAATACGATTTCTATAAAAATCAAGCAATTCATTGAAAATCAGAAAATGAAAGGTTATCCGATTTTTTTATAAAACAATTAATGTTTCAAATAACTTCTTAATCACCTTTCGGTAATATTATTATGCAAAATGAAAGGTCTTCACCGATGTTTTTCGGATCTTTCTCAAATAGCGAAGTACTGAAATTTTGATCGTCCTAAACTTTTGGTCGGGAGTGGCGATTCAGGATAATCAGGTTGACGGATGCGGAGATCTTCGAGGTGCTTGCAGTATTTGAAACCTGGAAATGAATCCCGCAAGATGTTATCTCCTACAATTTTAGTGAGCACTCGAAATAATTTTCGTTTTTCCTCTTATACCCGAGAAATTCGATACTGGGAGTGGAAAGGAGTCGAATACATTTGGTGGACGATATAGCTGCGCGGAGATTCCTGCACCGATGCCAAAACGCCCCGACTCCGTAGCTCTCCGGCGCTAGTGGCGGTGGTCTCGCGATCTCGTGTAATAAATCAAACGGGGAACGAGAGATAATTCGCGGGAGAAAAGAACGAGCACGGAGGAGCGAGATAACGAAAGAACGAAAAAACAAAAAAGAAACCAAAAAGAAAAAAATCGGATAATCCTGTCGTAAACAATATTAACGAGACCGGTCGGTTGGGTGTGAACTGGGTTAAGATTGTCTTGGCTCGGAGCATACGTATGCTCACCGCGGAACATATATTCGATGCGCCTCGAGACTGTACGTTAAATTTTCTTTGCCCCACCGGGCTCGTTTCTGTTTCCCCGATATTTTTCTGAAACGAGTCCCCTTCAAGGGCGCGCTGCCTCGTTTTATTTTCCATTTTTGTCCGCTACTGCAGACAGCGTTCCAGAAAATTTATGAAAAGGCGAATCGCCTCTCGGAGTCCCGTGAAACTTTGCGAAACAAGAATTTAACGCTGTCGTCGGTGCGTCATCTGGCGCGAGTCTCGTAGCTTTGACATTGGCAACGAGAGAAACTGCCCCTTGCTCGAAGTGTTCATTGGCGATGAAAAAATAAGAAAGTAAAAAAAAAAGTCGCCACTATGAAGTCCCGCGCAGTTCAATCTGAACCAAGAGCAAAATTCCGCGGTAGAAATTTCCGCGCACCTGAGAAGATTTCTCAGTCGGAAAGTGCTGCGCGTCACTGGAGGCGAAAAATAAAACCAAAAACAAGAAAGAAATTACTTTTCTTTGCCCCACCCGTCTCGTTTCACAGTTTCCCCGATATTTTTCAGTTTCTCAGTTTCCCCGATATTTTATTTTCCATTTTTATCCGTTACCACACACAGCGCATCAGCAAATGTATGAAGATGCGGAGATATGAAGAGGAAATTCTGCGAAACAAGAATTTAAGCCTGTCGTCGGCGCGCCATCTGGCGCGAGTTTCATAGCTTTGACATTGGCAACGATAGAAACTGCTCTTCTCGCTAACTCTTCATTTGCGCCCAAAAAAAGTAAGAAGGTAACAAAAAAAAAAAAGGCGCCACTATGAACTCCCACGCAGTTCAATCTGAACGAGGCGCAAAATTCCGCGACGGAAATTCCCGCGCAGCCGAGAGGACTTCGCAGTCGGAAAGTGCCGCGCGACACTGGGGGCGAAAAATAAAACCAAAAAAAAAAAAACAAAAACGAAATTACTTTTCTTCGGTAGGGCAGAGCAGTCCCGTGGAGGAACTTTCTTTCCGTAGGACAGTCGAGGTGAATATGAATAGTCAGAGTCCCGAGGAGTGTCTGAGTGCATCCGCGATTGGGCGGGGTTGTAACGACGACGGACGAGGGCGCGAAGGTGTGCGAAGGTTTCCGCTGGTCCCGTTCTCGACTGCCGTAATTCAGCGAAAAGTTTGCGAGTCGGGAATACGAGCTTGCCGATCGAGTTACTCGCATCGGTGAATCCTTAATCCGTTACTTGGGCTGGATCTCCGTCGGAACTGTATATATCCTAAATGATCGGTCTTCTTTCGGGAGAGAGAAGAAGAAGGGAGGACTAAAAAAAAGACCGAGCTATCGGAGCGTCGATCGCGGACGGCCGTTCTCGATTGAAAACGTGACGCGATGGAATGAACGAAGATGCAGAGGCAATGGCGAAGCTATCTCGGAGCCGTACCCACTGCAAAGTAGTTGAGCGCCTTGGGACAAACCGGTGCTCCGAGTGTATGGAACGTCTGAAGGAGAATGAAAAAAGGGGACTAAAAAAAATGGCAAAGAACGGAAAGGAGTGCGAAAATCAGTGAACCGTGGGCTGGAGAAGCGAGAAAGGTGGGGCAAAAGGGAAAACAAGAACTTTCGAGGTTGAGAGACCGAGCGGCGATGGAGACCGGGAAAGTGGTGTAAGGAAAAACGGGCTTGGCCGGGATTTCGCGAACAAGACGCCGCTAATTCGCCGATTGCTCCGGCATTTCTCTCTCGCTCGCCCACCACTCTCGTCTCTCCTCTCTCCGCGCGGGGTCGGCAAAAAGTGAGATACCGCAGCTCGAAGAAGCGCACCGGGGAGAGGGGGCGAGGAACCGTATATAGAGAAGAGGAACGAATGGAAGAGGATCTTGTAACAGTCTATTTTACACCACTTTAGCGGGTGCCAGACGGCTGACTCAGCGACGGGTCGCCCTGCCGGTGAGGAGCGTGCAAGGAGGCAGACACAGTTACTCGATACTAGGCGTATGAGCTTACTTAAAAATAAAAAAAAATAAAAAAATTAATTGACTGCAATAGTCGGTGATTTCCTCAATCCCTTCCAAATCTATTATTTTCCCAAGAAACCCTTTTGTCTCCCGGACCTACCTTAAGTCGCTCGGACGTTTTCGTCCTCGAAATAACCGTGAGAAATTCCATAACAGTTACGACATCAATTTTTTCCCACAACAAAAGAATCCCCTCCCATAACTGAATCCTCCCGTCGAAAGTATGATAACCCATTTGGTCGAAGGGCTTTTCATTAGTTTCTACAATGACGCTCGTTTCTCCTCTCCCGCTCTATTGAAAGCCAGATTCCTACAGTAAAAAAAAAAAAAATTCCTATAGTCGGTGATTTCCTCAATCCCTTCCGAATCTATTATTTTCCCAAGAAACCCTTTTGTTTCCTGGAAGCTACCTCAAGCCGCTCGGTTGTTATCGTCCTTGCAACAACCGTGAGAAATTTCACAACAGTTACATTATAATTTTTTCCCAATGAAAAAAAAAAAAAAAAAAAAACCCGCCCACAACTACATCCGCCCATCGAAAGTATGATAGTCCACTTGGTCGAAGGGCTTTTCATTAGTTTTTCACAACGACGCGCGATTCTTCTCTCCCACTCTATTGAAAGCCAGATTCCTACAGTAAAAAAAAAAAAAAACATTCCTATAGTCGGTGATTTCCTCAATCCCTCCCGAATCTATGATTTTTCCGGCAACCCCTATTGTTTCATTTCTCATTCCGCAGAGAGCCTTTGTCTGAGCCGGCACAAAGGCGAAGCATATGTTTCACGGTAACGCACACCGTGCATGGCGTTCCGATTTTAATCTGCAAGTGCGCGACGAACAATTTCGCCTCCGTCGCGTGTTACCCATCCGACGGCCCGACGATCCGCCCTTAAAATCGCGCACGGAGAGGCGCTCGTACGGGGAGCGCATACGCGAAAACGATTCTTTGCTCCCTATCAATTTTATAGGATTCCCGATATCGAGCCATTTAGCCGTTTCCGCTTTTCTCTTACTTCCGTCGAGCTGGCATAACGATCGCGTCTCGGTCTCGGGGTTTTGTTGTCGGCAGGAAAATCGTCGTCGTCGGCGTCGATCTCGCCGAAGCTGCCAGGCAGCTACGAATGCGAAAAGGGCCGGAGCGCTCCGTTCGCTCCTTTATTAAAACCGGCGAAAGCCCCGTTGCCGAGGACGCCAAACGATTCGCCGATATACGAAGGCCGATACGATATAGCGGGGAGATCGTTTCGTCGGGAAGAATAATGCGAGCGAGGGCGACGAAAACTCGCCGGGAAAAAGCTCCGCGGCTGCCCTCGGTGAGCAGCGCTACCGCTCTCGCGTCCTAGCACAGACATCGGGAAAGCTCCGCTTCTCTCGGTGGATGCGAGACATCGACGTCGGTGTGTAACAACGACGAGGCTAAATTATAACTGTGCCGCTGGCTGCTGCTCGAGCGTGCACGTGCCCGAGGCGTCTGGAAGCGTATAATAACGTGTGGAGCGTCGTGCGTCGGAGGCGGCGGGGTAAAATGGGGCGGTCGAGAATTACGCGCCAGTCGGATGGGTCGTGCAATGTTCAATGCGCTGATATAATGCGCATCGGGCAGTGGACTTTGAGTAAGTGCGACGAATATGGAGCAACTCTTTTTTAATCGCTTTTCCACGGATCGACGGTAGATAAAGTTCGTTGCGCTTTTTTCGAGAGGTCTGCTGGACAGGAGCTCCTACACACAGAAAAATAATCTACTTGACTGCCATCGTTTATTTAGATTAAGTGAAATGTTTGTTTGATTTAAATAAATGTTTATTCCACTTAAGTAACTATTTACTTAATTCAAATACATATTTGTTTGAATCAAATAAATATTTTACTTAATCCGAATAAAGGGTGGCCGTCAAATAAATTATTTTTCTGGGTGCGGAGTAATTGCGGTTTTGAAAGGATATGAAAAAAAACCATCTAAGGCAAAACGGGTACCCTTCGATTTGACTTGCGGCAACTTTTGTTAGCTTCACTATTTTGCCCCACAAAATTAGTTAGCTTCCCTATTTTGCCCCACGTCGATATGACATTTCATGACGTTTTCCGCTGTGACGGTCACGCCCGTGACGTATTTTCGGTATGACCGTCGGTATGATATTTCATGTCCCAATTTTGCCCCATCTTAGGGTTTCCCCTAAATTCCATAACGGTAGAATCGAAATGTAAGTAATAATTCCCTTCTGCCTGTTGATTAACTTAGACTGTCAACCCTTCGTGGTCACTATGGGTCAGGATGCCACATTTATATCTATCAGAAAAAATCTCTCCCGAAACAACTCTAGCACAAAAGGCAGCTCTAACAACTCTACCACATAACAACTCTACCAGAAAACATCTCTATCGTATTACAACTCTACCGTATTAGAACTCTACCAAAATCTCTACCACTGAAGAAAACACTCGACCGGAATTGCGCTAAAACTACACCAGAGTTTTATTTAAATGCCGGTAGAGTTTTATTTAAATTCCGATAGAGTTTTATTTAAATTCCGGGAGAGTTTCATTTAAATTCCGGGAGAGTTTTATTTAAATACCGGTCGAGATGTTTTCTGGTAGAGTTGTGAGTGATATAGATACGATTTTTTTTGTTTACAGTGTAAGCTTAGATATCGAAGTTCGATGGAAAGACGCTGTACATAGCATTCGGATACAACGTCTGAATTTCCAATAATACGCGATATTTTGAAAATTCAGTGAAAACATAATTTACTCATCTATATTTTATGGTAAATTCGTGGGCGATTAAATTGCAGAAAATATCAGGGGCAAAATGGGCATACTGGGCAAGACGGGTTACCAGAAAAAACAAAAAAAATTCGCCAAAATTCACAGATCTAATTATTGGGTCTAATTGGCAGGAACAGCGGAGACCGGAAACGGAATTCTATGAAACCCGCAGTCAGAAAGCTCCGCGGTTGCCTTCAGACAACCGACGATATCGTTCGCGATTTCGCATCCTCGACAAGACAGTGGGAAAACACGGCTTTCTTGGCGCACACGAGACATCGACATTGACGTGCAACGACGAGCTTGGATTATAACGCCTGCCGCTGGCTGTTGTCGGCCGTGTAAATGCCTACGGCGTCAGGAATCGTATAGTAACATGTATATCGTGGTGCGTCGGAAGCAGCAGGGTGAAACGGCGCAGCTGAGAAACATGCGTAATTTGGTTGCTGCCGGAGCTATTCGTTACAGGTAACTGGATGTTTACCTGACGAGGCATGAACTTCGCGTAGTAATTAACTCGAGCTACCGAGACGAATTTCAGGTCGAAGCATAATCCCAGACGCAGTTTTGGTACCGGGGTGACGTTGGACCAACTATGACCGCATGAGTTAGAAATCGACCCGGCACACAGTAAAAAATATTTATACTTTTTACAAAAACTTATTGTCCACAAACGTTCACAATTTTTTATTTGTTAATGCTCCGATCCCACCGTCCGGTTTCTAGTTTTACACAAAAAAAAAAAAAAAAAACGTACAAACTAAAGTTATCAATGGCACAGGAAATGAAAGGAAAGCTTTGTATATTCGAAATTCAACAAACGAGTTTGTTACTTATTTGACAAAATTATTTTTACGATACATCGTATTCCGATTTAACGAAATTATTTTTGACTGTGCACCGATCGTCAATGCAGGCCCGACGATCAGTTGACGTCGGTATGATCGAACATCGACGCAACGTTATCAGAGGACGTTGACCCAATGTTGACTGCCTATGTCCAACCAACTTTGAATGAAGAATATTAATAAGCGAAAACGAAATATTTTTATCGAACTGCGAGACTTGGGAATGCTTTTTTTTTTATCATTCTACGATTCCTTTTTTGTAGTTTTTTTTATCTTTACGCGCGGGAATCATCAGAATAGATTTTTTAGTCGGTAATGGAGACTCGAATCCGTGAATCCGGACTACTGGTCGACGCTCTTACGACCTCGGCTATGCTCATTTTAAATACATTTTTTTCGAATCTTATTTATAAGCTGCCATCTATACTGCACATCGATATAATATTAACTTACCAATTACTTTAAATGAACTGAGTTTTATTATTTCAAGTTTTTTTATTCACATTCTAATTAATAATGTTGATGAAACTTGGGCTCTCTGCACTACAGTACTGTAGATAAAAATTGTATACACAAATTTGGTATAATAAAAATGGATTCAGCTGTCGCTCAAACAGAAATAAAAATTGTTATTTACAAATATTTTGTATTGAACATTTGTTGAACATCGCTAGCGATTACGGGACCAAAGTCTTTCGACGTCACGAATGAACGACTACGAATACCAAGTCTCAAGTACCGTCTGAACACATCGCTCATGTCTAAGGCAGTGTTAGGCGCGGTCTTCATTCGTTATATTTACTGATTGTTTATCAAACTATTTTTTTTTAACAATTTGTTAATAGCTTTTTGACATCATTATTATGCAAAATAAATCTTCTTGGTACCTGTAATATATATTATATTTTTTTCCGATTCTTATAACAATAGGAAGTATTCAAATGCTCACAGAAGCTCACTTTTGGCTGGGAATTTACGTGCAAAGTATCCTTAATCGTCGGATTTCCGTGAAAAAGTAATTAAAAAAAGGTGGTCCGTATTCACCGTATTTACTCATATTCGATTGCAGAATGAGTAATATCCACCGCCCTTTGAATATTCACATCGAATATTGCACATTTCGAATGAAATATTAAATCTCAACTTTCAAACCTACCCACGATATCAATAATGCATATTTGGTAGAATTAATAAAAATGGAAGGTAGCGATTTCAAGTATTTCGCCAGTCAACTATAACTGGGAATATTTCGCATGCAGTTGATACGTTCGGTATTCAGGGCGAGAGAGCCTTCAGATTCTCAAGGGTCGTTAATTTTTTAAGCCTTCAAATTTTCAAGGGTCGTTAATTGTTTTTATCACATTTTCAAACAATGTTTGGACATTGTTTGAAAATATTTTTCACATATTTAGATAGAGAAGCAGGCGAGGCGAAATGGACTGTCGGGGTAAAAGTGATGGTTGGCGGAAAAAATATCTTCGGAAAAATACCGGGGGGTATTTTTTGCGGGTGGTATTTTTTCAATATGGACCATCATTTTACCACAATTTTTTTTTTTTTTTTTTTTTTTTTTTCATGTTACATCGAACCGCCGACTCTCGTCCGAAGTTGATAATAATCGAGCGGCGAAGAGAACCATTTGCCAGGCATACGTGACTTTGATCACGATCACCCGTGGTTGATCGTGTGCCGAAGCGATGACGACGAACTTACGCTTCGTGGGTCGTCCCGCGTGTTACACGCTCATGAATTATTCCGCTTAATCGCTCGTTTCGCGAAGCCCCGAATGTCCGGTCATCCTCGAGCCTAAAAGCTTCATTTTATTCCACCATCGATATTTTTATTTCAATCCGTCGCCTCCACCCTCGCCCCGTCTGATCGTCGAATAACATCGTATCGCATCAAATACGCCGCTCGCATCCATATAAACATGGCATATCTTTGCCTACATGCATGTATGCGAGAGAAGCTCTGATTTCGTTCGATGTATAGATATATATATATATATATATATATATATATATATATATATATACATATGCTAAGCAAAGTGGGAAACACGGACGGAAGCTCCCCGGAGCTATTCATTCCTATAATCAATTCAACGTGGCCTGCACGCTGAATCGATAACACACGAAGATACGAAGCGCAAATGTCTTTGAAGAAACGTTGATTCGTATACGAATGGATGACCGTATACTTTATACGATATATATTGAATAAATCAGCCGGTTTTTATTTATATAAAAATCGGAGTTTCAGGATCAGTTCGGAATAACGGGAGGCAACTACGGCATAGAAAAATATATCGAGAGGAAAAGTCGAATATGAATTATTAATGAACTAAATACAGTTTTATTTATTATCTCTTCCTTCCTTGCGATAAGCCTTCAAATTCTCAAGGATCGTTAATTTTTTTTTATCACATTTTTTAAACAATGCTTGGACATTGATTGAAAATATTTTTCAAATATTTTGATAGAGAAGCAGGCGAGCCGAAATGGACTGTCAGGGTAAAAGTGATGGTTGACGGAAAAAATATCTTCGGAAAAATACCAGGGGGTATTTTTTGCGGGTGGTATTTTTTCCGGGCTTCAAAAGTGGTGAATATGGCTCTATGAACACTTAGATCAAATAATAAATGGACCGTTGTTTGTCCATTTTACCTCATTGCCAGTTGTCGCGAGTGAAAAAAAATTCATGAAAATCGAGATTTTCACAAATCTTTTTCATCCAATCTACTTTTGTGCATCAAGCCAAAGATTCTCTATACAAATTGTAGTTATTTGTCGCTTCGGAGCCATGTTCAATGCATTTTTCTCCCATTGATCACGAATCTGACACTTATTTTACACTTAACTCAATATTTTATACGGAAACTCGCGGCAGTAAAAAAAAAAAAATACCAATTTTTCGTGACATTCAAAAAATTAAAAATCTCACAAAATATGAAGGATTCAATCGATCCTCGCCAAATTAAACAGTGATAATCGTTCGATAATCGAGCTAGCCTGCGCACAGACTTTTTGAGCACAGTTCAAAAGCGCTTAACATCATAATGTCTAAAAGCATATTGCTCAAAATTTAACCAATCACTGCGCTTTGACCCCTCCCTAACAAAATTCTGCTCGATAACTCAAGCCGTTCTCAAGTTACAAGACTTTCAAAATTCGAGTCCAAGTCACGCACATCCAAAAATATTCTCTAAATAAGATTTCCCAATATTTTCGAACATTCTGAAAAACGTCATTAAATTAAAACCTCAATTGTTCAAAACAATTTTCATGAAAACAAAGTTTCCTCAATGAGAAAGCAAAAAAGAAAAATCCTTACCACAACGTGCGGTCCGTTTTGCCCCCCATTCGCCGATTATCGCGACTACAAGCCTCGCCGGGCCCACTTCCGGATTACTCCCCCTCCGATAATGATCTCTCGAAAATGAGCTATGTAAATTGGTCACACCCTTTAGATTTAACGCGACGACAGTCGCACCCGAGCCTCCTGCATTACGCGACGGCAGAGAGAGAAAGAGAGAGAAAGTGAGAGAGAGTACCTCTGCGTATAACGTTTTATATAGGTGGACGTCGACTTAACTAAGCATGCCAATGCGGGGCTTCCCCGGCTTCACTCACGTCTGACCCTACATGCTACTCGAGCCCCTGAGTGCCTGCAGTTGGAGCACGCTACTTCCACAGCTCGGGCGTTACGGCCGGCCATTGCATTTATTAACCCTTTGACTCCCTGCTCGTCGCCGTGTGTCTCTCACTCTCGACCCTCTTTTTGCCTCTCGACGTACTCCCTCGCGCATATGATTCACTCGAACGTGAAAATTACACGGTCGAGGTCTGGCACCACCCACCCCCCCCCCCCCCTTGAGACCGTTTCGTCACCCTTCAACCCCAGCGCGCCGTTTACTTCTCAACGTCGAGTAATAATTTTCCTCAACGGCAATATAATTCGAGGACCAAAGCTCAACGATCTATTCATGCGCCTCTCTACGTGCCGAGATCCACGGTTCGGCATGTGGGGGTTCGGCTGGGGATGAGGCAGTGCAGTTCTGCATAATACGCTACAAAGTGTCTGCATTATATACGTAGTGCACATGTACGACGTGTACTACAGGATGCACAATCGTGGTACAACATCGAAGCCGCGTCCAGGCGTGCCGCGAATCCTGCTGGGGTTTGGCCCATCGCTTCTTCTCGCCGGGCTCACCAGCCCGGCTCCGTCCCGATTCCGGTGCTGTGTCATACGTAGCGAGAGTCCGGGCGGAAGAAGAAGGTTCTCCGTTTTATGCGGATGTACGGGGTTTAAGGCGGTGGAGGCGGAGAGCGATGGGAGGTCTTAGGTGGCCGGCGTGTACCGTGCGCCATGTGTGAGAGACGGTATAAACGCATCTCACGCCCGAGATAGCCTCGAGAACACCATTTGGTCGAGTGCTCGCCAAAGACTCCTTCTTTCCGGTGTGAAATTCTGATCACGCGTCTCTCGTAGACAATAGTTACCCCGATTTCTGTGACATCGGCGTCCCCGGTGACCCGCGCGAGCACCTTGGCCACTGTGCGGTCGAAGTCTCGGACTAGTCCAGCCGTGGTTTTTCTTGGTTCACTCGATCTTAGGAGCTGTCTATACAAGGGTCGAGGCGATTCGCCCTTGGAGCCTTCGGCGGGTACAAACTTCCGGGGAACCGTGTGGGAGAAAAGTTCGCGAGTTCCAATGTACTGATTTAGCCAGTTTTTTTTGGACAGATTAAGGGAGATCGACTCTATCAGACGAAATCTAACTTAAGGACTCCATTTTTCAATATGTTCTACACGATGACTCTACGCATGTATTCCAGAAGTCTGAACAATATTGACCGTGTGGATTATTTGTAAGTCAATTTGGAAGCTCACTACGTTGACCGTATCATCCGTATTGTAAGATTGGCGTCGGTCGGTTACGGGATAAAAGATCACTGAACCGCGTAGAAATTTGATCAGGCATGCCCTACGATTGATCGGGAACGTGACGAGGAAATGATAAGGCTTGCCATTTTATGGAAAGCCTCACCTGGGCTGGGTCTGGAATACACACGGTCTGCATGACCAGGCTACACAGTAAAATGATTTGTACATTTAACATACCTTTTTTGTCCACAAACTTCCATTATTATTATTTTTTTTTGTTAATATTACAAAAAGTTTGTTAATATTACAAAATTACAAAAATGGACAAGATTTTTTTGTAAACTTAACAAGAAAGGAATTGTGGACGTTTGTGGACAAGAAACGTCGGTACCATTTTTACTGTGTATCCTAAGGATAGTAAGATCAGGTGCAGATCAGGCATTGATCGGGCAGTCCTCTTTAATCGATAGTAAAGAAAGATTTACTAGGATCAAACCAACTTAGACCTTTGAAAAACTGAAAATGTAAAACTTCCGGGAAACTGTGCCCGAGGAAAGTCCGCGAGTTCCGAAGTATTGGTTTATCCAGTTTTTTGGACAGATCAAAGTTGCTCGAGAAAGTTTTATGTATCTTTTTTTTTTTTATTATTTTTGAATATGGGAAGAAATAATGGGTCTGAAAGTTTTGGTGTTCGATCATTATTATTTATTTATCTTTTTACTTTTGTTAAATCGAAATTTAGGGTAAACTGCTGAAAAATTGCCTCCAAAACGGGACTAGCGGTATATTCGTGTTTGCGGGCAGCCGATCAACCCTTTCTGATTTTGTGAACGAGATGCTTTTTGGTAATTTTGCTATTTACGACGCTTGATCCCGACGTACCGGTAAGTACCTACAAAAGCTGTAAAATTGGTCGTAAAACCATTTATTGGGTACTAACTCATTTACATCTGAATTTATCTCGCATCGGCACTTCGACGATAAAATTAAATTACATCGGCAATGTCATTATGTTTGGTATCGTAATTGTGGTAATAACTTTACGAGTTTGTGCGCATCTGTCGCATGTCCGGACTACAGAAAAAAAATTTTACGCTGTTTTCCACATTAACGAAAGTTGCTCAAGCAAGTTTCTCATTAACAAATAACTTCGGAGCTTTGATGTTCGGTCAGTAATAGCAGTAGTAGTAGTAAATGCGCTTTATTAACCTCAGTAATACACGATTCGATGGTATTGTGTGTATACATGTCTGATTTCAATTTCTATACACAGTAGAACATCGATTATCCGGCGTTAATTGAAATACACGGATAATCCGCATTCGTCGTAAAGCGTTTTTATTTTGTACGGTGTTACGAAAAACGTAGTCGAACGAGATCTTTCATTAACGGTTAATAACACTTTGGTATGTAGTTGTAGTTCGTGATGCGCACCCGGTTAATCGACGTTCTAGTGTATACTGTGACGACTGTGGGAACGCGCGTATTAGGTTTTGGGGCGGATATTATTAGTATAATCACGACTAAGTATTTCGGTATGAACTGTCAAACGTCTGTACTCTCTGAAAGACCGAATAAGACTGTTGTACATGACGATCGATCATGTATCGATCGTCCGTTCGTTCGTCTATTGTCAAACCTAACTAATATCGTGTGTCTTAACGAATAGTTAGCTACATATTCGTTACAACATATTTCTTTCCTTCAGACTAATGGGGCATTGATAGAGGTCCATTAGCGCCATGTTCGATCATTCTTTATTCTATATAAAGGAAGTTTTTTTCTCCACCCTCGCGTTCTGACCAACCCAAAGCCAACCAGTCGATTGGCGCAGCAAACCAACTTTCATTCCGACCTTCAAGTGATTGATTTTTCGGCAATATTAAAAAGCCAACTGTAATACCAACCGTTATACGTGTTGGATAGGAAGTTGGTTTACAGTTAAATTTTCCAACACTGAGGCAAGAGCTATCGGGGCTCTCGACATAAAGTCGAAAATTGGGTTGATTAGGGAAAGTCCGACTCTAAACCAACTTTCAATCTGTCACATAATGGTTGATATTACGGTTGCTTTTGAGATAGGGTAAGAGTGGGGAACATGGACCGGTCCATATTTCATTGATTTACGTGTTAATCGGGTTGGTCCATATTCGCCACGTTTATCCTACCAACCAAAAAGCTACCTCCAGAAGGTTGGAATCAGAGCCGGCTCGACGCACCAATCGACTGGATGACTTGCAGTAGATTGTCAGAAAACAGCCCAAATCCAACCCAAAGTTTTACGGTTCGTTGGTCCGCGAGGCCAGATAATTCGGTGAATATTTTCATTAATTTTAAATGACTTTACGACCGTTTTGTGTCTGCCTTGTGGGCGGGAAGTTTGGTGCAACCTGCCGTGCATTAATGCTCGGCCCCTTCCCATGCAGCGAGTCTATTCACACCGTCCGGGCATTGGCGAGGAGCATAGTGGTGTCGCAAGTCAATATTGACCTGTACTCAGCGCCATCATAAACTTATTAGGTAACTGTCCTTCCCGGCTCAACCATCCCGTCGAGCTCCGTACGCTCGACGTTGCTTCAACGACCTCAACGAGCCAGATATGTCCCGAGCTGCGGAACACTTTGCAAATTACTATGGCAAACTGTAACACCGCCCGAGTGCTATATACTTCATACAACTGTACAAAGTCTGTATACCTTGGTATGTATAGCATAGGGTAACAGTCCCTTTGTCAAAGATGCCGCTCACGTAGCGACTGTTACCTCCAATGACCGGGCCAGAGAACTCTCTCAGAGCGCCTCTCTCCGTCCTGGGAATCTCCACTCGAGAACCAACTTCTTCCCGTCCTTTTAGTTCTGCTTTGGTGAAAGCGTTTCGTGCTCTCGACCGAGAGCCTTTTCCCTCCCCCGGCAATCAAAAACTCCCACGGATGTTTTAACTTGCGCACGCACACTGCGACGACCCTCGTTCACGACACTATTCCAAAACTGAAGCGGAGTGCTGCGAGACAAACTGGCCTTTTTCTTTTCTTTTCTTTTTCTTTTCTTTTTTCTTTCCCCCTTCAAATTATTATGTTGGGCCGCGAGATTCAGCCGGGTATCTTGGTCGTTCGAAGCTAGCGGCGCGTTTCACTGCTCTGCCGGGGAATCCGCCTTCCACTAAACTTGATGCTGGCATCGAGATACCACGTAGCTTGGTAATTGTGCTCTCCCGGGACACCGCGTTGGGCTGGAGATGAAAGCAAATAACGTTACAGCTACTGCCGCTACTGCCAAAGATTTGGCCTCGCGGCAAGTAGAAAAAGCCGACGATGAACGGCCGTAGAAGATTTTTAGGTTTCGTACTGAAATAGACATTTTTTTTTTTCAGCATTATTCGATTCATGATCACCTCAGCGCTCAGCCGATGCGAGCGTCTCTGCGCGAACCATATCTATAGTAAAACAGATCAATATGGCCTACTCCGATTAATACCCAAATAAATTATCTGTGCACCACACTATTGTTAGAACTTCTACCTAATCTGTAATCCTCAGAAATGCCAATTTTGCCTTCGCGACTGCGGTGCTTTTGTCGCAAGAAGTTGTGCGAAAGCAAAGTCAACGCGGACCGAACAATCATGCGGGAATGAGCGTCACAGGTATACCGAAAGCCCTCGCAGCCGCCCTCCCGCCGTAGCCTTTCTCGAATAGCACGCTGGCGCCCTCGAGTACTCGACGAGCCTCCTTTAAACGGAAACCTCGTTAGCCTCCTTGTCCCCGTGGACAAACGCAAAAGTTGGCGGGCTACCATGACGGAGTTTCTAGTGGATGAAGGACCGTCCACTTGGAGAATGAGGTCTGTTCCGGCACTCGCGTCCACGGTAGCAAAAGGCAGATGACCCGGAAGGCTTTAAACACACTTGGACGGTCATAAGAGGCGAAACACTTGGCGAATTTGCCAGTTCAACTTTCACATAGGAACGTACAACACGCAGTGTACAACAGTCTCGATAGAAAGTTAAGTTTCGGCTTTTTTTTAATTAAAAGATTCTATACCGAAAAGGAGAACGTGGTACCATTTTGCCGCGCTCCGCCCTACAACTCTTTCGGTCGATTTATACGGCTTGCACAGTAAAAAAAAAGTTTGTACTTTTCACTAATTATTGTGCAGAAATATCCACAATTTTTTATTTCTTAATTTTCCGATCGCAACGGCTCTACACAGTAAAAAATCATTTCGTATAATCGGAATACGAAGTTTCGTAAAAATAATTTTGTTAAATAAGTAACAAACTCATTTTTTTTTTTTTTTGTAAAACCAGAAACCAGATGGTGGGATCGATAAATATACAAATGAAAAATTGTGGACGTTTGTGGACAATAAATGGTTGTAAAAGGTACAAATATTTTTTACTGTAATGGTTTGTAAACAAAAGTACAAAATAAAATTGTTAATGACACGTGAAATAAAGGGACAGCTTTGTATATTCAATCCTGAACAAATGAGTTTCTCACTTATTTAGCAAAATTAGTAGTAGTATGCGTATTTATTGACATTTAGTTGTAAACATTGACGACAGATTTACCACCACCTTTACATATATATTGTAGATCATATGTCATCTACATATGAGGTATCCTCTGTCAAGTCACTTTTTTCGGCCCTCTCAGATTTATCCCATAATTGGCCACATTTTAGTATCACTTGAAAGTACCTTTTGTGCATCTTTTCAGATTTTTTAATGCATCCAATTTAGGGAGATGCGTTTTTGTTTCAAATTCATATATCTTGAAAGGCATAAGTCGAGCAAAAAAAATCTAACAACTAAAAAGTTCTTTTTAGTTATTAATTAAAACAACAGTGCATAACTAATGCAACAGTGTTATCTTTTTGTTCATATTGCAAGGTTATTTTTTAGACGAAAGCAATGAAAATTATATTTTTCCGTGCAATGCGACACCTTCGATTTCGCTGCCAATTTGTCAGGCTATTCGGCAGCCTACAAACCTACAAAAAGCATACAAAAAGATGGTCAAAGTGGCACTCGACGTAGTTGCTAAGCAAAAAAATATAGCAATATAATATGATTATTACAATTTTCTTTTTCATTCAATGCGTTACCCTCAATTTTACTGTTATTTTTTTAGGGCATCGAAAGCATTAGAACAGTACGGTAGGAAATTGCATTGAACGTACGAGAGGGCGAAAACCCCCAGAAATCGGTCAACGCGATACCGCGTACGAGCACTTAAGCACTTGTCAGTTCCAGTTCAAGATTCTCCGAAGTAGGATGTTTAACGATTGAAACAACTTGAAATCGACGCCGCTGCGAGTTACGGACATCAATGAGAGTGCAAGCGTTTCACACTTGTAACATATAGGTGCACCTCTCGCGGCTGCCGACACCCGGAAACCACACATGTCCAATAATTTCTGTGCGGCGTTTCGAAATTGGAATTGGCGAAGCTGTCGAAGAACGGCAGTGCCGTCGAGAGTGTCGCGCATACACGACGTGTATACGGTCCCGATGGGATGTGTCTGCTCCTATCTGTATATCACGGCCTGTAACGTAACTGAACTGCCAGATGTTCGATAATCCGTCGAACAACCGCGTCGGCAACGTGACGCGCACAGATATCAAGAAACAATCTGATTTCCCAGTTCGTATCGCCTATCTGCTACATTTATCGAATGTAAAACTGGAGTCATGCTAAAGTGCGAGGGAAATATCTTAATCCTAGCATCCCAACTTAATAATAATAATACCTTAAATTCAATGAAAAAGTACAACAACTTTTCATAACAATTCAATACTAATTTTTTTTTTACAGTGTAAGCCAGTTTTTTTACAGAATTTACAGAGATCAGTGTAAGAGAGAGCGAGCGAGAACGTTAGAGTGTAAGTGATTAGATGAGCGAGAACGCGGATGAGCGAGAGTGTGCGAGTGAGAATGTCACAGTGTGATTGATTAGATGGGCGCGAACGCGGATGAGTGAGAGTGCGCTATTGAGGATGTCAGAGTGTGAGTGGTTTCTGGAGCGTGCAGCGACAGCACGGGCTCATCGCTGACCCGACACAGTGGTTGGCAGCTTGCTTAGTGACTGAACTTACTCCCAGAATAATGATTGCAATAATATTGATAAGAAATGGCATAGGACGCAACTTTCCTAACCGGCCCGACCTCGTCAGGGCCTGATCGAACGCCTCAAAACCTCCGCTGCGACTTCTCCCACTTGTTTCTCTTTCCATCAGCAACATCCACATCACTCGCAAGTGATCTGCGTCGCGGGACTTAGGCCAGATCGCTTCAAGCTCCCGGAATCCCAAAGTGGAATCGGACAAATGAGTGCTCGTAAACTTTTATACGCGCCATTTTATTCCCCGCTCGAAAGCCGGCGGGGTAGCAAAGCGAAGCGTCATCATGCTTTGCGCCCCGATGCTGTTCTCGTCTCTGTTACAGCGCGCAGTCGGGCGGAGGAGGGTGCCAGGAAGGGTTGCTCGAGGCTCACGTCCTGGGTATCAGTCATGATCCGCGCTGAATAATGTATGGAAGCCCGCTGTGGATCTTCCTCCGGCAGAGTGGCGGGAGGGGTGAACACGAACTATAAGATCTCTTCCCGTCGGAGAGACACCAGGCGGTCTTCCGATAGTGTCGGCAGCAGCGTCGACTGCATAAAACTGCAGCCCGCGCCGGTAACGTACCGTGCGAAAGCGCGACATCTGACGCGCCTGAAAAGCTCTCTGGCAAGCGGGAACCATCACTTATTTAACTACAACAACGCGCCCTCGCGACTACGCCAACCAGAAAAGCTGGCTTTCCTCAGTCACCACGACCATCAACCACCCTCGCCGTTCCATTGACGACGAAGTGTGAGCGATCAACTACGTGGCAACTTTCCCGCCTCCCCTAGGAGTCAATAAGTTCGTCATAATGAAGGCGCTGTAGGCACTCTATGTGCACATAGAGCGTTGTATGTACGTCTGTACATAACGAGACGCCAAAGTTTACACCCCCGAAGAAATCGCGTCGAGTGCAGACTCTGAGAATTTACCCGGAACGGTTGTGTGTTTTCCTGACCCAACATACCCGGTGTGACGCCTTCCCCGATCGAAAATAGGAGCTTTCATTGTCGCATCGTGGAAAAAGTGTCGGGGAAAAAAGTTTTAAGGATCCTCGGGTCAACGAACACCTCGCTTCGTTGTTAGACGAAGCTCTTCGTTCCATCGTGTAGTAGTTATAACGATGATCGGCTGCCGGTAAATGGACTTTGGAAAGGCGAAGACTTTTTTTTTTATATATCCTGTCGAGAAAATTGTTCAAGCCCGGTCACGGATTTTCTCGCTACAGTTAGATAATAAAGAGGACGAGCGTGTTGCGGAGGAACCACAGACGAAAAAAATGTGCAAGCTGACGAACCACGGACGAAAGAAAAAAAAAAGCTGCAACCTGAGTAACAACTGAATGAGGCAGCGCTATTAAAATCTGCAATAAAATACGTGATTGAGGACATTGTAAGGAGAACGAGAAGGTGCAACGAACCGCGAGGGGAACTGTAGACTGCGCAAGGGTATTTCGTGTAAGCTATAAAGTGTAAGTACCTGGGCACGGTTCTTTCCTCTTTCCTGCGGGCCGAGAACGCGGTGTTCCTTAAGTATCTGTGATCCAGTCCGAGAGGGCGACGTACATCCTATAAAGTTTCGAGGGCGAAACTTTTATCAACGGTCTCAGGAAGTAGAAACTCCTTTTCTCCTTTCGATGGTTATGGCTTTCGCTCGTGTCTCTCACTCGATTTAGAGACTTATTCGGTCGATTTCCAGCGATTGCCACTTCCGCAGAATCACCTAATCTGCCGATCGGACAAGTTCGATGTCAATAATTGCACGGCAACATTGACTCTTGCTTTACAAGCTTCAAACTCGAGCAACTCTGTGCCAAGGTTATGGCTTGTGCTCGTGTCTCTCACTCGATTTAGAGACTTATTCCATCGTTTTCCAACGATTGACAATTTCGCAGGATCACCTAATATCCAGGTCGGGCAAATTCTTGTCAATAAAGGCGCGGCAACATTGACTCTCCAGTTTTACAAGCTTGAATCTCTAGCAAATCTGTGCCTGAATCTTGGCAAATGCTGTGTAGGTCTTGAAAAAAAAAAAAAAAAAAAAAAAAATAACCCGAGCTCAGGGGTTGGAAGGAAATTGTATGCCGCCTCGCTGGGTACGGGACAACGACGTCCACCGGCGAGCAGACACTCGTTGCATACCTGCATCTCGTTACACGCCGGTCGAAGGTCTAGATCCGCACGTGCTACGGATTCTGCATCCAACGTCACCGGGCGAAAGCGCATTAAGAGCGTATTAGGCTCACGTGCATTATTCATGAATCGAGTTCCGGGAAAACGCACGGGGCTCGAGCGCCTACTTTACCATGAGCGTGGCTGCGGCCTCTGATCTCCCAAGTTCGGTGCGCGACTACTAGATCATGCTCGAGCCTCAGACACAATTTCTCGCGTGTACGATGCGATGGTCTCGTTCGTTTTTTTTTTTTTTTTTTGTGACAACTCACGAGAGTTTTACCGTGTGTTCCTTAATTTATCCATTTCTTTCGCTGGCTACATTAGAGATAAATTCCAAATACATTTGAGACGTATCGGAAACGTTCTTCTATCCACTTTCCTGTGTTTCTGTCACTGGCGGCATTCCAGAAACATTCCGGAGAACATTTCTCAATGTTCTCTGCAACGCCCCGTTCAGTTCGAAGATCTCACTTTCAAACCGGGAGTTCTCTGTAACGCCCCGTTCAATTCGAAGATCTCACTTTTAAACCGGAAGTGCCGTTACGCAGACAACAGCCCATCTTCAACTCCATGCCAGTCGCTTCAGCAATCCCAGCGACCAAAGTACCGAAGACCGTTCTCTATATAGCACCGTTCTCTATATAGCACAGACTGCGAACAGCGATATCAAGTGGGAGTGAAGCTGATGCTGCCTATTATTCTTATCCGATATTGGAATCTCAACGAGCCCCCGACAAATTACCTCAACAGTACCGAAGATTCATGGACGATCTCCAATTCGATCCTCTTAGTGTCAACCGAGATACTCGTCGTGTGGTCACCGAGATGTTGAGAACGCGATAACAATCTGAGAGGAGTTTCCTTCACAACTAACAACTCTGCCTCTCCGAAGGTCGACGAGTACGACTGCGAACAACGTCGACGAATTTGCATGAGACTCACTGCGACCGGTCATGCCTCGCCCGTGCGCGTGTAGTTGGGATCGCGTGTAACATCGGGACTCGCACAGGGTGCCACGAGTGCGGGACCATCCTCCTCGTTAATGGAACGTAAGAGCTTTCCGGGTGGAGACTCTCGGCGTAATGGAAGTGACTGTTGGGCGTTCGTCGGAGCGAGTCCGTATGCGACTATAGTGCACGTGGGATGCCCACGGTGCGAAAACCGGCACGTCTTTTGGTTTCCAAATATATCTATATTCCACAATTCCGGAGCTTGTGCTCTTTCCCCCGTCTTACTCCATTCACCTCCCGCTTTCGGTAAAGTGCCGACCCGGATGCTCCAAGCGCAGTGCAACTGAAGGCTACGATTTCGGTTCTGCAGTTGTATCTCCGTACCCGACCCGCCATTATCGAGTAGGTCTCTTGTCTCTTCGTTCTCACCCCAATCCTCCGATAGTTTCTCGAGACCAGTTATAAGCTGTTTGTCCGAATAGCGCTGCATGTAAAATCCCATCCGACCCCAAAAACCACCAAAGACGTTCCCGCAATCTCGGTGAGTCAACACTTGTACTCTTTTCCCCTCTAAGTCCGTTTAACGCCTTCGTTTCCGGGCCAAACGGCAGCACCCCGAGTGCCTCGGCAGCTTTAAACCGGCAGTCGGAATTCCCAGGGGTTTTCACCTCCACCGTTTATTTTCCACTAAACGTCCGCGTCCCGACCGTAGGACCGAATCGACAACCCCGAGCCGAGAGATTCCGAAGCAGGACACGGATCCAGGGCGCGCAAACGGAACAAGCAAAATCCTACACCCTCGGGATCGCTCACTCGCCGCTACGTGAACTCAACGCCCGTGATTGCCGACTTCCCCACGGAAGAATCGGAGGACCTTGCGGCTTGGAACACGGGAATCCCAGGGGCCGATCGGGTTGATCGGGGTTGTCGGAAGTGCGGCTCGTGGGCTCATCGGACGGACCCGATTTACTTCGACACTTCGTCCGGCGCACCTTCAATCGGCCTGATACGTGATCTGCATCCCTCGGCGCCGGCGGAAAGGGAGCCTAGCAGGGCGTAGAAGGCTCAGCGTGACGGGCTGCGAGCGTGGACAGTCGGGACTGCTCGACGAATCCGGACCTCCTCTCCACCTCCGCACTTGCGTGTCACGTTCTCCGCAGTGTTACAAGCTCTCGGGCGTATCTATAACTAACAGCCACGACTATCACTGTTTCATTGGGTGGCGCTGTGCCGCTCAGTTCCGTCCTCGGTCGCCGTCCCGTTCTCCCCAGGAGAGCAATAATGAACTACGTACATCCACTAAACAACAGGTAACACAAGCCCTCGCCATTTACTAGTTTACGCCCGAGCAGTTCTATGGCGGCGGGTACGGCCGCGTATTAGGGTGGAACGAGGCACTGGCTGGCGAACGTCGAAGGGTGGGTCCTGCTGGGTGCTTACCAGCGCTGCGCGAGCTGCCGTTGCGGCTTACGTATGTACAGGTACAAGTTTCACGGTGTAGAAACTCCGTTCGGCGAGAGCGGAGCACGTGGCGGGATGAGATAGTTGTAGTTTCGCCCGCCGGTGTAGACACTGGCTGGGGGGGGGGGGGGGTATCTTAATGCACTATGTAATAATTATCGTGAAACCATACCACCCGACCAAAGCCCTCTCCGTCTCAGCCCCCGGAGGAGGCGACTGCGGAACGATCCGGTGACACTCCGATAATGGAGAGCTTTGATACACGTTGGCTCCTCTGCTCGTTGTACAAGCACCGACGCCTCTAGCTCGATAGTCAAACTCCTGCTCGCCCGGCCCGCTGTCGAGGGCTCGAACGAGGGGAGAAACGGATCGAAGGAACTTTCGGCAGCGAACTTTTCGGGCTCCGATGCCGCGGGTGAGAAACATCGGGACGGTCGGTGTAAACGAGGGTGAAACGAAAATTAACCGGGAAAAATAATTATTTGCGACTATCAAGCGCGCGGTCAAACACTCCGGGGATTAATTTGATTCGGCAGATGGATTGAAACGATTCGGTGCTTTACGAACAGTGATTGATTTATTCATTAATTAGAAACGTGTTGGCGCTGCGGAGGAATTGGTTTGGCGAAAGAGGATTCGTTGTTTGTCGAACGGTTATTGATTCGTCGGTCAGTTATTAATTAAGCTATAATTGTTATTTCGGCTAGCGGTTTATCGATATGTTGGCGCAATAAATTGATTGGTAGGCAAGCAAGGGATTTTTCGGCACGTCCGGCTAAATTGTTTTTGGCGACTCATTTTTCTGCATTTTTTCTCTACTCAGTGGATAGCGAAGAAAATTATTTCTGCGCGAGAGACTGGACCATTGTAAAAAGATTTTGCGCTATGCGAGAAAGACATGCAACGGAGCTGCGCCAGACGGAAGATTCAAAAATGGAGAGGGAAACGTAGGGGAAAGAGGAAGTTGAAAGCGTGCAAGTTTGAAGAAGGTTGGATAGTCACGCTTGCTCGTATGAATCTCTCTCACGTGCGATTATCCGTTTACACTGTAGACGGAGTGAAATTTAATACCGCTGTAACACCGCCATGTCGTCTATATAGGTCCAGTACTTTGGCGTTAAAAGCGGTGTTAAAGTATGGTGTAAATCATGCGGTGTAAAATAAGTGGTACTTACTGAATATACGTTCTAACACTGGTAAGGTGTACAGTAACAACGAACCTTGCTCCCAAAAGAGGAAAAAGGGTTGAAAAGCTTGAAGTAGATATAAAAGTTTCAACATTATGAACCGTAACTAATAACTGTCTAACAACGTAATTATGTTTTATATCATGATAATTGCAAAAGAAAAAAATTAATACTAATGAAAGAAAAGTCTACGTTGATGCATATCTATAGTGGCGAATTGCCTGAGATGGGATTCGAACTACCTACATAATGCTTATTCCTACCTAACATACTAGCTACACGGAGAAAAATAGTTCTGTTTCTCTAACAAAATGTAGTTCGTTAATAATTTATTTATTATATTATTATTTTTATTATTTCAAAAATGAGTTTCAAATTTTTTAAATCCAAAATCCAAAATTAGCGGAAGCGGCAGTTTGACTACAGTTGCCATTTAGTGCGCATTTGACACCGCTGAATGCATATTTGAAACATAAAGTTGTGGTTAAATGCATCACTTCTTAAAGATGCTATCAGTTGTCACAGAATTGTGATCTTGGTTCATCACGCAATTTGTTGTTGGAATTTACGGTTTACGGTTTACTATATAGTCGGTGTACGTTCAACTACGAAATGGTGTTCATTTTAATACGAGTTTTTTTTCACCCCTCACACCATCGCAGTTTAAACCGCAGATTTCTTAAAGTGTACACGCTCCGTATCCGTCTCCGCTTTCACGAAGAAATTTCCTCCCGGCCCGGTTGCGCTACTGCAACACTTTATTTTCTTCCATTTTCTCCCTCGGAAACCCGTTAATATTTCCTAAATTCCCGACAGTCGCGCGAAGGAAGAAACCCTTCGCGTCCCGTTGGGGATTTTGCAGACGTCATCTAACAATTATTCCGGTACCATGAAGGATTCCTCGAAATTCTCTCACCATTTTCCTTCTTCGCTCACCATTGTCATATTCATGTTCATGTCGGAATTCGCCTCATAAAGTCTTCGCTGTACGTATCCGCGAGCGAAGTTTTTCCACTTCGCTTTCTTGTTCGTTTTTGGGAGGGCGCAGAACGCGTTCACGTTTCACCGAAGAACCCTTGGTTCAGATTCCAGATTCCTCTGCATTTCTTCTACACATTCGGAAGGAAAGTTTTTTTTTTTTTTTTGGCAAACACTTTTATTTTCTTTTTTTCAGTGAATTTTTTATTCCTCTGCCATAACTCTATTCCACCGTCGCGGAAACTGATGCGGATCGTCCAACAATCTGCCCACAATGACCAAGATTATGCTGATTGAAAAATGTATAGATGGTAATCCGGAGTTCGATGTAAGCCTACTGGATAAATCGAACCTGTTGTACCGATAAACGCCCAGACCGCCAGCAAACTTCCGTTCGCCTCGTTCCCATTCGGTATTTTTTATCCCGCGTCCAGGAGGGTCCGGCGATTTGAGGATTATACTCCGGGGTACCCGCCAGAAAGTCCAGAGTCGCCCATCAATAGACCCATTAGCACAAAAGCCATTTGGCCGTGCGGAGATATCGAGGAACAGGGAGAGAGACGAAGCGCAGTTCGGTAGAACGAGAACGACGCGGTCCGGCCGATGCGTCTTTCGAGCAGACAGGAACGATTCCGGCGATCGGCTATATCTCAGTCTCTTGCCTCGAGCTTGTACGGGATATCGTCTGTTGCTATATACATATATATATATATACGTAGAAAACCGTACGGAGTCCCTTTCATCGCGCACGTTCGATTCTCTCACTGACTTGTCGACCCTTCCGCGCTCCTCGATTTCTCTGCCTCCGATTCTATTCCGCTCCACTCGACGTCCGCCTCTCGGCCCGTCCCTTTTATCCGGGACACGAAAGCTCCGAAAGCTCTCGCCGTCCTTTATCGCACGGACTGGCGCTTTCCCAAAACCAAGGTCGAACACGTGAACTTCCTGCCGTCCTTTCGGAGCCTTAATAACACGATGATTGCTAAAGCGGTCATCGGCCTCGGTACGGCGCTCTCGCTGGGCAAGTAGTTAATCCACCGTGTGGTCAGACACATAAAGCTCTCGAACCGTAACTGTAGATAAACTTGTATCGTGTAAAGTGGACGAAAATAGGTAATATTGGGGAGAAAATCCTCCAACTCTGTATCCATTGTTTGGTCTGTTGGTATTATTATTTTAATAAAAAATAATAATAAAGATTTTGTTACAACTAAAAGTGGAACGTAACATTTCAGCAATTGTTGTGTTCTGAGAACTTTGATACCAGTTAGTGTTATTTAGTGAGTAACCCAGTTGGAATGCGAGCCAGGGTCGGTATTGGCACAGCCTTGGTCAGAGTTCGCCCAACGTTGGCCAGTACCGGCCCTGCCGGTATTAGTATTATTGCTAAAGCGGTCATCGGTCTCGGTACGACGCTCGCGCTGTGCAAGTAGTTAATCCACGGTGGGTATGGGTATGCTATTTTTATCCCGCTGTCATTCCCATTCACTGAACAATTGACTATACATAATTATCCACTTTTCTGCACTCCCTAAATATATAATAAATAAAAAAAGCTGTAATGCTATAAATACCCTTAACATAACTCACTCCATTCTTTCTCTCAGAGGCAACCTCTCAGCGTCATTCCTTACAAACCCACGGCAGTAAGACGAGGTCTCCGTCCGCGACTAAAGAGCTAACGCCTTGACTCGAAAACGAGTCAACTTATTGATGGTGTGCCCTGTCTAAGCCATTTGTCAGTTTGGACATAAGAGAGTTACAGAAAAAGTACAATACGCAAACCGTCAATTAAGACAAAAAAGAAACTATAAACAAATTAACGGGAAAAAAATAGAAGTAAAACAGTCGATGTATGCGAGTTCATGGCTTGGGTTTCAGATCCGCTCTGCCGATTTCCGGTAAGCTCCTCGTCGATCGAGAGGGACGAATCGAGGTGGGGCGTTCCCCGTTCCCCGTACGAGCCGAGAATAAAAGCCTCGAGACAATCCTCGTTAACATTCGCGGAACATCCGCAGTGAGAGATGAGCGTTTCCCCGACGGAGGGGAGATTTCGTCGTCTGGCTGTGTCGGATCTCGCTGCATGCCGCTCTCGAAATTGACTCGGGACGTGCAGCAGGCTCTCTACGTTAGCGGGAAACGAAGAGAGACCCAGAGAGAGAGAGAGAGAGAGAGAGAGGCAGCGAGACGATACAGAGGATCGTCTCCGATGTACTCGCGATTGCATTCAATTACTTAATGTCCCCCGGAAACGAGGAGAAGCGGCGGCTTTTATCGGACTGAAGGAAGGATCTTGCCGTCTCGCTGTTGCCCGGGGGTGTCGGATTGGCAGCCGGGTAATTTCACGGGGCTGGCGATCCAGGTCGACGTCGAGGCGGCAAACTAACACGCTTCCGGAATTGTCTCTCGTCGTCTATGGAGAGCCGAGGATCACGACAGAAAGAACGATGCTCAGACTTATGGCGCGCCTGAGGCTTTCCTTCTCGCCCGGCTTCGCCACCGAATTCGCCTTTTCTATTCCGCCTTATCCGAAGGCCCCTGCTTCGTCTTCGAATCTCCCTCGAGCACTGTGAGCCATCAGCTCGAACTTCATTTGGCCATTTTGCCTATTCTTGAGCTTCTCGTGCTTAGCGAGAAGCTCGAGTCTCCCAGCTCTGCCCGATCGTTCGCTGTCTCGTCCTCGTTTTCGAATGTCCCTCGAGCATCGTGAGCCATCAGCCCGAACTTCATCTGGCCATTTACCTTTCTCGGCCGCTCGCCGTCTCGTGGTTGTCTTCGAATCCCCTTCACTGTGGGCCATCAGCTCGAACTTCCTTCGGCCATTTTGCCTATCGTCGACCTTCTCGCGCTTAAACTGTCTCACAGCTTTTGCCGGTCGCTCGCTGGATTGTCCTCGTCTTCGAATTTCTCTCGAGCACTGTAAGCCATCTCTGCCCGTACTTCATCTGGTCATTTAACCATGGGGATTTTGCCAATTGAACGAAAATGGCTGATCAGCGGGACAGTGTTCGCGTAACTATATAAATGCCCCAACCTTCGGACAATGTTCGGTCAAGTATTCGTTTGTCGATTTGAGACCAATGTTTGCTCAAGTATTCCTTTTCCAATCATTGAATTGTCCATTTGAGGCCAATGTTCGGCCGAGCATGAAGTCTCCATCCATTAGTCTGCCGATATTAGGCCAATGGTCGGTCAAGTATTCGTTTGCCAATCATTGGTTTGTCGATTTGAGACCGATGTTTCGGGTCAAGCCTTGACCCGAAAGCAAGACCATTCATTTATGTTTCTACCGAGCCAACTCACAATTCGACGGTCTGGACGTTACAGCACCGTAGTCTTCGAAATTGGCCCGACCGTCGGCCTCATCCGTTTATCCTACATGGGTCTCTCACGCTTCTCGCATCAGATCTCTTGTATCGCGACATTAAGGGTTTAGCAATTGCACATACCAAGATGGAAAAGCCACCATTGCTTTGATCGCAATTCGGTTGCAATCTACTCGATGCTCTCCCGTATAGTTTGCCACTCATCCTTCATCCGTCTCTCCGCTTCATCTCATATTTTTTCTGTTTTCGCTTCCACGCCAGTTTCGAGTACATCGCCTCCAGAATTCCGATGGATTTTTTCCCGGGCACGTAAGTAACGCGGCACGGTTGATTTTTCGCGTTCGTTTCATCTCTCGATTTTTACTTTCGTTCGTTTGAGCGGCAACATTACGGGCGATAGCTTCGAGGCAGGATACACGCAGCCGGCGAAACTGGCAGTGGAGTGTGTGGAAGTCTAAAAAAAAACCTAACTTCTCGCGCTGTGCTCTCGCGGGGCTTTGATCTGTCTCGCGCTATGGCCGTCTCTACCCCGTCCGGCCACGGGGTTAGACCTTTTTTTGCTCCCGCTCCCTTATTTTCTTTTCGAGGCGAGCCCGGCAGCAGGCGGCGGTTTCGTTCCTTCTCGTGCCCGGCGCCGGAACAAAAGGTTTTGCATCATGATGATGAAAGTGGGCTTGATGGGGCGGATATTCATGGGTAGGCGGCCAAACGAGAACTCGAGCGGAGCATATGATATCGGTGACGGGCTGCAGGACAGTCATTGGCAGGCCTGGCCGCCCTCACGAGCCCGAAATTCTTCGGCGGCCGATTACCGTCGGCCGACCAACGGCTGTACGGTTTGTCGCAATACCTCGAGGGCAACTCTGGCTCGCATGTATGGTGATAAAAAATAAAGTTTTAGGTCGCTAGCTTTCCCGGTATTAAGCCCGGGTGCAAAAGTGATGAGCGAGGAACAGCGAAGCCGACAGTCATGTGTACCATTGATGTAACCGTCGTAGGAATAATAAAGCCGATTATGAAGCGAGGATTTGGGGATACGTGGGACCTTTTTTGCCTGCTCATAAGGGAAACTTTGATTTCATGATTTTGGTTTTTTTTTTTTTTTTTTTAAACAATTTATCATGTAAATATATTCAGAATGTTCCAAAACGTCGAAAGATCACATTTAGAAAAACATTGATGGATTGGAGTGTGTGTGTGTGTGAGTGTTAGGCCTGTAAAATTGAACTGTTTATAACTCAAGAACTGTCTTACCAATTTTTTATATTTTCATGTGAACATGTTAAGAATGTTCCAAAACGTCGAAAGATGACATCTAGAAAAAAAAAAATGGATGGATTGGAGTGTGTGTGCGTGTGTGTCAGGCCTGTACATTTTCGACAAAAGTAGACTAACATCAAACAATTTCTCTTTTGAATTCGACAAGAATCGATATGCCCGTTTAAATTTTATAAAATTTTTAACAAAAAAACTCATACCTCACACAGACACATCTTTCAGTTTTAAAAATTAAGCAAGAAGCTAGATAAGTGGCAAATTCGTGATCAGTGGGAAAAAAGCACATCAGACGTAGTGACGAAATTACGAATAACAAACATTCTTTTTACAGGGAATTATTTAACCAAAAATAAGGTTTGGGTTTCTCATGTAGTATAATCTTGCGCGTAGCTTCCTATACGAGAAAGCAAAAAATCGATCAACGAACTGTCTCATGGAGAAAGCGATACGCAAAATTATAATAAATGCGGAAGCCATATTCAAATTACTTTGCACCATTTTTTTTCCAGTCAACTTTAAATTCATATTTTTTTCCACGGAACTTGTAACAGAACAGTAACAGTGAATTGTTTTATGATTATTATTACCGGAAATTTTCTCCGTTTCCGGATAACTCGGGTGTACGTTGAAGCGAATAAAAATTCGAGAGCTTGGAGGGCTCTTGCGGTACTCGTTTCATATTCGTATTGCGAGTGTACAGAGGCGGTCCCGTCGAGTCGACGGATTCGCGAGAGCGAGGCAATGCACTCGACTGTAGGTCCAAAGAGATGGGTTCTCGAGACCGCGGGTAAGCTGTCGGCAAAAGCAGGGGCGCATCGGCGATATCCGATGCAGAATAACCGCTTTCCACGCTATTCTTTGAATCCTAACTGTCGAATTTTCGTTTCCAGCTCTCCAACGGAACGGAGACATCTGCCGAATGACACGGATTTTCGTTGCAGAATTCGCATCCCTATTTTTTATTATCTCAAACCTCCATCGTCAAGTTCGTTCTCGTGACGAGTAAAAATTGAAAAGAAAAGGAAAACGTGACGGAAAATCACATACCAGCAGAGAACTCCAATTTGGACGCCAAAGTTTATGGGCAAAACTGTTCTGGCGCAAGAATGGACTTTTCCAATTCCACGGCGGGAACCTTTAAGTGCGCGATGTCCGACCAGCAAAGAGTCCTATCCAACCACCGTAGGACCAGTGAGAAAACTAAGTGGGAGCTTCCGTGCGAGTCCCGGAGATGTTATTTAATTTTTTTTTGCGAGCAATCGACGCGTCATGGTCCACCGGGAGACACTTGGGGCGCACAGCCGGATAGCGCGGCGGTGCAGTCGAAACGGTGAGTTCGGGAGGAAGCGGACCAATTTTAGATTCTAATCGAGCCAGCGCGAGAGAGTCGCTTCGGTGCCCTCCCTCGCCGGAGATAGGTGTGGTGCCTATCTCCGGTATAGACGTTGAGCGGGATTCCGGCTATCCGCAGCTTCCGTCCCACGCCCCTTCGCAGTGCGGGACATTAGTCCTGATCCTACGAAATTGAACCGCGGAGGCATAACGAGCCGAGCGGGCAGGACCTTATACGGGACCCCGGACTGCAGAATGTGGCTCCTTCCGCAGGAGCAGCAGCAGCGGCAGGAGAGGACAGGAGGATCGGAGCTGGAATCAGCAGGAACGGCAGGGTGTACTGTGCAGTGCAGTATAGAGGTAATCCTTGCGAGCGAACGACAATAGTGGCCGGTGGAGGATTTCGCTTTGGGCACATCCTATCGGTATGTCGGTGCCGTTTGTCAAGGGCCAAGTCGAGCGTAGACCGAAGGTGGCGTTGCGGTGTACAACGCGCGGTCGGCGAAGACCGATGTAGTGGACGGTTCGACAATATTCACGGACCGTCGGACTAATTGCGGGGATCAAGGCTCCATAACGTCGGTGTTGCAGCACCTAATTACGCTCTTGGCATTACTTGGCACGGGAACGCATCGCCGAGATGCTTCCCACTGAGGCCGGTCGTACTTCGCTGGTCCCGCTGCTCTGGGACAATGACGATGGTGGAGAGCGAATCGGGCACCTGCGAAGGGCACGGACGGTTCACCGTGGCGATTGCCAGCGTCGGTTAGATATGATACGCGTTCACTTGGGGCCAACTAAACATCCTTGGCAATTGTGAACCCGATCAACGATCCAGTTAATGGTAGTAGGCCTTCTGATGTTGAAACAAAAATAATTACGCTCGTGCCTCTCGCTGGCGAAAGGGTCAATCGCGATGAAAGGGATCGCAGACAACATACAGGATCTAATGATGTAGGAATGGATGGTGCACTGTTGGTCTCAGGGATTGGCAGCGTCCGTTAGATATGATACGCGTTCACTTGGGACGAACGAAACCTTGGTAATTGCGACCCTTGGCAAATACGGCCCGATCGTCACGTGTTAATAGTAAACAGCCCCCTGACGAAAGGGTCAATTGCGATGGAAGGGATCGAAGAGAACAAACAGGATCTAATGATGTAGGAATGCATGGTGCACTGTTGGTCTGAGGGATTGCCAGCGTCCGTTAGATATAATACGCGTTCACTTGGGGTGAACTACACCTTAGTAATTGCGACCCTTGGCAAATGCGACCCGATCGTCACACGTTAGTAGTAAACAGCCCCCTGACGAAAGGGTCGATCGCGATGGAAGGGATCGGAGAGGACATCCAAGATCGAACGATGCCCACAAGTAACTGGTAACTACGACATTTCATTGTGGTATCAAACCGCCCGCGCTCGTTACTATTATGTTCGTGCACAATGGTTCCGAGAGATCAAGGTGGCGCCAGCTCAAGATAAGACGCCGACGGTACATGAATAACATCGTCGTTCGCTCGGAACATCCCGTTGCAACGGAACGCTCCATGCAACGACGACCGTATGAGAATCTTTAGCGGCCCGTGAATCCTCGTGCTGCGATGCACTCGGCTCAGTAGGTCTCGTTTTTCATTCGCCTGGCGAGGATCCAATGGCCTCTATCCAAAGGTGACGCATACACGGAACGATCCACTCAGTTTCAGGACACAGTTTGCCTGCGGCTGTTTACTTCCCGCGCTGATTCGCGGAAAATGGATCTTTGATCCTATCGGTGCTGGCGGTGAGGAACTAATTCCTGACTGCGTTTTAGTCAGTTTCAGTGCAAAAGTTGATTCGCTAGAAATTCGAACTTTTGTTCTCCGTATCTTGAAAACTGGACGGTGAATCATTTCAATAATTTGACGGGTTTCTAAGGAAATGCTCTTGAATTCAAATTTCGAATCTCGAGACTCTCGAACGAATGTACTATCGAATCAGTAAATACGATCGCAGGTCAAAATCATATCGATTGAAGCCCCGTTCATACAGTCAATGTCAACGTTGTCCCAGTCTCTGTCTCTCTGGGGACGTCGAGACGATCATCCCGCGCAGAGAAGAGTCCTATGGGAAAGTGTATTGAAGTGAGTATAGGTAGAATATGGACAATCGTACGGGAAAGAATATTGCGTCGAGTATAATCTGAATATGGATTTCGTTCAATTCCCAGATTCATCTCATACACTGTCCCAGACTCTTTCCTAGCCATCGGGTACAACCTTGAAAAATGTCATATTGTGAGCGGTTGATGGGAAAGAGTCTGGAAAGTAGTACGGAACTGATCACACGAAAATTTTCGAGGCTGTACGCGATGACTGAAAAAGAGGCTGGAAAAGTGAATGGGATAAATTTGGGAACTGAAGAAAATCCGTATTCAGATTGTATTCGACCCAATATTTTTTCGCGTACCACTCCCCATATTCCACCCATGCTCAATTTAATACACTTTCCCACATGATTTTTTTTCACCCAGGACACTCTGACAAAGGTGCGACAAAGGTGCGGCGGCCGATCAATCTCATTACGAAGACGCGTGGACTTCAGTATTCAACTTCTCATAGATCTCTAAGCCCTAAAGATTCACGAAAGAGTCACCGTAGAAGCGACAACGAAATCATAAGTTGAGTAACATTTTGCGATTATTCTTTTTCACATTTACATTTATTGTACAAATTCCTGGGCTGATCACAGCGATTGAGAATTCTGAAGCAAGAGTGATTCTATTTTTTCTTGTCTGATTTTATCGGCTCGCCTATTATCGCGAATGTTATCCACTGTGCAGCAAGAGGATCGAAAATCAATTTTATTAATAAACGTTCTAGCCGATAAATAGATGTCAATTTTTTAAGATGTCATTTAATTTTAACTTTAACCCGTATTTATTTAACTTTAATTTACTTCCTCTATTCACTTATTTGTCGCACGATTTTTATTGGGCTATTTAATTTTTTAATATTTTCTCCTCTCTTGGTGTAAACAATGAATGTTACACGCTTCTTTGAACGAAAACAACAGCAAACATTGTTACCTCCATCTCGAAATAGTCACCCTACCGCAACCTCCCTGTTAGCAAAATTAAAAAAAAATTCGTTCACCGAAAGCGTGATTGTTCTATTTTTCCTTGTCTGATTTTCTCGGCTAATAATATATTACCTCAATTATTACTGTACAGCAAGAGGATCGAAAATCAATTTTATTAATAAATATGAACAATTGTATGATCCATATTTGTCCATGTTCCTTTAAGTTACTTCTTCTATTGACTCATTTATGGAACCATTTTTATTGTTCTGTTTAATTTTTTGTTATATTTTCTTTAACCTTGGTTTAGACAATGAATCTTACACGCTTCTTTGAACGAAAACAACAGCAAACATTGTTATCTCCATGTCGAAACAGCCAACCCACCGCAGCCTCCCTGTTAGCAAAATAAAAAAAATAAATAATAATAAAAAAATGCGTTCTTCAAAAGCGATTAAAGTGAGATGCTGAAACAAGTCCGCTATCCCTTGATTCACGAGCGGATAATCCGAAGTTTTAGTAACACGGTCCTTGTATGCATTTGCAGAGGCTGATAGGTTCCTCAGTTGCGCGGCGTGTGGAGCGGTAGTCTGTCTGCAGGCCGGCTTAAACCCCTAAAGCTTAGCGAAGGCGCGAGCTCTCGAGTTTCTTGCTGCCTACGCTCGCTCCACTCTGTAATTTACACTTGTCGCGAGTGCGCGGGCTAAAATCCGTTATCGCAGCCGTTATTTACTCGAGTGTCTTCAATCCCTCTTGCGCGGAATTAGCGTTTCCCGGCAACCGCCCCGTTCCCACCTCGTGTGGTTCGTTAAAACGACAAATGCCTCTTTAAACGAAAACGGATGAATTATCCGAAAGCGCTCGCGGTACCGATGTTTGTTCAACAAGGCGCGTAACTCGAGCCCTGCGCGACTGAATTTAATGAGAAATTTCTTTTCGACCCCTCATAAGCGGGCGAGACGAAGAACAATCGATTTTCGCAGATTCCATCGGCGAATCGATCGGAGCACTCAAAAGCAGCGCCGACTTCGATAGGTCGAGCAACCGTCAGGACGTTCGAGGTCTCTTCGCCGGATAAACCCTTCGGCTTTGTCGTAGCGCACTAGAAAGGATTGCCGGAGCTCTCTAGATCGTCGGTTCTCCTTTTGTAATAAACAAAAATGAACAAAAATAAAAATCTTTTATTTATGAGCATTTACGAAAAGATCATTCGTCGTCGAATCAATCGATAAATAACTCCAACTATAATATGTAATGGACACATCTGTATGACTGGAAGAAGAAAAAATTCCAGACTGCGAAAAAATCACTGAATAAAAAGAGTACAAAAAAAAAAAAATTAAAAAATGAGTTAAAAAAGAATCTTACGAAACGATTGAAGTAATCAACGATGAAATATTAATTTTCACGGAAGCTCCCTCTATTTTTTTTGTCCATTGATATTTGCTGCTACACTAATAATTATTGCACCAAATATTAATGCAATCACTGCATCGAATAATTTTTTTCACACACTGATAATGCACTAAAACCAATAACGCTAAAAAACCCTTCGATTACAAACAAATAACAATTCCGTGTCTCATAAGATGAAGAACAATCGATTTTCGCCGATTCCATCGCCGAATCGATCGGAGCAGTCAAAAGCAGCGCCGACATCGATGGGTCGAGCAACCGTCAGGATGTTCGAGGTCTCTTCGCCGGATAAACCCTTCTTTGTCGTCGTGCACGTGAAAGGATTGCCGGAGCTTTATAGATCGTCGGTTCTCCTTTTGAGCTCGGCGGACCGGCAATATGCCGCGCTCTTTTTTTACACGAACAAAAAAAGATGGAACAAAGCACTTCGGAAAGTGTGGGAATCGCGGTGAATTTTTTTTTTTTTTTTTTTTTTTTTTTTACCGCTCGACGATGCATTCTCTTCCGTCGGTTCACGAGAATGAAGTGTTCGTCTTTCAGGGTTTTCCGTTTCCCTGGGTGGGCTCCTCGCGTGCGTCCGGCCCGAGCCCCGAGACACCAGGAAGCTACACGGTACTCCGGGGGTTATAACGGGCAAACGAGGCTCCTCGGGTTCTTGCTTTAGTGTAATTATTGTTGTTCCCGGCACTGATGTATTATGGTACGTAAGGTTTCGTCGGAAAACCCTTGGCGTGTTTATCCGACCGGTGTTTTCTTGCCTCCGGACTGCACTCGCGCATGCTGCACCGCCGAGCGGCGTCGTCCGCATTTGGAGTTATAAACGCGAGGAGCTCACAGCTTTTTTTGCCCCCCTCCTCAACGAGATCGTTAAGGCGGAAGAATCGCCCGGTTTCGCTTTTCTTCGCGCCCTCCGGAGAAGGCGGTGAGAGAGGAGCGAAGGGTTGGATGCGAGTGAGACGAGCGCGCGTTCGCCCTCAGCGGCTGCTTGGCTTAATTGCTGCTTCTCGCCCAACGGTCCGAACTACACGTCCCTCAAACTTGATAAATCTTCTTCGCCTAAACGTTATAAAACGAATTACTCGGGAATTATTAATCTCGGGCACCGTTGTCGGCGATTAGGTGTAGGGAGAAACTTTGGCCCGGTGCGTTCGCGGGACGTGTGCGAGGTAATCGCTCTGGAAATTGGTGACGGCGCTTCATAGACTGCGCGCACTTGCGAGACGTCATTAATTCAGCGCATCAAGCGCCGGGCGCGATAAAACAACCTCGTTAATCAACGGATGCGGGGATCGCTTTATTACTGCAGCAAGATATTTTAGCGCGTTGCGATGGGGCCTGGAAAGGACCTTGGTGCGTTCTCCGGACCACGTCAGGGTATGACACAACGATACAACATTTCTACCATAGTAAGAATCGAAAAGACTCTGATTTTTGATAGCTCCGTCCGCAATCTTCAGAACTGTCCGTTCGTTTGTCCTGTTTGATCACAAGGCGACTGATCGACCGAGCTCTAAAGATGAGCTCCAAAGACCAGCTAAAGACTTGAATGATCGATAGATCAGTCTTCGATCTTTAGATCCGTCCGTCTGTCCTGTTTGTTCAAGCAATGTTCGGTCGTGGATTGGCCGAATGTTGGCGAAACGACAAACACCACACCAAGGTCGCGCACCCTGAAAAATAATTTATTTGGCGGCCACCGTTTACTTGGTTTGAGTCAAATATTTATTTAATTAACATATTAATTTCATTTAATTAACATATTAATTTCATTTACTTAAACCAAATAAACGGTGGCGGTCAAATAAATTATTTTTCTTGGTGCGTCCCTTCCATCGGTAAAATCTACATGTGGAAGCCACCGATCGCTCGAACTCTGAAGACGAGCTAAAGACTTTCATCTTCGACAGATCCGACTTCGAACTTCAGATCTCTCGGTCCGTCTGTCCATCGGTTCTGTTTGATGACAAGCCTACTGATCGAAGAGGCTCTCTCGGTGGCGAAAGTTGGATAACCTTTATGACCGTCGAATGAAACGGATGGGAGAGTTTTGGGGACGTTGGTCGAAGAACGCCGGGCCTCGGGAACGAGCGACGAGTCGAGAGGGCGAATGCTGCCAGTAGATTTCTAGATGAATAGTGCAGGAGATGGGCAGAGGAGCGAAAGAGAAGAACACGGGAACGTTAAAAAGTCGAGTCAGCTCGTTGGGAGAGGAGATTGCGAGGATTCGTTCGAGTGTGCATCAGTACGCACACAGCGCGGTGGAATATTGGTACACGAAAGAGATGGAGGCAGAGAGTGAGCTTTCGGGGCCGCAGCACGATTGTCGGTACGCGCACTGGAGACCTCGTGCTAGCAAGAAGACAATCAGAAATCCCGTTGCGGCCGCTCGAGGATTTTGCAACAATTCCGAAGTTCGTCGTGTGCTTCGCGGATTGTGTGCGGAGAAATTAACGCCGCTTCTTTCGTCTGGAAAGTCTCTCGCTCTCGGCCACTCCACTTGCTCGTGGATTAAAAAAAAAGTAATAAAGGAAAATGAGAATAAATAAAAATCTTTTATTTATTATCATTTACGAAAAGATCATTCGTCGTCGAATCAAACGATAAATAAATCCAACTGTAATTTGTAATGGACAATTCCGAAGTTCGTCGTGTGCTTCGCGGATTGTGTGCGGAGAAATTAACGCCGCTTCTTTCTCCTGGAAAGTCTTTCGCTCTCGGCCACTCCACTTGCTCGTGGATTAAAAAAAAAAGTAATAAAGGAAAATGAGGATAAATAAAAATCTTTTATTTATTATCATTTACGAAAAGATCATTCGTCGTCGAATCAATCGATAAATAAATCCAACTGTAATTTGTAATGGACACATCTACATAACTAGAAGAAGAAAAAATTCCAGACCGCGAAAAAATCACTGAATAAAAAGAAGTACAAAAAACAATTTTAAAACGAGTTAAAAAAAATCTTACGAAATAATTGAAGTAATTAACGATAACATATATTTACTCGCTGTTATAACATAACAGCGAGTAAATGAATAATAATTATAACTCCTAATTTATTTAAAAAAAAAATAATAAGAAATATTATTATAATTTTATTATTCAGTAATTTTATCATTCACTCATTTCTTCGCAGTCGGGAGAGTAAAAAAGAAGAAATTGTCACCGAGAACTTTCACCCGGATTTCTCAAATTATGATTTATTGCCCTCCGTTCATACCAGCGCTCGCAAATGTGTTGTGACAAACATCAGTCTATAAAGATTCAGCGTACCAAAATATGTTAAGTCATTTTTTGCCGTGCGAACGTTTACTGCGCTTGCGCAAAGTCGTCCAGCCAGAGGTTCGCGCAGTGAAGCGCGTAATGCGTAAAAATTGACAACCTGGTTAAAAAATAAAGCTTCGTTACTCCGAACGTAAAAACTTGACAGCTCTGGCTGGAAGAAATTATCAGGACGAGGCCGCACATCATCGATTATTTCCCCTCAAAATCATAAAGGATTATGGAACAGCGCTGAATACGATAACCCGACAATTCGTCGTTCACCGGGATTCCCCGTTCGAGCTCTTGCATCACGAGTCGACGATAAAAAAAAAAAAAAAAAAAAAAAAACCAGTAGTCAACTTGGGAGGAACTTCGCAGCTTTCGGGTCAAGACTCTCGAGTCGAGAGGGTTGCGTCCGGATAAAGTAAGCGCGAGCAGGAAAATAGCGGGGAGAGCATAGATTACAGCAAGAACGAGTGGGATTTGCCGATGGGGAAAATTCAGTAGAGAAAAAAAAAAGAAAAAAAATGGCGTAAAAGCAAGAAAGGAATTCAAAGACCCGACGGCTGCGGTAACGATGTTAATATTAGGGTCTCTCCTGGCCGAATCCAGAGCCCGATATGCAAATGAAAGATCAACCCTCAAGGAGATTTCGGGGCTGAAATTTCGCGGCTAATGGGAGCAAGTCGAAGGCCGAGAGGGGCGAGGGTGTTGAGAGGGGGGGGGGGGGAGAAAAGGGCGTGGGATTCGAAAGCGCTGGGTCACTCAATTTTATTACCGACGGTGGCAACTTCCGCTGCTTTTCAATTATGCAAAGACGCTCCCGAGCCGAGATGGTACACGTAACTCTGCTCGGGCGACGGCGCAGCTATTGACACATCACGAGTACGAGTTTGATATTGCGAGTCAGCCAAGTGTGACTTCGCTGAGATATCGGTGGCATAGCGGGGATATAACGCGGGAAACCGTGACGCGAGTTTTGCCAGGATTGTCGAAGGATTTCAGGTTCCGGCGAAGCGCCGCGAGACGCGAGAGAGAGAGTTTATGGTCGAGGGCACGAGAGTGCTCTCCGGCATCGAAGTTATACCCGGCTTTGCCAGGATATACTCCAGTCGCCGGAGCCGTCAAGTTCCTCCCCGCGATCTTCTTGCCGACGAAGAGTCGACATTGCGAGAAAGTTTATAACAACCGAGGTGAGGCCGCAGTTACGATTATACGCGAAGAGAGACGAAGCGGGCTGGGAGGGTGAGCGGAGGCTTATCGTACACGTGCAAATAATTCCATGCTCATGCAACGACCACAATTTGGCGTTGCGACCGGAGAACACTGCTTGTTCGACTGGTCGATGCGTTAATTGGCACCGGAGCAAGATCCTCGATGGATTTTGCGCATCGCTCCGGCGAGATAATCCGATCATCGTTAGGAAAACCAGCGCTGGGCAGTATTTTAAATACTTTATATACTTTATATACTTTACGTATTTTAAGAGCATATGAAACACTGTAGAGTGCGTGGGAGATGGCACACCTAGAAAAATAATTTATTTGACGGCCACCGTTTATTTAGATTAAGTAAAATATTAATTTGATTTAAATAAATATTTATTTCATTTAAGTAACTATTTACTGGAATTTAAATAAATATTTATTTAAATCAAATACATATATTACTTAAGACAAATAAATGGTGGCCGTCAAATAAATTATTTTTCTGGGTGCATCAGTAGCGCTCACGGTGAAGCGAAGGAGACACACTCTGAAAGGTGTTTCGCATGCTCTTAAGTACTCAAATATTTTTCTGGTATTTTAAGTACTGTTCGGACTCTTTGAGTACAAAATACAAAATACTGTTGCGTTTCTCCATATTAGGGCTGTACGGTTAGGCCGGACGGGATGGATAGTTCGCTCATCCCGTCCATCCATCCATTCGTATTGATTTTTACGAGGTACTTTAAAAAGTACTTAAACGAAGTACTTGTAAATGTATTTTAAGTCCAAAAAGTACTTTGCATTTTAAATGCGTATAGTATTTTGTATTTGTACATTGAGTACTTTCGAGTATTTTGCCCAGCTCTGAGGAAAACAAATTAAATTAATTTAACTCGAAATTTTCACTGATGAAATAAAGAGTCCGTTGATCTTGGCCGGCCGGACTTTTCGTCGTGTGCTTCGCCAATTGTGCGAGGAGAAATTAACGCCCGCCTCTCTCGTCTGGAAAGCCTCTCGTTCTCGGCCACTCCACTTGCATATGGATTTAAAAAAGTAATAAACAAAAATAATAATCTGTCATTATTATTATTTTTTTTAATTTTATTATATTTATATCATTCGTCCTCTAATCTACAACTACACTTTGTAATGTATACGATATCCACATGACTAGAACAAGAAAACATTTCCGGCTGCGAAAAAATCACTGAATGAGAAAAAAAAAATAGAAAAAAAAAAATAAAAAGTACTTTAAAAAATGTACAAAAATAATTGAAATTTAGCCACAATTTGGCGTTGCGACCGGAGAACGTTGTTCGATTGGTCGACGCGTCAATTGGAACCGGAGCAAGATCCTGAATTTTGCGCTTTACTCGGAAGAGATAATCCGACCATAGTTAGGAAAACAAATGAAATTAATTTACCTCGACATTTCACTGATAAAATAAAGGCTCTATTGATTTTGGCCGAGCGAACTTTTCGATTATTCATCGTGAAAATTCAATTAAATAATTATTCGTTATGCGACAATGGGCAATTAATGCGGTCAATGTCGTTTGGAGAAAAATGCATCGGCCCCCGCAGACAACGGCGAACATGTTATTTATTGGATTTATTTTCGCCCACCCTTCAACCCTTCCCCACTCCCGCCCAATTTGTCATTTTCGCTCTTTGCCTTCATTCGATGACATTAACAGTTTTGCATCGGACGTCGAACAACGTCGATGATTCCCCGTTGTCGGTCCCGCACGGGAATTTTCACGAATTTACGCCGGACCATAGAGGCGGCTTGAATGCACCGTTATTGCAGCAACCTCGTGCAGTTATCGATTAACGATAATTTCTCGTGGGACGCGGTTACAAAAGCGTTCGTTTAAAATCGACCATCGTACATTTTTTGCGCTACAGATAAAACAGCGGCGTCCCGATGAACCCTTTCAGACTGCAAATAAGCGACCAGGAGGACCGGTGAAACTCAGCGACGCGACGTAAAAAACAACGCACCAGCGACCTCATTGTTACCGCGTCCGTTGTCAAGTTGCGTCGATATGCTTTATGCGTTGGTTCAGAAATTTCGCGATACGGCAAAATATTATGAAACTGTGCCGTACTATGCGCTGCGTGATGAACTGTGGAATTACTTGGGCGTTCGGGTTGTGAGGTAATAATAAAAAATCAAAAAATGAAGAGTGATTTTCTGTCTATTTTTGTTTTTTTTTTTTTTTTCAATTTGGTTCAAAACCTTTTACACGTTCGGAGCGTTATTGGAAGACCCTTCTGATTTTTCGTACCGCTCCGACATCGACCCGACAAAATTCGAGCACGCCGCTTCAAAATCCGAAGTACCATTTACGACAAAAAAAAAAAAAAAAAACGATCCCACAAATACCCGACTTGACGCACGGAAACCATCAACGAATCGATGCCGTTAAAATGACAAAGTTTCCTCTCGCCCGCCTTTCAGCGGTTCAGACATTGATCCGACAGCGTCTGTCCAATCTTCGCGCGCGTCGATCGGCAAGTGCCATAAAGCGATTCCCATCTTTCCTCGGACGACGATCGACGATGCCCGGCTTTACCGCCGGAGCCGCGAGAGCGATCGTAAGTCCCGTAGATTAAATCGCGAAGGAGACCCGCGATGTTTGAGCCAGGTGCTGTACATCGTATCGGAGGAGAGCCGGATGCGGGATGGAAACGTGAAACCGAGTACGGCGAGCGGTGCCGAAGCGGATGGGCCCCGTCGTCCCGGAATTGGAAAGACAATATATACGTCGACCGCGAAATAGCACCTTGGCTGCTTGCCTATAAACGATTTGGTCCTCCTCGGGCGATATCGCGGATGGCTGACCGGTTACCGGCATATCGGCGATGCGTGCCTGCATATAACCGCAGCTCTAACCACCCTATCGGCAATACAGCGACCGCTGCGGGCTTTGCCTATCTCATCTCTTTCGTCTCGTAAACTATTCGCTTTACGATAAATATGCCATGAAAAGTGCTAAAAAAAAAAGGATACACTTTAAGGCAGTCATTTCGTTACGCCTGACGCCGCGTAAGTTTGAGAACCGAACGAAATACGAGAGAATTATGAACACTTCCCGATCGCATAAAAATGTGAAAAAAAAAATCAATATCAATATTGATTTTTTTTTTCACTTGCGCGGTTTTTTTTTCCATACGCTTTTTATGAAAAGCATATGGAAGGTGCTGAAAAGATTGTTTGTCCGTAATAATAATTGGAAAATGTTATTGACAAATACTGAAATAAAAAATTATGCAACCAATTAGCGGGTAACATAATTTTTTTTCCTCATGAAAATGATCTGTTAATTTTTTTTTTATTTGTACAAATTTTTTCGGAATTTTATGTAATTTTTGAAAATTACTTTTTCGTTGTGTTAAGATTTGTTTAAAATACCATATCGGCAATATACCAACTACCCCTGAGCGCTTTGTCTATCTCATCCCTTTCGTCTCGTAAACTATTCGCTTTACGATAAATCCGCTATGAAAAGTGGAAAAATTATTGAAAAATTGTGTTTTGCCCCGTCGTCCCGTTTTGCCCCACGTCCCATTTCGCCCCGCTCGCCCCCATATATATATATATATGTATATATTGTAACGAATATGACGATTAGGGTTTACAGAGGCACACGATATTAGAGTTGACATACGAAAGGACGATCGACTGCTTATCGATCGTCATGACAGAAGAGAGTCTTGGCTAGAAAGTCATAGCGTTCGGACGTACGACAGATATCGCGATCGGCTTGCAACATTTAGGCTTTGTAGTTAATAATATCCGCCCCAAAACCAAATATACGCGTTGTCATTTCGCTCGGTCGTAACAATATATATATATATATATATATATATATATATATATATATATATATATATATAATGCATGTGAAACCACTGTCTGTGAGCGCTCCCTCGAGCTTACACTTGTGGCCGCGGGATGTTCTTCCTTCTTCGCGAAAATAGAAATTGGAACTGTCATGGCGCGGTTATCTGTCTGGACAGAGGTGTCAGTGGAAATAACGCAAATATTCTATATAAATAACTAACACCCCTTCAGATCGTCGGTCTGGCGTCCCGTCGCCGAGGGACTGGGAGGATGTGCCCGCGTATGGATGGAGGACCGCGGACGGGCGCGCGGGTTTGGTCCGGATGCCGGATACTCGATATGTCGAAGCCACCGCGTACGTTAATATTTTATTTTGACTGGCCAGCGCACCCGCGGGACCGGTGTAGCAATTTTATGACCCGGCGACGAGGGGGATAGAGCCGCGGGAGAAGATACACGGGGAAGGGAAGCCCAGTGGCGGAGGAAATTTGTGGAAGCGATCGAAGAGCCGAGATAGGGAGGCGAAGCCTCGGGGGCCGGAAGACCGGGAACATTGAACGAGAACCATAAAGTGTAAATTATGAAGCCACCTGTAAGTCTACGATGTGTACCCGCTATCTGTAGCGCGAACAAGCGGGAACGAAAACGAACGAACCTTGTATTTTATCGTGTGGAGGAACGCACAAATCTTGCAAAAATCGGTAACGCCTCTCGGGAAAGTCGCTGCACTGGTCTGGCGGTTTGGTCGACGTAAATTAAGGAACGTTGAATCAATGACGGAATAATAATTAACTGTACATGGTCAACTTACTTCATAACTTAGCACGATAATAGGAAGTGACCACCTCCGAACCGAAAAAAACGTTTGGCAATGTCAACCTCACGCCACATTTATATCTCTACCACTCGCAACTCTAACAGATAAACAAGTCTACCAGAAAACAACTCTGCCGCATAACAACTCTGCCAATAAATATATCTAGCATATTGCAAATCTACCGTATTAGAACTCTATCAAACTCTCTACCGGAAAGTAAAAAAACTCTGTCAGGATCAAAATAAAACTGTACCGGACTTGAAATACGACTCTACCGAAATTGGAATAAAACTCTACAAGAATTGAAATAAAACTCTACCGGAATACAAGGCGAGACGGTAGTTCTGTATTCCGGTAGAGTTTTATTGTAATTCCAGTAGAGTTTTATTGTAATTCCAGTAGAGTTTTATTGCAATTCCAGTAGAGTTCAATTTCAAGTCCGGGAGAGTTTTATTATGATTCTCGTAGAATTTTTTTTACTCTCCGGTAGAGATTTTGGTAGAGTTTTAATACGGTAGAGTTGTAATATGGCAGAGACGTTTTCTGGTAGAGTTGTTAGAGCTCCCTTTTTTGTTTGGTAGATTTATTATCCGGTAGAGTTGTTTCGAGAGAGACGTTTTCTGGCAGAGTTGTGCGACGTACAGACGTAAATGTGCCAGGATTACGGCTACGCTTCGAGAATTACCAAAGCGGTCTCTGGTACGAATGATTTTAGAGTGCGTACACAGTAGTAATCCCTTGTGAAAATAAACCGTGAAAATTGTAATTTCGTAGAGTGAGTCTAAAGACGAAAGACCCGTATGGTCAAAAATTTAATTAATTCGCAGGCACGTTGTGGAATTCGCCACATCTGAACTACAGGTTTTTTCTCGGCGAACAAGGTCTCATGTCTGCGTTTCATTATTCGCTATTGTGTGCGAAATATCTGACGAAAATTACTCCTGTATTTTTTATTTTATTTTTATTCTGTGTTTCTAAAAATGTTCCTGCGCGGAAGCGTTAATTTCGCCGACGTTTCCCGGGCTCGACTGCCCGTCAGATATGCCAAAAATTTGTACAAGCTCAGGTCGACCTTCCGGCTTGACGATTTTCAGCGTAGATTTTTCATCCCGTCGTGCTAGGGATTTCGGGAGATTAAAGAGACGATAGCGGGAGGCGGATGAATGGGAGTAAAAACGTTCGGGAGCGCAGAAAGTCGGCAGGCCCGGGCACAAAATCGCCTTTGCTCCATTGAAATTTATTCAACATTGAAAAATCAACGGGGAAAAATCGGAGCGGCCGTCGACGTGACGGAACGCGGTCGTCGCATTACGAAACCATTCCGCCGGTTCTCGAATAGCCCTCTGGGAGACGTTTCACTTCGGAAGCTCCGTTTATCCAACAGATTTTCCTCTCGCGACTCTTAAAATAATATGGAATATTTACCGTCCGGCGAGGAAGACGGAGAGAGGAGGACGGGACGAATATAATGAAAAATATATTAACCGCGAGGAAGCCCGGCTAGCTGCGCCGGACTGTGCGACCGTTCGTGATTATCGTCGATTAATTGCTTTTTTTAATTTCTTTCCACGAACCACTCTCTCTCTCTCTCTGCCTCCGGCAGAATTTCCGCCAGCCCTGTCACACGCAACTCCATTCAAATTATTCCCGCAACAAGTTAGCTTAATTTCCAACGAGACTTCTCTTCGCCGAGAAAATTGAGGGCTTCCTTTAATCTCGACTGTATTTTCATAATTAATTTCCACTTGCGCCGAAAATCTTTTGGCTCTTAAATTCGTCTGTGAGAGAACTTAAATAATGGAAATTCACAACCGATGTGAAAAGTTTACTCGGTATTCGCGGGCTCGTCGAATTCTTTTATTATTTTTTATTTCATCTTCGGAGACCGAATTGCGCTGATTCTTTTGCGTCGACTGATTTTCAGTATAGCGATATGATGATTATTTTTCGCTCGCGATCAAATGCAAGTTTTACGAGCTGAATCGTTAAAGCTGCACCCGAAAGTGGCACTGGGAAAAATCTTTGATCAGACTGCTTTCATTAAAATTGATGCTATCTTCTTGGGCGGGATTTCGCAGAGGCTTCGTGACACTGGTGTAAATTTAATATAACCTTCGGTTTTATCTAAATCGCCTTGGTCGGCGCTATCTCGTGGAGCCGGAAGCTCCTCGTGGACGATTCGTTGGATTACCGTTGGGACGAACGTCGTCGTTCGGTGATCCTCCGGACCGTCGGCGAGGGACCGCTCTGCCCATTGGCCATTCCTTTATGGCCCTTTACTCCCGAGGTTATGACGTTGCCGTAAGTAGTACGATCCCCGTGTAATCCGCCCAGAGAAGATTCATTTCCCTCGTACGGAACGACGTACAACCCAAAGTGGACGTCGTTTTCCTCCCTTTACTCCCGTTCACTTTGAAATTTATTCGGGTATTACCCGCATGTTTACAAGTTTTCACGACGATACCTCGGAGGAAAGAACACACGATACTTTCGTTCCTCTTCATTTTTTTTTTTTTTTTTTTTTTTTTTTTTTTTTTTTTTTTTTTTTTTTTTTTACAGCCGATGACCCTTCCGAGATGGAGAAAAAAAAATGGAAACCGTTGGCGGAGGGAAAATTTTCGGTGCGGCGTAATTTTTGCTTCCTCGGCGAGGCACTTTGCCGGGCAAAATTTAATTCGCCAATGAAATATGCAAAAATATGTTAAGGTCGAAGAAGTGTGGCGAGTAAGAAGAAGACCTTGAAGGTCGCGAAAATTCGGCACTTCATCGGCGAGTGTTTGCGGAAAGCCGGTGTGATGTAACGGTACGGAGGTGCCCGGCAACCGAACTGAATTAAAAGCCGTCCGTCCCGGAAAATCGTGTTTTTGGCATCGGTGCCAAGCCTCGAACGACGACGAGCCGGAGTCGTTGCCAACTTGGGAAGTACCTTCCTTCATTGGTGGGGCTTGAAATTACTTCTGTTCGATTACGTGGCGCCTTTCCGCCGAAACTTTGAACCTTTCACCAACTTTACCGATGGACCGCCGGCGCTGATCTTGAGCGGGATGTTGCGCGAAGGCATATTCATCGTTGTCAAAATTTCACACGAAGTACGAAAACGAAAAATGCCGATATATCGATTATCGACCAAAGTTTTTTTTTTTTTTTTTTAATAAAATTACTTTTCTTTTCGGTACGAGCAATATTTAACAGGATAGAATTATAAGAATAAAAGCTGTCAAACAACTGGAAAACATTGAGCCACTATGCACACAACCGCAACAGCAGATCACACGCAAATACAAATCACCAAAGCACACAATCTTCGAAGATACACAAACACAAGTATAAAGGATATACCTGTTCACGTAAATAACCGAGACACGACAATAGTAAAATAAAAATTACACCAATCATTTTATTAAACTAAGGGAAAAATGTAAGCATTAATTCCCCCCCCCCCCCAAATATTGTGATAATCTTGGGCTGAAGGACTCCGGCCGATGGCCCATTGACGATGTCTATGTAAATATTGTTTATATTTGTACAAAACATTGTATAATATACACGATGTTGTCAATAAATGCACTTTTACTACTACTAAGAAAAAAAGAATGCGAAAAATGTGCAAAATAAAACACAGTGGGGAAAAAATTTGTCGTGGATATAACAAATCAAATTTTTCGAGCGCAGCAAAATATTCCGTCAAAATATTGAATTGATAATAATCATTTTTTTCCCCCGATGACAGAATTTTCAGCCAAATTATTTTCGGTGACAGGGAATTAAGATATTCAAATGTTATGAACAATTCCTTCAGCGACGAAATAAAAGGCAGTGGGGAAAAAAATTAATCGTGGAAATATCAAATCGAACTTTTCGAGCGCTGCAAAATATTGAATCGATAAGAATAATTTTTCTCTCCTATGACAGAATTTTCACCAAAATTATTTTCGGTGACAAGGAATTAAAGTATTCAAATGTTATCGACGATTCCTTGAGCGAAGCCTCGAGAGGGATGGAGTGGGGTAAAATGGAGCGTAACTAGCCCCGAAGAGAGCGAGCGTATAAAACCTCCCGCGCTGAATAGTGATCGTTGCCACCCTCGAGTCTCCGAGTATTCTCGACCACGAAGCTTGACCCACTTTCGAACCTCTGCCGAGAATCTTTCTTTCTCTATCTCCACATCTATATTTCTTTTTCTTACATTTTTGCATTCCTGAAGAGTCTCAGAAAAGAAAAAAAAAAAAAAATGTAGCGTCAACGTGACCTCTTCCAGTCGAGATGGACGAGTACTCGGTTAGCGCAGTAAAGTAATGCCCGAGGTGAAAAAAAAAACATCTTCGAGAAATAACTCTTTTGAATGTGAAAGCGTGGACGAGTGACTCGAAACATCTTAGCGCGACTCCCGAGAACTTGCGTCTTGCACAGATGGCTCGACTCGGCTTCTTAATTATTATACTCTTCTTTCCTCAGTTAAAAGTCAACTAATTACGCCTCGCTCGAACCTCAGAGCAATTTTTCCTTATGTAATTTTTTTTTTTTTTTTTTTCTCAAGAGTATGTATGTGAGTCCTCATCGCCAGCTGGGCCGTTGTGAAAAAATCAGGGAACCAGAAGTGACGAAGAAATCGTGGGTTTTATACTGGGTGAAAAATGTTATTAACCAGGAGAGTAAAAAAAAAAAAAAAATAGGCAGAAAAATGCGTGAACCAATAAATACAGGGGGCAGATAATTTTTATATTCAAATCGTTTCGTACAAATTCACTCGATCTCAAATTTTATTGCCGACTCTCACATTCGATGGAATGTTCGAATTCACTTGCTGAACTATTTTCCCCTGAGCCGAGAATTAATGAACAAACATATATTTTTTGATGGTACAAAATATCACAAGAGATCTTTTTTTTTTTTCTTTATTTTTCAGAAAAAGTTTTTTGCCCAAGTATCGTACCAAATTATCATCTGTAAATTATCAATTATGTACAGTAGTTCAACTTTTCGCCTATCATTCTTAACCGCATCTGGTCACTCGCGCTCTTTATTACTTCGATCGGTGCGCTTAACTGCCCACTTATAGTCGGATTTGCCCGTTTTCACTGAAGTATAAAAATAAATAAAAAAATGTTGTGCCAGGCCCGGAGCCAAACTTATCGACTGCCGTCTTATATTTAGGTCGATTCCATTATCTCACCATTATCTCACAAAACATACGAGACTAATCGGAACGATCGCGATACTGTAAGCGCAAATGGTGAATTAGGTGCGACACAACGGTAACCATATAGCTGTCGAAGGATGAAAGAATAACGAGTGTGCTCGTTTAACCGCTCGTTTCCCTGCCGGATCGTAAAATCGTCGGACCGTGCGTGAGAGCAGCCGTTTCCGTCAACGACGCGGTCAAACAGGCGACGAACCCTCAGTTTTTCATGGCCTTTCTCTCGCCTCGGAGAGGATACACCCGTCGCGCTTTCCTCGATTACGAGAAGTTCAAGGCTTTATGGACTGCTCCGGGTGTTTTTTTTTTTTTTTTTTTCCAGCCCGGTCGCTCCGGCGCCAGTCAGAAGAAACCCCCTCAAACGGAAATAAATTGAGGAAAAGCTGCGTATTACTCTCGGGAAATGATATCGAGCTCCGCTTCTTTTGATACAACATTGTTAACCGACGCGACAGTCGAACGGATCGAAACACCAGTCGGATAACTCTGCGTCTCTGCCAAGCGAGAGAATTCGTTCGACGATTCGCTTTTTCTCGATAAAAAAAAAATAAAAATAAAAAAAAAATAAAATGAAACGAAAGATATCGCGATAAGGAAGGCGGACGGAGCTCGGGCTGAGAAACGCTGGATCGAAGAAACGGGCAAGAATACATGCGGATTGTGCGCGGCCACGATTCCTTCGCAAATTTATCGTTGACGGGTAAAAAAAAAAAAGAATTTGCCGTTACAAGATAGGTGGAGCGTGGAAAAGCCTGAGAGATGCGGCGGATATATTGCTGTGCTGTTGTTTGATTTTTCTTTTTTTTTTTTTAATTTTTATCGATATTCTGGAACGTTTCGCCGAAAGCCATAACAGTCAATATTTTGAACGAGCTTTCGCACATTTTTCATTAAAATATACGCCCGAGGAGCGTTACGGTTATTTATTTTTCTTCTGCGTACGCAACAATGTTTTGCAGTTCCGTCGAATGTTTATCCTGGCGAACGTCGCTGCTTTGTACGCGTTGCAGCTTCGTTTTTTTGTATGAAGTTTCCGTGCGTCGATTTCTCGTTTGCAGAATTTTTTGTTTCCTTCATGTCGGACCGTTTGGCGTTTGGATTTATTCCGGAAAGTTTTCGGCTACGAGCCACACATCCGATGTTACGCCGTTATCGATTAACTTTTCTGCCGATTCCCAATTATCACCGATGAGCGGGAAAAAAAAAAAGTTTGCACCCACTCGGCAAAGCAACGCCGAAGCCGTTCCAATTTCGATGGATTATGGACGAAAGCGCACCGACAGTTTTCGTAATTAAAAAGTATCGGTAGGAGTTCGAACCGAATTGCGCCACTCGAGTGCATTTTTTTTTTTTTTTTAAGAGAACTTGAGTGTAAAAAAAAAAATCACCGAAACCGGATATCTTCGATTTCAGGCAAAGGGCGACATCGATCTCCTTTGCCATCTTTCCAGTTCAAAAAAATTCGCGTTGCGAATGAATAGCTTTGTGCAATTGTCCCAATAAAATTGGCCGCAAATTGTCAAACTAATATTGCCGAACATTGATCGACTGAACATTGACCGAGCGTTGGGGTTTCTTCCAAATCCATCCGCTCCATCGGTTCCATCGGCGAAACCTACACCGAGAGAAGGAACCAGGTAAAAATTACCAATCGTCTAAGAAAAATTACCATAGCGCATAGCAGTACGGCGCCAGCGCGCCACCTACGCTGGAAAATCTGAGATTATCCAAGAATTTTTACCATATCTAAGAAAAATTCTTATAAATCCGGCACTTCCTAGCGTACACAGTAAAAAAAATTATTTCGTAAAATCGGAATGCGAAATTTCGTGAAAATAATTTTGTTAAATAAGTAACAAAGTCGTTTGTCACTTGTTTGAATATACGAACCTGCCCTTTTATTTTCCGTCTCATCGACAAATTTTTGTTTGAACTTTTGTTTGTAAAACTGGAAAATTGACAAATAAAAAATTGCGGACGTTTTTGGACAATAAGTTGTTGTACAAAGTAGAAACTTTTTTTTACTGTGTAGGTCGCGTCCTAGCGCTCTACTGCCACGTGCTATGGTAATATCTCTCGAGTGATATGGTAATTTTTACAAGATCCTTCTCTCAGTGCAGAAATCGGCGGAGGAAATGGCGTTTCCGACCGATTTCCGAAACGTCTGCACGGCACCTTATGCAACTTTGTACACGCATTACCAAAAAAACTGAACGGTCAAAAAATCGGAACACATTGCAAACGATTCGGTGGGTCTTTTCCTACAATCAAAGCTTTATAGCGATCGAACAGAAACGCGTTTTGGCCCAAACAATCCTCAATCGACGATAGATATAATTCGCGATTCGATGCGCTACAGATAATTGGAATTTCATTTGTTTCCATTAAAATACCAAATAACGTGGCCTAAGTGAAACGGTTGCCATTGCACAGTGGAGAGGTTACGATGCATTAATTAAATTGCAATATTAATAATTCGATACACCTTTGACATTGGGCCATCGTCGGCGTGCGAATCGACGGAGTCTTGCAAGCGTGACACTCGGACTCGATCCGATATTCCGCCGATCGTCAATCTCCGAGACATCGCGCGCGTTCGAATTAAACATAACTCTCTTCGGCCAGGATCAAAGAGCACTCGCGCGCCTTTGAGTGGCGTTATGTACGTTTGCGAATGGGGAAAAAGCGCGGAATAAGCGAGAAATGCGTAAAGCCCGCGCGAGGGAATCGGGTCGCCATAAGTGGATGAGGGAAAAGCTAAAAGCTTTGTGAAATAAAATTATAATCCAGCGTGTCCGATACTTTGTAAACAATTTTCCCACACATCGTAAATTGTACGAAGCGTAAGCGCGTCTGACGCCCGACTTCCGTTCAATAACGTTGCTTGATGTCCCTTTGAATATGATAATTTGCGCGATCGGTGAACTAGACCGAATTTAATTGATACATCGTTGACTTCTATTATTATTATTATTATATTTTTTATAATTTTTTGGTGAAACTTTTCTCGACGACGTTGGCCCCGACAATGTTTATTTTCCCGACTCTCCGGCTCAATTCCGAGCCGGAGAGTCGAAAATTCCGGGGAGTTCGAGGACTCCTCAGGGCGAGAACCCGGTAACATCGTTAGCTCGAGAGTTCCTTAGTTTTCCCGTGTGTTTTTCTCGCCCATCGGAAGGAAGAAGCACTCGGCGCAAGAATACCAACGCCGCATCGGATGAACGGCCGGAAAGTAAATTCGATTAATCGCTCGCCGAGACTGTCGATAGGGGGGTTACCGCCGAGACTCCGTTTCACGGAACGGTGAGGAAAATGTAATTTAAGAAAAAAAGCTATTTTCCTGGTCATAAAATCGTCAACGATTGAAAAAATAGAAGAACTGGGGATTTTTTTTACATCATCAGGAGACCATTACGAACAATCGATCACGGCCAATATTTTATTCAATTTTCGTTATTACCGAGAAAAATAAATAAACCACATTTTTGTTGCCTGAAATTGATGTAAACCTAAAATCGTAGCTAATCTAAAATCGATGTAAACCGAAAACCGATGTAAAGCTAAAATCGATGTAAACCTAAAATCGATGTAAACCTAAAATCAATGTAAACCTAAAATGGATGTAAACCTAAAATAGATGTAAACCTAAAGTCAATGGACACTCCCGGAATGTTGGTTGTCCTCGAGCGAATTTCACTAACGATTTGTAAAGAGTCTTTGATTTTCCGTTCAGTTAATCACCGACAGAGTTCCCGTCTAGAAAATCTAATTGATCGTCAGTAGAAGCTCCGATGATAGAGCTATCCCTCCCGGTGCCGCCTTTGGCCATAACGGCACAGTGGCGGCCGCGGGCTCGACGGGCATTCGCTTATCGATAATAAAAGAGGAAAAAGTCGCCGGTGCGGCCAAAACGAATTGATGGGACGCTAATTGGGCTAATGCTTGTCGGCCATGGCAAGGCGACGCTTCGTGCGATCGCGACTCATTAGTTAGTTGGATAGAAAAAAAGAGAACACACCGAACACACCGACTATCGGAGAGGAAAAAGAAGAAAAACGTTTTTAAAAATCTGCGCTCCGGTACGCGAAATGTTTAATTAACGCTGAAGGTTGGTCACGCTTCGGAAAGGCAGTTGAATCGCATTAAGCTGAGAGCTAAGTTGCTCGAGTACCGTCTCACTTTTCCGATACTTTTCGAAACTACCTTCTGCCGCATCTTACTGGCGCGTTTTCGTCGCTTCGTTAAAGTTCATCGTGGAAATTTGATAATTTATCATTGAATCAATGAAAATCCTCTTTTCCGATCGAATGTCGTTTTTTGGTGCGCATGATCAGATTTACCAAATATCGCTGATTTGCAACACTGCGTGAGAAACGCTCCTGTACATTCGTGGTAACCGTTTCTAGAGAATGCTCTTGGTGCAGCTTGTGCACAACATTGTCACCGACGAAGCGTGAAGGGTGAACCCGAATAATTACCACTGGACCACGCGTCATGCATCCGAGGCGGACGTAACTCCATGGAGTTCGGAACTACAACAAAATATTGACATGCCCTATCGATTGCACATTGATAACGGAACTCATAGAGGCAGCGGTGGTCAACACCAACGTCAATAGCCGGAGGGAAGAATACAATGCACGCCGAACATACCCGGATAAACGTAGAGTGCGTTAATTGTTACGCGCTGGAAGCGCGGACAAATATTGATATTCAAATACCACGCGTGATCCACGGTATTTCCCTTTCTTCTCATGAGGTCACGAGGTCAGAACGCAAGCCTTGGCCGTTTGACAACTCAAGATGCCAAGAGAAATAAAAAAATCCAAACTCACTACGCCATATATCAGAAGCTCTTGCTCGCTGGATGACCTCTTTTCACGAGTACATTTGAGTAAAACTTGGAATAAAGAAGACCAAGCCCAGAAAACGACTTCTCCGTCGGTTGAATTGTGTTGGATTCTAACGAGGCGAAGCTCTTCCAAGTGTCAACCGGAAGTCAGCAAGTGGATATCCACCGCGTCGACTCCTTCGGCGTGAGCCATCATTAAGCTCTACCGTTGGTTTCCTGGGCGTGGACGTGGCTACAGCCAAGGAATCTTCGGAGTCTCTACTGATCGCGGGCAGCACTGACAAGTATTGAATTTGAATACCGTGTGTCATATTTCCTCTCCTCATGAATCCAGACCACGAACCTTGGCCGCTTGATCGCTGGAGATGCCAAGAGAAATTACAAAATTCAAACCCCTACTCCTTATATCCGTAGTTCATGCTCGTAGGACGACCTCTTTCCCGGAGTACATTCGAGTAAAACTTGGAAAAGCGAATACCAAGCCCGGAAAACGACTGCCCCGTCGGTTGAACTTCAAGGCGTCGCGCTTCGACACCTTGATGTTGAATTCTAACGAGGCGAAGCACTTCAAAGCGTCACCCAGAAGCCAGCAAGTGGATGGCCACGGCGCCAACTCCTCCGGCATGAACTATCGCAGGCTCCATTACCGACTATCTGAACATCGACATTGCTACCGCCAAAGTATCTTCAGGGTCTCCATCGATCACGGGCACTATCGACAAATATTGAATTTAAATACTGTGTCACATTTTCCCTCCTTCTCATAAGTCAAAAACACAAGTCTTGGCCGTTTGACCACTCGAAATTCCAAGCGAAATAACAAAATCCAAACGCCACTCTTTATATTCGTAGCTCATGCTCGTAGGATGACCTCTTTCCCGGAGTACATTCGAGTAAAACTTGGAAAAACGAATACCAAGCCCGGAAAACGACTTCCCCGTCGGTTGAACTTCGAGGTGTCGGGCTTCGACACCTTGATGTTGAATTCTAACGAGGCGAAGCACTTCAAAACGTCACCCAGAAGCCAGTAAGTGGATGTTCACGGTGCCAACATCTTCGGTATGAGCTATCGCAAGCTCCACTACTGGTTATCTGGGAGTGAACATGGTGACCCCCAAACTATCTTCAGAGTCTCCTTCGACACTCCGTCCAGTTCTCTCGACCATGCCACGAAGAAACAAGACACTTACCCGTTGATATTATTTATTCGTGCGAAAAGGGCGCACATAGCCTTGCAGGACGGACGCACCGAACCACTCTCCGATTGGCAAAGAACTTTGGTATCCTAACGTTCCCTGGACGTCATGGATACGCGGCGGGATTTTTTTGCTGGAATGAAGATGTATGTCCGTTGGAGCGTCCAGCAGGAAGATTGCCGAGTCGACGAAAGTATTGGGTTGATGCACTAGTCCGACACTAGTTGGCTCTTGGTCGGATAGATACGGTGCCGGGTTCGACAGGCTGATCTCATCGCCGAAATGACTGTTCTTTCCACACCCCGCCCGACAATATCAGCCTGCTAACCCTGCCCTTGACAATCGATCTCCTGTTTCCCTTCTTTTCTTATATTTTTCCCGTCAAATCATTTTACCTCATGCAATTCCCGGCGTCTTCGCTTATCGATGCCATTTACTTCTACGTCGAAACTCGCGGTCAATGACCGCTGCTGTCCGATGCAGTTTACCACGGGAAAGGAGTTTATCAACAAGCAATCCGGTACAACTTCGAGCGGCTTTGACGGTACGGTGAATTCAGTGAACTTGACGGGTCAAGCTATAACTTCCGCGGGCGCACGGTGGACAAACGACTCTTGTCGGACAATGGCTTTCAAGAAGAAACGCTCGGTGATTTTCTGTTATATAAACGTGGCTTCAACGCTAACTCGGTCGACGGAAGGCTCCTTTATTATCGTCCGTCTTTAATATGACGATGTCAGAAAAGTCTCGATGGTTCGGCGTCTTCCTTTAAAAACAAGTCGTTTCGCGAAACCAATTGTAACATGTCCGGATGGAAAAAGGGTTTGTCGAAGTAGCGAACAAATCGCAAAAATAAAAAAAAATTTGACATCGAGAACATTTCTCCGAGACGAACCGACGAAACGCCTCGAAAATGTTACGTGGTCGTTTGTACGTTGGACAGCGAAGTTGGAACTTCGAGTCGCTCTCTACGTATAGATTTTCGTCCACCGTCTTCAATTTGTCGAACACCTCGGACGGCTTGTGGATCGATGAGGAGGGTGGGCGAGGAAAGTGGAGGATCTCCCGCGAGTCAAAGTAACGAGAGGTCCTTCGGTGATTACGATGTAGTACATCGTTGGTCGCCGGTCCAGGACACTCTCCTCTTTGGTCCGTGCAGCGACCGGAAACAACGCGGAGGATAGTTAAGAGAAGCCCGGCCGGGCGCTTCCATCCGTTTCGCCAATGGCAATCCCCATCCAAGAGCCATCGAACGGATCATTGCCTCGGTCGCATAGAGAATTCCCATTGACCAGTCTTTGAACCCCAATTTTCGAAACACGAGTTCGGAGGACGATACAATTTATTAATTTTTTTCAAGTCCAACCAAGGGACTTTCATCTTGTGCTGAAAACTTCTACAAATTGCTATCTATCAAATCGTGACTCCAAGGCAATTAGCGGAATTCAGGAAACATTCGTACTTCCAGCTTGATGAAGAGTGCAAGCGATTGCGCTCGAATGGGTCAAATTACGAACGCCTCAACGGTTCTCTCCTGTGTTAATGTAGAATCGTTTTTGATTCAAATACCGATTAAGACCGAATAAGGAGCACCGCGAATCCATGAATATGGATCGTTTGCGGGGAGCAACATCGCTATCGGATATGCAATTACGGAGACGATCGGATAAATTAACGTAACCATATCGTATGGGGCGTTATTGAGGTTGCGATTGAGCATTTAACGGATCACTGGATCGGCGGAAACTTGGATAAACTCCCGGGGCAAATTCGCATACGGTTTGCCATTCGAACAGATTCTATAGTTGGAAATGCCGTTGAATCGATGTAGGAGGAACAGAGGGAGAATATCATCCGGTTGATCGACCCTGCACGAAAGATCCGCGAAGCGAGGACTCCCCTGGCCGTTCGAGCGATGAGAGACTTGATTGTACGAGAGGTCGGTTACGTCCCGGAGCTTCGCTGCTAACGCAAATTGGCAAGGGCTATGCCACTCGATGAAAACAACCCCTTGGCAATAGACCTAACTAGAACACCCGTTCCCCAGTTTCTCAACAAGGTCAGCGCTTGTGTTTACTCGCGGAAGGGAGTGATCCGTTGGAAGTGGTGATATCTGTTCACCGCTACACCCTTCCACGCTGTGTGACATTTAAGACGCCAGGTTGAACTTAATTAAGCTAAGATTGCTTCCCTTTCGTTTTGCAGCTAAGATTGCTCTTGAGATCGCACTTAAGAACAAAGTTTAACCCGAATTCCATTGCTTAAGATCTATCTTAAATTCGAACTTAAGATCGAACTTAAGTTCGAATCTAAGATCGAAGCTGAGTTCAAACATAAGGTCGAAGCTGAGTTCGAACTTGATATGCTTAAGATCGAACCTGAGTTCGAACTTGATATGCTTAAGATCGAACCTAAGTTCAAACTTGATGTCATGCTTAAGACTCGGCCTGAGTTCAAACTTGATGTCATGCTTAAGTTCGATCTCAAGATCGAACGTGAAAAAAAGTAACCTTCAACGTATAATGCGAAAATGTCGCTTATACAATAATGCTCTCAAATCCACCCAACTTGTGTGAAAGTGGGTTCATTGTAAATGATGTTTCTATAATTTTGGGTAAATTATATGTGACAACGGCTGGCGAAAAAAAGTAATGGTGATCAGCTTTGGAGAAGTCGACTTCTTTTGTTACCGACTGGGCAAGGCTCGTGCGGACGTGAGATCGTTTGGCGTAACCTCAATGTACGAGGGTAAGATTACGAGAGGTGGACACACATGTTTTAACATTTCAACTGGTTTCCAGACCAGAGTAGTCCTGACGGAATAAGTAGTGCGCGGTTAAACTTTTTCGTACGAGAAACCTCTACGTGAGTACATTTCATCTACCAACCATGACCATGTATGCGTACCACCCGACTTTATATATCTTTCTCCGAATCGCGCGTATTGCGGCTCACTCGTCCTCTCAACCGCGGAACCACACAAGTCGGACGAGCCATCCTGACGACCCAAAGGTAAAAATATTAATGAAGTTTTTTTACCTCTCCGTCGTACTCGCGCGAACCAGACAAGCGGAGGAACTTACGTGACGGAAAAAAGTTATATGAATACATGATGATATAATGAATCTAACTACAGAGTGAATAAATAACTCGCGTATTTGCTTTTGGGACAGACATTATTAGTTATAATCACTCCTAAATATCTTGCGCACGAACTGTCAAACGTCTGTTCTCTTTGAAAGTTCGATCAAGTCTCTCGTCATCTCGTCAATAGATAATCTTTACTTTGTCATTTGTCACACCGAGCTATGCCAGTCATCTACGTAATGAATCATGAATCTCCGGCAATCGTTATCTCTGTTCGTCGATCATGAATCTCCTGGCAATCGTTATCAACGAAAACAACTATTGTTTGCTTATTTTTTACAATTATTAAATAATTAACTCAAGATATACGCACTGTTGTAAATGAAATTATACGAACTATATGACAAAATTGTAGTCTCCTACAATTTTTTCATATAGCCCGTATAGTGACCTATGTAAGACCGGATCACTGACGTATGCCGTCTTGCATCTGTACCCGATTAATGACCAAACATAACTGAACAGCTTGCTCATTGCATTGACAGTAATTGGAGCTAACGGCGTCTTCATAGACTTAATTCTGCCCTACGTATTTTTTGGCGAAATTGTGGCTTCTCATCCGTTCCTCGCACACTACTGTTTCTATTGACCCTTACTCACATAGTACAATTGGATTTACCATTTTATCTGCTTCTGATAAAGAAAACGAACCGATTTAAGAAATGTGACTGCTTAACGAAAATGACAAGAATATTGTCATGTTGGCTTATGAGAGCTTGTTTCTGGGGGGTTCGCAGATAAACCTCCAAAAGACGATAATTTTATAACATTTTGTTCCAATGGTGATTCGATCACATGATGCACAATATAAAGGATGTACAAAAAAATGTGTTTATGACAGACATAAATAGAATCTTCCATCGTAGATAATATGATTAACGGATAGTACTTTGGCGGTTGACATTATTCGTTACAATACGATAAATGTGAACGCTTACTTACCGACCGTACCCGAATTATAATTGCCTTTTTTATAATCCAGCAGAAACAAAGCTTCTTTTCTGACTAGTTAAATGCGGGAGATTGATCTGCCGCGGCTTCGAAAGGCTCATCTTGTTCTCAATACAACTCACGAATTCTAGAACTGAATGGGAAACAAAATTTGGCTATCCTAAGCAGACGGAAGGTAAAGGTCGTTGATCAAACGTTTCAGCGCCTCGACGTTGGCTCGCATTTACTCGCATCGAGATAGAGACGGTTCCGCCTCCTCGGACGTTGCTTCTATCGCGATGGAACATATAGTTCCCATCGCGCTCTTTGACGAGGGTGCGTGAGGGTCGGACGATCCGATCAAGCCTGTCGTGATACGAGAGGTTCGATTATCCGATGACACGTGTAACACGTTTCGATGGCGGAAAAGCGTCTGACAGCCGTTCTATCCTGCGCCCTTTCGTATTTCCGTTCTCCGCAGTGATCCCCAATTGCCCTCTCACCGATCTCAATAATAAATTCTACTTTATTTCCATTCAATAGCATTTTTTCTCGACCGGCAGTCACGTTTATCGTTTTTCACTATTAGAGGTCCCCAACCCGTGAAACCATCGAATTCCAGGATGGCCTACGGAAGTCTGACGCGTTCTTCCGTACCGCGAATTAATACGTGATCAATTTCAGGAATCCCTTCACGGCAAACGCCCTCCGGACTCACCCTCGATATAGGAATTCTTTGCCGAGTTTCGAGATCGCAGCCAGCGCGACGATGTCTCTCGTCCCTCATTGAGGTTCTTATAGTCAAAACCCGTTCCACTTTCCCGTTGACGATCGCACTCTCGGGCCCTGCGACTCCCTCGTCTACGTCGCTCGTCGAGACGTGAGATTCCTCGAATAGTTATCATGGACGATGAGCTACCGGGCTCCTGTGTATTCCCGACGGCGATACGACGCGCAGACCTCTTTCCTGAATGTCCTACCACGCTTCCAAGTACATGGTATCCTATTTTATATTATCTGATCGAACGCATCAAAGAGAACCACTTTTTCGGAATGGAGTCATGCACGTAAGTGCATTAGCCACGTAGGGTGATAGCACCTCCGATGTTTGGACGAAACTGTGCAGCGATGTTGCCAACATCGGCATGCGAGCTTCGATCGATGGAGCCTTGGATGATAGCTGTTTGCCAATATTGATGCACTGAGAAAAGAATTTGGTAAATATGACTATACCGCTTCAGAGATATTACCATACCACATAGTAGAAGGGCACTGGGGCGCCACCTGTCGTAAGAAGTACCGGATTTATAAGAATTGTTCTTAAGTATTATGGTACAAATTCTTGAGAAATCTGAGACTTTTTGATCGATAGTTTTTACCCAATCCTTCTCGCAGTGCTCCCAAAAAAATAATTTATCTGACGACCACTGTTTATTGAGTAAAGGGTGGCCGTCAAATAAATTATTTTTCTGTGTGTATAGCCAACGGTGGCCCAAAGGTCGATCAAGAGGGTCGGCCGATAGTTGGTTCTCAATTTAGGCCCTCTATAGGTCACTTATATAAGGCAATAATGGTTTTAACGTATACTTTTTTTGAACATTGTAAAAGTTGAAATATTCCTTTTTTTTATGATTCTCTTGCGAGAGTTAAAGACGTGTCATTTTGCATGCTCTTACATTGACTCTCGGGTACGCTTTCGCTTGCGAGAAACAACGCTAGATGGGTTGGCGCCATCTACCGATGAAAGCCGCCGATTGATGGCCCAATGTTGGCGTTACGTCGGCAAACCGACGGTTAGCGAATCGATACTCGGTCGAACAGTGGCCTAAAAATCGTCAGATCAATGATCGGCTAGTTGATACTCGGCCGAGATTGGACCTTAAATCAGCGAAGCAACGGGTGGAGACTCAGTGGCCGGCCGAACATTGGCCGAATCGCCACGCCAGCGCTGGCGCGCCCATCAGCAGCGTCCGTTCCATCGGCAAAACCTGCATGGGTAAGCTGGAGTGAAATATCGCCGGTGGTAGGAAAATCTGTAATGCCGTTTTGAGGTCACAAACAGCTGAGGAAAAAGAAAATTGCCTTTCCGCGGGAAATTGGCAACCGCAGGGAAACACAATTTTCCAGTCCCTCATCGACCTGCGATATCATTACAGTTCTTTCAGGAAATCACCTTAACCCAGCGGTTCTTAACCCAAAATACACAACCTCCAGTGGACTCCCAAGGTTAAGAAGACCGAAAAAAAAGGTTTGGTAATATCAAACTAAGCTGTGCTTACGGGTGGCGAAGGAAATACTCGGTCGATTGAAAGAAATATTTAGTTGATTGAATGCATATTTAGTTGTTTGACCTAATATTTAGTTACTTCAACGAATAGTCACTTGAATCGACCAAACATTTCGTTCACCATCCGCAACGGCAGCTCAGTTGATATTTTTTTCGGTGAGCCACCGTCTCCATATATTATTAGCTGTAACGACTTACTACGTCAAAATGTTAAGCCAGTCCTTCTCGTACAGCAGTACCTATAATCCTCCTGTAGTTTCTGTAAACCCGAAGTACATGCACGGAAGAGATGGACCAATTAGTAAGCTCGTTATATCCCGTAACAAGCATCCCACGGTTAACGAGCTTTCGGTCGCTCCTCGCTCAATTTCTCATCAGGAGTTCATGACTTCTGGATCATACAAACTTACCGCATGCACAGAACTTCCCGGCTCTTGGCATGAAAACACTTCCGATGGCCCAATGCAGTCCATTGCCTTGGGTCTTCATTCCCCCGCGTATCTCGCGGAGTTTCATCAACGCTGCATCAATGCGAGTGCATCGGTGCATTCTCCGTTAATTGGTTCACTTAACTTTTCTCCAGGACCTCGATGTTTCATCATCAATCACCAGACAATGGCATTTGCAATAACGGTTATTGCACCTCCAGCGACTGGTGAACCGCTAGACTAAGGGTTCTCTGTTCGCTGTTCGCTGTTCGCCGAGCGAAAACGGCGCCCGTCGAGGGTCTGCATGCTTGCTTCCTTGGCTCGTGTACCGATGCAATCTGGATCAAGGCCCGAGTCGATATACACTTACCTACTAGGAATTCCGATATTGCAACTCAGCGTTTTGCTACTTCGTTTGTAGTTAAACTCGGGCGCAAGTGAGCGAGCGGCATGAGGCACGGGCACGTGCATCGACGGAATACGCGCAAGTGGACGGTGTGCGCAGGGTACGTTGGTGAACCGTCGAACAAGAGGCGGTAACTTGTGCTGGTAATAAGTATGCACCATCGTACATGCATGCTCTCGCCTCCGGTGCATCAGCAGCAGCGGGCTCGTTTCTTAGCCGGTGGGAATACGTGACGAGGAGAGGAGAGAGCGAGAACAGACGAGATGGGTGTGTCGGAAAATGGCTGGGGTGTACATGTGGAAAGTCCGTCATCTCCTCGTTTCTTGCCGGCTCGATCGGGAGGCACGGGAACGCGAGTTTGACAAACCGTTCCAGCAAGATTGGACCGACGGCGACACGAGTCTGTACAACGGCTACTGCAAGATCACACGACATTTTCTTACCAATTTGCATAAGAGGGTATCGCATTCGATTAAGGAATTCCGCTCCCGGACGATGCATTATTCATGCGGTCCTCGGGTACTTAGCATGTATGCGGAGTCAGGTACACACTGGTGTATGGAAATTTCGTAAGTGTTTACGTATAGGACGGCTAACGCTGGGACGGCGAATCGTTTAAGAGTTGGACGAGGGTTTGGCTTTCCGCCCTACAAATCGCCTCGTCCTTGGATCACTTTGACCCCGGCTGCCCATCGGCGGTCCAGGACCGCTGCCGCGCCTCTGTCGTACCCTCGCTCGTGTGTGCGCGCAAAGTGTGTTACATGTGTGCAGGCGGAGGAACGGACCAGCATGTCCATACAATATTCGATCCGTTCTCGTTTTCCTCTGATTTATCGCCCTTTCGCGACCAGAAATCGATAATCTCGCTGTCCTTGACTATCGCGCCCGTTCTCCGGGCGGCAACGACCACGGGAGTCGACGCAGCTCGTTTCGCGAACGCGGAACGGTTTATCGACTGTATTAGCGATGTATTTTTTTTTTTGTTTCTTGCATTCCAGTATTCCCTTTTTCGTCATTCTTTATGGCTCGATTATACTGCAAATGGTACTTTACATTATCGGCGCGGCAACGAGATTATCCCGTTCGTTGCGTGTCGTCTGCATTTTGGAACGGACATTTTGGCATGCATGCAGCCTTTAAAAAAATACGAAAAACGTTTTACGATGATAAGACATTTTACCAAAACAGAAAAATTGATACCTGTTTAGAAAAATCGACAAATCCATTTCGCATTAAAAAGAAAAATAGGTTTTTGATTTTTTGTTAATATTAATCGAATAAAGGATTATTATTATTTATAACATACAAACATATAAACCACTTTCCAATTTACCATTTTTACCCGACCAAAAATGTCCATCGCCACTTGCTTTTGGCTCGAAATGTACTCTCGATATATCTTCGATCGGCTATTCCGAATCCGATTAACAGTTATCGCATGACGCACTTCCAACGAAAGTTGCCTCGCCACATCGGTATACAAAATTCATGCTCCGCTGGAGCAAATTTTTTCGGTGTTCACGCGACCGGGCCGTGTTGCGAAAAATCCATGTAACGCCGTCAACATCCGCACGAGGATCGTACACGTCAAAAGCGGGAAATAAAACTCGAGAATATACGCGTATGACTGTGGTCTATACCTATCCGTAACGCGAATAGTGCAGTGGTTACAGCGAGAAAAATACATTGTTGGATTAATCAAGGTGTGGTGACGTACGTTCAAAGGTGTTATTTGGTTGATACAACAAAAATATTTGTTTCAATCGATAGAATCTTCGATCGATAGAATCTTCGATCGATAGAATCTTCGATCGATAGAATCTTCGATCGATAGAATCTTCGATCGACAGAATCTTCGATCGACAGAATCTTCGATCGACAGAATCTTCGATCGACAGAATCTTCGATCGACAGAATCTTCGATCGATAGAATCTTCGATCGATGGAATCTTCGATCGATGGAATCTTCGATCGATAGAATTTTCGATCGATAGAATTTTCGATCGATAGAATTTTCGATCGATAGAATTTTCGATGGATTGAATCTTCGATCGATAGAATTTTCAATCGATAGAATTGTCAATCGATAGAATTTTCAATCGATAGAATTGTCAATCGATAGAATCTTCAATCGACAGAAATTTCAATCGATGGAATTTTCAATCGATAGAATTATTAATCGATAGAATTTTCAATCGATAGAATTTTTAATCGATAGAAATTTCAATCGATGGAATATTCAATCGATAGAATTTTCAATCGATAGAATTATTAATCAATAGAATTATTAATCGATAGAATTTTCAATCGATAGAATTTTTAATCCATAGAAATTTCAATCGACAGAATTTTCAACCATTTAACAAACAACGCCTCATTTTTACCAAACAAACAACAGTTTTGAACGCACTTTACAACGCGACTTTTCGTTAAAACAAGAATTTTCTTTTTCTCAGTCAATGCCATTTTAACAGGGTTTCATCCTGGCTTTGTGTAATAAGACGGCGGTGCGCAGGAGGCGGAATCGCGCGTCCCGGTGTCAGTATAAATTCCACGAGCGTGTCTGAATCGTGCCTCAAATACGAGCGGATCGGGAGAAATAGTGTATAACTGGTACCGCACGGTTACCGTGGCGGAGAATCGCGCCAGAACGCGAATATGCCGCGAGTCGTCTTACCTACCTCTCGATTGCCCGGGTCTTCTGGCTCTGCCTTCCGGTATTATTATACCCAGGTATAACCCGAAAGACGGGGAATACCTATACCTGCGAGGCATCAAGAAAACTCGAGAAATGGATAAGAAACGCGGTGTACGACTGCGAGGCGGACTGTGAAGATCCCCGTTTGCGCCACTATCATCCACTATCATCCTGGCATCCTTCGTTCTCTATTTTATCTCCCGAGTCACGATCGACATCGCAGTCCGAGCGTGGTACTTGCCGCAGCGACGAGAGAATCGGGACGACTACCTTTAACGGTGATACGTACACACATGTGTGTATATATATATATATATATATATATATATATATATATATATATATAGTATATATGTCTCTCTATAATATAAAAAGATTTCGCCGCCGCCGCGTTCAAGAATCGTGGGGGGGCTTGGAATCATAAGGGCGAAAGTCCATATAGCTTAGGGGGACTTGGAATAATAAGGGCTTAAATCGATTAAGCTTAAAGGTACTCGGAATAATATCGGCATAAGTCTATTAAACTTAAGGGGACTTGGAATAATAAAGGCTTAAGTCCATAATGGGATGCAAGCGCGCGAAGCGCGCGCGCCCAGAGCACCACTAGTATATACATATATACGTATGTATGTATCGAATATAGATGCGGAGCACAAAGACTCGATGAAACACACGCAGAGAGGGAGAGGAGAAAATTTTTACAAGATTTATCCTCTATACGAGGTGGATTCGAGATTGCAACATAATGGAGCGTTGTGCACGTTTGCGAGAGTCTAAAGAGCTCAACTATAGTAGGTGTATCGGTAGGAAAGCGTGTGTGGGATTTTGTTTCTGTTTCTTTTTTTTTTGAGGGCGAAAAATTCATGTCGGATCGAAATCCTATTCTTCGTTGTAGGACCGAAGGTAACATGGGCAGTGAGAGCGGCCACACCTTCGTAGAGCTTCCAAAGCATATTAAAATTCTTTACGCGGCGCTCTCGCTGTCGGGGACCTCCTATATAAATCTTTAATGTCGTTAGTCGGATGGCCACGGTTACCCCTGGCCTCCATGAGCGTGGAGATTCTTTCACGCCGAGCGCTTCATAAAGCTTATATATTTGCACAAAGCTCGCATACGGTATCGGCGGACAATGGCACGCCGACGGATTGCGGCGGCAACGAGCGGCGCAGAGTTGAAAGTTTTTTTATTCTTTTTTTTTTTTTGATTTCGTTCAATTTCGTCGATTATTCTTTCAGGCGAAAAAAAAATATATATATGAAAATATAACAATCGACGAATATTTTGTGCAGAACTGATTAAGAAACACTTTCTTTCCGAGGCGTGCATGTGACATCGCAACGGGATTTCGAGTGGTTCCTTTGGCTTCGCTTATCGCCGGTTTTTCTTTTTTAACTTAATTTCTTCCGATGTGTCCCATTTTGCAACGCCACAAGATCCAAAAAAATATATGAAAATATAATAATCGACGACATCGTGACGGAAATTCAAATGATCCGTTTCGTTTCGCTTATCGCTGGTTTCTATTTTATTTATTTATTTTTTTATTAGATTTCATCCGATGTGTCCCATTTTTGCACCGCTACAAAATACAAAAAAAAAAAAAATACATGTACATATATATGAAGATATAACTATCGAGGACAGTTTTATGCAAAGCTGGTTAAAATAAAAGTTATTTTCGAGCCGCGCATCTAACATCACAACGGGCCTTCAAATGCTCCTTTACGTTCCGCTTATCGCCGGTTTGTACAATTTAATTAATCAATTTTTTCCAATGTGTCCCATCTTGTCCCGCTGTCCTATTTTAGCGCCTATTTTCGAGCCATGTCAACTGATGTCACCCCCCTCGGTAAAACCCCCAAGGACGTGTATCAAACGGTCGAAACTCGTCGCTCTGGTAGTTAATTAAACCGCCAGAGTGACAATAATGCTTTAACGTACAGCTACGGCGGCCATGAATTTCATCGAAACGTTAACCAAAATCAAAGGGTTGGGCGGGCTGCGGCGAGTTGCCGTGAGAGTTTCCGGCTCACCGCATAATCCCCGAGGCTGCGGAGAGGCACGGAGAGAGATGTCCGGACGAGTGTGCCACGGGCGTGTTCGGTAACCGATTTACCATCGGCCAGAATGAAATGCGCATACATGCAAGTCGATGAAATAAACATCGCGAATGGCCGCCCGCTTATAAACGACCCTGCATAATGCACGCCTCGCCACTATCCTCGAAACTTACTCCTAATTCTTCGGCAACCCGGAGAGTGACCCATAAAGCGCGAGACGGTGCGAGTCTCCTCGCCGAAATGTAATTGCAATGGCACGCGGCCAGGGTCGAAGATTTGACGTGGACGGCGAGAGATCCGAAGAAAAGGACTTTGCGCCGCGCATGCGCGGGCCAAAATTCGGATTGCGAAGCCGGGTTCGGAAGCTGGGGAAAACCGGTGAGCCGTAAGCGGCGATGGCTCGAGTTACCGTAAAGAAACCTGATTAAAATTTCACTCCGAATCGCTAATGGCGACGGAGCACGACGTAGACTCCGAATCCGTATGACCCTCTTCCAGGATCCGATCAATCTAAGTCCCCCAACGATCGACTCAATGTCTCTCCAAGACACGCCTGCGTCTGATTATTTCGATTCTACCTTAGGAAAACTTTGTCTGCAAAGCTTTTTGAGGACAGTTTTCGCATGAAAGTACGACTAATGCTACTGTCACGTCAAAATAGGATGAACTGATATTAGTAAGAAAAAAAGTTGTACACCGAATGTTTTTTCCACAAATGGGTCCGAGAGACGCATACGGTATATTCCGTGCCGAAACCTTTAGAATTTTAATTTCTTTGTGTTTAAAATTTTTTTTTTCGTGATATCTAAAAATTCCGGGTATAGAATGAGGGCTCTGATATGTATACTATATAGTTTTACTATAAAAGTACTTTAATTTTTACAATCTAGTTTAATTTCAACAAAAAGTCCATTCATTTTCCATCACATTATATATACATTATACATACATTATACCATACATTTTTGCATAAAAACCTTTCGCCCTGTACTGCAAAATTTACAATTTTTCTTTACAGTCTATATTCCGTGCAGAAGTCTCCAGAATTTTAATTTCAACCCTAAAAATTCGCCATGCGCGTTGGAATGAATTTATTATTATTATTTTTATCCCACAGGATTTCTTAATATCCAAAACCTCCCTCGCGCAAAATTAGACCTCATACGAGAAGAATAAAAAGTCGAAAAAAAAAAGAAAAATCTTAACCCGATAATACCGGCGAAATAAAAGTGCATTTGTCGGGACATCCGGCGAAAATAAGGTCGGACCAAAGTGAGGCGCGAACCTGAGCGTGCACAGTAGGCTTTCCGGCCACGTTGCGGCGGGATTGCCGGACGTTCCTTTCGCTTTCCGGTGCACGCGTAATTGCGCCAATCTGCGGTGCTCGCCGGCAAGCGATGTCGAAGAGGTTTGAAACGATTGAGAATTGCTGTGTGGTCAGCCGGTATCCTCGGCTTTCCGAAGCTACGCGGAAAATCCTTTGGCAGCGATCATAGAGTCACTCCCGCTTAACCTGCTTACGCCAGGCTGCACTTTTAGCCAACAATTCCGAGACCACAGGCCACAATTCGAGGATTCAACCGACTATGCCGTTCGCGCAATTCGTTCGTATAATTCGGGCTTTTGAAGCCATTTCGAGATGCGCACAACAAACAGAGCTCTGTGCGCGACGACGGGCGTCGACCTCGGCTTTTCATAAACCCGATTCGTACACCCCTTTGCCTCAGCCACCCCACACCCTCGCCCGCCTGACGCGGGGCTTCTTCCGTTATGGAGAACGACCGACGAGCTTCCGGTCGCCCCGGCGGAGCTCCCGTGATTAACAGCTCTCGGCCCCGTTCTTGTCTTTCCGTTCTTTCGTCAGAACTTCGTACGAGGCTTATCCACTTCGCAGATGTAAAATACCATTTTTTTGTTTTTACCGACTTTTGAGTTTCTGCAAGTAAGGTCATGAGAATCATAAAAATCTATGAAAATACTAAAATTCTTGCGTCGACGAACTTGTTATCAATTTTTTATAAATTTTTTTATAATGCTTTCTGCTACTCTATTTGCACATCAGGTGGTATGAATACGAAATCTGGTGTGAGGAAACTGTTTTCCATTTTTTTATAGTATCAAGCTGATCGATTGTTTTTTTAGCGAACTTTCGTCGAAATTTATACCTCTTGCACTCGGAAAAATAATTTATTTGATGGTCACCGTTTATTTGATTTAGGTAAAATATTCATGAGATTTAAATAAATATTTATTTAAATTAAATAAATAGTTACTTAAATGAAATAAATATTTATTTAAACCAAATAAGCCGTGGCTGTCAAATAAATGATTTTTCTGGGTGTGGAAACGCGCGATTAACTCCGATTAGTTTTTAGACGCAAACGATAACCGCAATAATTCCTCAAATAGAAAATGTTATCCAAAAATGAACATCAGAAGTTACAAAAAAAAAACAAAAAAAAAATCGGAAAATATTAACGACTCTTCGGACACAGCGAGCGGGACGCGGATCCAAAAAAGCTGTGAGAAATCGATCAGTTTCAAAGTCGATACGCTTAGCAGTCTCGACGATCCTGTCGTTCTACTCGATGAATGCAGCCCATGCACGTTGATTATCTTAATTATACAGCGGACGAGAACTCGAGCAACTTCGGGCAACGCCACGAGCATCGGGTAACTTTCTTCTTTGGCTTACCGAGACTAGAACTGGAAGCCGGATGCTGTGTGTTGGTTTCGGGGCAAATTGCCGCGAAGTTTAAAGAGCACCTGACTCGATCTCCGGCCCTTTCGTGCACCGTTACGTCTCGCCCTCTTCGACCTCTCTTTCTCCCGAGTCGTCTCACCCCAGCCGTGCATTGAAATTTGCCCAATTAGATTAATCCAAAGTTCGTACCATCCCTCGTAGCGTGATCTTTCCAAATTCGAGACTCAGCAACCCTCTCCACCCCCTCGACTGTACCGGTCACGACCCCGCAGCTCTATAGTGGCACTTCTTGCCCCGAGACTTTGAGAATATGCGGAAGATACGAGTATCTGTTTATTCCCACCAATCAGCTTCGAGTGACGGGCAAAGCCCGGATCTTGAACTCGCTCCACCTCCGCTCATGTGCATAGAATATGCATGCATGTATTTTTTTTTTTTATTTTTGATTGTCCCCCGCTCCTCAAAGCTACTGCCTTATAGCGGGTCGGCTCGATTGATGCGTAATTACTAAGTCCTCATTTTTGTGTTATGACCATTTCTGTTTTTTTTTTGTCCTTACACACCGAGCCAGTTCCCCCGTTTTTGCGGGTGCAGCCGACTTCCCCCCTGTATCGCATTTGCCTTGGTCTTGCAACTAAAGGAATTGGGAAACTGCAGAAAAGCTATGCTGATACAGTCGGTCTCAGATTCGCTTCACGGCACCGGAGCTACGTCCAGTTTTGTCGAGAATGTAAACATGGACTAAGTAGAGCTGTAAGTATTGGCCGGCGCGGTTCTATACCTGTGGCCAGTGTCGGACACTTAAGTGTGGTGCTTGGGTTTCGATACAAATTGAGAAGAAGAAGAAGAGAAGTAGAGCTGTATACTTGTAGCAGACACGGATAAGTACGCGGGTGCCTCCAGTATATATCTGGAGCTATGTACCGCTCATATTTTTATTTCTCGACGAAACAACGGCACCGGGAATCGCACCCTCGACCTACCGGTATTCCGCTTTAGAGGCTGGTACGATAACCACTAGACCGACGCACCGGTATATGCATGCATGTATTCGACTTCACCCCGTCGAAATTTCAACGAGAATATGTTTTATCGCCTATTATAAGATATATAATAATAATATATTATTATATATCTGGAGATATGTACCGCTCATATTTTTATTTCTCGACGAAACGACGGCACCGGGAATCGCACCCTCGACCTATCGGTACTCGGCTGTAGAGGCTGACACGATAACCACTAGACCGACGCACCGGTATATCCATGCATGTATTCGACTTCATCGCATCGAAATTTCAACGAGAATATGTTTTATCGCCTATTATAAGATATATAATAATAATATATCATTATATATCTTGAGCTATGTCCCGCTCATATTTTTATTTCTCGACGAAACGACGGCACCGGGAATCGAACCCTCGACCTACCGGTACTCGGCTTTAGAGGGTGGCACGATAACCACTAGACCGACGCATCGGTATATGCATGCATGTATTCGACTTCATCCCGTCGAAATTTCAACGAGAGTATGTTTTATCGTCGTAGCTTCGTCGGTTCTGCGAAACTTTCGGTGATTCGGTCGCCGATACTTTTCTTTTTTGTTTTGTTTTATTTGTCGAAACGGATCAGTTTCGACGGTATCTTTTATCGCGCTGATATATACGCGGTTCGACATCCGCTCGCAATTTCCGTCTCGCGTTTTCACGCGAAGAAAACGAAATTGAGCCACCGCCGCGGCGAGGGTGGATTTCGCCATCATCGGCTAAAGCACTCCGCTCAAATTCAAGGAATTCCGCGAGATTATGCCAGCGAATGCCGAGGGGAGGGCGAGAGCCAAGAAGAGGCTTCGGAGTTTCCCAGCCGTAAAGTTTCGTCATTCAATTCCACTCGCGTTTAAGCCCAGGTGCCGCTTCCACTGCCCGTTCTTCCAACCGCCCCCGGAAGCTTCCCTCGAGCCTTCTCAACTCCCTGCGGCACACGGGGCTGCTAACAGGTGGCACACTGCATACGTTATACATACGGAGAGCCGCGCTCCTTGTCGCGGACTACGTGGACCATAAATTAACTGAACACTCTGAGAAATGTGATCATTCGAATTTCCCTCAGAGCCCCTTTTCTGTACCGTCACTTATCTGGGGCGTGAGAGACGATTTTCGACGGGGAGTTACCGGTTCATTGAATTATTATCATTCGTAGTGGGTTGATTCAAGATGGATCGAATCTGAAGGTTTTTATCCGGGACGCTGTCTGTTCGATGAACTTTCGATGACAAATGCACCAATTTTGGCACTGAAAGGAGAAAGCTATTTTTTTTTTATATTTCTTCTATTTTAATTTTTTGATTGTGGAAAATATTTATGTCATTAATGCATCCCAAAAATAGTTTTCTGAAGATCACTTCGTCATAAATTGTTTACTGAAATGTAAAAATCGAAAAAATGAAATGTTCAATAGAGACGTCTTTTCAAATAGTTCAACTTAAAATAGTTCACTTGAAAAATTGATTCTGTTTTTCTTTAAGAGACTTCGTGAATTATTATCATTCGAGGTGTTTTGAATCAAGCTAGATCGAATCTGACATTTTTTTTGTCCACGACGGTGTGTAATCGATGACCGTTTGACGAGCAGTGCCCCAATTTTGGCACTTTAGGATAACAGCTATTTTTTTAAATACCTTCTTCAATTTCCATTTCTAATATGCATCCTAATGCATCCTAAAGAAAGTTTTTGAACATAACTTCGTCATGAGTTGTCTACTTGAGTATAAAAATTGAAAAAATGAATTGTTCAAAAGTGGCCTTTTTTGCAAAAACTTTAATTTACTTAAAAAACCGATTCTCTTTTTTCTTAAGAAACTTCGTACTAAGATTATCCTCTTAGATCAAGAGTTCAACAAACAAAAACAAAAAAAAATGAATTCAATTGATATTTTCAATCTTTTTTTTTCAACTCTTTAAAACAATATAATTTGCACAAATATATTTTTCTACTCACCGATTCTGATGACCGGCGGCAGGGACATGGCAGTGGTAACGAGAATGACGATGACGGCGTATAGCAGTGCCATCGTGTCCCGTACTGTGAGCTCGCACTCACCGCTTGGTGAATCGCGCACACGCGACTATAACATTGTTCGCGCGGGCTTATCGACGAGCGTGAAGCACTCGTTCGAGCTTCAATTAATAATGTATCGAAGCCAAACCGGGCACACACGCACAGGCGTACAGACTCGCGGTCCTGTACACTCGCCCCACCTGTTTATACCGTTTTCGTCACCAACACTCCGGCACAAAACGGCACATCCTCGCACGTACGTCCGTGACACTCCGCCGCTGCCCGCCTCGATGATCCTCAATGTTTCAACATCGTTCGAACGATCCGAGCCGAGTCTGAAATTAAATTACAGCATAACATTACCGAGTAATTAAACCGTAATGCTGTAGGAAACCGATCAGTAAATATTCAGTAGTCTCCGATGCATCGAAAGCTTTCGGAACCATAATGTTGATTTACTCCGAACATCAAGCGATGCAATCAACAATTATAGATTCATTTAAAAATATAGAAGTATTGTGCAAGATTGGTTTTTACTCATGAATGATTTTTATTTTTATTTTTTTTGTGAATCAATTAAAAAATAACTAAAAAAATATACCCGAGCTGAGGCTGACATTAAATTGCAGCATAATATTCGCCGAGGTAATTAAACCTAACTGTACAATACAAATGTACGATACAAAGACGCTGTGGGAAACGAGTCAGTGAATATTAAATGGCATTCGAAGCATCGAAAGCTTTCGGATTTGTCGTGTTGATTTATCCCGAACATCGATGCGACAGGATCAAAAATTATAGATATATTTAAAAATATAAGAGACAAGCGTTACGTACGCTGCAATATTTTGCGAGATTTTTTTTTTTTTTTACTCGCACATGATTTACTTTCGTTGATTGAATTTTGAAAGAGAACTTGAAGATAAATCCGTACTGAATCCAAAATTAAATTACAGCATAACGTTATCCGGCAGTTAAATCTCGACGATACAGACACACTGTAGGAAACCGATCAGTAAATATTAAATAGTATTCGGTGCATCGAAAGCTTTCGGATCTACACTGTTGATTAATTCCGAACATCAAGGCCTTCGAATTAAAAATGATAGATACATTTAATACATTTAAAAATATAAGAAAACAAACGTTAGATACGTCACAATTTACCGCAACACTCTTTTTGCAAGTAGATAATTTTTATTTTTATTTTTTTTGCTGATTAAATTTTATTTAATTACTTTAAAAACATAGTTTCCTGTATGAAGAAGCAAAACGAAGTGAATCCCAGAGAGTAAATTAAATTTTTGGATTTCAAAATGAAGTCGCTCAGTCACGCGGTTTCTGGAATCGTCGAGTTCAGCGATGCGTTAAGTAATTTCTTGTCAAAAGGATCACGAAAATTCGTTTTGATCGTGCAAGCATATTTTCCAGCGCCGCTCGGAGATTCATAAAGTATCCCGCGAGCATTCCACAATTGCCAGACTCGTTCAACTTTCTTTTCCCCTTGACGCGATTTTATTCTTCGCAATTGCAGAATCAAGCGAAGTGACAAATGCGTTTTTTATTACCCATAATTCATAATGCACATGTATATATTTATTTATATCTCGAGTATGTTGAAGACTGTTTTTTATTCGTGCCATTTATCTTATACTTTTTGTTCTTTTATTGTTTACTGTTTATTGTCGTTTTATTATCAGACCGCGTTGCGATTATTCGGGCAATTCCCTGAAGTTCCATCTTTAAATCGCCGTAAGCCTTTTGCAATGCAATGCATTTTATATTTTGCATGTTAAAAGTCGACACTCTGTAGTGTTTATAATTTTTTTGTGAACCGAATTAGTATAAAACTCAGCTGAACAGATTCAACGGTAGTCATTTTTATCTAACGAAACGGTGGATATGAAAATAAATATTTTTATTACAAAAATGTCTTTGTAAATTGTTATTGTATTTCTTGAAAAACCTTCATTTTCCTGTTTCCTCATAATAATTAGTAATTAATAATAACTCTTGAGGTAAAAATCAAGGTCTTCGCCTATATAAATAGGCATTAAAACACGTCAATCAAACACATCATTGCATCAATTTACATAAAGAAACACCATGGAAGCATAATTGTAGTTTAACTAATTGAATATTAACTATCAGAAATTATCTGTATAGGCGTTCACCCTGGGAATTATTCGTAACACATTGGGATATTATCATTAATTTGCGATGATAATAATATGGCCCGCCATTAATAAGTAACGAATCAATAAATATATATGTATGAATTTCTACTTTCTCGCCTGCGTTACGATAATTAATAATGATTAATATTTCTCTAATGTTATTAATTTTTAAACGTTTTCTTTGTGTATTATTTATATGTGAATTATCTGTACATTCGATCCAAATATGAACAATTTGTATGTTGAACTTTAGTCTCACATTTAAAATTTATTTATCACGAAATCCGAACATTTATCTTCGTGAATATTAACTTGTGAATTTTCTACGAATGATCATGAATTATTTGTTGAAGCTAATAAGTAAATTGATAGAGAATAAAAAAATATATATGTATATGAAAAATATAAAGAAATAAAATAAGAAATAAAACTAAAGACTAACATTTCATTACAGAGATTCCCCAAATTGTCAGAATATTTTCGGTTTACTCTGTTGTTTGTTGTTGCTTTTTTTTTACATATTTATGTACAAGACTTTCGCGAAGCTATTTTTATGAATTCATCCTGCGTGCCCGGCAGAATAAGCAAGATGTGATGTTCTTCGGTCTTTGTGTACCATTAACCAAAAGGGTCGCCGACGACGACGCGAGAGTCGAGAGGCCCTCGTCGTAGATGGAAAATCCTCGAGCAAACTAAGAGATCCAAGCTTTTATGAGCTGACACGCTTTACCGGTGCTTGCGCCTCGTATGCGCTTTTCGTCATTTTGTACGTACTCCGAGAGTTGCAGCGCTCTCGTGTTCTCTCCTTTTCCCCGGCAATTCTTTTATCCTCGCACATCACCGGAAAAAACCGTGGTATTATAATTTCACATATTTTCGCAAAAAGCGCCACTCGTATTTGCAAACTTCGCAGGCTATTTTTCGCTGCGGCAAATAACGAGTGTGCATTTGTGTAATTTTGAAGGCTTCCAAGGTTTGCCCAGTTTTTGCACGGTTCGTTACAGGCTTACACGGAGAGGACTCCGAGCACTCGCTCGCTATGTGTACCTTGAAATTCCTTTCGCTATCCAAGATCTAAGAGTCTCGTTTCATGTAAATCCGCAATTTTTCGCAAAGGGTAATTTTTTTTTTTTTTTTGAATAATAAAAAATCCAATGTTTATATTTTACACATTTATAATAAATAAATGTTTTATTAATTAAGTTAATGAAGTAGTTAATACTTCGTTCAAATTCGTCTTTGAAAAAGTTTTGTTTTTTCTTATTTTGTTTTTTTTGTTAATTTTACAAAACAAAATTGCGTTTTTGAATTTAAACATGGTGAAGTCCAATGGAATTACTCTAACCATGAATAATGTGGAATGGAAAAGATGGAACGCTGCATTCCGTCCATCGCTCCAAGTATTTACCATAAATAACGAAGTCAGCATTAAAATAATTTTTATCAAAGGCATAAAGTCACGTCATATCTCAATTCGCAGTGTTACACGTGACATGTCCAAGCACCCCTCGGCCATTTCCGCCCCGACTTTCATATTCATGTATTCTAATTGTACCCTTGAAATTCTTTTCGCTATGCACGATCCGAGAATCTCGTTTCATGTAAATCAGTAAATTGTCATAAAACTATTTTTTTTTTTTTTTGGGGTAAAAGAGTATTCAAATCTTTATATATGAAAAATGTATAATATATAAATGTCATATTCATTAAATTAATGAAGTAAATAATGTTTGTTTCAAATTCACGTTAAAAAAACACTTTGTCCAATCTTCGACTTCGTTTTCTTCCAAAATGTCGGTGTCAGTTGATTTTACAATCAATTTTTTGTCGGCGAATCGGCTTCTGAATTAGAAAATCGTAAAATCCAACAGAATTGCAGAAACATGAATAATTGCGAATAAATAGATGGAACGCTGCCTTCCGATCGTCGCTCAAAGAGTCAGCGATAAATAACGAAGTCAGCGTAAAGATAATTTTCATTAAGAGCAAAGTCACGTCATATCTCACTTCGCGGTGTTAGACGTGACACGTTCAAGCGGCCCTCGGCCACTTCCGCCGTGACGTTCAAATTCATTTATTGCAATTGTTTATTTGCATAAAATCACGAACTACACAGCCCTGGCCGGACGGGACATTGCGAATGAATTTCGTTTTCATTCGCTCTCTCAAAATGAGTTTGGCATACTGTGCGCAAAGTTAATAAAAGACGAGGAAGAAGAGAAAAAAAAACGAAGAAGTTCGCCAATCTGCAGAAGGATTCGAATCCGTTTCACTTTTCCATCCTCTGTGGGCGAATGCAAATCCAATTTCATTTAGCCGGACGCACCGCATGTAAATTCTCTCGGTGTACCGGCTTTCTTCATTCTCTTTTTGGGGCTCCATTCTTCCCCCTGCAATTTTTTTTTTCTTCTTTTTTTTCATTTAATTTGCGTGCTATACCGCGACCGCGTGCGAGTCAGTCCGTGCAGCAGCGCAGCAACGTGGTACAGCGGAATAGAGATGTTGAAACTGCACGCGGCTCCGCGACCCGTGCTGCTCTCGTGCGCGCACACGAGTGTACAAGAGGGGCCAGACTGATCTCGAATTTCCCTTGTAAATCGTTAGTACACAGTACCGTACAATTTCATGCGTGTCCTGCTGGTCACCGGATGCCCCCTTTTCACCGCAATTCGCGTTTGCATTAATTTTCCTGCGGTTTCCAGTCCATTTTTTTTTATTTATTTTTTTTTCACCGCATTATGGAGTATACTTCGTAATCTATGTCATAGAAGTTAGCAACGTTGCTCCAACGAAATTATTGACAACTCTAACTTTCCTCAAACAGTTTATTCTCCGGCGAAAAGAAAAAAAAAATTCTCTTATATTATTATTATTATTATTATTATTATTATTATTATTATTATTATTATTATTATTATTATTATTATTATTATTATTATTATTATTATTATTATTATTATTATTATTATTATTATTATTATTATTATTATTATTATTATTATTATTATTATTATTCATGTAATTATATAATATTATCGGCTCGATAGGAAAGCAACTTTTTGCGAAACGTGACAGCTGTCAATAGTTTCGTTGGAGCAACGTTGCAAACTTCTGTGCCTTTCATAATCTCACATGCTGGACTGCAGCGGTCTAGCGGGTAACTATTATAGCGTAGGCGCTATTGCCGAATGGGTCTAATGGGTTTGTCTAAAAAAAAAAGAAATGTCCGAATGGTGAATACGATTTCGAGTCGAGCTAAAACTCTCGGAGGGCATCTTCAGCTCAGAAACTTGGGCAATGAATTCTTATTCCGAGGGTGGAATCATTGAAGGCCATAAATCATGTCAACTGAAGACGATACGTTTTTTCCCCCTGTTCCGGTTTCCACGTCAATTTTTCATACGAAAAAGGTTACTATAAATGGACCTTTAGTGTTATAAACGACAACGGGAATGTCGGGGAAGGGAGCGAACGACGATTAAAGGCAAAACTTCATGCGATACTATGAATTACTTATGAACCCTAAAAAATCATGGAGCGGCGATTGATAGGTCACATTACGAAGGTTGTTACGGAGTACACAGTAGAAAATAATTTCGTAAAATCGGAATGCGAAATTTCGTAAAAATTATTTTGTTAAATAAGTGACAAACTTGTTTATCACTTATTTGAATATATGAATCTGTCCTTTCATTTCCAGTATTATTGACAATGTTAGTTTGTACTTTTGATTGTAAAACTAGAAAATTAACAAATAAAAAATTGTGGACGTTTGTGGACAATAATTTGTTGTAAAAAGTCAAACTTTGTACGAGAAAGTTAGTGTAAATCGGCCTCTAGTGTTATAAGCGACAGCGATAACGGGAGGAGGAGAGCGAACGGCAATGAAAGGGAACACTTCATTCGATACTATGAATTACTTATGAACGCTAAACCAGCATGGAGTACCGATTCATAGGTCATATTATGAGGGTTGTTATAGAGCAGCCACTATTACAGAAACGGTCTCGTGGATTGCTCCGAAAAAAAGTTACCAAATGGTGAGTATGATTTCGAGTCCAGCTAAAACTCGTGAAAGGTCTCTTCATCTCAGGAACTTCGGCAATAAATTTTAACGCCGAGCATGGAAGTTCCATTTTCCTCGTCAAACTTCATATGAGAAAATGAATGTAAATCGGCCTAAAGGCCGACACTAAAGGATGACTCTATGTCATAGGCAGCGGCGAAAACGGTAAGGAGGCGAGCGAACGGCGATGAAGAGGGAAACTTCACCCGATACTATAATGAATTATTTATAAACCTTGAAACAGTATAGAGTACCGGATTCATAAGTCATATTACAAAGGTTATTACAACACAGCCGCTATTACCGAATCGGTCTTATGACTTTATCTAAAAAAAAAAACAAACTGACTAAATGGTGAATACGATTTCGAGTCGAGCTAAAACTCATCAAAGGTCTCTTCACCTCAGAAACTTCAGCAATCAACTTTTGCACCGAGCATCTAATCATTGAACGCCATAAGTCACGTCAATTGAATCCGATCCGATCCCATCCGATTTTTTTAATATCCTGCTCCAGTTTCCATGTGAAACTTCGTACGAGAAAATTTACCTAAATCGGCCTTTAGTGCCATAAGCGACACAACTACAGAACAGCGACGGACGGAAAGACTTCACCCGATACTATGAATTGTTTATAAACCTTGAAACAATATGGAGTATCGGGTTCATAGGTCATATTACAATGGCTATTACAGCACAGCCGCTATTACCGAATCGGTCTTATGGATTTATCTAAAAAAAAACAAATTGACTAAATGGTGAATACGATTTCGAGCTAAAACTCATGAAAGAGACCTTTCAATTCGTATGTGAAAGGTCTTTTCACCTCAGAAACTTCAGCAATCAACTTTTGCACCGAGCATCTAATCATTGAACGACATAAGTCACGTCAATTGAATCCGATCCGATCCCATCCGATTTTTTTAATATCCTGCTCCAGTTTCTATGCGAAACTTCGTACGCGAAAATTTACCTAAATCGGCCTTTAGTGCCATAGGCGACACAACTACAACGACGTAGAGTCGCGAACAGCGATGAAGGGGAAAACTTCATCCGATACTATGAATTGTTTATGAACCCTGAAACAGTATGGAGCACCGATTCATAGGTCATATTACGAAGGGCCTCGTAAAACCCTATCGACCCTCGCCATCAGTGCTGACTATAATCGACTGACGAGAAGCAGAAGGGCGGATCCGAAGTCGATTAACATGCGACGCGTCGTGGGTTAGGCCCTTCCGTTTCTCAGCAATCGATTTCCGGCTATCCTTCGAAACTCCCCCGCAACATTAATATACATTCAAAGTCTCCGCGTGTACCACGGATACTGCAACACTCCATCCCGTGATTAAAATCAGACGGGCGTATCTTGGCGTATATTGTAGATGGTAAAGTGGCGGTTCTGATTTTGGTAACGCGATATTTCCGGGCATGCGGGCCGCCGATGTGCCAAGTTTACGGCAGTTCCGGATTTCCACGCTCCGTTGTAGTCTCGACCGAAATAATTGGAAAATATGCATCGCATCCGGCAGAAATATTTCTTGCGATGGGTGAATTGGCGCAATGTTCGGACTAATGGATATTCATCTATACGGTTGTTTGTGGTCGACGTAAACTTTCTCAAAAAAAAAAAAAATAAATAAAATTGTAAAACGAACATGAAATTATATTTTGGACCATCGGTGGGCAAGAAGTGTTTGTGGAATGGACAACTTTTTTACCATACATAGCAGTATGATAAATTACCGGTTCTGATTTTGGTAACGCGATATTTCGGGCTTGCGGGCCGCCGATGTGCCAAGTTTGCGGCAGTTTCGAATTTCCACGCTGCATTGTGGTTTCGGCCGAAACAACTTGAAAACATGCATCGCATCTGGCAGAAATGTTTGAAGAGATGTGCGAATCCATGCAGTATTCTGACTAGTGGATACTGTTTTGTACGATCGTCTCTCCAATAACAGTCAAGACCTACCGGTGACTGTCAATGTAAACTGACGCTTAAAAAATAATAAATTAAACTAAATTGTGGACCTTCCGCGAAATAGAAGTGTTTTCTTTTTTTCAAATTTACAAAAGTTTTTTATACGAAAAAGTCATTCAGCATACAATGACCGAATAAAAATATTTTCCTGATAAAGCCAAACAATTGTCGAGAAAAAAAAAATAAATAAAGAAACGCGGTCGAAAAAAATTCGTTCAGAGATTATCCAGCGGCACGAAGGTTGCGTTACGCATCGATGACGAATAAATTTTCTCGTGACTGCGCATAAATTCAACCCGTCTCGTCAAGCACGTTCCCGACAAGGGCTTTGTATTTTCTCAAACGTAGCTGACTTTCTTACCATGCATCGCAAATTCCGCTCGTTCAAAATTTGATTTACGAAAAAGACGTCCAACAGTGCGACAAACGAAAAAAAAACCCAAAGAGCCAAGCAATTTTCAAAAAAAAACACGAACAAATTTTCTCATGAGTGCGCATAAATCCAATCCGTCTTCGCAAACACGTTCCCGATAAACCCCCTGTGTTTTCTCAAACGTACAACATTTTTTTACCATCCATCGCAAGTTCCGCTTGTTCATAATTTTGGGTTTCGGTTTTTGGCGCTGTTTTTTTGTGGTCCCTCTTTTTTTGTTTTTTGTGGTCCCTCCTTTCTGGGTTTGATTTTTTAGCGAAAAATCCCCAAAAAGCGGACCAATTTTTGAGAAATAAAAAAAATTGATAATGAAAAACGCCCGAAAAAAAATGCCTTCACATTCTATCCAGCGGCACGAAAGTTTCCTTAAGCGTCGATGACGAATAAATTTTCTCACGACTTGCGCATAAATTCAACCCGTCTCCGGAAACCGCGTTCCACGCACGCAATTGCAAAAGCCCATTCGCGCAAAAGCGTACGCGCGAGAGAAGGCTAGTGGCGGATTTTATCGGCGATAAGGTCGGCAGCGGCGTTCAATCTTACGGCGAGCATCAACGGTGAGGTGCCTCTGGCAATGTTGTTTCAGCTATACGATCAGCTCTCGTACAGTGATAATATGAGATACGCGAAGTCGGGCGTCGTCGCACTGTAAATTCTCCGCCATCCACCCAACACTATCCAGCCCACACCTCGCCTGTAGGGTGACGCGTTCGCCTTGTTACGTAACATCCACAAGCTCCACCGTAAAGGTTGCTTGGGAAAATTTACAACCCTCCGAACGGCGAGCTATCCTCTTTGAATAAACAAACGGTCGGCACACCGGAAATGAAGGGTTTTGACAGAAGCATATCCGGCCCGGGGAAACGTAGCGGAATGCAAACGAATTTTCCAGTTTCACTCCAATTCCGACGGTCAGCCGAACTCTCCACTGCCGAAAAGCCCGATATTCTATCTGCGCGAATGGGAAAAGCTCGGGGCCAATTTTCCCCCGTAACTCAGTTACATTGTTGCGAATAAAAGGGTAATAACGAATACGTTATGAAGACCAAAATGAACTACATTTAAACCTCTTTGGACAATCATTTTTATGTTCTGCCTTTAAATAAAAAATCATTTTTTAATTCAACGTAACATTTTTGTGCCGGAAAAGCAATTCTGTCGACTTTGTGAAGTGATCGGCATCGGTTTTACATTCTTTCGTTTATTTTAACGCTCAAAATTTTCAACAGAATTAATTTTCACTGTGTAGAGTCGTTTCAGATGACAAGATAGAAACACCTAAATTAATTAATTAAAAATACAAAAAAAAATAAAAAATAATGGAGAAGTTGAGTGAATGGGTAATAACGAATACGCTATAAAGATCAAAGTGAACTACATCTAACCCTCTTTGGACAATCATTTTTATGTTCTACCGTTGAATAAATTTAAAAAAAAATGTATTCAACCTTAAATTTTTTTCCAAGAAAAGCAATTCTGTCGCCTATGTAAAATAATCGGCATCGGTATTACATAAAAAAAAAAAAACTATAGTGCTTAAAGTTCCCCGCAGAATGAATTTTTACTATGAACAGATGTTTCAAATTAAAAAATACAAACACCGAGATAATTAATTAAAAATGCAAAAAAAAAAAAAAAACACGAAATAATTGAGAAAGTGAGTGAAGGTGAAAAGCGGCTTCGTTCGTCTCAGAAGAGGCCCCCGAGTACGGTGCATATTCATGGGACCCGTGGGTTATATATTTTACACGCAGCGAATCTAAAGCCCTGGAGAACACGATCTCGCGCAATAAGGGATGGCAAAGCGTAGTTTCGGGATCGCGCCATAATTCAGAGGGGGCTTAAAAGGGGATTCGAACGGGAGATGGAACGAAGGTAGTGCAAGAAAAACTGTGAGAATTGAACAGACCTGAGTGTGTTTACCGATGCGCTATCGGTGACGATAAAAAAAAAAAAAAAATGCCTCGAATCCGACTGGCTGCCCGGTACGTAATCAGGCGAGGCTCTTTAAACAGTCGGAGGTAGGAGCGAGAAGGTTGTAGAGTGTACGAAAGCGGGACGGACCGAGAGACGGTGAGTGCGATAGAGTCGGGCAAACAAACACTGCGGGGGAGGCAAAGTTACCCGTTCCTAAATTAGGTTAGCGCAAATCCCTTTAGGGTAACTCTAATGGCGGGAGCGTGAGTGGCATGCGGCTCGGCGGGCAGCAACCCTCGCGACGTCGCGAGGGGTGCGTTTACTCCCGAGGCGCGACCAGAACCGCTGGTCCTACACGGAACTTTGCGCGCCTACGTGTCGGCTTAGTTTTGTACACTAACTTGCGCCTTTTTTTTTTACTCTCGAGTCAGTGAGGAGCTTTTGACGTTGCGTATCTAATTGTTCATAAATTACACTGAGAAAACAAAAAAAAACGGTGGTTTAACCAAATTCGCGGTCACGCACGTTCAAAGCTGTTATTTGGTTGGTACAGCTAAATCATTCTTTTTTTGAAAGATTATTCGCTTCTGTCGATTCAAAATATTTCGATTCAAACAAATTTTTTTATTATACCAACTAAGTAATGCTTTTGAACGTGGGGGAACGCACCTTGGTTAATCCAGCCATTTTTTTTTTTTTTTCTCAGTGCGTCAGTTAATTCTATTTCGTATAGAGCGGAATACACGGAGTGTATAAAAGGAACTTTGCGCGCCTGCGTGTTGGCTTAGTTTGTATACTAACTTGTGCCCTTTTTCACTCTTTTTCACCCAGAAAAACAATTTATTTCACGGTCACCATTTATTTAGATTAAGAAAAATATTTATTTGATTTAAATAACTATTTAGTTAATTTAAATAAATATTTATTTAAATCAAATAAATATTTTGCCAAATTAATTATACAAAGTTCAATGACGAAGCTCCGCTTTCCGTCTCATTCACGATCTCCTGGATCGTCACTCGCTCAGCGTCTGCACAGCAGCTTCTTTTTTTCCCTTATTTGTCTCTTCTTTCGGAAGGTCCGAAGAGTCGAGTACATTTGCGGACACGGCTCAAGTTGACGAGGCCGCTAAAGGAGAGACAGTAATGAAAGATTCTCCTCGTCGGTATTTTTTACAACGTCATCGACCCGGTTTACGTAATACGAGAAAGTGGCGCAAGAATAACAAAAGTCCATGGCGAAGAAAAAACAAAAAAAAAATGAACATGAAGAAGAAGAAGAAGTGAAAGATGACTTGTCGCTTCGCCTTCCGTTCCCAGCGGAGCAAAAGGCAGAATTTTCTCGTAAAAATGACCGCGCTCGTCATTCGGTATTCCGATCGTTCATACAAAAGTTGCCCGGCGACGGTAAATTGGGACTGCGAATCAGGGAAAAGCCTCCGAGCTTATCTTCATTTCTGCAGACGATTCTTATCGCGGTAATTTTTTTTTCTTTGCGACAAACAACTTATCGAAGTACAGACGAAGAAAGCTCCGTTCATTCGTGTCTCTTCTCTTTTTTTTTTTTTTGCGCGACGATGAAGACGCCGACAGACAGGGCGGCGTGGAGTGTGCGGAGGCGATATTCCCTCGAAGCCGGAGAGTTATATGCGGACCCGATGAAATAAAACTTGTCCCGGCGAGAATCAGCCCATGGGACTGGAAAGAGAACGAGGGAGGGCAAAAAAAAAAGCGTCACGATTGAGCGAACCTGAGCCGGGCGAATTCGTCCTATCAACGCGCGGCGAGAAAAACATCGAATTTCTTCTTCTTTTTATTCGGATTGCCGAGAGCTATGTGCGGGAGCCGGGCACCCTCGGGATGCGTGCGGGGAACGTCGGGGTCGTTCGGGCAAGGGCACCCCCTGGAGAAGAAAAAGAAGAGGCGGGAAGAAGGAATAGGAAAAAAGGTGGGACTGAGCCAAAGGTAAAATAAGCTCGAGAGACGATGATCCTAACTGTATCCAAGTGCGGGCGACGTAAGGCGACTGTCTTCCCTCCTCACCTACGGAGGTCGGCGTAATAGGAATGTAGTGGGTGGCTCGCGGATGGGTATTTTGCGTAACTTATAATAAATTTCAGGAGAGAGTAGAATCTAAGCGACAAGTGGAGATCTGTATGTGACTATATGGAAAGGTGGGGGAGATCTGGCCGGTAGGGTTGGCGAAGAGAGGTGAATATGTCCCACCTCGATTGGGAAGTGGAGATCTGTATGTGACTATATGGAAAGGTGGGACAGATCTCCCGCGTAGAAAAAAGTCGTATGGGAGAGGGTATTAAATTGAGTATGGGTTGAATATGGGGGAATCGTATGGGAACGAATATGGGTGAAGTATAATCTGACTATGGGCGTTGTTCAATTCCCACATTCATCCCATACACTTTCCCATACTCTCTCCCAGCCATCACGTTCAACCTTCAAAAAATGTCTATTAATGCGGTTGGTGGGAAAGAGTCTGGAAGAGAGTATCGGATAGATAGACCGAAAATTTTCGAGGCTTTATGTTTTTAAATATTTAAGGATTTAAATAAACATCTATTTTATTGAAATAAATATAAATTTGATTCAAATAAATATCAACGTAATTCAACCAAATATCTACTTAATTCATTTAATATTTTCAAGAGACGGTCCAAATACATTTCATTTTATGTGCCGGGAGAATTCAGGAAAAGCATATCGCGTCCGTATTATGGCGGTTGTTGGGTTCATTCTGAATAGCTTATTCCTCGGGTGTAAGCAAGTAAAAACCTCGCAATTGTTTAATAATGGAGTGCAGTTGAAGTCGATTAATAAACGACCGATGCAAGAATGGAAAAAATATGACGCGAGAGATTTCATTATCCTCCTCTATGGGAGTAAAATTCAAAGTGCACAGTTCGCTCGACAAATTCGGCGTTGGAAATATTGATCGATCGGACGTGCACGATCGCACGAGTCCCTTCTGTTTCCGGGCGCACCATTTGCCTCGGCAAAATTGGTATATCATTCGGTGTGTGCGCTGCACACGAAATCCCCCAGAAGTCGATCCGTGCGGTCTATCGTCAGCGGAGCTTTGACGCGTGTCTTTGCCAATCGGTTAATTGATTTTCCATGATTCGTTGTTACGTTTGAGCTGGGAATTATTGAAACGTCATTCAATTCTTTGCATTCGTTGTAAATAATGGAAACAACCTGATCTTTATCAATACACGTGCCAATAACAGTTTTTGGTGTTGTAATAATTGATAAACATAAAAAATAACCAGTACGTCTCCCTTATATTAATAGAAATCTCGGATTTCCGTTGTCAAAACAGATTGAAGGTTGACATATAATATCCCGACGAATTTTAACTCGAGTCACCGAAGATATGAAGAAAACTTATCCGGCAATAAAAATAAAACTGACATTCTCGTAGGGTAGAATAGACGAATCGCGGTTATATTAACTCGCAGTATACGCGTGAGTATGTGCATGTATCCGTGTGAGTATATGTGCGTATCTATGAGTATCCGTGTGAGAATATGTGCGTATCTATGATTATCCGTATGAGTATATGTACGTATCTATGAGTATCTGTAAGTATGCGTGTGAGTATATGTGCGTATCTATGAGTATCTGTAAGTATGCGTGTGAGTATATGTGCGTATCTATGAGTATCTGTAAGTATGCGTGTGAGTATATGTGCGTATCTATGAGTCTCTCTCTGAATATCTGTGAAAATGTGTGAGTATTTGTGAGTATCTGTGAAAATGTTTGAGTATTTGTGAGTGTCTGTAAAAATGTGTGAGTATTTGTGAAAATGTGTGAGTATCTGTGATTATTTTCGTGTGTCCCAATCGTCATCAACATTATTGTTACGTCGATAATTGGACACAGTTTTTTATTCATAATTTTTAATTTATTAAATGTTATTCATTTTTTCCAATTATTTTCACTATTGAAACGTCGATTTCAAGCGATGAGCATATTTGCTGGGATACACGTTCTGTACTCTCTATGCTGTACACACACAGTGCGTATGGTATGGTGGATATAGGTCAAGCCCACTTCAAGCTTGTATGCATAAGCGGCAACAGAATTTCAAACGCACTTTGATTGCACGCGTCGGAAGCGTAATCCCCCCGGCCTCGTATTCGAACTCCACGAGCTTTCACTCTATCGTGAACAATTTTGACGTACACACGTTAAAACAACCCCCGAAGCATCCCAAAATTTCAGACGTTGGCAGACATCCGAGATTTTGATATTCATAATTAGTGACGAGTTTGCAGGCGCGCCAGGCTTGATAGACATGTAGATTGGTAACTACCGCTTGTACGTTACTTCCGCTGACCGAGCCCGCGATACCTGTCGTTCGGACTCGCGATATTCGTATCGGTAAGAGTCATCCAGACAATCGTGCGAATCAGCGAAAACCCGCTCGGTAAAGTAAACCGCAATTTATAGTCGTAAGAAAAAAAATAATAAAATAATAAAATGAAAAATAAACAACAAGTCGGATATCGATGAAAAACAGATCTGTCGATGGATTGATTTATTGTTATTTATGTTTATCGCTTCCGGAAAGTTTTTTTCGAATTGGCTCATGGATATTCACCGGTGAATTACTGGAGTTGGATGGGGATTGTTTTATTTGTTGTGTTGTGATTTTTTTTTTTTTTTTTCAACGACTTTGCACGCTTCGTCATTTAATTTTCGGACGAAGTTCGAGAACATATTTAATAATCGAGAGGTGAGGATAGCGCGAGGGGATGTGATGAAATAATTCACTTCTCTCCTCGTAAACACTCTCGGAGCAAAGTTTCCTCGTTATCCTCGAGGGCGATGATGAAAGGCACATAACGCTTAAGAGCAAATCTCGAAAGGGCTGCGGGAGCGAAGGTTCTCTCATGCATGTTCGCGTTGCATTTCGCACGGGGACGACTGTATTGGTGCACAGCTTTGGGCTTTCCCAATGTAACTCCAACGCGATCGCCTTAAGCCCCACGAACCATTGGCCTCGAACTCAGGCGTACAGTTGCTAGGTGTGGTGAGCGTGGTCAATATGGCCCGTTCCGTATACTATTGATTTATATGCTAATCTGGGTGGTCCATATTCGCCACTTACGGACAATTCGCTCACCAACGGTTTCTCATTAATACCGTCGTCCAAAATCCGCCCACGATCCAAATCCATTCCCATTATTCACGCCCAAAGAAGATCCGTTTTGTGTCCAAGCTTAGGGTGGCAAAAAAATTCAGTCGAATCAAGTAAAGATTCGGCCATGGACGTTCAAATAAATATTTTGTTCGTCGAAGAAAATATTTTAATGACTCAAAAATATTTTGGTGATATCATCGAAAAATGGTGCAATTAACCAATCTTTTAGCTGCACCAACAGAACATCTATTGGAAGGTTTCTGCCCGAATCTTTACTTGATTCGACCATATTTTTTAATCAGTGTACCGTCCAGTACAACAAAAAAAAAAAAATAAGGGCAAAAATTTGAATGGAACACGTACTAGATTGTTATCAGGACGAGTGTCACACGGCGATGAGCCTCGCGCTAAAACTCATTCGAGTGAGTTCGCGCAAGCCACTTTAAGGTGGTCCGCATATGATTGATTTGTATGTTAATCCAGGTGGTTCATATTCACCACTTACAGACAATTCTCACACCAGACCCGACCCAATTTCCATATTCATGCGCGAAGCAAATCCATCCCGTGCGGAATCTTACCCAGTAAAAAAAAAAAAAAAAAAAAAAAAAAAAAAAAACAAAAACATAAAAATAAAACTAAAACATGCAAGTGCAAAAATCCGTACGAAACACCACCAAGCAGATCCTTATCAGAAAGCGTCTCACACGCTCATCCTCGCGGCATAAAACTTACCCGAGCAAGTCCACGAGAGCCAGTTTAGACTCTCATCACTGCCTCCACCCCGAAGTTTCTCGTGCCGTTCGGCACCGGCCCTCGATAACTGCGATCAACCCAACCACCACGCTCACCACATTCCTCAGCACCGAAAATCCCCCCCGTTAACAAATCACCACGAAGATCACTTTTTCTATCATCCAGCAGTGAATTCCCAGCTCGTCACCGTCGCACTGCCGAACTTCAGCGGAAAAGCAGTTCCTGCTGACTCCGTTCGACTGCCGACTTTTTGCTCTTTATATCTTATATCAACGGAACCGCCGAGCTGTGCGAGAGATCGGCAGTTTCAATTTCCGGCAGCGACTCCAAAGGCGCCTCGCAGGATCGTCGCCCTCGTCGGAGCTGCGATTAGGGCTTTATCGAACGGCGCACATCGGCTCCAATTATTACGATCGGCAAGACGGGCGCGTCCGATTTGCCGGTCTGCGACCCGTTCGCTCCCCTATTACCGTCACCGTCCCGCGCGACACGCTATCTCCAGGACGAACGCCCGTTATCCTTAACGTCGCCCGCAGCTCCGCGGCGAGATCGCCTCGAGCTCAGCGTGGACCATCAAAGCCCCCCCCTAAAGCTCCGATCGGGATTCTCCGCTCCGCACTCTATGGAGTCATTTCGCGTGCCCGATGCCTCGTTAGAGCTCACACGTCCCGTTGGCTCCGCACTCTCGTGCAACGAGTCCCGCGAGCCTGGCCCGGCTCTCGCCGAAGCGCGTCGCGAGCCGAACGGGACGAAAGTTCAAACGGCCCGGAACGAACGCAATCGATACTCGATGCACGGCTTTTATGAGCCGAACGCGACCTTCCTCATCCGCTCGGATCCACCGGCCTCTTATCGAACGTAATTTCTACCCGATCGTCCGTGATCCGGCTCGATGCGGGAACAATCGGCGAGACGAAGCCCACCATCCGAACCAACCGGAGCGTGGATTGCGTGCACTTTCGGCCACCACACGCCGATCCGAACACTCTCTCACGCACTCGCGCACGGACGGACTCACGCGACAGGCACACGGCGACGTGGCTGTTGGGGCAAAATAAAGCCGAAAGGCGCTCACGCGACGGGGCTTTCAGCGAACGAGGAACTTCCGGAAGGCACACTCGGCTGGTTCGGTCGGTTCGCAACGAAAGATTCTCTCGATCGACGTGTAGGCTCTATCTGGCCCGACGAAATCCCGAGCGACCGACGGCATTCGGTACTCGAGTGGCGCACTTTCCTCTCCTATTCCGACGAGACAGTAAGCCTTTGAGTTATCTTCATATTTTTTTTTTTTTTTTTTTTCTCGGGTTCTAGAATGCGAATTTAGTGAGAATCGCAGAGATCGGATTCGTGAGCTGAATACTCATTGCCATTTTTTTTGCCGATCTGGAGATTCGATTCCGGAGGTTCCGATACGAGTAATTCGAAGAGGGTTTTCCGGTCGATCTTCAATTTTTTTTAGAATCCGTTTTGACCAAAAATTTCTAGGTTCTTCGTTATTCTTTTTTTCATCTGGAATTTTTTTTTCTTCCGTTTAGGAAAAAAAAAAAGTTGCCCCTTCCGATTAATTTCGACGAATGCGTTATTGGTATTTTTTTTTTAGACGCTCTTGCGACCGGTGAACGAAGAGTCGTGGGTGGAGAAAATAATTTTGCACACGCGACGCGAGCACACTTTGCCGGGAAACAATGATATAATTTTTAACGAAATCACGCGCAGAGTCCGACGATCGCGGAAGACGCGCGTGCACTGGCGGTCCGAAGTTACGAACAGCGGAGACGTGCGCGCGCGAATTCCCCGACGAGGGGGATGGTCGACGGGGGTTTGTGCACCCTGTCGGCTCTCTCTCTCTCTCTCTCTCTCTCTGTCTCTGTGTGCGAGAAACCGCGTGCGCGCGTGCGCAACTCCGCCGACACGCCGGCTATCGCGCTGCCGCTAAAACGGGAATTCCCTTTAAAATCCGCGTCCACCAATTCTCCGAAGACGCCGAAGAGGAATGACGAGGGGAACGCGTCGTGGCGTTGCGTACATGGTAATATCGCTAAACGCGCTCGTTTCCTCTCGTATCTGGGTTAGTGGACGTCGGCCGACCCGATCTCCGCTCGTGCCAGAAAACCGCCTGTTTCACGGTTTGCTGAGACGACCCGATCGTGCGCGCGGTCCGATCGTGCGCAGCCCTTTTTTCGAGCGGCTGTGACGTCGTAGAAGAATTACGTCACTTCCGATCGAAAATTTAATGTCCTAGACCGGATGTAACGTATTTCCTGTGCGAAGTCGCGTCCGGTCGAAGAATGAGATTTTCCGAACCGAAAGTGGCGTATTTCTGGCATGACGTCACTTCCGGTCGAAAAATGAGATTTTCCGAACCGGAAGTGATGTATTTCTTGTATGACGTCACTTCAGGTTGAAAAATGAGATTTTCTGTACTGGAAGTGGCGTATTGCTGGCATGACCTCACGTCACTTTCTGGCATGACTTAGAATAATTAGGATCTGGAAATTTCCTAGGAGACCTCCCGGATTCTCGAAAATTAGGATAGACAAACAAACTTTCCAGAATATCTATGAGTTTGATATTAACATATCAAAAGATTAACCGGAGATCCGAAGACAGAAAAGTATATATTCTCGATCGCAGCGATCTTCAAACTTATAAACTCGCTCATTTTTCATCCCCGTAATTTTAGCCCTCCGTCCGTCCTCGCCCGCTTCTCCTAATAACCCAATAACTTTTATAGCCCCCGTACGAGATCCAAGGGTATTTGAATAATTGAGAGAATAAATTAAGGCTCTCCTCTCTCTCCGGGGATAATAAAAAGAAAATTTGCGAATGAAGATGAAGATGACGAAGAAGAAAGGGAACGGCTGTAGATCATTCCGAGGTGGATGGCCGAGTCGGGTCGTCGTTCGCGGACGGAGTCCTTGTGGAAGTTCTGCTTATGGTAGTGGCGAAGTGATAAAGGTGTCGACGTGTCTTGGAAGGTAACGCGGATGCGCGAGAGCTTCTCCGTCTCTCGGAGCCGGCTTCAAGGTCGTTATCAACCCCCCGCCGACTTGCCGGTCCCACCCAGCGGGCTCTTCGTGTACGTAGTCGCAATTAATTTTAACGCCGTTCAGCGGCTTGGATCCTCGCCGAACGCCGTCTTGCCCGGCGCATTCCCCGACGGCTTCTTACTGCGAGGAGATCGCCACTACATCCCTGTCACCGAGTCACGGAGAGGAGATTCGCATGGAAATCGGCGCGTGGGAGTCGTCGAGGATCATCGCGGATCCTTGGGAATATGGTCGAGGAGAGCTGGATCGCTTTTGGTCGATCGTTGGATTGAGTTCCGGAACGTCAACCCTTAGGAGAACGATGTCATGCTACGAGGAAGAGTCAAAATGCATGAGGGCAAATGGATAGTCTCGCTTTTGAGTCAAGTTAGTTCTTTACTCGGGACTGAGACCGCGTCTTAGTGCTGTGGATTTTCAAGGAAGGAGGCGGAGAGGAAGCGAGCCTCTGAAAGAACATCGGATGGGACCAGGATGCATGCAGGCATAAATGTTTTAAACGGTTATTTGTTTAGAGTTTTTAGTCTGAATTTAGAATGAGAGGGTTTAGAGCGGGAGGATTCAAAGTGAGAGAATTTAGAGTGAGAGAATTTAGAATGAGAAAATTTAGAATGAGAGAGTTTAGAGTGAGAGAGTTTAGAGTGAGAGAATTTAGAGTGAGAGAATTTAGAATGAGAGAATTTAGAATGAGAGAATTTAGAATAAGAGAATTTAGAGTGAGAGAATTTAGAATGAGAGAATTTAGAATGAGAGAATTTAGAATGTGAGAATTTAGAGTGAGAGAATTTAGGAAGAGAAACTCTAGAGTAGGAGAGTTTAGAATAATAAAGCTTAGAGTAAGAGAAATTAGAGTGAAAGATTCTAAAACGAGGGGGTAGATGATAGAGGAGTGAAAACTCGGATGAGTGAGATTCTCGAGTAAGAATGTGAGTGGTTTTTGGAGGCCGTGGCGACAGCACGCGCTCATGACTGACCTGACACAGTAGTTGGCAGCTTAACTTAGCGACTAAACTTACTTCTAGAGTAATTATTGCAACAATATTGATGAGAAGTTACGTAGGACGTAGCAAGTAGAATAAGAATGGAGAATGTTCCTCACCCCGAATGGCACCCAAATCAGGAATATATGGACTATATTCACGAACTTTACCCTACATTATTAATTTAATTGATTCTCCCAACAATTTATTCTTATTATTATTATACAAAAATTATATTGATTTTTTAACCTCGTTTAAACACTTTTTTTGACAGCGGTCTTTTTTAATACAGTCATTAAATGCTTTCTTCAGCGATTTATTTTTTATATATACATATATGCATAATTCTTAACACTCGACGACAGTAAGGTCTTCTCGAAAATCGTCGTTGCCTTTAGTCGGAGCTTGCAGACTCGAGGATCGGCGTTTAGGGCAGCTAAGCGTGGAACGCTCTCGGGGATAGAGTTGACTTTCGAGCTCGCGGTTGTATAAATTCAGCGTTTCTCCGGAGTCTAATTCTGCATGAATTAGCGTAAATATCAGCGGCTAAGCAGAAGATACGGAAACTTGGTAGTAACGCGAGCTTTCCCGCTGTTCCCGTCGCTTATCGGTGAGTGTGCGTTGGCGCTGCTGATGTTGCCGGCGTGTAGACGGCGTCCTATTTCGCTGGAAGTTTAGTCGGCAATTGGTAATGAGGAGACCAGTTCGAGGGCTAAAGTCTCATATTTATTTTAATTTTCTAGCGCTATTTAATGTAATTTGTATTTTTTGTCTTTTTATTCAACACTCGCAATAACACAACTTTTTTACGATACGAAGAAAGATCTGTGATTTCGCAGATTGTCGGTCTTTATAAACAATGGAGAGGATGCACGACGGTTTCAGCTGCATGTTTGGTCCAAGTGATTTCATCCCTTTCGCGCGAGCCATGAAAATCCGCGAGACTAATACGATCATCGAGTTGAATGACGATGAAGAGAGGGAGCTGGACGCGTTTATATCTGGCTTCGTGCGTCGACAACAATTAATTCGGTAGTGTGGAATCGGAAATCCCGAGCGCATTTGTTCGTACAGATATTCTGGTCTATTGTTCATACACTGGCCGGTACGTTTATATCGATTGGCAGGCTTTTGGATTCGAGCCAAATAGTTTGAGCACGCTGGGTTAGACTTACTCACTGGTCCACTCGCTTGCCGCTGGCTTCTATAGCTCTTCCGCCACAGTTACTGGATCAAGCAACCACTCTAGGCTCTCCAAAGAACACCCGGAGTGGAAATTTGTTTGGACACGCCCGTGGTAATACAAGATCCTGATCAAGCGTAATTGGGTCATCGGATTGGGCGACATTGCTGAAATCCCGACATTTAGATACCCTTTTCTACCCTCCTATTTTTTTAAATAACTGGTCCGAAATTTTGCGAGGGCTTTTGTTGGGTTCCGATCGAATCCATATCTGTCCTCGTTCAAATTTTCAGGCGCTACATTATACCTCTGCAGTACCTTCTCAGACCCCGATGTAAAATTTATATTAGAATTGTGTCACTCGAATCCCAATTGAATGAACAATCCCCACTTTTTGGACCCCACTAAGTCACTAAGTTACGGGAGTCGATTTGTATTAGAATAGTTTCACTTGAACCTCAATTGAATGAACAATCCCCACTTTTTGAACTCCACTAAGTCACTAAGAATCGGGACCCCTTAAGTTATATACATAAGGGCACTATGACTGCCTAATAGGCTATTGTTCACAAGCACGTGAGCGGTCTGCCTAATAGGCTACTGTTCACAAGCACGTGAGCGGTCTGACGCATCCTAAAAGGAGGGGATTAGAGAGCCTCGATTCTACGGACATCCGGTCCGATGTGTCCGTAGAATCGACATCCTACTGTAATCCGATCCGGATGATCGTCGCTTAATCGTTGAGAAGACATTGTCAGGATTTCACGCAAGGAAACCTATCGATGCCCATCCTAATTTGAGTCCCCCCAAAATGTCGCGAATCGGGTTACGGCATTCATGACAGGTATCTTTTCAAGCAATGTCTGCCGTATACAGTACTCAGAAAACCACACTATCCGACTTTTACAAAGACTGCGTCAGTCGGTTTTAGATAAACTCACCTAGGTTGAAGTTACAGTTCCTCGCGCTTACTTATCACATGCTTACCTGCCCTGAATTTTCTCCTGTGCAAAGTTTTAATCAACTCAAGCAATGCTTACGAATGAAACGTTGACATAGTTTCAATGGCAAAAGGCGCCACTGGCCCGACGGCAAGAAAACAAAGTTCTCGTACAGCTACCGCTGAAGGGTTTCTCACCAACGGGCTTTTACTTCTGTCAGGAGGTTCCTTTGGATATAATGACTGAAACTATTTCACGAAACGAAGTGAATAAGCGAGGCTGCTAGCGAAGTCGTATTCGCGTGATGCCGCCTACGTCGTTTATGCCCCAACTACAGGCGGGGTCGAGTTCACGGCGGGCGGTTGGTTTCCGTGATTAAAGCTTAGCTCGCTCTGTGTATAGCGAACAGAATGAGGCAGGCAGCCGGGTTTGCCGCGGACGGGATATTAAACGGACCGGCACCTTCGTCTTCTTAGCGTGCCATTAGCGCCGCCCGTTAATTAGGATGAGAAAAAACAAAAGGTAGACGGGCCAGAAGGGAGCGGAAAAAAATGGGCGTCCGCCCAGCCTGTGGGAATCAGCGAGCGTCCTCGCCCTCGTCGCCCCCTGTGTGTGATACGGGGAGCGACGATGGAATGGACTTTGTCTCGTTTTTTCCCTCCGAGCCATTTTTTTTCACCCCTCCAACCGTTACAGCATTCATTTCAACGGAATTCACTTATCATATTCGAAATAAATCTGGAAAGCGCGTTTCACCGGTCGAGATAAGACCACGCTTGTGAAAGGAACGAGCTGAAGTGGATGGCTAACGACTTGACTCGTGTCGAGACCTTTTTTGGGATTCGTCCTTGCGCGGATAAATTCCGTTTCTGGGTAATAATAAAAAGCTTTAAAGGAATTTGAAAAAAAAAAAAAACACATCGAAGTCCTCTCTCGTCACTGGATTCACAGTACACTATTCTCAATTGAACGCTTTCTGAGAATATTGCACCTTGATAATAAATTTAAAATACGGGCAAAAGAATGATTTATTTAGCAGTTTCTGGGAGAATCTGGGAAGCTTCTTGACTACCTTCGCGTATCTTTGCTTAAAGAGTTAGCGAGCGGGCGACATTAATTCGATCGACTAAACTAGTCTTGTGCGGGAATTTTCTATTTGCAAAATGTTTTTTCATACAAATTAATCGTAGAAAAATGTGCGATCATTTTTGCAGTTCTGTAAAATAACACAATTCACAGCTCTGCACTGTTAAATAAATTGTAAATTTAATGCCCTGGAACTTGAAATTTCCTTACATCACTTTCGTTAATCGAACATTAATGTACTTTTCGGTAAAATAAAAATACCAGATATTCAAATTACAAATCCTTTGCCGGAAATTTACAAAAAATGTTATTAAAAATAAAATTTTACTGTACACTTGCAACGCATGTGTGTTTGAAATTTCAGAAACCGTTTATGTAAAAAAAAACCTTCGACAACGTTCATTAATTATCATATAATTTTTTTTTTTTACAGTGTATGCACTTTTGAAAATTGAACGATTTGCAAATTCATAAAAATGCATAAAATTTTATAATCGCCAACATTTTGAATATAAACCCTATTGAAAAAAAATACATTTTAAGAAAAAAAAAAGTCCACAATGACATTGCTCGTACGCACGTCCGCCATAACTACTGTTCAGTGAAAAATGTGTCCAAAAATCTCCAAAAAAAAAAAAAAATCAACCATCCCAAAGTATTCTCAACGAGAAATAATTTTAAAAAATCTCAAAAGAATAATTTATTTACACGTTTCCGGGAGATTCCGAGAAGCTTAAGTACCTTCGACTGATGGCAAAGTGCTGCCTTCAAAGTTCAATGAATATTTTTTTAATTAATAATTCACTTTCCTCTTACATCATTAAAATTTGCAATTTTTTTTTTTTTACAAAAAAAAATAATTACTCGTAACCGGATCTCTTTCACGGTTAACGGGTCAATTAGATCGATATCAAAAAGCGGGGAATTAAAAAAATAACATCGAAACGTATCATCTCGAGAGTTGTTGCGCGGATGTCGTCGCCTATGGTCTCGTAATTAATTGCTCCCGGGTTCTCGCTCCGTCGAGGAGACTCAACACCGGTTGTGAATGCTCGTTATTTCGCGAGCGCAGGCCGCGCTAGCTCGTTAGTTAACTATATCCGAGCCAAGGGAACTCCACTGCAGCCACTGGCAGCCGCAGTCAGGATCAAAACCAGTTAGGTTGATCTTCCCGCTTGTCTATGTACGACGAGGCGTGCACACGGTTCAGCAACTGCGTAACAGCACGGCTGATACGAGTTATCTGCTCGCGCGACGATTCGCGTCAGCGCTCATCTACGCTTGCACCGATATAGAGCAAAAGTGGCGAATATGGGCCATCCCCGGTTATCCAGTAAATCAACGATGCATGCTCGACCTCGTCAAATTTCCGACACTGAGAGAAGGATCTCGGGAAAACTACCAAGTCTTATAGTCAATTTCGGCCAGGCATGTGACGATATGTGACATTTTCGCAGGGGCCGTAACAATTTTTACACAACAGATATGGCCATTTTAGCTTCCCCGTAGAGGAAGCTTTATTTTGGTGAAAACATTTATTTTATTATAAGGAGAACTTTTAGTAAAATGAAAAATTATAATGAGAATGTGTTCGGAATGTACCAAAACATCGAAAAATCACGATTTTTCCGACAGGCGGGTTGGCAACATTTTGCGTAGCTGGCTAAAAATGTTACGGATAAAACTAAGAATTTCGTAGATCAAAATTGAGAATTTCGTAGATCAAAACTGAGAATCTCGTCGATCAAAACTGAGAATCTCGTGGATAAAAACTAAGAATTTCGTCGAAGAAATTGTTTTCACGTATGTGTAGATTTAAAAAAAAATTGATTGACATAATAGGCAGGTATAACTTAGAAATCGAAAATAAACGGTTCGCGATCGCAACGCCACCGATTACTATATTTTCTAGTGAGAAGTATATATTCTAGGAAAAATCACGTGGTATTCGGATAATATCTGCGATATCGGAATCTACATGTGTACCTATATAGAGTGCCAATGTAGAGTGGGGAAGATGGACCATCTCGATCTCGATTAACGAGTGAATCAATGACGAATGGTCGACCGTGTCATATTCCACACACGGAGAGAAGGATCTCGGAAAAACTGCCAAGCCAGATGGTAAATTTTGACCACGCCATATGGTACACCAGCGCCGCCTCCCTAGCGATATGTGAAATTTTTACAGGGAGATAGGAATTTTTACGAACCTGCATGGTAATTTGTTCCAGAAGGCGGGTTGGCAAGATTTTGCGTATCTGGCTAAAAATTTCGTAAGTAATAATGAGAATTTGGATTAAAACTTAAAATTTCGTGGATAAAATCTGAACATTTCGTGGGTTAAAACTGGGAATTTATTGGATAAAATGTGAGAATTATGTGGATTAAAACAGAGAATTTCGTGGATAAAATCTGAGAATTTCGTGAATAAAATCTGATAATTCCGTGCCTAAAATCTGAGAATTCCGTGGATAAAAACCAAAAATGTCGTCGATCAAATTTGTTTTATGTATGTATGTCTAATACATAAGAAATATTTGATCGACATAATATGCCGGTATAACCCAAATCAAACTGTCTGCTATCACGAGGCGACCGCTTACGATGTTTTCTAGTAAAAAGTACTTACATTCTATACAAAATTAAGGGATATTCGGATAATATCTGCACCAGCCAAAATTATCATATTTTCAGAATATCTTAAGATTAATACGAATCTTCGTCAGGGTGTCGTTGCACTTCCCATCTACGTCTGAGTTCTTTCGACTTTCACCCGACGTATGGTAATTTCTATCAGATCCTTCTCTCGGTGGATTTTTGCCGTACCGAAAACCACGTGGCAGATTGAAGGCCTCGCAGAATCTCCCGATTCGACTGAAAGCCGATCAAGATCGACGTCTAAGAGCCGACCTGGCACCACCCGAGATCCAGGTCCGATTCCGCAGCTTCCACGGAGAGTTCGCCGAGCCGCGCCCGAATTCCTTCACGATTCACTTTGGTGAATAGATCGAAGTACCTATAGATGCCCTCTCCGGTTGTTGATACATGCTTGCGCAATTCGCCGATACACGCCGATCTCGACCGGGACAACGGGAAAGGGGGGGATATGTGGAGGAAAAAGAGAAAGAAACACTTCTATCGTTCACCGCGGTGCACTCGCGTGCCGTGAGAAAATCTCGACGCGTCGCCTGAAAAAAAAAAATAATTTCCCATATATATATACATATATAGATGCGGTTAGAAGTAGATGTATATCTGCATAGTAGAGGAAGACTATAGGTGAGCACTCCGCCGATATGCACATTTATGATCGTCGGTAAGTTCCATTACGAGCCGCGCATCGACCGATTACCTGCCCGCGGGGAGTTCACCTTTCGACCCGGTGGCGGATGAAAAATTATCGATCGCCGATTGGTCGATCGGTGCTATTTATAGATTTATCTGTGAAGAGTGCACTGTAAAAAAAAAAAAATCGCATGAAATTTAATGCACCGGACTTGAAGAACTTATCCAAGAAGTGGTGTGTTAAATTTCATTTACCATTGTGCTGAGAAATTGATGTTGTACTAAAGAGTTTGGGAATATTTTATCTTTATTTTTAATAAATTACTTTAATTTTATTATGAAAGTTTTTTTAGTTAAAGAGTGTACATTTTTCATTACAATCGTGCATTCAATTCAAGGTACCGGGTTTTGTATAAAAAGACTGTAAAAATAAATTGTGAACTTAATGTACTGAAACTTGAAATTTTTTTACGTTACTTACATTAATTCAACGTTAATGTACATTTTTTTTTGGTAAAATTATAATATCACATATTAAAGTTACAAATCTATTGCGTGCAATTTACAAACATTTGCATTACAAATGAAAATTTTACTCTAAGATTGCAACGGACATGTGATTGAAATTTCAGAAACAGTTTATGTAAATGAGACAGCTTCGAATACGGTACATTAATTTAGAAAAGAACATTTTTTTACAGTGAACTTTCCGGTACATTCAATTTACAATTTGACATTGCGTCGATAGTTTTATTACATTTTCGGCGGAATTTACCGACGCGGCATCGAATTTAGAGTGTAAATTAAATGTCTGAGATCGTCTGCAAGGAACAAAAAATAATGGAAAAATGGAATCACTTGTTCCGCAGATAGATCTCGTTTCGTGGAAATGAAAAATTAATTGTCGTTGTAAACGGAGGGAGGCAAAAGTACGATAAAAGCAACACATCGATCGCAGTCGACACCGGAGACGCCGACGTTCAATTGCATAAGCGTAACCTTAGCGCAGAGAGCGAGAAGGGCGGCGACACTTTCGCATCTACGGACCGTTCCCGATTGCCATAAAGTCCCTCTCAGACACTTATCATTTTCCCGTTCTTGCACTGTGCGGGCACCGAGCTATCGCTCGGACTTGCTCGCTCTCGAGAACATTCCCCGCTTTAGCGAAATTGTTCGAGCGTATCGAGCCAACGCCTTCGCCTGCCTACGAGCAAGGTTACCGCGTATCTCTGCCCAACCATATCCAGCGAAAGAGTTAGCGAGCGAGCGACATTCATTCTATCGACTAGCCAGTCTTGTGACCGGAATTTTTATTTGTATTTTTTATTTTTTTTATAAAAATTAATCATAGAAACATTTGCCGTCGTTTGCCGTTCTGTGAAACACCGCAACTTGCAGCTCTACACTGTAAAATAAATTGTAAATTGAATGCACTGGAAGTTAAAATTTCCTTACATCACTTGCATTAATCGAACATTAGTACTTTTTCGTGAAATAAAAATACCATATATTGAAATTAGAAATCTTTTGCTAGAAATTTACAAACATTTTTATTGAAAAGAAAATTTTATTGCGTAATTTCAATGCACATGTCTCTGAAATTTCCGAAACAGTTTATGAAAAAAAGCTTCCAACAACGTTCATCAATTTTCAATTAATTTTTGTTTACAGTGCATGCACTTCTGAAAATTGATTTGAAAATTCATACAATGCATAAAATGTGATAATTCTCAAAATTTTGAATATAAATCCTATTAAAAAAAAAAAAAAAATACATTTCAAGGAAAAAAAACTCTACAATGCAATTGCTCGTACGCACGTCCGCCATAACCATTTTTCAATTAAAAACATCTCAAAAACTATCCCAAAAAAAAGAATCTACCATCACAAAGTATTCTCGACGAGGATAAAAAAAATAAAAAAAATCTTAAAGCTTCGATTTCGTGGACGGCTTCGATAACATCAAACATTCCAAACATGAAAAAAAAAAACAAAAAAAACTGCGCCACGCTCAGAACGAAACCGACCGCCAATTCCGCACGCCATCGACAGGCCTCCGAGCCAAATCGGAAGAGCCGCCTCGTCGAAATAACGAAGTTATTTTTCAGCGCTCAATTTATTTTATATATATATATATATTTTTTTTTTCCCCAGCGAAGATCAACGAGAGTGAGTTCGTGGCTCGGCAGCAGAGCAGCAGTATCAGCAGTATCAGCGACGTTGGCCGCTGCGCGATCCATATGCACCTGGCGAACGCCGGACAGGAGACAAATGGTCCGCGGGACCGAACGTGGTCTCGTCGTCGGCGTCAACGTAGTTCCCTATATACGCCGCGAACAGTGAAAGAGTCGACGGGAGAGGGAAAATGGTCGAATAAAAAAAAAAAAAAAAAGAAACGAAGGAAAACGAGCGATAGAGACAGGAGAGCGAGCCTTGCCGAGATGGTCGTTCTTGACCTCGCTCGCAAAACCGTGGCCACCCGGCCATGCACTTCCGTCGCTGCCTCCTAGAGAGTACTCCGTTATTCGCTCTCCCTTTTCTCGCCTCGTTCCTTTCGCCTCGACCGGCTCCCCCATTTCGCGACCCCCTTTGCTCTATCCTCCTTGTCGTCCGCATTCCCACTCCGGAACCGCTCCCCTCGTCCCGCCCTCCTCTTCGCCACCTCGTTGCCGGCGTGTCTCTCAGGGCTAACGGTACCATCTTGAAAAGTGCATTTATCGATCGTAAAGCTCGAACTCGTCGACGGCGTCATTCGCACGCCGAACTGCACGATGTCGCGAAGCCCCGTTCAGGCAAACCGCCCACCAATCCGAGCCGACGAAACGATGAGCCGCTCGACTGTTACACGTTTAACGGAGAAATACCAAAATATCGGGAGCGAGTGTCCCGTGTAGATTTTGCCGATGGAACGAAGGCGGCCGATGGTCGGGCTAGTGTTGGCGTGACGATTGTCTCCAACGCTCGACCAACGTTCGGCTAAGTATTTGTTGGTTTGACGATTCGCGGCCAATGTTCGGTCGCGTTTGACTCGCCGATCGTCGGTTAGTCGACTTGGGGCCAATGTTCAGCCGAGTGTTTGCTCATCATTGGTTGGTTCGACAATTGGCGACCAATGCTTGGTCAAGTATTGACTTGCCAATTGATGGTTTGACAATTGGCGACCGATTTGAGGCCAGTGTTCGGCCGAATACCGATTCGCCAATCGTTGGTCGGTTGATGGATGATTTCACGCACCATCGGTCTGCCGATTTCAGGCCAATGTTCGACCGCACATCGCGTCGCCCATCGGTGATCTACCTATGTGACGCCAACATTGGATCATCTATCATCGGTATTCGCCGCTAGATAGCGCCAACCCAAGTTATTTCTCGCAAGCGAAAGTGTAACCAAGCGGCAATATAAGAGCATGCGACATGGCACCTTTTTTAACATTCTTGAAGTATGCGTATTATTTTTGGATTCCGTACTCGGTAGTCAATAAATGCATTGGCATACCAATATACAATATGCATTGCCAATTCATTGACTGAGTATGATCGCTTTGAGAGTTCTCGCAGGAGAAAATATATGAAATATATGAATAATCTCTTGCAGACAGGCGAAGGATAAAAAAAAGGGATAGTCCAACTTTTACACTATAAAAAAAGTCATGCTTTAAAATCACTCTCGCCGTATAAATGTAACCTATAGAGGGCCGACATTGACAACCAATTATCGGCCAATCCTCTTGATCGACCTTGGGCCCAATGTTGGGTGCCAACATTGTCAAGTACTTACCACCCAAGTCTCACTCGATGATTGGGCCAAGCTCACATGCCTATGATGGCAAAATCGGTACCATGTTTCCAATCATTGGTCACATCCGATCACCCTACATGGGATATGGAGATTAAAATAGAGAAGGATTGCACTCGACTTCGGCCGGAAGTTCGATGCTAATGGGAGGAGTTTGGTCGAATGAAGAATTCCCTAAGCGGAATCCGAGGGGTCGTTAAGGTGGGTTGTTAAATTATTAATGTGTTTTTTCTTTTTTTATTGGAGAACGATAATCGCTGAAATGGTAATTACTGGGTCGGTAATCGTCCGCGATACATTCTTGGCATAGTTGCGGAGGGTGCGCGGTTAACGCTGGAGGAAGTCGAGTCGTTAGTGGTAAAGCAACAAAAAGCACCGGCTCTCCACGCTTCATTAATCGGGGGCTCGTTGGTGTCGGGAGAAACGTGGACGCCGGTTTGTCATTGAGAATCTGGAACGACGTTGTTAACAATTTTTTTATTTAAATTAAAACGAAAAAAAGAAACAAATTTAATGCAACGCCTGCAATGTGGAATTTACTGAGGTGCATTTAACGAATCTCCGCGTAGCCTGCAGTGTGTTTATAATTTATCAATTTTTGTTTTTTTGTTTTTTTTCGTGATATTGATATACCAGACGTGCGAAATGAAAAGTGTTTTCATTGCAAGACAAGATCGTTGCTAATTGGTGAATTTCAAAAATCACAAAGTACAAAGTATCACAAGTATTACAAGTACTTGAACTATTTCTCAAGTACTTTTCATAATTATCTAACTAGGCTTTTGAAAAAAAAAGGTCCAAAGTTATCTGCACATGGCTTCCTCATTGTAAAAAATCGCTAACTGAAATTGTGGTAATTCGCCGTTTTGGGGCTATTTTTAATCGTTTCATTACTTTCATTTTCATTAAAAAAAAAAAAAAACCACGAACAAACAAAATACAAAACTAATATAAAATATAATTTAAAGAAAGAAAGAGTCACTTCTCGTTTTCTACATGGAATTAATTTTTAAAATATATGTACGAAAAAAAATTCTCCATAAAATTATACATTGATAAGTTTAGATAGATAATCGTACATTAATAGACACATGATATCATGTTACTCATCGAATATTCAGAATATGAGCGTGTACTGAAAAACTACTTGTACTTGGTACTTAAAATATACTTGATAAAAAAGTACTTGTTTGGTACTTCAAGTACATAATCGAAGTACCAAAGAAGTACCCGATGCTTCAAGTACTGCGCAGCTCTGATCTACGATAATCGATGACATATCAGTGATACAATTGCGCTGATATTTTTAGTTTTTATTGTCACAGGTTCACCAAATAGGATTTTAGCGAATTTTATGGAGATTCCCTTGCAGTGAAGCATCGACGTTGCGCAATCTAATTAACCAGATATTTCCGGTGATTGTAAGTTGCACGGTGCTATTCACGATTTTCTAACGCGTCGCTAGCACTGTCGAGAGCCACAGTGAAAGTGCTCCTCTGAAGCATGACGCTCGTAATGACGCCGACAACTCGTCTAAATTATTTCGACGCATTTTTCCATACCGCGGCATAAATTATCCACACGTCCATAACTCCAGTAACTGGATCAGTTAAATCATTAATCGCTGATAAAAAAAAATATATATATATATATATTATTTCCATTTTGAAAATGAGAAAAAACTCGCCAGACTTTGGTACTAAATCGCTGAGGAACAAAACTCCTTATTCGAACAAGTGCGCACTGATATTCCGGTGGTTTCTTTTTTTCTTATTTTTTTCGTCCCTTTTTAAATCCCTTCTCCCTCCGCCTCTCTTGCCGCGGCGGCACTCAAGGAGGACTCCTTCCTCACAGCAAAAATCCGGATGTGACCGGGTGGATGCAGGGTGCGGCCACTTGATATAGCGGAAGTCTCTCGGCTTGGCCGAAGCGAGAACCCGGACGTGAACGAGCATCGCCACACTTGACTTCGTTCATACGTATATAGGGGAAACGGCGGCAAGATGCGCCCTCGAGGCGAGATGGACCATGAAAAATTAGTCAGACCCGGGGGGTCATGGGTCACCCCAAAATTATTTTAAAACATATAAAATCCTGGAAGGAAAAAATAAAAACCTTTCGTGCACAATGACAGAAGCAGAGAATTCGCAAAATAGAGAAGTGGGGCAAAATGCGGTACCAAAAAAAAAAAAAATGTACGTGTAGCCCGTCTCGCTCCAGACAATTTTCTTTTTCGGACCCATTATAAAACCTACGAAAATATCATTGTCGGGTGACAAATAATAGATTATACTCTCGGCAGGGTTGTAGCCGCGTTATTTGTTTAGGGGGCCCATCTCGCCCCGGTCTCCCCTACCTGAATCTTTCGTATCTATGTACATCGCACGAGTATTTTCAGAATTCCTTTTTCATTTTTTTTTTTTTGGTTCTTTTTTTCAAAGGTTTTTGTTAACTATACGGCCTTCATGCGTGACGGTCGTTCGAATGTCGATAACGAGATACCGTCTCGGTATCTGAGCACGAGATAGTCCCACGGCGTTTATTATCGCTCCACCCTATGATTAATGGCTTCGTCGTGCGGCTCCCGTTAAAATGCTCCCGATTATGCTCTTGTCAACCTGTACCGCTTCTTATCGCGCCAGCGATCGTCGAACGGCGTCGTATGTCCGAGGTATGAAAATTAGCGCTGTGACAGACAGGTCTTTAAGGATAATAATAAAGAATCGGGTATCCGCGCTGAGCTTGTCGACGATTTATTATTTACAAAGTGATATTCGAGGCACTGCGCGCCGGTCATGTGAGCCGAACTGTATAATTGGCCCTTAGCAAAAAAAATAAAAAATAAAAATAAAATAAATTAAAAAAATCCTTGTTCAACGCGTGTACACTTTGGTGTTTCAGAAAAGGACGTTTTTTTTTTCATTTTCCTCGCACTCTCTTAAGTTATCATGTTATGTTCAAGCAGTGAGAAAGGGAACAACTTGTAACCGACCGTAAGTTCAGCTTCAGCTTTGTTCCTCTCTTGTAAAATAATAATAAAAATTACTCATTGAATGAATACAATTTATGTGCCATTCCATTGAAATCGGAATTTCATCATTCGCGTATCTAATTCATTAAAATTATTCGGATTTTTTAAATAATTCAAATTTTTGAATATTCAATTCAATTCAATTCAAACACTGTTCGCACACCCCTAATATTTATGTCTCCGTTTATGTACTTCCTTAATCATAGGGCAAATGCCTAACATTAAATTTAAATCTATACTATACCATTTTTTCATTTTGTATACATTATTTTGTACATCTCGAATCCCTTTTGTCAGGAGATTCCTGTTGAATTAATCGAAAGCGAATGCGCATGCGAAAGCATAAAAAAAAAAAATCATGTATAGTATATACAGTTTTTTTGCAGTGCACGATTTCACAATTCCACCAAGATTGATAATTGAAATTTCGAGAGGTAAAAAATACAATCTCCGAAGAAATTCCATATTTGCATCATAATGGCATTTTATCTATACATTAAATTTCATATCGAATTAAAAGAATTTTTATTTATTTTTTTTTATGCCCTTTGTAGAAACCGACGCAAGTACCTCGAAAGTGGGTGAAACGATACTGATTTGCGAGAACAGGATGAGGGGGTGGGCTGAAGTCAGCGATATGAAAGGACTCTCACATTGATAGAGGCGGTCTGATAATGGTTCGCGGGGCTCCGGCAATGGGGTCGCGAAACCTGCCGTCCGCTCCGTTCCGCCTTACTCTATCTTATCATTCGGGAACGCATAGGAGAAAATGTTGTCGCCGTCTCGGTCCCGCTCAAATAATTTCGCCCCGCTGTTGCCGCACGCTGTCTCGCAGCAAGGTGTACAATTTCTAAATCGAGGTCGCGCCAATTTCCGATAAAAATATTTCTATCGGCAAAGGCCCGACGCCCGATCGAGACTCGTGAACGGGCTTTAACGGTAACTACGCACACACCGGGGCGCACCTTTTTGATACGTATTATACGTTTTATGCAGGCATAAGCTGTTACGAGAAAACTGCGAACTAAGTACGTGCTTCGTGAAACTTTAGCGATTTTTGAACGCCATTTTGTTTTTCCAAGGCGTCACGAAAAAGTAAATAAAAACTTTGCGACGATTCATATCGTAAAATTTAATGTATCATGATATAATATGGACTATTTTAGACGCGATTCGCTCACGCTGAAACGTTCGCCCTTCCTTAGTTCACACGTTTCTGTCACTCGCTGCACTCGAAATACATTCCAGAGAAAAATAAGAATATTCTCTGAAACGTAACTTCCGGTTTGAAATTCTCGTTTTTAAATCAGAAGCAATGTTAATAAATATTTTTGGATACAATTTTTGCAAGTGGATTCGACAATTATGATTTACTTCGTGGACTCGCATATCGTATCCGAGCGTATTGCAAACACTGTAATAAAATCCACACAAAAAGAAAAAAAAAAAGGTTTGTACATTTAATAAAGAACATTTAATTTCCACGAATGTCCGAAATTTATTTTCTCTTAATATAAAAATTATTTTTCTTGTCAAGAAATCGTATATTTAACTGACAGCATTGTAAACTTAGCGAGAAAATAAAATTATTAACGTTTGTGAACAAAATAGGCAAAAATAAAGATCGGAGTGGAATTTTTTATTCCACTCCTATCCTTAATTTTTCCTCAGTAATTGCAGTCTTATTATTGAAGCATACCTGATAGGAATTTCAGCAATGAGATCGCGAGAAGACAATTACGGTCGTCAAATAATTGCAATTTCCGTTGACCGTAATTTATTTAACTTTCGAATGGAGTGAACATTTGTGAGCTTTTCACGTTCAGCTCTCGGCGTTCGCGGCGCCAGAGAAAGAAAATGAAGAAGAAAAAAAATGAATAAAAAAAAAATGGAAAAAGAAAAAGCCAACCTCGGTCGCATTTTCCTCGGCTGCTCGGCGAGTAGGTATAATCTTCGTCCGTTCGACGCCGTGTAAAAAAAAGAAAAATGCACCGCCGCGAAGCGATTTCACGATCGTTAAAATCATAAGATCGTTTCTCGATTGAGCAACCCGTCTTACCCGCGGAATACAGATGCGTGCGTACCTTTGATCAGTCACGCTCGTATCGAGTGTACACGATGCGTAAAGCGAAGGCACTCAAGGAAGGATTAGAACCTCGTCACGACGTTCCTGCCGAAAGATATTTGATCGGGGAAACTTTATATGCACCCGAGCAGAATTACGCGAAAAATCAAAAAAAAAAAAAAGCGCCATCAGTGTTAAGCTCGTTATGTGCAGTGTGCAAGTTGTACTCGGAGCTTCGGAGACGAAAAATTATGTCAAGCTCCGAAAGTTCTTTAAGGTAGTTCTGTTGCTTCGTGCTCATTTCGGATAAGTGCGCGAAAAATCTGACAAAAATTCAAATACCTCTCGATGATACAAAACTCTGAAAAAATGCATGCATATTAAAGGTACTGAAAATATTGATTTTGCATAATAACAAGTTCAAGATGTTATAAACAAATTAATAAAAAAAAAAAAAAATTGTTTAATAAACTAGCCGGCAACCTAATTTTTTTATTACGAAAATGATTCGTTCAGTTTTTTTGAATACATATGAATTTTTTTTAGATTTTTAAATCTGCTTTGGAGTTTGTGTTTTTCCACAAAGTTTTTTCGTCTAAAAAAACAAAATTGGCGAGTAAAAAAAAAAGAGCCTACAAAATCGGATCTTTCGGGATTTTTTGTGAAGAAATCTGTGAAGTGGATAGAATGAAAATCTTTTTGTACTTTAAAGAGCGTGTTGACGAGAATCGTTCGGTTTCTTTTGAAAAAATGTTTGAAACGCATTTCTTTTGAACGCCCAGTCGATTCCCGAAAAAAGGAAGAAAAAAAAAACGGAATTCTTGGGCATTTTTTGTGAGGCATAATGTAAAGTGTCTCAAACAAATATTTTTGTACCTTAAAGAAGATGCTTTTGAGAATCCTATCGTTTTTTTAAATTTGTAAAAAAGGTCTAATCGATGTCGCAAAAAAAAAAACCAAAAAATGTAATTTTCAGGAATTTTTTAATTTTGAGGTCTGTGAAGTGTTTATTGGAGCGAATATTTTTGTACCACTAAGGCGATGCTTTCGAGAATCCCACCGATATTTTCAATAAATAAAAAACGCCTAATCCACGTCCAAAAAAAGCAAAAAAGAACGGAATTTTCAGGACGTTTTTCTGTGGTAATCTGTGAAGTGTCTAAAATAAATGTACCTTAAAGAGCATGTTTTCGAAAATCCTTCTGTTTTTTTTTTATGTAATAAAAAAAAATAATATATTAAACAGGCCTAACCCTTTAAAATCGCCATTGGGTGCGGATAGCGCGTAAAGCAGCGGCTCTGTCTGCGGGGCAGTCGCGTTCCCGTTCGGTAACCTAATTGGAAAATTGCGTATGGCTCGGCAATTTAACATCGCGAAACAGAAACAGAGCGCAACGCTTACGAAACTAATTCAACTCTCTTACGAGCGATTGGACACAGTGTGGTCTGGTATTTCCACCGTTAAGGACCTTAAGGACACCGGCAGCTGCTGCACCGCTACGCGGAGCGGGAAAACAGGCTCGCGTCGTATCTAATCGACTACGAGTCCCAGTCGAGGCCGCGCACCGCCTCTCGCGGAATCGGCGGCCGCGAGACAGCCCGCGGTTGGAATTCTCGATGCCCGATTTATGGACAAATTTATTTCCTGCATCGCCGCACAGCACCGCCGAATGATCGTGCTTTTTCTTCGATATACTTGCTTCGGGCAATTAAAACTGGACGGTTAAATTTTTTTTCATCGTCCGCAACGATATTTCAATTATCAAAATGATAAATTTATTAAAAGTTATCAATTTTAATTCATCAAAAAATTCACAGATATTACGAGAAATTTTTTATTCCTCTAATCACTGGATTTTTTGGATTACAAAAATTAAATGCGATTAAAAAGACTGAAATCAAATGAAATTGAAAATCCTCTGTTAAATTAGCCAAAAAATTAAAGGCAATTAAACATTGAAATGAAATGAAATTTAAAATGTTGTGTTAAATTAACTAAAAAATTAACAGACAATACGATGAAATTGAATTTTCGTTACTTTTTATTTACGGATCTTTGGATTTAAAAAAAAAAAATAAAATGCTGCTATTTTTTTTTTTTTTCGTTCGGGTGAAATTGACAGTGCAATTTTATTTGTCATAAGATCGAGAAAATAACAAATGCAGGAAATTATCTCTTGCGAAACAATTTTTTTTTTTGTTTCTTACGATACATAACTAATTGTTTTTTATTGACACGGAACTTCCTGCACAGGTCGTAAAGTTACAATCAGAAGCCTTATGCAAGTCGCGTTATAAATAAATTCTCCCGTGTTCGGACAACGAAGGAACGCCCGCAGTCGACGCGCTCCTTAGAAAGCGAAATATGAAATTCTCACGTCACGACTGAACAATAGCGAGGCGAGAGTGTTGCCGACTCGCAAGAATTATTGCTGATTACAGAAGTCGAGAGCCGACAGCGCACTTCGCACCGGTGCGATATACATATTATTTTATTCACCTCCAGTCGGTCCGAATCTCCTTCATCGCTCGATTATTTTTGCAATTTTCATAATCATAACACACACACACACACACACCGATATGAATCTCTTATGGATTATTACTGCACTTTACGACGCAACGCTTCAAATTATTATGCGAATTGCGAAGAGAAAAAAAAAAATTGCATAAAAAGTTGCACGATTTTTTCCCACGGACATTTTTTTTCAACACTGTAATCGAGTAAATTTTTCATTTTTTTACGCCTCGAATACAGTGGCAAAAAATTGTGGGTTTGCAATATCGCATGATTGGGTACGAAAGTTGCGAATTCCCTGAGTTACAATAAACTCTCGGATTGCGCGTACTTGTGAGATAAATTTTCACTTCGGCTGCACTTTTTAAGTGATTGCCTCAATAACATTAAAATTGCTAAAATAAAGAACCAATTACAGTCGAATAAATTCAATTAACGTCTCCACTCGTAACTGATCGAAAAATAAGAAAAAAAACCAGTACATTTTTCATTTTTTTAGGCCTCGACTACAGCGACGAAAAATGGTGGGTTTGCAACATCGCATGATTGGGTACGAAAGTTACGAATTCCCTGAGTTACAATAAACTCTCGAATTGCGCGTACTTGTGAGATAAATTTTCACTTCGGCTGCACTTTTTAACAGATTGCCTCAATAACATTAAAATTGCTAAAATAGAGAACTCATTACCGTCGAGTAAATTCAATTAACGACCGAACTCGTAATTGACCGAAGGACAAGAAAAAAAACCAGTACATTTTTCATTTTTTTAGGCCTCGACTACAGCGGCAAAAAATGGTGGGTTCGCAATATCGCATGATTGGGTACGAAAGTTACGAATTCCCTGAGTTACAATAAACTCTCGGATTGCGCGTACTTGTGAGATAAATTTTCACTTCGGTTGCACTTTTTAACAGATTGCCTCAATAACATTAAAATTGCTAAAATAGAGAACTCATTACCGTCGAGTAAATTCAATTAACGACCCAACTCGTAATTGACCGAAGGACAAGAAAAAAAAAGAACGAACACCCTTGCTTAATCGCAGACTCGGTATATTTATGCGCGGCGCAGTCAGGATTAACAATTATAAGAGAACTGGGTCATAAGCCGTTGTAAATTTAGTTCCGTCGGTCTACCGACTGTTCTCAAACGTCTTTATTAAAACTCTCGTGATTACTTAATTATCACAACGATCATTAATTAATCGAGTTGCGCGAGCGGCAAAGACGCGCGCGCTCACATACCAACTATGTTGCGAGTATCGGGCGTACGTGCTTGTGAGCAGAAGGCGCGCATTCACCTCTATAGGAATCCTCGCTTGCCACGATGAAGCTGGCCGACTGAATTCTCCTCAAGGAGCCGCCCGAAGCCGATCCGGTCAACCGTTCGGCTTTACCTTGCAGTCAAAAATTATTCTCAGGAACAAAAAGAAAATCGACCGAAACCGCTGCGCACCCGCAGAAATTATTCGTTTCTACGATTTTTTTTTGTCGGCAATCATTTTTGGATAAACTTTGAATTCAAAAAAATTCCAATAAATTAATATAAATGGTAAATTATATAATAATATAACTGTCTATTGAAATGAGATACATTTTTTTTAGCTATCGGCGCTTTAGATTAATTTGGCTAGCCGACAAATATAGCGAATTTAAGCGAAAATAAATTTTTAAAAATCATGCCCGCAACAAATTTCCACTAAGATTATTGCATTCTGATCCAAATACCTGCTGCGTACCCGGAGAAATTATTTTATTTCTACGATTTTTTCAGCGTCCAATAATTTTCAGATGAACTTTAAATTTTTAAATTTCCAATAAATTAATAAAAATGTTAATTCATTGTAATTAACTACAATTTATGTGTGTAACAGCGTTCTAGATTAACGTAGTAAGCCGATCTTCCGATAAATAATAACAAAATTTAAGCGAACATAAAAAAAAAAAAATGCATGCAACGCAACAAATTTCACCGAAGATTATTCCGCTCTGATCCAAATACGTGCCAGCTGCCAAGAGCGTATCGATTACTACACAAAATACCTAAAAAAAAAACGAACAAAAAACGTTGCATTTAATCGTGACTGCTCGTTGCACAGGCGTATCGAAGAAAAAAATTCATTGACTGTCCAGCGGCAATTTAAATTCAATAAATCGTCGCTTTCCCGATTCTGCAAGCCTCGTTGATTTCGGCGGGCAAGAAACTCGCGAATTCAGTTTGCTTTGGTTCTGTGAATTTCATAGGTGCAAAAAAAAAAGAATAAAAAAAAAAAGTAGTTCGCGGTTTTAAAGTCCCAGCCCCGTAGTTGTCGCCAGCTTCGACGGCGATTTAGCCTCGAGTGGGTATCGACGTGGTGCGGCTGACCGCAAGTAAGCCACGCTTGATCTACTTTGTATTATAGGCGCTGCAGTCTTATAGCGACAGCAAGATGCAATAGAGGTGTAAGATTTTGCGGAAGTTCTGACGTCTCCGTACGCGCGCTTTTTCGAGGTTGCGAGGAGATCGGTAACTGCGCGCGTAATCCAAGAACCCTTCACCGATGGGAATAATGAAAATTAATTTTAAAAGGATGGTTACTTGTATAAAGTACAGTAGAAGCTCGCTTATCCGCTTTTTCGAGATTGCAAGGAGATCGGTAACTGCGCGCGTAATACCAGAACAGTTCACCGAAGGGAATAATTAAAATTAATTGTAAACAACTGCAACGGGTAAACAGATGGTTACATGCATAAAGTACAGTAGAAGCTCGCTTATCCGACCTTTATCCGCTTTTTCGAGGTTGCAAGGAGATCGGTAACTGTGCGCGTAATCCAAGAACAGTTCACCGAAAGGAATAATTAAGATTAATTTTTAAAAATGTGGTTACTTGTGTAAAGTACAGTAGAGGTTCGCTTATCCGACTTTATCCGCTTTTTCGAGGTTGCAAGGTGATCGGTAACTGCGCGCGTAATCCAAGAACAGTTCAACGAAAGGAGCAATTAAGATTAATTTTTGAAAATGTGGTTACTTGTGTAAAGTGAAGTAGAGGTTCGCTTATCCGACCTTTATCCGCTTTTTCGAGGTTGCAAGGTGATCGGTAATTGCGCGCCTAATCCAAGAACAGTTCACCGAAAGGAATAATTAAGATTAATTTTTTTAAATGTGGTTACTTGTGTAAAGTACAGTAGAAGCTCGCTTATCCGACCTTTATCCGCTTTTTCGAGGTCACAAGGAGATCGGTAACTGCGCGCGTACTCAAAAAACAGTTTACCGAAGAGAATACTACAAATTTATTTATTTTTTTACGATTTTATGTATAAAGTACAGCAGAACCTCGCTTATCCGACCTTCGATCAACCGGGCCTCCGCTTTATCCGAGGCACCCAATTCATTCGACTCCTCCTTGTTAACCGAGCTCTAGGTTCGGATAATACAAAAAAAAAATCGGAATAAACGGATAAACCAGCATTGCACACACCCGGAATTCTCCGTAATCGATACTTCGTCCCATACGCACTCAACTTGTACAAGTTTGCCGCGTCTTTCATTGCAGGCTCCAAGTACAACAGTTCCGATTCTAGAGTCAATGGTTTATGTTTATATGAAGTTAATATCAATTAAATAAATTATAATCACATAAAAAAAGTAACTAAATTAACTAATAAAGTTAATTTTTTTGCGAAGCCATGTGTTACTTAAAAAAAAAATAATAATAATAGAACAAGTTTGAATCGAGTATCTTATCGGTCTTATCCGAGATTTCACTTGTGCGACGCACGCTCTTCCCACATTACCTCCGATAAACGGGGTTCCACTGTATTGCATAAAGCAAGACGGCAGCGTTGCGATCAAGTTATCCAGCGGAGCGCGTAATAACAACGGCCGAAGAGGGTTTCATTATCGTCGTCGTTTATGCGCCGCTGCTCGCCAGCCCCCGCTTAGCTGCGTCGAATGCCGGCTCTGCGTGGACCTTCTTTTAATTATAAATAACAAAATACGAATAATCGACGAGAGCTCCGGGAAATACATTTTCCACGCGGCTCCTCGTAACCGCATTCGCAATCCGCGCTGTCGGCTGCAGAAAACCTCGTCGCAATAAAATAATTAAGGCGGCTGTCTGAGTCGATTCGGCATGAAATGCTTGCGACAACGTTTTTCTACAATTTTCCCAAGCGGAAAAATATTTTTCCATCAAAACCACGACGATAAACGGGATAAAATAGAGTCCTTTCTTTAAAGCTTTCTTATTATTACATCGGATGCATTTTTTATTAATTTTTTTTTTCCTGCAACATTATTAATTGTTATTTTACGGTCCTTAATGTCTGCAACTTAACACTTGTCAACTTCACCTCCGTTCCGATTTTACGGCGTCAAAAATTTCCTCGACGTCGCTCTTTTTTTTTTTTTTCGCCTTACTTAGTCCGCATTCGTGTGCGATCGATCTCGATCGATCGACAATTCCAATGGCGGGTGTGCACAATTTTTCGGAATAAAAGCCGCGATCTCGATGAAAAACGATCGCGTATCTGTGACAAATTTTCCGACAGTGTTTTATATCGGTGAGCCGCGCGGCGTTACGTCGACCGGTGGAAACTCCACCGCCTCCGCACGCAGTGCACGGTGCGTTACGGCAGATCGCCGACGGGGAGTTACGACACTGACGAACTCGTTCCTGTTTCTGCAACGTTGCGGCAACCCGAGCACGTTATAACCCTCCTCCTTGCTTGCACCAGCTCGCGAACCTCCGGGGCATGCTATATGCAATGCCATGCACATGCCATGTGTACATGCTACATGCAATTCCGCTACCAATACTCCGACTGGTAACGCGGATAAACTGCTGCGAAACAGAAGGGCCCGACTCGCGCACATTTTACGCGGTCGTTGCGCCCTTAAGTTTCCGAGCGATCGATGCGATGCACACGCGCATAAGACACATGCAACCGCGTCGGCAAGGCATTCCCGACCCGTGCGCTGAGAACGGAAACGAGATCGAGACCAACGAATTAATTTACTGTATCGCACAGTGTTTTGACTCTGGAGGAAACGGCAATAATCGTTGGATAATTGTTCGTGAAATTTTACCGTTCACTCGAATTTATATACATTTCATGCAACCCTTTTCGTTGAGTTCTATTGGAAATTATTCTTTAACTAGCCGACATATTGAATGCATTTTTTTTTTAATTGTGAAACATACTCTGAACATTCTAGGATATGTCTAGTTACGATTTAAAAAAAATTAAAGGGAATTTTTTAAAATGTCAAAAATGTAACGGAAAAGGTCAAAAATGTTGAAAACATGTCAAAAATGTTTAAAAAAAAATGTAATTGCGTGCCGAATATTGGGTCACTTTGAGCCCCGGTGGAGAGGGTTAATGGCATGTTTAATGTTTGTAAGAACAATTTTTTTGGCTAATGTTCCGTACGGTAGATCTGCGATTTCAAAAATGTGTAATTTATGCTAGCAATTGGAAACTCAAATTTTTATTACAGCAGACGGAAAAAAAATAAGACGTTGGTGTAGCATCAAATAATGCGAAAACTGTAATTACGCCCTAATCGTTTCCGAATGATCGATGTGATGTATAGCACACATGATCCACGTCGACAACGCAAAAATATGTAAAATGTCGTAAAAGTATCTAAAAAGTTTAAAAAATGTTATAAAAATGTCCAGAAAGTTACAAAAATGTCTAAAACGTTGAAAAATCGTCTAAACGCGTGTCTAACGGTCGGTCACTTTGTCCCGCGGTGGAACGGGTTAATCGGATATATAAATATCCAGAAGAGCATTTTTTTTGCTTATTTTCCGAAATTTCATATCCGCGATTTCAAAACCGCCTAATTTGTAAACTCAGACCTGATTGAAAAAAAAAAAAAGGAAAATAAAAACGGACAGCCGGTGGAGCGTCGAAGCCTGCGAAAAGCCAGGAAATTAATCTGCCTACGGGGACGATGACGCACCGAAACAATAATCGCGAACGAGGCTTTCAGCGAGTCGGGCGCGTATCCGACTATCCGTGCGAATGAAACGTCGCGCTCCTCGAATCACGGAGATACGGAAAAACGTTCCGTGCAGCGAGCATGCGGCTGATTACAAAAGTTTTGAATTCGCGTAGAGATAACAATCCTCGCGGATGTTTGAAGTTTTGGACAGTGGGAGTTGTTGGCGCGCGCGCGCGCGCCGGATGCGAGACGCGCCGAACACAAACGACGCGCCGAAGATTATCAGCCTCGGGCGTATTTCGGCTGATCCGGCTGTCACGAAGGAACGGCACCGATAACGTCGGGACTTTCATCCGATATCCGCTCGACGCGTGTACGCTCGCGCGCGACGCAAAAGCTTCGGCGGGTGCTGACAATCGAGGCAAACAAAAAAAAAAAAAAGGAATGAAAAAAAGAGGCTCGTCAACAACTGTCACGAAGTCCTCGATGATCAAATTCTAATGGTTTCCGGTCGATGCAGATGGTTATGCATCTTTTTTTTTTTTATGCGCACGAGAACGCACACAGCGCGCGAGTTACCGAGCGATGGAGGCGAAAAGCTCCGCGTCTCTTGTTCATTCGTCATGTGTCGCAGTGCAGCCGGATGCGGAGCTAGAAAAAGAAAAATGTCGAATCGATCACGCAGCGACGGCAACGATGGCTGTGAGAGACGAAAGCTGGTATTTTGTTGATAAATTGTTTGCAAATAAACTCTGGTGCTTGTCGAATTCAACGATTGCTGAGAGATACGAGAGTTTAAGGTGATTAAAAGTTCGGCGAGAGCGAGAGAAAATGGGACAGCGGGGCGAAACGGGACTGAAAATCGGGATGCATCGATGGGAGAAAGATGGGACGATCTGAAATCATTGGGAATATATAGAAAATTATTGGAAAATTGCGTTTTGAAAAATGCAATCTTCCAGTAAATTTTAGGACCTCTCATTTTGGTCCATCGATGCGTTCCGATTTTCTGTCCCATGTTGCCCCACTCTCGCCTGTGTGATAAAAAAAAAAAATAGTACTTTATTATACTCGGTGGGAAAATAGCAGTTTTACGCACGCTTCGCACTAGTATCGTAAAATACTATTGTGACACTAGTGCGAAAAAGCGGTCTTTTCGCACTAGTGTAAAAAAAAAATACTTTAACAAACCTTTTATTAAAAAAAAAAAAAAAAAAAACTATACATCGACGATCGTCGCACATAGGTGGGCGAGGTGGCAGCGCAGGCGCTCGAGAAAAGAAGCTTTGGCGATCGGTATGAAGGAGTCTCGATCGCGAGACTCGATCCTTGACCCGGGAGATTGGCCATCGTTCCTGCAGCATGAACGCCCGCTTGTCGCTTTGCTTCCCCAGTTCTCCATGATCGAAAGACGTTCGACGCTTACTTTGCTCACCACGACGACGGGGATCGGACTGATCGCACACTGAAACACAGCAACCCGACGGCGAGCTCGCGTCGGATCACGAACCGCGGAACTATCGCGTTCAACGAGGCGAACAGGAAAACCAATACTAAAGAGTGCCGATGCTTCCATGGAGTGCTCTTTAGTGATGCACTCTCCAAGGATCTTCGTTTACCTGCTCGGGATTTTCTCCTCGCTGCATTTGCACGGACTCTTCGGTCATCGATGGCTCGCGAGGGCAGAACAAAAAGATAAGCATATTCGCTTGTTCGTGATTTTTCGGACGTGATACGGAACTATTATTATTGTTATTATCGGTTTATCAGCCATACCGAAGTCCGTTATGCATGTGTACGTATTATGCAAGGCGTATCCATCGATACGGATATTGTAATCGATAGTTTCGCATTGTTGGCCGCACGAACGCAAATTTCTGCATAGCATTGTATTGTACTTTCATCTGGGATAGAATGTGTCTTAGATTTTTATCGTCAGCCTACATGAATGAGGCGAGATTTATGGTTTTTAGATTAAATAGTTCGATTTATATTTGCAATTAAATTTTGAATGTGAGGAACTAAGGTGTCGGATATATTCTAATTAAAATTAAAATCTAATTAATTCTAAAATTTCTAATTAATCCTTCAATGCTCAACCTGTCATATTTGGCACTTTGGTGTCACTATTTTTGAAAATATCTTATTTAACTTTGATCCAAAAATTCCGAAACCAAATTAACGAGCAGCAAGGCTTATCAATGAAAGTTTATTAAAAAAAAAAATAATTTCACCATGAAAATGGTTACATTGCTTTTAAGTGGCATTTTTTTCGATAATTTGATTTCAGAAAAATGTCGATCGGTATGGAAAAATGTATACATTACCTACTAGTGAACTTTGCACCGGCTAATATTTACGAAATCTTTTTCATTAAATTTCGATTTATCTTTTCATTGTACCTTACATTTTTGAATAACAGTACATTTCATCAAATTTCGCCTCCATAAATTAGACGGGTTTTATGGTTTTCAGATAAAACAGTTCGATGCAAATTTGTAATTAAATTTCAAACGCGAGAAACGAAAGTGTCGGATATATTTTTCCTAAGGAAATAAAGTAGGAAACAGAAATTCGAATTAACCCTTCAACCCTCAACATGTCATTTGGGACACTTTGGTGAAAAAAAGCTATTTTTGAAAATACCTTATTCAACTTTGACCCAAAAATTCAAAAAAAAAAATGTTACCAACAGTAAAGCATGTCAAAGAAAATTTACATAAAAAAATATCAAATTCTAATAACCACGTGTAAAAAGATTGAAAGCATTCATTTTTTTAAGTGGTATTTTTTTTAATCATTTTAATTCAGGAGAAAAATTTCCATAGTACTAGTGAACTTTGTATAGGCCAATATTGAGGAAATTATTATCTTTTATTTTCGTTGTGCATTATATTTTTGAATGATAGTCCATTTTATCGTGACTGCGAGTTAAAACACAGAGTGGATATATGCGCGAAGTATGGGGATTCTCGTCGAACGACGCCCGATTACGAGCGATCGATCGATTGGAGAAGTAATAGGACCGGTGGTTTGGCGCGGGCGCGCTTGATGCAGAACGTTCGAACTGCCGTGCCATAGCGCTCGTTTCGCATAGACGAGTGGCGGTCGCGCTCGCTTCTGAATTCGACGGCACCGCCGAATGACTAGACTTGCCGTAATCGCGCTTAATTTTACTGAAACCCCTGTAGATTGAACGTCCGCACGAGCGCGTTAATTGAGAATCGAGACTCGACGGTGGGAACGTTGAACCGCACTCGCGGCGATCGGAGCTCCGATCAACGCCCGACAGATTTCGTATCGCTGCACGGCTCGTCAGCTGGAATTATAAGGGCATCATGTCTTTTATTCCATCGTTTGTTAACCGCTTATACGGTTTTTAGTAGGAAAAAAAAAATGTTATGAACACATTTTTTGCATCAAAGGTAGATTTCGAAGATTTCTTCGGAAAAGGCCTTTTATTCATTTTTTTAATAAAAAGCAATTGATTTAATTTATTTGTCAGCAGAAAATTGTGTAAGATCGGTAAAAATTGTATAATATCGGTATTTCGACCATACAAGAAAATCTGCACTTTTCAATACAATAAATTATCGGAGGAGATAGATTTTTTTAAATATTACTGTTCTCGTTATGGTTACCATTAAAAAAAAGCTTCCTCTATGAGGAATCAAAGTGAAACTACTCTGGATTTTTTTTTTTTTTTTAAGATTCGGGCCTGACATTTAGACTCCCGTTACCGATCAAGAGGATAATCACACAAGTCAGGTTACCGACTTAATACAACTGTTACATTACACATAAGAAACTACTATTATATTGTTAGAAGTTTAATTCTCAGAGCTTTTTCGCTTAATGATTTTTTGCGTTTCGACGAAAGAAACTACTGTAACAGTTTATTACGAACAAGTAAGTGAACTTTTTTTTTGTTAATATTATTATTATTATTATTAATTATTTTAATTTGGGCTGAAGGATCGAGGTCGATGGCAAAGATTACATCGAAGATGTAAAATTAGCGTTACGTATCAAAATTAGTGTTAAAAAAAAAAAACTAAGTCAACATGAACTTTGGCAATAAATTTCTTTCACCACTGCTATTTTTATTTTTATCGATTAATATTATTATTATAAACATTTATGAATATTATAAATAGCATACAATTATTTTTACTAATATGAAAAAAGCAAGTAAAACTCGTTCTTGGCCAAAAATCGTCGCACCCCCTTAAAGTAGCACCGGAGCTGAGAAAATCATATTCAACCTTTCTCACATTACTCACGAGACCTTTGAAACGGCAGACAGTGGGTTTAATCAGACCAAGCAATTGTGCTCGAGCAATGTTCCGAGGTCAAAGAAATTACAAGCCGTTGTTAAAAATTCTTGCTCACCGTCTCAACACTAATTGCAAGAGTCACGATACACTGTAGCAGAGTAATCATAAAAAAAAAAAAAAAAAAAAACTACATTTTATTTCTCAGCTCCGTCGGGAGAGACGGTATTAGGTTCGACTCTCGCTTTCGATACTCCGACGAATAGTATCTCGAACGATGATTGACGTGGAAAATCTTGGACTCTCCCCGTGCACGTAATGATACGGCAATAAACCGAGCGCCGAACGGGTTACGCCGTTACGGTAGAAGCATACACAGCGGCACAGTATAGTGTCGGTACAACATTTTTTTTTTTTTTTTTTTTTTTTTTTTTTCTAAGCGTACGAGAGCAAGTAGAAGCATCAACGAGGTATACACAAGCGCGAAACCGTGCAACGGTGCAGCGCGTGCAGCAAAACTTCGCCCGGCTTTAGGCGTGGTTCTTGCGTAATGCGAAACGAACGAGTTACTCGTTTTCTATACATACACGCGTCTCGCCGGAGACTCGCATTTGGTATACGAGGCAACGAGAGCGAACGTAAAAGGTCGCGGCTATATGCTCGCTGATTTTTTTTTTTTTTTTTTTTTTTTTCATTATATTTCTTGACTATAGAAGCGGGGCGAGAGCGAATTGAGCGATTTTACAATGCAGACTCGATACAGGGGGTTTGGTTAAAATTTTTATGAAAATTTCCACGAAAACATGAAAAAGAATAAACAATGGACCGAAAACCTGTCTGCGTTGGTGAGGCGATCAAAAATTTAATTCCGCGCCTTTTTGGGAAATTAAATATTCAATATAGTGGCAAGTCGAGCGTCACACTAGTTACGTTGATTCTGTAAGGGGAGAGGGGGGAAAATGGCACTGCGGGGCAAAACGGAGCCTCCATTCCAAAGGTCCTTTCTAGGTCCCGGTGAAAATGAGTAAAAATCGTCGGGGATTTTGCTCCGATGTTTCATTTTGCCCCGTTTTTGGTTGGGCCCCTTTACGCAAATTCAAAAAACGGATTTGGCTAAAATTTTGTTAAAAATTCCACGAAACAGCCCACAAAAAGAATGAACAAAATACTGGCAATCTGTTTGGGTTGATGCAACGATGCAAAAATCGAATAAAGTCGATTTTTGAGAAATTAAATATTCAATATAGCACCGATCCAACAGTCACGCCAGTTGCATTGCTGCTGTTACGGGACAGCGGGGTAAAATTCACCTGCGGGGCAAAACGGTCATCCTCGATCCGAAACAAGGCCATTTTTACCTGCCGCTAAAACCGCGTAAAAATTGTGGGTTTTTTGGTCGAGTGTGTCATTTTGCCCGCTTTTCCCTTATATATGTCTCGTTATGCATCATCACACACGGGATTTGGACCAAATTTTATAAAAATTTTATAAAAATTTTAACGAAAACATGAAAAAGAATAAATAAAAATGCGTTGGTGCAACGATAAAAAAAAAATTGAATTCCGTACGTTTTTGAGAAATGAATTATTGAATATAGCGAGCCAACAGTCGCGCCAGTTAAGTTACTGTTGTGACGGGACAGCGGGCTAAAATGGAGCTGCGGGGCAAAACGGTCCGATCCGAAAGAAGACAATTTTCACCTGCCGCTGAAAACGAGTAAAAATCATTTTTTGCTCGGGTGTTTCATTTTGCCCCTTTTCCCTTATACATCTCTCGTTACGCAAATCGTTCCGAGAGCCTTGGTCGATCGGGCCGAGAACGTTAGCGAAGCCAGCAGCTTTGCGAATAATGTAAATAAAATGAAATAAACAACGACGCTGTAGAGACGAAGAGAACTGCCGCATTACAATGGGAGAATATAACAACGCCTCGCGTTTCGAGTTAAGGATTTGCCGTCTCGGAATCGGCGTCGTTGTCTCGTTTCGGTATGTCGGAGCGAAGTGAGCTTCGTCGTTTACAATGAATTCCGTAGAAAGTTGTCGATATTGATTCGCCGCGCGCTCGCTTATACCGCGATATTGTAGCGCTACCGATCGGTCCAACCGGTGCGAAACGCTCCGCGGCGATCCGCGCCGCAACAGGACGCCCCACAACGCAAACGCGCTCGATTTACGAGCGTTAATTTATTAATTTTATTCGCTCGAATCCCTCGCAAGAGGAACATTATTACACGATCGCCGCAACAGAATGAAATTTTTGCTTTTCACTCGTTAATCGACGAGGCGCTGACTTACAGGCGCGCGCATGCGCACGACGCTCCGCACAGTAGCGTCGCCGCCAGCGCGCCTGCCATTTAACACCCGAGATTGCAGCGTCGGCGAGGCGCGGCGAGGCGGATTCGAGCTTTGGTTAACACCCAATTATCGCTGTTATCAATTTTATCAGTGGCGTTATTTAATTCGATAATATCACGTTAACGCTCTCATAATCGGCGCTGTGAACGCGCGTTATGTACAGCGACTATGTGCGATTCTCTTCTCGCGAACAATGTTACCGCACCGACCTCGCTCGGCGTCCATCACTCCGCCTTTATCCAAATGAAATCGGGATAGAAAACGGTATTTGCACTCGGATATATTTACTATCTGCCGCCGGGAGTTGGCGCTCGTTGGGTTTTATTTGTTGAAAATGTTCCGCGAATGCCGACGCTGTGTGCGTCCGATATACGAGCGTTCGTTCTTCTATATTGTCGATACTTTATTATCAACGTTTGTGATTTTTCTTTTTTCTTTTTTCTTTTTTTTCTTTCGAAGTGCGGATCGATATTTGGCACTTTCGGCTATTGTATGAAGCATCGTGCACACTGATAAAATATTGCGGTCGAATCAACCAAAGATTCGGGGGAGGTTCGAATAAATGTTTTGTTGGTCAAGCAGAATACTTTAATGCATCGAAAATATTGCGGGAAATTATCGAACATTTTTTAAAAAACTAATCTTTTTGTGCCAATGAAATATTCGTTTGAACGTCCCTGCCTTGAATACTTTCAGTTGATTAAAGCGTATTTTTTTTATCGGTGTAAGGCAGTGTGGGTGGAGTCGCAAAAATCATTTATTTAATTTAAATAGACATGAATTTGATTTTTTTTTTGTTCTCAATCCGAAAAAGATATGGCCCGCAAGTAAAATAAATTATGAGGTGGGTTTGTCCATGCAAATACTTGCATTAATTACAATTTTTCAAAGTGAACATATTTTTTGTCGGAATAAAAAATTCTGAAAAAATTCTGAACAATCCTGTAGTAGATATGAAAATTTTTAAGCCTAAACCCAGAATGGTAAAACGTTTGCTTCTCGATGTTTTTTGAGTTTTGCTTTATTTATTTAAAATGATTTAAAATTATATAAAAAATAAAAAAATAAAAAATAGAAGCTAATGCGATATCACTTTCGCTCTCGGCTTGAAAATATTTGTATCTGATACAGGATTTTTTTCAGATTATTAAATTTAGGCTAACAATATGTTCACTTAAAAAAAGAAACAAAACAAAAATAAAAAAAATTTCGAATGATTTTTAGAGTTCGAACAATATTATAAAAAATTACCAACGGAATTGAAGAGATCGAGGGTTCGACGTAGGTCGAATCGGTATGGAATGCCCCATATATATATAAATATAATACCTCAGCTCTCGCGGACTCGGTCGTGAAGTTCCGACCGTTCTCTGTAGCTACTCCGAGGGATGAGTATGAGAAGGTCTATTCGGAATGTGCCAGCCCTCTTCCGCAGATCTCCTATTCCCCCGTTCATCGAATATGCCGAGGACCCTCGAGCCCGTCTCGAGTGCCAAACGCTTTTCTGCGAGTCTATTCGAAAAATGGATCTTCGGAGAGGACCGCCGGAAACCACGCGGGTCCGTCGCCTTCGTCGGGCGCGGTGGCGGCGTCGCCGGGCTGGCCGAGAGAGGGTTCGCCGATAGAGGAACGGTGTGCGATAAAGCTAGAAACACCTTAATCCTTCGGTATCTGGAGCAAGGACTTATCGGACGAAGTTCGTCCGAGCTAGCTAGATTCTACCACTACGGAGGAGCCGCCCGGATCGTGAACGAGGCAGACACGGGCGCGACGAAATGGGCAAGTGAGATAGGACCGGAACATCCACGGCAATGGCTCCGGGGGGTTAAAATCGTGCCCGATTCCATTTCACCGAGAGTTGAAGCGCGCCTCATGGGCTTCGAGAACAAACTTGTGTGTACCCACTCCAACTACGTCGCTGGCTGCACTTTCCGGACAACTCTACAGCTGGAATCGCTCGCACTCAATCCTCGTCCTATCCTTGCGATCGACAATCGTAAGGAGATACCGTACGACTCGGCGGACTCGCGGTCGCCGATGGATCGACAAATTCAACCGATTCGACGACCCGTGCGATTTGTGACTTCAAAAAATTCTGATGTAGACGTTCGTGTCTACTTTGCCATTTTTTTAAAAATGTTACTCGTCGAGACTCTTCCCGATAAAAGTGTTCGAGAGGCGTGACTTGAAACATTCGTTTTTTTCAATTTTTACAACGAAATAATAAAATTTTATGATTTAATTATGTTAAAAAAGTTTCTTTTATATGCATTCGAGAAAATTGTAACAAATATCCAAAAAAAAAAAAATCCCAAGACGGCTCTTACTCTATAAAAAAAATTCTGAACTGCTCGACAGACTTACCAATAAAATGTTCGAGAAAAATGACTTCAAACATTCCCGTTTCAATTTTTACGCCTAAATAAAAAGATGTTACGATGAAATTATGATAGAAAAGAAAATCTTTAATATGCATTACTATTCGTCAAATTTTGTTCTCTAATGGCGCGGAATGAAAATGATGATAAATATGCGTATACAGCAACCGAAGGTTTAATTGGACTTTGATCCGTCGATCAGAGTTTAATTAATTCGTGTCCCAATTTTATTTTAACGATTCTCTTTTCCCCCCTCTTTCTTCAAGCCGGAGTTAACCCTTTCGTCCATCCCCTTCGATGCTACCCGGCTATTGATTCAAACCGCCGTCCGCTCCCCTTTATTTCTCTCTCATTCTCATTCTATCTTCCCGACGAAGCTCGCTTTCGTTCCTCGATCCGATAAATATTCGCGCAAACAATCCCCGAGACAGACCGACAGGAGGAATAACGGAAGCATTGGGGCACGTATAGAGCTTCGATGCTTCGAGGTTTCTCCACCGTACGAGCCAACGCCGCTATTCGAATTCTCAGCCCTTTCATTGACGAAGCGAGACACGTACGCATCGCGAGAAGGAGCGAACGAGAAGGAGAGAGGGAAATAGCGAGCCAGTTCCTCTTCCTGGCGAAGCTACCGAGAAAAGAAAAGAGAAAAGAACCTCCGTCGTTGTTGAGTTCCTTCGAGCTCGCTCGATTGCAACAATTGTTACACGTACGTACAACTGATCACCAATATAGAGAGTGCGAGGACTCGGAATGTATTTACAACGGTTAGGTTAATGGATCAATGTACTGTGGATTTAACAAAACCAAGTCAGATTTTTTATTTATTTTTTTTAATACCCTAACGCAAACACAAAACTCATAACCGTAGGTGAAAATTTTGAAGGCACACATCAGGCCTCAATAAAATGCGGAACGGTCTGTTAACAACTTTGAAGTTCTTTTCGACCTTGCTCGATTACAACATTTGTGACACTTACGTACAACTGATCACCAATATAGAGAGTGCGAGAGCTCGGATAACATTTACAACTGGATCAATATGGAGAGTGCGAGAGCTCGGAATACATTTACAACTGTCTGGTTAATGGATCAATGGTCTGTGGACTTAACAAAACCAAGTCAGATTTTTTTATTTGTTTTTTAAATACACGATGCAAACTCAAAACTCACAATCGTAGGTGAAAATTTTGAAGGCACACATCAGGCCTCAATAAAATGCGGAACGGTCTGTTAACAACTTTGAAGTTCTTTTCGACCTTGCTCGATTACAACATTTGTGACACTTACGTACAACTGATCACCAATATAGAGAGTGCGAGAGCTCGGATAACATTTACAACTGGATCAATATAGACAGTGCGAGAGCTCGGATAACATTTACAACTGGATCAATATAGAGAGTGCGAGAGCTCGGAATACATTTACAACTGTCTGGTTAATGGATCAATGTTCTGTGGACTTAACAAAACCAAGTCAGATTTTTTTATTTGTTTTTTAAATACACGATGCAAACTCAAAACTCACAATCGTAGGTGAACATTTTGAAGGCTCACATCAGACCTCAATAAACTGCGGAATGTTCTGTTAACAACTTTGAAGTTCTTTTCGGCTTTGCTCGATTACAACATTTCTTACATGTACGTACAACTGATCACCAATATAGAGAGTGCGAGCACGCGAAATGTATTTACAAGCGGTTGAGTTAATGGATCTTTGGTCTGTGTGCTAAACAAGATCGCGTCAGCTTTTTAATTAATTTATTTATTTTTTAATTCAAGACGCAAATTCAAAATTCATAATCCTTGGTGAAAATTTTGAAGCGTCACATCAGGCCTCAATCGAAAGTTTGGAAAGGTCTGCTAACAATACGTGTATATCTTGTTTGTTACTTGTGGAGTTTCTTCGAAGTTCTCTTCGGCCTCGCTCGATTGAAATAATTCTTTAATCTATGCATAACTGCTCACCAAAATATAGTTACAGTTGTCAGCTTAATGGATACTCTGCAGATTTAACGAAATCGAGTCGGACTTTTTTTTATACACATCACACAAACTTAGAACTCCAGATCTCTGATGAATATTTTTCAGCGTCACATCACGCTCCAATGAGAAGCGGAAAAGTCTGCTAATGATACGTTTATACTTTATTCATTGCTTGTTGAGTTTCTTCGAAGTTTCCATCGAGCTCGCTCGATTGAAACAATTCTTACACCTCGATGTAACCTTGGACTGATCACCAATATAAGGAGTGTGAGAGCTCGGAATGCATTTGCAAAAATATGGTTAATCGATCAATGCTGTGCGGATTTAAGAAAATAGAGGCAGATTTTTTTTTTTTTATACAGTACGCAAATTCAATGCCCATAATCCCTGATGAAAATTTTTGAGCGTCACTCGATGAAGTCTGGACAGAGGCTGCAATACGTGTACATTTATTTGTTGTATTTATTGCTCGATACCAGTTACGTATTGCAAAAGGGTGAAATATCGCTTCGGAATAAACAATATCGCACCGAAGTTCACCCCAATAACGGACCCGCACAACGCAATAAATTGATTGTCGCGGATGGCTCGGTAAAGTAAACAATAATTTTCAATCGACAGCAACAATAAATTCACAGTCGTTATTTAGTAAACTCGGCATTCACGGTGCACAGGGCTCGAATTAAAAAAAAAAAATTACACAAAATCACGTTATCATCTCCTGTTCTGCATAATACTTTTATACCGAAACATCATAAAGGTAAAAAAACATTATAGCTGGAACAACGCTCGGTCAATCCAACGATCTTTTTCGAAAAAAGTGAAATTGTTTATAACAAATAATTCCTGAAAAAATGAAAATTGTTTACAACGAATATAATTATTTAAAAAATGAATGCCGGCGGCAAACAAATGCCGCTCTTGAGCGCATATCACTGGTTGGTTAATCAGACCATATTGACTGAAAATCATAACTGGACATGGTGGGTTTAACTGAATTTTTACTTGCATTAAACATATTTAAAATGGACTAGAATGAATAATTATAAAAAAAAAATATTATTATGGTTATTATTATTTAAAAATGCCTTCGGCAAGCAAATGCCGCCCTTGAGCGCGTATCACCCGTTCGTTAATCCGACCATATTTTTCTTCCCAATGTGCCTCCCTCTCCCCGACGGCAAAGACAAGCCTCGAACATTATCGTATTAATGTGTAACGCGTTATGGCGATTGGTGGATATTTTCGTCCTTCGATATCGGTTCGCAGCTATGCGGGTAAAAGGTGTAATTGGTGTGGTGCACTTAAACTGTACCTTTGCACATAGCCACGCGTTGGCTATATCTGCAACTGCGAACCTATAATAATAGCGCGAGGTCTCCCGCGGAGCTCGCACGCGGGTAGAAACGATACCGGGCGCCCTCCTCACCTTTCCGCAAAACTGTCTCTACCAACTGGACATTAAACGTTAATTGCTCGTGCTTTATGGCTCGTACACCGTTCCAGAGACCGCTTACAACTTACCGGTTGATCACTGTAGCAACAGTAGCGGCAACTGCGGCGATGGTAATTGTTTGTCTCGAACCCGCCTGATGCATTCGTGTACAATACACTTTTCATTGCGCGACGACCTCTGCCTCCGTCACACCTGCCTGCACATGTATCGGAAAGAATTGTAACCATCGTTCGCAACCATCGTCGGCGCCAGATTGGAGAAATATATGTCAGTTTTTTTTTATTAACAAAAAAAATTCGCTCATTACACACGGAGTTTTGGATTTTGTTTTTTTTTTTTTTAATAATCGAATAGACTGAATTCAGTTAATAATTGCGGGATGAACAAGGCGTGTACAATTCGTGCACTTTTGATTTTGCGGATACCGCATGCATCGGAAAGAACCGTAATTATTGTTCATATAATCATAGTTGGCGCTCGATGAAAAATATATGTGTAGTTTTTATTATTTTTTTATTAATCGCGAATTATGACGGATTTCTGGAAATTTTTTACTCTCGAGTAAACTGAATTTAGAAAAGGAATGCGGGATGAAAAACAGCGATGTTCAAGTAATCGATCGTGCGGGAGAAATTTGAAGGCCGACGATCTTAAAAACTAGGCAACTGTGACGCATGAATGCAGTCGTTGTTGAGAGTGAGATTCATGAAACTTGCCGAGAATATTCTCGTGAAAAGATATTTCTGTGGCGTGGTATAAGCCTGCTGAAGGATATGTCTGTGGAATAGCGGGGCCATCGTTAAAATGCTGTATGGGATAGAGAAAACGTTTCCGAGGTCGCAGATTTAATTTTTATTTTCTATTTTGTTGTAACATAAAAAAAATTATGCAGAACTTATGCAGAGCAAAAAAGAACAGATGAAAAGATGAAGAACCTGTCTTTCTGATCGCGAGTTGCATAGATAAATTGTCCAGTGGCACAAGATTTCGCTAAATCTTTAATGAATTAAAACACATAAATGTAATCATCTTCGAAAGAGTTCGACAAACTTCCCCTAAATTTTGATCTTTCGGTATGAATAGAGAAAAGAAATTAAATCATCTTCATACCCATGACTTTCGATTTTATGAACCTTCATTTAGATCTTCGATCTTTTAATTGTATGATAAAGGGGAAAAAATCTTCAGGCGCTCTATAATTACAAGTAAATACATGTCAGCCGCTGTAATAAACGTTCGTACCGCTGAATGTCGATTTTATGAACTGTCATTTAGATCTTTGATCTTTGAATCACATGAAAATAAAAACATCTGCAAGAGCTCGATAATTACAAGTAAATAATTGTCATCCGCTTCGGTGACGATTGAAGGAATGATATTTCGAGCAGACTTTCGAAACCAAGTGTCGATGAAAATAACTATTGGGTCGCTTTCTTAACTTAGGTATGAAATGATAAAAATAAAATAAAATTAAACCATCGTAAACCGCTGAGAGTCGGTTTGATGAACCTTCATTTACATCCTTGATCTTTTAATCGGACAATAAAAAGAAAAAAATCTTCAAGAACCCGATAATTACAAACAAATAAATGTCATCCACTTCGGTGACGATTGAAGGAATGATATTTCGAGCAGACTTTCGAAACCAAGTGTCGATGAAAATAACTATTGGGTCGCTTTCTTAGCTTAGGTATGAATTGATAAAAATTAAATCAAATTAAACCATCTTAAACCGGTGAGAGTCGGTTTGATGAACCTTCATTTACATCCTTGATCTTTTAATTAGACGATAAAAAGAAAAAAATCTTCAAGAACCCGATAATTACAAACAAATAAATGTCATCCACTTCGGTGACGATTGAAGGAATGATATTTCGAGCAGACTTTCGAAACCAAGTGTCGATGAAAATAACTATTGTCTCGCTTTCTTAGCTTAAGTATGAATTGATAAAAATAAAATAAAATTAAACCATCTTAAACCGCTGAGAGTTGGTTTGATGAACCTTCATTTACATCCTTGATCTTTTAATTAGACAATAAAAAGAAAAAATCTTCAAGAACCCGATAATTACAAACAAATAAATGTCATCCACTTCGGTGATGATTGAAGGAATGATATTTCGAGCAGACTTTCGAAACCAAGTGTCGATGAAAATAATTATTGGGTCGCTTTCTTAGCTTAAGTATGAATTGATAAAAATTAAATCAAATTAAACCATCTTAAACCGGTAAGAGTCGGTTTGATGAACCTTCATTTACATCCTTGATCTTTTAATTAGACGATAAAAAGAAAAAAATCTTCAAGAACCCGATAATTACAAACAAATAAATGTCATCCACTTCGGTGACGATTGAAGGAATGATATTTCGAGCAGACTTTCGAAACCAAGTGTCGATGAAAATAATTATTGGCTCGCGTATGAAGCCCAGCTTCCTTGGAGCGTTTCTCCGTTAGATGATCGTACGATCATGTGTCGTGCCTCTCCGTTACCACGCGGATCGCGATTCGAACGGCAAATGGATCACGGCACGGACTCGCGCTGCAATATATATACCGCCTGTCGTACGCCGTGAGTGTTCGACCACGCGGAATGCCGTTATTATTCAACTTTTATACGCGACACGCTCGCCTGCACGCCCGCGGACGCCCTCCACTCGGCTGTATCGCCAGGCGTGCATAACGCGAGCGGTGAAAACACCGGTCTGCATTTAATACATGCGAACAGATAGCGCGGATTATAATTAAAGTTTGCCGGACGGTAAAGAATGGACAAAGTGTCGGCCCTATCTTTGCAATCGGGCGAAAGCCTCGCGAGCGTGAAGAATTTCATTTAATCGGGAGATGCGTTGAATCCATATTACACCGCACGGAAACACGACAATGCACATTTATTTATTTATTCAATTTTTCTTCTTGTTAATTTTACAATTTTTTATAGTAAAAAAAAGGTTCGTTAACAAAAAAATTTTTAATTGACAAGAAGATTTTTTTTTTCACCTCTCTGAAGGAAACATTTTTTTTTAATTCACAAATTTATTTATTTATTTTTAAATGTGTATATGGAGGTGAGGGCCGAGTCCTGTACCGTTCTATTTTTTTCAACGATCGCAATCGGACAAAAGCCTCACGAGCGTGAAGAATTAAATTTAATCGGGAGATGTATTAGATCTGACTTACATCGCACGGAAACATGACGATGCACAATTTTTTTATTTATTTAATTTTTTTTTACTGCACCGCACAAATGTATTTACTCTTAATTTTATAACATTTTAAGATAAAATTTAATTTAATCAGAAGATGTACTGCGTATTGTACTGTGAATCTGACTTACATCGCACGGAAACATGATGAAGCACATTTTTTTTATTTTTTATAAATTTTTTGCTGTGACTCACAAATGTATTTCTTGTTAATTTTATAATTTTTTGTACTGAAATTTAATTTTATCGGAAGATGTATTGTGTATTGTATTGTGAGTCTGCCTTCAATCGAACGGAAACATGACGATGCACATTTTTCCATTAAACATTTTTTTTTTTTTACTGTAGTTCACAAATGTATTTCCTGTTAATTTTATAATTGTTGGTAGTAAAATCAAATTTTATCGGAGGATGTATTGTGAATTTGACTTACATCGCAGGGAATCATGACGATGCACATTTTTTATTTATTAAATTTTTTACCACATCTCACAAATGTATTTTTTTTATAATTTATTAAAATTACAAATGACTAATTTTACAGTCATTTGTAGTAAAAAATAAGGTTCGTAGACCAAAAAAAATGATAAAATTGGCAAGAAATTTTTGTTTACCTTTCTGAAGGAATTTTTTTGTTTTAATTACATTTAAAAACATACATTTTGTACAAACCTTTTTTTTTTAATATGTATATGGAGGTGCATAACAGGACGATCTTCCGTCCGTCCGTATCTTTTCGACGATCCAGCAATGGGTCCGGAGGTTGGCCTCGACCGCGCTCTCGCTTTCGTAAACCTGTTGTATCATACATTGCAGTAAGTTGTGCTTCTGAGTACAGATATCGAGACGCGCCCGATGGAAATTCCGCTTAATCGTCTGCGTTCCCACGTATTAGCGGGCTGTAACGCAGGCCGATACGGCTGTGCGATTACGCTACGGTGTGTGTGTGTGTGTGTATATACGCTATGCACCGCGATGTTCCGCGAGCCTGTTCGCATTAACTTCTGCGGGTCATTTCTCCTGTTACACAACGTTTCTATAGTGTAATAGATAGTAGCGAATAGTAGCATAATAGAAAACATTTTTTTTTTTTCGACACGATCGAAGTTTCTCTCGCGTACCACTCGAACTGCGAAATTGTGCAGTTCGAGTGTGAACAAAAAATATGCACATTTTGCAACAGTTGGTCCGCAAACGTCGCCGATTTTTTAAAAATTATTTCTTTATATATTTTTTTGGAAAGTTGTTTCTATCCCGAGTAGAAATTTTCGCGCGTTACATCGAGCCCCGATAAAACCTTATCCAATGAGACCCTATCTGGCCCTTATCAGAGCCCGATGTAACGCGCGAAAATTTATACTCGGGACGTTCGTCCCAATTTTCCTCCCGCGACCCTGATAACAATTCCCCTATTATTCTATTCTGATACGATATTCTATGCGTCTCGATGAATTGTGCACAATAAATGCGGTGCACAACGACGCTGTGCGCTGTTGTAGTTGCAAAAAAAAAAAATCTTATTTATCGACCGCAAATACCTCACTTCCGGTTTGAAAATCTTATTTCTTTATCGGAGATGACGTCACACCAGATATCCGACACTTCCGGTATGAGAATCAAATTTTTTTATCGAAAGTGACCTATTTCCGGTACGAAGTCATTTCCGGTCCAGAAATGAGATTTTGTTAAACCGGAAGTGGCGTATTTCCCGCAAATCTCCGAGAACATAAATTTCCGGTTTCCAAATTCTCCAGCCAAACAACCCGCTAGTTAATACATTACAAAAAATTCTAAACGTCGAACCTCACTTCCGGTTTGAAAATCTCATTTCATTATCGGAGATGACGTCATAACAGATATCCGACACTTTCGCTTTGAAAATCTCATTTCTTTACCGGAAGTGACGTCATACCGAAAATCCTTCACTTCCGGTTTGAGAGTCAAATTTTTTGATCGAAAGTGACCTATTTTCGGTACGAAGTCATTTCCGGTACAGAAATGAGATTTTTTTTTTAAACCGGAAGTGACGTATTTTCCGCAAATCTCCGAAAACATACATTACCGGTTCCCAAATTCTCCAGCCAAACAACCGGCTAGTTAATATATTACAAAAAATTGTAAACGTCCTAATTTAAAAAAAAAAAAAACAAACAAACAAACAAACAAATGGTAAACGTCAACTTTGATCCGCCCCGCTCCGTCCTGCACGGCAAACGACTTTTTTGTCAGCGCACCGATTGTACAAAGTTTTAATTTTCACCGTACCAAAAGCCGCCGATCAGGAACTAAATAATTACCGTAATTTTCTAGCGCTGCTAATATCAGAGGGGCGTATCATACCGCGCTCGTGAATCGAAGATACGCCCCGCTGTCGCGCGATATAGTTGTGATACAGCTATTATGACTGCTTTTACACGACGCCGATGGCGTGGATCGACGATTTCCTTCCACATCGGATAATTAGCAATCATGGTCGAGGTACTCGATGCTTTTTCCAGACCTCTGTATAGGATACACGTGACGCAACGAGGACCGCCGGGAGCGAATCGTTCATTCCCGTCGTCGCCGTTGCCGATCTACCGATCCCGGTAAATTCTTGCGCGCGCCCGGCGCTCAGCCTCGCCACAGTTCTATCGAGATCTGCTCGCGGTAATTAGGACTCTCGGACGTGCTGTAAGCGCGTGCTCTCGCGAGCACGGACACGCACACGTTATACGAGCTCGTCTCGATTTCTGTCCCGCGATCCGATAATAAATATCGTACGAGCGACGTTCCCCGACGAGCGAGTTAACAGACAGAGCGTTTCGCAGCACGCACCGACTCTCGAGATTATCGGCATTCGGCTTCATCGAATCGCTTTCCCGATCCCTTTCCTAGGCGGACCAACTTCGCGCAGGGTACTTGCTTACTTTGCCAACTGCCGGACGACGAGTGCCGTTCACGCTCGAGCGGGCGTTTTCTCACCGGGTCATTCTGATAGCCCGAAATCCTGAAACGAAAAAAAGGTTTGGTAATATCAACTAAGCTGCGGTTGCTGGTGGCGAAGGAAATGTTTGGTCGATTGAACAAAATGTTCGTTCAATTCAAGTGACTAATCGTTGAAGCGACTAAATATTAGGTCAAACTACTAAATATTCGTTCGATCAACGGGATATTCGTTCGATCAACTAAATATTCGTTCGATCAACTGAATATTCGTTCGATCAACTGAATATTCGTTCGATCAACTGAATATTCGTTCGATCAACTGAATATTCGTTCGATCAACTGAATATTCGTTCGATCAACTGAATATTCGTTCGATCAACTGAATATTCGTTCGATCAACTGAATATTCGTTCGATTAACTAAATATTCGTTCAATCAACTAAAATAATGACGACAAATTATTTTAAAAATGATGAACAATGATTTTAAAAAATGACGAACAATGATTTTAAAAAATGACGAAAAATGATTCAACAAATGACAGCGATCGCTTGAGAGCACGCGAGCAGACTCTGCAATAAATTTTTTTCTCCGCAATCTCAATTTTTTTTTACGAGTTTACCATCTCACTTACATAATTTACATTTCTCCTTTGAAACCCCCACACGAGACAAAACCGTTTTTTTTATCATTGGCCCTCTGTCGCCCCTCGACGCCGGTGCGCGCGATATTTTTATCACAAATACGCGACGCGACGGGTGAGCTAACTCGTCAAAGCGAGCGCCGAGGCGTGCGCCGGTGGTATCGGCGAGGGATAACGATAGCCGTGAAAGGAGATGGCCGTGCAGTCGTGCCGGCAGCTAAACCCGCCTCGGAGACCTTAAAAGCGTTTCTGGTCTTTGAAACATCGGAGAACCCGTTCATAGCCCCGGGAATGGGGCAAAGCGGACCGCCTTTATCGTTTCTCCGAGGAGCGCGAAAAAACGTCCCTTCCCGAACGGAGAACGCGGTCCGTCTCGCCCCGCGCTCCCTTGTAAGCGCTCCACATCGGCGAATACGGCCCTAAGGTAGATCGCGGCTCGACGTTTTCGTCGAACGAACGACAAATAAGTAACTTTCGACGAGGTGCCCGACGTATATCCATTATCCACACACACACACACACACACATACACACACACACACACAACACACACACACACACACACACACACACACACGCATGCGCATGTAAAATTTCATACGCAGACCGAGCATACATCACATATCGCAGGCGCACGGAGCATAATGCTCGGTCAGCGTCTGCGAGTTGCCTTGCACGGCTCTCGGAACACGGAAATGATGGGCAGAAGTGCATACAGTAGAACCCCGTTTATGCGAGCTAATGTGGAGAGAGCGAACGGATAAGTGAAATCTCTGATATCAAGGATAATAAAGTCAATTCAAACTTGTACTACTGTTACATTTTTTTTTTAATAACACCACTTCATATAAACATTAGCTTTAGTAGTTAATACGGTTTAAAAAAGCGGATAAGCGAGGTTCTACTGTAGTACTGTTATATATTTTTTTTAAATGACACCACTTCATGTAAACGTTAACTTTATTGGTCAATTCGGTTATTTTTTACATATCATTATAATTTCGGTAATTAACATCAACTTCATATATACATAAATCCCTTTAAACAATTGATTCTAAAATCGGAACTGTTGTATTTACAGCTCGCAATGGAAACCAAACTTGTACAGGTATAAGCGCTGACAGGATCCTGATAAGGGCTTCTCAGACCTTATCAGAGCCCGATGTAACACCCGAAAATTTCTATTCGCGCGTAGAAAAAAAAAAAAAAAAAAAAAATGAGTTGGGACAAAAAGATTTTCGTTACCGTGACAAATTTAGTTCTCCGAAAAATATTAAATTGCAAAAAAAATATTTGAAAATTAACGACCGATATTGAAAGCGTTTTTACGTAAACTCTTTCTGAAATTACAACCACACGTGCGTTGCAATTGTACAGGAATTTTTTGTTTTTACATTTACCTAAAGTTTACCTAAATTTTTACCTAAAGTTCACATTTTTGGAAACTTCAGTCAAAAGATTTCTTTATTTAATATCTCGTTTTTTAATTTTACAAAAAAAAAAAGTACATTAACATTCGATCAATGTAAGCGATCTAAGGAAATTTCAATTTCCAGTTCACTAAATAAAAAAATGTATTTTTACAGTCTCAGTTTAGCTTGATCGAAGCTCGGATAAGCGAGATTCTACTGTACGGCCTCGCTGCGCCGTCCGGTGCAACACCTCCGTATCGCCGTCGCTACGGAGTATGCTCTCGTTGCATCTCGCTGTACCCGCTTCACTTGACGTTACGCAACGATCGAACGTTCCACGCGCCCGCGCTACGTCTCCGCCTGTGCGCTGCACTTTCGAGAACATGCGACGTGGTATATCGGGCCGTGCGCTACGTATCGTTTCGTCTCGTGTATGCACAACGGCCGATCGCTCCGCGGACCACGGCCGGAGCGCAAGCGAAGTATGCGGTGTGCATGACCGGCGCGTGATCGGCGGTGGACACCGATCGGTGTGTCCCTACCTTAGAGACACTTCGCGTCGTGTCTTGGTGAGCGTACGTGTACCGAGACACAACGACCCGGCGACGGGATTGACCGCGAGAGCGAACGATCTCGACTCGACGTTGCACCGGGCGATCTACGATATTCGTGAGAATATCGGGAGAGCGAGAGAGACTCGACGAAACGCGGGGGATAATCGTGTCGAGGCTCCGTTGCCGATTGTTTCGCGATCCTTTCGCTCGCAGCGGACTCGAAGCTGGTGAGACGACGCAGGGAAAATTTTATCTCGAGGTGGAAATGTTGGCCTGAGGCCGATATTACGATCGAATTTGGGGCGAAACGCGAGCTGATGCCACTTTTTATTTTACTGCGGATTGAGGACTCTCCGAGGAAACGTGAGAAAATTAATGCCCCGGCTATTCCCGTTAGCTTTTCATTTTTTTTTTTTTTTTTTTTTTTTTTTAAATAAGGTAAATGAGGCATTCTCTATCAACTGGGCCACTTTTTTCGGTTGACCTCTCAGATGTTTTTTTTTTTAATTTTCCAGTTTGCAGCACTACTTGAGTGGGTCAACGGCGATTTTTTTTTTTAGATTTTTAAAGTGAACTGTTCGGGACTTACGTCTTTCTTTAAATATCAGTGTATCTCAGAAAATATTGATGGCGCAAAAAATTCTTAGGCAGATTAACTTTTTGATTTTTCATCAAGAAGAATATCATTGATCGGAGTGTTTGTGTGCGTAATCGATTTTTACACACTTTTATCGTTTGTGTTTTCCATTGCCCAATGGGCCATCCGGCCGGAGTGATTAAGGCCGCATAGTTCCATTTGTCCGCTTGTCTGCCTTTACTTCCGAGAAATACTGTGAGTGCGATAGTACATGACTTATTTGAGGATTTACAAAATTATGTTTGTAAAAGTGTACAAATTTTACTAGCACTAAAATATTGCCAAAATTAATATTAATACTGTCATCTTCTAACACTAATGTTATATCCAATGACAATTTTGCAGTTTGACCATCAACCTGAGTCCCTGAGCCCTCGTAAATTTGATTAGCAAAAATTTACACTTTTTCTTTGAAAAAAAAATGTACAAATTTGATTTCCAACGATTTCCAAATTATCGTATCGCAGCGAAAAGAACATAGATCAATCATAAACATTAGACAGTACGAGTCGATCTCTCAAAGAAAACAGTCCTTCGCGCTTTGTCGAAAACTTACCGCGATACAATTAACACCAGACTTTGCACTAGATTTCACGATCGCTGTTCTGTGTACCTACTCCGAATGCCCGTAAAATTCCTCGTCGGAGCGTAATACCCTTGAGCTTTATGATGATAAGAAAAAAAAAATAAATAAATAAAAATTGCAAATCGGTATAAGTTGCCGTAGGTGACGGTGGCTTTTGGAACGGTGTCAAGTGGCGAGGGACGTTCACGGGTGCAGCGACAGCGCGGTATACAAGATTTCGCACCGAGGACGTACACAACGAGCCCAAGAGCTGCGCATGCACCTACACACCAGCTCAACGACTGTTAGGAGTTGAGCGAAGCTATCGCGAAATAGATCGAGCGACGAACTGGAACGCGCCGAAGGCGCAAGCTTTCCTAAAGTGAGGGAGGAAGGAAGAGCCGGGTCGTTGCGCGGATCTAGTCTCGTTTCTTTCTTTCCTCGAGGACCGCCGAGCGGCGAGAGCCAAAGAGAGTAGACTCGCGGCGAAGGGCGGCGGGGCAAGATGAGACGGGGTGGCGAGAAAAAAAAAACCGTTTGAAGATATCGCCGTCTCCTCTCGGCTGATTTGGTTGGAACGTGCTACACCGCGGATCGTTTACCGCACGTCGCGCACGGATTTCCAGTTGGCCCGGCCGACGAGGAGGACGAGCAGGCTGCACTACCATCGGATTCGCTGCTTTGCATCCATTTGTTATCCGCTTTTTAGGTCCGTATGCACTCCGCTGAGGGAGAGTTCCTCGCGCTTGTAGCGGCGATGCAATATTTACTAATTTCTGTTGTACAAATTTACTAATTTCATTTGTCGAAATTTACTAATTTCATTAGTCGAAATTTACTAATTTTATTTGTCAAAATTTACTAATTTCATTTGTCGAAATTTACTAATTTTATTCGTCGAAATTTACTAATTTCATTTGTCAAAATTTACTAATTTTATTTGTCAAAATTCACTAATTTCATTTGTCAAAATTCACTAATTTCATTTGTATAAATATGGAGCCATTATACGATAATTAATTATTAAAAGTTCATTAGTCTCTAGCCATTTATAGAATAGAACTCTTCGCGACGACGATCGAGTCTCGACTACTCCCTTTTTTATTTAAGTCTGTAACAACGATTCGTCGTTGTCTCGTGATCTCGTCCTCATCTCACTTAAATTCCTCTGCCGCTCTCACACACACACACACACACACGCTCATATTGTATCTGACACAAATTTACAAATTTTATTTGTAAAAATTTACAAATAAATTTTGTACAAATTACAAATAAAATTTGCACAAATTACAAATAAAATTTGCACAAATTACAAATAAAATTTGCACAAATTAGAAATTTTATTCGTAAAAATTGACCAATTTTATTTGTACAATTTTACAAATAAAATTTCGACAAATTATAAATTTTATTTGCACAAATTGACCAATTTTATATGTACAAATTTACAAATTTCATTTGTACGTATTTACAAATTCTATTTGTATAAATTTACAAATTTTTGTTGTAATTTATTTTCGTTCACTGCCTTCCATCCATTTGTTATCGTCTTTTTGCGTCCGTCCGTATGTACTATGGGGATGCAACTGATTTGCATCGCTGCGGCCTCTCCCGCGCGAATAATTTCCAGACTACGCTGATGCTCAGGAAGCTGCTGTAACGCATGAACGAGATCAGGATTACCGAAGAAGCGGGAGAGGATTGGCGAAAGGGGGAGACGGAGGAAGGAATGAGAGGCACCTGGGCGGACTGGACTGCACTACTGTCCAGAGACGCTCTCTCTGGATCCGGCTTGTTCTCCTGTGCAACGTCAAGGCATTAATCCACCTACATGCCCTTCGCATATCTGTCCGATGCTCACGCAGAGGAGGCGGAATGGGGAACCATGCTACAACACTGCAGAGACGGGGCAAAATGGAATACCAAAATTAATGCTCCAAAGGATCGGTTGGAGCAGTCGGGAGACCCGGGAAATTGGGATCTTTGAAGTAATGGCACTCAGAAAAATTATTTTGTCTGAACGGTGAAACGCAAATAATTAATTATTTAATTCAAATTAATATTTATTCAACTTACATAAATATTTATTTAATTATAATAAATACTTATTTTCAATTCAAGTAAATATTTATTTTAATTAAATAGATACTTGTTTGCGGAGCACCCGTCAAATAAATTATTTTTTTTTGTGTGTGCGCATGCGCGACGTGATTGAGTACTTTTCGAACCGGAGGAGGTTCGGCGTTTCGAAATTCTTGATATAACATTTTTCTCCGATGCTACGAACTTTAGTAGCGAATTTAATTAAATTAATTGATTCCTATTAAATTATTTAATTAAGAAAATAAATAAGTTTGTTTATTTTGAAAAAAAATGTGTATTGACATAAATAGCAGTAATATCCGTCTCGAGGTTGTACTAACGGCATTTGTTTATTAGCTAACCCGTTCTGCCCCAGTCCTACGTCATCGCCACTCGGGCTCGCTTCGTATTACACACGGTAGGAAGTCCTTTCCTCTGTCCCTTCCTCTCGCCCGTGTCCTTCCTCCCGAGAAACGCTACGGCGCTTCCTACTCTCATGAATAAAATTTCACCTTTTTCACATCCTCGTGATATGTGTAAAAAAAAAAAAAGAGAACATACACGAGCCGGTACAGAAACAAGAGAAAGAAAATTCGTAAATTAGTGCCATGACAACATTCGCACTAGTCGACCTCTCACAGGCGGCGGGGAAAAAAAAATGAATAAACAAAAATTCTAATACTTATTGCGACACTACCGCTAAATTTGATTCTTTGACAGTAGCGAAGGATTCAACGTGTCGTAAAGGACTCCTGAATTTTTTTGCACGATCGATAAACTTTAATGATAATCCATAGATTGGGCACAATTATACTAACGCTTGGAATTTCTTGACTTGTTGATTTTTTTATCGACAAATTTAAAATAAATAATCTGGAAAATACATTTATCAGTTCGTTGGTCGCAATATATTTTTTTTTTTTTTTATGGACAGTCGAACATTTCAGGCTCGAAGAGAACAGAAGAACCGTCGACCCTCGCGATAAGGGATTACAATGAATATTCTGATAAAATATCTAATCAAAAATCTAATAAAAAGCATCAATAAAAATGTCACGCAATGAAGCGCTTAATGTGTCGTTAAGGATATTCTCCTGAATTTTGCACGATCGATAGATTTCAATGACAGACAATGCACGATTATTCTAATGCTTAAAATTTCTTTGTTTATTTATACGTTTTCTAAAAAAAAAATTAAATAAATAATCAGCAAAACAAATCTTCCGGCTTTTTTCTTTCTTTTTTTTTTTTTTTTTTTTTTTTAAGGAACATTCGAAGATTTCGAGCTCGGAGAGGACGAAAGAAGAGTCTTTCCTCGCGCAACGGGAGTCTCGAATGCAGAGTTTTCTTTTGGCTCTGTCTATTGGCGTTGCTTCAACGCCAATAGACAGTTCCTCGTGCCGTTTAGCAGCTCGCTGGCCGGCTGAGTCGGCGAGAGTGGCGCGTTACGTCGCGGCAAACCTCCCCATTAGTATACGAGCTCGCATGGGACTTCGTTCCTCAATCGAGAGTGATGTCCGTGCCTCCGTACGCGTTATGTGCAGCACTTGTATGTACTGCAATATCTCTCTGTCTCCCTCCCACCCTCGAGTACGGTGTACAACGCGCTCCGTGCGTTGCGTAACCTTGAAGCACGTCCGGCCTCGGTACCGGCGAAACGCTTCCTCCTTCCTTTCCTTCTTTGCGTGCCAGCAGTACCAGCTGTTACTTATTATGTTTTATTGCTCCACATTACGCGGAAAAGACATTTATGGATCCGAGAGTTCCTCCATCGGGAAATCAGCTGCTCCACTCTCAAGTATTTCTTCAACTTGCACATTGTTATTATTATTATTATTGTCATTATATTATTATTGTTATTATTATTATTATCGTTGTTATTATTATTACTATTATTATTATTATTTTAATTTTGCTAAACGACAATATGTACAAGTTGGAGACGAATAATATCTGTAGCATTTACAATCTAAGGGACGAAGAATTCATAACACATTTCATGATGAGGTGCCCAATTTTCGATGGAATTAGGAGTAAATGGCTGCGAAGGCACTTCGAGATATACGCTGAATCGGAAAGAGAATTACTGATCTCACCGTTAAATAACACAGACAAAACCGCAATTAAATGTATTTTTAACTACACGGCTAGCTGCCTTCGAATCAGAGCGTTCAGACTTAACGAATAAGCTAGGAATTGTTATTTATATATATATATATATATATATATATATTTTTTTTTTTTTTTTTTTGTACAAGAGGATCTTATATGTAAAATCCCCGTTGCCGCCGCATTGCTATGAGAAAAATAGAATAAATAAATTTATTCTATTATTATTATTATTATTATTATTATTATTAGACTTTACAGAAAGGAAGTTCAACGCTAGTAAATCTGCATCTTGTTAACTGAATACATTCTCTTATATTATAAATTCTTGTAACTTATACATTTTTTAAATTCCTCATAACTTCTTATAAATTTCATAAATTTTGTCTGAACATATAATAATAATATTTCTTTTAAAAATTTTTCTCTATATTTTTTAGGATAGATTGATTATAGGACTAGTGTATAAGGATCGTGATAGCGAACAAGCCTAAGATGGGGCTTATGCTATAAAGCTATAAAGAAACAAGAACTGTGGACTCTGAGATTGGTGATAGCCAATAAAAATGAATTATTCTCAGTTGTAAAAATTTTTACCATGTTTATGTACTTTCCTGCATCTATGCATCCAAATAAATATTATATTATATATAATTGATTTCTTGTGTTCGTGTATAATTTCATGTGTAGATCTCATGTAAATATATACCGGTCCAGCCTGTTCTTAACTTCGTTATATTCTATTATATTCTATTATTATTGTTATTATTATTATTATTATTATTATTATTATTATTATCATTATTATTATTATTGGGTGGCAATTATGGGCATTTGTGTTTTATATATACAGATATTCCGAGGGCACAGACTCGATGATGAAATGCGATGAATTTATTATTTTTGAAAATTTCATATTTCTAAAATGGAATTAAAATTTTTGTTGTTTTTGTTGTTTTCGTGAATGTCAATGAGTCGCTGGCACAGTTACAGTTCGATCACGATAGAAGAAGGAACACGAGGAGGATATACAGCCTTGACCGCGCGCACGTCTGCACCCGAGGCACACACCTGACCCAGACGGAAGATCACAGTCGTCTGACTACAGACGGAATGTCTCCACTGTGCGGCGGCAACGCGTGTCCGACCCACTCCCGGCCACAGTTCCTATGGCGATTCCACTCACGCCGATTCCATCAATACGACACGCACATTGCGTTTGTATTTCCGCTTCTCGTCAATTCCACTGCGATATGCATATATCATCAATAAAACGTGTGGTTCGTATGATCTTCATTTGGTGCATCGGAGGGAGAAATAAAATAGGCGATTGAAGGTAAAACTTTCTATCGGTGAGGTTTTGTTTTTTAACTTTTTTTTTGTTAAGATTTGTTTTTTTTTGCCACGCGTTTCCAGCCGTAGACGGCGGCGCATTATCCTTGTGCTCTGTTTAAGGAGATTGGAAAGTGAATATAACAATCTCGCAAGCTGTTTGGACAAAAAAAATCAAAATTATTTAGATTTTTCGTGCTTCCAGGTCGGTGAATATGAATTCGATTTGCGGAGCGAATTAATACTGGTCTGGATCGAATTTTTTTCAGTCGCTCCCTTAATCTACCAGCTGAAAATCGTGTGGTAACAATAATGTAAAAAAAAATGGACTTTTTTTTTTTTTTAATGGCGCTCGCAATCGCGTAGAAAAAAATTGAACTTAATCTATCCTGTAAGATATGAGATCCAACAATCTCGTGAAATTATATATTCATCTTATAAAATATATATTCAGCTTTCCAGTTTCCGAAGACATTTAGCGGGTCGATAAATTGTCTGGAATTTGTAATTGATACACTGCGATATAGACTTTCCCCTGGGGCCTGCACGGAGACCGTGCGAGGAGATCGTCGCCCACACGTCGGAATATGACCGCGCGTGTAACGGTCGCCCGAGTTTCCGGAACGACCGGTAGCCATAGCACACATAGACCGTTCGGTTTATCCTACATCGCGTCAATATATCGCGCGCGCGATTCGATCGACCGAGCAGCCCGAGTGGATTCGAAGAAAAGAAAAAAAAAAAGAAATTAGAAAAGGGTGTCTTTTAATCGGGCAAAATTTCCAGTAGGCTTTCCTGATAGCGCAGGGAGAAGCGGAGCGAAACGAAACGGTGGGGTAAAACGGACAATTCCAACAGGGCATAAAAAAAGTCTCATCGCAAATGTCCGTGCGGTAAAATTGACGATTAGGAGGACATGAAAAAAGTCTCGTCGCAAATGTGAGCCACTTTGCACCGAGGTCCGTTTCGCCCCGCTCTTCCCCGATAGCGCAGGGAGGAACTGGGCGAAACGGAACGGCGGGGTAAAACGGAAAATTCCAACAGGACATAAAAAAAAGTCTCATCGCAAATGTCCGTGCGGTAAAATGGACGATTAGGAGGACATGAAAAAACACTCGTCGCAAATGTGGGCCATTTTGCACCGAGGTTCGTTTCGCCCCGTGCTTCCCTACACCTCGCTGCAGACTCGTTGCCGCTTCACTGAGAAAAAAAATTTGTTGGATTAACTAAAAGTGGCGGTGACATAGGCAGTAAAAAATATTTTATTATTTTGTTAAATAAGTGACAAACTGTTTTGTTAAGGTTTGAATATACAAATATGTCATTTTATTTCCCGCGGCACTAAAAATTTGAGTTTGTACTTTTTTTTTTTTTTTTTTTGTAAAACTAGAAACTGGATGGTGGGATCGGAAAATTAACAAATAAAATATTGTGGACGTTTGTGGACAATAAATTGTTGTAAAAAGTACCATTTTTTTTTACTGTGTACGTTCAAAGCTGTTACTTGTTTGTTGCAAATAATGCATTACGTTAAACGATTTTATTTGCTTACATTTATTCAAAATTTGTCGATTGAAACAAACATTTATGTTGTACCAACAAAAAGCACCTTTGAACGTAAATCACCGTGCATTTAATTAATCCAACCATTTCGTTTTCTCAGTGTTCGCTGCGGAGATCGTGCCGTTTAAACCGCCGATTGACTACGGGACATCAAAAACAGTTTCATCTCGGAGGTGGGCCATTTTGCCCCAAGGTCCGTTTTGCCCTCCCCTTCCCAACACCTCGCCCTAGACTCGTTGCCGCTTTACTTCGGAGATCGTGCCGTTTCAACCGCCGCTCGACTGCGGGACATCAAAAACAGTCTCGTCTCAAAAGTGGGCCATTTTTGCCCCGAGGTCCGTTTTGCCCCCCCCCCCCCCCCCCCCCGCTTTTCCTACAGCGCGCCGTGGACTCGTTGCGGCTTCGGTCCGTGGATCGTGCCGTTTCAACTGCCGATCCACTATCCGTGAATAATAAGGCGTTGAAAATTAAATAACGATTGTAAAAACCCGGCGAGACCGCCGTGGTTTGCCTCGGCGCGGTCGCCGAGGACGGTGCAAAACCGGCCGCCGCGCGACGGCGGCACGCCGGTTCGCCAGTTCGGCAAAACGACTTTATTCCAATAGGATATTCGCGGGGTGTCGCGCGATCGCGAGCCGACCAGTTATTTCCACCTAGAAAGTTTATTTTATCGGACGCCCCGCCGACCCGCGCCGTTCGCAATCCGCGGACCACTTCGCGGAGAGAGAGAGGAGAGAACCGGAGCTTTATCGATCACCCGTTTTGCTATCGGTCGGACAACATTTTTGCATACGCAGTCTTTCGACCTCGAAAATAAATTTTATACCTCCGATTGCCGGTTACAGAGCGGGCCATTCCAGCTTCCCGCATGATGCATCGACGATGGTGCAGATAAAAAAAAAAAAAAAAAACATCAACGTTCGTTCGCGTCGCTTGAAAAGCTCGTCGGCCACTTGCTATTGCATATTTTATGCACTGTTTTTAGTGTCCTCTTTTTATTATTATTTTTTTTTTTCGAGAGATTTCACGAATGGTAAAACGCCGCGTTTCGCGCACTTCGCTCGACGAATGCCGATTCGATTTTTGACCCTTTAACAGATTGAACTTTCTCGAATTCCGCGTTTTCATGAAACGCTTCGAGTTGATGGATTTTACACGAAATTCTGCTGGATTTACGATAATTGAAAAAAAAAAATTGTTGTCCGATTGTTTGTCGTAAAAAAAAAAAACAGTTTCGGACGCCTTTTCCCCACTTGATCTCATAATGGGGATCAATAATCGCGACTATTTTTATGTCGTCCAAAAACGGTGATTACAAATTTCCAAAATAACGGCTTTCCCGAGAGACTCGACATTTGTTTTATATTTCATCTCGTTAATGAAAATTACCCTGGAACAAATTAGACGGGATAATAAAGCGACTGTCACTCAGAATTTGAGCCGTCCTAATTTCGACCACGATCGGGCGAGTCCGGTCGGCCAATTAATGTGTAATTCGTCAGATAACGCTAATTCAATATATTTTGTACCATTTTATTTTATTTTTTTTTTCATTTGAAAATTGAAATTGTCATATTGAAAGTTAAAAATCGTCATTGTCAAAATTTCATATTGAAAAAAATCATATTGAAAGTTAAAAATTGAAATTGTTATATTGTCATATTGAAAGTTGAAAAATGAAATTTTCATATGGCTTTTTCACATGTTCCTTTATTCGCAAAGCTTCCTCAACGAGGAAGCCAATACAGAAAATGCTTTCTCATAGAAGAAGCTTTGCGAATGAAGAAACATGTGAGAAAGCCATATTAAAATTTCAATTTTCAACATTTATGACGAAGCAATATGAAAATTTCAATTTTCAACTCTTTTTCAACATCAGCGTCGTGTTTTACTTTTTTTTCAATTCTATTTGTTCGCTTATTCGCTATAATTTGTACCTTTTTATTTGTTTATTTTTTGTTTTTATATATATATATATATTTTTTTTTTTCAAGTCCAATTTTATTAATTCGCCGTGCCACTTCCGTTGTCGCGCTTCAACGTTTCGGATAACGAAGTTTAATTCGTATTCATGAAATTGGAGCAGAGGCACGTTATCGCCAGGCGCTTAATTAATTTTTACTAAACTGTACGTGTGCGCAGCGTTTCGTTCTGCGCTCGTCAGAACGAACTGTACAGTTGGAGCAGACAGAGCCGAGAGAGCTCTGGCAGCCTCTCTATCGTTACTTGGTCTCATCGGGGTGAAGGCAAATGAGAGACTCGAGTCCGCACGACACCGTACCTTATATTCAAACCGGTCATGGCCGGGATGAAAAAGATTCGCGCCCGCGAGCTCTATCGGAGCCGACGGTGGTGGGAGGCATTTTTCCCGCGAACCCCCGCAGAACCACACGAATAATGGCTTTCACTTTCTACGATCCTGAGATACAGGGGGGACGAGAAAAAAAAAAAAAAAACAAAAAAAAAAAACAAAAATGCAAGTTCACATGTGCATAGACCGTGCGCCAAAGCGGCCCCGACGAAAAGTCGAACGCATAATCTGACCTGTCCATACGCACACCGGATTTCCTTGATAATAATCGAGATCACGCTCTCACCGGCTCTCGTTCGCGCGCCGAATTAACTGGCGTCATAAAACATTCCACTGGAAACGTCACTCCAAATGAAATCTATTTTTTTCCCGAGATTACTTGCGTTTGTTTTTCCTTTTGTGTAGTTCTCGTATGGAAAATTCTGTCAATGGCCTTGTTACGATTGATTCGATAACTGAAAATTGTAAAAATGATTGGATTGAGTATTAAAAAAAAAAAAAAAAGAAATTGTTAAAGATATACATAGATCGAACGCCAAAACGGCCACGACGAAAAGTCGAACGCATAATCTGACCTGTCAATACGCACAATAGATTTCCATCATAATAATCGTGATCACGCTCTCACCGGCTCACGTTCGCGCCGAATTAACTGACGTCATAAAACATTCTGCTGCGATCGTCATTCCAAATGAAATCTATTTTTTTTTTCCGAGATGATTTGCATTTGGTTTTTTTTTTTTTTTTTTTTTTCTTGAAACTTTGCACGTTTCTTTGAGACTTTTTGTATCGCAAATGCTGATAATGGTGCGATTCATTCGATAATTGAAAATTGTAAAAATCAGTGGAACGAATATTCAAAAAAACATTTTTTTTTCAAATATGCAAAGATATACACAGTAAAAAAAAGTTTGACTTTCCAGAACAACTAAATTGTCCGCAAACGTCAACAATTTTTTATTTGTTAATTCTCTGATTTTAAAAACAAAAGTACAAACTAAAATTGTAAATGACAAATAAGCGACAAACGAGTTTGTCACGTATCGAAGATAAAAAAAAACAGGAATTGTAAAAAAATGGTTAAAATTGCAAACAAAATAATGAACAACAATTTTTGTTATTAAATTTATAACAAATATTGAATTGCGATCCACTCGTGTGGCTGAAAATCTTCAACTAGTGTTTTATTTCTCGTTTCGTGCGGATGAAAAAAGCGTCGAATTAATGTTTTTTGTTATCCATCGGATTTTCTCTAAAATAGTCTCGACTCTTCATAGCCGATCATCCGCCCAATAGTCGAAAGAGCTAAGAGTCAGTTTGATTCCCCGCGAAGTACGGTCCACACTGTTACGCCTCAATTATTCAAAGGAATCTCCGCAAACTGCGCGGCTCTAACTGGAAAATTGAAGCAATTTTTATCGGAAGGATAATTCGCATTGTCGCTCGAGGTGGTTTAACAACCGTCCGGCAACTGTTGCGGAGTTTACCGCAGCAGTCGTCGGTGAGAGGTTACCGGTAGTCACAAAATTGTCGGGTTGAGGTAATCGGTAACGAGATACACAACGAGGCGAATACCTCCGGCGGGCAATCCGTCGGGAAGAGCGTTTAAGTTTTCCCGGGACCATTCGAGGGCCGATAGTTGGGCGACTCTGAGAGCCGAGGTATTTGCCATTCTCGTCTCGCTCGACAATTATTGACGGTAATAATTCACTGTTAAAAATTTCTGTATGAAAATTCATAAAATGTATACGAAGTTTTATGCACATACAGTATATGAAATTTCATTGAGACGTATGTAAAAATATTGCGTCACCGGTATACTAAAAACAATATTATTTGTATAATATTTTTAATAGAAACATAATTTTCATATACGGATTCCTTATTTTTCAATGCCATCACCGGTAATTTTAACATACAGCTATTGCATTTACGATTACTTTATTAAGATTCAAATTGCAATGTATATATGAATTCTAATTTCATGTACCGTCGTTGTATATTTCATAGAACTTTATATATTAAACGTGTTGTAAATTTCATAACATTTTAAATAGTGTCGAATCGCTGGGCTCGTTCGATGTAATTTTTTTGTTTTTATTTTTTTTTTTACTTTTATGCTAATGAGCAACCAACGGCAACTGACATTTGTAATGACAAATGTCAGTGGCAAAGGGTGTCGGGTTGCCGTTGATCAGGCGTACGCACGTTAGCATGCGCTAACGAGAAGCGGCGAAGAAACGACGTTGCTTTGAGGGCAATTTTGGTGTTTCGTAGGCGCAATAATTACAGGCCAAAGTTTTGTGGCTCAGCCATGAACGCGCAAGTCAGGGTGGACCAAATTCGAAATTCGAGAATATCCTCTAATCCGAAATTACGAGCTTGCCAATCTAGGGGTACGTAATAATGTACACAGGATATGACGGAGGGAATAGCAAGGTCTACTCTCGTGTCTTTGAGATCCTCCAGTTTCAAAGTGGCTCCTGCTGACCTCGGACTTCGGAAGAGTTCACGAACTTTCTTCGGGCTACATAGTTATACCTAGGCGGAGCTATACGTTTCCGGGGAGATTCCGGCTCATAAATCCCACACTGATAAGGCCGAATCTCCGTGAGCCGCGGTAGCCCGGTCCGGCTCCATTTATTCTTGAAGTTATACGACATATAATGTCCATCGGCATTCAGTACCGTTCCTCTGTACCTGATGCGCAAAAATGAATAAAGATAAATTTGCCAATCAACTAAGTTTACGAGAACACTGCCGAGCTGCCTTTAATTTCCTTATCAGAAAGGGCAATTAATCAAGAGTCAACATTGCATTTTTAAATATTTTTTTCGACTTGAACTAGACGATATATAAAGACCATCGGCATTTAGTACCGTTCCTGTGTACCTGAAGCGCAAAAATGAACAAACAAAAATTGCCTACTCAAATAAGTTCACAAAATCACTGCCTGACTGCCTTAATTTTTCTATCAGAAATGGGAATTTCTCAAGAGTCAAAAGTGCAGTTTTTAATATTTTTTTTTTAAATCTCGAGCTATGCAATATATAAAGACCATCGGCATTCAGTACCGTTCCTGTGTCCCTGATGCTCAAAAATAAATAAACAAAAACCCCCCAATCAACAAAGTTCCCAAAACCACTACCAGACCGTCTTAACTACCGTGTCATAAATCGGAATTACAAGAGCCTTAAAAGTGCATTATTTAAATTCAATGACGAAGAATGAATCTCCTCTTTCCCGTTAAACGCACTCAAGAGCCCCGCAATTCGTTCCAGCCGCAGCAACGCCGGGCCACCCGCCAGCTCTCATCGATCGCCCGAGCCGACCGATAATCGAAGAGCGATCCCGACGCACCGTTCATCAAACGATTGCGCGTCTCACAGTTTCCCATCATCCCGAGCGATCGATTCCGAATTGCACTCCGATGAGTCCAGAGCCTCCACCTGCACATCGGCTCGTCGCACGTAGTCCAGACTCGGACCACCGAGGCCCGTTCAGCAATGTAGGTGTATGCGCCTACATCGGATACACCACGTCTATCCAATCTGCGCACCAATAGGCTGAAGCAAGGCGCGCCACGGCCGATGCAGGCAACGCACCACGCCCGCGAGAGTATCGTAGGTGACCAGGTAACCAGGTGCCTGGTGCACTTGGTACGGACTATCCTGGAGCTGTTTCTGCAGCTACCGCCGCGGTCCCCGTGGAGAGGAGAAAGAGGCTGAGATCAGACGAGGTACGAGCGGTACCGGCCGCTGAGGAGAGAGACGAGGAAGGCGCGATACTTAGGCCGGGACGACGACGACGACGACTACGGCGACGACGATGCAGCGGACGGGCGGCGGGCGGGCGGTAGGTAAGGCCTTTTCGCTTGCCAGGCATTGCCCGGCCTGGCTCAATGCTCCGACCAGGCTGCCTACCACCTATGTCTCTTTACAACCTACGATAGACCAAGGAACCACCGTCCGTCCGCCTCGCTCCCCTTGCCGTCCGCGACGCGCGCTCTCGCTCGCTCCACGACCACCGACCACCGTCGGGCAACCGGAGGATTATAGTTTTTCTGGGGGACGGAGGCGGAGGGTGGAGGAGCGCGGCTTTCGAAAGGATGGTGATTGTGGAGCGTGGCCAGAGTAGACTTAGGAGTATATAAGGCCCGCCGACCCAGCCCAAGTCAGTCATTCACCGGACTACCAACCCACCACACACAAACCAAACATGAAGGCCTTTGTGAGTATTACGGGGTGGTCGTGGGGTGTCCTTCGGCGCCCTTCGTCCTCGAATCAACGACAATTATTCTCGATTTTCTCCAATTTTTTTCTTTTTTTTTTTCATTCTCTTTTTCTCTCTTGTTCTGCAAAAAAAAAAAATCTCTCATTGCTGCACATTCGATACACTTTCGATGCTCTCGATCGCTCGGTACATTTTTTCAACTATCCGGTATTGCGATATTCTCAAAATTGATCGATTCACTTTATTATTCAGACTGGTGTTTCATATTTTGCCACTGCAGTGATTTCATTTGATACGCGGTTGCAGTAGCTCGCTTTGATTGACGATTCGCACACTCTATTGATCGATTGTCTTGTCTCTCCCTTGACGCTCTCAATGTTCTTTGCATCACTCTCGCGATCGTCGATAACTTCAATTAACGCACCATTTGTTCGGTGACATTGGGCAGCGTTCGAGCCTGCGAGACCGCTCGGTCTCTTCCGCTACGATCTTCCGTTTTCATTGCTCTTCATTCATAAACGTTCGCTCCGGATCGGGACTGAGAGAGAAATATATGAGAACATCGCGAAATCGGTTGCCACGGTATAAGATCGGGACTTCAAGAATCGAATCACACACGGATCGTCCGCGGTTAAATTTTATTCACTCCGACTATAAACTCATACATTTCTTTGGTCCTTCGACGTAAAACAAAAGCGTTTCATCGATCAGAGTATTTTTTCCTTCGATCGTCATTTCGTCGATTCCAATGTGTCCGATAAAGGCCAGCTCGCTCCAGACGGTTCGATAGACGCGCAAAATCTCACTCGTCACTCGTGAAAGCTCCAGAAATCGGTTCGCGGTTCTGCATACGCACGATAATTGCCCTCAGCAAACTTATACGCACACACTCGAAACTCCAGCAAGTCGGGCGTGACGAGTACGCTCATTTGCACCGCCTTCGATATCTCTGGAACTCTCGGCGAAACCCACATAAATCTAATTTACTATTTGCGCCTAGATCGGGTGCGCAATCCGAACAAAACCGTCCTTTCTAAACGGGATCGCCACACTAGCTCGCCGCGGCTCGTACGACCGTTTCTCGGAATACGACGCGACCGCGATGACTGCCGCAGATTCGAACTGCGAATTATCGCGACTCAAATACACTCCTCCATTGACAACCGGGAAAGAAATCGTCGATCGCCACCGCGCTATCGATAAACTGGTAGTTTCGTTCTTGCGTAAACGCCTCGAGAAAAAATGGAAGAAAAGAAAAAAAATCGATAGAGTCGTGCAACCACCGGTGAAAACAACGAATCGGACACATATCGCATGTAAACCCTGTCCAGTTGACTAATTAATTACGTGAACGGTGTTTCCACCAGCTAGACAGTCCGCTATTACGTTGACGCGCCAATTGCGCCCGGTCGTTACCGATCGACCGCTCTTTTTTTTTTCTCTCTCTCTCACTCCTCACCGCGATCGCGAGCAACGGCCATTAAGGTCCGGTACCGCAATTTTTCACCAATTATGGCATTCGTCTATCGTTCCGACTGACGCCGACGACGCCTTAGCTGCGCGAAAATGCAATCGGTTCGGGCTATCCAATCCAATTACGAAACGTTACGGCACACACGGTTGCGACGATTTTTTTTTGCCACCCCGGTTTCGTCCCATTCGCGAAAAACTCGTTGCTCGATGACATAACGCGATTCCACCACGATTTCCCATTTGGAAATGTTGAAAAGAATCAACCGATCGATTCCCCGTTTCGCGTGTCCAGCTCGCATCAGGGACCGATAATCTCTCCGGATTAAATTACCATTTCCCTGAGAGCCGGCCGCGCTAGACATAGAATTTTCACCGGCCGTCCGGGATCTCGCGGAACTCCGAGACTCGCAATTTCGCCTTCGGTTGCACAGTTTCTTCCTCGCGATCTCTGCCGCCTCGTACGGTGCAACACAGCACTTGCACTATGCGCTGAACGCGTTCCCATCGAAAGTGAAAGCGAACTGTTATGCTTCCTGGGGGTCCGGAGCGCGGGCTCCTCGGCTGTAATCGGTACCGCGCATAGGCGACTCGAGCTACTTTGCTGTATAACGGTCGTATATCTCTATTGCGTCTCTATGATGTTCTTTGCCGGTCGCGGTTTGCCAGCTTCCGTAGTGCGATCTACTTGGCTCGCTGGTGCACGTCTTGCGCTGGAAAACCGCCGACCGCGTTCGAGTCAATCAAGTTCAATCCAAGTGTTGGGAACACTCGGACTCAACGCGTGAGGCCCCGCGGCTGATAGGAGTGACACGGACTGATCGAGAGAACTCTCTCGAACCCTTTCAGATTGTGTTCGCCTGTCTGGCAGTAGCGACGGCCCGTGCCGGAGTCGCCCACGGAGGATATGGTGGTGGTTACGGAGGACACGGAGGATACGGCGGTGGCTACGGAGGTGGCTACGGCGCTGGACACGGTGGAGCTGGTCTCAGCGGTGGTCTCGCCGCTGGTGCTGGTACCGCTGCCTCCCTTCAGGGTGGAGCCGCTAGCTTGGGATCCGGTGGTCTCGGTGCCAGCTACGCCGCTGGTGCCGCTGCCGCTGCCGGTGCCGCGGGAGTACAGCAGATCGTCTCTGGTGGTTAGTATCGATGAACCCGAGTTGAACGGGGACGATCGATTGAGGGACCGCTAACGTGATCTTCGGATTGCAGGAGTGACCGGTGGAAGGTCCGACATTGGACCCGCGGAGGGACCCAAGGCCAACGTAGGACCCCAGAGCGGCCCATCTGACCTCGTCGGACCCCAGGAGGGAGCCAAGTCTGTAGGAGGACCCCGTACCGGACCGTCCAGCCTTGTAGGACCCGCTGCTGGCCCGTCCACCCTCGTAGGACCGTCCCAGGGAACCGCTACCCTCGTAGGACCGTCCCAGGCTACCGCTAACCTCGTCGGACCCAGCTACGGTGGTGTCGCTTTCTACGCCGGTGCCGGTGGAATCAACGGTGATGACGGTAGCTCCGGCTCCGCCGCTGCCGCTGCTCCCGGAGGTGGACTTGGAGGTCTTGGAGGTGGTGAGTATCGTTTCATCGTCATCGTCATCGTAGAATCCCGAGCGGTTGGTGATTGAGCTATTCGATCGACACAGGTTTCGGAGGACTCGGTGGTGGCGCTGGATTCGGTGGTGGCGCTGGATTCGGTGGCGGCGCTGGATTCGGTGGCGGCGCTGGATTCGGCGGTGCTGGTGCCATCGCTGTCATCGGAGGAGGCCCCGGCATTGCCGGTGGTATCGGTGGACACGATGCCGGAGTTGCTGTGATCAACGGACCGTCTGGCGCCATCCACGCCGGACTCGGCTCCCACGGAGCTATCATCCCCGCCCCCATTCACCACAAGTGGTAAGACGGTCTAAGACCCCAGCGATCTCGGCTCGGCGACGGCGGCAAACCCACCACGGTCATACCGGTCAACGATCCTCAACGCGTTACCAACACGTCTTCTTCCTCGAAGCTTCGTCCAATCTCGGAGCATGGCAGCCACGGAGTAGTCAGTCGGACAGTCAGTCAGTAGTGAGTCAGTCCAGTCAGTCAGTACCGAATTGCCTCGTTGCTCAGCGGTGACCGACACTAATCGTGGTGTCGTGACGCCGTGACATCTTTGCCGTCAGTCACTAGAACAACGACTCAACGACTGTAACCACGAGAGATTGAGATGCATCGCGTTCGACAGAAAATTCTGCCATATATCGAGGGTACCGATCAAACGGTTCATAACCACCCGTGAGACAACAACTCGCCCCGGGGGGGAAAATTTAGTAAAATTTCCAGTTCATCGTGAGACCGCAACCGCGACATCGTACCAACGGTAGTGATAACAGCTCGATCGAATGTCAACGCGTTAATCATCACTCGGGGGAACAATCTAACCGAACATCGGGATAAACGGCAGAGATAAACGAGTCTGGGGCTCGAGACCAACTTGACCGTCGCGCCCATCATTTGGGATCGGCAGCTTCACCATGAGCCCAGTCGGAGGACGAGCTTTGGCGCTTCCAAGATCGGTTGAACGGGCTCGAAGGATGTTCTGTTTTCTGAACATTCGACGAGTCCGCTTCAACCCGATCCCTCTTACTTCTCTTACATCTTCCATCTTTCGCAGGCCGACGCTCTCACTCACATATACTATCCCTTGTTGAGGAAGCGCCAGTTTCCTCACAGTTGTTATACTCACTGCCGCACCCAAGCATACATATTATTATTACATACTCGTCCATGCATATGTCTTCTCTATATATATATATACTATTACTATACCTACTACTTCTTCACATATATATATACCATGTACACAACACACGGAGCTACCTAACGCAACGTGTCTATCGTATGGACGTATATATATATATACATGCATATACATACAAGTGTTACCCGTGTTATGTTAGTGAAGGAGACCGGTAGATTATGGTAGGTCAGCCGTTCCCGTGAGTGAATGAATGTACATAGAAGGCGCGCCGCCGCCGGCCCCCGACCCCGCCCGCCCTCGTCATACCCTTTCTATGCGATCACTACTAGCACCCCACCACCACCATAGATAGATACCACGTATTTATAGCGTTTATACATTTATACAATACTTTATATAAAATAAAGCATCAGTATTTAAAACTCAAATAAGCTTGTCTTTCACTCCTTTGCCTCTTCGGCTATCTCGACCAACTTGTGACACCCAGTTTTGCCTCATACTTCGACAACCAAAGTGCCGCGCAGCTTTGATTTTGCTCTGAAAACAGCCATCATCTCTTGCTGATGTTTTGCTAATGTCAACCCTTCCAACTTCGCTTCGGCTTCCAATATATTATTGTCAATCTTTCCAACATCGCTTCGTCTTCCAATATATTATTGTCAATCATTCCAACTTCGCTTCGACTCCGATTACATTACTGATGAAAGTCAGTCATAAGAGCATTTCATTTTTCTGTACTCTTCCATCTATTAGGGACTTTTTAGATTTGGAACCAGTGCGATGCCATTAACATTGAAACGATGACGCAACTTGGGTTGCATCAATGGAGTCTTGAAAAATCATTTAACCAGGAAAGTCCCAGTTTCCGGAAGATACAAAGCGAGCTTGGATCAGTTGAATAAGTGTCGTAAACAATTAATGAAGGATTACTTTTTCCTAAGGTGTAGTTAGGACGATTCGTCGTTAGCTCGATGGCGTTCCTCATCAACCTTCGCCATCGGATAGACCACTGATAGGTCATCCCTCGAATTCATTGATCTGAAACAGGAGAACAATTGCCACGGTCAGTGCGATGGTTCAGATGAATTGCCAAAAACGGGACTGCAGTTGGAAATTGATTTAGGTCTGCACTATCGAAATGATCGACGCACCAGAGGATTTTGGGATTTGTTTCATGGATTCAAACGGGTTTGATATATCATGATTTATGACGAGCTCATCTGGAGCGCATGCAAAGCCGGACCAAACACTAAAAGCTATACAGAGGCAGCTCCCATAAATTAATAACTTCGCAGTCTTTGGTTTCAGGCTGATCGCTCGATAACGTACGCTACTCGTAATTCCTCCGCTGCTCGAGTTAATCGATGCCTGCTGGACGATCCGCTCCCACCCCACGGATCCCGGATATAATTGGGTTCCCAGCCAGACCGCACTCAATTTCACGTATCTCATCGCAATTCCGACCTGTCTCCAGCGAAGGCGTACGAATTTCCGTTAAATACTCCACCGCCATTCAACAAAACGAACGATCGGTTAGTTCTGTTGATTATTACAAGGGATTCAATACCATTGTTCACTCATTATCCAATCATAATATGATTAAATTAATCAAGCGAACGAACGAACAAAATGGAAAGATTTTCCAGTTGGATCGTTCTCTTGGCTCTTTGAAGATATCGCGGTCCAATAAGGTGAAATCTGGACAAACTCACGGGTTTTATTGTATGATTTTCCGTAAATAATTTTCGTTATCGCCAATGATGTTATTGTTCAGTCACTATTCAATCATAATATGATTGAATTAAATGAACGAACGAACGAACAAGATGGGAAGATTTTCCCGTTGGATCGTTCTTTTGGCGCTTTCGATCGTGGTCCGATAAGGTGAAATTCGGACAATCTCACGGGTTTTATCGTATGATTATCCACAAATGAATTTTGTTATCATCAATGACGTTATTCCCTTAATGACGAAACTAAAGCACTTTAGCAATATTAGCAAGAGATGCTCAAATACTACTTGCTATTCATGGTCTTTTGGTCTCTGTCTGTAGGGAAGTTCCTGAGGGTGCTAAGTGATAGTCAGTATGAGGATTCATTCAGCATGGCGGCAGATTATTCCGCAGCCTCATTCGGAGTATTGAAACCATCTACATACTGACATGCAGATTCTATGCGTTCGTTAATGAATGGACGACTATTCGCAGTACGCAAAGACCGAGATTGCCGCTGGAGGATTCGACGAACATGGGGGCTCATTGAGCTTTCAATGACGACGAAGTGGATGGCACACAGCCGATAATGGGTACCATACGCAAACGAGGCCTTTTCGCACCGAAAGAGGTTTAAGCCCTTTGCTCCTTTGCCGAGAATCTGTGCGGTCGATGAATACACCCGTTCAAATCGTCAACCTCTTTGATTCTAGCGAAACACGTATTTCGCAGATCTCCATTTACAGGTAGATTGGAAATGTAAAATTGTTCAATTGTCAGTGAAAAAAACTCCTGAATTTTATAATCTATTTCGACAGGTCTTCGACACCTCCGAATGTAACATTCTGTATTCTTGACGGTTTCATTTGTATCTTCAATCACATTTGTTATACGGCTGCGAAAAATCGATTTTCTGACGACGATTTTTTTTTTTGTTAAGTTTTATAAAATCTTTACAAGAGGTATTACAAATAAGTTCAAGAAAAATGTGACGCATGTGCGGTAGTGTAGGTTCTCGATCTTTGTTCCTTAAAGTCATTTTTTTTACTATTCCCATTTCGATAAGCATGGAAAACAAAAATACGCAAATGCCTCGCCGTAATATTTCTGCGTTGGACGCTGCGTCAATTATGTCCAAAGCCAAACTGCACTTATTTCGACAAGTGGGTAGCGAAGTAACTAGAGGGGTAAAAAAAAGTGTGCGACAAAGTAATATATAGTGTCAAAAAAGTATGTGAAAAAAAAAAAAAAAACTAGCGTGTCAAACAGAAAATGTAGTCGACTTGCGCATGTCGACCTTTTTCATCATGCCTTACTAAAAATAGTTACTTCCGCCACCCTTCACAGGCACGAAAACTGATACAATTTGTGTATGTGTTAAAAAAATAGTACATTACGACAGTAGTGTGAAAATCTGTTCCTGACGAGTGTGAATTTGCAGGACGAGCCGAAGGCCTGTGTTGTAATCACACGAGTTAAGTGAACGTTTTTCGCAACGAATAGGGAACACAATTTTATTTCATAAGATGTGAAAATGGGGTTTATCGCACGGGAAGCGTGCGCAAAACCCGTCATTTTCCCACCGAGTGAAATTAAGTTTTTTCGCACTAGTGTCGTAATGTACTATATAGGTATGATGGAATCTTCAAATTTTGCTTACAGAATTGTCCTAGTAGAAATTTTGGATCGTTAGATAGCACTAAAATTTCCACCAGGATAAACGCACACCGGCTCAGCAACGTTCAAAATGGATTTTCCATTAATTTCGAACAACGTGTAACGTTTCCATTTAATTAAGCGATCGGGCATCGACAATGACAATTTTCATTGGCCGTTTGACGCACGATTGATTGCGGCCGCGGTGCATTCAGAGAAAATGGTTACGGTATGAATGCGCGAAATGGCACGTTAGTTAAATGTATTGAATTAGAAGCGGAGGTGGAGCGAGGAGACGGACAGCCAGATTCGAGGCAGCGGTGCGTGTGGCCTGCGCTATTTCGGTAATTAACCATTTTAGTGTTTCGGCTATTCGAATATAACAAGGGGGATGGCGACGTCAAGCGGTTCGCTCGTTTCGGTTAGTCGCTTAGTGCTCCGTATTCAATTGATTTTCCAGCAATTATGGTGACCGTGGTCGCTGCTGGCAGCGACGAAGCCCTCCGGGCGATTCTTCGGCAAGTCGAGTAGTTCGAAGCGGGCTCTCGCCTCGGTAATTGGTCCAGTGGATGGTTAACTGTCGAACGCCGGTCCTAGGGATGACCACTTTGAGAGCCGGCGGAAGATTCGGCTGCTATGGTAAACGACCGGATAGCATCTACGGACACCGGCGCATCGGCAGCGACTCGATTTGGCTTCCATCTGACCAGATGCTCACAACCGTGACAACAGAGACGTCGAAATTGGCTCAATAATCATCACGAATGGGGCTCGCTGCTCGAACGGCGGGATCGAAGCGAATTCCTCCATGGTCGGATATCAAATCCGAGCCTGGATCTGGGATCCGGATCTGGCTGGCGAAGCCCGGCTGAATGGCGCGGGTTCTCCCTGCTACCATCGGTTCGCATCGTTACTAATAATTAATAGAATTGAATCGTGCAACGAGATATGGACAAAGCAGACATCAACTGATGGAACATTGTTTTATGAAATTAATGAGAGAAGGGTGCCTGAAAAATTGAAATTAAACGTTATGAGGGAAGAGTGGGAAACCTAGGGCGATTTATAGATTTGGTCCGTTTTTTGGGTCAGTACTGCCGAACTTTGAGAGGTGATTTTTTTTAGGTATGTGTTCAGAGCTGTAGGTCGTTGGGCAGGAAACAGGCCAATGAATGAACACTTAAGTAGACGAAAAAGCCAGTGAATAGACTTTTTTTTTTTTATGTACGTGCTCTTATGGAAAGTGTTCATTCATTGGTGCTGTCCATTCATTGGCTGTGTGGCGACACGGCCACATTCGAATGAAGGCGCGGTTCGAATGGCCAATCGACGACGAAATCACAAATTATATCTCAAAACTTATAGGAACAATTTTTTAAGTACTTTTGACACATAAAATGATTGATAGATTGATCATTTTATGTTGTGGATTCGTGATGTGTGGTAAAACACTTGGAATTCGACGTGTATTAAAGTGGCCCTGACGTAATGTTATATTTGGTTCTTTAAACGCGTCAGCTTTTGACCGGAAAGGTTGTCGGGCCTCGCACTGATAATTCGGTTAAATTGATGGACTGCAATGACAAAATAAACTTTGCATCGATAAATGATTGAGCTTAGACGGTACACAGTAAAAAATAATTTCGTAAAATCGAAATGGAAAATTTCGTAAAAATAATTTTGTTAAATAAGTGACAAACTCGTTTGTCACTTATTTGAATATACGAACCAGTTCTTTTATTTCCTGTATCATTGACGATTTTTAGATTGTACTTTTGTTTAGAAAAGTAAAAAAATTGACAATCAAAAAATTGTGGACGTTCGTGGACAATAATTTTTTGTAAAAAGTACACATTTTTTTTTTAATTTCTAAAGTGTGGATTTCGCATTTTTTTACATGATCTTTGGTGCAATCGATCAAACTAGTTTTCCAAAGTCCTAAGTTGATTTGATACTGGCAAAACAGTGATCTTTTATCCTGGAACCGACCGACTCAAATGTTAGAACACAGGATGATACGCTCAAAGTGGCCAACTTTTATATTGTATCACACATAAACTATACTGTAAAAATTACTCAGACTTCGGGAATTGATGGATAGAGTGTTCATGCAAAACATATTTAAAAATTAAATCCTTAAGTTGGATTTCGTCCGATGGTCGATCCTCCTTGAAGTCCTTCGAATTCCTTAAGTTTTCCTCGGTAAATTCTTTCAAATTCCTCAAAGTTTCCCCCGTAAAGTCCTTCAAATTCCTTAAAGTTTATCAATCGACCTCGAGCTTTCGAAGGGTGAGCTCAATCCCGACACTTAGCCTGAGTGCCGAGAAAAAATAAAAAAATAAAAATTATTAGCGAAAAATTTTTTCATGTCAGAATTGTCAAACTTCAAGAGGCGAATTTATTTATTTTTTATAAGGTGAACAAATAATTTAATCGTAAACAATTACATAAACAATAATAAAAATATAAATATATAAATAATAATAAAACTATAGATATATAAATAATAATAAAATAAATATCGGATGAAAAAAAAAAATGAATTTCTATGAAAAAAAAAAAAAAAATGGTAATTTTTCTCTCAAGTGATCCGCGATGTTGGAGCTTCACGTCGTTGGATAGTGTAGGTAGACTTGACGTTTTGCGGCCAAGGTCTCTGAACAACTATCATATGAAATTACTTGACATCGCACACGATAAATTTGTACCGGATCGATTGAAAAAGTCAATAGACGCCGCATTAAAGTTTATCATTCGGCCTCCAGTTCTGAGAGCGTGAGCTGTATCCCGACACTCAGCCGGAGAGATCATGGTCTAGCTCCAGTACTGGATGAACTCACGCGGCGTTTGGTCTCATACATCCGAGCTATTTCAGCCACCACCAGCCGTCGCTGGTAAATTGCATCTGCAACCGTTGCAGACAATGAATGGAAATGTCAGTCTCACCATTAGCAGGGATCACGTTCGATCGGGCGACCCCGTTCCTCTCGATTCTACGGAGCAGCTCTGCCTTTGTCTCGCACGATGTCTGCAAATTCGTCTCATTGTTTATTATTTCTTCGCATTAGTGATACGTGCGTGAATCACTCTATTCCTTGTTTCTTGTTTTTTTTTTTTTTTTTTTTTTTTTTTTCACGAAGAATAACAACAGTATTTAACGGCAATAACAAGGAACATTTCTTCAAACTTTTGTTTCCTCTTTTTATAGAAAATTTAACCCTTGTCGGGCCCTTCGTCTACGCACGATGTCCACAAATTCGTTTCATCGCTTATTAGTTCCCGTCTCGTATTAATGATACCCCGTTGCATGAATCTCTATTTTTTGTTTTTATTTAAATAAAGGAATAGAACTGTAATTAACATCAGCAGCGAATGATATTTGTACAATTTTTTATTTATGATTTTTACAGAAAATTTGACGGTCTTGGAGATAATTTAGCTGGACACACACCGAAAAGGTTGTTCCGAATTTCTTTTTTAATACATCTGTTATTACTTCCCGTCACGTACTGGTGTTGCGCGTTGCATAAATCACAGTATGTCTTGTTTTTTATTGATAGAGAAATGCAACAGTATTTAACAGCAAAATCAAAGTACAGCTCTTCAAATTTTTATAGAAAATTTAACGGTCTTCGAGATATTTCGGCACATTTAACTCTACCACTCAGAACTCTACTAGAAAACATTTCTCCTTACACAACTCCACCGTATTAGAAGTCTGCCAAAATCTCTACCACAGATGAAAAAAACTCTACCGGAATTGAAATAAAACTCAACCGGAGTTTCCTTTCGATATCGGTAAAGTTTTTTTCTTCAGTGATAGACATTTTGGTAGAATTTTAATAGGGTAGAGTTGTAATATGGTCGAGATGTTTTCTGGTAGAGTTATTTGGGGAGAAATGTTTTTTGGTGATATAAATGTGCCGATATTTCAGCTGGACACCTACCGAAAAGGTTATTCTGCATTTCTTTTCCAATGTATCAGTTATTGCTTCCCGTCGCGTATTGGTTTTACCCCGTTGCATAAATACTCTATTTCCTGTTTTTTTTTTTAATAAATACAGTACAATTTAACAGCAATAACGGAGAACATCTCTTCAAATTTTTATTTCCTACTTTTATACAAAATTAAGCTGGCTCGGGAGCTATTTTATTACTCGACACGCACCGAAAAGGTTGTTCTGAATTCCATTCTTAATGTATCAGTGCCTAGAGAACAAAAGCCGTTGTCGAGTCGACGCGGTTAATCGGTTCCCTCCTTACGTAACGAGATTTCGAAATGCTTTCGTCAGCAATCCGCGGCAGCTATGCAAAGTTCACTGACGCTGGCACACATCGCGCTGCTTCATCGCTCGTACGTCAACCTTTACTTCGAATATTTCCAGCTCGAGTCGGACGTGTGCGAAGTTCGATTCTTTCCGTGAATCGCCGAACCGATTTGGGTACCATTTATGCGATCGAGGATCGAGGGATGAGAGTGAAATAAACTCTCGTCGATCCGCGAGAGAACTGGTGCGACGATGGACCAACCTGGATCGGCGAACGAACAGGACTGCTCAGATGTTGTATATAGTCTTTCGTAACTTTCAGTGTCTTAAAGGTCGAGTTCGCGACTCGAAGCCGCGGAGAAAAGTGCCCCGAACGATCTCGTGAGCCATCCACTCGGCCGCTTCTACAGGGTGATCGCGCTAATTGCGAAGCGAAGGAAACGGCCGTAGCAAAGTGCGCCACAGTTGCCGTCCCGCCCTCGTTTCGCCAATACCATTTTACTCACTTTTTTTCTCACCATCTCCGCCACTTTTAAGTCACTTGCATCGCGGTACAGGGAACACATACACTGTCAAAAATTTCTGTTTGAAAATTCATTAAATGTATGTGAAGTTTCATGCATATACAGTATGTGAAATTTCATTGACGCTTATGTAAGGATATTGCATTACCGGAATTTTAACAACATTATTGTTTGTATAATATCTCTAATAATAACATAATTTTATTTATGCCGGTAATTTTAATATGAGGCATTTTTTTATCAACTGGGCCACTTTTTTCGGTCAACTTCTCGGATGTTTTTTAAAATTTGCCAGTTTGTAGTACATTGTTGTAAATTTTTGATTTTTTGATTTTTTTAGTACGTAAGAATCACAGGTACCATTTTTAGATTTTTAAAAAAAATCTTCATGTAATGCTAAATATAGTGTAAAATTGTAACCAGAATCGAAGGTGTGTCTTTAGTAGAAAAAAATTATTTTAACTTTTTTTTTTTTACGAAAAATGAACTTTCCTGTATCGGGAAAATCATGACTCTAACATCATTCGAAAGTTGATGAATAATAAAATAGTTAATGTTCTTACGAATTTTTCGAGGGACCAATATTTTCTGAGATACACTGATATTTAAAAAAAAAACGTCAATCCTGAACGTTGCATTTTAAAAATCTAAAAAAAAATTACAGAAGCCCCTCTCAAGTAGTACTACAAACGGTCAAATTTAAAAAAAACATCTGAGAGGTCGACCGAAAAAAGTGGCCCAGTTGATAAAGAATGCCTCATATACAGGTATTCCATTTACAATTAAATTATAAAAATTCAAATACAGTGTATATGAATTCCAATTTCATGAACCGAGATTGTATATTTCATATAACTTTGTATATTAAACGGGTTGTAAATTTCATAGGATTTTTAACACTGTACACAGACACCCGATCTACCTGTCTGCACTCTTTCACCGGCATCCTTAGGTCTTATCATTCGATGTCTACTTTACGGAGCCGATATTCCTCCACTTCTTGGAAGCGTTTTACCACCACGGTGAATCGCATTGCTCCATGATGCCGCTCCAACCGCTGTGTCGGGAGATGAGGATCGTGTGAACACTTCCAAGTCCGGCAAATGAATTGCCAATGATCGCGCGGGCGATTATACGCGAGTTGTACGCCTACGGGATTGCGAAGACCCTGCGTAGTTCGATCACGAGCGTGAGGAATATCGTTGAGTATCCAGAAACGGGAGCTTGTGACGTCGAGTTTTGAGAAATTAAATTACGTGGGGGAAAAGTGGGGAATATGGACCGGTCCATATTTCATTGATTTGCGTGTCAATCGGGGTGGTCCATATTCACCATGTTTACGCTATTTGTATGTGGGAGATTGCGTGGCATTTCGACATGGGTCTAAACCTTCACATCCCGGATTGGGAGCGCGATTTTTTAATTTGACTGAAGTAACTTTGAATGAAGCACCCAGATTTTTTTTTTACATTTAAACAAAATTGTTTGTTATTGTTTGTGATTTAAAAAATGAACTTGTTGATGGTGACAATTGAGTAATCTGAAAAATTCTCAAAAATCTTGGGTCGTATAAAAAAATGTTAAGATTTGGGCCAGAGTGGGCGTGCATCACTTTCTATTTTTTTAAGTGCATAAGAAACTATTCGAAAAACTCTGAAAAAATTCCCAAAAAATGTGGTATGGCGTGTAAAAATCGTCAAGCGATAACTCATAATCGACTGATTTTTTTTTAATACTTTTTTTCAATTTTCTTTCGAACAAAATTGGAGAATAAATAATTGAGTAAATAATAAAATAATAAAAAATAAATAAAGAAAATACAATTTTTTAAATCTTCAAATTTTTTATATACGACACAAGATAATTCAGATTTTTAATTGTGGCGACGAACAACTTCATTTTTTCACTAATAAATAATCATAAACAATTATAAAAAATCTAACAAAGCATCCGAGTGCTTTTGAGAGTTGTTCAGTCACATAAAAAACCGGGAGCCAAATCCAAGACGTGAAGGGCCAGACCCAGTTCGAAATGGTAGGAAACACCCAATACACATTTTCTGCCCAGCCAGTCTACAATTCTATAGTAATCCATCGCACTATCTTTCGACCAATCTGTTTGGATTACAGCAAAATAGCAAATAAATTGCACAAAAAAAAAAAAAAAACAGATCAGACACTCAGTCTGAGGTGAATGATTCGCCGTGATTTCCAGTTCACGGCATCGACCACGTACATCAAAATTACAGTGCACTGACGATGGCTGAAAATTGCTTCATCGTCATTGGCAAAACGCCCGTTCTTACCCGGTTGATTGATTCTTCGGTATCACCTACATTCGACCTCCCGTCAGCCAGTCATACCGTTCAGCGCGGTGGATTACACGTCGATCGCAGAGAGTCCGGTTGAAGTTCCGGAATCTCACGTGCGCAAGTGGTGAAGATCGGGCGCAGTCCGAATAAACGAACACGGGGGGAAAACTCCTTGAATTACACCCCGAAGACGAAGGACGGATGCCGATGGGGGGCAGAGATCGGTGCCCGGCGCATTCTGTTGGGCGTGGCGTCGTTGACCTTCTTGCGCAATGGGTGAGCAGCTCCCATCAGCGGATATGATTTGAAGGGATTAGCGCGGGGGCGCGGTCGCGATCCTCGAGATCTAAGGTATATAAGGTCGGACGGTCGCTTTCGTTGGCACACTCAGCGACCGACGATCGGCGAGATGAAGGCTTTTGTAAGTACGATCAACGCCGAAGAGAGCAAACGACGAACGAGTGCGCCTTCGGGAACCGAGGCTTCTCCTCTCTTCCCCGACGATGTCGAGAAATCAAAAATTGTCTCCCATAGCGGTGGATAAAGTTTCGTGTGACGAAAGTGTTGAGTTTTCTTAGCGGTCTTTGATACGAGCATTAAAAGCGACAATCAATAAAATGTGTTCACAGATCGTAGCATTGGCTGTTTTTGGAGTGGTGGCTGGAGATCCGGGACGCGAGCGTCGCGGAGCAGTTTGGGGTGCCGGTTACGGTGGTCACGGGGCTTACGGAGCTTACGGAGGAGGCCACGGAGCTTTCGGTCTCGGTGTTGGGGCTTACGGCGGCGGAGCTTACGGTGGTCACGGTGTTGCTCTGGCTGGTCCCGCTCTCGGACCGGCCAGCGTTGCTGGTCCTCACGTCGGCGGTTCGGCTCTGGCTGGTCCGGTCATCGGACCATCCCGCTTGTCCGGCTCCGTCGCTGGACCGGTTCACGTGTCCGGCGCCGTCGCCGGACCCGCCGTCGTTACCGCCTCGGTCGCTGGTCCCGCTCACGTAGAGGGCTACGACGGTGCTTATGACGGTGCTTACAACGGAGCTTACGCCGGGGGATACGGCGGAGGTTACGCCGGTTACGGAGGAGCTTACGGAGGCCACGGTGGTTACGCTGGAGTGGGTTTCGGAGCCGGTAAGTTCCTGGCGTAAACGCTTCTGGCAAATGTTCTTTCGAAATTGGTGGAAAGGAAACCATTGAAGTTCTTTGGTATCGTGGATTTCTGGGTAGAAATTGTCGAGACTTACACCTTGAACAGGCCTTGTCAGATCCCTGTGAGGCCTCTTCAGGACCTCATCGGGGCGCGATGTAACGCCCGGAATCTTCTCCTCAGGTTACGAACACAAAATTCCATGAGGCGAATTTTTTATCTTCGGTTTTTTTTGGAGTTGGCATTCACCGGCCGATTCGGACTCAACCACCGATCCTGGATCGGCCGAGATCCGTCTCGCTCCCGACCTATGACGAAACCCGTTTAAGAATTCCCAATGGGGTCGCGCCTCCTGGTATCGTCGAAACTTCGCTCTAACATTAACGACGCATTATGCGAGCAGGGGGACTAATTGCGCGGTGCAGCGCTAACGGTGTAATTATTATTGCCAACCTTCATTGTTCAGGCTACGCCGGACACGGACTCGGCGCGGGTCACGGTGTCGTAATCGCTGGTCCCGGCTCCCATGGTGCAGTTCTCGCTGGTCCCGCCGCCCACGGGGCGATTCTCGCTGGTCCGGCGAGTCACGGCGCTGTCGTCGCCGGTCCCCATGCGGGGGGCGCTGCCGTTTCCGGTCCAAACGCCGGTTCCGTCGTCATCGCCGGACCGTCAGGAAAGATCACCGCTCATGGCGTCGGTCACGGAGCCGGCGTTCACGCCGGCTTCGGCCACGGATACGGCGGTCACGGCCACTGGTAAATTCAAACGTGCTGATCCTATAACACTATCTTTTTAGGTACTGCATATATATTTATATATATATATATGTATATATGCAGCGTTACCAAGATAAATGAAGACGATTTTTAACCCGTAAAGCGTCAACACATAAACCTGCAAACATCCTCGCGAATAAATATGCCATCGATGTAATAGATATTTTGTAACGTCTACGCATGTAACACACGAGATCTCCCCGAAAGTGTGTACGGACAAGAAACTGACCGTATCTCAAAGATTAAAGAAATATATGTATTAATTTGTTATCTTATTATTTCGTTCGCAATTGTATTGAAACACCTGTGACTCTGTATCTCAAGGTAAAAGAAACGAAAAAAATGGTACGACGGTCGTCGTAAAATGTCACACTTGCTGCCACACAACGAAACACTTGTCTCTGTACATAACAAGTCGAGCCTGTGCGCGCCGAATAAATGGCTTTATAACGATAAACAAAAAAAAAACACGAGAGGTTCGTGAGCGTTATTTTCAAATGTTATTCACCCATTGTCGTTCCGTCAGTCGTATATGTTACAGGCAAAAAATAAATATTACAAATATCTCTGGTGTATCACTGCAATGAATTCCTCCTTAATTAGACTGTAAAAAAATTTTGTTCGAAAATTAATGAACGGTAGGTGGAAGCTTATGTACATACACTGTTTTGTAAATTTCAAAGCCATTGGCATTTTTAATTTTACAGTAAAATTTGTATTTTCGATGAAAATATCGTGGAAACTCGCCCTAAGGAATAATTTAATCGATGCGAAATCCAGCGAACGGCGCGCCGCCCTTTTCTCTCCGCAATTATCGGAATCGCGCTAAGCAGACCGAAAACGCGACTATCGACGTCTAGACAGTTAATATGTGCACACACACGTAAGTATATCAACGACGTTTGGATATTGAATTTTTTCAAGGATAAAAAAAAATGTAACACGCCTGTTTGCCGATTCCAGTTGAATATAATCGAATATAATTTAATCGATGCGAAATCCAGCGAACGGTGCGACGCCCTTTTCTCTCCGCAATTATCGGTATCGCGCTAAGCGGACCGAAAACACGACTATTGACGACTAAACAGTTCATATGTGCACACACACACACACACACATAAGTATGTCTATGCACGGCTCGTAGAGCCGCGTGATGCACGTGCGGATTCCCCATGGGAAAATTATGCTCTCGTACGGTGAGCACGGACTGGATAGCGATGGATCTCAGGCTGCATGGGCTCATGACGTTGTACGGGGGTGTGCGGACACACAACGATAGGCTTGCCTGTGGAAGGTTTGGCGCTCTCGCTATTGCCGTTGTTGCCGCTGCTGCGTAATCTCAATGCAGTTTCATCACCGTCCGCGCCTCGGTGCACTGTTAGGAGGAGGACTCTCGAAACCCTCCCAGTCGCACAGCTGCAGCTTGTGCATTGTGAGAAAGCTGCTCTCCAGCAGTCGCCGGTGCCGCTGCGCCGAACCTCCACAAATTCCAAAAGGTCACCCACTTGAGATCGGCCGGACGCCTACCCGGTCCCCGGATCGTGCGATCAACCTATCTTACCGTTGTCTGATATTAATGCATGCAAAAGGGACAACGGAAATCTGTGAACGCGTGGATGGACTCACCATCGTTCTCCGGAGGACGGAAAGATACGATCTTGCACTACAGATTCAAAGAGACCACGTAAGATAGTTCTTACAGTACTATGAAGTCATGTGGACAACCATTGCTATGGTAATGAAGCACACACACTAACGATCGCACAGTTTATTATCTTTTATACACAATCTCGCTTTTGGCTGTCCTCACGCCGTTCCATTCCTTTCGTTCTCAACAACTGACTCCAGCTCTCCGGTTCCTTTCGTGCCGCTCTCGCATCATCATCGTTTGCTTCCGCTTTCATTTATCATCACCATAAATCCTCACACTGTTAGTATAAAATATGTGTAATTTTTCATATAAAAATCGGTATACGCTTCGATTAATTATTCCCTAATGTTCTTTTTCATGAAACCTTCGCTATATGAGGCATTCTCCGTCAGCTCAGCCAATTTTTTTTTTCGACCCTCTCAGATCTATCCCATAATTGGCCACATTTTAGTATCACTTGAGAGTACCCTTTGTGCATTTTTTTCAGATTCTTTAAATCCATCCATTTAGGGAGATGCGTTTTTGTTTCAAATTTATAGGGCAGACCGGGGCGAGATGGCCCCCTAAAGAAAGAAAGAAAAGCTGCCGAAAGAATAGCCTATTATTTGTCACCCGACAATGATATTTTCATAGGTTTTATAACGCGTCCGAAAAAGAAAATTATCAGGGGCGAGACGGGCTACCCCTACATTAAAATTTTTTTTTTTTTTTTTTTTTTGATACCCCATTTTGCCTTCCTTTCTTATTTTGCGAATTCTCTGCTTCTGCCATTGTCCACGAAAGGTTTTTTATTTTTTCCTTCCAAGTTTTTATATGTTTTTAAATAATTTTCGGGTGGTCCATTACGCCCCGGATCAGCCTGATTTTTCACTACTCCATTATGCCCCGGTTTCTCCTACACTGTAATTTACACGCTCCGTATATGCATTATAATAAAGATGCCAAATATAATATGTCTCGAATATAAATATACTTTAAAAAAAAGTACTTAATTGTATTTAGATATTTTCGCCTCGACACGGAGACTCCCTTTTTGCCAGTCTGACGGAGCCCTGCATTCGGGCCTCGGCGACCCGGTTGCCATCCGCGATTGTTCGAACAACGATGTTATCTCGTCCGGCTAGAGCAACGAGAATTTTAAAGCCTCGCCGGATAGTGGGTGGACAAATATTTGCGGATGAAAGCGTGCTGCGTGTCGTATCGGTGTTATTTGTATTGCATTACACGCGTGCTGCACCGAGGGCGAAGCCGGCCTCGGTACAGTGTCCCGGGATCAGAGTTCTCTGTGTTTTACTTTCTCGTCGTCTGTTTTGTTAGCCCAGAAATGCAAATCGCGTCGATGAATCGCTATGCGCGAGAGTAGAAATGGCGCACAGTTGACGATGCATCTTCTGAATTCTGATCGCCGTTTGCATCCGCGAAATTAATTGTCAAGCTCGACTGGCAGAGGGCGGTGCAAAACGGGACAATCGCGCAAAACGGGACAATCGCGCAAAACGGGACAATCGCGCAAAACGGTACCAACAATCGCGATTCCTCGATGGGGAAAAATATAACGCCCTGAAATAATTGGAAAATTGCGCTTTTAAAAACGAGATTTTCCAATAATTTTAGAACGCAATATTTTTTCCCATCGATGCGTCCTGATTGTCGGTCCATTTTACCCCGCTCATCATTATGTCAATCACTGCGCTGTTAAAAAAATGCACATTTCACGCACCGGTCTCGACATTTTTATGCGAAAACTCTTACATTAAATTTAATGTACAATCGTGATGAAAAATTAATGGACCTTTACAGCAAAATTAAAGTAACTAATTGGATGATTCAAAGTACTTTTATAGTAAAATCAAAAGGCACAGAAGTTAGCAACGTTCCTCCAACGAAATTATTGACAACTGTCACGTTTCGCTGAAAGTTGCTTTTCTATCGAGATAATATAATATAATGTCATATAGTTGTATACATATTTACAGTAATTGTAATTACATATGTATGATAATATAATATAAGAAACATTTTTTTAAAAATCGTTTCGCCGGAAAATAAACTATTCGAGAAAAGTCAGAGTTGTCAATAATTTTGTTGGAGCAACGTCGCTAACTTCCACGACATGAAATCAATGTAAATTATTAAAAGTAAACTATCCTCTAAAATGTTCAACGTACTACGTTAATTTCTCATCGCTCTTGTACATGAAATTCAATATGTCAGTTTGTGTATAAAAACTTCCAGTAGAAGTGCTTCAAATTTCATGCGAACTTTTTTTGCAGTCTGTACGGCCGCATCAGCGAAAACTTGTCAAGATCCGAACGAAACGCGAGGGGGAAGTGTTTGTGAATAATTGTTTCTGGGTCGTGTGTCGGAGGTGACACCGATTGCAGAATCGATCGGACGTGTCCAGGAGCGTTGGTTGCACTTGCAGCAACGCCGAACGTGACGAGTCGAAGGTCGGCTCTGAGATTCTGAGTGATATACGAACGGTAACTAATGTATGCACGCGGTATCCTGCACGGGTGGGGGTGCACGTACGATTGCGCTCAATGTCGCGATAAATCAATCTCGCATGCCGTATCGCGCTCTCGCGCACCGTAGAGTTTGCGATCTATCGCGGGTCAATGGTTATAATGCTCTGCGCGGAGGTATTTTCCATACGTCTAGTGCGGCCGTTATCCGAGGCCGTGGCGATGCCGAACTTCGGGTAGTTTCCTCGCCTCCGAAGCGTAATGCGCAACTTTTAATCGCTCACGGCAAAAACACGCACCGTCGTAATGTTAACCTGTTGCTGCGATCCGACATTGCGGCACTCTTTGTCGAGCATTCTCTCAAACGACAATTATTTAACGGGCGAAAGTTCGGTGTTTACCGCCTCGGATTAACTAAAAAACGCTGAAGATTGCAATTTTCATATCGATTCTTCATAAAAGTTGGAAGTTGAAATTTTTCTATGACTTTCTCATAATGGTCGTTCATTCGCAAAGCTCCTTCTACGAGAAAGCATTTACAGTATTTTTGGCTTTCTCATAGAGGAAGCTTTCCGAATAAAGGACCGTTATGAGAAAGTGATATAAAAATTTCAACTTTCAACTTGCAACTTTCAATGAGGAAGCGATATGTGAATTTCAATTTTCAGCTTTTATGAGGAAGCGATATGAAAATTTCAATTTTCAACTTCTTTCCATCGTCAACGTCGTATTTAACTTTTAGGCAAAACTGCTGGCTGACTCGGGTTTAGCCCGAAAACATACACCAACCTTACGCTTTTGCTCAAAACGGACGTAAAATCTATGCTCGGCGCGAAAAATACATAGAATTATGTGTTCCAATTTTGTTTTTTTTTCTTTTTTTTTTTTTCAATCTTTCAATTTTTACTCGAGAAGTTCAAATTACACCGCTTTATCTAATTATTTCAACTCCGTCATATCCATCGTCTTGTGTATTTCTTGCCGTAGAACATGATAGGTACCTAGGTTTGTCCACGATGCCATCAGGAAGGCAATAAATCACAGTTTGAAAATGCGCAAAATGACTCATTTTTGCAATATTGGCAATAAAAATGACAGATAAACTTTTTTCCTTAGTTATCCCTCCGAGACTGTATTCCATGTATTTTTTCATGCTGATCAAAATCGGACGGCGTGGGGAAACTCAATTTTCCAATAATTTTTGGATGCTCCATTTTTGTCCAAACGATACATCTGGACTTTCAACCCCGTTTTGCCACACTCATCACCACCGCCACCATCCAAAAGTTATCGGTCATGATCCCGTTTTGCCCCACTGTCCCATTTTTGTATATTGATATTTTCCACCGATTTTCCGTTGTCCAAGTCTGGAGCTGAACAGCTTTTCACGAGAAATTTTCGTACTGCCGGAAATGAACAAATTGGTTTTTTTCCCACCGTCAGTGTGCCGTTTGATATTGCGTCGAAACGTCAAACTCAGCACGAGAAGATACGAATACATATGTAGCTCAAAATGTTTTTTAACCCTTTTTTGTTCTGGGTGAAAAAAATTGCCACTGGCTTTATCGTGAATCTCTATCATATTTTTCGTCTCTCTATAACGAATCGAAAACAAACAGCTTTGAAACTCTGACAAGTGCTCTATACTTTTCGTTTTTTTTTCTTCTCGTTTTCTCGACATTCCATCGTGAAGCATTGATATTCCTGTATAAAAATACCGAAAATCGCAGCTCTTCGCTAAATCGAGTGTACAGTATGTACATTTTTTTTTCCACTTGTCGCGTATCTTCCGCCCGTTTGACACCCACTTCTGTTTTTCGCCGGAAACCGTGCGCAGTCCGCTTCAAGACCGACGCACTACTCTTCTATATGAAACTACGGAAATTACACCAACAAGAACGAGAACCGGAGAACTTTTCAAACGATTCGCTGCAACCCAAATAGAAAATATCAAGCCATTATTTCACACAATTCACCCCAAACTCTATACATAGATTCAGACACCCGACGCATACAAATTATCAACAACTCGACAGAAAGATCATCGAGGGAAATAAAGTGACGAATTAAATTTTAATGATCAATGTACGTCCTATGTAAGATGAGATAATTAAAAAAAAAAAAAAGAAAACAAAATGAGAACAATCGTCGGTGGAAAAATCGAACAAATAAGTGACAAACTCTTTTGTTCAGGTTTAAATATACAAACCCGGCCCTTTATGTTCTGTGTCATTAACAATTTTACTCTGTAATTTGTTTGTTAAACTAGAGCCGTATGCGATCGAAAAATTGTCAAATAAAAAATTGTGCGTGCTTGTGGACAATAAGTTGTACGAAGTACAAACTTTTTGACTTTGCATATCTTTTAACGAAAGAAATGAATGTCGCTGCCGTTTGCACAGCTTTTAGTATGTGAGGATACAATACGATTGCACCGAAAATCATAAAATTACGTGCAAGGATCAGTGCGATGTCCCACGTCGCCATATCAGTAAAACCGTTTTTTTTTTTTTTCAGTTTGGTATAATTATTATCGTTCTGTAGTTCACGTAGACAATGTAAAATATATTAAATCATATTTTGTGCCTCTATGCTTCTCTAGGCCTAATCGACTACCATTATTACCACTGCCATATCAACTGTAGTGACCGGCTGATATGGCCGATTGCAAATATTTATTTATAGAGCTGCAATTAAATCACGCATTAAAAATATCGAAAGTTCTGAATGAATCACTTCGGTTCGATGTTTCTAGAGTTGGTTACGACAAAAATTTTAAGGTTTTTCCTAACGATTAAACCTCCAATTTTCATTGTTTAAAAAATCACGGCCACGCCACCCCCACGTATTGTATGTAAAAAAGCTCCATATATATATATATATATATATGGAGCTTCTTTACATATATGTATATGTATATATATATATATATATATATATATAATATATATATATATATATCTGGCAATGAAACTACACTACTACTTAAATAAAAAGACAACATTAGAAAGTTGTATCTGATGAAATATTTAGACAATTATATCGTCGACACATATCACTTTGCGAATATGACGTCAAACTACAGATATCGCGTTATAACAATAGAACTGTATGATCGAATTTGTTAATTAAACTCCTTTCGAATTCGGGAATTTTTTAATTTTTCTAAAATTATTATTTAATCAACCATTTCATCGATTTTAAAGTAAAATTCACGACATGGGGCGTGAATGAGTTTGCGGCAGTGACCGAGTCGGTAATGGCGTGAAGTAAGCCGCGTCATTTGCAATTGAACGTAAGAGTGGGAATCGTCGATGTTATTTTTTTTTTCGACATGTCGCCGCGAACTTTTAACCTGATTTTTCTGATTACGGTTTATTTCCGTCAGTTCATAAATCCGCCCACAAATGTATTGTCACAAACATCGATCAGGCCATAAAGTTTTAGTATACCAAAATCCGTTGTCATTTTCTGCCATTCCAACATATACTGGCGCCTGCGGAAAGTCGCCGAGCCGGCGGATCGCAGTGAAACGCATAACTCCCGTCTTTTCGCCCTAGCGGGCGATCGGCAGTAAAAAATAATACTCGTGCAATCGGAAAAGTGATACAGAAATTGAGTGTCACGAATAAACAGAGGGAAGTCCAGACCAAAACCGAGCGGGGTAGAACGGACCAGTCTCATCTATTTGCGCTGCAACGCGAAAAATTTGCTACAAAAACGGTCCATTTTGTGCCCAGAAAAAAAAATTTATTTGACTGGCGCCCCGCAAATTAATTTTTATTTGATTTAAATAAACATTTATTTAAATCAAATAAGTATTTATTTAAACCAAATAAGTATTTATTAAAACCAAATAAGTATTTATTAAAACCAAATAAGTATTTATTAAAACCAAATAAATATTTATTTAAACCAAATAAGTATTAATTTAAACCAAATAAATATTTATTTAAACCAAATAAGTATTTATTTGAACCAACTAAATATTTATTTGAACCAAATAAGTATTTATTTGAACCAAATAAGTTTTCATTTAAACCAAATAAGTTTTTATTTAAACCAAATAAGTTTTTATTTAAACCCAATAAGTTTTTAATTAAAACAAATAAATATTTATTTTCAGGTGCCCGTCGAATAAATTATTTTCTCTGGGCATGCCCCAGGGTACCGTTTTGCCCCGTTTTCCCCGCCTACGAAGCGTCAACCGGATGCGCGAGATAATGTAACAATGAGACTATTCTTTCATCGTTCGCTATTAACTCCCAGTCTGAATATTTTTTCTCCCTTCTCTATTCTTCCGCAATTACTTTATCACCGCGCTTTAGCGCAGTGGCTTTATTACCGGAGATATTGGATGCTGAAGAGCGCGGACAAGGAGGTGCGGCCGATGTCAAGAGAGAGAGAGAGCCGTCTATGTCCAACGGTAGGTGACTATTATTATCCCGCGATCGCTATATTGTGGCTCGAGCGTCGCAACCACCGCCAATCGATCGAGACAAGGTCGATCGAATTATCGATCGTCGAAGATTCGCCGACGCGTGTACGCGCTTACGTGCGATCGGCCAGCCGTTGCAATCCCGGCGAGCCGGAACCGGAAGGTCCGAGCTAGGCGACGGGGTCGAATCGACCGTATAGAAATAGTTATATAGTTATATATATACATATATATGTATATAAGATATAATGGGAGCTCGAACCCCCGGGGACATCGATAATTGATAGTACACCTGCCTCGTTCCACAATAACTGTACGGTCGAAAAATAAACTACGCCAAAATTCGATACACCGATTTCGGTATCAATTTTTCACAGAAGTAATGGCCCCGATACATTTTTCTTCTTTTATTCAATGAAAAGAGAAGCGACAACGTTTTTTATCTTCATTTTTTTTTTAATTCGAGAAAAAATAAACTTCGTCAAGATTCGATACACAGATTTCGGTATCGATTTTTCAGAAAAGTAATGCCCGATACATTTTTCTTTTTTTATTCAATGAAAATAGAATCGATAACGTTTTTTATCTCCATTTTAAAAATTCGAGAAAAAATAAACTTCGCCAAGATTCGATACACAGATTTCGGTATCAATTTTTCAGAAAAGTAATGCCCCGATACATTTTTCTTCTTTTATTCAATGAAAAGAGAACCGACAACGTTTTTTATCTTCATTTTTTTTTTAATTCGAGAAAAAATAAACTTCGTCAAGATTCGATACACAGATTTCGGTATCGATTTTTCAGAAAAGTAATGCCCGATACATTTTTCTTTTTTTATTCAATGAAAATAGAACCGATAACGTTTTTTATCTCCATTTTGAAAATTCGAGAAAAAATAAACTTCGCCAAGATTCGATACACCGATTTCGGTATCGATTTTTCGCAAAAGTAATGCCCGGTACAAAAATTCTCGACGATATTTCATTAAAATAAGCAAAGAACCGAATAACGTTCCTTCATTACCATTGACAAATTACAATACGCTATCGCTTTTTCTTTTCCTTTTTTTCGTTTTCGCAATTCCTCGTTCTCGAAACAAGAAGAGAAACAAATGTTTTCGTTTCAGTGTTATTATATCGTACGACTCACCGGCTCGAGAAAAAATTCCGGAGGGGGCTTTTTCGCCCGAGTCGTCGCCCAGCAGAATCCGAGCAGAGATTGACATCATCGCGGATCGAAAGAAAGCCTTTATAGGCGCGTGCTGCTCCCTCGTTACTCGGCGTTCTTCGGCCACGTGGGTCGCTGAACTTGCTCTCCGTCGTCGTCGTGGGGCAAAGGCGGGGCAGCTTCGGCATCGTTGACAGTCGTGCATTAAAAAAAAAAAAAAAAAAAAAAAAAAACAAACAAACAGAATCTCCAGGAAGAAAATACGATCGATCGCATTGCAAAAAAAAAAGAAAAAAACCATCGATAGGCCAGACTTGCGCAATTCGACCGATAGACATAGCTGACATTTATTGTTTAACGCGTACATGTGCGCAATCGCACGTAGGGTGAAGGAAGGTGTCAGCCGGGGCGTCGAAGCGAACGAGAGACAGCTTCGAAAATACACGCACGAAGGACACACAAATGTGGACGGAGAAAATTCCTATTGGACACCGCAGGAATGTCGATAGCTACGCGTATCCTGGTTCTATATTTTCCCCGGCCGATAAGTGTCCTCGGGGTCGGAGCCCGAAGCCGTGACACGGTACAGAAGCGTGCGAAGAACGATCTCTCAGTGCGACAATCGTCCTAACGAGATCCGCGATAATTCAGCAACGGGGCTGTTGCAGATTAGCCTCTCGACACAATGACCGGAGCGTAGAAAATCGCGTGGTCGTATGGACGCGAAAATAGGCACGGAAAACACGTGGACTCGTAAATTGACCTCCCATGCAATCAACGGAACGCCAAACTGTCCGGCAGCGGGCTCGCAAATTCGACTGTTTTTATTTTTGTTCTCCACTCTGTTCGAGTCGGATTTCTGCAGATTGGAGCGCTCGCGGTATCAAATTCCGGGGATGAGGGAAACAAAAAAAAAACACATTGTTCGATCCATTAAAACAGGAGAGTCGGAGCAAACTGTAAAATTAGTTTTCTCTTGGTATAAAATAAACAATAGATTTGGTGCAGCGAGCACGCTTCCATACCTGCGAAAACGCATTATGAGCTCGATGCGCCTCCGCCCTGTTTGACGGAAGCGAATACTGTTTCGTTTATTTCGTAACTCCCCGCAGCGCCATCGCTCTTCGTTATCGTCGAGTATAATCAAAGAAGAAAATAGTTGCGTTGGGGATAATGTTGACGAATGAACGATGCGTTTGCGGCGCGGTAATTTATCTCGATGTTTTCCGACAGGTTTCGGAGCAGTTTTCGACGCGAATAATCGAAATAATTGGTACGAACCGGATGGTGGTTCGGTAATCGGCTTTCGCACAATGACAATGTCAATATCTCCTCCGGGCGTGCTTTATGTCGAGAGCGTATGCGTTAACCGCACGTTTGTAGTGTTTCACGGAATTATTGTGAATTTGGGCAAAAACATTCGGAGCGATTGCTGTGCGGATTCATTATCCGAGGCTCTTCCGTGCCTCATCAACGCCCCGTTATTGTATTAGCAATTTCTGTTCGAGTATCGGTCATTACTCTATGAATCATGAAAATTTGCTGCTGCGGCTTTGTCCTCGTGCCAGCTTCGCACATTCTACAACGACACTCATTATAATCCGTTATTTAATTAGTCCTCTCGCATGGTATTATGTGGTATAATGATTAAAATGCAAAGAAAAAAAAAAAGTTGTGCCCACAGGATCATAAATGATCCGTAACGATCACTCTGCTCGGAATTTCATACATAGGCGTGACAACGGACAGACAATGGGGTAGGCAATTTTGTCGAAACTCTCGATCTCGCTTCGCGTGGGCAATCCCTGACCTAAACGGATGCACATTGTAAAACGCGACGACGACGACGACGACGACGACGATAAGTGCAAGGAGGTCGATGCAACTACCGAGAGATTAGCGTGGCTCGCTGCCCACGCCCTCTTGAACATTTCACTGTTTACCTGCGGTACTCCTATTATGTGCATCGAACAATTTTTACAATACGAAGGCACCGACTCGACACATTTGCCGCAAGGTCGTCCCGGTGCGGTGACTCGGATGATCGTCCGAAGGATCTTCGCAATGGCCTTCATTGCTAACCCCTCCTAATGAGATGTTACGCATTAAAGACGAGGAGCGAGCACGTTCGACGACCAGCCACCTCAGGAAATCCTCTCAGCATTTATTTGTTTTGTTTTTATTTTTTATTAATGATAATCAATGTATCCAACATCAATTTGGATTGCCAAAAGGCAATTGCAAGATCAAGCAAGGACTTGAGAGCTCGAATATCCGTATTTAAGTTGTATCTACTTTTCGTACGACTCGGATGATCATCCGGAGGATCTTCGCAATGGCCTCCATTGGTAACCCCTTCTGAAGAGATGTTACGCAGTTGACTAGAAGCCATTCGACGATCAATCACCTCAGGGAATCCTCTCAGAATGTATTTTTTATTAATAATAATCAATGTATCCAACATCAAGGGAATTGCCACATTGGGACATTCTTGAGAATTCAAATATCTGTATGGAAGTTGTATCTATTTTTCGTACGACTGTGATTCAACACAAAGGCAATTACCAGATTGGGACATTCTTGAGTGTTCGAATATCCGTATTCAAGATGTCTCTACTTTTCATGCGATTTATTGGATCGTTCAAACAATATCGAGGCGGATGCTGTAGACTTGTCCGTGGGTTCGCTGTCGCCGTTGTAATTTGTAGCCTCGCCACGCGTGCACGTTCAGCTGCATTAAACGTGTCGCCGAGCGACCCCGGGTTGACCGGGTCCTGCCTATCGAGTCTGCACGATGAAGCTGACGGTCTTACGGCACTCTATGCCTGGAGGGAGTCTTCGGCATGAACGGTGGTGGAGGAGACTTCACCACGTGGACACAGAGTCGGCAGCCCCGGGGGAACGGACCTAGCGAGAAGAAAGACATAATAGTGCGTCTGGTTGATGGTATTGGCGACAGCGAGACACCGGGACACACAATATCGCATTGACTTAATGCTGATAAGAGACCTCGGTGGTTTGTCGGTGTCGCGACGAGGCGCAAGCGAAGCCGGGTGAGAGTGAGAATGTTTGGCGTGTCCTGCCCCGCCCAACTGAGCGCCAGCCACCTAGAGTAGCGGGGAATCTGGCCATGCAGAGAACAGACAATAGGTTCACTATAAAAGCTGGAGTGAGCCGAGTACTCGACAGCACATCATCGTCAGCCGTTAGCAACAGCCACCGCAGCGAGACCGCAAGCAGTTTACGTCGAATTCATCGATCGGTGTTTTGAAGAGCAACAAAGCAGCAAGCGAAAATGTGCAGTCAGGTAGCGATACTGTTGGTAGCGAGTGTGGCGGTCGCATCCGCGGCGCCTTCGGGCCTCTGGGGTCACGGTGCAGCTCTTGCCGGTCCGGTATTGGGACCTGCGGGACTGGTCGGACCTGCGGTTGGTCCAGCGTCGCTGGCCGGTCCTGCGGTGGGACCAGCCAGGATTTCGGGAGCGGTCGACGGTGGTGCACTCGTGACCGGATCGGTTGCTGGTCCATCGGTCGTTTCCGGTAGCGTTGTCGGAGGCACCGCCGTCCTCGGAGCCGCTGGCCTGGGATGGGCCGGACACGGAGGACCAGCGTGGGGACTTGGATGGGGAGGACCGGCCGTCGGACTTGGATATGGTGAGTGCTTCTTGCTACTTTCGGGAAAGGCAACTCTTACGGTCGCCAATCCTAGCGATGATTGATCATTTGCTGAACCTACAATGAGTTAATGTCGTTGGATTCTCGCGGACTTCGGGGACTTTCGGGCAAGTAGCTCCACAAAATTAACACGCTCTTTCTGCCGAACAGGTCACGGAGCCGTTCTTGCCGGACCCCACGCCGGACCCGCAGCCATCGCTGGTCCCATATCCGCTCCCGCGGTCGTCGCAGGACCTTCCGGTAGCATCGTCGCTGGCCTAGGCGGACACGGCGGCATCTCCCGCGGATGGGCTGGTGGACACTGGTAATTCAACGCATTCACAATGTCAACCCCAACAACCAGAGAAAACCTCGACTGATGATCAGCCCACAATGACCTCTCGGACCTCAGCAAAACATGCCGACCACACGTCATGATCTCGTTCATCTGTACACCGCTATAGTACCTCATTCTCTTCGTCATACGGCGATACTTAATAACGCGTCGTTTATTCTCTCGTGTACATAATGAAACAATGTTACACTACACTATATACGAATGTACTCCCTTTATACGATAATAAATGCATACCAATATGAAATGTAACGATGCCTCCCATCTCGTCCTTCATAATATCGGCTCCACTTCAGGGTCGCAATGCACATCGATGATCCCTCCTTGAATTCGTTGAAAAACATATCTCGGATACCCTAACGAGAATAATACACGATGGAAAAACGCTCATCATCGGAATTCGAAGTCTGTCGAATCGACCTCCACCTCTCCACGCGACTGGTGGTTAACCCCTGACAATCCATCTTTACCCGCGCCCCCAATCATCGACTATCGGAGTGACACGCATTGGCGCGTGAAATCGTGGTAGTAATGGAAACTCGAGTCTCGGAAACTCGCGGGAATTTTCGAGGTGACGATCCAGCAGGTCTCGCTCCACCCCTCCCACCCTTAAGGATAATAGCTCCTTCGCGCTTATATACATAGTATCGTATGTAAGCTTCCACGGTGCATGTGCCAATACCATCGGCTGCTATTCCCAATGTATATTCTCTATATAGATGTATACTTGTTATATTATACTCCGCGATAGCACAGTATTCAATAGTATCGTATATAGGAAGGGTATCGAGTCTGACCTCTATTTCGAGGTCCATTGTCCCGACAATGCGAGGTCCAACCCTCGCGATACCGAGCGTCTGCAGTAATTGTCGGAAATTGCTTTAACGCCAGTCCAATCAGTCGAGTATTCTCTGTATGACGGAGGGGTGGGACGAGGAGAACGGAAGAGACGACGGCGAAGCTCTCTGAGGTTACGCGGCGGTTTGGTACGCCCGACAACCCCGACCCGATATCCGACGGTATATGCCGGCTTTCGTCGTCTTCTTTGTCAACCGGCGGAGCGCACGAACGAAGTCCCGCGTTGCACCCTTCCGTCATTCTCCGGGCTTGCGCATCCCTCTGCTGTATACTGTTCATTCGTCTTCTTTTTCTTCCTCCTCCTCCTCTTCTTCTTCATCGTTCTCGTCGTCGCTGCGGAAGACGTCGCTTTAATCTCCGTTTTCCATCATCCCAGACGACGGGTACGGTGGCGCGAGAGGCGACGCATCGGGTATTCCTTCATCGACGCTCCCCGCGAGCCCAATGCCTAAATTACAACTTTTCGCGATCACGTATACCATCCCGAACTCGCAGACTGGCTTCGGTGGAATCCACTCGGTACTCACGGAAATGAGATAAATAATACAGAGGGAAGAAAAAATGAAGTTGCAGTTCACTCGGTAGAGACGTTCCCGTGAATTCCCAAATATCGACCGTGTTCTTTCGCTGTAGCGTTCGAGATGTTGTATAGGTCATTTGCGAGGGTGGAGTATTTTTTTGATATGCCATCAGTCTGCTATTATTGGATTTCGGGCGGATGTGTAGACTCGTCAATCCTGCAAAGAAGGGCACATTGGAGATGTATTATTGAGACGCAATTGACTTCTGGAAACCGTTGATTAGTGATTGGCCTGCTGGTTATGTTCTCCTTGAATTTTCAAACTATTGATGTGTGACTTGAAGAATAGACCTAGATGAACTAAATCAGAAAGAATTTCGAGAAAATCAATTTTTGTTGTAAATGTCGTTAACAAAATACTTCTAACCACTTATAATGAACTGTTCCTTTTTTGTTGAACTTGTTATCGATTTCGACTACAAGTTGAACTTGTAGTGGATTCCGCGTTCCAACTGAGCCCGCAGAACTCCGCCGCTAATTAAGAAATGACGAAAAAAGACGAACAATCGTTGTAGTTGATGATGCGGATCTTCCGCATAGGTCATGCATGAATAGTCCGAGATAAGGGGCAATATGCATGTACGTTTACACTTTTAGGAAACATTGAATTTTATGGGGATGTCTGTATTCATCAACCTTGCAAAGGACAACTTGATAATGTATTCTTAAGACGTCATTGACTTGTGGAAACCGTTGATTATTAATTGATCTGCTGCTCACGTTTTCCTTGATTTTCTTCAAAATTTTGATATGCAATTCGAGGAACATTACTAAATGAACTAGATCAGAAAGAATTTCGAGAAAAAAAAATCCATTTTTATCTTAAATCTCATCACTAAAATGCGCCTATCCCACTTATAATGAATTGGTCCTTCTACCCTACTCATTAGCGCGTTGAAGTTGCAGTCGATACCGCGTTACAACCAAGGCTGCAGAGCACCGCCGGTAATTAAGAACCGGCGAAGAAAGGCTAACAATCGTTGCGCGTGGTGATCCGGATCTTCCGCATAGGTCATACAAGACACGAATAAAATTATCCGAGATAACAGGCGATACGCATGTACGTTTACACTCCCAGGAAACGTAACGGAACGTATGAACAAAAAAAAAAAAAAGGTGCACTGGATCGAGGTTAGCGGGGCGATATAAAAGCACGTTCGGTGGGGTGGATCGGCACAGTCTGCAATCGCAAGTTCTCAGTACCTCACCAAGAGCAACACTAAAGACACCAACCATGAAGTTCCTGGTAATTAAACTGCACGATAAAAAGGAGTTCTGCATCCGCCTCTCCGAGTGTCAAACGGTGTTAATTGTATAATCTCGTTCCCAGATCGTTATCGTAGCAGTGGTAGCTGCGGCTGCAGCCGCCCCTAGTGGAATTCTCGGCTTGCACGCCCTCGGAGGCTGGGCTGGACCGGTCATCGGTGGTGCGAGCGTCGCGGGACCCCTCGTGGGCGCAGCCACTGTTGCTGGACCCGCGACTGGACCTGCCGTGGTTTCCGGTCCCGTCGCCGGACCGACCCTGGTAACCGGAGCAGTCGCCGGACCATCCGCGGTAATCGGATCAAGCGCCGGACCGACCCTGATCTCCGAACCGTCTCTCGGGCTCTCCGTCATTGATGGTAAATTCTGACTGGTCACTCCGACGAGACAATTCGATCCGCTGATGCGGAATCGCGATCAACGGTCCGTTCCTGAGGACCACTGTATCGATTCGAGGTTGAATGACCTGCGATGTTTTTAGGGGGCTGGGCAGGTCACGGAGCTTGGGGACACGGAGCCGTCGTTGCTGGGCCCCTCGCAGGTGCAGCTGCTGTCGTTGGTCCTGATTCCGGATCCGTCCTCGTTGCTGGTCCAGGTGGCGAATCGATCTCCACTCACGGCTCCGGACACGGAGCTATTCTCGCCGGAGGTCACGGCTTGTGGTAGATTCTTCCGAATCTACTTACTTCATCTTACTCCGGTTATCTAATAATCTTTTCAACAAAAGAAACCTTCCCAACCCAGAAAAATAAACATGTATTCTGTAAAGCCGACCCCGGTGGTTCTGAATAAATGAATAACGTTTCATGAATTTTTCTCTACTGCGTCGTATTTACCGGCAAGTCATTCCCAACATACTCCTAATGGTCACGCTCCATTATCCTTTTATCGGGTATATTATTTTTGTTGGCCTTCGTATCGATTGGAAGTCACATGTACTGCGATGTATTCAGACGGCTGGGCAGGTCACGGAGTTTGGGAAAACGTGGTCGTCGTCGCTGGGCCAGTCACAGGTGCAGCTGCAGTAGTTGGTCCTGATTCCGAATCCATCCTCGTTGCTGGCGCAGGTGGCGAATCGATCTCCACTCACGGTTCCGGACACGGAGCTATTCTCGCCCGAGGTCATGGCTTGAATTCTTCCGAATCTGCTGGGTCCAACTTATTTCGATTACCCAATAATCTTTTCGACAAACCAAGTGTCCTCAACCCGGAAAAAAGACCTACAGTAGAACCCCGTTTAGCCGAGGTAATGTGGAGCGAGCGTACGTCGGATAAGTGAAATCTCGGATAACAGGTATAAAATACTCACTTTAAACTTGCACTTTTATTATACATTTAAAAAACGAACACACCACTTCAAATAACACATTAACTTTATTAGTTAATTATGAATTAACTTAGTTAATTGACGCGGCAGAGTTGTACAAGTTTAAGCGCCTATGAAACGCGTGGGCATTGCTGGTTTACCCGTTTTATCTGAGTTTTCCGTATTATCCGAGCCTACACCTCGGTTAACGGGGAGGGCACGAATGAGTTGGGTGCTTCGGATAACGCGGAGGCTCGGTTGATCGAAGATCGGATAAGCGAGGTTCTACTGTATTCTGTAAACCCGATTTTGGTGGTTCTGAATAAACGAATAACGTTTCATGAATTTCTGTGTGATGCATTGTTATTTACCGGCAATTCATTGTTCCTAACTTGCTCCTAATTTACACCGTATTATCCTTTGATCGGATATATTATTTTCATTGTCCTTAGTATCGACTGAACGTTAAATGTCCTGCAATGTTTTTAGACGACTTGACAGGTCACGGAGCTTGCGGCCAAGTGGTCGTCGTCGTTGGGCCACTCGCAGGTGCAGCCGCAGTCGCTGGACTGATGAAAAATACGGTTGAATCAACTAAAGATTCGGGTAGGGACGTTCAAGTAAATATTTTGTTGGTACAGCCAAAAGTCAATTAAAAAATTTTTTTGGCTGATTTCACCAAAATATTTCCGAGGCATTGAAACATTTAGTTCGATCAATTGAATGTTTATTTGAACGTCCCTGCCCGAATCTTTGGTTGATTGCACCTCATTTTCTTATCAGTGAAATTCTGGATTCGGTCACCTTCCTGGACCATGTGAAGAATCGATCACCAATAACAGTTCCTGATACGGAGCTATTCTCGCACCAGTTCATGGTTTGTGGTCAGATTCTTCCGAATCTGATGGGTCCAACTTACCTCTGATTACCCAATCATCTTTTAAACAAAAAAGCCTCCCAGGAAAAAAAAAAAGTATTCCGTAAATCCGATCTTGGTCGTTCTGAATAGATGAATAACGTTTCATGAATTTATGTGCACTGCCATTGTATCTACCGGCAGTTAATTATTGCGGGCTTACTCCTAATGGTCACGTTCTATTATCCTGTTGAAGCGTACCAGTCGGATTGAGATAAAGTCGCATTAATAATGATAGCGAGAAAACACCCGCCAACCTCCGTCACTACCGGCACTGACATTCACGCGATGCAGTCGCGCACGTGTCTCTATCATTTCTCGTACGCGATCTAACGGCTTTTATAATTGCTTCGCTATCAACGATTACGTTTGCTGGCTGCTGCTGGAATTGAATGCTCTATTTTCTTTCTCTGCTGGTCAAGGTCGTCTAACTGTACGCTTGAATCGGCGACAATCGATAGCCTGTTGGCAATGCTTGTACTTTGCGGCGAAAGCATTTTCCGCATTTTTTAGTCTTCGATCTCGAGTAGAGAACTTTTTCAAATGGCCATTTTTTTTTTTTTTTTACGCTTACGCAAAAAACCTATATATATATATCCGACAGAAATTAATTTCACGGAATAATTGAATGCACACCAAACAGATGGCAAGAAAAATTATATGTCTTTGGGACTTAACACCACCTTTCTTTTAGGCAAAAGAATAAGATAGCTAAATAATCATTGCCAAATCATAGAGAACAATTACCTTGAATTTATAACACGAATCATTACCGGTTCTCCACTATAAGTAGAAATTTCGAAATAATAAGGAAAAAAAAACCTAATTCGGGAAATACAGTTATATCAGTGAAATACTTGCAAAATTCCTATTATCAGGAAACAGTGAAATAAAGACACATGTCATGATTCAAAGAAATTACTTCACGATTTTCGTCAAGCGATATATCGTCGATTCGGAGACCGAGGAGTCGCGCAAAGTCACGTGACCGCCGTGAAGCGGATGATTCCCGTCTTTTGCCCTTTGGGCAGTCGGTTGTTAAAAAAAAAAAAAAAAACAAACGTCGGCTTGCAAAGTGGCCGACCCAAAAGTATGTGCGCGCGATAAACGAACGGCGAATGATTTCGAGAGTCGTTGAGCACGTTTTCGATCGACGAGGTTGTACTACAGCGACGCTCTGTGCGCGACGTACAATCGCGAATATGGCATATTGCGGTATAATAGAACGGCCTCGTCACTGGCACGGAAAACGTTGCCACCGACGATTCGCATTTAATTCGACGTTCTCTCACGCCCCGTCGAACGACACAGGTTTGGTGCCACTCGTGTTACCAACGAAACGTTCAGGCGACCGAGAGAACCGGCAACGCATTTGTAGGGTCCGTTTGCTCCGCATTGTCCAACGGTAAAACGCGACCCCGTCGCACCACTGGCGGCACGATCAGCACGACCGTCGCTGCTCGTTCACTCCGCCAGCCCAATAATTATTTTGGCCGAAAAACCAAAAGATCCAAAAACCAAAGGTAATACGTTTTTCTCCCTGGCATCAAAGCTCCGTGCTTTGAAATTTTTTATTTTATTTTTATTTTTATTTTTTTTTTTTCAAATACACATTCGCATTATTAAATTTTCCTCTTCGACGTTGTTTTCTATACGAATCGAAAAGCGCTTCGGAAAAATTCCGCACGGCCGCCCGATGAACGGCGACGCGAGAATAACGCGACTAATGTGTCGTCTCGCGGCTCGCGCACGATAGACAATTATTACCGATATTCAGTCAAGCCTGTCGACTGATTTTCCCGAAACGAAATTCAGTGACCCGTCATATTCGTCGCGAGGATCGCGCTCTATTTTCGAATCGATCAACCGAGAGCCAGCCGCGAGTTACGTCGCTCTTCGAGCGTACGCCCGAAGCGCGATAATTGCTAAGCCTGGAAAGCAAAAAATGCGATAATATCGCTGTTTTTTTTTCGTGACAGCCGGCGCAATTGCTTTGTCCACCGGAGAGAAGAACCGTCGGTTGCATCGGATGAGAACATAAGCGGGTCACCGGAGTAAGTCACAAATTGCGAATGGAGAGTGGCTTCAAGGTAGTTATGTCGCGAAGGCAATCCAAAGTCATGTGCATAAACTTTTGACATGTTGTCATTCGACTATCAAATTTTCAAAATATTATTAATTTTTATATAAAATATATAATATATAATAATATTATATATTATATATAATGATATTATATATAATAATATTATATATAATATCATTATATATATTATATAATATAATATATTATATATAATGATATTATATATACAGTAGAACCTCGATTATCCGAACCTTTATTATTCGAACCATGCCGCAAAATTTCGTTGTTACATATCGTCGAGCGTTACTTTGTTGCAGGCGTGTGCAAACTTGTGGCATGCGCTTATAGAACCAAAAATTGACGACTTTATCAAGAAGAATGCATAAAGTAGGCGTTTAATAATATGTTTCAAAGTACATGTATAATGCTTGTATGCGAATTTATACTTTGAAAAACTCATATTCATTACGTATATTATTATTATTATATTTTTTATTCATAACTCGATCATCCGAATAATCGTTTATCCGAACTGATCTCGACCCCAATTGGTTCGGATAATCGAGGTTCTACTGTAATAATATTACATATAAAATATTATTATTGTTGAAAATATATGGATGAATTTTAAACTCACTTTAATTAGTACGTTGTCATTTTCGTATACCGCATTCCTCCTACACGAGTAGAATGCACATATTTCCAATCGTCCACAAAAATTCTGGCTCCATGAGCAAACGTTCACCGGTGCTTGCAGTCACATGCTCAATCGCACGCATGTTCAATCGTTCACTCGAATTATGGGACATTTGCGCACCATACCCAGTGCGAGGCAATATGGGTTCGACCGTTCAACCTGTTCCCAGCTAAAAAAAAAAGTTATGTCGCGAAGACAAACCAAAGTCATGTGCATAAACTTTTGACACGTTGTAATTCAACTATGAAATTTTACTTGTACGAAATCTGGAAGGCTTTTACCGACCATTTGAATTAATTATTAGATCTTGAATATCGGTCTTTTTACACGGCGCTTACGGGAGAGCCGGCGAAATTGATCTTCAAATCGAGAATTAACATACTTAGATCAAAGATAGAGAAAAATATGAGGTACTGCGGACTCGCGAATCGATCAGGAATTCATGCGCAACAAAAAAAAAAGTGAAGTCACCGGACTAATGTTCAATAGAACTGCGATCATAGTGCACGGTCTCGGACCAAATAACGTTTCCTAACCTAAATGTCGTAAAAATGTAGTCCAATCTACACCAAACGAATGTTTGCAAATAATCGATTCAATCTAATTGCGAACAATTTCATGGACACTATTATTTTTTTATAATTTTATCGATACAGACAAAGTACCACGTATAATGCATTGTTCATGTCATACAGACGCACTGATAAAAAAGTAAAGGTGAATCAACTAAGATTCGGGAAGGGACGTTCAAATAAATATTTAGTTGGTCGAACAAAATATTTTAATGACTGAAAAAACATTTTGGTGAAATCAGCCAACAAATTGTCGAACTAACTAATTTTTTAGCTGTACCAATGAAAAATTTAGTTGAACTTCTCGGCTCGAATCTCAGTAGACTCAACCGTATTTTTCTTGTCAGTGCTCTGATGTCTGAAACGAAAAATACAGAAAATGCTTTCTCATAGAAAGAAGCTCCGCGAATTGAGAAATATCACGAGAAAGCGTTGTGACAATTTCAATTTTCAACTTTTATGAGGAAGCGCTATGAAAATTTCAATTTTTTTTCAAAAACGAGACAAAAAACGGCCCGATAACTACAGCTACATACCAAAGTGTTATCAACCGTAAATGTAAGATCTCGTATGACTACGTTTTCCATAACACCGTACAAAATAAAAACGCTTTATGACGAATGCGTATTACCCGTGTATTTCAATTATCCGTGTAATCTCCGGTCCGGCCCTCGCCGGATAATCGTGGTTCTACCGCAAATTTGTTTGTCCTTCATTTTATCAAATAACTTTTTTCCCCTCACTGTGCGAGGATAACGGCGTTTCCTGAATGCCCGGAGTTCGTATATCTGCCCTATTCGCCTCGCAATGCCGATGCGCCATTGCGACCTTAGAGCGATCGATGCAAAGAAACCAATTATCCGAGTAGCCTACGGCAAGCTCGGAAAAGATGGCGAGCCGTTGCGATGCGGTTTCGGAATTTCCTCGTCACATTTGTATTCCCGTTAACCGAGGTGCAATCGACCACACCCAGTACGAGATATGGAGCAGTAGCCGCGATGTCATCATCATCATCATCGCCGCCGCCGCCACCGCAACGAGCCGCTAATGGCTACGGGGGTTAAATCTACACTCGGCGAAGGCTGCGATATTGCCAAAGGTCGCCTGCAGTTTGTTCTATAAAAGCCGAGGCGTCGGAGGGTTGAGCATCAGTCAACGCCAACGGCAAACAGCAGCACTCAGCTCGACCAACGAACAGCATCCGGATCAGTCATGAAGTTCTTGGTAAGCCGAGACCACAGAGGGACGTGGGTCAGAAGCTGCGCCGCTCTTGTCACTGTACCTAAGTGTCTGGACAAAAGTCTCCGCAGCCGAATGGCCAGATCAATGGGGAATTGGGGTGGGTTGTCGTGAATCCGGCTATGACGTCGGTCAATCTGGGTGGGTCATTGTCGGCTCTTTTAGCCTACAGCGGGTTGACGAACGAAATAATGAAGTAACCATTTGGAAGCGCCTTGATTGCTTCGGAGACCTTTGAGACTCCATCGATTTCCCGCTGTCATGAGAACGCTCCAATTGACGAGTTGATTTTCATGAACCCAGTTTGTCGTCGCCATGGTCGTCGCAGTGGTTTCCGCCACCCCCGAGCGGGAACGCCGTTCGCTAGGCTGGGGCTGGGGACTCGGAGGTCTGGGCCACAATGGAGCCGTTGTTCTCGGAGGTATTGCACCCGCAACCGCCGTCATCGGACCCGCTGCTCCGTCCGTCGCTGTCCTCGGGCCTGCGGCTCCTAGCGCCGCGGTAATTGGTCCTAGCGCCGGTGCCGCAGCGGTCGTTGGACCACCTGCCGGTGAGTTCGATATCGAAATTCCATACTGATCCGAATTGCTAGGATACGAAATTTGGATACGTTCATGTTGAACCGTAACCTCACTGCATAATTTGTTTTTAAACTCTCTCGTTATGTTTTTCCTGTGTATTCCGATGCGGGGCATTATCTGGCACATGGTACGGAAACTATGTCATGGAATTTCAGTAATTTTGTTGAAAGGATGTTCGATAGTGTAAAAGGAGTGGGTTGGTGGGATTGGTGGTGGGTTTTTTTTTTTTTTTTTTTTCAAGAACCATCAAAAAAGTCATCCGATTTGGGTTGCAGGAGCTGCAGTTGTTTCCGGACCATCCGGAGCGATCGTCGCTCCTGGACACGCTGGTACCGCGACCATTGTCTCCGCAGCCGGACTTCTCGGTGCTCATGGAATTTGGTAGTCATGCAACTGCCGAGGACCGTCCGCTCGTAGGTTCGATGAACCCGCCGGAATCAACTGGGACGACATTCTCACCCAGCGGAAGATCAAGGATCCCGATTTCTGACAGATCTGCACACTCGTCAAGATGCCCGAACGAATAGTCTCACGAATTATTATTTCGACTACACTCTGTAAACACTGGCTCGCGAACAATTCTGAAAATAATAACGTCTATATCGAACGATATTTCCGGTTTCTCTGTTAATTATTCCGTTTTCAATTCCTTGTTCTCACGTGTACTTAACATTTTTTTTTTTTTTTTTTTTCTATCATCACTTTCGACGTTTCCGCTCGACTACTGCCTTCGTACTTCAACGCCCGATTGAGAAGTTGTAATGGCTCTCTAAGCGCTTCCTTGTATTTGCACGATCGATCAGTACTCGACGCAGTTGCCACTGTAGCTCCGATGAGCTCCTCCAACCGGACAAGTTAACCTCACTCCGCCTCGAACTTTTGCGTTTCCACGGAATTTCATTGATCGAACCACCGAACCGTACATATTTCCATTACACTCTTCAACCCTCCTGCTTCGTGCCCTCTCGATAAAGGCCACTGCGATATTGGCACACCTTCGCTGCTTCCAGCCGAGCGATACACTCCCTCAAGAATTGAGAGAACCCTCTGCTATACGGATGAACGATAATTATAATGAATAAATTAAGGGAGATGAAAAAGAAACTTTAAATCGAATAATTTATCTACAGGAAGAGGCCCATCACAGTTAATGAATATAACAAGCTACACAGTAAAATTTGTACCAACGTTTCCTGTCCACAAACGTCCACGATTATTCTCTTGTTAATTTTACAAAAAAAAAAAAAAAAATGTTGCGAATTTTACAAAAATGTTTGTTCATTTTACAAAAATGTTTGTTCATTTTACAAAAATGTTTGTTCATTTTACAAAAATGTTTGTTCATTTTACAAAAATGTTTGTTCATTTTACAAAAATGTTTGTTCATTTTACAAAAATATTTGTTCCTTTTTCAAATATTTGTTTGCCAATTGTTTTTGTTGTGGACTTTTGCGGACAATAAAAAAATTTGTTAAAAGTGCAAACGGTTTTTGCTATCCACCTGAAAAAAAAAACACTAAAAAATGTAGAAATATAGAAGCGTACTTGTTGCTTTATTCATGCTGTGATTGGCTGTTGCCCAAGGCGGAAGCTAGGAGCTATTTACTACAAGCTTTGGCTGCGCCTAAAACACAAAAAAATATTTTTTAACAATTACGCGTGTTCCAATTGATTTTAGGGCCGAACTACACTCGGATTCAACACGAGAAAATACATTGAATTATGTCATCCAAAACAGTTTTTTAGACACTTCAGTTCGACTAAAAAAAATTGCAAGACCGTCCCTTGATCATGCTTTTTTGAAGTTTTCCCTGCATGGATCGGCACGAAAAAATTATTTTGTGACGTCACAGAGTACCCTACATTGTGTATTTTTATCCGTAAAAGCCAAAATGGACATCTGGATTTTTCCATAATTCGATCGAGAAGCAGAGATATCGCAATATGAAAATCCCAAAAATCGCTACTTATTTCTCAAAAATTGATGTTGGAACAAAATTTTGTTGACCGATGATCGAAGCCTCTACCTGATATATTTTTACCGCTAGTCACCAAGGTTTTCCCTTATTTTTTGCTCCACGAATCTTGTGGAAATATAATTTAAAAAATCATTAAACAGCCACAATGCACAGTAGAGTATTTTTCATGTTTTCTTTATTAAATTACCAAATCGTTCGATTGTTAACGCAAATATAAATCATAAATCTTTCTTTTTCTCCATCTTCAGCTTCAAATTTTCATGAATTAGTAGGATTTAAAAATATGTACATCACAATAAAAAAATATAGTGTTGCAGTGGATAATTTTACTTGTCGAAGCTTCAAAAGTTGACTAAAAATGGCTTCGCGAACAATCTGATCTTACAAATTCATACACAATGGCGCAAACGAATGTACTCGTTCACCCTCGTAAACGACGGACGCATTGCAAGTGGAAAAATGTCTGAGATGCCGGTAAGTCCCATTGTCGTATACGTTCGGAAGAAGTGTCTGGCTCATCAACCCCAAATTCCAGAAGAGACGATCGTACGGGCGCCCCATGGGTTGCCGATGAGGGCAGGTCCGGCGACTATGGCGGATCCTGCAATATGCAAAAAAGAATCGATCAATGTTCTTCGTTTCCATCGTGCATCATACAAAAAAAATTTCTGGACGATAACCTGACAGTCCAATTTTTTTTTTTTTTTTTTTTTTTTTTTTTATTACAATAAAAATAATAAAAAATACCAAAAACAAAAAAGTAACGCACCGTGTCCAGCAGTCAGCAACGGAGCGCGAAGGACAGGCGTGACGATGGCAGTGGCAGGCGCCGCGAGAATTGGCAGACCTCGGCGTTCCCTCTCGGGATGAGCCATAGCGGCGACCGCCACAACGAGGAGGACAAACTGGCGAAAAAAAAAAAAAAAATGAAAAATTGTACAAACGCAGAGTCAACTTTTCCAGTGATGGGGAGAATCGGCTATCGGACGAAATCCAACTTGAGGCCTCGATTTTTTAATGTGTTGTACATGAAGACTCTTGACAGTAAAAAATAATTTCGTAAAATCCGAATGCGAAATTTCGTAAAAATAATTTTGTTAAGTAAGTAACTCGTTTGTCACTTATTTGAATATACGAAACTAGCCTTTTATTTCCCGTGTCATTGGCAATTTTTGTTTGTACTTTTGTTTGTAAAGTCAACAAATTAACAAATAAAAAATTGTGGACGTTTGTGGACAATAAATTGTCGTAAAAAGTACAATTTTTTTTTTTTGCTATGCACGTATCAATTTTTTTCAGATATTTAATTTCACTTTGCATTTTGTGACTACACATTTTCCCATATAAAAAAAAAAATGCACAGTGAATTTAAAAATCTGAAAAAAATTCATACGTGTTCAGAAAAGTAAACGAATCATTTTCATTACAAAAAAAAAATTGGCTTTCCGGTAGATTTGTTGAACAATTTTATTTTTCATCAACTTGTTAATAAAATTTTGCAATGATTATTATGCCAAATTAATCTTTTAATCATCTTTAATAAGCTTGATATTTTACAGATTTTTATACCATTCAAAAGTGCTCGCAATTCCCCCTCGTTTCTCTGAAACTTACGCGAACTTGAACACTATTCGCAAGGACTACCTTAATTCGGATAGACGAAACTTCCGCAATGGAACGAAAATACTCACCAGGACCTTCATGTTGAATGGTTTCGGGGAGTTCAGTTTCTGGACTGGTTAATGAGTAGTAACTGATGTCCACCCTCTGTTCGCACCAGGCATTTATACTGGTCGCCGATGTTCTGGAAAACGAGCTCATTTCCCCCGTATCACCGATCGACTTCACCCTGATAGCGACTCCTTAATGGCGCACTCCACACCCACACACGCACGCACACTCGCAACTTCGACGATAACATTTAACACTCAGGTGAAGTTGCCGCCAAGATCGGCGATTGGTAAATCGAGAAACTGGATCTTGGGTGTCCCCTTATTCCATCTCGACGAGTCGTTGCATCAGAAAGCGCATGCTAATTGTAACGCCGTCGAGAGCGACGCGACTCGCGGCGCCCGTTCGCGCCGTATCGTACCGCGGTGGAACAATATCGTCGCGCCGCGAATACGGATGAACCCGGATAACAATTAAAGTGCCCTACAAATTCGCCCCAAGCATCGGATGCAATGAAGCTATGGACACATCCAGAGAAATGATTTATTTAGAACAAATAAAATTTATTTAGAACAAATAACAATTATTTAGAACAAATAAAATTTATTTAGAACAAATAAAATTTATTTAGAACAAATAAAATTTATTTAGAACAAATAAAGTTAATTTAGAACAAATAAAATTTATTTAGAACAAGTAAATTGTTTTCTTTGTATATCTGCCTACTAGCAATTTACTTGCGTCAAATATATAGTGTTTTATTTAACTACATATGTATTATCTACTTAGTGTCTTTAATTGGATCCAATATGCTGTTGTATTTGAAATGAATATATTATTTATTTATTGCAAATACATTTTTTCATTGAATTTTTCTTTTATTTCTCCACAAACCTCTTCTTTGCTTTTGACGAAAATCAAATAAACAATGCATTGTATAATAAAATATTTTTATTTTGAACCGTACATTGTACAGACTTGGTCTTAATTACTTACTTAATTACCTAAGGCATATCTAATATTATCTGATGTGCAATGTATGGAATTATAAAATTAATCCCAGATATAATAAAACAAAAATAATGGGAAATTAATCTAAGTCCCGCATCTATTTGATCGAAAGAAACGCTTACTTAAATTTTTTTATTTTAAATATCGTGAGTAGTCGATATTCAAAGAAATTATACTTGCGCATATAGCTCTAGGTAAATAAAATTATTTAGTCGAATCAACTAACCTTCATAAGTGCTTATAAATGAAAATTTATTTCGAAAAAGCAAAAAAAAAAAACATTTCACTCGAAGAAAACAGAATTCTAATGCATTGATTTATTTAAATCTAATAAACCATTCGCCGTTTCCGACCGCACAATTATCCGCGCTATGAATCGCGTCGAGAGATAATGGAGATTAATTCAAGGAAGTCCGCTGCACTTTCGAATGCAATTTGTCTCGCGACAACTCGAAGGATCGAATCTAACCTTTGCATAGAGTCTTTAATTATACATTCAAGTTCAAGAATTTTATCTCCGAGCTCGCCGACGGGCAATCCTCGATTTCCGCAAACTGTGATCTATAAATTGATGGCGAGTCACGTCGGCGAATGACAGTCGCGAACTCGGAGTTTTGTCGACAACACCCTCAGACGATCGGAGCCAATCATGATATCGCTGGTAATACATTTTTGTTTTTTTTTTTTGTTTTGTTCGTTTGTTTTATCCTCAAACTTCAGTGAACCTGCGATTCGACGAGTTAAGTTCAGCGACCTTAAAGACAAAACAAAAAAAATTCGCTTCGCGCGTCCCGTGACAAAGACTTGTTTCCACCGCATTACGATATTTGCACTCGTCCCTCGGGGAGGACAGCGGCGTTATTTTCTCTCGCATTCTCAAGTTTGACGAACCGAGATGGTTTTCGCATCGCGGAAAGTTGAACGCGCTGAGGTAACGGGCGAGGAGAGATTTTTAGTCTTAGCGAAAGAGAGAAAAAGGAGGAACAGAAGAAGGCTGAAAACAAAGAATAAACGCCGCTGCACCGCCGGGAGAACTGAAGTGCATCCGGGTAAAGCCGGGTTTGCAGGGAAAGGTGCGCGCGGCCTCGCGGCTGGAGGCGCAACTTCGTTTAGCGAATTTCATAGCGCACCGGAGATCAAAGCGCCTGCCTGGAATATTGGCACTTGGGGGTTTTACCCTGTAAATTTTTCCTTCTCTCGTTCATTTTTCATTTTTTTTTTTTTTATCATTTTTAAAATTATTTTTATCATTTTTTAAAATTTTTATCATTTTCTTTTTATTTTTATTTTCTTATATATTTCTGAACGTCCCAAAAGGCGTGTTCCTGCGAGGTCTCGACGTCGCTCACGTGCATCGGCGGCGAACGACGAGGAGCACCGGTGTGTCTGCACTTCGCCGAGTGAAAATATGCAATTTTCTCGTTTCATCAAAATATCGTGCGCGATCAAGACGAAAAGTCCGCGGACGCGACGGGGGACGAAAAACGCTCGAGGTGTCTGTTGCAGGCGGTCGTCACTTTGCGAGTAAGTCGCAAAATGACGCTTTTCACCGTTATCCGAGAAACGAGCATAGCAAATTTCTGTATGAGAAGCGACGACGTACACTGTAAAAAAAAAAAAAAAAAAAAAAAATTGGAAATTGAATGCACCGGACTGGAAGTTTTTATGCAAAAAGTAGTACATTAACTTTCATGTACAATTGTGATGAAGCAGTAAATTTCGATATGAGTGCAGAAAAACTTTTTCTGACGAGTCTGAGTTTGCAGCACGAGCCGAAGGCGAGTGTTGCAATCACACGACTTCAGAAAACGTTTTTCGCACGAGTATCGAACCAAATTTTATGTCACGAGGTGTGAAAATTGCGGTTTTCGCACGCGAAGCGTGCACAAAAACCGCCATTTTCCCACCCAGTGACATAAAATTAATATACCTTTTCATTGAAATTAAAGTAAATTATTAAATAAAAATTTACAACCAAATTAAAGTGATTGTTGAAAATTAAAGTACTTTTATAGTAAAATTATTTAAAAAAAAATAAAGTATCAGCAATATTCTTAATATAATGAACATTAATTTTTCATCAGAATTGTACATGAAATTTAATATACCAGTTTTTGCATAAAAACTTCCATTCCGGTACATCAAATTTCATACAATTTTTTTTCACATCGTAAATACATTTTTTAATTTTAAATCTTGCCGACTTCAAAAAATCTATCGATGAAATAATTCGCATTTTCGATGTGCATTTTTGTCCCTTAAGAAATTCTCCCTGATTGGCTGCCGTAGAAGCCTGAAGCTGGAGTCGTCCGATGAACAATTTCTGTCGAATAAACAAGACCATGTACCTCACAGTTGTTTAATTTAAGGTACTTCTATCGCTTCGTGTTCATTTCACATAAGTTCGAGAAAAATTACATAAAATTGCAAGTACTTCTCGGCGGTATAAAAATATAAAAGCATATTAAAGGTACTCAAAAGATTAATTTTGCATAATAATAATTCCAAAATGTTATCAATTATTATGAAATGTTAAATATTAATATAACTTGTTGTATTGACACTGCCTTCGGTATTAATAACCACGGGTTTATCGTTTTTTTTAGATAGTAACATTTAATCTTTAAAAGTAAAAAAATAAAACACCAAATACGAAAATTTGAGGATAAGCCCGCGAAGTGCACTTATCCTCAAATTAAATTTTTAATGTCAAATTTTTAATATTAATTTTTTAATATCAAATTTTTAATATTAAATTTTTAATATTACATTTTTAATATCAATTATTTAACATCAAATTTTTAATATTAAATGTTTAATATTGAATTTTTAATGCTAAAATATTAATATTAAATTATAGCAACCGGAGGAACCAAGCCGATGGGAATCGTTATGTATACCGCGCACTTCCCCGGTGATACAGAGGTATTTCGCGATAACTCGTGATAACCGCAGTGCAAACTATCGTGTATATAGCGAAGCGTCTGCAATCAAAACAACAAACTAATTTCTCAGCGGTAACGTGACGTACCGGCGTATACGAACATTTTTAATTGGCTATGACACAGAGACGTGCACGGGAATAGGTGACTGGTGCGTGACACGCAGATCAGAGTTTGTTGGCGATGATGGTAGCTGGCTGACACAACAGCTATATAACATTCAGCTTATGACACTGTGCATAGCTCGTTCGGCTACAAAAGTGATGGCCACTCCTGTCGCTCGTCACGACCAATTATCCTCACGTGACTGAAATGCGTAATGACGACAGCGCAGGTGTGGACACGGGCGTGTCATATATACGCCGTGTAAGAGGTGAACAACGCATTGTCCGGACGTTGATCGAGCACGGTTATGATAACGTTCGGTGTTATGAAATAAATCGTTAAAAATAATATTCGATCGATTTAAGAAAAAACTTTTGAAATACTTTACTTTCAATATTTTACTTTTATTTTACCATAAAAGTTCATCAATTTTTATAAAAATTATACATTTATACATTAAAATTGATGTAGCTGTTTTTGCATAATAACGTCAAGTCCCGTGGGCTAAATTTACAATTTTTTTAACAGTGCACACATCAGTCGATTAAAAGTGTGTTCGGTCGATTTAAAACAAAAAAAAAAAACCAAACATTTTTGTTCTACCAACGAAACAACAACCTAATTTCCCTTTCTCAGTGTGTTGTTCGTCCCCGTTGGAGCTGGGATTCGAAACAGGGCAGAGATCGAGCACTCTTAAGAGACCGTTCCATGTTACGAGATAAACCGATAAAAATAAGGTTCGATCGATAATAGTAAAAAAATGTTCGATACTTTCGATAAAATATCGAATCGAATGTCTCGTTGTGTCGTCTGCAACATTACCATCGTCGAGAGGTTCGCGTGGCCGCGAATCCCGAATAACGGTACATACATAATTACATTGAAACATGAGACTGACGTTCATCTCTGTCGGAGCTGCATTTCGGATACGGTCAGAGATCACTGCCTCATTAGTAAAATGAGCACTGTATAAATCGAGGATATATGCATCCTGTTATCCGGCTTACACACATAATCAGCGGATCGCTGCCATTCTCGGGAACTGTTTGCACTGCTCGAATAGCTCCGATAGTCACTCATTGAACCATTCCGCAGCTCTGTACGTACGTTTGAAGAGCTGCCGAACTATGCGACGCGACTTATAATTTCATCGCCCGGAATTATGGCGATGCAATTAACCTATGCCAAACCGATGTATCGCCGATATTCCTATTTCAGTACGTTTGATCACGTAGGATTCTCCGACGTACGCCGCGTCCTCGTCGCGTCGCTCGGAATAATTCTACGCAAATAGTCGCTGACGTTATATCCGAAAGTCGAAGAGCTTTGTGTCTATCAAAGCCGACTTCCGAGCCCGTGCACATTATTCTATGCGTGTACACACGCCGGTCCGTAACCAGTTTCAGAGTTTATTATAGTACAACAGGCACTCCCAGCTACTTATTCCTGCAGAGGGCCATAAAACGGGCGACGCTTCTATAATAACGTTTACCTCGCGCTCGGTCCTTCCCCGACGGTTTAATATCAGAGAGAAAAAAGCCAATCTACCTTCCGCAGTTCCCTTCCATCGCTTCGCCGCGCTCTACCATGCGATAAAGCCATCCCCGGGGGCAAATATCGTCTGAAGTATTTTCTCGATAAAGACGCTCGCGTCTCGACTCTCGCAGAATAAATAATCGGGTTTCCCGTGTCAATATCAATAATAGATGCGATATCGCCACATCCCACACTTGTCATCGCAAATTACATGCCTGATTTACATTTTTCACAATAATAATCGTAAGCAATCGGGAAATTATCGATAGTACAAAAAAATAAACAATGATAATGTGATGATAACAAATAAATATGGCGATTTAAATTGTGACTTGATAGTCGGTAACAATTGCAGAATAATGCTTATGCTTTTAAACGAATTATTAACTGCATTTTTCGCAGGGTCGTCATAAATAAATAGAAATATTGAAAATTCCGTGAAAATAATTGATTCAATTTGTGATTTATTAATGTCATTGTTAATATTTTTCCTTATCAATTATTTATGTATTATGTTTAATAAGAATCCAGCGGTAAGTTTCTAATTTTCAATTCCTATTATGGAATCCCCAACAAACCTAAACAGGGCCTCTGTTGAAATCCTCACTATAGATTGTTCGATTGAAGCTTGGTTTTCCTTTATAGGACTCAGCAAGGCGAAATATGGGTGCCCTTCTATGGTTTCCTTGACCATCCCTTATCATTCTATTATGAACTCCTATACAGCAAAAAAAAGTTTGTACTTTTTACAACAACTTATTGTCCACAAACGTCCACAATTTTTTATTTGTTAATTTTCTAATTTTACAAACAAAAGTACAAACTAAAATTGCATTTTGTTCCATTATCCCGTTTTGCCCCCTGTCCTATTTTTCCCCGCACTCCCCCACGATCAAAAACTTTGTACGGTGATTTATGGCAATGCACAATCAACTGCCCGTGTTAGTTGCTAGGATCGATACTGCTCGCTTCCGGTGTCTACGGGAGCGTCTGGCCGTGTCGCGAATCCGTGGATTTGGTATCATCAGCAACAGGTGCGATTATCACCGGTGGCCCTTCGGTTGCCACGCTCGTGCGGCAAGCGCCGCTCGCAATTAGTTTGAAACCAGCACCGGCGTCGACTCTCGTCACCGGACCGAGTTCCGGTGTTACGATCGTCAAAGGAGCTGTTGCCGGACCGGTCATCTTGTCCGCCGGATCCAACGCCGCTTCTGCCATCGGTGGTCGGCCCGTTCTGGGTACCGGCCAAGGTAACGATCAGCTACTCGAACGGCGGCCCAATGTTTCGATCCCGCTTCGATAATCAGAATCACTGGCGAATTGATCATGTTCGATGTTAACGTCGCAGGGTCGGCTGTAATCACCGGGACTTCCGACGCCTCCGTCTTGATCGGGACTCCTTCGCAAGGATCCGTTACGGTGACAGGTCCGACCGACGGTTCGATCGCCGTTTCCGGGGCTTCGGGATTAGCCGGTGCAACCACCACAGCAGTGATCGGACCATCAACAGGACGCGTGGTCGTTGCAGGTCCAGATGCTGTTCCCGCTGTTCCCGCAGCCGCCGTTGCGTTTAACGGAAGAGTTGGGATCGCTGAGGCTGGTGTTGAGGCCAAAGGCAGCACCGGCGGATCGGCGATCGTCGAAGGTGCAGTAACGCTTGTTTCTTTCGCGATGCTCTGATGATGGTCTCACAATCGCGGTCTCACAATATCGAATACTGAACGATACGTGTTTCAGGAGCTGCAACCGTAGCGACCGTTATCGAAGGCTCCGCAGCTGCCCCGGTAGTTTCTCAAGATATCCTCGACAACAAGGTACTCGTGAGCCAACCGGAAGTCAAACTCCTAGCCCCGGCGTCATCGTCGTTAATCGCTGCATCGCTTCGATCGGCAACGCTCGCTGTTGCGGGATCAACAGCTGCAAACGTCGCGGTCGCTGGACCACAGGTTTCGTCTACTATCTTGTCCGGATCATCGGGAGTCATAGCCACGTCTTCGGGAAGTTCGTGGGCGGTGAAGAAGCATTCGTTGTACTCATGGGAGAAGCGATAACCAGTGGCCAGTCTGCCGAAAATCGAATCGATGCGACATGACAATTCAATGTCACATGAACTGTAACAAATTATGGGACTTTACTGGAATTTAGAGATACTTTGCTCCACTTTGCACCAACACAAAATTGTACTCAGAACCTAATATTTTACTAGTAAAAAATACGCGTCTTCAGGAAGTTCATGGACGGTGAAGAAGCATTCGTTATCCTCTTGAGAAAAGCGATAAGCAGTGGCCAGTTTGGCGAAGATCGAATCGATGCTATATGTCAATTCAGTGTCATACGAACTGCAGTAACTAATGGAACTTTGACAGCCGCCATTTTATAGATGCTTTGCTGCGTTTTGCACCAACATAGGATTGCATCCGACACCGTTAATATGTTACCAGCGAAAAATGGGCTTCGTCTCGCGTCGCGGATCATCCGAGGTGCAAGGAACAAGGAAGTGAGCAAATAGTCGCAGCGCGCGTGTGAGCCAAATGTCAACAGAACGTCGCACGTTTTGAGCGGCCTTCCTCGCCGACAGCAATTTACACTGCCGGCAATGCTCGCACGAGCATGAACAGTGCCTTCGCGCGCCTTGGAATGCTGCTCTCCGACACGTCGACATTGCACCAGTTCGTTGCAAATGCTCGCTCGTGTTTCCTCGCGACGCGTATATGGCATATCTTGCACCGCATCGCAATGGCCCCCGCACATTATAACCACCGTACAATAAGATCTGTGAATTAATAGGCAAGGACGACAGGCTATAACGAAGCCGCTGACATTGATTGTTCGGTGTTCGCCTCGGGACTCGTTCCCGTCTGGCTATAGCGCCGCTATATTTATCGATTTCATTTCTGCGATAATAATTTCATCGCTTTCTCGAAACTTTCCAAATGAAAATGCACCTTCGCTCCGGCAGCGCGGCGATGTAACTTTGCGGAAGAGGAAGATGGGGAGGAATATATGAAAAACTTTATACCGCTTTGTTGCTACAGACACATTCTTGCTTCAGGCTACGGCTTACGGATGAATGCAAGGTTCGGACGAGTTTTATTTTCCCAGATGATGGTTAATCGTTTCGCACGGCGACGCAATGACATGGGTTTTAGATGTTCGAATTTTCAGAGCCGAACAAGTGCGAAGGTGGGGAGCCATTTTTGACCTATTTTTCGTTGAACCCAAAAAAATGGCCCGTGTCGAACCGGGACCATGAAATTTCCGCTTTTCATGACACTTCTGAATGATGACATAGGTTTTACATTTTCGAATTTCAAAACCCAACAAGTGTAAAGACAAGTGGCCATTTTTTTACCCATTTTTGGTCGATCCCGAAGAAATTGCTCGGATTGAACCGGAACCGTGAAATGTCCACGTTTCATGACATTTCTGAACGAACGACATAGGCTTCACATTATCGAATTTTCAGACCCCAACAAGTGTAAACGTAAGTGGCCACTTTTGATCCATTTTTGGTCGATCCAAAAGAAATTGCCCTGATCGAACCTGGACAGCGCTGTCTACACGCTCAAGCTCCTCACCCAATCCGGCTGGACTGCTGTGCCACGCGTCGCGAAATAGATACCATTAAAGTTTATAGGGTTGCGCACGAGAAATGGTGTGGGAGAAGTGCGCCGGGATAAAGTGGGTAACCGGTGGACGGAGGAGGCTACTTGCCGCGACAAACTCGTGCCTGTGGCGTTGAACAAATGGACGGTGGTTTATCTCGGTGCAACTTCCGGCTCTCGGCTACTGGGATTTATCTTCGTAATACTCGGCGGCGCGCACGCGGTGACTCTGCAAGGAGAGTGAAAATACCTCGGTCGAGTGCATCTCGCGGCCGCGCATGCCGCGTATACGATGTCGATGTGCACATCGGCGAAGTGCGAAAGTATCGCACACACGTATCAACCAGCCTTACCGCGGCTCCCAACTTTGTTTCTTCTTTTGCTCGCGCGACTCGCGACAGGCTTACGATATATTTATACATTTCGTGCCGCAAGAACTTTTCGCGAGTACGTCGCCGGGAAGCTAAAGAGACCTCCGCGCATTCGCCGGGAAAACTTTTCCCCGAGTCTTCGCGAGACCATAACGCGACGGAATTCCATCGGGCTATGAAGCGAGTACCGTCGACCGGCATCGCAATATTTAGCAATGAATGTTTTGACAACAACGAGAGTCAAACTTTTTCGTCGAAACATGTTTAGAGTAAAAGTAGCGGATATGGATTAATGCGGGTTGGCCATATTCACCACACTTATTCTTATATAGTTTTTTTTGCAGGTTGGAGATTTGTATTTTTTGCATTTTTGACCCACTGATTAGCGATTCTGTAGTCGATAAAAATCGCAACGAGAAACGCATGTTAATTAGTGTGATGGACATTTTTTTTAAATACGATTTATTAAAGGTTACTTGTAATTTTTTTCAGCGGTAACTTGTAAGAAAAAAAAAAAATATATATATATAAAGGTTGGAAATTTGTATTTAAAAAATTTTTGATCCACTGATTAGCGATTCTGTAGTCGATAAAAATCGCACCGAGGAACGCGGGTTAATTAGTGTGATGGACATTTAAAAAAAATCGATTTATTAAAGCTTATTTGTTATTTGTTTTAGTGGTAAATTTGAACAAAAAAATTAATTATATAAATATATATATATATATACATATATAAAGTCGTCATGCCAAAGCGCACTCGTCGGGCAAACTTTTCCTCGCGTGTTCGCGAGACCACGAATGAATAACAGGAATGCATTCCGTCGTGCTGTAAAGCGTCGACCCGCGACCGGCATCGCAATATCGAGCAATGAATATTTTCAAATTTCAAACTTTTTTGTCGAAGTGTGTGGAGAGTAAAAGTAGTGAATGTGGATTAATCAAAGTGGGCCATATTCGCCACACTTACCCTGTATGTATATTCTTTTTCTGGTTAGAGATTTGTATTTTCTAATTTTTGATCCAATGATCAAAAAGCACATTTAAAAAATCAGGTCAATTAGTGTCATGGACGTTTTTCTTTTTCAATTACTTTATTAAACTTTTTTTTTTGCGATAACCATTGTTCAAGAGCAAAAACGTCGTTGCAGATACGTGTGGCCATAATACATCGAGTCCCTCGATCTTAAATTTAAGGTCCTTCGACCACGGCGTCGACCACAGCCTCCGCCGCCTGTTTTCCAATCATTTTTCGTATCCTTTCCAGGACGGAAGTGCGAGCCGATTTTCCCGCCGTTACACTCTTCTCCAACAACTTCGGAAGTCTCGGAAATTCCAAGGAGCCGAGAGTATCGCACATGACGCCGCACTGAATAACCTGTCACATGAAAATATATATATATATATATATATATATATATATATATATATATATATATATATATATATATTATTCCGAACGCAAATACACTATAAAAAAAAAAATTCTTGTCATGGCAGTTAGCAACGTTATTCCAACGAAATTATTGACAACTCTAACTTTCCTCAAATAGTTTAATAGCGAAAAGATTTAAAACAACATATTGTCTTATAATATTATTATTATTATTATTATTATTATTATTCAATTGCTATAAATATTTATATAACTATATTACATTATATTATATTATCGGCTCGATAGGAGAGCAACTTTCTGCGAAACGTGACGCGCTGTCAACAGTTTCGTTGGAGCAACGTCGCAAACTTCTGTGCCTCAAAAAATCTATCGAATTATTCGATCCAGACAGGGAAGAACAGAAGGAGAAAGTCACTTACGTCAACGAAGAGAGCGATGAGAACGATGAAGAAAATGATTTTTCGGCCGACCATGATGACGGTTCGTTCTCGCTGATTCCCAAATTGCAATGATGAAGAGAACGTTACAAAGTCGCCATTTATATATTCCTCGCGATGCGGTATTGATGTCGCCTGATAACGCGCGAGTAAACATAATTTAACGATTCACGAATGCGCGCACGCGCCTTATCGATTATCGCCTTCGATTCGATCCGCGAATCGAGAGTCGCACCGAAGATCATTCGAGCAAACTTTCGTGCCCGCGATACCTTTTTTTAATCGCATTTGTTCGGTCAATCTTCGTGAGAAAAAAGGAACATGCACACTAGCTTATAACAGGTCGCTCGGCGGATACGCGCGTGGATGCGAGTATCGAGCGCCAGGCCAATATCATTATCCGTCGAACGTGCTCTCGGAGTGTCCTGATAGGAGACGGGAGAGAAATGTCACTTGGTTTATATGGGCGATATCGGCGCGCTTGACGATAAGGCCATTAATCATTCGCCCGGTTGTGCACCGGCAGGAGACGCTCCGAGCGTACGGTTGATCGAAAGGAAAACTCATCCCGTCACTTGCCAGCCTGTCGCCGTGACAGGCGCATAATCAATTCAACGAATTTCGTTCGGTCCGATCCGAGGGATCTCGGCGATCGCGATGATACTTCTCTCCGTCTGTCGGAGACACGCGACGATTCTTGAGATTCTAATTCACTAGGTGCGCACTGCAAGCCGGTCGACTAATCACTTCTCTTTCGCCAATTAATCAATGAGTTGTCGAGTTTTTTATTGTGCGCTATACTGAGAGAAGAATCTCGCACAAATTACCATACCATCTGGCAAAGAACCGAAAGAACTTTCGGTTTGGAAAGTACAATGACATCCTGGCAAACATTCGCACCGAACACGTTATGCTAGAAAACTCGATACATTCTGCTAGAAAATATGGTCATTTTCGGTATCGCAGATATTACCCGAATACCCTGTAATTTTTCCAAGAATATCAGTAATTGTTAATAGAAAATGTATTAACCGGCAGGGTCGCGATCGCTTGCTTTAGATTTGTAAAAAAAAAAAAAAAAATTCATACGTGAAAAACTTCATACGTGAAAAAAATTCATACGTATTCGAAAAAATGAACGAATAATTTTCATTAAAACAAAAAGTGATGTATCCCAGAGATTTGTTGAACAAATTTTATTTTTCATCAATTTGTTAATAAAATTATGGAATTATTATAATGAAAAATCAATCTTTTCGGAATCTTTAATACACTTGATTTTTTTTTCAGATTTTTATAACATCGAGAAGTGTTTCCAATTTCCTCTCATTTCTCTGAGACTTATGCGAAGTGAACACTATTCGCAAGGACTACCTAAACCAAAATACTGGGGTATGTCTGAGGCTGACACGCAGCGGTGCGCCACGAAGCTCCGGACTCGAGAATCGAACCGCAAACGGCTAAGGAGGACTCGTAGAGTGAGTTAATGAGTGAATGAATGATTGATTTATTGTACAGAAGGACCAAAGATCCTCTAAAAGGCACATATATACAGCAAAAGATCACTCCCACATCAGCAAGAAGGGTATGATGCAAACATATCAGCCGCATAGCGTAACAGTCGCTGTGAACATATAAATATGATATAATAAACGCGACATGATCGAAAAAAAATAACACGGTATAGTAAACATGCAAATCACCATAAAATCCATATCGTACCATAAAATAAAGATCACAACAACATCAACGCAGTAATCCTATATCTCGCCTCTCAGAGGTATACCCATAATCAGGCCACGAAATAACCGCTTGCTAAGAGCCAGGCTATTCAAAGGAGCTTGTAACACTTAGGACATCGGGGTAAAAACCCACAGCGCCAATAGCAACGACAACTCTGATATCGGACACAGGTCAAAGGACGTCTCGGTGAGACGTCTCCTCACGATTTCTCCGGACAAACACAGAAGGAAGCTGGCAGGCGCGGAAACGATCTCCCGGCCTGCCGCGACATTCCACCTCCAACCGAACATCCGACTCTCCATCCGTTTCCGCATTGGTATTACGACGCCGTAATTCCGTCGGTGAACCAGCGTGAAATCTCGTTTCCACATATGTTCGAGCACCGCTCGCTTGCTCTCTCCCGGCTCGCGGCTGATCCTGTTACTCCGGAAACTATCCGCAGCATCTACACGGAAGCATCGTTCGTCCTCGACTTTTCAACGAGATTGCGTTTCGCCTCAATTATAACGACCGTTATGGTTCGTTCGTTCGGCCTCGAGTACACAAGTGCGTGTCTAATCGGAGTGGAGAAAAGAACGGAAAGGAGTTGAAACAATAAGAGGGAAGTTGAAGCCCTCGAGAGAGAGAGAGAGAGAGAGAGAGAGAGAGAGAGAGAAACGAGATCGGGCGCTCTTCGGCATAGCGAGGGTTGCCTAAGAGGGGGCGGATTGCGGGGCGTTTGTCGTTCCTTTCTTCGAGTTCAATGCAGCTGGAGTACAATCATTCTGGGTTCGCGGTCGTCGTATATGGGGCGGTTGAAGTTTGCGACGAAGCAGACGAGGACTGTGCGAGGAGGACGAGGAAGGCGCAACGGGCGAGAGGCCCGTGAACGAGAACACAGCCGCGGCGCTACATATTTTTCTGATCTCGTTAAAGCGGTAAATCAAAAATAACGAGGCGGCATAGCATTGCGTACAGCGCCGGTAACGTCGCGGCCCGAGACAGACCCCGTTCTCCAGACGACGTAGCAGCGTGTAACGCTGACGAGTATTTTTTTTTCTCCATTTTCTTTTTCAAAACTCGAGACTGCACGAACCACATAGTTGTTACTGCGACGTGTTTACGGGGTTTCGAACATTTCGGAGTTTCGAGGAAAATTAGGGGATGAATCTAGCGTAACGACGGAGGCGAGATTGGACGGCGTATTTGGTGCAGAATGGGGAAACAATTCGAATGACTGATTCAATATGATATTGGCCTCATGAGGTATCCAAAAATGGTAATCATCAATGTATGCACATACGAAAGTTTCGCTGTATTAAAGCTGCTAATGCAATTCGGTCCGTTGAAGCTATGAACGCGTGTACGCGACACTATGTTGGAGTACCGAACAGGTTTGCAACGCTGTTTGTAGTACGGTTTTGCGAAACGGTAGCGTACCAGCGGAAATGCATCAAGCATCGAATGGAGCCATTGATGGTCGAATGAACAATCAATGCCTGACAGCCCATAACCACGTTTCTGCCGAACAATCGCGACGTCCATCAATCGGCGGCAGGTTTTTGGCCGGCAGTTCCATAATAGAGATTTTAGGTCGTTACATCGGAGCCTGTCGAGGCCCTGACTAGGCGTAGTCAGGATCTTGACGTAGGTGAGAGCGCGGCAAAGTGGCACAATGGGGCAAAAGAAGATTGGGCGAATACTGGTAATCTAAGAACCTTGAAGTTTGCTTTAAAAAAAGTCACAAAAAGGTGCGCCCTTCATTAATGCCCGAACGATCTGAACGGTGCTACTGGGAAATCGGCCGGTCTAAGATTAACGGTGGTGCTGGGAAATCGGCCGTCTTAGATCTCAGAGGTCTAAGCGATCTAAGCGATCTAAGGCTAATACCAGCGATCTAAGCAATCTAAGGCGAACAGCGATCTAAGAGATCTAAGAATACCAGTGACCTAAGCGGTCTAAGCCGAACACCAGCGATCTAAGCCGAACACCAGTGATCTAAGGCGAACATCAGCGATCTAAGCGATCCAAGGCGAACATCAGCGATCTAAACGATCTAAGGCGAAAACCAGCGATCTAAGAACTTTGAAGTTTTCATAAAAAAAAAAAGCTCACAAAAAGGTGCACCCTTCATTAATGGCCTGACCGATCTGAGTGGTCCTGCTGGGAAATCGGTCGCTCATTAACGAACGGAACTGTCCAAACTTTGGGACATCGACAAACCGACACCAGCGCTTCATGCCAGCAATACACCCGCTAATAATTAACAGCGAACAGATGGAACTGGACCAGTGACACTGGGAACGAACTGCCGAAATATCGATCCGAAAGCCGCTGCACACATCAGGATAATGGATCATCGGATGCTGCGTGTACGAATCTGCATTCGAAGTCGGCAACGTTGTGCGGTAAATGCACTCCGCACCTCAGATTCCCCTCGACGCGTCATTGCGATTCTGTTTTCGGCGTACAGCACACATGGAAGTCAGCCCTGTCCCCCGCCCTGGGAATGCATAAATAATTCGAGGGCGAGTCAATAGCGACAGTGGAGCACCGAGATTCTAACCTTAGCTGCTGGAAGGGACTGAATCGCTCGCTCGAGACGTGAAACTCTCCGATGAAAGCAGCGCTAATATATCGTGCAGCATGAACATCGCCACCTCCGTACCGAAGCATCAACGGCGAACCTGCGGCTATCGTAAAAGTGGCAATTTCCTGGAGGAGTCTGTCGCTTCACGACTTCACGTATAAAGCTTCGGCTTTGGCTCACGCCGTTTATATACAGCGCAATGAGGCAAACAAAAAGAGAACATTAGTATCGCAAAAAAAAGCGCAAATAAACTGGCGAAGATAAAAACGATCTCGGTGCGGTGAGCGGGCAACTCGCGAGGCGCGTTGAAAATTTCGCGACGCACGCCCGATGGCGCCGTGGGGGGGGGGGGGGAGAAGGGGGGGAGGGGGAGGGGTTGTATACCTCGAAGCGTAAATTTTGTAATGGGACACAACAAGCGAAATGGTCGTCGGTGTTATGCGCCGCCCGGTGCGGTCCGCGGATGATGCACTTTGCTCTAATGCACTCTGCGGCCGCCGGTCCGGCAACGGTCAACGACTAAACACGACCGTACCGCGAAATATGACGACGCGTTTAACGCTCGCTCTTGCCGGAACTTCGCTGCGGAGCCGGCGAATATTTGCGGAATTCATGCGCCGAACGACACAGCGCGAAATGTACTACTTCGTTTTTTTTTTTTTTAAATTTTTTTACTATTTTTTGTTGTTTATTCCCGTTTGCTCTCGCCAGGAAGATAGGTGCGCGTGTTTGCAGCGGCATCGGCTGCAGGCGCCTTTTATTCGAGTCGAATGAACTACAATAATGGAGTGTGCGGTTTTTTTTTTTTTTTTTTTTTTATTTGTGCGCATTCGCGTAGGCCGTGCGTGCGTTTTGTGAGAACGGCAACGAACGGACTGCCAATACGGTCGGCTGGATGGAAGGACTGTGAAGCGGAGAATCGTTGACGCAACGAAGGACCGCGCTTCTTCGACGAACCGCGAGATTTGCATGGTAAAAGGAAGGAGCGGAAAAATAGAAACTGATCGAAGACACCGAAGTGGACAGGAAGGCGCGCTCGCGGTAGCCTGCCGTGAAGTTTGAATTTTACGAGACGGGGAAGAACTCGGCGGGGTAGATGGGTCGTATAGATTCGACGATGAAGCGACATGAATCATTTATACTTTTACCGTGGCGCTGGATTTTGAGAGGCTTCGAGCGGGGAATTTATATGTGAAATTTCGGAAAAAGAAGAAGAAAAACAAAAAATGAAGGTATGGTAAAGGGATTTTCTGGGGCTGCTGGCCTCAAAATCCTTAATGGGATTTATGTATCGCGTCGCACGATACATGCGGCGTGGTACATAAATAGCATTACACATTATCGGATAGTGGATTTTATATGTAGTCGCGTAATATTTCCAGTTGCAGGTGACGAAAATGAAACGATGAAAGTCTATGGTAAATGTAGTGGAGATGTACATGACCCATCCTTTTATGGGTCGCACACATTCGACGATAATGCAACAGGAATTATTTATACTTTCCCATCTCTCTGGATTGCGAGGAATTTGTATGTAGAATTTCGGACAAATAAATGGAAAAAAACAAAGATACGCCAAATGGATTTTCTGCCGCAGCTGGCCGCAAAATCCGTAATGCCACATTATCGGATAAGATAAACGTGGTGAATATGGACAACCCCGATTAACGCGTGAATCAATGAAATATGGACCGGTTCATATTCCCCACTTTTCGCCTAGTGGAATTTATATACACCTGCGCAATGAATTTATACTTTCCCATTTCTCTGGACAGCATATGTCCTCACGTGATTGCGGCAAAATTGCGATATGCGCATCCGCATTTGCCTATGTTTTTGTAAGCATTCAATGCCGAAAATTCTTAGGAGCATATTGTCAACAAGTCGTCAGCAAGGCTTGCTGGTGCTTTGCGACTCACTACGAAGATCAATTTGCTTGTGTCACGATTATTTTGCGTGAAATCTTGGAAACTCTTAGGCAAACAAACTCTAAAATAACTCACTCAATCAAGCTCAAATTTAAATAAATTTTGTCAAATAAGTATTTTTTTTTAAATAAGTGACAAACTCGTTTGTTAAAATTTGACTATACAAACCTGCCCCTTTATTTCCCGTCTCATTAACGATTTTAGTTTGTACTTTTTTTTTTGTAAAACTATAAAGCGGATGGTTAGATCTGCAAATTACCAATTAAAAAATTGTGGACCTTTGTGGACAATAAGTTGTTCTGAAAGGTACAAATATTTTTTTACTGTCTAAAGTGTACCTCGGATATTTGATTTCAATTGGCCTTCGGTGAACAAAATTTTGTCGGCATTCACCTGAGTGAATAAAATCGTTTTTACGACAGTTCCTCGCTGTCCTCTTCCGGCGCTTTATCGGAGTCGGACTGTACGACGTATGCATAATCCGCTCAGCGAACCGCTCCTTTTCTGCCCTTATATCTCTACTTTTGCCGCCATCTCCTGTGCCCTCCGTGCCTACACGATCCTCTATCATTGCCTCTCATCCCTTTTCTTTCTTTCCTTTCCACCTCCAACCGCTCCGTCTACTTTCCGGCCGGTCGCGCGTTGCCGTTTTCTCTTCTTCCGCGCTTTTTTCCAACGCCTCCGTCCGCTCTCCTCATTCTTTCTGGTCGCGATGTGATACGCCATGAGTTACGGCCTAGGCGTAATCCACGAGCCGCAATCTGCGACCAGGAATTTGAACGTTTGCACCCCGGCTACGGAGACCGCGAGAAAACAGTGATTTACGCTTCCTCCGCTCGCATCTCCTGGCTTCTCCTCGCGGTCTTACACTCCGTCTTCTTTTTCCTGATTCCCGCTTACGCGGCTGCCTCCACCGCGACTTCCTCGACTCTCGACGCCCCGCGTCGATTCCAAAGGTCGCGCATTAAAGCGACGAAATATTTCGACGGTCCGACGATGCTTGCGTAAAAGTGTCGGAAATGACAACAAAAAAAAAAAAAAAAAGAAATCAGACTGAAGTTCAAAGTTAAGATCAATTTAGCTCAAAATTGAAATCAGACTTAAGCTTAAAGTTGAGATAAAAATCAATTGCAAAATTAAAATAAGACTTACGTTTAAAAATGAGATAAAAATTAATTTCAAAATTAAAATCAGACTTAAGTTCAAAATTGAGATTAGAATTAAGTTCAAGATTGAGGTCAGAATTAAGTTCAAAGCTAAAATCAAACTTAAGTTCAAAATTAATATCAAATTTAAGTTCAAAACTAATATCAAACTTAAGTTCAAAACTAATATTAAACTTAAATTCAAGCATTTTTACGTGTTCCAAAGCTCGACCTCACGACTGAAAATTCGAGCCTCGGCGCTGCTCGCAATATGCTTCCTGCAGATCAATCATATGTGAAAGGCTGAAAGAACGCGGATTTCCATGATGGCGTACAGGAGCTCCATGCGTGAAAAAATAAAATTAAAAAAAAAAGTAAGAAGGAAAAAGATGGGCGCGAGGAAAAAAAAAATAAAAATAAAAAAATAAGCGCGACGGGAGAGTGAAGAGGATGAGCGGTCGCTTCACACCACTCGCCCTGCAGCCCGTTCACGCCACGGGAGAGGGCTGTGACGAGTGAGTGAAAATAAGACGATACGAATATATATATGTATATATATATATATATATATATATACATATATATAAATAAATAAAAATAAAAAACAATATCTTGCCCTGCGACTGGACATTGCCGGACGCATAGAATATTTTATGCGCATTAAAGCTCGCACGGATGCTCGTGGGTTTGCGCTATCCAGCAGCGCTGTGAAGAGGTACGAAGAGAACGTCGAGGAATCGGACAGCGTGATCGCGAAAGGGGGTTGAGAGGGCTGAGAGGCGTGGGTGGTCTCGAGCCTGCCGCCATCGCTCGGCCAATGCCCCAACCCGGTACGCGACAAGTGCGAAATCGACAAAATTCCATCCCTCCGAGTCGGGTTCGAGTCTCGGCTTAGCGAAACGAAAAATAGATCGATAAACGACGAGGGTCACAGAACGAATTTTCTTTTCTCAATCGTTTGGATGGTTTTGAGGCTTTTGGATTTTTTAATGTACAATTGTCGCAAGGTTTACTCTTTCAAAAATCATCGAAACCTTAGACAAATGTTTCTTTTTATTATAAATAAAATCTAGAATGAAAATTCCACGAATCAAGTAGGTAACAGTGGGAAATATGGATCGGGTCATATTATATATTATTAATTTACGTGCTGAAAGTGTTTGGCCGTTTCCTGCTTTGACGAACATTGCGAAATTTTCAGTAGGCGATTATTTATTATTCCCTAGTTTGGTAATATTGACTAATACTTAATTAAATGTGTGAATTGTGAAAAATTTGAAAAAAAAATATTGCTTCATTTTGCTCCGCTCATCCCCGATATTCACTTTTCATCTTCACCGCCGCGGTCAGACGGAAATGTGAGTAGCGTTTAAGGACATGTGAAACGTCTCAATCGGTAACCCAAAATCTGTAATGAATGCGATTCAGAGACCATACACTTTACGGAAAAAAGCAAAGCATTAGCGGATGTATAATTTAATATCGCGTTCGATGATGCTTCCGTTTTATCCGAAACGTCCACAGACCTTAAATGGCTCTCTCGCACTCATATGTCACGTGATAGATCTTTCACTTCGCCTTAAGTCGATTTCCGCTGGTCGATATCAATGCGAATGTATACTATTTTATAAGAAAGTCATGACAAAGTTATTGTACAGTGTTTATGCCCGTGTATCCTAGATCGATTGATCAGTCCGACAAATATTAAAATTAAAAATGAAAATTCCATCAATGAAATAGGTAATAGTGGAAAATACGGTCCCGGGCCATATACAATTAATTGCGTGCTGTTTCCTTTGATATAAATAAAATCTAAAACGAAAGTTCTATAAATGAAATGGGTAATAGTGCGAAAATATGGCTCGAGTCATACATTATTAATTTACGCGCCGAAAGTGGTGGGCCTTTTGCTACTTTGACCCTAAAGATTGCGAAATTTTCAATAGTTAACTATTACCTAAATAAATTTGTGAATTATCAAAAATTGGTTTAAAAAAAGTGGTCCATTTTGCCCGCTCGCCCCGCGATATTGACTTTTCATCTCCAATCCCGCGTTCGAACGAAAATGTGAGTGGCGTATAAGTCGTTTCGGGCTGATCGATATCGGCGCGAATGTGCACTACTTTATAACAAAGTGAGTGTACAGACAGCGTTTACGTACGTGTATCTTAGATCGATCGATCAGCCCGACCAATATTTGGATCGCGCGAGCCAACCGCTCGAGGCACCGTCCTTTAATTTACCACGTCGCGCACCTCGTGCCGTACGCGAGTGTATCGTGTATCGCGCGACCGAAGGGGCACGATAATCATAAAATTTTCATAAGTTTACGTTGCACTCGCCGGCTGCCGCAGCAAAGGAGCTCGATGTTTTCGCGGACGCCGGAAGACGTGGGCGTCTCGAAACCAGCGCAGGTGGCGAACGAGGGAAAGAAAGATGAAGAGATCCGGGCTGTTTTCGATGGAGCCACTGAAAGTCGAATTTAATATCGGCCCCGACGGTCACCGGCAACACTTTTCTTTCCTACGGTCTTCGTTTTTGTAATTCTTTTTTTGTTTCTTATATTTTTCCATCTCACCGTCGCACGGTTTTTTCATTATCGCGATTCGACGCGCGTCCGAAGATCGCCCGAGAGTCGGTTAGTCTCAGAGTGATATCTGCCGAGCCACAATTTTTCATTGAAACTTTGAGGTCCCATCCGACGATGATCCGCATCAGAATTTCTCACGGAAGTGCGATCTGTCGGATTCCGTCGTAAATCGACTTATTCCTTCCACATAGGAATACGCGGTTTTTGCGATATCGCGAAGCCGCGAATCATTAAGCGTTCTCAGTCAAATGCAATTTTTATCTTGGGATCCAAATATCAATGGCTAGTTGTTATAAAAAGAAGTCCGATGACGCTTTTCTGGTGAAAAAGAGTTTTCTCAACGGCTTCATAGTGTCACTTTGAAAATATGCATGTCTTTAATATTTACCTGAAAAATATTAAAATATGATGAATTTATTTATTTGAAATACACAAAAAGAAATAAGCGTTTCATCAAGGTAGAAACAAAATGATATATTGGGCACCGAAGCGTATTGGAGTCTTTCGAGCATTAAAGCTCAATAAAACGTAAAGGAATAATAGTGCAATAGAATTGTCAAGCTAAGTTTAAAAATATTTTAATTTACGAGTTCGACCTGCTCCATTCGATTTTATCTGTCTCTATTTCAAGCCTGTCTATCAATGTATTCAGTAAGTATCGTCAAGTATTATCATATAAGGACGATTAAGTATTCTTTAGGCATCGTCAAGGATTATCAAGTATTATCAAGTATTATCAAGTATTATCAAGTATTATCAAGTATTATCAAGTATTATCAAGTATTATCAAGTATTATCAAGTATTATCAAGTATTATCAAGTATTATCAAGTATTATCAAGTATTATCAAGTATTATCAAGTATTATCAAGTATTATCAAGTATTATCAAGTATTATCAAGTATTATCAAGTATTATCAAGTATTATCAAGTATTATCAAGTATTGTCAAGTATTGTCAAGTATTGTCAAGTATTGTCAAGTATTGTCAAGTATTGTCAAGTATTGTCAAGTATTCTCAAGTATTGTCAAGTATTGTCAAGTATCATCAAGTATTATCAAGTATAGGGGTGCTTAAGTATTCTTAGTCAAATGCATTACACTCATTATTCTTAAATTACTCTTGAGTTCCAAATATAAATCGCTACTCGTAATAAACTGAATTCCGAAAATTCTTTTCTATTTTCGAAAAAAAAAAACATTTCAACAGCTTCAGTGTCATTTAAAAAATGTGCAATATTTAGCTAAAAAGATCATGACGAAATGAAACGTACAAAAAACTTTCTTTATAATGTTTTACCAACCGTTCAGTTTTCATAATTTTTAGTTTTTATTGTAATTTTTACAAATTCCAAAAAAGATAAGTGTCTCACTAATGTAGTAAAAAATAGTATATTGGGCCCCAAGTGCATTGGAATCTCTCAGGAATTAAAGTTCAATGAAACGGAGAAGAATAACAGACCGATGGTATCTCATCAACTCTTGTGTATAAAGCTTCTATGAAAAATCATAGAAGCTCGTAGAGGAAGCTTTGTCGGTAAAAGAAAATAATCGCTTTTAAAAAATATGGCTGTTTGAAACCACAAAAAAAAATCACCCATTTCTGCTATGTTCACTACAAAGATTCCTTATAAAAATTGTTGCCATTCGTTATTTCGGGGTCACATCTGATGTATTTTTTTTTTACTGATAACGAATCTGATACCTTACCTGACTCTTACCTGACTTACCTGACTCTTAACTAAATATTTGATACAAAATCCCGCGACAGAAAAAAAAAAATTAATTTTTCGTAAAGTTCAAAAAATGCAAAATCTCATAAATTAAATCTCGCCAAATAAAGTAATCATTGGCCTTAATAGTCCCTTTGCGTACAACTTTTTAGCCCGAAGGCTCAAAAATTTTAACTAGCGCCCCCACACGCTGTTTGCAGCAAATTTCAAAACCGCGAAAAATGATTGTAAATGAAAGCATTTTGCCAAAAATGTAAGCAAACATTGAGGATTGACCCGTCCACCTACCTCAGAAATTTCAGTTTGACACCTCAAGCCGTTCTCAAGTCACAAGCGTTTCAATTTGTCGCGTCTCACCCACACACGCACACATCGATCCGTTTTATAAATACGATTTTCCGATCTTTTGGAACATTCAGAACGCCTTTTCATAAAAAGCTCGCATCATTGTTTTCATGGAAACAAAGCTTCCCCTGAGAAAGCAAAAAAAAAACTGAAAATTGACGAGTTCAACTTGTCCCATTCAGAGTAATCCCTTTCCCTCCCAAGCCTGTCTATCAGTGTTCGCCGCAGACAGGATGCGCGTTTCCAGCGCGATGCGATAACAGACGGAAGGGATTGAGGTATTTTTATTATTGCGATTTAATTTTTTTTTTTAGTAAATTTATGATGAAAATTGTAATTCTTCGCCAGCCGGCTGCTCGGTTCTTCGCTCCGAATATGCGCGCCCTGAAAAACAAAACTTTCCCTGCGGAAGCAAAAAAAAAAAAAAAATGATGAAAATTGACGAGTTCAACACATTCAGTGTAATCCGTTTCCCTCCCAAGCCTGTCTATCAGTGATCGCCGCAGACAGGATGCGCGTTTCCAGCGCGATGCGATAACAGACGGAAGGGATTGAGGTATTTTTATTATTGCGATTTAATTTTTTTTTTAGTAAATTTATGATGAAAATTGTAATTCTTCGCCAGTCGGCTGCTCGGTTCTTCGCTCCGAATATGCGCGCTCTGAAAAACAAAACTTCCCCTGCGGAAGCAAAAAAAAAAAAAAAAATGATGAAAATTGACGAGTTCAACCCATTCAGTGTAATCCGTTTCCCTCCCAAGCCTGTCTATCAGTGTTCGCCGCAGACAGGATGCTCGTTTCCAGGGCGCAATCGAGCCCGAATATTCGATGATAACGCGCTAATATTCGATACCGATCTGCGCATTGGACAAACACTGATTCCCCGAAGCGCCATCGCGCGTGACTGCATTGTTTACCGCGAGTTAACTGCGCTTCGCGGCTTATTTTACCCATCGATGTTTTGCCGAGGGAAACGTGTTCCATTATTTCATAAATTTTGCCGGACACTTCGCTCCAGCGTGTAACAACATAAACTCGGTGCTAAAACCGGCAGCGACTTTGTGCTCATGCGCGTCGGTCCGGAGATTTAAAACTATCCGTTGCCGCGAAGTTTAACGCCCCTTAATGCAGAGCCACATTCCGACTCTCGCGCCCTTTCAGCGGTAAGTCTACGCTTACGATTTTCGAATGAAAATGTACGAGCTGGCTGTCCCACTCGCGTGAGCCTCCGAGCCGAGTTTCACTCTCGTTGAAACACGATTTCCGCCGGTGCGCATACGCGCGCTTCGGCCGTTACCGTGACTTTTACGCCCGGACTTGCACCGTACATCCACTTTATTAAATACGTGATAACCCTGGCCGGGTCAGCCGGCGCTCGGGATGCGCGCACTACCGCGCGATAAGATCCCCTCTGCGGGTCTATTTTGTTACGGTTATACCGGCAACGGTACGCCGAGTGTGAAACGGGGATGAAAAGTAATCCTCGCGTTTCACGCCCGTATAGCATCGTCATTGGCTACTTACCTAGCCAACTCCTCACTTCTCGTCATCTCGGCTTCAAACCCATTGGAAATTTCTTCGCCCCATGGCCGGATGCATTTTTGCACACGTTACTTTCTTTTTGCCTTTTTTTCTTTTTTTTTTTTTTTTTTTTTTTTTAACAATTATCGTCATTTTTAAGCAGGTTGTTGACACAGGTGAATTGCAGGGTGAAAAAGATTTGTACGTCGAAGAAAACTTTTTTGTTCACGAACGATCGCAATTATTTTGTTGTTAATTTTACAAAAAAATGTTCGTAAAGTTGACAGACATTTTTGTAAAACTGACAAGATTTTTATGTAAAATCAACAGGAGGAGAATTGTGAACGTTTGTGGTGAAGAAACGTTGGTACGTATTTTACTGTGTAGGGTGACGTGGGCGATAGTTATGTTTAAGCGGAAATTGTTATTTCGTTAGTGATTAATATTCGTTGGGATATTTTGTTTAATCGGAAGTTGTAACAGAGTGTTTCGTACATTTATTTTTCCGCAAAAGTCCGCGTTTGCGCTTTTTTTTATCGGCAATTCTATTGTTAGAGACATTATTTTTTTTTTTCATCGCTGATTTATATATTTTTAATCCGCTATTGTAAAGTATTTGTTTGTAAGAAAAATTGTAAAATTAATGAGAAAAATTTATCGCCGATGTTTGTTGTTTACTAATGTTCGTTACGGTTAGCTATTTTTATCGTCACACTGCGATCGGATTCGCGTGGTTTGGGTTCCTTACATTTGGTCTCGAAATTTGGGCAAGTTTCTAATGCAAACCGTTGAACAGAACGATCACTTGTGCTCTACTATTCTATTCGAGGTTAAAATTCTATTCGAGGAAAATTCTATTCGAGGTTAAACTGGCAGCCGCGATATTGTATTGTGCACCCTGTGCCCCGTCCGCGTATGTGGGTTAAGTGTCTGGAGCGGATTCGGGAATCACACGGAATGGGATGTTAAATTCGTTATAATCAATCTTTTTTTATCGTTTTATCTTTAAGCCATTTTTATCGTTAATTTTTGTTATCCCTTATGGAAAACATAATCCAAACACTTTTCCATTGCAAATCCCACAATCCGCCCAAAAAAAATTATTCTTATTACACAATTCCCGTTTCTTTGAAAAAAAAATAAAAAAATAAAAAATAAAACACAAAAGCAAAAGAAAAAAAAATTCTTTTCGAGGTTAAACTGGCAGTCGCGATATTGCACTCCAGTGCACCCTGCGCCCCGTCCGCACATGTGGGTCAAGTGTCTGGAGCGGATTCGGGAACCATGCAGAATGGAATGTTAAATTCGTTATTATCAATCTTTTTTTATCGTTTTATCTTTAAGCCATTTTTATCGTTAATTTTTGTTATCCCTTATGGAAAACATAATCCAAACACTTTTCCATTGCAAATCCCACAATCCGCCCAAAAAAAATTATTCGTATTACACAATTCCCGTTTCTTTGAAAAAAAATAAAAAATAAAACACAAAAGCAAAAGAAAAAAAAATTCTATTCGAGGTTAAACTGGCAGTCGCGATATTGCACTCCAGTGCACCCTGCGCCCCGTCCGCACATGTGGGTCAAGTGTCTGGAGCGGATTCCGGAAGCACGCGGGCCGGGATCTCGGGTCGCGTCATCCGCATTCCGAAAGCTCCCGCGAACGCATTCGAGCACGTGGTGCGCACGCGCTCTGCGGGCCGGGCCAGGCCACGTGCTTCAGCGGCGAGGGGAAGCGACCGTCACTCGTCGCGGCGCGGCGCGGCGCGAGGGGCAGGGGGGGGGGGGGCGGTTGTGGCGCGACCGTTAGACGTACGGGAGAGCCCAGAGGGAAGAAAGTGCGGAGCGCTCAGTCGCGCGCCGGCCGCTGACACGGTGGCATCCCACGTGTGAAACTCGTTTCGGTTTAAGATCTCCGTCGCGTCGAACCGCCATCCTCAGTTGCCAATCCCGCCGCCCCGCGACCGCGTACCGAGCCGAGTGGAACGTGTTATGTTTACGGGCTGAACGTCGAGCCGTGCCGAGAAGTTTTCAACCGCGGCGAATCCCCCCCCCCCAAGAGCCGTCGCGTGCCTCGGCACAGTTCACCTCTAAGCGTCGACTCTCCAACGGTCGGGCAAACGTTGACGAAAAGACGCTCGACGAGCCGTCGGGTTACGATCGGCCTCTCGCCGACTCGGAAGCGACCGAAGAAACAACCTGCGAGTGTTAACCTGCGAGTCCCGAACACTAATTCGGGAACTCGAGTTCACCTCGCCGGCGACAGAGAACACTCGGTGAGTTGCATAGTCGATGGGACTTGGATTTTGTTTTGGCTTTTTTTCTTTTTTTTATTTGTTAGTATTTAACGTCGCACATCAACTGCTGTGGTTATCAGCGAAGGGAGCCACTACCTTTTCCTTTAGTGGGAAACGAACCACTTTGGGGGTTACTCAGTATGAGTGAACGTTAACTGTATCTTTTTGGATGTCGGTAAGAGCGGCCTAGTAGGTTTGGCTCGCGGAGCTAAATCAATCAAATTGCCGAAGCTAAATCAATCAAATTGCTGGAGCTAAATCAATCAAATTGCCGGAGCTAAATTAATCAAATTGCCGGAGCTAAATCAATCAAATTGCTGGAGCTAAATCAATCAAATAGCCGGAGCTAAATCAATCAAATTGCCGGAGCTAAATCAATCAAATTGCCGGAGCTAAATCAATCAAATTGCCGGATCTAAATCAATCAAATTGCCGGAGCTAAATCAATCAAATTGCCGGAGCTAAATCAATCAAATTGCCGGAGCTAAATCAATCAAATTGCCGGAGCTAAATCAATCAAATTGCTGGAGCTAAATCAATCAAATTGCCGGAGCTAAATCAATCAAATTGCCAGTGCTAAATCAATCAAATTGCCGGAGCTAAATCAATCAAATTGCCGGAGCTAAATCAATCCAATTGCCGGAGCTAAATCAATCAAATTGCCGGAGCTAAATCAATCAAATTGCCGGAGCTAAATCAATCAAATTGCCGGAGCTAAATCAATCCAATTGCCGGAGCTAAATCAATCAAATTGCCGGAGCTAAATCAATCAAATTGCCGGAGCTAAATCAATCAAATTGCCGGAGCTAAATCAATCAAATTACCGGAGCTAAATTAATCCAATTGCCGGAGCTAAATCAATCCAATTGCCGGAGCTAAATTAATCCACAAGTCCTGCCAGCAGCCAGGTAGATTATAAGTTTGTTTTCTCTGACTTCAACGGTTACTTTCTTTCGGTTTGTACCTCGTTTTTCCCGATTTGTGTGAATGTTACCCTCCTTTATTACTTGAATAAACGACGATTAAAAGAAACGGTGACGGAACTACGTCACGTCGATTGCTGACTGTAAACATTGGACGTCTACTGACATCTACGTCGCGTCACAATATCTTTCTGCCAGCAAGACTTTGTTCTCGAGGCCACTCTAATCACGAGACCAAAGTGATCGGTTAGTTGGATTTATTGATTGATTAGGGAGCACGTGTTTTTTTGTTTCTTTTATGCATGGGCTAGGACGTAGATTTCTTTGTTTTTCTTTTATGTCATTGTGTTAGGCATTGTCCTGGTCATTTATTTTCTTTTTTTTTTCTTCTTTTTATTTATATTGAACGCTCGTGCTTTCATGGACGATTCATCCGACTGAGTCGGGCAGTAATTTTCTTGGATTGAAAATTATGACCCTTGGTGAGTCACCTAATCGATGGGACTTGGATTTATTAATTGAGTTAGGGAACACGTGTTTGGTGTTTGTTTCATGCATGTGCCAGGACGTACATTTTTTGAAACTTGTTTTTGTTTTCTGATTGTTTTTTTTCCCCCGTTCATTGAACGCTCGCACTTGATCGACGATGTTTTCGACTGAGCCGGGCGGCAATTCTCGTCGATAGAAAATGATCACTCTTGTTTAGTTACCTAATCGATGGGACTTGGACTTACTAATTGAGTTGGGAAGCACGTGTCTGCTGTTTGCTTTGCGCACGCGGTAGGGCGTAGATTTTTTTTGGTTTTTCTTTTATGTTCTTACGTTAGGGATTATCCTGTTTAGTTATTTATTTCTATTTGGGGTGTTTTTTTTAAATATTGAACGCTCTCACTTTGATGAACGATGCTGTCGACTGAGCCGGCGCTCATTTTCCTCGATTGCAAATGATTGCTCTGACGAGCTGAGAACTTGGCGAGTGTTCTAATCGATGAGACTTGGATTACTCAATTGAATTAGGGAGCACGTGTTTCCCATTCGTTTTAGCCGTGCTCTAGGACGCGCGTCTTTACAAGTGTTTTTATTGTTTATATTGTTATTATTATTATTATTATTATTATTATTATTATTATTATTATTATTATTATTATTATTATTATTATTATTATTATTATTATTATTATTATTATTATTATTATTATTATTATTATTATTATTATTATTATTATTATTATTATTATTATTATTATTATGTTATGTATTATCTTATCTTTTTTTTTTCTTACATTGGGCGATTCCACTTTGATGAACGATGCTTTCGACTGATTCGGCCGGTAATTTTCGTCGATAGAAAATGATCACCCTTGTTGAGTTGTCTGCTCGATGGAACTTGGACTAATCATTTGAATTAGGGAGCACGTGTTTCTTATTTGCTTCATTCATGCGGTAAGACTTACATTTTAACAATTTTTTTTTCTTTTATCTTATTATGTTACGTAATAATGCATAATATTATGATGTTACACGCGAGGACAATGGTTCAGCTGGACTGAGTGCTCGTATCGCTAAAACAAAACCAATCAAACCAATCCATGTTACGTATTATTCTGTTGATTTATTTATTTTTAATCTGATTTTGTTTTTTTTTTTTTACATTTTTGTTACTGAACGCTTTTGCACCTTCATTGGCGATGCTTTCGACTGAGTCGGCCGGTAATTTTCGATGGAAAATTATCGCTCTGACGAGCTTTGTTTCGATACGAGAGTCTCGAATGATTTTATGGACGAGAGCACGCGCTATTTTGTCGAATATATTTCGTCAACCGTAGCGGACAATATTCGTTATCTTTTTTTGTTTTTTTTTTTCCCCCCGAGTGCTATAAATCGATAATGCGAGGGTAACAAGGGAAAAATTTGTCGGGCGTGAGACTGGCATGCATCGCGTGCCTCGATGAGTACAAAACGGGACAGCATTCGACGGTTTAATAAATTGGTAAAAAAAAAAATAAATAAATGAAAAGACAAAAAAAAACACGCTGCGACATCTCTCGGCTATTGCCGAGTGACTGGCCATGCCAAATGGGTTATTGCTTTCAATCTGGTCAAACGATCGTCGGGTCTGCCGACCGTCGAATTTTCATCGACGAACTCTACCCTCCGTTGAGCTATTGAATTCGCCCCGGGGTTGGTAAATTTTCCGCTATTTCATTTTTTTTTTCTTTTTTTTTTTTTTTTAATCGCTTTCACCGGCTAACCGGCCGCGCGTTCCATTGTTCTTTTTTTTTGTCATCGCGCTATCAAAATCGACACGCGTTTGCTTTCCGAGCATCAATTTTTTTTTAATCGCCTTAACCCTTCGACGTCCAATATATAACACGTTCATATCGTGGCGATAAAAAATTCATTTTAATACCGTTGGGAATTTTATTTTTTTCATATTACATTCAGCCGGAAAAGATGAGATAACAGGCGGATGGGATTGAGGTATTTTTTTTATAATGCGATTTAATTTAATTTTTTTTTTTTTTTAAGAAATTTATGATGAAAATTGTAATTCTTCACCAGCCGGCTGCTCGCTTCTTCGCTCCGGATATGCGCGCTCCTTTCGTATCTTTTTCCTATTCTTTTCCGTGCATTTTTTTTTCCCGTATCCTAATTTCCGGACCGAACGCCGGATGAAATTACGAGGCAGACCTGACGCGGAATAGTTTTCATTTCGCAGCTCGATTAAAATTCGATTCTATCTGAATTTATGGAGCCGGCATCGCGCCTCCTCGTCTCGAGCTCGCTCGCCGAGCCCGAGCTCGCTCGTCTAGTTCGCAAATCGGGCACGCTCGGGCGTATCCGATTCCTCGACGAAATATCACCGAGTGAGACTCGCCGCAGCCCTCGCTTTTCGTGAGATTTTTTTACATTCGTAAAAAAAGAAAAGAAAAAAAAATCAACAAAAAAGAAAAACACTATCAAATATAAAGCATCACACACCGTTGCCAGAATCCATCGACCAGAAAAAACGCGCTCGATGAAAAATAAATAAAGAAAGGGGCGAAAAATATTTGCTCGTTCGTACGGCGGAGAAATTTGTGGGAGCGAGCGGCTTATCTGTGTATGTACGTTCTCGCCACGGTCCTCCGCGTTTCACCGATGAATAGCGCATTCCATCTACGGATTAATAACGATGTACGATGTTGTGTTTTAACGGTCGAAAAAAAAAGGTAAAAATGAAATTCAAAAACATAAAGAAGACTCGTGGCAAAAAGACGTCTATATTTTTCACGCTTTGCCAAAAAAGTCAACAGGCTTTCATTTCCTCTACGTAATACCGTATGAAAATATGCTCCGCACAGCAAATCCTCCAATCCAGACAAATATTATTCCTCCCAGGAACAGGGAACAGTTTCATTGGAAAAACTTGCGAAGAAACAGGAAACAGTTTCAGCAGGAAAACTTGTGAAGAAATAGGGAACAGTTTCCGCAGGAAAACTTGCGGAGGAACAGGGAACAGTTTCCTCAGGAAAACTTGCGGAGGAACAGGAAACACTTTACTCAGGAAAACTTGCGGAGGAACAGGGAACAGTTTCCTCGGAAGAACTTGCGGAAGAACAGGAAACACTTTACTCAGGAAAACCTGCGACGGAACAGAATAACCGTGAATGAAGAACAAGGGAAGAGAGCTGAAAAACGGGAAATACTGGGTAGGGAAATACGACTAAGCAACAAAGATAGAGCGCGTCGAAACGGGGGAGAAAATTTGCAAAAACCGAGCTTGTGTCTGAGCCTTGATGGAAGAATGAGGCAAATGCGATTGGATGTTTTTGTGAAGAGAGTGAGCGTCGGGAAGAAGCCACGTGAGAGGAGAAAACGGAAGTGAAAGAAGAGAGGGTATACAGAAGAGAGAGCGGAAAAAGCATTGAATTGCAGGAAATAGGAATAATCACTGAGGAGGCACTTTGGTATGGAAAGGGAATATATGCGAAAAGCCGCCAGGGTATACATGGAAATAAATTTACTAGTAATTCCTCTTACGGGGAACAAGAAAAATAAAAAATGAAATTAAAAACCATAAACAAAACCAGTGGCAAAAAGACGTAAATAATTGTCGCGATTCGCCAAAAAATCAACAGTCTCTTCTCCCCTGCGAAACACCCTATGAAATATGCTTCGTGCAGCAAACCCTCCAATCCCGACAAATATAATCCCTCTTAAGAGGAATAAAAAAAAAAAGCAATTACAAGAATATAAACAAAACCCGTAGCAATAAGACGGTCATATTTTTCGCTTTTCAAATCAACAGGCTTTCTTTTTCCCCCTTCGAAATACCACATGAAAATATGCTCCGCGCAGCAAACCCTCCAATCCCCACGAATATAATTCCTCGTACGAGGACTAAAAAAAAAAAAATCAAGAGTTATTATTCTTGAGAATATTATAGAGTACGCTGGATAATAAAGGTGGAAGAATAAGCCGAGGGATGTGAGATGTGAGGCCATGAAACGTAAAGGCTGAGAGAGCGCAGCAGGACTAGCGTCGTCGTAGGGGTTGAAAAGCGGGGTTGAAGAAAGTGGTGGAAGTGCTGGGTTAACCGAGAAAAATGTATACCACTCTCGCGTTCCGGACAGTGTGAGTGTGGATGAACGTCTCTCGGCCAGTGATTAAGGCATTTCCATGGTCTCGAATTGCAGCCGAATAAAGGTGCAACCGCTCGGAAATACCCGCGAAGAGAGAGAGAGAGAGGGTGAGGCTGTAGGTGGAGCGACTAGTGTGAGCCGGGAACCGCGTCGGGGTGGTTAAGGAATCGGAAGAATTTCGCTTAACGACTGGCTCGTTTCCGGAAAATGCCGGGAAGTGACGTGGATAGATTCAACTCCGTTAGCTGAGGTGGCTAGAGGAGGGTTGTCCGTTTGCAAACCCCCCCCCCCCCCGGCGCGCCCCCTTCCACTCATCTAACCGAGAACCAAGAGCGCGGTTATAACGAATGGGAAAACTCGAATATCCCTTTGTGATGTATGTAGATTTATGATAATGCTAATATAACCACTATTATTTTCGCCTCTATTGTTTCAACTGAAAAATTACCCGCTTCTATATCAACCCCCCCCCTCCCCCCCCGAGTGGCGTGTGGATGTAGACGTACATAGTATTTTTTTATTATTACTTTTTTTATGTACAGATATACAAGTCGGTGGTGGTTTCAGCGACGAACAGTCTCGCTAGCCGCGACACACTCAATTTCTCTGTCCCGCACAGACTCGCGCCAGACACAAAAGCTCGATTCACGAGAAAGTTTGGCGTGTATCGGGCATTTTTGTCTCGGAACGCCACTTGGTTTTGGTCCCCGTTTTTTTTTTTTTAGTCTTTTTTGTTTTGTTTTACTTTACTTTTATTTATTTTTTTTTTACTTGTTCGCTTTTTTCTCCTCGTCGTTTTCCCCCACAACAGCGGCGCACGGGGGAGGGACGCGGCCAGCGGAGCGGGTGCGAACTTTGAGCACCCCGCAACTTACAACACCATTGTGTCGTAAGAGCTACCGCCGCCACAAGTAAATCTACGAAAGAACTTTCGGAGCACACGCCCATCCGCTCCCTCTTTCCTTCCGCGACCTTCCAACTCGCTCACTCTCGCGCTGGAAGAAAAGTCGTAAAGAAAGTTCGAATCTTTGGAAAACGATGCATTCATTCTATACGCGAAACGGAACATGGATGTAGAGGGCGCTCGGGCTGTATGACGCGATGGCTGCTCCATGCAATGGCCCGCAGTTCAACATCGCCCTTAGACGCTGTCTTCACTTTTTATTAATTTTACTATTATGTTTCTTCAAAATATTGAAAAATGTGCAGTTGCTTTTTTTTACGCGTTTTTAATTTCTTCAAAAATGTCTGTTCGCGCTCAGGCTCTTAGAATTTTTTAGCTGTCTTGCTAAAAACGCGCATAAAGATAGAATATTATCGTCCAATTATTCAAATTAAAGTATTTGCGGAACGATCGAACCGTATAAATTTTATGTCGTTTTGAATTATTTGAATTTCATGAAAAATTAAAACTTCACATTCGACGCAAGTTTTCGTATTAAATATTCATCTATGAATAAAATAATTTATAGATGCGTGAACGGCGTGGAAAACTGCATTAAATATAATCCCGGAACGACGACTGACGAAAAAAGTTTATCTGGAATTATTGTAGTCATTATTACAAAAAATGAGCGATTTTGCGTATTTCCAAACAACGTTATCTTTGCTTCCTGATGGCGTCGCGGAAAAATGCAGGTGCCTATCATATTCTACGACACGACATATACAAGGTGACGGATATGACGGTATTGAAAAAGCTAGATAAAACGGCATTATTTGGATAGAAGATTAAAAAAAAAAATCCGAAGTGCGTGATTCAATGTATTTTTTTCGCACCGAACACAGATACGACATCAGTTTCGATCAAACGTCAAGCGCGACGTTGTTACATTTGTTTCATGTATTTTTTCGCTCTGCACCTGAATCAGACAGTTATTTTGCCTAAATGTCAAGAAAGACGTTGACGTTGAAAAAAGTTGAAAATTGACATTTTCATATCACATGAACGCGGCCGATGGTCGGGCTAGCGTCAGCCTGGCGATTGTCGAAGCCCCAACACTCGGCCTACGTTCGGCCAAGTGTTGATTTTACAATTTGTGGCTAATGATTGGCCGTGTTCAACTCGCCGATTGTTGGTTTGTCGATTTACGGCCAGTGTTCGGCCCAGTATAAACTCACCAAACATTGATGTTCCGATATTAGGCCAATGTTCAGCCGAATGATGCATGATCTCACGAACCACAGGTCTGCCGAAAATATATAAAATGTTATCTCTTACAGACATGCGAAGCATACAAAAAGGGATGTTCCAATTTTTACAATATAAAAAAAGTATTGCTTTAAAACCACTCTCGACGTATATATGTAACGTATAGAGGGCCGACATTGACAACCAATTATCGGCCGATCCTCTTGATCGACATTGGGACCAATGTTGGGTGCCAATATTGGCAAGTACTTATCATCCAAGGCTCACTCGATGATTGGGTCGAGCTCGCATGCCAATATTGGCAACATCGGTACCAAGCTTCACCCAAGCATTTGCTACATCCGATCACTCTACATGCGATAGAGTCCTCATAATATCCCTTCATTCGCATGGACTTCTAGGAGAAAACCAAAAATACAGAAAATGCCTTCACATAGAACAAGCTTTGCACATAAAGGGATATTAAAAGGAATCGACAAGAAAATTTCTATTTATTTTCTTGGTTTCCAACTCTCTAGTATTTTTTTCCTATTTAAAAAAAAAAAAAAGTTTTTGACCGAAAGGTCTTTGTTGTAATCCTTAATTGTTGATTTTTCTCGTTGATTTCTCTTTTTACCCACGTTATCCGAGAGTCTCGGGCCTGATCGTTCGGTCGTGACGAATTCTAATGCGATTGCCAGTTTCGCTTGTCCGTCGACGATTGTCCTCAGCATTGCGAGGATCTTGCCGCGATATCGCGAGACCGGAGGCTCGGAAGATCAAGGCGCGGTGCCGAAGCACGGACGGGAAAGACGGGAAAGACAATCCGTGGTCGGGTCCCCGGACGAATTTCTCGAATCGCTCCGAGCCAATCCATTTATCGTCCATCACTTATATTCTGAGTCACTCAAGAACGAGGAAAGCGATGGACGGAGGGGTACAGAGAGGAAAAAATGAAGGAGATAATAGGGGTTTGCGAGGGGGAAGGGGGGAGAGCACATGAAAACGTCCCCCTTTTTACGGTACGTCGAGGACCCCGACGACAGTTGCTTGCGTTATATTGGCTTTCTCTTCTCGCCGGGAGGCTTTTGCGCTTAGACAGTACAATTTCATTCGTAAAGTCGCAAAGTTTATATTCCTTCGGGCTTTTTCTGCCGCGGTTTGTTCTCAGAGTCGCAAAGGCGAGGGGCGAGGGAGGGGTGACGAAAGGGACGGAGATAATGATATTCTGTCGCGGTAATTCAATATCAAAACTCGTGGAGCTTTTTTTTTTAACTTCTTTCTTGGCATTATTGTATCCGGTGACATTTTTTTTTTCTTCATTTTTTTTCCACTGAATTTCAGCACCACGGGGGTGATGAATAAAATTCATTTTTTTTTATTATTTTTTATTCCGTATGGCTGACTTTGCAAAAGGCAGCTGTAATGCAGAGGGATTCAATATAAAAAAGGTATGATGAGCGACGCGGATCCACCCTTTACACAAAAACCAACATAAAACCGAACGTTTCGATGGGTAGTTGGAAAAGGGAATATAAGCTCTTTTCCGAAAGCTCCCCGACAGCCCGCGCGAACTATACATGCAGTTCGGTAAGCTCGCGATCCACGCTACAACGGATTCGGGGCTTATGTATATAGATGGGTGATAATGTTTTATGTTTTTCTTTTTCCAAGTTCGGCGTTGGTAACTAAAAAACAGAATTTTTTTTTTTTTCGTGCCACTCGGGTAGATTTCAGAATAGGGGAAGAATCGAAAACAAAACGCTGGAAATTCGTTATAAAATGTTACCGATGAGAGAATCTCCGGACTGCTTGTCGATTCGTCCCTTTTTTTATTTTCTCGTTCTTTCGCGTGCTGCTTTTTATATTTTTTTATATATCTCGCATAGCTGGGCTATTGATCCGAGTGTGCTGGTATACGAAAAGTGCATTCTCGATGGTGAACAAAAAAAAAAAATAAAATAAAAATGGCGAAGAGAAAAAAAAATTCACCGTCGAGTTATTGGTCTGCACTTGCTCACGCTTTATTGAATTCAATTGTGTTATCGATTAATCCATAACGCCGGCCGGGTACGTACATTGCCGATACGCAATGGAGAATATGCTCGTGGCGTGGTAAGCTCGTCTCAGGAGAGAAGGAGAGAGGAATAGAGGGAGCTGGAGAGAGATGGAATATTTGAAGTTTCACAAGTCCGAAGATTATCCCAGAACGAAACTTTGGGGTTGCTTGCACGAAGGAAGCCCCGTTCGTACGAAAAACACGAAGGATCTTGAAATCCAATAAAACTGCTTTTAAAACTTTTTCTACGCATAAAATAATTATAATAACAATTGTAATAATAATAACTGTTTCGTACATTTATCGGTCTTATTAACTTTGAAGTCGACCTGGAAATTCGTGAAAGAGTATTTATCTTTTATTGCAAAAACGGTGAATCGAAGAGAAAGTGGTTTTTTTTTTTTTTTATTTTGCACTTTTTCCTTCTGCGAAATGGTTTTGCCGTTGGAGAGGAAACAGCCGGAGTATGGTTCTTTCAGGACGTTCTTTAATTAGCATCAATGGAGTACCTACTTTGGAACTACTCAATTCAATTGACTGTATATACGATCACGGAAGTCGGAAATTAACAGCTGTAGAGAGTTTATAACTGCACGCTATGCAGCTTGTTTACGGACGCTTTAATGTCTGTGAAGAGTAATATTTCGGTACAAAAAATTTCATCCGCGAAATAAACCAGTGAATACTTAATTTAAAAAAATGTTATTCACTTTAATCGCGCGGATAAAATGACAAAAAAGGTTCAACTCCAGTGCCTACTTATAGGAATATAATGTAATCCGATTCTGTCCAAATGGATATTTTAATTCACAAAGTTGTGACCAGTAAATCATTAAAAAATGTTATTGTATTTATTCAGCGGGTACGATCGAATAAAAAACGGGGATATAATTTGATCCCATACTGTCCGAGCCGATTAAAAAGCGTGAAAAAATGAAATATGACCTTAACAGAAATATAACCGGTGTATTCCGCCCGATAACCAAGAATTCAGCGACACGAATCGAGGGAGGTGTAAATATAGCATACGTACATTTGAATGTTGCAGGCGAATGTAGAGCCCCCAAGTTGGCTGGCGACCCTCGGAGGGGTTGACTAGTGGTACGCGGAGGATAGAAACGAGGGTATCTCGTCGAGTGAAGGGTGGATTTTGTGCCAGGGGAGGGGTGCCTCAAGGGTGGTTCTTCGAGATGAGCTATGAAGAGCGCCCTGGGCTGCCTGCTAGCCTCCGTCTTGGTCCTCCAACTTTACCAGCCGATCTTATACATCAGGGCTCTTCCACCCGTCGTCAAAATAGGTGAGTGAAAGTCTATCGACATGAATCTGTATTCACATGTATATAGGACAAAAGTGGGGAACATGGACCACACCTAGTAGCGCCACAAATCAACGATAAATGAACCGGGTCAGCTTTCCCACTTTTGCCCTATATGTACAAGTAAACATATATGTAATATATTGTAACGACTGTGGGAATGAATAACTCGCGTATTTGGTTGTGGGGCGTATATATATTCATAATTGTGTCGAAGTCGTAGTCGATGTTGCAGCGCGTTTGACGCCGATGGCCACTGGTCGTCCTACAAAAGCCATTAGCACGAGTCCATACCGGACTGGCATACCCCAGGGTATGTGAGTATAGCCCGGGGTTTACGCCGGTACCCTAACTAATACATCCACTGCGATAAACCGCGAAGCTAGTTTCGAATCGCACTGGCGAGAGCCGGAAGCACCGTGCTGTTAATTCACGAGCTTATCGTGATCGCCACGTGCTCTCGAACAATGCCGACCAATCGCAGGCGCCCCTCGATGAAGAAGATTTGCGTCAATCATTGTCAACAGCCTCGCGATTATCTGGCCTGATTGAGTCCGGTTTTCGCAAGACCTTCCGCACCTCTGCTATCATGGATCGAACACATATTCTTGGGGTTGCTTGATTTCCCGGAATACGTTTGTGCCGCGGGTGATCAACGAGGGTTTTGTTTGTTTGTTTTTAATCGTAATTTATTTGGGAGGAAAGTTAACTGATGAACGACAAGTCTAGGCATTGGACTGGGATTAACAAATTAGGTAATATTTCATTTCTATCAAATCTTAATTTCAATGAATTTTTTACAGTCGACCTCGTGGATAAATAATTTTACTCGGGAGGTTCTTTGAAACAGCAATTTTTGTTACGGTACACGGAATTCGGGCGCTGAGCCCGTGTACCAGACTTGACGTTTCGCAATAGCTATCCCTAACCAGAGTGTAATCTACCGTGCTGAACGCTACATGGCACCGGGGTATTGTGTGTTGTAACATGCGGTTCTAGGAAACTAGACGACATCCTAGAATATTGCACCTTAGCTTTTGAACTGGGGCTCTGAGGAGACTATGATCCCTAACATGACTACAAGTAAGGATGCTGGCGGTCAGGGAACTGACCAAAGACACCCTGAGCAACGGGTAATCCCAAGAAAGGTGTCAAATCGCAGAGGTAGGTGCGGAAGTAAAGAAAGATGGGGGGAAAACATAAATAATGAATGTTAATTGTGTTCCGAGTTTGAGGAACACACAGTGAACAATCAGGTCAGGGGTATATAATGCACCACAGACACGCGTGATGGTGGAGTGCGTAGTGACCACAAGTACAAAAAATGTTATTAAAAAAACCTTATTTAGTTGATATACAATAATCCAGACCCATTCGAATTCTTAAGCGATTGGAGTGCATATCTCATGTAGGTTATGCCGATGGAACGGGCGCGACTAATGGTCGGGCCAGTGTTGATGTGGCAATTGTCGAATCCCCAACAATCGACCAATGTTTTTGGCCAAGTACTGGCACGCCAGTCGTTGGTTTCACAATTTGCGGTCAACGCTGGGTTGCGTTTGACACGCCAATTATTCGTTAGTCGATTTGAGATCAATGTTCAGCCGAGTATTTGCTGACCATCGGTCGGTTTGACAATCGACTGCCAATGCTCGGTCGAATGTTGACTCGCCAATTATGGGTTTGTCGATTTGAGATCAGTGATCGGCCGAATATGAAGTTACCAACCATTGATTTTCCAATTTTAGGCCAATGTCCAGCCGAATACCGATTCTCCAACCATTGTTTGTTGATGCATGATCTCATCAATCATTGGTCTACCGATTTCAAGACAATGTTCGGCCAAATATTGATTCCCCAACAGACAGTCCGTTGATGCAGGATCTCGCCAATGATTGGTCTGCCGATTTCAGGCCAATCTTCGACCGAATATCGATGCGCAGATCGTCGGTTTCCCGATAACTGGTTGTCCTTGGGGCCAATGTTGGCTGCTAATATTGGCAAGTACTTATCATCCAAGGTGCCCTCGATGATTGCGTCAAGCTCTCATGCCAATGTCAACATCGGTACCAAGCTTCGCCCAACCATTGGCCACATCCGATCACCTTACATGGGCAGATCGAAGAAGAAAAAAAAAACGGCGTCGCAAATAAACCTGAGAAAAACATCCCGTTCCCTTATCTCTCTTACCGCTAAGCTGAGCAACCGCGCCTCGGAGCACGGGGCTGAACGACGAGTCAGCGACTTCCTGGCGTTGGAAACACTTTTTTTTTACTTTTTCCATTTTTGCTTTTCAGCACGAGACACCGCTTTCGTTCCCGCGTGCGCGCTTCCAGCACGAACACTTTTTCCTTGCCCTTCGACTTTTGCTGTGCCGTTTCTCGAGTACCTAATAAATCTCAGGCCCTCCGGTACTCTCTATTGATAGCGATTTTCCGGCTGGATCCGAAGGCAGAAGCATCTCCGTAGTGCTGCCGCCGACTCTCGCACAGGGTTTGTATATCCAGTGCGCAGGGGAGAGCGTCGAGGATGGAGTGCTTCGGTGAGGTGTGGTCGTCCGGCGCAGCCACACTGCCGGAAGCTGGGAGGGTGCCGACAAGAATGGCTGAACCAAGTCGGTTAGTTCTATCCCGCTCGCGCAATGCTCCGACTCTTTATCACTATATCGTCCACTTTCATTTCTACCGTAGGGAGGGAATCGAATGCTTTCACGAAAACGAGACTTTAACGCCTGTATAAAGTATCCTCGGTGTGTGACTCTACCCCCCCCCCCCCTCCCCATTTCGGCGATGCGCATTTTATCGTTATCGCTCCACTGTGTTTATCCATCGACGAACAACACTCGTCGCAGTGACAAATTTACTTGCGCACCGATCGACCGTCTATTTTTTTTGTCATTTTTTTGTTTTACCAAATCATGCGTTGGACAATTCGTCGATAGGTCGACGCCTTTCCCGTTGAAAAATAATAATTCTCGATCGCTCGACCCTTCTTGAAGACAAATGTTTGAAAAGAGAATCTCACTTTCCAAACATTTAATTTTATTAATTGTCGCACTTGAATTTAAAAAATTGGTAGTAAGAATGTGTTCGAAAAACTTTGTTCGGGATGCATTTTGCTGTTCGTCAAATTTTTCCAAAATATTGGATAAAAATAGATAAAAATTGAAAAGTATATTTAATAAGAAATAGCTGTTTGAGCCCAATATTAATTAGTTAAAAGTGCGGTTGTCAATTTTGATGATTTAAAAATGTCTAATTTACTCTGTATAAAAATTATCGTAATCGAAAAGATGTTCTATTTTCCTAACGCATGCTTAGGAAACTTTCCGCTTTTCATTCGTGTGAAGTGCTCGCAGAACGGCACTTTTTCGCATCGCGTGCGGGAAAACTACTGCGCATGCGTACGAACCCAATATGGTCTTTTTTTCGCGCACTAGTGCGGAAAAGTGCCTTTCTACGCACACTTCGCGGGAACGGAAAGCGTGATTTTCGTGATTTTGTTAGGAAAAATTATGTGAATTACATGGGCGTAAAAAAGGGACTTTTCACTCTTGTGAATGAATGCAACTATGCACACTCATCTAGAACTCCCTTTCTACGCCCTTGCCATATAAAATACCTATTTTCTTGCTTGTAGAAATACAATTGTCGGCTGTCCTGCGGGCGCATTAGTTTTTATTTCCGGCAGTCTGCGATCCACATGAATGGGGAAGACGCAATTCGATACCGTCGATTCCATTTGTTTCCTCGTAATTTCGACGATGAACCGATACGGCTATGTTATACTTCGCGGATAATCCTTTATTATCCCAGACGAATCGTATGACCGCCCAATAGGCAGTCGACGAGGATACACTTAACGTGGAATCGTTCGCGAACTGGGCGACCCAATTCTCTCCGGGCTCCCGAAAGATTCGCGTGTTACGGCGGTAGAGAATGAGGAAGTCATCGCAATTTATAATACATACGCAATTTGTTACGATCACAATATTGCCGTCGGGAAGATCGTTTCATTCACCGAAAGTATCCACTTTCGCGGTCGATGAATGTCCCAGCGCTCTACCGCGACGATAAATCGTGAAATGCGAGCGTAAACTATCCCTTATAGTCCTTAATGACTGTAAACTAAATATAACATTTCGTCGTGTATCTTTCATTTCCGACGAAAGAAAAATTTGTAAAAAAAAAAAAAATGAAACAAAACGGATTAATTTTTTTTTAAGCTGAACGGAAGTTATAACTCGCTTGCGACGACGTTTCATAGTCGAAGAGGCGGGAGGGCTGGGACGGGAGGGGAGAGATTAATTTTTAGCGGAAATATCTTAAACAAGAAAACTAATCTGGCGAGCTCGTGGTATTGAATCTTGGGATAATGGCTTTCCACGGCTCGTTGATCGGGCGACTGCGAGGAAACGAGCGAGACCGTAAAAGTAATATATATATATATATATATATATATATACACATGTATATAGAAGCAAAGTAAAGAAAGACCGGAAACTGGCTTTCAGCTTAATAGCCCGCGTCCATTAATTTATAAACCGTTGCACGATTTTATTTTACTTCAATTTTTTTTTTCCACCACTTTTCAACAGTAAATTGCTACGGGCGATTGAGCTCTGGACGGATTTGCTGCACCGCGCGCAAGGGTGCTTGATGATCCTCTTTCCAATTTTTTCGCAATCAATCTGAGCGTGGATAGCGTAACAAATTCAATTAGAAATTCGCACGGCGAAGCGTACGGAGAGAAAACAAAAAAAAAAAAAAACGAAAACAATTCCCGGTTCTTGCCGTTTCATATCGCGAAGCGCTGCCCTCGCCGAGCATCGCTTTTACGAGCGAAAACAGCGAAGCCGGGCGAAATTGCGACGAAGTTAGGCTCGCCGAAGGAGACACGCGGGAGAAAAGAGTTTCCCCATGACGAACCGGAAGTTTCGTCGTTCACGGACAATACAAAACTTTTGCCCGGTTGCTTACTCTTGCACCCTTACCATTTCGTTTTTTTTTTCTCCCCCCCCCCCCCCCCCCCCCGATGTCCCATATACGCTCCCTCAGTCTCAGCGACGGACCCTCTCGTCCACCCGTTCGCGCAAACCCTCCGGTAACTCGATAAGAAGAACCGGCGACGAAACACTGTCGCGAACGCAATGAGGCTACTCCTTCCCCAGCTTCGCTTACACGTCCGAGACATCTGTGCTGTTTCGTGACTGACGAGGAAAAATAATGCGGCAAATAAAAAAAGAAACGATATTCACGGTAGCCGCATGACAGCGCAAGAACGGACGGCAGGCGAATTTAAGGTAGTACTCGCGAATGGTGTTCACTTCGCATGAGTTTCGAAGAAATAAGAGCGAATTGCAGACACTTCTGGATGGTATAAAAATCTGGAATAAATCAAGCATATTAAAGGTGCTGAAAAGACTCATTTTGCACAATAATAATTTCAAGATTTTATTAACAAATTGACGAAAAATAAAATTGTTCAACAAATCTCCCCGAAACCACTTCACTGAATACTTATGCACTTTTTTAGATTTGTAAACTCACTGAATTTTTCTTTTATATACGAAAAATGTGCCGAAAGTCGCGAAATTCTCCACTACCTTAATGCTTCGGACCACTAAAGCCACAAAATACTCCACTACCTTAATGCTCCGGACCACAAAAGCCACAAAATACTCCACTACCTTAATACTATTAATACCCTGTCCACGGAGCGTTTGTCCGAGATTACGACAATCGTGGCAACTTTTTTTCGAAGTAGCGAGTAAAGTGTCATACCATGCATGAAAATCTTGTTTTCTCAATAAAATTCTTTTTTTTTCAGATTTTTAAGTTCACTTTGATTTTGTAGAAACACAAGGGCGTATCTTGGACTATTTAACATTTAGCATTCAGCAAGACATTTAGCATTGAGCATTTAGCATTTAGTATTCAGCAAGACATTTAGCATTTAGCATTTAGCAAGACGATTTAACATTGAGCAAAACACGCCCTTCCGGTTCTCAGCCCTCAAAGTGCCATTATATCGTCCTGACTACCAACAGGACAACGAATCCTTGTAGTATACGATACGATACAAAGAAAAATTGTTCACGACCGTTCTACCTCGTTATCAGCCAAAACAGATGTACCGAACCGAAAACCTCCTCGACTCCCGTTTCAACCGCTCGCGCGGAAGACATCCGCGGTGGGAGAACATAAAGTTACCAGTTTTCCCCGAACTTTACCGATATCAGCGTGTTGAATGGATTTTCTTTAGTTTTCGAGGCGCGCACTTCTCATCCATATGCAATGCTCATCCACCCTCGTGTCACCGTTCCAGGACAACCACCCTCACCGCTCCGAATCCCCGTTACGTTGGCAAGGAGCGTTGTATTCCGGCTCCTGGCACGCTGTCCGGCGATTCTGTTCGGCTCTTTTCCTACGGCCAGGATACATGCACTTGGGTCGCAAGCTGTGGAGCGAAGGAGCGAGAAATGGTTCGCGACGCGAACCGAGCAAGTTGAGTTAGAGAGTCGCGAGCAAGTCGGGAAAGGGTGGCAGCGGCGGGATGGAGGAGGGTCGAACGGGGGGGATGGTCTAGAATAAAGAAGAAATGGTGGAAGAAGACATGGCTACGGCCCCGATGTATTTCGACTGCGTGGCGCCGAGAGCGTGCCACCCCTTTACTCATTCATCCTCCGGTGGACTGCGAACCGCCGGCTCTGGCCCAACAGCGGCAGTGATACTCAACGCTTTCTGTCCCTACCAGCGAAAACTCGTGACTATAGACCATTATATTACCCCTCGTCTCCCCCCCCCCCCCTCCCGTGTTTGCTATCTTTGCCACTGCCGTGCGTTTCGTTATATTCTCCCTACCGTCGTCAACGAGCGAAAGATACTGCGCCCCCCTCTCCTCACCCCCGCGTTTCCAACTCTCTCGGAGGATCCTCGGAGAATCTCGAATCTTGTTCGGTCGAAGTAAACAGGAAAATGCTTTTAATAACTCAGTGGGAGAAGAGTTCACACGGAATGGGAAAGAGTTCTTCGACCCCCCCGCCCCTCCCATCGTCTTCTAACTCTGCTCCCTTTAGTTCCACGGTCCTCCGAGGCTGGTCTCTTATTAGCTGGAGGATAACCGGCTCAGCTTCAGCGCTTAATCGAAGTCGCTATCTTCTATCACTCTTCGTCCGGAAGATTAGGGCTATCACTTTTCCGTCGGAGATTCGATATTCTGTACGTTGAGGACGGGGGAAAAAAATTTAAGAGCTGATCTTTGAGTGACGGGATTTTTTTTTTTTTTTTGGGTGATGAGCAAGTGGATTTATTACTTGGCGAAAGATGAGGACGAAAAGAGGGATGGCATGTATTTTTTTTTTTTTTTTTTCGAGGAATTGAATTATTTCAAAAGTTTCGTCTTCCATAGTTGTGTTCGTGAGTTATTAAGGTATTTCTTTTTTTTTCTACCTTTATTTATAGTCGCATCAACTGCGGGGTTATTAGCGACTAAGGTAGTTCTTGCGCGTTAGCTAGACAAATAAGAAACCGTGCCAAACCGGCGACTTTGGATTTATTTATTTAATGAAAATAGAGCCGGTAAGCTTGCTTGCATTTTTGCGGATGTAATCGTCTATGCATTATTTGTAACATATAAAAAAATGTACACCGTATCTAACAATCACGTTCCCGCTCGTACTGCCTTAATGGAGGACGTGTCTTACATTTTTGGCGGTGAAACGAATGTTAGTTTATTTTTGGCTTTGCGGGCAAAAATCATTCGATGAAGTGCTCAAACCTCGTTGTTTCCCGGATTTCGAAGATTGCTTTCCGTGACCCCTCCGCGTATACGCGCAACTGCTTGCGTGTGTCGGCGAGCGACATTCCCGCGGCCAGGCGATTCTCGTAAAAACGTATATCGACTGAGCCTTGACTCAGAAGGGGCTGCTACAGAAACGCAATAAAAAAAAAAAAGATAAACCGAATAGAGCGGCAGAGATATAAAGGGAAACCCGGCAGCCCGAGTGTCGGAACAAACGGAGCGGAAATAACCTTTTGAATATTACATGGTGTTTGAATGTCGTGAAAAATTCATAGACATGAAGTGCCAAATTTCTCGTCGAAGCGCTCAATCGCCCGTACATCCTTATAGGAAGTCGTAAAAATATCTTACGAGAGAAAAAAAAAAAAATTGAAAAATAGGAAAATTTTAGGACCAATAAATTCGAGGATCAAATTTGACCTTACATTTGCGTGGCTTGAACGAAAGTCCTTGCGCGAATCGTCGACTGGCTCGAGAAATAAAACTGCCAGTTAATTTCGACCCTAGGCGAAGTACGCTTTGGAGTACACGAATTTCAAGAATCCCTGCGAGCGGAAATAATCGTAACTGTATTTCTCCGTCTCGCGAAGACCTTCGCTTCTTCGCTTTCCTTCGCTGACCTTACAATTGGGATTTTTTTTTTTCTTTTTTTGCGAAGCCTTGTATCTGGGTTTTTTTCTATACCCATGGGTGTGAACTGTTTGATGATCTACCCTTTACACCCTCGTCGCGAGAAAGAGCTCGTTCGCCGAGGAGCCGAAATCGACCTTTTTCTTGTTGTCTCGATAAAAAAAGCTACCCTCTCGAGACTCAATTCATCTGACGCTCGTTTTAGTTTTCTTCTTTTTTCCCATGGTTTCCGAAAAGATGAGACTTTGCATTCGAGGGATACAAAAAGTTGACGATAAGGTTCGACGATTCAATTAAACAAAAACGAATTTGGGTGACTATTTGGGACTTTCTTCGTATGCTTTTTTCCACGAAGACGTCGATGAAACCCCAGAATTGTAAGTTGGGCTTATTCCGAGGTTTTCGTAATTTTCATTTTTTTTTTTCAAACCTTTTCCTACAACCTTTTCCAACATAGTGTTTCGCATAGTGTTTCGCACAGTGTTTCGCACAGTGTTTTTACATAGTATTTTTACATAGTATTTTTACATAGTATTTTTACATAGTATTTTTACATACTATTTTTACATAGTATTTTTACATAGTATTTTTACATAGTATTTTTACATAGTGTTTTTACAGAGTGTTTTTACCTAGCATTTACATAGTTTTACACTTTGAAAAAATTTTGCATCTATGAGAAAATCGCCTGAGATTGCTCGCACGCTTTCAACTCTTTCCATCCGCAATCTTTCATCGAACCTTTTATTACAGAAAGTCTCCCGGGTGGTCAACGGAGTTCGTTGACGACGCTACTCGGCTCAGGTTCTATTCTCCGTATACTCGATACCCTGGCCATAAGTCTGTTGACGTACCGGTCTGGGCCCCTGTCACGTAAAACCTCTCACGAACGTTCTTCCCAAGTCAAACATGCGCCACCCGCACCGCGAACCCTCGTCGAACACAGTCTAACATATAATACTTGCTCAAGAGCTTCACGAGATTGGAATCGAGTTCTCCAACCGCGACTATACCGCAAGTACAGTCAACGCTCATGTGATTTTGTTATTTCCAAGATTTAATTATTTCCTCCACTTTTCACCGCAAAAGAGACTCGGGTAACGAACTTTACGTTAAGGAAAAACAACCTGAACTCTCCCACCGAAGAGTGTCAATTTTGAGGTTTGTTCTTCAAGTTTCAGCTGTAAAAAAAATTCACAATTATGTTTTTTTGCTTTTTGTTGAAATTCCATTGGATTGTCGATGTTTTATTCAAATTTATCAATCAGATAAATTTGAATAAAACAAACCCAGACAATTATTTATTAATTTTTTAAAATTATTTATAAAGTATTACTATCGTGTTGAGAAAAAAAACAAAAATTATTCAGTTTCATTGATTAAAAAGTCAACGTTCCTCAAATTACCAACGGTGCATTCATGAATATAAAAACAGCGTATCGTCGGCATGGTATCGACTTTATTTGTATTTCCGCGCGCGATTCGCGGGCTGCCAGAGTTTTTTTTTTTTTTTTTTTTCAAAATACTCTAGCGAATTCCGTGACGAAGTCAGTGAGGCGGCGTTCAATAGAAAACGGGAACGGGGAGCCCCGTTCGACGCAACAATGCAATTAGTCAATCCGATTATGAGAATACGTTGGATTCGATTATCGGCAGCGCACGGGGAGATAGAGGCTATCCTGCACACATGCGGATCACTCTTTCGCAGTGAAACAGCGAACAAAGTGAAAGGGCTGGAGCGCGGACGGGGACGAAGAGGAAAATGCGCGCAGTCACATTCCACGATCCTCCATCTGTGTAAATTCCATGAGCGTCACTTGTGTTCTTCGCCGAGTGTATTCCGCACGAGCTGTGTTACACTTGCGCGTACGCCGTACGGTGGAGCGAGGCAAAATGGAGCACCAACATTTTTTCAAAAAAAAAAATGAGGACAGAGCACGATTCTCAATAAAAAGAATAACGTCTTATCATCTTTAACTCTTCACGTACTGATGTCTCGCTGAGCGCGACACCGGAATTTGCCAAGACGCAACCTTCGACCGATTCGAGTAACAAGTTAACGTTCTAAAAAAATTTGAAAAAATTCACGGACGTACCTTAAAGTGTTTTTTTTTTTTTTTTTGTATGACTCAGAATATTTATTACGAACATCCGTATTGTTTTGTATTGATTGGTAAAACTTTTTATTTTATTTTTATTTTATTTTTACGCACCTATCTCGTCCAACTGGCTCGTAGCTCGCCGCTGAAGTGGATCCGTTATTACTCAGTGAAGCGAGCGAGCTCAGTGTCACTCCCTGAAGCTCTTCTGGTCTCGCATATCGCCTCGCGTAGTGAAATTCTGGTACCAAGTTGACGAAAGCCCGGGGTGCGGCGAGCATTACCAAACAAACCCCACCCATCCACCCCGCCGGCGCGTAACGTCTCGAGGCGGCACAACGAGATATTTTCTCCTATTCCAGCGTACAGGAACCAGCAGAAAGCACCGGCGTCGAGAGCCAACACGTAGGAACTCCGAGAGCTGCGAACCATAGAGCCCCCTCAACCCTTTAGAGCCCTCTCAAACCCCCCTAACCGCTATTCGAACTACTCTCCGGCAACTCCTGGGCGTTCGAGCAACAGTATATACACACAGTACAGTTTCGTCGCGGCCCGACCGATCAACACGTCAGATATAGCCAGTGCTGGGAGTTGAACGACGTCTCTCCGGTTCGCTCGGTTTATCGCCCTCGTATAACTCCCATCGTCAGAGGCGAAATGTGGTTTCGACGGAAAACGAGAAATTCTCACCGATTCGACGCTACCCTCAACTTTCGTAACGATTTCGGGGTTTTTTTTTACCATCGCTGGCGAAAAATTACGGAGCTTAATTGTTCTTCAGTTACCATTGACTTCCTTAGTGGGAGAGCCAGACGGGACCAGTATCGGCCGAGCGTCGGCCAGTGTTCGCCCAATGTCGGCCTGCACCGGTTCTGTCAATGCCACCAGAGTTGTTTTCTCAGAGAGTTCTTTTCCCGGTGAGTTCTTTTTCCAGAGAGTTCTTTTCCCGGAGAGTTCTTTTCCCAGAGAGTTCTTTTCGCAGAGAGTTCTTTTCCCAGAGACTTCTTTTCCCAGAGAGTTCTTTTCCCGGAGAGTTCTTTTCCCGGAGAGTTCTTTTCCCAGAGAGTTCTTTTCCCAGAGAGTTCTTTTCCCAGAGAGTTCTTTTCCCAGAGAGTTCTTTTCCCAGAGAGTTCTTCGCCTTCTTTCGGCTACAAAAGTACGATTTGGATTCATTTTTTTATCATCTTTTTTTTAACCTCCGATATTAAAAAAATAAAAAATTGTTAGCTGTGGTTGATCTATTTGAGGATCAGCGATTGGCGAACTGGACGACAGAAAATGCTTTACCCGTTCGGGCCTCGCGTAAAGCAAAAATGTATTTTTTCATTTTTTGGTGTGCAAACAACTCATGAATATTTTGGTGGAAGACTATTCTCGGATCATACAACGTTGCATGTCTTGGGACACGTGTGTTTATGTACCGCCGCAGGAAATGCGTATGGTTCGCCGAGTCACGTAAAAGCGTGAACGTAGTTTGGGCGGAGCCCTCCGAAAGCCGGGCAATAAAAAAAAGCTTCGAATGGTCCATATATCCCGCTCGCGAGTTTCATCCGAGCCCGGGGTGGATGAAGACTCGTGCAGGAAACTGTGCACGTGCGTGCGCGGACGAAGCTATAAATTCGCACGTACCGATGAGGAGGCAGAGATAGAGGGAAAGAGAGTGAAAGAGCCACGAAAGAAGGAGCGACGAAAAGTTTCTCGATTGGATAAGTGTGCGACGGGGATTCCACGGTAACAAGGCGCAGCGAAGCTTCCCGAAGTACCGTTAGAATGCAACTCTCCCCGGGATGTTGGTAGCGAAGCGCCCGGGACACTCGATTAGATTCGAGAAGCAACGAGAGAAGAAGAGACATCTCCACCTTACCCAACTGAAAACTCTCGGTTCTCACTGCTCTTTATCTGCCTCGAGAAATTGGCTCGATTTTATTTTCGTTCTTTTTTTCCCAGGCGATCATTTTTTTTTTTGCTTCTCGAGATCTCGCACGTTCATCCACCGCGGTTGGCCCGAGGGTGGCTCCGTGGATACTTTTGGGAATCGGAGAACGCCCTGTCGTCCTTCGCCCTTTGGCTCCTCCTTCATTCTGCGAGATCGATCCTCATCCATCATCATCGACGCTGCGGGCCGTGAACAGACGTTCGTGTGTATAGACGGTTCAGCGTCGAAGAGTAGGGCAAAACGGAACTCTGGGGGAAATCGGCCATCTATCACCTACTTTTCGTCGGACCGAAAAAAGTCTCATCACCGAAAGAAACGGATATGAAGATTTTGGCAATTTCATTTTTTGCTTCCTCATAGAGGAAGCTTTTTTTAATATATTGTAACGAATGTAGAGATGAGGATTGAGGAGAAATACGATTATTACATAATAGCTCGGTATGGCAAGTGACAAACGTACAGATTATCTATTGATTATCTATTGACTAGATGACGGGAGTCTGGATCGGGCTGTCAACGAAAATAAACGTTTGACAAGTTCGTGCTAGAGATTATAATTAATAATATCCGTCCCAAAACCAAATACAGTAGAACACCGATTAACCGGGTTCGCATTGACCGGGAAGTGTGATTAACCGTGCGTATTCCGAGGTTTTCTTTTTATGCGCGAAGCGCAGAAAAATGAAACAGGTAATTAACGAAAATCGAAGGAAGTGCAAGAAGCAAACCAAAGTCATTAAGTACTTCCAAAAAAGACCAGCCTATGTACTATTAATGAAAAAAATATATCCAAAGCTTTACATTTTAGTTCACACTGTTTAACAATTAAGTGTAAGTTGTACCGAATGTCAATGTAACTAGCTAAAGTAAAGTTGTATGATTAGTCATTATTGACTTGTATACTTTCGCTGTCTAGTTCGGGTTAACCGGGATTTCGATTATCCGGGAACTCTTGGGTAGCGAGCATCCCGGTTAATCGGGGTTCTACTGTAACTATATATTTTTTAAATTTTATCTATTTTGTCCTCCGCTTCTCAAAGCTAATTCCTCATAGCGGGTCTGTTTGTAGCTTCTCAAAGCTACGGCCTTATAGCGGGTTGGCTCGGTTGATGCCTCATTGCTAGACCTCACTTATTGTTTCCATTACTGTTTTTTGTCATTAAGCGCGAAGCCAGTCCCCCATTTTTGTCGCTGCAGCCGACTCTCCCCCTGTATCGCATTCACCATAGTCTTACGACCAAAGGCGTGGGGAAACTGCAGAAAACATATGCCGATACAGTCGGTGTCAGATTCGCCTCCCAACATCGGAACTACATCCATTTTCGCCAAGAATGCAAACACGAACTACAGCTATATACTTGTGGCACACACGTACGTTGTACACGTGTGCATCAAGTATATGTCTGTCGCTATGACCGGCCCTTATATTGAGTCCTCGACGAAACGACGACACCTGGAATCGAACCCTCGATCTGCCGGTGCTCCGGTTTAGAGGCGAGCATGCTCTAGACCGGTCGTTTTTAATCTTGGGGGTCCACAGGAGGTCCCCCATGTATTTTGGGGTCCATGGACCACCGGTAAAGAACCGCTGCTATAGACCAATCCACCGGTGTGATAACTGTACATTGATATTTGTTATAACTAGACCGACTGTCCGATCCAAATACGATTCAATAGCATAGATGTTTTTCTCTGATCTCAAGCTGAGGAGACCGGTCGATTTTGCCCCTCTAATTTAATACGGGGCTCGCGCCCTTCTAATTATTACTCCTCGCTAATAAATATGCATGCACCTTAATGTAAGATTCGCTGAAGCATGCCAACCGAACAAATACATTCGTCGGCACGGGTTATCAGGACTCATAACTCACCGGCCATGACGTGTTATCCACCGTTTTCCACTGCCACGCTGTCCCATCCCATGCGTCCCGTTTACTTCATTTTTTTTTTGTTACCCTTCTAGCTACTTGCCCCACTCTTACCGACGTGTTCGCTGCCCTTCGCTCTCCCTCGCTCAACCCTCGTCCCTTTTTTTCCTCATGATCGACTCCCGCAGCGTCTGCAACCGCACGACCCTTGCCCACGGCTGACTACACACCCTTCCCTACCGTTCGGATCTCTTCATATTCACAACGTGGACCGAGAGTCCACGCCAGCCAAAGCGGTCGCTTTATTGGCTGGCACGTGCGGAATTCGTAAACCCCCGTTTTAACCCGTACGGCGAAACTTTGGTGCTACGATGTTTGCGCCCACCAAACGCCGTAACCCACCGAGTTTCGTCAAGCCGGCGGAGCTGGACAGTGTACACATATTAATCTGTTATTTTTGACACCCGGCTGAAGTGACGGGGTTTCGGGGTAGTTTACTTCGAAGTTAAGCTAGCGGTTTGTCGCGCATGTTCTCCTGACGTCCAAAGCGCAGGTCGGCAACGCGAGTGCATTAATTCAACGGAGATTCGCCCAACCACACCAGGCACTTCTTCCTGAATCATAAAGTTGGTTCATTGTTTTTGTAACGGTCCCGTTATTCGCAGATTCCTCATTCATTGTTTCTCACGTCAGCATCCGGTCTTACATTCACAAGCGTATAATATTCATTCTTAATCGCAGTACCGTCGACGCTTTTGGTGCGATCGTCCGCTTTCTCACGACAGCGGTTCAGCCGCTGTATCCGTCACGTGCGGGCAGCGGCCGTCTTATCGCAATAGGCAATAAGCACATGGAAGTTTCGCCGATTGAACGATAACGGCTGATCAGCGGACCAGCCGTTATCGTTATTGGCGTAACGATATTAGTACCCCAACTTTCGGCCAGGTATTGGATTACCAATCATTGGTTTGTTGATTTGTGGCCAAAGTTCGATCGAGTATTGGCTCGCCAATTGTTGGTTTGAAAGTATATAAAATATAATCCCTTGCAGACATGTGAAACATAAAAAAGGGATACGGGTATTTCAACTTTTAGAATATGTAACAAAAAATTATACGATAAAACCATTCTCCCCCTATATAAGTAACCTATAGAGCAGCGGTTCTTAATCGGGGGTTCATGGACCCCCAAAATATCCGAGACCCACTGTGGACCCCCAAGGTTAAGAACCACTGCTATAGAGGACCGACATTGAACATCAATCATCGGCCGAGCATCATGAATAAACTTCGGGCCAATATAAGCTGTCACCATTGGGCCAGGCTTATCATTCAAGGCTCGATAGATGATCGGGCCAAACTTGCATGCCAATGGTAACATCGTGGGCTACGTGATCGGCCCGATCGTCGGCCTCATCCGTTCATCCTACATGGGAGGCTTTCTTCACTTCATCTTGACGTCCCAAACCGTTGTCACATACGCTCTCCTTCAATAGTATTTTTACACAATAAATCTCACAGCTAAATCATTCTGGAATTTACCATCATTTACCTTGACCCTAACCTGGCAGATCATTTCATTTTTGAGAATCAACAAATTTTCAATTGGAGGTCATTTTTTATTTTAATTTTTACACTGACGAAAGAAATATCTTTTTTCACTACCAGCAATGAAGTAGCGTTCCGTCGATGAGTTCTCGTACTGGGGATGTTGGAAGTTGGTCGTTTGTTACAAGATACCCAAAATCAGCGAAGCCTTTCGTTAGTTGTAAATAACCCGAAACGAAGAAGAAAAAAATGTGTGCCATCCCTAAACGCTCATCTTTCCCGAATGTGTTAACAGTTGTTCGAGATACATCAAACTCTTTGATGTCCGAACGGAATTCCGTGTTGCGTCCTGCTTGACGGAGCTCTCGATTCTCCGCACGTATCCAGCTCGTTCGGCGCTACGGGAGGATCGACGAGACAAACGAAGCGAGGATTACCGAACGGCGCGGGGGTGGAAGGGTTGGAAATACCGTGTACCGTACTTTATTTGTCGTCAGTAGTCGTGGAAACTTCGATAACTGGCCAAACGCTCGAAACAATTGCCATTAACGTGCTGCTCCGGTACAGAACGAGCAAAGTCCACCTCCGGTTCGGTAAGCTCCGCTATACACTCCCGATCCACTCGTTTCACCCCCCACCCCGCGGACCTAGCTTATGTTGTGTCGAACCCTTGCCGATTTCGAATTCAGTCTTCGTACTCTTGCGCACCGAGGGAAAATGGCGATTTTAACTCCGGAACCACCGGAATCCCTCTAACTCTCTTCCGCGACTACTATGTTTCACTTATCCTTTTCGCTCCCCCCCCCCCCCACCCCCCTCTCACTTATATCGCCTTTCCCTTCGCCTCCAGCTCCACGCCCCTCACGTCGAACAACCGATCGCCTTCGGAAACATTCGTAGGAATTAGTTTTCAAGGGTCCGACCGACTTTGGGGAAACTTTCGCCGGTCCCGGTTCAGGCGAATCTCGGAACTTGCAACCCCAAACAGCAGCAAACTACGTACCGCAGAGTACAACGCCCTTACCGAGTTCACCATCCACCTCTCCCCCGAGACTTTGTACCCACAAAGTACCTTTGTACCGCTCTGTATGCCTGATAGCATATACTCAGTATATATACACACCGTCTACCGTATAAACATCCTACGTGGGTACTTGCGCACCTAGCGAAAATGGGGATTTTAGCTTAGGAACCACTGGAATCCGTCTAACTCTCTTCCGTGACAACTATGTTGCACGTATCCTTTTCTCCCCACACCCCCTAGCTTATATCGCCTTTCTCTTCGTTTCTTGTTCCACGCCCCTCACATTGAACAACCGATCGCCTTCGGAAACATTCGCAGGAATTAGTTTTCAAGGGTCCAACCGACTTTGCGGAAACTTTCGCCGGACCCGGTTCGGGCAATTCTCGGGGCTTGCAACCCCAAACAGTAGCAAACTACATACCGAGTACAACGCCCTTACCGGGGTCCCATCCGCCACCCTCCCCGACTTTGCACCCGCAAAGTACCTTTGTTTGACTCCGTACGTCTGACGCTGTATGTACACAGTAAGGTCTTACATAAAGGTCGCATAAAGGTCTTACGTGGGTATCCGGCAGTATACATCTTTAGTGAGACGTGTGCACAAGCTGGAATGTAGTTTTCATTGTAAAGTTTCACCCGATTGTTTCGTGCCGTTCATTTTTTGTACTTGCAATGTACATATCATTCGTACATGGATCAAAAATCTTCGCTGGTAGAGAGGAGGGTCCTTAGGATGGAACGCAGTGAGAACTCTGCAGGATGTTTTATGTATCGAGGTCAGTCAACAATGGAATTTACGAAGAAAGAATGTATATTAAAAAACAAAAATCGTGAGTACGCAACCGTGTGGAATCGCTAAAATTGGGTGTGAAAACATCATCGTTGGTTTTAGGAGGAGCCTGACACTGAACATTCCCAAGTCTCCTCAGAGTCCCGTCAAAGATGAAAATATAATCATTAAAAAATGAATTCCTAGTGGGAATGATAGACAGGATTGGCACTGGCCAACCTTGACTGGGCACTGGCCGACGCTGCGCCAATACTGGCCCAGTGTAGCACTGCTATTGGGCTTAAATCGAAATTTTCGTTAGATGCAATGTATTTTTTTTAATAACTGACGCGGATATCTTGGAAGAGTGAACTGTTTATCAAAAGAGCTCCAAATAGCCATTTTTGTTACCGTTTTTTATGCGTTGAAGCTCCGAAGTCGATCCTCATCGATTCCTAATTAGTCCGAGGGCATTCGTGAGATCTCGAATGAACGTCGTTGGCAGTACACACAAAAACCAGAGTAGTCTGTTTTATACCGATGTTTACTCGGAGTCCGCTTTTCCCGTTCCAATGGTACCTTCAGCTATCTGTACCGATCTCCTTACGACGAGGATTTCTTGAATTTTCGCTGATAACGCGAGGGGAAGCTCTCCCGCGAGACGCCGGATATTTCAATGGTCTCATTAAACTCCCGAGCCTGAGCAAAGTCGTCGTCGTCGTTGTCCACGACGGGAATCCTCGATTTAATGATAAAGCCTCGCGAATGGGAGGGCGTCTCGCTGGTGGGATTGCTGTGTGTTGAATCGTGCAACGGGAGACAGAAAGAGCCGTGGTGCGCGTACGAGGAACTCGCTCGGATGCGAAGGTGTAGTAATGAGAGCTATACCGGAGGAGACGTAATGCGATTACACTTGAGGGCTTCAGCCAACTACCTCTGGACCCCGCGGATTTCCAGCTATTGTCTGCTGCGGCTAACCATTTGACGCGAACGCCCGGTACGCTTCGAGGAAAAGCGAAAATCTGTATGTGGAGCACCATCGGAGCGGTATTGTTATCCACTCGAGTGCAGCGTCCTTGAGATATTAGACTCAGCCAGGGCGTCCTCATTTGTCGCGGAGCTTTTGTCGTCTGAATTCTCGTCTCGTAGTTCAAAACGCATGCGAAAACGGAAGGAGAAAAAGTTGAATGGCCAAAATCAAATAAAAACCTCCACCGCCAATGAAGGGAAACTCCTTCCGACGAAGACAATTGGGTAGTTTCGGCCGCATCAAAACACCCAGACTCGACATTGGTGGTTCACCAAGAGGGGGCAAAAGATCGTCCGTCACTCAATGATCGACGATAATCCCACCACCACCTGGGATGTTCGGGTTGGCCGGCTGCTCATTGATTTTTTTAATTGAATTAGCCTACACACGCCACACACGACGGGACAGTGACCTACGAAGCGTTCTCCTGACCGAGTTACCATCGGCTCACGAAGAGGGTATAACGCGCGCAAAGAATTACTGCGGACATCGGTATCAAAATCACGACAACCGCGGGAAACTGACGACATGATTAATGGTATGATGTCGATTGAGTCAATGTGACGACCACGCATCCTCTATTTCCCTAAATGCAGGCTTGATTTATAACTCGAAAGGTGAAACACTTGTTATCGGTCGCCCCGAAACACTTGCCGCTCGTGTGTACTCGATCATCGAAGTCGTCCCGCAGCCCCGTGAGACTGCGAGCTAAGAACTTTGCCGAAACTCCATCGGCAGCCTCTTGGAGTAAACATTTTTCACCCAAATAAACGTGAAAAACTAGGTAGAACGATGATAGCGGAGCCGATTGGTGTTGCTGTATGTTCCCTTGAGACTTGCCAGGTCCCTCCGGGCTCGGAGGGCAAGAAGCAGTCGGGCTATTCTCCCGAGAGATCCTCACCACTATATCGTTCCACCCCGCGCACAGTCGTAATTGCACAACAACTTCCACTCATGTGACTATCGAGGATCTGGTCAAACCTTGCGGTTTCAGCGTACGTGCCCCGTCCGTTCCAGAAATTACGCGTCCTCACGCCTCGCCTGCTCGCGCTCGGTTCCTGAGTACGTTCTGCCCTGAAGCTCCGCCGGGAAGATCCGTCTATGCGATGTTCCAACCTTCTCAGCCTCGTCTCTATCGACCTTTTCGTCAGGCACGATGCGGTTTAGTGTTGCAGGCCGCTGGCTCTCCCAGCGCAGGAGTGCACTAATTGCTCGTGGTTACGATCTTAATTAGACCGTCGCCACCGAACGATTACGGCAACGGCGAGAATGGACGGACATTAGGAACTGGACGTGGGAAACGATCGTTCGCTACTGACGACGCCTCGACTAAAGAGGTCGATTGCCGTCGTTATAACTGCGGTATTCCACTGAGGTCTGCAAGGACTTTGTCAGTGGGTGTGTCCCACTTTCAGATTATCGTGATAGCTTGCACGATATCTTTCTGAATATCTTGGTTCGTATCCTTCTGAATAGCTGAATCGATGTCTTACTCGTTATGTTGGTAAATAGCTTCCGCGATATCTTGTTTAGGTAGACTTTGTCCGTTAAGTTTCGACTCCTTTCGAAGGAGGCTTCGCATTAAGGTCTGCAAGGGCTAGTAGCTGGCGGGGTGTCTCGCTATCAGATGACGGTGATATCTCGCTCGATATCTTTGTGCATAATCTGCTTCATATCTTTCTGAATATCTTTTTGAATCTCTTTGTGAATATCTTTCTGAACATCTTTCTGAATATCTTTCTGAATATCTTTCTGAATATCTTTCTGAACATCTTTCTGAACATCTTTCTGAACATCTTGCTGAATATCTTTCTGAATATCTTTCTGAACATCTTTCTGAACATCTTTCTGAATATCTTTCTGAATATCTTTCTGAATATCTTTCTGAATATCTTTCTGAATATCTTTCTGAATATCTTTCTGAATATCTTTCTGAATATCTTTCTGAATATCTTTCTGAATATCTTTCTGAATATCTTTCTGAATATCTTTCTGAATATCTTTCTGAATATCTTTCTGAATATCTTTCTGAATATCTTTCTGAATATCTTTCTGAATATCTTTCTGAATATCTTTCTGAATATCTTTCTGAATATCTTTCTGAACATCTTTCTGAACATCTTGCTGAATATCTTTCTGAATATCTTTCTGAACATCTTTCTGAACATCTTTCTGAATATCTTTCTGAATATCTTTCTGAATATCTTTCTGAATATCTTTCTGAATATCTTTCTGAATATCTTTCTGAATATCTTTCTGAATATCTTTCTGAATATCTTTCTGAATATCTTTCTGAATATCTTTCTGAATATCTTTCTGAATATCTTTCTGAATATCTTTCTGAATATCTTTCTGAATATCTTTCTGAATATCTTTCTGAATATCTTTCTGAATATCTTTCTGAATATCTTTCTGAATATCTTTCTGAATATCTTTCTGAATATCTTTCTGAATATCTTTCTGAATATCTTTCTGAATATATCTTTCTGAATATCTTTCTGAATATATCTTTGACGTATATGTGTAGCATATTAACAATGCTAAGTCGGAACTGAAAAATTGTCGACTTCCATTGGTAAAACAGGTAAACCAGGTTAAAAAAAAAATAAAAAAAGCTCCAGCATCCCCTTAACGTTCACTCATATTGAGTAACTCCAAAGTGGTACGGTTCCCACTAAAGGAAAAAATAGTAGATCACGTCGCTAATAACCATAGCAATCGATGCGACGTTAAAAAATAACAAATAAAAAGAAGAGAATCAAATTTATTCATTGAAACTTTCTCCTTGTCATCGTAATTTTGCGATTGTCAAAGAGATTGAAGCTGAGAAAATAGTTGGTCTCTGAAATTCATAACGATGTTTTGTTGTTCTGCATAATTGCGTTTGTGGCTAAAAAATTTGCAACACTTTTGCACACCGCGAGAGGGTGAGAGCAAGGTGGGAACGAAAGTCTTCATCGTCTCGTTAGCTTATCTCTTTACGATTATACGGTATATCCCTCAGAGATGTAAATGCGACGACTCCCGGAGGGACGAACACGTCGTTGCAGCCGGCAATTAGCGAGTTAGCTGGGCTGTGTGACGAGAGGCGACGAAGCGGAGGGTTATGGAAGTTTGGCGGCTTGGAGTGTCGCGATAAACGTTTTAACGACAAACTATGAAATTCTGTTTTACTGTATTAAAGTGTCCCGCGGTTGTTTTCCGGCTTTTCACGACTGCGCTGCTTCACTGCACGGCGACAGACTTTATGTTACATCTTCTTTAAGCCTCTTGATGTTTGGCTCGCGAGGGGCAAGGCAGGGAGGAGGGATGGTTGGTTTATTACATTTTCGCGGATCGCTCGCAAAGTACCCATTAAGCTGGACTGCTTAATGAGCCATAATATCAATAGTGTGTCCAAGTAATCGCAGGCCATTACGTTTCGCTGGAAATAAATTTTGGAGCAAATTGACAATTAACCATAAAATTTCTTACCAAATTCCCGAATTTTCGAGTGCGACTTTTTCTAATCGTCGGCGCAGAAAATAAACATTTTAATATAAAGTTGAACGATGCATAAAAATAATGAATTCCAAGCGTCGACGTTGTTATTCACACCTGAAAAACCTTTCACCCGCTGCGGCTTAAGGTGCATTCGTTAAAAAATTAATATTTTGATTAATTTATCAATAACATTTTGCAATGATTATTATGCAAAATTAATCGTTTCACTACCTTTAGCATGAATTTTTAAAGATTTTCATACCATCGAGAAGTATTTGCAATGTTCTCTTATATTTCTCGAACTTATTCGAAATGAGTCCGAGGCGACATAGCAGACTTTATATTATTATCTTAACAACGTCCGACTAAAACCGAAGCTCGAACCAAAGTCTCGCGCCATAAATAATAACTGCGCCGTGTGACCGATTTCCTTAATATCCCAGCTCGCTTGTCGCGGCGCGGCGCGCGATAAATATAAACATACGGTGAACTCGACAGGGAAGGGTGGGCGAGAATCCCGAGGAGTCATTTTCGTCGCCTCACGTTCCCCGCTCCGGGCGTCTCTCATCCGCGGGACTTTTAATGAAAATTCTTCGGCTCGTTAAGGGAGCCTCGCGGCGACCTCCCTCGCAATAAATGTTATTACCATAGGCGCAAGTTACTTCGCAAAAGAGCAACCCGTCAAGTTTGCTATGGCAACGAGAAACCCGCCCGGTCTCTTCCTCCGTCCTCGGTGTCCGACGACGTTGACGTTGGCTGTTGGATTCTGTGCGGCTCTTCCTCGGGGCTCTCGTCCTCGGGAATCGTTGAATTATTCACGAGTCCATTCGTCGGGGGTTGCACCGAGCGGAAGGGGGCGCCGCCCCCTCCCGCTCGGTGGTTTCCCGTTGCATGCGGCGCACAGCGTTATAGTTTGCAGGTGTATCGCATAATGCGACGCCCGGACGGAGTTTTCGCTGGGCCGTTCGGTCGGTTGGCTCTCGGACCGGCAAACCGATCGGCGAGAGCATCGAGAAACGGTGACATCATTCCGCACTACGCGGCTCCCTTTGCTCTGGATGCAGCCGAGCCGGCTCACCCCCCCCGAATGTGACGATGATCGATGAAGGGAGGCTGCATACAGCAGAGAGCTAAGAGCCCGGTGGCGTGATTCTTTCTCTAGCGGGGAGGGATTCGTTCGTCTCTTTGTACAAAGAGACGAACGAATCTCTCATGGTCCGCGCGGAGCGACGTCTTCTTTCTCCTACGGGCGACTGGCAGGTCGGCTACTTGGATCCAGGGGAAAAGTGTATTTATCACTGGGATTCCGCGAAAGGGACGCCGGTTGAACTGAAAGCGGAAACGCGTCCATCACATCGGCGTTGAACGCTCCACTGTGACAAATGATACTGAAGACTTTTCTGTTATTCCAAGAGAGTCCGCTCGAGTGTATTATCTTCGAGGTTCCTAAGCTGCGAAACATCTGCGGTGGAAAGTGCGGTGGTGTGAGTGGCGAAAAAACACTGGTGTTAAAATTAAGACCTTTTCGCAGTTGAAGTACGGGAGCCGTATGGTAAACCGGTAACGCTATGTACTCTAATAAATCCCGAGACACGATTGTGTGATGAACGACGATGCCGCTTATTGGGGTTATTTTCTTAGACGTCAACGAAATTCTGTGACAACTGATAGGATCTCTAAGAATTGGTGCACTTATGGATTTAACCACAACTTTAAGTTTCAAAGATGCTTTTAGCAGTGTCAAATATGCAGGGAACGGTGGCTTTAACTCCTGAATGGTGTCTAGTCGAGCAGCGTCCCGTTCCACCGGTTCGGATTACGGATTTAAAGAATTTGAAACTCACTTTCGAAATTTTTGATGACCTCAAAATCGCGCAGATATTAAATTTAAAGTAAATCATATTTAAGGAAAAAAATGGATACTCTAAAGAGCTGATAATTATCATTTAATTGATTATCGAGTGTCGATTCAATAAAAATCGTGACTTTATTAGAATAGTACAATAAAATAATATGGAAGTAAATGATCATGACGGGTAATCATTAGCTCAATGACTGTAATGTATAACCATTAATAACCGCACTTGAGCAGAATTTTAATTGGAGGAATTGACAAGTAAGCAATAGCGTAGTCGGTAGCGTGTTGGTAGGCGTAAGGTAGGCAGGAAGAAGCATTCGGTCGGTAATTCGAGTCCCATCTCAAGCAATTTGTCACCACGGACATTCGTGAACGTAGCCTTTTTTCATTCGTAATTATCACGACCTATCACGTTATTACTTTTTCGGGCAATTATTAGTTACGATTCATTATATTAAAACTTTTATGTAACTCATGCATGAAAAGCGCTACTTTCCGTGCCTGCCGAGAGTGGCGTAAATAGCGCTTTGCCCCTATGAGTTTTATAATTTCTCGACACATGCGCAGATCGGCGCATTTCCATGCGATTTTTTTTTCCGTGCCAATTCTGGAAATTATTGTACACTGCTCGTAGCGCCACAATCGGCACGAAGTAAGACTTCATTCGTTACATAAAGTAGCATGCGATACTTGTACATAAAGTATACGTTACATAAAGTAGTATGCGATACTTCTACATAAATTGTTCGTTACATAAAGTAGCATGCGATACTTGTACATAAAGTATTCGTCAAATAAAGTAGCATGCATTCGTTACATAAAGTAGTATGAGATACTTGTATACGTAATAGCGGACTCCCGACGGCGGTTTTGAAGTGGCCGCACTCATCTTCTCTCGCGCTACAACAGCACTCGGCTTCGCCTCGTGCCGTAGTAGCGCTCGATCCGGCACGTGCACCCACTTCCAAACCTTTGTCGAAAGTCCGTTTTTACGCACTAGTATCGCAAAGTACTATTACGTCTACTTCAAGTGCTTAAACCCATTTTACTCACTGAGGAGTAAGGTTCGGTATTACTGTAAATCGTTACAGTATTGAAATATACGCCCTGTAAGTAACACAGATTTTACATCGCATGTTTCACACCATATTTCAACACTGCTTTTAACACCAAAGAAATGGACCTGGAAGAAATGGACATGTATAACATAGCGGTGTTGACACGTATTTATATACAGTGTACTATAATGCGATCACTCTGCGATCGGGACGAAATTTTCTAATTTTTTTTTTTTCGAGTACGGAAGAGATCAATGCAAAGGTGGTATTTTTAGGCAACACGTGTCCGATTGGTTAGTCGGTCCTTCCATTTGATATCGGTCATGAGAGTATTAACTGGAAGCGCGGACGAACTTTCGAATTTGGCATGGATGGAATATTGTTCATCGGTTGAATCGCGGCGCGGAGTCTCGCGTCTGCCGAATACATCCGATTCTCTTCATGGTCGCTTCGTATGCAATGTTTTTTTTTTTTTTTTTTTCGTCGCAATATTTTTCTTCATTTTGTGTATTCTGGGAAACGATGCTGACCTCGGCGTGTATTGTCCGTGGTGTTTTATTTGTTCAGTTGTCCTGCGCTATCGTGTACACGTTGTGCGGTTACAGGGCCTCCCGAGGCCGCACAACAACGCCGTAGGGTTTTGCATCGCGTTTTACGATTTTGCTCGCTCTGCTCCATTTTCATGTACATATTTGTTTTTAACATTTCACGACAATGCCGCTCGTCGAACAGAGGCCATGTACATATTTTTCGTCGTTGTTACTCTCACGATTCTCCGTACGAGCTTCATCGCCGATACGAACTCGTCGACTATTAAAAATGCAAGCGTTCTTGTAATCTGCAGTGTCACGCGAGAACCAACGACACTCGAGCGGTGGATGTTACGCTGTAAAAAAAATAAAATGAAATTCCGTTTGGAAATTTTAACACGCTCTAAATTAGTGCACAAACTAAAATAAGTGTCTTCGTTTATTTTTATCATGATTTTGCTCTTTATTTTTTAATATCGCTTTTTATTTTTTTTTATAATTCCACATTCGAGCTTATGGGGATAAAGACAAAGCGCTGAGATGGGCGTGAAAAAAATTGCGGGGGAGAATATGTGAGCGGACCAGCGGATCTCGGAGAGCCGAACGGAATAAGGGCATATTGCTTCGGTTATCGAGATATTATTGGATTGCTCGCCCTATCCGCCGAATTCTTCGCCGAAAGGAAAGGTCTCACTCAATTCAACCGTGAGCTTCGAGTCCCCCGAGCCGTTTTGAGGATTCCCTCACTCGATCGAAAATCTCCTCGAAAATCTATTCCACCGTAACACCGCTCCGGATCTCCCCCTCCTCCCGACCTTCCCACCTTTATGGCATTGAAAGATAACTTCTCGTATTAGGGGTCGTCGGATCCGGAGCCCCGCGAATGTCGAACAAGCGATCATCACTTCGCACCTATCGACGAAATCCGCATTAGGCGCCGAATTAACTGCGAGGAGCTTCGTTCTACGGTTCGTCGCCCGCACCACTTCCCTTTAACGCTTCTAATCGCGGTACCGATTAGGTTAAGACCGAGTGTTTAATCCCTCGAACTCCGGTTATCGCGTAATTACGCAAAATTTTCCCCACCAAACTTCACTTCCGGGTTCGGAATACACAGTAAAAAAAAAAAATGGTACATTTAACAAACTTTTTTGTCCACGAACGTCCGCATAATTTTTTCGTTAATTTTGCAAACGACATGTTTGTAGAATTGGCAGACGTGTTTGTAAAATTGAATTGAGGATTAAATTGAGTGAGACTTCTCCCGGCGAAGAAGGCGGACAATTTATTTATTTATTTATTTTTTTTGTAAAATTAACGAGAGACTGTGGACTTTTGAATTTTTAGAGGAAAAATTGGAACCTATACAGTAAAAAATATTTACACTTTTTACAACAATTTCTTTTCCCCACAATTTTTTATTTGTTAAATTTTTTACACAATTTTTTATTTGTCAAATTTCCGATCCCACTATCCGGTTTCTAGTTTTACAAAAAAAAAAAAAAAAAAGTACAAACTAAAATTGTTACTGCCGCGGAAAATGAAAGGACAAGTTTGTATATTCAAACTTTAACAAACGAGTTTGTTACTTATTTAACAAAATTATTTTAACGAAACTTCGTATTGCGATTTTACGAAATTATTTTTTACTGTGTATTTAACTACACTGAGAAAAAAATTACATAGTCAAAGCAGCAAGACTGACTTTTTACCATAAAAAATAGTTCCCAGGCGAACGTTTACATTATATAGTTACGAAAATGACAAAAAAATCATGGTTGCAAATATAATTATAATTTAACCAATTGAATATGTACTATCAGAAACTATCTATATAGACGTTCCTCTGGGAACTATTGGTTACATTAGAAAATCCTTTCTTTTTTCTCAGTGTGTGTTCGGGCCGATCATTATTATCATTAAGTACTTTCAACGAAGCAAATTTTCACAAAAATAATAATAATACAGGATCGCAATATGTTCCCATACGGTTAAAACGCTCGATGGACGCTCCGAGTTTCTCCGCTCCAAAGTTCAACGCTCGGAAACGAGAAACACTCGTACCTGTTCGTATTTCATTATGTTCGGGCTGTTCATTATTACTTTTTAAATACATGCAAAATCGATGCAAATCATCGAATCCCGAGTTTCGAGCTCCAATTTTCATTCCGATATTACGAAGCATATTTTTACAAAAAAAAAAACGCAAATAAAAGTAATAATACCATATCGCCACATTTATCCATACAGTTATAACGCTCCACGGGCGTTCCGAGCTGCGCCACTTCAAAGTTCAACGAGATCGATTGAAGTAAACTCGATGTATCGATCACCATTGAAGTGGCTTCTGAGCCCTTGAAATTTTGACTTCGTTCGGAGTGCATCGACGGTACTCGATGCATCGAAACGTACGCCTCGGCAGTTCAGCAGAGTGGCCCGTATATGAGCCAGTAGTGTGAGCGTACATGTGTCGGACGGCCATGGTGGGAGGATTGACATAGTGGTCCCGCAGGGAGCGCGAGTACGACGAACTTCACACGTCAGTCGGGATGGTTAATGAGTTAAATTTACGAATTTGTATCCAACTGGACCAGCTCTATATACATATCGCGCTCTACATATACATAAATATGCGCATTTGTATTTACATATAGGTACACATAGACTATATATAATTATATACTGTACACAACTATATAGATATGCATATACATTCGAGAGAAGAGAATGCTGCTGTTCGAATTTACGGAGAGTTTCGGACGCCGCAGAAAATATTTGCGGTTCGTATACAGGTAGATCGTACCAACGGTGTTACTACCGGATCGGGCGCAGACACGGGTCGTATTGGCAAATTCCGCGCGAAATTCGGTTCTGTGTACTCGACGAGTCGACTGGAGTGCACCCTCGACCCATGTAACACCACTGCATTGGTACGTTCATAGGTATATATATTTATATATATATATATATATATATATATAATATATAATATATCTAGCTATAACGGGACATTAGTTTAATAACTCGTTGCCCAAGCCGGGAGTCTAGACTGGCGGCGCTAATGCACCAATTCGAATTGTAGTACAGCACACGCGAATTCAAACTATTAATTAACGTGGTCGGAAGAAGATGGGGGGAGGGACGAGTGCATCCAATTTCACGAAGCACAAACCTCTGCTTTCAACGGTGGGTTGTACGATTGTTGTTTGTTCGTTAAATATAAACTGCACGAACGCATAATGAGCTAGAGGCGAAAAGCTCGATAACCGGCTTATGCTGTGATCTTTTGGTCACTTCTTTTTTTGTCGTCCAGTCGAGTGCTCAAAATGCTTCAGGTAGTCCTTGAGAATAATGCAGACACTTCTCGATGAAATAAAAATCTGAAAATCTGAAAATATTAATTTTGCATAATAATAATTTTGAAATGTTGTCAACAAATTGATGAAAAATAAAATTGTTCAACAAATCTCCTGGAAACCTTATTTTTTCTTTCATGAAAATGATTCGTTCACTTTTCTGAATACGCATGAAATTTTTCAGATTTTTTAAATTCACTTTGCATTTTTCTTTTATACCAGAAAAATGTATACAAAGTCGCAAAATTTAAAGTGAATTTAAAGATCTGAAACAATTCAGAAAAATGAATGAATCATTTTCATCATAGAAAGTTTAGTTTCCAGGAGAGTTGTTACACTTTTTTATTTTTCATCAATTTGTTAATAATATTTTGTAATTATTATTATACAAAATGAATATCTTCAGCACCTTTGCATAAACTTGATTTATAAAGATTTTTATATCACCGACAAGTGTTTGCAATTCCCTCTCATTTCTCTGTAACTTATAGCAAGTGGACACGATTCGCAAGGACTACCTTAAAATCTATCATACAAGGGCATCGATGAAATTCCAAAAATTTCAATAGAAATTTTGTAATGTCCACACACGACCTCAACGAACTAAATTGAAAAGTATTCAAATTTTTGTTTTTCACGAATTTGATGAATTCCTTGTGATTATAAATTTATTCTCCGTCATGATGGCAAATTTAAGTTTACTTTTATTCGATGCCTCGACATCGTGAGTTGATCGCCTCGTGCATTTAACAATGGCGACGAATAACTTCAAACGTATACAAGCTTTGCACGTGGGCGACTCGCGAAATAGCAGTAAACGAGGACGAGACAGCGACTGACGTTGTGTCGTATCAATGAACACCATCGTCGCCTCTATCACCGGGAGGAAACTTGGTCTTGGAAATAACGGCCACAGGCGACAGAGCCCGTTACGGTGCACTTGATGACGCGGGTACCTTCGAGATGAGGAATTCCGACCGAGAAACACCAACCCTCTAGCTTACACCGCTAAGGTTTCGATCACGTCGGAATTAGGACTTTGACATACGAGTTTGAGCGATTTTGACGCGTCAAGCCTCGAACCACAATGCGGAACTTGTACGCTCGCTACCCTTGCTAGAATTATTGTATCAACTGCTGATTTGTTTCATCACACGAGGGCAGACTCGCAAGGCCTGGTTCGTGTAAAGAAGAGTTTTGAAGTAATAACAACAACAACAACAACAACAACAACCACAACAACAATAATAATATTGTGCGAACACCGGACTGCAAATACTGCGGACACGAAGAGGACGACGCGGTACATGTTTTTCGAATGTGACGGCTGGACAGGACCCGGACAGAGACTGGAAATTAATGTTGGAAGCATCACCTCCGACAACGTTGTCGAGAGGATGCTCCACGGCACGGAACGGTGACAACTAGCCGCCTCCTACACAGAGACAATATTGAGACGGAAAAACGCATATGGCTGCCTGACATGACGGACCAGACACGACAGAAATAGGATTCACAGAACTACCACACGTGCACGGACAGAATCTCCAAGCGAAAGTAATACTAACATAGTTACTGGTTGGAGGAGAAAACAACCATAGAAGGGGCGGTTTAGTGGGTAGGCCACACGTCCCAAATTTGCACCGGCCCGTACGGCAGGTTCGAATCCGTGAAAACGGTTCCGCAACTCCTCGGAAAGAAATTATAATATTATATTCTATATTATATTCTATATTATATACAGAGTTGTTGTATATTGGAATAATATACAACAACGACAATAACAATAGCAACAATATCGAACTCTCTTATCGGATAATAATTCGTGGAAGTTGTGACCCAAACAAAATTTTATTTTGCATTTCTGCCTCGCCTTTTTTCTCGCCGGAAAGCCTCTGTGGGATGGTCGATAGGCGCTGCATTGCTTCTTTATATGCCTTACTTTATTTTCCATGAGCGGGAAGAGGTATAAGAAGAAGAAGCAGAAGAAGAAAAAAGGCGACAGCAGAGGGGAATACCATGGGACGCGGAGTGGAGACCGAACGCGATATAGGCGCGGCGTGAGAATTGCGACACCAGTCAGGTAGGCGACGTTATCGACGCAAGAATTTTCCCATGAAAATCAAGTTCGCTAGAAGGCGAGAGGAAGGGTGGGGTTCGAAGCGTGTGCGCGATACCCAAGATCCGCGCTGGAACAGGGAATGAGAGACCCACCTCGCGCGACAGGGAGATTTACTTGTCTCTTTCCCGACGTCTTTCCAACGTTGTGCGAGAAATTCCGTTTCCACTCGGATATAGAACCGCTTGGCTGGTGCTGATAAATTCAGACACGTATTCGTCACGACGCTCGTCCAGCATCAAATTTACGAACTCCTCGAAACTAACTTTCACGCACCAAATTAAATCCCGAGCTCAAGCCAGTTGTAACTAGCGAAAGGATTGCTGGTATTTAATTCGATGATAATTAACCGGAATGCACATGCACAAATTTTATGAATATAAATTTTTCATTTTTTTTTTTATTTTTTTAAATAAATTGACGTAACGTTAAAAAGAAGTAGAATCGAATGACCTTACAATATAAATTTTCCGTTGGTTCCGCATCGTTGGCCTTTGACCCATCTAGGGTGAACGGATAAGGCCAATGTTCGGACCAACCTCGAAACCCACGCTGCCACCATTGGCATGCGAGCTTGGCCCGATCATCAATCGAGCCTTGGATGACAAGCCCGGCCCGATGGCGGCAGCTTATATTGGCCCTGAGGTCACTCATGATCCTCGGCCGATTATTGGTTTTCAATGACGGCCCTCTATAGGGCGACTTAGGGTTACTTATATAGGGCGATAATGGTTTTCTCGTATACTTTTTTTAATATTGTAAAAATTTAAATATCCTGATCCCTTTTTTTATGCTTGACCTCAAATCTACAAATGTGTTTTGTAGATTTAGATTTTTTGTAGGTATTGATATCGTTAAGCCAACATTGGCTCACTGACCGGCCATTTTCGTTCAATCGGCAAAACCTTCATAGTGAAGCAAGTGCGAAAGGCCTTTGCTCATATAATAATTCAGAACAAATTGTTATTGTTTATTTTTTTATTTTTTTAAAGATAGTAGGAACGTGTGAGCTCGCAATTTTCATGGTAACTTCGCAATATCTCGATAATCCCTCTTGACCACGAACTTTCATGTACGAAGCCAAGAAATCGATGTAACTGGTCGAACTCGTAGTCCGCCAGGGACGGATACAATTAGGATTAACCAGAGAAGTAGAAACGCCACAAGGAAAGCCACGATGACGAGAGATCTGCCATTGGGAAAGAGGGACCAGACAGAGAACTTGGACGGATCACAACTTTCGCCGTTGATAAACCGCCTCGTCGAGAGAACTCCGCCTCCGTTTCGCTGCCGGTTCGCACCGCGATTGCCCAGGACTCTGTAAACCGTCACTCTCCCCGCGTCCTCGTCGTCTCTCTCGGCACAACTTCGATAATTTTCGTGCTTTCGCAATTTTCACGCATTACGCCTTCGTCGTCTCGTCGTTGGTGCCCGTTGCCATTCATTCCTTCCGACTACCTTTCAACGTTCCTCTCTCCGCCGCTCATTCGCCAACGGGGACCAAAACTTCCGGCACTCGTTAACCACGCGTTCGACCGCGGAAAGAAAGTTAACGCACATCAGCCCTCTGGCGTTCCGCTTCCTTCGCCAACCGCGCAATCTTCTCGACTCTTCGACTCTCAAGGATTTCATGGAGATACGAATTTCAATCCAGTGCGACGATTAAGCCAGTGTTAATTCGATTATAATTATTCATAGCTTTCCGAGCTCCCATGGCAATCGCAAGTCTACGCGACTCCCCTCTTATCCTCCTCGTTGGTTTCTTTGGTTTTCTTTTTGCCTTTCCTCTTTTCGTTTTTTCACCCTCTTCACCCTTTTACTTTAGCTCTGTGAGCTCAGACTCTCTCAGTTTTATTTTCCTTTCTGGACCACTGGCTTTTACCGACCGCCATTATCCCGCGGTAATTTAAATTAGTGATAAAACCGCGGGCATCGCCGTGCGGGGATCTTTCTTCTCACCGTGCAACGAGCCCTTGCAGCCAAGGATCGCGCTCACCCCGGAGCAGCGACCCGAGCCACCACTTTGTTACTGCTGGATCCGCAAGACCGCGGATTAATAATGGAGGCGACGATCTAAAAAGAAGAGAAGAGCTTCGGTGTATGCACTGTATAAGGGTGCCTGTAGTGTAAGCAATGGGGGTGGTTTGGAACGAGGCAGACTCGCGGCCCGACCCTCCGCTACTCTCTGTCTCTCTCCCTTTTTCCTATTCGGTGATTCTCTGCCCGAGGGTACTTTATTTCTATTTTATCGCCACACCACCTCCACTTTACTTTCATCCTCGCATGCAGAGACCGCCGAGCGGCGCGAAATAGAATACTGTATTACATTCGGATTTAGTTCGGTCGATGTATTACTTCCCACTGGATATATACTTAGCGGCGGGGATAAAAAGGACTTGGAACTTTCGACACTTTTATTTTTTATCTCTTTGTAAAAAAAAAAAAAAAAAAGAATACCGTGTTCATTCGCTGTACGTTCCAGCCTTTATTCGAGCTCGAACAAAAAGTGAGACAACTGGGGCTAATCGCCCCTCGGAGATTATCAGATAAAGGAAGGAATGTGCGACACACATAGGCGACGAATACGAGAGTTCTGACGACTAATCAACGGTACAATTGCCGAAGAATTATTCATAGGACGGTCGCAGCGAAATTATGGGAACGTTCTTTTTTTACGAAAATTTCATTTGATTCTTATTTATTCTTCTTGCAATAAAAAGTGCGACGGTGGAAAAGTAGCAGGGTAATTATTTTCCTCGGATTGTGTCAAATGCATTTATAGAGGCACATAAACACAATAACGATTGTTGGCCACGTTCTCCATTTGAGAAGACTTTTTCTCTGCGAAATAATTCGTTTTGTAATTGTAATAATCCGTCTTGCCCCGCTGCCCGCCCCTTCTAACGAACGCCCAAGAAAATAAACTGACACTTGCCCGTCGAGAAAAACAGTTACCTAAACGACAAATCCCATCGAAAGAAAGCTTGTCATGCACGTACTTTAATAGGAAATCAGAAATTGCCATCTGTTTCTCATCTTTTGTCTTTGACGCTACAAATACGTGTCTGCACCGCAAAGAAGGTTTTGGTAATATCAAAGTAAGCTGTGGTTGCGGGTGGCGAAGGGGGAAATACTTGGTCGATTGAAAGAAATATTTAGTTGATTGAACGCATATTTAGTTGTTCGACCTAATATTTGGTTGCTTCAACGAACACTTCACTTGAATTTAACAACCATTATGTTCAATCGACCAAACATTTCGTTCGCCACCTGCAACCGCAGCTTGATTGATATTTTTTTTTCAGTGTGTTCCCTAATAACGAAGAAAGTCCTGGAAACACGCATAACATTGGTGATCGAGCAGCGATGACTGAAACACTCAATCTACGAAATCATCCGCACAACCCCTACTTTAATGCTGACGAGCCCATCTCGTCAATTCGGTGTTATGAAAAACACCGAGAGCACGACTTTCGCTGAGCGCGAAGCAAGGGTATTTCGTAGGTTGGACGACAGGGTAACGGGATTCCGCCAGCGGCTAGTGGAAATGACAAAAAGGGAGGCCGCGAAACGCACGTGTATATAACAACGTCGCAAAAACGCTGTCCCCAACCTTCCGTGCACAAACAATTTTCCCTCGGGATTTATGAGATCGTGAGCGACGAGTCACTTTGGGAAACGAGCACGCACGGAGAGAAGGCCCCGTGGCGGTGTACGCGTTGAGGGAGGACACACTCGTCCTCGGCGTTTCCCTGCTTACTGCTCGCTGCGGATCGTAAAATGTTCGCCACGTCTGAACTCGCTTTGGGTCGCCTGAGTCGTGCAACGCTGGGAGCCCCGTAGTTAAGGTATCCCATTTGGATTTCGCCAGCACGGGGCGCTGTTCCGTTGGCAAGATTGTGCCTGGAGGCTGCGCGACGATTTCGCAAAGCTCCCTGGTGGGAATGACACACAGGACCGGTGCTGGCCGAACACTGGCCAACGCTGTGCCAACACTGGTCCGGTGGAAGCGCCGCACAGGCGCTCCCCCTCGGGCGCTATCGACGCGTGTGCGGTACGCACATTGGGGCTGCTGGTAAACCTCTGAGAAACTCTGTTTACGAGGTATTAGCGGGATTAACAACCTACTGGGTTGGAGGATCGGCGGGTTCGTCGAAGGCGGAGAGACCCTTGGATCCGCCGCATTCCTCTCTCGATATCCTGAGGGGATTGTCCAAGATCACCGGGTTAATCGAGATTTCGATGTAACAAGGCCCGGTGGAAAGACGCAGCGTCCCTCCGATCCGGCGTTCTGGGACAAATGTTCCACCCGAATGGGGGTTATCTGATACCCGAAAACCCCTTGACAGTTCACCGGCGCTTCGTCGCTCATTCTCCAGTTCCTGCGAACGACATCATTCTATATTAATTTCATTGGGCGTGACGTTGCGGCTTTGTCCCACCAAAAGCTCGTCCAATTCGTAACGCCGGAGTGACGGGAGATAGGGACGTCAGCCGGAGGCTGACCATCATCCAAAGTTACACTATCGGGATGAACTTCATGACATGACAACGCTGCTTCATTCAGAACTTCATGAGCAGGATTCTCGACCTGGAAGAGAGATGTTAATTAATTGGCATACGGCATTGTAACGAGCGGTCATTGTGGAGCCACGAACAAGAGGCGGAGCTGAATAGATGAATGTACGAGAGTAGCTAACAAAATCGCAAAACAATTCGTGTTGCAAAAACATCCTGATTGACGGCGCAAAAGGAACCCTGGGCTGCGAACCTCATTTATCTGTAGCTGCATGGTAGGCAACGGAAACGAGGTGGAGGCGTGTATGGATTGCACAGCGGAGATGGTTGCGATGGCAAAACTTGGTGCACCTCGAGCTTGCCAACGAATGATAAAAAGCCCGCGAAGAAGATGGTCTGATGCACTCGGACCACGAGATGCTTAACGCCGTTAACGGAAAACCGAGAGGCTTAAGCGAAAGTTGTAGAAACTAAAGACGCGCAAAAAAAAATTGCAACGAAAAGATGGAACAAGAAAGTCTGCACACCGGACAGCCCAAATGATCTGTGCAGGTACGTGGAGAGTTCGCCACAGGGGCAGATAAATGGATTAGTTAGTTACGGATGCGGAACCCAAAAATAAACGTATCGGCGGGTAGGAGAAAAAGCGCGAGAGATCCCCTTTGGGAGCAAAGAAAAAAAAATTAAAAAGAGTTGGTTGAGCGTCGCATGTGCTGTGTAGCTGCTATTGATGAGAACGGAAAACTCGGTGGCTGCAGACAGACGGACAGACGGGCGGTGGTACGGTGATGCTGTTTCGCTCGAACGGTCCACTCGGTTAACGCGAGACATCAATCCGCACTGCAGCCGACGAGTCTCGTCTGTCCCTCTCGTTAATCTTTGAACCTCGCTATGTATGTATCGAAACGGTAACGACGTTACGAGACGGACCTGTGAATTCGATCCCCGCCGACCTATCGGATAATTCCGACGAGTAGAGGAATTGACTGGATATCTCTTTGAACTATCTGCCAATGTAGCTACGTTAAAGCGATGTGGTTTTAGGTATTAGGATGTTCAGGAAATTGCTTACTCATGCCTCTGTGGGTATCGACAGTAAAATAGCCTTATTACCAGTATGGGTATTAGCAGTAATACTTGGTGATTACATCATTACGGAGCATCTACCACTGTCATAATTGTAGGAGTCACAAAAAAAAAAAAAAAAATCATGGAAATTTCCGACCCACTCTTCCTCGTGAACCACCTGTTGGAATCAATGTCAAAGAGCCGAAGATACGGAAGCACTCATTTTTTTTTTATCTTAATTCCATCATCGCCGAATTGAAGGCCTCTCAAGAGATTTGGCTTAAATGTCAACTTTTGCCAGCAACTCTGTCCCCGGGCAACCCGGAAATTAACCTACTCACTGGGACTCTGTTCAATGCACTCTTGGCCCGTATTATGCAAGTACATGAAGCGGCAAGGTACGGAAATGGGGTTGAAAGTAGCCTACTGCAAACGTGTCGCATTTCACTTGCTTCCGTTTTTATGCAGACCTTAAGAAATGGAGCGTGGCTCTGCCGCGAGGAAGTTGGAAAGGTTGGAAGATCTCGGATGATGAAAGGCATGAAGCACATCTTCGTCATCAGCCATCCCATCAAGAGATCCCCTTTCACCGGTGCGGCTCCACCGGTAATCTCGGGGTCGTCTTTAAAGCGACATCTTTGGTTGATCTATCAGATGCCCGGATGAGCCACACGATCTCGCTATCGCCAACGGCTGTAGGCCAGCCGCGACCTCTTCCGTATGGTATCTCTCGACGGCTCTTGAAGCTGCGCGTCTTTCACAGCGCGTCACAACGGAGATAAAGCTTCTTGCCACGTTTTCAACCCCCCCCCCCCCCCGCATTCCCACCCGACCGTTCTGCCATCTCGCGAAACAGCCGACAGCGTAACTGGCATGGATTTAGGTTGGGAATTGAGGCATGTATAGTAGATGAGATAAGCTCGTGTCTAAGGCACTATAGAAGGACGCATCATTATGCGGTATCCACATAAGCGTCTAACCTGCTACCGCATGTAGGCAGACCTCTTCAACTTTTATAAATCGTTTCGCTGATTCCGCACGGTATAGAGGCGGTCCCAACCTCCGAGCTTCTGGCAAGGTGAGATTGAATGACTGATAGCTCACCGTTTTACGCGTAGGACACGCGATAGACATATCCATCTTCCAAATACGGATTTCCCTTGGATGGCGAACAGGACGTTGTAGAATTTCGCCGTGAAAAAAGTACCACGATTGGATGGTATTGTATAGTGTCAACACAACTGGGTCAGTACCTGTAATTGTAATCTGTAAATAAAAGAAGTGTCTTTGTGGGGGTTTTTACCAAGTATAAGAGGGCTTTACCAGATAAGGGACGAGAATGATTGCGCAAATTTAGGGCGAATGACGCTGCAACGCTCTGATACGGTACATTTATTTTGTTTACATTGGTTGAAGCTCTTTTGAAATTAGGGACATAAAATTACAATACATAATGGAAATTTGAGCTTATATACGATTTGATGTATTCCAGACAAATATCCTGTTACGACCAAACCAAATGACAACACGCGTATTTGTTGCATTCCCAGACTCGAGATTTCAATAAAATATCTCGTTACTTATCAAAATATTAAGGAAATCACGGTAAAAGTCGAGAATGGCACCGAGAAAAAGTGCCATGATTGGATGGTATGGGATGGTATCGACTCAACTGGGTGGTCGATATCATCCAATACCAAGTTTGTGGAGGATCTTACTGGATCGGGCAAAAGTGGTGAATGTGGCCTCGTTCGGATTTCATTGCCGATTATCGATGTACCACATTCCATATTCTAAGAGAAATTGAGTGTGTCTTATCTGACTCCCCTAAGCTTCCTATTTTTGTTATCTTTCCGGTATGATAATAATTGAAGATGTTGCGCGCTCATCAAATTCTTCCGATATCCGGTAAAAAAAAAAAAAAAAAAAAACGAAAGAACGAGCTGCCGAGATCGTGTCCCTTTAACAACAGCAACGGAGCATTATTACGAGAAGTCCTTGGGTTCCGGGGTTGAGGCTCTCAAGCGTGGCCCGATCACGAACACCCATCAGCAATTAGTAAATGAGTGTGCTTCGTGGTAACGGCACTTGACACGAAAGGGAGAGAGAGAGTGCCGGGACAAGCTGGAGGTCGTAAGGAGAGGGTTTGGTCCGACGTTGCAGGAGCAAAAGAGACGAGAAAGAGTTACAATGCAAATGACTTATTCTGAAACGTCGACCCAGAAGGGCACCCGGGAAGAAGGCTCTGGCACGGAAGCGGCATGCGAACGAGAGCAAACTTAGCTTCGCCTTGGTTTCTTCTTGACTTGGGATGATTGCGGGGCAAGTTGTTCATTTTGCCATCAACGTTGAACTCCGTTGAACGGGCTCCGTCTGACCCTGTACGTTTGTTCTACTGATTATACTTCCGGTACTTTTGTACATATAATTTTCTCCGGGAATTGAAAGTTCGTCAATATTTCAGATATTCATTATTTAAGCTTATTATTGAACATCTTTATAAATGACGTTGTTAGAGTGCTGGAAGTGACCAACAGCCGCTGATGCTTTAAACGATGCTGGTTTAAACGCTGATGGTTTAAAAATATATAACACTATTAACACTATTAACTCCCCTGAAGACGCGGCCTGCGAATTGCGGTTCATCGAACTGCACTTGCTGGAATCTCGTAGGACAATGGCGAACCTATTATTGCTACTCAACATCGTGACCGAAAATTTGATTCTTCGTCTTTGCGTTCCCTGCTCAGTAATCGTGACGGAGAGAGAGGAACTCGGAACGCTGACGTTTTTGAGGTCCCGTTTTGTAGAGTTAATTGCGCTTTCCTAAGCCGGCTTCCGCGTTGCAGCAGATTGGGCAGTTTCGATTATGGCCTAGTTCTCTCTTCGTAGTCTCTCTGGAGCGATTCAAGAGTCGTTTTTTTCGTGCGCTCTATACGAACATTTTTATACGCTCTATGCGATTTATTTATTGTTCTGGAGTCTGGTCATCCGCACTGTATTATTTCGGATGATGGAACTTCCCTTCAACTTGCAACGGGGCTTCGCCCGCTTTTACTGAATAAATAAATTTAATTAATTAATTAATATTTGCCCTCCGAAACAGTATCTTGTGAATAATTTTTTGTTCGTTTGCTTGTTTGGGCCAGGTGCGATATTCACTCATGACCAAAAGGACAGCAGCACGGAGCTGGCCTTCAAGTACGCCGTATACAAGATAAACAAGGAGAAAGTCATACTGCCAAAGACGAATCTCATCTTCGACGTTCAGTACGTGCCCAAAGATGATTCATTCCACGCATCCAAAAAGGGTGAGTACCAAATCACCGATATCGATGAAGTTTGTTGGTTTGATTTTTGTTCACCCCCATCGAAGAGGTCGTAAATGCAATCGGTCTCAAAAACTTGCCCATCTCATGCATTGCTTAGAGAAAATAAAAATAAAAATAAGCGCAAATGGCGCAATTGGCAGTTTAAAGATGATCAGCCATTGAATCGATCGACCTGGATATAACCGAAGAGAAAAACATGAAACCACGAATAGCCGTTTTGCTCTATTCAAGCTTTATCGGAGTGCATCCTCGCGCATAGAAGCTTTATCACTATCGTCGCTCGATAGACGTATAGATAATCCGGGTAGATAAAGTCCTTCGAAGGTTTTTACAACCTCGTTATCCGACAAAAGCAGCAACGTTCATTACGCTTTATCCCGGAGTGCTACTTCGCGGGATCGCCGGTACGCTCCTCGACTTTTCTAGTTTTCTCAGAGGCCCTTCGGTGCCCGTTCCTCGTCGTCGTTCCACCGCGTAGGTGCACTGATACCTTCCACTTGTAGGAAAAGCGAGATACCGGGGCATCGGGGAGATTATTTTTCTCCGCTTTCGCGCCAGCGTCCTCGCCTAGCTCACCGTAAACGACTTCGTCCGTTCACCACTTCGACAGTTTCACATTCGCTATAGCACCGGCGTAATCTTCCATTGTACCGATCGACAATGCTCGCGAATTTTTCCGATACGAAGATGCAATATCCCCGCGGCTTCGCGTCGCTCAAGATACCCGGAATTTCCGGGAATTTGAACGACGAACTGCCCAAAAATCAGCATATTTTTGCTTTGGAACGTTTTTCGTGATGCTCTTGAAATCGCTTTTTGGGCTACGAGCAGATCATCGGGTTCGGCCAATGAGACCGCTACTCGCGAGCTATCTGTCGGGAAAACTAAAAAATTATGCATTGAAATGATATTTCCAAATTTCTCGGTTTTCGATTATTTTGAGAAATTATCTGAAAATGATAACGCAGTTACGTCGGGCGTATCGAATACATTTTTGTATTTTAATTTGTTCTCACATTGTCATTATTTGTTCCATAATTTTCGGTAAGTATTTTTCATCAATTTCCCTTTTCCTAATCCGAAAACAAAAACATCGACAGTTTTGACGTAACAACATTGCCGATCTTCGTCCATTTTCCCTATCAATGCTTCGGTCCTTCAAAAATCTAATTTCCTTTATTGCAAATAGAGTCGTTATGAATAGTGCAGCGAAAATGGAATCTTTTCCAATTCGATTCCATCGGTGCGAAGGTATTCAAAAATTGGAGTCGTTAATGAAAAAGTGAGAAAACGAATGAGCGAAATCGGCGAAGTGTTTCAATCTAGGATCTCCTCGTCGCTTCTTTTATTCCGAGGCCTTTAACGAAATTTCAAATCGAATCTCGTCGATCTACGTGTATACGGTTAGAGTGAATGGCAAACGCAGTTGCCAACGAGGAACGACGAAAGCGTCCACGCCGTATAGATGTTCACGTCAGCGACAAAAATTGCTCTTCCCACCGTTTCGGCTCTCGTCTCTCGTTAGTCTAACGAACGATTATTCGAACTGTGTGCGCACACGTTTCGCGGCCTCAAGCTGATGAACGAAAGCAGCGGCAAGTGTGACCGTTCCTTCCTACATCTCTTTTTTTCAATCGATTCATTGCCCCATCCATTAACAGTTTTCGTCTACTTCGATTACCTAACCGCATAATTTTGATTCCTTATTTTTCCTAACTCGCTAAATTCTAATTCAATTATTAGATTCTTGGATTGTTGACGAATAGTCAGTAAAAAAATTTCAAATTTTTAAAGAACAGGCAAATACAGCCGTTCTAAGCTACGAATGATAGAATATGAAAAAAGAGAGAAATCATTGTGCACTACTGTTTATATCTCAAATGTAATTCAAAAGGTTTTTTTTCTTCTTTTTTTTTTACTTTTATTTTATCTTAAGTGTAAGGAACTATTTATTTTTACTTTTAAAAGAGTTCAAAATTGGACAAATGTTAAATGGTACTCCGATTTTTATAGCATTAAGTCTCGATTATTATTATTTATTATTCCACAGTACGGCGTCCTTCGCCTCTTACATCTCCCTCTTCGCCCATATACAAAAATATTTTTAAACATTTTAAAGCATAGTTTAAAGCATTTTAAAGCATAGTATGTACTAGCTACCATCACAAATACTCCTCCATAACTCCTTAGCATTTATCCCGCATTCTCAGTTCGAACTGTCGATTGTTTAGTTAATATAACCGTGGTCAAGAACCGGAGCTTACGACATCAGTCGCCACTGCACAGTAAAAAAAAAGTTTGTTCTTTTTAAGACAACTTATCGTCCACAAACATTCACATTTGTTTATTTGTTAATTTTTTAGTTTTACAAACAAAAGTACAAACTAAAATTGTCAATGACACGGGAGATAATAGGACAAATGCGTATATTTAAATAATTGACAAACGACTTTGTCACTTATTTAAAAAAAATTATAGTTACGAAATTTCGCATTCCGATTTTACGACATTTTTTTTTTTTTTTTTTTTTTTTTTTTTACTGCGTATGGTCGGTACGATGCCAACGTGACATGTTATCCAAAAGGAGCAATCCGTGAAGTAAATAAATGAAAAATAAAAAATCGAATCAGAAGGTATCATCACATGTGTGGATGTCGTATCGACCCGCGACGACCCTGTTCTACCTATCGCGCACAGTACAGTGTGTTCTCATCATTGCCACACGAATTGCCGGTGACGCTTGCTCGAGCTCGGCAAATGGTGGTCTGACGCCTCCGCGAGTGAAATATTTAACGGCCGCGGGAAGCTTCTCGCCCGTCTGTGTAAACAGACCGGACCGATATAGCGGCTGCACGTAGATGACGCCACGGCATGCGGTTCCGTTGCCGGCGCCATCTTATCGTGAAATTCATAGCGCCGCGCACACGGACCACAGAGAATCCCTCGAATAAACTCGAGCGCCTTTGTACGGAGATTCGCTGTCCATCGGAGGTGTACGCGAACATGTGCGCCGTTCCTGCTCGCGAATCGCGAGTTTCGCGAGTACCAGTGCGAGCGATTCGTGGGAAGAGATTCACGCGGACACTGAAAGCATCGCGGTTGTTCCGCCGTCACGCGGTCGATTTATATACGCGCGCACCTCGCCGTTTCGTAGAACGTTTCGTTCTCGAGGAATACGACCGTCCGCAGAACGCCGCCGGACACATCACGACGATCATTACGGGAGGGGAGTATAATAGCGCGGTGATGCTTAAGCCCCGCGCGCTACCAATGCACAGTAGTAACGGCCATAGTGGCGCGAGTCCGCGGTGCATAAAGTACTTGTGCGCGTCACGTATTGCTGCTACATTTTCGTTTCTCATACGCGAGAAAGCACGGTTTTCCGGCGTATGGCCCATGGACGAAGCGTTACGCCGGTACTTCCGGGCTACGTATAGTCACGGTGTACCTTTAAGATTTTACGGTTATGTGTACGCGTATCGCACGGCACGGTAGACGCCGGGGAAAGGTTGTGCGAGCCGCAATCCCGAGACACTAGAGCTCGAAAGCGCAACGATTACGTTCCACGAACGCGAAACATTCGGCACGTAACGATCCCGAGTGCGACCCGCGACGATAAGAGAGAAACAAAGCTCCCGATGAAGTTCGGTGACATTATCGTCATCGACGCGCAGAACGTGGGGGAGTTTCTCGCACGGGCAAAGAAACGTCGATTTATATGATGATGACAACTTTTTTTTTTTTTATTTGATTTGTGAATTTCATGGTTTAAACAAAAAATCAAAAAATGCTTTTCATCATTTTGTCGGTATAAAATAGAACACCATTCGAGTTTCGATTTTTTCCTTTATAGTACCGATGTTCCTGTCTACTTTATAATCTACTCAGCTGTCCGTCCATATTTTCTATGCATACTTTTTTATGCCCCTATTTCTTTATATTTTCTTTATATTTTGTTTTCTTGTATCCTTTCTTGCATTGTATTCTATTTTCTATTTTTTATCATACTACGTTTCTTGTGTCTGCATTGGTTTTTTTTTTTGCCTTTGTATTTTGATGCACGGTGTTCTCAGAGGGCTCAGGCCTTAGAACACGAAATAAACGAATCTATCTATCTATTTATTATCCATAAAATACATTTTTTAGATGTTCAGAAATCACAACAGGATACACATGACAACATACCAAGTTGGTTAAATTTTGAAACATGATGTTTTGTTTTTATGCGTAAATGGAGCAATGCGTCAATAAATTTTATCGTATATCGTGTTTCGACCTCCGACAACATTTTTTTATTTTCCATTTTTTTTTAAGAAAGCGTTGGAGTGAATATAATAATAATAACAATATTTTATACCAATCCTCGTCTCGTCATCGTGAGATGACGACCTTGGAATATAAAAAAAAAAAAATCAATCTCATCGAGAGTTGCCAACGCTCGATCCGTCAGCGAAGGTCGCGATCTCGACGGGAAGGCCTTCGACCACTCGAGAATTCAGAGGATCGAACGCCAGTAGATATAGCCACATGTGTGACACACTGAACACTGCACTCGGGACTTATTTCGGTTCACCTCTTTACTGAGATCGAGGCCTTCAAACGTCCCCTCACCCTCCCCGTAGTTGCGAACGTCACGTCCTGAATCTAAGATGCTCCCTTCAATCCCAATTCCCAATAAACGAGAGTTCACATCTTTGGCACACTTTCTTCGTCTCATAACACACAATGAGGATAAAAACATAAACATAAGAATAAATGCAAAAGGTGAAAATCGAAACTTTCAAATAGCTTCTTCGCGTAATGCACTTTTGTGCACAAAACTTCTAAAAAAAAAAAAAACAATTGTCATTACTTTTGAATCCTTTCACCGATAGTAGCAAAACTCTCCATCAAACAATTTGATAGTAAGTCGATTTATTTGCATTGTCTCAGCTCGATTGCTCACACTTTGTGCGTAAGACGGCGAACACAAGAGGTTAAAAAAATGAAAAAAAAAAAGAAAGAAGGAAAATGGAAAAGTATTAAAAAGTGGAAGAATGGAAAAATAGAAATAATCATAACTTTTAACCTTTTTGGCTAGTCATAGCCGACGTAACAAAAATAAGAGCATTCATTTTTAATACCCTTACGGATTGTAGGGAAAATCAATACAAAACGACCTCGGTCATAACTCGATTTGGGTTCAATCTTGCAGCTCGAACCCTAAAAATTTGTGACCGAAAGGGTGATAACTTCCTTTTTTGGCATCCACGCGCGCGCGCACACACACACACACACACACCAAATATTTTTCCTAAATGTAATTTTTGGTTATTTCGGAACATTCTGAATACGTTTAAATCGTTCATTTACTGATAATCTCGTAATAAAAATTGTTTATAAAAAGAAACCTTCCTCCACGAGGAAGCAAACACAGAGAACGGAGCGCGACTCGGAGAGTCGAGTGTAGGATTGAATTTTTTATTTCGCGAAAGAAGAATGGATCGGATGGAAGGAGAACAATGTAAGAGAGCGGCACATTCGTCGTTCTCACGTCGTCGACGATAGAGAGTTTCCCGAAATTTCCTCTCGTCGTTATGTTCGAGCTGGGACTAGCCGACGAGGCACAAAGGGACGAGAGACCTCGATCCCGCAGCGATGGAGGTCGAGTAGGAGCTCGCGACAACGACGAAACCTACGTCTATACGACGACGAGAGTATCACCGAGAGAGGACCGAGAGAAAGAGAGAGCCGGTGGAAACGACGCGATTCGGGCGGCGCTGAGGCCTGCACGATGCCAGAAAGGAACATGCCCTCGCTTTGTCGTGTTCCCCCGAGATCGGCACCGACCCTCATAGAGATCGTGCCATTTGTGGAGTTCATTTAAAAAAAAAAAATCTTTTCATTCTTTTTCTTCAATTATATTTAAAATTCTTCATTTTCCATTTAATGGAAACAGAGGCTCGTTAAGGAAGATCGAAAAATAGGGTTCAATTCGCGAACGATGAAAGCATGGACCAGTGTCAACCCAGACAGCCAACCGTAGCACAGTATATGAGATATTCCATGCGAAGTCGAACGGTTAAAAACCCGACCCTCTCCAAAAAAACTTGTAATTTCACCACAATTCATGATTATTTACAAGCGGTTTTTGTAATTTTTTTCAGAATTTTTGTATCGAATTTTTTTGAGATATCGAAAAATTGAACTTTTTTAAAAACCCTCTATATCTTAAACATGTCGCTCGAGGAGTGGAGTCGAGCTTTGGCGTCGAGGAGACGTTTTTGAATTTCCTGTCACAATACTTGTATAACATGCAATTGATATATACATTTCGTTGCCTCGATTAATTATTCTTAACGAGAACCGAACCGTTCGGCATTCATTCGAATGGCACACCTACTTTTCCGTTCCTAGAGTACATTAAGTTTTTTCTCTGATTAAATTCTTCTCAAGATCCGCTGGTCCATGGAAAACCTGGTTCAATGGTTATTGAATATATATATACTTCTAATCTTTCCTTCGTCTTCGTTATTCCCGGGTGGGTCATCGGCGAAAATTCTACGTGATTTTACATCGCACTCCGAGCTGCTGCGAGTATCGATAAAATAAGATGAAGAGGAGTCCCGTGCCGAGATCAATCGATTCCGGGATTCGGTTGAATGAAGATATCGCGGGCAGAGTGCAGAGCCGACGCGGAGATATCCAGCTCGCTCTCGCGCGCTTTCGTCGATTGATTCTAGCCGAGCGAACGGATTTAACGCGCAATTACTCTGATTGAACGAACGCTCGCGAGATGTGCCCGCAGCCGTCGGGTACGATCCCTCGACGGTCGAATCTCCCCGGAGCTGTACGATAAATCGCTCGAACATCAAAGGATCATCGACCGACGAGCCCCGACATTTTACCCTAACGGCGATCATGTTTCAAACTCCACCCATCTCTATATAGTCATCTGTCCGTCCTTGCCGCATGTATTCATCTATCCATATGCGCACACACGGCCGATACATGCATGTATTCATCTATCCATATGTGGTACCTTTAGCGTAGTCGGCTCTCTTCGCCATTTGATATGCAACCAATGGACACCCGCTTTAAAAAAAGTCGTGTGGGAAAGGGTATTAAATTGAGTATGAGTTGAGTATGGGGAATCGTATGGGAACGAATATGGTTGAAGTATGATCTGACTATGGGCTTCGTTCAGTTTCCACATTCATCCCACACACTTTTCCAGACTCTTTCCCAACCATCGCATACAAACTTCAAAAAATTCCTATTAACGCGGTTGGTGGGAAAGTGTCTGCAAAGGAGTGTGGGATTGATTGCACGAAAATTTTCGGGGTCGTACGCGGTGGCTGGCAAAGAGTCTGGAAAAGTGTAGGGGATGAATTTGGGAATAGAACAAAGCCCATAGTCAGATTACATTTCACCCATATTCGTTCCCATACCACTTCCCATATTCAACCTATACTCAATTTAATACCCGTTCACATACGACTTTTTCCTACGCGGGAAGCTTGCGTTTGGGTGGTCACAAACTACGACCCTTGATCCTCTTTGTCCCAATGATTTTACGCGCTTAAAGTCGGAGAGCTGCGTAGAAGTGTCATAAGCTCGCCCTTTCACCTTAATAACTTGGATTCATCGAAAAATCTTCAACACCCTTAAAAAAAATGCACTACCCTCACCCGATATCTCACTCTCGATTTATCGTAGTCCAACAAAAATGTCAGCAATTCCTCCCCGACTCGTTACTAGCATGGATACCCAGCGAAGGGATTAATAAAATTGTTAAATGCAATTACAGACTATTAGCGCGGTCCGGAAGCTTGAGACCGGAAGTTTCATGTTCACGACACGGAGGAGCCCGGGATAAAGAAGCCGAAGTGTGAACAAGAGGAACAAGTTAGGAAGTTGGGTTTCAGCAGTGCTCCACGGCATCCACGCGAGCTTATAGAAATTTTAATGAGTAACGCCCACGGCGAGTCGAAGTGAAGTTTATATTCTCCGTAGCTCCTGTCGGGTCAAGATGCAACGGCAGTGCACCAGCCGTGCACCTCGCCAAAGGCGCCCGACTTACGATATAGTCTCTTACCTCAACCCTCAACTCCCCAGCCCAAGCCCAAGCCCCCTTGCCGCTTTTTCTCGCAGCATCCTTCGGGGAGGAAGCTCGGAAATTTAAGTGCAGGGGTTTGGACGAAGTTCAAAACCAATTTGCCTGTCGAGTCTCGGAGGCGGTGGCCGTAGAAGCTTTTTACTCCGCGAGAAAAGCCGAGTAGCTTGTGTCGTTAACTCGCTTTTCCTGACCGTCTCAACACACTTTGCCCAAATGTTCTTTCCACTCCCTTTGAACCGTCCCACTCCTCGGCATTTATGTGCACACCTGTTTCCTTCTAACCGTTGGCAAATAAGCCCCAGTCACGGAAAATACACCGGAAGCGCGACTGGTGTCCTCGGCAGATCCTCTCGCAAACCTGCTTTGCCGTATTTCCGATAAGACCCTCCGCAGTGGAAGAATTCATCCTTTCTCTTTCCGAGCCATCTCTCGCTTCTCCTTTCGCTTTGCAGAGGCGAGCGAGAAACTTCTCGGACACACCGGGGTAAACGGCGCACAAAGCAAACGCCACTGGTACACGCTCACGGCCGGATGTACACCTAACACCGTCAGCAAAAAATCCGCCGGGAAATTTCATCCCTGTACTCGCTTCCATGCAGCTTTCATCTTTTTTTTTTTTTTTCTTTCATTATTCTCGGGCCTCGTGGTGAATTATAAAATGTCTATCAAACAGCCGTGTTCAGTGTTACGATACGGAGGTTCCGCACTCTTGAGAAACGACCATAAACAAATACTCTGCACAGTAAAAAATAATTTCGTAAAATCGGAATGGGAAATTTCGTAAAAATGATTTTGTTAAATAAGTGACAAACTTGTTTGTCACTTGTTTGAATATACGAACCTGTCCTTTTATCTCCTGTATTATTTACAATTTTTGCTTTTACTTTTGTTTGTAAAACTAGAAAGTTAACAAATAAAAAATTCTGGACGTTTGTGGACAATAATTTTTTGTAAAAAGTACAATTTTTTTTTACTATGTATGAAGCCCAACGATGAAGGGAGAATAGAAGAGAGCGGGGCAAATGGGACGCCGGGGCAAAACGGGTCAGCTGGGCAATACTCTATTTTCCGATGATTTTTGGAATCCCGATTTTGTCCCAATGATGCATCCGGATTTTCAACCCCATTTTGCCACGCTCACCATCACCAGCTGAATCCAAAAGTTATTGGAAAATTAGTGTTTGTCCCATTATCCCGTTTTGCCCCACTGTTATTTTGCCCCATTTTGCCCCGCTCTCTTTTATGTTTGTTCGATTCGAAATATAAATCTTGTTAGATCTATTAACTATTAAGTTATCCATATGGATTTAACTAATCGAATTTTATTTTAACTAATCGATTCGAATGTGAGAAGAGGTATTCTGATGGAATAATTTCTAATAAAACATATTTCTAAAAAATATATTCACGATATACCTTGACATATCTGCTGCATAATGACGTTTCGAATGGAAAAGCAGCGTCTATTTGAAATAAATAATTGCACGCAAGTTTCGCTGGGAATAAAAATGGCTTGCATGCGAAAAAAAAAAAAAAAAAAAACCCGAAGGATATCGGGGATTAATCATTTTTAAATACGATACTCGTGCGTAAAAATTTTTCCTGTCGAGTGCGAGGTTGCCGCACAAGCCGAAGGAGAGTGTTGCAATCACACGAGGTAAGGGAAGGTTTTTCGCACGAGTATCGTACAAAATTTTTCTTCACAAGTTCTGAAAATGGGTTCTTTGGCGACTTCGCTAAAAAGTCCCTACTTCATGCGTGCAACGGGGTGGAAAGTGGCCGATTCTTGACGAGCGGGAGAAAAAGTAATTTACCGGGAGGGAAAGTTCACTCTTACGCCCGCTAAATCACTTTTCCTCCCCCCAAATCACTTTTCCTTCCGCTAAATCACTTTTCCTCCGGCTCGTCAAGGATCGGCCAATTTCCATCCCCGTTGCAGGCATAGAAATACGGCCTCATTTTAGTACAGTCGGGGGGAAAAAAATAGCTTATTCAACTCGGAAGGAAGTGTCGTTTTACCACGCGCGAATTTCTGCCTCCGCTTCGCTCGGGACCAAACTTCACACTCGGTGAAGAGACGCACTTTCCTTGTAGCATAATATACTACTTTACGTACGCAAAGCGTGCGCAAAATCGCAATTTTCCCACCGCGTGATATAAAATCATTTCGATGAACAACTTCGCTGGTGCGTCTATTCTTGTCGATACCGAGCTTAGGATTTTTCGGACGCTTCAATAGTGGTGACTAACGCTCCAGCAGTTGGGTTCCTCGTGCGAAAGTTTCTCCCAGAACGGAGGAAAAACGAAGCGCATTGTGCGATGCGCGAGAGAAGTATGGCGAGCTTCAGTTTGCCAAAGCCGGTAGGTTTTTGGCAATGGAAACTCGACCGCGAAGAAGATTTTCTCGACGTATTTTGCGCGCGCAGACTGACTCCCGAAGAGCGATATTCTCGATTCTTCGCCCCCGACGATAAATTCTCTTGCCAATGGCACCGCGTACGACTGCTTCTTCTACGAGAGCGGAATAATTATGGGCACGACGAAGCTCGAAAGCTTCTGAGAAGGCACGATAAGTATACGGACGGTTCAACGTCACGTAATGTTGTCTCGGAATCGCTTGAGATATCTCTAGCGAATTTCACGACTATGTACTCTTATAAGTTTATACTAAAGAACGACATTTTTTTTTTTTTTTTGAAATCTTCATTCCAAAATCGATCTTCAGATTGAATTTGATTTCGAACCTACATAATACTATTACGAAATATTCGGGTGCTGTTCACGAATATTAATTTTTTCCAGCGTATGGTTTAAAAAAAAGTCCTTAATTTGAAGTCGCAAAATTTTGCTCCAAAAACATAAACAGCATACAGCTAAGCTAAGCTAAGAACCTTCACGTCATAGTCAATTTCTCTTTTATTAAAAAAAAAAGAAAAAAAAATCGGTGTTGTAAAGTTATGCAAGATTTCCATTGGAAATGGCAAAAAAGCGAAAGTTACGAACAGTCCCAAAAGCCCTAAATACAAATTCCGCGATTCGTCAGCTCTCATTGAATCCGATATATATTGCATTTATGTAAGGCATGCACTTAATGCCTCGCAAGCGAGAGTCTGAATTTTTTTCTCCGGCTGCATTAAAAAGGCTTATGTACACAGTAAAAAAAAAAAAAAATTGCACTTTTTGCAACAATATATTGTCCACAAACGTCCACAATATTTTATTAGTTAATTTTCCGATCCCACCAGCCGCTTTCTAGTTTTACAAAAAAAAAAAAAAGTACAAACTAAAATTGTTCATGCCACGGGAAATAAAAGGACATATTTGTATATTCAAACCTTAACAAACGAGTTTGTCACTTACTTAACCAAAATAAGTTTACGAAACTTCGTATTCCGATTTTACGAAATTATTTTTTACTGTATAACATATATATATTCGCGCGGCATTCACCGTCTACGCTCTTCATACTTGTACTCATATTATACGTAAGAAAACAAAAAAAAAAAAAGGAAAATGGTGTTTCTACGTCGATGCATAATACTTAATAGGAGCGCAGGAAGGAAGGTAAAATCGCGTTTCTCTCGCTACGAAAGACGCAGAGAGACGAATCGGTATTTCTTCTCGGCGCGCCATAACTCGGCTCTTTTTTCCATCAGTTTAATATATGAGAACCCAAAGGCGCAAGCGGCTCGACGATGTAGCCGACGTTTGCGGAAAAATTTCCCTTTTTTTTTTTTTTTTTTGTCTCCGTTCCACGACTCGCGTGCACGTCTCGATTTACGAGTTCATCCGTCACGAAGGAAAATATTTCTGTAGAGAACGCGACGAGGACATGCGGATGCATGCAATAGCGAAGCGATGGAAACCCTCCGCGCAGTATATCTCGCGTATCAGTAAGCTCGGGAAAAGTGCATACGTAACGGAAATTGCTATTATCGTTGTAAGCTGCGAGATTGCGACGAGGTAGACGGGCAGTATCGAGCCGAAAGTAATATCCGCGCGAAGAGAGGATTCTATTTTGATGGAAAGAGGAGTAGTTTCGCCAACTATTATTTTAGCAGTGAGAAATCTTCCTTTATTTATTGCTCTGCGGTAAAACAAATTTTTGTTCCCCGACCGAGGTGATAAATTTTGTTTATTCGGCTTAAAAAATAATGGAATCAAAATTAAAAATGTTATTAAAAAAAAAAAAAAAAATAGAAAATACAACGTACAAGAAATATCGGCGCGAAGAGAAGATTCTATTTTGATGGAAAGAGGAGTAGTTTCGCCCACTATTATTTTAGCAGTGAGAAACCTTCCTTTATTTATTGCTCTGCGGTAAAACAAATTTTGGTTCCCCGACCGAGGCGATAAATTTTGTTTATTCGGCTTAAAAAATAATGGAATCAAAATTAAAAATGTTATTTAAAAAAAAAAACAATAGAAAATACAACGTACGAGAAATATCGGCGCGAAGAGAGGATTCTATTTTGATGGAAAGAGGAGTAGTTTCGCCCACTACTATTTTAGCAGTGAGAAATCTTCCTTTATTTATTGTTCTCTTCTAAAACAAATTTTAGTTTCCCGACCGAGGCGATAAATTTTGTTTATTCGGCTTAAAAAATAATGGAATCAAAATTAAAAATGTTATTAAAAATAAAAAATAGAAAATACACCGTACAAAAAATCTGAGTTTTCCGGCTGGTCCCCTTGAGGGCAATAAATTGTTTTTCTGTCCCCCCATTCTTTCTGTCCCGCCTCTCTCTGGACACACAACGAGAAACGTGATGTACGTCCGGGACGAGGATCAACCCGGATTTTTTCGCAACCTCCCGAGTACAATGGGAACATCATTGCGGAGACTCTCGAAGATATGACCAGGCGCGGAATAAAATAGGCGAGGTATCCGATAAACCAGAGAAATTTCCCGGTGCAGATAGCGGGCGAGGCAGCGTTTGCGGAGTGCACCAGAACCATAACTTCCGGTCGGATAGCCGAGCGTTCCGCACGGTTCGCCTTGACAACGGCAGCGGCATTGAGGAGATTAACTTTACTATTTATCTCGGACGCCGCCATCGGCCGTCTCGTTTCTGGCACAAACTTTTTTTTTTCCTCGTTTCCTCGATGCCGTAAACAAATCCGTCGGGTCGGGACGACCAGAAGCTACCTTTTCCGCGCTGGCTCACTTCCATTCAGGCGAGGCACATTCTTCGTCCCTTTATTTTTCGCCGTTCATTCGTATTCCCAAACGCACCGCACTCTCGTCCGGTCTTCCTCGTTCTTTCTTGCTCGCGACTCTCTCGGACTCATCTTCATCTCGCGGCACGTATTGCATTCAATCTGCTGTGTACAGCAATAACAAAAACTGTTATATATAGTTTCATTTATACGTATTCTAGCAGGTTGTTGAGGCTCGCGCGCTTAGGCGCTCGCAGTTCCAGTGCGTTAAATCTTATATTTTATAGTTTTTTTTTTTAATTTCATAACCCGAGACTTCAGCCGCTCCGGGACTTTAACCACTTCGAGGTAGGGACGCGAATTGGCTGCTAATAAGGACGTGAAGTTGGCTAATAATAGGGACGTGAAGTTAACTAATTATAGGGACGCGAAATTGACTGTTAATAGGGACGTGAAGTTGGCTACTGACAGGGACATGAAGTTGGCTACTGATAGGGGCGTGAAGTTGGCTGCTGATAGGGGCGTGAAGTTGGCTACTGGTGGGAGCGTGAAGTTGGCTAATAATAGGGGCATGGAGTTAGCTGATAATAAGGTCGTGCAGTTGACTACTAATAGGGACGTGGAGTTGGTTGCTGATAGGGGCGTGAAGTTGACTAATAATAAGGCCGTGAAGTGAACTAATAATAGGGGCGTAAAGTTGGCTGCTGATGGGGACGTGAAGTTGACTGCTGCGGGGGCATGAAGTTGGCTGCTGGTGGGGGCGTGAAGTTGGCTGCTGCTGGGGACATGAAGTTGGCTACTGGTGGGCGTGAAGTTGGCTGCTGATAGGGCGTGAAGTTGGCTACTGATGGGGCATGAAGTTGGCTGGTAATAAGGGGATGCCCTTAAGACGTGCCCTTAAGAGTCTCGACTATTAAGATAGTCGAGACTCCCGCAACTGAGGAGCTCATAGCAACTCGATCGTTTTCCGTTCGAAAGTGACGTATTTTCGGGATGAAGTCGCTTCCATTTTTGAAATTATATTCTCAAACGATAAGTGACGTATTTCCGGTATAGCTTCACTTATGCTCGAAAAAAGAGGTCCTCAATCCGAAAGTGACGTTACAGAATTTTTTAAAAATTTTCCTGGAACGTGTCTCAAATGCCAGCCGGTAACAGAAACATGTGAATAATGGAACACAGGGAAGTAGGTAAAAGAACGTGCGTAATGCATCTCAAATGTATTTGGAGTGGACCTGCAGTGCACTGCACTGGACCCAAAGTCGATTCATAATCTTCGAATAGCATTCGCAGACCATGAATCTACGGAATAGAGTATTGGCTCCAATACTGTGCCGGTACCAGCGCGGCGATTCGACTTTTCAAGTAAATGTGTGTGTTGGATTCGACTCAATACCGTGTACAAGAGCCTTGGCAACTGGTGCGGTCCCGCACCGGTGCCGGTGGTTAAATGTCACCTGGGTAGTTTCGAATATCACGCCACTGCCGATTAAAACGGGGATATCCTGGAGGCTCGATAGTCGTCGAGCAAATCGAACGAATTTCGTGCACAGCCCCGCCACACGACTCGCGTCACTTATCCTATTGAGAGCGTAGGCAAATAGGGTGAAAATCGACGAGCCAATGCTCGACGAAGGCAAACATCGAACGGCATCACGAGGAGCCCCCTCGGATATCCCGTCTCGAAGCCCGTGGAAGCATGCAATGCTCATCGATAGATATCCAGTGCAGAGTACCGTGTAGTCCCTCCGCATACGCTTTCAGCCGCTCGAGCGAATATCGCCGGTGTTATTTTCTTCCGGCAAATCCGAGAAAAAAAGAGAAGCTAAAAAAAAAATAAAACGAGAAAAGTGCTTCGAAGGCTCGGCTCGATGTTTTCCCGATTACAGCCAATATCGACTGAAAGCCTGAAGCTACGGAGATTTCGTAGGCTTTTGTTTTTAGATTTTACTTGGTTATTGTACCGCGCGTGGAATGGCTTCGCTCCGGTGAATTTACAGCGATGCAACCACACGCGCATTTAATTTTCCTGGCTTATACCTGTACACTTTATCAAAATCCTTGGCAATTATAAAATCGAACCGCAATGAATGGCTGAATTTTTTTTTTTTTTATCTCAATGAACATATTTGCACAGTCCAGAGTTATCCACAAAATGCCCACTTATTGACAATCTACTCTAGGTACTTTTTTTCCATTTCTATAACCCACCCAATTTTTATATTATTTTCTGCAAAATTCCCAACCAATTAATTTTTTTCCCCCAACCACATTAATTGGCCGAAGCGTATCGGACCCAGCAGTTAACCCCGTCTCCGCGCAATCTGCTGATTTATCTCGCCCGATATTGTAATTTTCACGAGATCCTTATCTCCCGCGTACTCGAATTACGTTCACGTTGAAGCGAGGATGATGTCAAGGGAGTCTGGAGTAGCGTGTCCATAGTCCGTAGATTTATCCTAACCCCGTTCAACCTGCGATAAAATATAGTTGATACCACTCTCCAGAGTGTCCCGAAGACACAGAGCCCGAAAGACTTTAATCCACGCGGTATTAGCCTAGTTATATAGAGCGGACGTTGAGAGGGTCTGAGGGAGGTCGACGTGTTCCGAAATTCGACGTTAGCCCGGGTAGTTCATATATACGTACATACGAACCGCGGAGTGGTTGGAGGGGGTTGGGTCAGGGGACGTTGGCCAACGATAACGACCATCTTACTTATACCCAGCGGAAGATAACCCTCGCAGTGGGAGGGTGAGAGATAGTTCTAACCTCGGTAATCTCGAAGGAGTTTCGTAATATCGTAGGGGCGTCTCGGGATTCCCAGCGGAAATCCTGGGGATCCGTTACGGTTCGCGTCTCGTTAATGCAGTGTTAACGCGACTGTTGACCGTGGTTTGCTACCAGGACGCATAAAGGCCCGGTATCAGCGTCACTCCGCTACCAGAGCCATTGATGACTGCAATGAACGAAACCGTTCCGCGGATGTTCTCATCGAGAGTTTTAGGAGATTATAACGACCTAGGAATCAGCGCTGGAAACGCTTCCATTATTGTTTTAGGAGGGTAGCGACGTACTTCTTTCGATCGGACATAGATATCCGCCATTGAAAATATCGTTTTACGGACGGAAGTCACTGAGACCGGATTGAGATATCGCTTGGTTGTTGGTCGCTAGCTCGTAAAACATGGAATAGCAAGCGACGAGTTCCAATGAGTCTTGTCGTTGCCTCGGATGAAGCAAATGAATATAAGGTGGATGAAATTGTGTGTTCGCAGCATGCCAGCAGGTCAAATTCGGCGTGCAGGCAGTTTTCGGGCCGTCCGATCCCATATTGGGACAGCACATCCACAGCATATGCGATGCCCTGGACATTCCGCATCTCGAGGTCAGGCTGGACCTGGACGCGGAGGCGAAAGAGTTCAGCATCAATCTGCACCCCGCACAAACATTGCTCAACGCGGCTTACCAAGACGTCATGGACTTTCTCAACTGGACGAAGGTGGCGATCGTCTACGAGGACGATTACGGTGAGCTCAATCATCACTATTGCAATTAGAGTTGACAATTTTTAAACGGAAGCGGCACGACGGATTCCGTCAATTTTCATCATCTTCATCAAGTTTTCGCGGACCAGAAAAATTAGTCTCATCTTAAAAGGAGGACTGGTGTCCCCTATACAAATTTGACAAAAGACTCGGTGTTCGCGCCCTTAAAAGGTCGACCACGATTCCTCAACGTCCCAGTTTTCCTCCGGTTTCTCCAACGTTTATTATTTACGCGTCAAAGGCACTTTAGCACGGCAGGTCCACAGTACGTTATGTGGGGTAATGAATGGAGTACTGAAGTTTTTCACATCTGGCAGTACATTGAATTCCTCAGGAGTGGTACCAGAGTTGTGTATGCTGGAGACACGCAATCTCAGAAGGGAATCTTTGACTGACAGGAATATGATCTTAATGAAGACGACAGTGGGGTAAAATGATAGTGGAGAACGGAGAAAGATGGCTACGAAACGAGGAAGCTCCGGGTGGTAGGAAGGACAAGATGTTGGCTCCAGATGGTTGAAGCACCAGAGTTTAAGTGGTGAATGGACGAATTCTCTGGGTTCTTCCTTTTCGGCTCGGGTTCGGGCGGAAAGGCATCGTCAAGCGCCCGATGCATATTCATAACTTGCCCATCCGATATGACTGGTATCTCGTCTCATGACCAGCTGAAGGGCTTCTCACCACCGCAGCGCTATAGCCAAGTCTCCGTCGGGCTCATCGCCATGGCTCCTCCATCGAAATATATCCATATCAGTCCTCCATCTCGACTCAATCGATATTCGCCACCGTGACGCGATTCGACCACTTAGCATTCTTTTTTTCTTTCCGTTCTTGTTTTTCCATTGTTCAGGATTTTTTGCTTACTCCCTGGCAAAGCGTTGGGCGAGATTTCTTTTCGTTATCCGCTCGGTAAGATAAGGAGAAACTCCCAAGTTGAAATTTACGAAAATAGTGACGACACTTTTAGCGACTTTAGCTTTGTAGCGTGCATATAAAAATTCCCATGAATCATGCAATACCGCTTGTCCACACGCACTCTGAATCCTCTCGCACGAGCACTTATTTCCCATCGTTAAAGCGAAATTTCTTCCGTTCCAGTAACTTTTATGCACGCCATACTGCGAGACCAGTCGCGCTATGAAAAATTGCTCACATTTTTTTTTTTTTTTTCGTAGTACGAATACCCTTTCGGCTGGTCGTCCATCGACCGTGCGGGCAAAATTAAAAGTGCCATTGAGGAAAAAATAGAATCTCGTGTAGAAGGGTACAAAGAAGTGGCTTTAGGGAGGAGCGTGTGCAGCGAGGGCTTCGCGTATATGCGAAGCCCTTTAAATTGCTCCGCGCCATTTAAATTAATTTTCCTATCCACTTCGTTACGCATAGCTTCGAATCAAATGAAACATCCCTTTAGTCATCTTCCTCTACATTCTACAACCGCGGTATCGCTGAATCGCTGAACCGCGGTATCGCTGAAGTGGCGATACCGCGATGAATCGCGGTATCGTTAATAATGCACACGGGAATGGGATTAAAAAAAAACATCGCATGTCGTATTGCATGAAGGGACATTTCTTTGTAGAGCAAAGTACGAGCACGATGGGAACTGTCGCGAATACGTATTTTACGATGGAAAATGCAAAGAAGGAGCTTTATGTAAAATTCCGTTAATCTTTTGAGCTTATTTTTTTTTTTTTTTGCTCTGCGACTCAGGACTCGAGACCTGTCTGAATAGTCGGATGCACTCCTGCATAATCCTTTGGTAAATGTCGACGAGATCGGCGCGAGCTTTGCGAGACACCACTCGGCGAAGCGTGCAACGGACGCTATCACCGTCGACTTTCTGCCGGTTTCTTTGACACAAACTTGAAACACGAGGGAAACATTGCCGTTACTTCTCGGACCGTCGGACAGTGGAAAGGCGGAGGGACCCAGCGGACCGGGAGCATTTTCCAATTAACGAGAAGTATATCGGCGAGCGGCGATCGAGCCGATACACACGCTTCGACAACGTCGATTAAAACGTCCGCCCCCGGACGAAATCCCCGCTGGGATTTATCGAATTCTACGGTACGCTTCTCTGCCGCCCTTGAGACCCAGGATTTAGCGTTCTCACTGGCAGTCGCTCTGTGCAAGTTCCTTTTTGCCGAACGCTTCGCGATCTCGAACACACTCCTTTACTTGAAGGTTCATTCTTTTGTTGCTTGGGAAATATAGCGCGGAGGCAACGTCGATTGTGTCGATTGATATAAATCCTTAGTTACAGGCAAAAATTCATTGCATTGCTTTCGTATCGAGCATCAAAGTAAAACGAAACAAAAGATGAAATATCGTCTCGGACGACAAGTTTAAAAGAACAAAACAATTTTAAACAATAATGTCATGAAGACATTTTTCGCTTTCAATCATGTTTAAAGACATTGATCGTCGTTACGTCTCAGCGGTCTGTTAAGGAGGGAGTCTCGATGCGCGCTGACTTCGCATAAGTTCGACAAAAATAAGAGAAAATCGCAAGTACTTCATGATGGTATAAAAATCTGAAAAAATTCATGCATCCTAAAGCTACTGAGAAGATCAATTTTGCATAATAATAATTACAAAATTTTATTAACAAATTGATGAAAAAAAAGAAGTGCTCAACAAATTTCCCCGAAACCCAACTTTTTTTTACGTGAAAATGATTCGTTTATTTTTCTGAATACGTAAGAATTTTTTTCAGATTTTTCAGTAATCGTTGATTTTTCCATAAAAAAAAAAAAAAAATCAACAAATACTGAAAAATCTGAACGCAAGCAGTTAAATGGATCTGTTCTCCGTACGGAATAATTAGTAGAACTAATTGCCTTGAAGTGGCCAAAAATGCTGAGCTCGCACGTCACGCGCTTGCATTGAAAATGACTTAATACCTTAGAAATAATAAAGCAAACGCTCGCGTCTGGCGCGAGCGGATATCGATTGCAGAAATTTGATATTTACATCCGGTGGCATGAATCGAGTTCGAATAAACGGATAAAAGAAATGGAATTAAAATAAACAAGAGAATATCGATGGAATTCGACGCTTCGATGTACACGCTCCGTAAAGCTCGACCAATAACAAGCAGAACAAGCCGCACTAGCTCTGGCCAACGATCCAGTTGGTCGTTCGTGATGCTTTTATTCACACGGATTCATGAAAATCCACTTGACTGAGGGTTTGTATCGATCGTTAATATAATTTATCTGATAACAAACTATTTGATGATTCATATTCAAGGTTCCGCACGACCCGAAAAAATCATTGACAAAATACAATTGCTTCGACGATAACGACACAGTAAGTGTTAATGTGCCTGGCACGAAAGACTTCGTACCAGTGCGAGTCGCCGATGGAAAAAGAATGCATAAGCAAAAGGTTTTTACCTTTGCTGCTGGCCAATTTGCAAGGGCTTTGCATACACTTTAAATCCTTTCATCCGGATTTCTCTGTTGGCTTCTCATAAGTAGCATTAAATAAGGCCAAAACATTGGGCATCAGCAGTGGCTCGCGCAAGCCATCAGCTGCGTATATATAGCCCATCAAAACGTGCACAGTAAACAAAAAAAATTATACTTTTTACAACAACTTATTGTCCACAAACGTCCACAATTTTTCATTTGTTAATTTTCTAGTTTTACAAACAAAAGTACAAACTAAAATTCTCCATGATATGGGAAATGTAAGGACAGGTTCGTATATTCACTTAAGCGACAAACGAGTTTGTCACTTATTTAATAAAATTATTTTTTACTGTGCGAAGCTCTTGATAATAATTTATTCACTTGTGTCTTTAATAAAAACGCGCTAAGCCCAAATAAAATTTAAAGAGCAATCCTATCAACTGGTATAATACAGTGCGGATGACCAGACTCCAGAACAATAGATAATTCGCATAGAAATAATCATAAACCATGCTGAAGTGGCGTTTTTTTTTTTTTTTTTTTTGAGCAGTTTGACTTTTTGGCCGTTCGAAACGGGATGAAATGTTTCATACACAAATAAAAACGACATAATTGGAATTAAAAATTAAACTGCAATTAAAAGTTTAAAATTAACCTAACTAAATTGCGGCAAAAAAAAAATCAACAAAGTTTGCCGGATTCCGGAAAGCATGAATAGCGGTGAACAAATTAAACGAGAGTCAAATGAAGTTTCGCATCGAGTAAAGCGGGAGTGTCATTAGATCAGCCGTGTTGGACGACGCACGTGGGACAAATCTTTCGCGCCGTGTGCGTTATTCGATTTCCGTATTTATTTGATTTCAACTCCGGGAAATTCAGTCGGTGTGTTTGCTCGAAGTTCTCTCGAGATCGGCGCTCCTCTCGGTTCACACGATTGAGTACACACGAGGACGAGCGAGCTTCCGAGGGCTTACCTACCGCGGGCTCTCCCTTGCGAGGCCGATGTGTATTTTGCGTGAAGCGCAATCCTCCGGCGTACGTATACGTACACAGTGGAAGCGGGGCAAAATGGACACCACCGGCTCTGAACGAACCGAGCTCCTCCATTAAAAAAGCCCTTTTCTTTACCTCCGAGGAAAAATTCGCAAAAACAGTCCATTTTGCCCCGGGATTTCGTTGCGCTACTCCCTGGTTGCTTGCGGTCCTGGCTATGCTTTCCGGAAAAATAATATCCAGATATACTCCGCGCGCACACACAGAGTCCCAAGAATATTCGCCGATTTCGATGGATTTTTATTATTTATCGTCGAATTTTATTTGCTTATTTATTTTTATACAATCCTTGCATTTTCTATATGAATTCCACGATTCGCGGTGAACTCCCTCGATATTTTGGAGTACCGAGAATTTATTTGCATTTTGTCTTTGAGCGAGCGACGTTTGGACGGGGTTTGCGCACCTTACACACCGGAAAAATAATTTTCTTTACTCATGCATGCGAAATCCTCGTTTGCGCACCATTCACAGGCATGCAAAATGGCTGATTCCCGCACGATGCGCAAAAGCGATGCGCAAAATACTTTCACCGGTGCGCAAAATGCTTTCACCAGTGTGCAAAGTACTTTGCACACTGGTGAAGGCATTTTGCATACTGGTTTTACTACTAGTGCCATCTAGCGTCGCAAATGATTACTATGTTACCGAGCGATTGCTATGATAACGCCGAGGCTTCGCCATTGCGCATGCCTGTGAATGGTGCACAACTCGGATTTTGTATTGCACTCGTAAAGAAAAATATGGTTCGATACACGAGGCAACTCGCTTCTTGCGCACTGTTCCTGTGAAGACAGCACTTCGCCTCGGCTTCGCACTCAGAAAAATAATTTATTTGACGGGCACCGTTTATATAGATGAAGTGAAATATTTGATTTCAAATAAATCAAATTAATAATCAATAATTTATTTGATTTAAATAAATATTCATTTAAATTAAGTAAATAGTCATTTAAATGAAACAAATATTTTTTTAAACCAAATAAATATTTTACTTAATCTAAATAAACGGTTGCCCTCAAATAAATTATTTTTCTGGGTGCGCGCTGTCTTCACACACACACACACACAGTGCGCAAAACGCTCGTTTGGCCTCTAGTATCGAAACGTACTATTATTTCACGGTCACCGTTTATTTGGTTTAACAATAAAATATTTATTTGTTTTAAATAAATACTTATTCAAATTAAGTAAATAGCTACTCAAATGAAATAAATATTTATTTAAATTAAAGAAATATTTCACTTAAACCAAATAAACGTTGGCCGTCAAATAAATTATTTTTCCGGATGTTACCACGCCTCCTCGCTAACGCGGAAATCTCTCGATTTTACCCGTCCATCCCTTTCGTTCCCGTGTATACAAATTTCAGAGCCCACCTAACACTGCCTCCCGCTTCCGAGGGCATCGTATTTTGTTCCGCCGTCTTCGTCCCCTGAAATCCCGAGACCACCGACGGTTTGCATTGCGCCCGACACTCGCCCGACACACACAGTCCTCCCCGGTATTTCCCACAAACAGAAGATCGTAATTCAAGATTTCTCTCGAAACTGTGCCGGCACATCCGAGCGTGCACACTCCGTGCGGGGATGTTGCGAGGATTCTCTTCGCCGTCTCTCCCGAAGCAAGATAGGGAGTTTCCGGTTTGGAGGAGCGAGGCTGAGGCTTCAGAACCGGCTGCGCGATATTCTCCATTCGCTGCACGATCGCGACTGGTTGTCATTAGAGAGTATGAAGTCTCGATATAACTGGGAGAAGGTCTCGGTGCTCCACTTGGCCAGGGACCGTTGTGCGGGACGCAGCCTCGACACCGAACATTCTCGCTGGGATATCGGCAGAGTCCCTGGAGAAATTATCCTTCGCCTCAGAACGGAGGATTTTTTTTCCCCTTTCTCAATTTCTCCGCTTCCCTCCGCGCAGATCCGAAGCCCAAGCGTCTCCGGCATTTTCCTCTCGGTCTTATCTCTCCATCGGGCTGTTTCTTGTCGGACGGATCGAACGGGCCATTCAGCCAATTATCCGGCGACGTCCTCCTTAGACGGGATTCTCGCCATTCATCTCTGGGCGAGATTTATATCGGTTTTCCGTGTCGCGTAGGTTCGTTTTTATTTATCGCAGCGATTGCTGCGATGGCTTCTCCATCGGGAACCGCGAGTCTTCCTTGCGCGGCATGTGCGGCGAGTCGACGGGCGGGAGGGGCGCGAAAAAGAAATATCGGGGTAATGGCGGTGTCAACGTTTATCTTATTAATTTTCTTTTCTTCGATCCTCGGCATCGCTATCCGTCTTTCCATCGCCGGAGGATTTCTGGCGGGAGGCGACTTGATAAAAAAAAAAAAAAAAAAAATCGTTGATACATAGGGATTCCTTTGGGGCTTCGAACGATAAAATAATTGCCTTGGAGATGCGAGGGAGAACGGCCAATACTAAGCAGCTGTGACTAAGGACGATAAGTTCGAGTTACAAAAAAAAAAATAAAATAAAAAAAATAATGAAAATAACCCCGACTGTAAAAATAAATTGTATATTTAATGTACTGGAACTTGAAATTTGCTTTCATTGGCTACATTAATTCAATGTCAATGTACTTTTTTGTAAAACTGTAATACCGGATATTAAAATTGCAAATCTTTTGCCTGGAATATACGAAAAGTTGCATTAAAAATGAAAATTTTACTGTACAATTTTAACGCACATGTGTTTGAAATTTCAGAGACAGTCTATTTAAAAGACCTTCCGATACAGTTCATTAATTTTCAAACATTTTTTAACGGTACAGTCTTCCAATAGCTTCGACAAATGATCAATATAAAAGGCCCAGAAAATACATACATACAAGTATAAATCGTGTACTTGTACATAGTCTGAACATATCAATAGAAAAATAACAAAATACTGCAATAAGTTTAATAAAGTAAAGAACAAAAAAATTAATTAATTAATCCACGCGAATATAGTGAAAACCTTGGGCCGAATGACTTCGTTCGATGGCCCATTGGCAATGTCATTGAGAGCGTTGTAACCACTGCATACACCCAGAAAAATAATTAATTTGACGGCCATCGTTTATTTAGATTAAGTAAAATGTTTTTGTTTATTTAAATAAATGTTTATTTCATTTAAGTGGTTATTTAAATATTTATTTAAATGAATAATATTCAATATGAATGAATTTAATATTTTATTTAATCTAAATAAACGGTAGCCGTCAAATAAATTATTTTTCTGGGTGTAGAGAGATGTATCATGTGGACAAATTGATATTCTCAATAAAAACACTTTTACTGCTAATAAAATAAAAAGCCCTGCTGTTCTCCAATTTCAGATGAGACTTTCCTTTTGGCCACGAAAAATCAGTGAAAATAGTCCGTTTTGCGCCGACTTGACTTGAATAAAATCCACAGCTCACATTGAATTCTAAAACTTTGATAATCGCTTCGATAAATTTTCCCACTAGACGGTCAAAGTACGAAAATTTTTGTGCACATTACAGAATCGTTAAATTACTGTTCGATACCTTCGCCGCTGGTTCTGTATTCGCGCAAGTTTCTCGAGCGATCGAAAATCGCTGTTGTCAACGATAAATCACGTTGCGGCTATGCGGTTGAAAGAGCGCTGCAGGCGAACGTGCATTCGAATTAGCCGAGGTTAAAACTCCCGAGAGAAACGTCAGGTATCGCTTTCAACGCGCTTTCGATGAGCGTACGTACTTGCGCGTCTATCGTGTGTGCGCCCAAAGTGCATGCACCATTGTTTTGCATGCACATCAAAAGTAAGCTCCGAGCTCTCTGGAGCCGGCAGTTCTGATACTCTCGCCCGGAAGGGATCGCGAGAATTTCAGCGGAGGCAAACAGGCAAATACGTCGAGCCAATCCTCTAATTAGCAATCGCGAAATTACACACGGACCGAGCGAACCGACAGCGTTCCCGACGGGCCGACCGTCGCCGCAAGTTGCGACGGGGGTTGCGCGTCACGACCTCCCGGAACTTCACTGGCGTGTAAACTGGGATTGAAATACCGCTGAATAACCGTGTGTGCCCGGATGTCTCGACGGCAATCGTTTGCGAATGATTAATCAGGGGGCAATCGAGACGCGAAGTACCCAAAGAGTTACGACGATATTCACGCAATTACGTAAACGAGATTGGACAAATATCGACCCTGGTGTAACTTTTTAAAGTACAACTTACAACTTTTTAAAAGTACAACTTTGTAGTATTAATGTAAAATTCAAATTTCATTCATTTATTATATTTACTGCTTTGAATCCAAATTTTTTTTATTTATTTTTCAAGCATCGCGCATCTGCGTTGAGGTAGTTATTACATTTTGATAAAATCTAGATAGGCGAGCAAATATAATATCAAATAAAAGGGTTAGATGCGTAGAGCGTATTTGCACAGTTGAGTCCAATTTCGTTGGTTTGCCGGGGTTCGATTTACCCGGAATTTCATCTGGTTTTCTGAATTTTCTTGCATTTTTATTCATAGATAATGTAACTTGTTATACATTTAATGGTATAACTTTGTACTATTAATGTAAAATTCAAATTTCATTTTTTTATTATATAAAAAATGTTGTATCCAAATTCGTATAACATTTTTTTTTTATGTATTTCAAAGCATCGCGCAGCTATATTAAGATAACAATTGACTTATGGAGTCGCGTGCGTTAAAGTGGAACGGCCGAGTCCAATTTCGTTGGTTAAGCTAGGTTTGATTCAGCCGCGATTTTTCATAGAAACTTTTATAGAAAATTGAATGATTGAATAACTACGTCCAGACGAGTATTCACTTATCCAGTCGCTTGCGTCAAAGTGGAACGAACGAGTCCAATTTCGTTTGTCTGCCTGGGTTCGATTTACCCGGAATTTCATCAGTTTTTCAGGATTTTCATGCACGTGCATTTTCATTTCTATAGATAATGTAACCTGTCATACACTCAACGCAGCATAAACTTGCATTGCTACGTCAACGGTAGTTTTAGCCCCGGTAGAATATAAATGTAGATAGGTATAATATTCTTCGCGAAAACTTCTCCGACCATCGGAATTCAATTTGTTTAAATTTCTATGTTAACGAGTCTGCGGAGAGCTCGGCGAACCGATGGCCTCAATTTACAACTCGGACGACACGGCTCCAAGAATTCCTTCAAGTTCGGAGTCTCGAAATATTCTCAATTAAAACATTCAACGAAGATATTCATTTGAGTAAGTTAATAGCAAAAAGTTGGAAGGCGACTTGAACGGGACGAAGTAGTTGATGGTAAAATTTACACGATATCTCACCGAATTTACAACCCGACCCGCATATCACATCTTCAGCAGTCAATTATAATCTCAATTCGAAGTTGTCCGAAGTAGTCGCTGTTGCGGCGAGTGCTCGAGTGGCCTCGGACCGAGAGGTTTGCCGTTCTCGTCGCGATCGCTCCCACGCTTATCGAGCTATATCTATAGACACGCACATAGCCACGCGAACAAACCGTATCAAGGGAACTAACTGGAACCTCAGGAAGACCCACAAGTGGAGATGATACCTTGATTACTCAGGCACTCCGACGTATTGATTTCATCGGATGGCGCGATTCACGGGTTTCCGCGTGCTAAACGCACGATCCTCCGTAGCCGCCAAAGGGTTGTAGGAGGTTTTCAGCGATCGTCGGTGCGATGAGAACACTAAGAAATCCTTACGATACGCTTAGGCAAAGGTAAAAGGCGATGTTCGGTCGATTAAGAGCATCTCCAGATTCGAGCAGTTATTATTTTGACAAAAAAGAATGTTCTTGATTTGTATTTAATCAATTTGTCAAGAAATTTTTATTCGTGAAAATAAGTGGAAGTGTCAAGCTGATAGTTTCCAGTTTCCGAATCTGATCGATTAATTAGAAAAAAAAAAAAAAATCAATACTTTATTCAATTGCGGAAGAAAATAACATGAGTTTGAATGTCCCAGTCTCAGGACGCAGTTTTTCGGCACGTCCTTATATTCGGACAGTTATTAATTCGTCGAGATTTTTTTTTTTTTTTTTTGTTGTGAAAGTAACTGAAACTGTAAAAAAAATGTGTGATGCATTCAATGAAATCAACGATATCGACGTGTGTGAAAGTTTCTGCGCTATGCACGGCAAATTTGTCAAATCTTTCAAACGATAATTGAATTTGAATTGAAGAAGATTTTTTTGTAAATAGCATTGGCTTGAAGACATGTCGAATGTTATCGTTTATAAATTTCAGGTCTCGTCAAGTTACGGGAGTTGGTGAGGTCGCCGAAATCTCGGGATCTGGAGGTTCACCTGAGACAGGCAGATCCGGCCTCTTACAGACAAGTCCTCTCCGAGATTAAGTCTAAGGAGATACGAAATCTCATTGTCGACACCAAAGCCGAGCACATGCATCACTTCCTACGAATGGTGAGACATTTTTTTTGTCGTCGTTGAAACTTGCTTATATCGTGCAATGGATTAACACCTTGAACGCCCAGCGTGAATACGGAGTCCGCACGGAAAGATAGCCGTCACCCTGATATGGGTGAGGTGGCGTTCAAAGTGTTAATCCATATTTCACTCAATTTTCGTCAATTTTGTTTTCTTTTTCTGCAGATACTTCAATTACAGATGAACGACTATAAGTATCACTATCTCTTCACTACTTTTGTAAGTACGAAAATATGAGCTGTCAACCATACAAAATAACAACAAAAAAAATGTGTTCACTGTCTGTACTTCATTTAATATTTGATTATATGAATATCAATATCGTTGTTTTATAACAATAATATAAAATTAAAATAACACAAGTGAACGAACTTTTTTTTTACATAATATTATATAGTTTTTGTATAATACAATGTAATATAGTTGTATATAATATAGGCTTATATAAGGGAGGGGTTGGATCACTGGTTTGGTTATAGTTTAGTATTATCGTCATTGTAGGTTTAACGTTCTATGTTTGACTTTTATAAGATTCCTTAAAGCCAAAGGTTTATATATGCGACTAGATATTAAGCTGTTGAAATAAATTTGTGTTTATATATATTTTTTTTTTTAATGAGCAATCCATTTAGAAATAATCAGTCAATCAATCAATCAATAATCATTTCATTGCGCAGGATATCGAAACTTTCGATTTGGAGGACTTCAAGTACAATTTCGTCAACATCACTGCCTTTCGATTAGTGGACGCGGACGACGTCGGTGTGCGTAGCGTATTGCGGGACATGCAGCGTTTTCAGCCAGCCGGAAACACGATTCTCAACAAGTCTGGTGTTATTCAGGCAAGTGTCTTCTATCATTTTTTTTTTTTTTCTTTATTTTTTTATCGAATTTTTTCTTATATTCTTGTCGAATATTTTATCGAATTGTGGGGGTGTTAAATCCAACGGGAGCATTGAATCCAGAATAATGCGGAAGCCGACGGGTCGCTCTCGGGGGAAGAGATACATTTATATACCGAGATTTACAGCGAGCGTGGCATGCAATGGCCCGGAAGAAATAGGTGCAACGCCCTTTTCGAAAGCGCGCCTTACTTATGCAAATTAAAAGGACGAGAGCCGATCTGAGAGAGTACTCGAGCTGTTTCGGATCGGGCTCTCGGCCGGCTGTGCCGTAAACTCACGTTTGCCTCTACGGCTCAGACTTCCGGTTTCTCCAAGGGATTTTCATACTTTGAAGCCCGCCCGAGGGATAGATCGATGCGCGTTTGTTATAATCCGAGGGCAGGATTTATTGCAGAAATGTAAATACAATATTTCGGGAGTTTGTGCGTCGCAATATTTTTTTTCCCTGAATCTAAAAAAAAAACGCGTGAAAAGTGACTTGCAGAATTACTTCCTCATGTTTTACGATTTTGCGCGTAACTTTTTTTACGATGATTTTACGAAATTTCGTTGTTCGATTTTGGATTTAATTATCGATTTGGATATAATTATCGATTTGGATTTTGGATTTAATTATCGATTTTGGATTTAATATCGATTTGGATATAAGCAAGTTTCAACGATTTACGATAAATTTCGTTGTTCCTCATGGAGGAAGCTGTAATTAAAATGGAATTTTCACAATAAAAACAAAATGAGGGTCCATTATTCAGAAAGCGATACGAAAATTTTAATTTTCAAAATCTCATAATTTCAAAATTTAATAAATTCAAAATTTTTAAAATCTCATAAAATTTAAATGATTGGATCAATCTTTCTTAAATTTAACCCAATATTGTACAGTGTTGGTCCATTTCCGTGCCAAATTTAAGCTCGATATCTTCACGTTAACTCGAATTAGACCGTTATTAGTCATTTAAAAAAAAAACAAAATTCCATAAAATCGGATTCCTTTCGGTAAATTTTAGCCAAATTCAATACCAAAGGTCTTTGTTCATAGTATTGCATTTATATGCATTTTTAGGACGACGGCTCAAAATTTACTTAAGCTAGAGCGACCAAATTTCAACCCACTATCTCAAGCCGTTCGAGAGTTATACACGTAGAAAAATAGTTCCGTTCCTCTAACAAAATGTAGTTCGTTAATAATTTCTTGTTGTGGCAGCAAAAATATTTGGTTGTTACAGCAAAATATTTGCTGGCACAGCAAAATATTTGTTGCCACAGCAAAATATTTGGTTGTCCCTATGTTAAGCGGGTAAATCAGTTATGGTAACAAAATTCTTATTGTCCCAACAATTGTTTTTTCTCCGTGTAGTCATTCTAAACAATGCAAGTCTGTCACACACACGCGCACACACACGCACACATACATACATACATATATCCGTACACCAGCTAAAAATCACATTTCTCGACGTTATCAACCATTTCTAGTTCGCTGTCATTAAAATCGCGAAATGTTTGTTTTTCATGAAAGCATAACTTCCTCTATGAAAAAGTAAAAGAGAGTTTTTATCACCTCCACAAAGTATGAAGATAAAAGTGCATGAAAGTTGGTTCATCAGACTCGAAGAGTACAATAAAAAGGCACTCCAACCGTGAAACTTGAATGAAAAAAAAATCATCTTACGCACAGTAAAAGAAAGTAAAAAAAAAAGCTTCCACACTTTGAAGAATTTTGAGGCTCTCGACATGAAAATGTTGACATTTTTCTTTTTACCAAAAAAAAAAAGATTTCTCCGCAGGGAAGCAATTTGGCTCTCGGACGATAAAGGATGATAAAACTCGGTTCCGCGGATAAATTCGCGGCTGGAAATAAAACAAAGACATAAACGAGGCACATAAAGAACACTGCGGTAGCGAGGTAATGAGCGGAGGTCAAATTACGGGAAACGTACGAGACATCGGACGAATGTAACTTACAGGTGAGAGAGCGTGGCTGGCTCTCCGATTGCACACCGGAGGAAAAACAGAGCCCGAGAAATGGACAGGAAGCAATCTTTAAGTACGCCCCGCGGCCTCGATCCAAACAACCTTTGTTAAACCACCTCCGACTGTGGGGCGGTGGTTCTGTGGATTCGCGCGAGCGAACACAACCCCATCCCTCAGGGGTGCTATTCGACATCGGTGTGTTTTCCTACCTGCTGTTTTCCGCAGCAACAGCCGACCATTCTCGAAAGCTCCGCCTCTATATATGTACCTGGTTGTTTTTTTTTTTACTTTATTTTATTTCCGCTCGAGTTAAACGGCCAAGTTAGCTGGAGCAAAGTGGGCAAAAAGCTCGGTCACAATCAGCGTTCCGCGAGGTTTCGCCAGGGTGCTCGAGGTAGGATAGACCCGAGGTTAATGCCCGCAAAGTTGTAGAAAAAAAAAAAAAAACGAAAAATCAACGGAACGTGAGAATGAGAGCGTTTCACGTAACAGCAGGTGAAGTTGCAAATAATAATCCTCCGAAACCCTCCAATTATCACTGCCTGCGTTTATGAACAAAATTTCCCAACAGATGGTCGGAGAAGAAAAATAAAAGTTGATATTGACAACAATGAAAATCTCGTTCTGTGCGCTGTAAGGAAAGGGCGTTAAATTCAACACCGCTTTAACACCGCCATGTCATCCATGTAGATCGATTACTTTGGTGTTAAAAGCAGTGTTAAAATATTGTGTAAAATATGCGGTGTAAAATCAGTGGTACTTACAGAACGTACATTCTAACACTGCGACGGTGTACAGTAACACCGAATCTTACTCCTAAGTGAGTAAAATGGGTTTAAGCACTCGAAGTAGATGTAAAAGTTTCAATACAATGAGTCGTAACTAATAATTGTCCATCAAAGTAATTACGTGGTAAATCGCGGTAATTATAAATGGAAAAAGAATGTCTTGAGATGGGAATCGAACTAACTATCTAATGGTTATTCCTACGTATCTATGCGTACTTCCTAACACACTATCGACTACGGTATTGCTTACTTGTGAATTTCTCTTATCAAAATTCTGTTCAAGCTACTTCGTTCATTAATGGTTACACGTTACTGTCAATCAGATAATGATTACACGGCGTGATTATTTACTTGTATATTCTTTTATTGTAATGTTAAAGAAATCAACAATTGATAATCAATCAATTAATAATGATCACCTCTTTGCAGTATCGTTTTTTCCTTGGCTATGATTTGCTTTAAATTTAATATTTGGGCAATTTTGAGGTCACCGATTTCGGAAATGAGTTCGATTTTTTTGAAATTCGAAATCCAAAATGGTGGAAGGGAACGCTGCTCGACTAAAGACAACGTTCAGTGCGTATTTCACGCGGTTAAATCCATATTTACAAATTACAGTTGTGCTTAAATGCACCAATTCTTAGAGATGCAGTCAATTGTCTCAGAATTGTGTCGAAATCTAAGAAAATAACACCACTAAGTAACATTGTAGTTCATCACACAATTTCGTGTTGGGATTTATAAGACTACACCACGTTACCGATTTTACCATTAACAGTTAAATGGTCTTAATTTTATCACCGGTTTATTTTCACCCCTCACACTATCGCAGTCTCCACCCCAGATTTCATACAGTGTAGGACAGCATGTATCGATATTTCTTTCCAAAACGCTTTATATTCCGCTTTCCGAGAAAAAAGAATAACAGTAACACAAAGATCGGACGATCTCCGTTTGAAAATGCACAGCGGAAATATCTTCACCGAGGGGAAAAAGAGTGATCGTCCGGCGATGTGCCGTAAGCGCTGTCGCAAGCAGGCCGGCGAAGATTGTGCGGAAGAGGGTGAAAAACCCACCGATCGCACGGGCGAGCGATGTCCGAGGAGGGAGGAGAGTGCGATTGACGCGAAAAACCGCCGGAGCCTGTCGGTGGTTTGGTCCACGATGGCGAAATAGAAAGATATAAAAGCTACACGATACATGCAGCGGGTTCTTTCGCAAGACGTTCGGCGAACAGGGCGGAGAATGCCGTGGCGCGAGAAAAGGTGAAGCGAAGAATGGAGGAAACGAACGTGAGAAAAAAGGGTTTCCTTGTTATGGCTCCGTGGGCGTACCCAGGTTGCATACTGATTTTCTCCGACAGCGACGTACACTTTCCTCCGGTTCTTCCTCTCCGAGCAACCACCAGCCGAGCCAGCATCATCGTCGTGACTCCGCAATCCTTTAGCTGCTCCGCCGTCCCGGCGTTCGCGCTGCGCGTCTGCCGGTCGCCAAAAATCGGCGAGAACACGAATGCAGAGAAAGGAGGCTGAACTCAGGGACGGGCGGGCGAAAATAGTGAAAACAGAATTATTCGCTCGGAGCATCGAGGAAACTCTTGGATCGTCGCCATTTCTTCATAAATATTTTTCCATTTCGCCGTTTCCGTGCCCTTTCTGTCCCCCCACCGCGCAGCTCCGTCGGACCCGAAAGGAAATTAATATTCATCAAAGCGGGTGACGAGGGCGAATACAGACACCCCCGGGGAATACGAACATGTTATCGGATTAATAATACAGACGGTGCTCCGTGTACACTGTGGGAAAGACCGTGGTTCGCCTCCGCACGCTCCCCAGGCGCGGGTTCCGTTGTTAACGCTGGCGCGAGGCTTACCATAACGACGGTGCGAGAGTAGTTCGGAAAGTTCGAATGCGGGTCGGTATGAATTTTTTTTCGTTTTTTTTTTTTTTCGGGATGTTTATCGGCAGTGAAGTGAATAGGGTGAAATGGGTAAATATGGAGCAAGGCGATTTGCACGTGGATCAATGACGTGTGGACAATATTAACGCTTTTTACCTTAAAGAAGACAGCTTTTCTGGCTATTAAAGTAGACATTACGATTCGCATGGTGCAATGTTGGGGCCTCGACTGTGGCGGTCGATTGTTTTGTCGGACAAATATCGCATACTACCTTTTGTAACAAGTGCACAAAAACCTCAATTTTTTTATGTCTGTAACGTAGCGAAAGCGTGCGAAAAGTAGTTAGTGTGATCTGCGCATGCGCGGTACATTTCTCACATACATTACTGTAAAGCGCCACTTTCGCCACGCACGAAAAGTGAGACTTTTTGTTCACGTATTACAAAATAGTTATTTTACGTAACTCGTGCATGAAAAGCGCTCCTTTCCGTGCCTGCCGAGAGTGGCGTAAGTAACACTTTGCAGCCATGAGTGTTATAAATTTCCCGCGCATGCGCAGATCGGCTCCTTTGCGTGCATTTTTTGGAATTTATTGCAGGCTGCTCGTACTTTATTATTACATGGTGATCGTTCTTTATTGCACGCTGGCTATACAGCGCCACAATCAGCAGACACGGAGCAGCACTTCTCGTGCATTCGCTACATAAAGTACTATTACGATACTAGTGCGATAAAACTTTTTCTGACGAGTGTGAGTTTGCAGCACGAGTCGAAGTCAACTCTTGAAATCACACGAGTCCAGAAAACGTTTTTCGCACAACTATTGTACCAAATTTAACTCCCCAAGGTGTGAAAATCGGTATTTGCGTACGCGAACCGTGGCTAAAAGTGCAATTTTCGCACCGAGTGCAGTAAGGTACTTTTTGCGTCCTACATTAAAAAAAAACTTTGTCAAACTTTCACCGTCCGGTAGTCTCCGTGGACGAATCGAGAGTCTCGAAGTTCGGAGTCCTCGAGAAGGCACGAAAATTGGGAAAACCGTGATTACATCAGTTCCCGGGCAGGGCGCGCAGATTGGCAAGTAGTTTCGCCGACCGACGACAAAGTGATCTCGTGGGACTGTCTGAGTCTGACCGCATGCCGAGTTGTACCACTCGACGTCGCTTCGCTCGCAGGATCTCCCGAGTCCCGGAGAAGACGTCGACAACCGCGTATCCACCGCCGCGCTATAGCAACATCCAACCACATCCCCACTTTCACCCCTTCTCCGTCCCTCCCCCCTCCCGACTCGCCGACAATGAATCACCGAATTTCCTGACTCCTCGTCGGAATAACCTCTGCCGTTTGCACCGTAAATCAAACTATATCTCCGCAACTCTGGCGCTCGCTGCAGCCCGCTACTCGTTGCACCAGCATGGCTAGTTACTACAATTTTTTATATTTATTTTTTATTATTATTATTTTATTCGCCGCAGGGCTGAGGACGGGCGAGAATGGCGAACCGCAGCGACTCCCACAGATTCGGGTCGTCATTTCTGGCAACCTCTTTATTTTTATTTGTTTACTTTCATCTTTTTTTTTTTTTTTTTTTTGGTGGAATTTTTCACTTTCGGAGAGAAAGATGACATCGAATTTGCGCGACGGCTCGAACGGCCGTGCCGGAAGAGTTGTTATAGTCCCGCAGGTATTTTTCCCGGTGCGGTGGAAAAGTGAGGCTCCGCTCTCAACGGTGCCTGCTTCGTCGAATAGAATTCTCTCGTTCCCGGAGATGTCGAAACCACGTCGCGTTGCGGCAATCCACGGATGAGCCAGCAGACGAACCCACAACACGGGAGGGGCACGGGAGTCTTTCGCGCCTCGGCTCTCTGCGACGTCGGGTTCGGCTATTGTCAGTCGTGGATGCATCATTGCGAATCGTTCGTAAAAACCCGCGCGTCGGGAACTCGGAGACCCGCGCGGCCCTTCCTCGTACCCTCGACGATCGATGTCGCAGACAGTCTGGAGGTGAATGTATAATTTTTTTTTTTTTTTTTTTATGATGTCAGAGACGGATTCCGAAGCCAGGTCGGCAATAGTATTGCGGATGATTCCGTCGGAGAGACGCGCTCGGGACCAGAAACGGATGGAAGCATGAAGCGTCTTTTCGAAATTCATTTCTATTTCTTGTTCATCTTGGACATCAACATTTATTATCCTTAGATGTCGAGTGGTAACTTTTCGATATATCTGAACAGGCTTTTAGTCCTTTTTTTTTTTTTTTTTTCAAAATTCGTTCTCTCCGCCACTTCACATTTATTTTCCTAATCCATCGCTACGAACACTCGCCCACATCCACGGAACTCGTGTGCCAAAAATTGTGTCAAGAGACATTGAGCCGTTCCGACAAACACTGGAGACAACGAAAACACAACTCCCGTTTTTTTTTATTGCCCTAGCGAGCAGTCGGGAGTTAAAAAACGGGACTGCGTGCGATTGACATGAAACGCTGCTGGAGGTTGTCGGCTAACGTTTTTTTTTTTTTTTTTTTCGTTTCAAAGATGTCAGAATCAGATGCCGAGGCCAGACCGGAAATAGCATTGCGGATGACTCCGTAGAAACGCAGTCGGGACCAGAAACTAATGGAAGCATAAAGCGTCTTTCCGAAATTAATTTCTCCTTCTCGTTCATCTTGGGCATCGACATTTATGATCTTCCGATGTCACGCGATCATACTTACTCCCGACTGTCTTCCAGGGCAAAAAGACGGGAGTCATGCGTTTAACTGCGATCCGCCCGGCGACTTTTCGCAAGCGCCGATAAACTTTGGAACGGCAAAAAAATTACTTCATGGTTTTTGGCATACTAACACTTTATAGCCTGATATACACAGTAAAAAATAATTTCGTAAAATCCGAATACGAAGTTTCGTAAAAATACTTTTGTTAAATAAGTGACAAAGTCGTTTTGTTAAAGTTTGAATATACAAACCTGCCCATTTATTTTCCGTCTCATTAACAATTTTAATTTATACTTTTTTTTTTTTTGTAAAACAATCAACCGGAAGGTGAGATCTGCAAATTAAGAAATAAAACATTGTGGACATTTGTGGACAATAAGTTGTTGTGAAAGGTACAAATATTTTTTACTGTGTATGATTGTGACAATGGTTACGTTTATGAGCTGAGGTACGAACTCACGATAATAAACTATAATTGGAGATTAATAGTTTAATTAAAATAAATTATAATTAAACTATTATTATCCGATCGTCGTAGACAGTAAAGAAAATGTGTACATTTGACAAATCTTTTTTGTCCACAAATGTCCAAAATTATTTTGTCGTTAATATCACAAAAAAATATTTGTAAAATTGACAGACATTTTTGTAAAGTGGACAAGATTTTTTTTGTTGTAAAATTAACATGAAAAGAATTGCGGACGTTTGTGGACATGAAATGTTGTTACGTATTTCACTGTGCGATCCAGTCGATTAGTCTGTTACCAAGAATCGGAAACGAAGAGTCTGAACGTTACTTAGTACTTCGATTATTTTTCGGTACTTTGCCCGAGCTAATGATAAGATACGAGGAGCTTAATCATCTATGTGTCTCTTCGTCCGGTTAATTTTTCCGATGAAAGAGCTCCCCATACCGTCTCGCACAGTTTCCTGTATGCATGCGACTGCGGGGAGGATTGGTATCAAAATAAGCTCCGTATTGCGCCATCCGACAGAATCTTTTTCTATTTCGTTCTAAATGCTAATGCACTTATCTTGTATACATGTAACCAGTTTCGTCTAAAAAAAAAAAGTGTACATATAAAAAATAAAGAGTGAAAATAAATAGTAAAAAAGAGTGCCGAGCGATGGAAAGAAAAGAAGCGACATTGTGCCAGACAGGCGTCTCTCCGTTCGTCGGACGGAATACAATGAACGACGGTGAATTTATCCCGGAAAACGCGAAGGCATAAAACGCTTCGATCTCTCCGTCGTGGATCCCGAGAGGATTAAAAGGGCTCGAATCTGATATATGGAATGGCTTGTTGCTCGACGGATAAATCAAACGGATTTCCGTCACGTCCTCGGACCTTCCGTTTCTCTCGGTGCGGAGATCCGCGCCGCTGGAAATAACGACCGGAGCGTCCGAGGAGGATCCTGAAGGTGTTGTTTCGCGGATGAAACGGCGTCTTCCGTGCCGACGTGTTCCACAGGTCTGGCGCGTGCAACGACCAGACACACACTGGGGTGAGAGAGGGGCGACCGGGAAGTTTATCGCGTCGCCGTCGCCGTGGAAATTCCGCGGTTTAACCAACGGAACCGAAACTCCGACCGCGCACCGCGTGCAGTTAACGTTTTCCGCATCGCCGCAATCCCCATCGCGAACTTACGGAACTCCGGCGGGCGACTCTGTATCTGTCCCGACTCGTAAACTGCGGCGATATTTTAACTTCGTCCAACATCTTCGCTATCCTTGACGACGATTTTTCAAACTCCCGTGCGCGGGCTAAAGAACTGTTTGTGCTTTTGACAAATATCTCTGTACCGCGAACGGTTCGCGATGTTCGTCTGTTTTTTTTTTTTTTCATCTTACTTTTTTCGGGTTTACTTTGCGATTTTTCTTCGCCCCTTCTTTTTCTTCCTTCGGGCGCTCATCGTCGCGGAAGCTTTTTGACGATAAGATCGAATTTAGGGTTTAGTTGGGCACGGCGTAACGTTTCTGGTACGGACCACTCTTAATAATGAAAGTCTGCAGCTGTGCGTCGAATTGGCGAATGAAAAAGTGCAGAGGGAAACAACCGACGAGCAGGCACATTCACATTCCACGTGTGATCTTTCGACGCCCCCGTTTCATATATTTACCTTCGCGCATCGCCAAATCTCTTATGTAGATTAAATTTCAATGTTTTTTTTTTTTTCGGATCTTTACCTTTTCGGGTCTTTAATTTTTCACATCTTTGCCTTAGCCCATCGCCAAATCTCTTACGTAGATTAAATTTCAGTGTTTTTTTTGTTCGATCTTTACCTTTTCGTGTCTTTAATTTTTCATATCTTTGCCTTCGCCCATCGTCAAATTTCTTGCGTAGATTGAATTTCAATTTTCTTTCTCCTATGAAACTTTTCCGCGATTAAGAGATGTAAGATCATGAAATTGATTTAAATATACGCGATATCCCGAGGAAGGAAAATGTAACGCGGCCGTGTTTGATGTCCGGATCGACCAGACCGGCCGATCAATTTATGAACATCCACTGCATCAGATTTAACGTCCCGGGAGTCTAAAGGGGACGAGCGAGGTTTGGCGGACCGAAAATTCAGTCACTTTAGATTGTTGTATAACAAGGCTACAACAGAATGTCAACTGTTTTTCTTACGGGAAAGCCCCTCTATCCTACACATCTCGATTCTCCACATCATCGATCCTCCACATTCAGTTCTCCACATCACTAGACCTCCGCTCTCCTTTTCCTCCATAACTCGATTGTACACACTCTTTTTCCTCCACATCACCAATCCTCCACACTCCTTTTCCTCTATAACTCGATTGTACACACTCCTTTTCGTCCATAACTCGATTGTACACACTCCTTTTCCTCCATATCTCGATTGTATACACGATTTTTCCGTCACATTTAGATTCGACGCATCCCGATTCTCCACGTTCCCAATCCTTTACACTCCTTTTCTTCCACATCTCCATTGTACACACTCCTTCCGACATATTTCCATTCGACACATTTCTATTCGACACATCCTGATCCTCCACATCACCACTCCTCCACACTCCTTTTCCTCCACATCTCGATTGTACACACTCTCTTTCCGACACATTTTGATTGAACACATCCCAATCCTCCACCTTCCCAGCCCTCCCCACTCCTTTTCCTCCACATCTCGATTGTACACGCGTGATTTCCAAACCGGAAGTGTCGTTCTATCGACTTCACTTCCGGTGAAAAATTGAGATTTTCAAACCGGTAATGAAGTTGGCTCTTGAAATTGATGTTGAAATGTTTACTTTTTAATTCATCAATGTCGATTATGTTAATTCATCGATGCTGTTTTCGTGGTGACGAAAGTATGCAAGTCTCATATTTGTCCCATATTTCCTCAAGTTTTAATCTTCTCTCCCCGGGTTTAACGGTAAGAGGACCCCGAAGACCGAACTCTCCGCTCTGTCGGGGGTTGTTCCGTACTCGAGTGCACGATTGCGCTCTCGACAGCCAGCAACATCCTTCGCCACGAATGAAACACAACCCCCTTGCCGCAAACGTTGCTAACAAAGTTGAATGGGCTTCTCCCGCCAAGGTCTCAGCGCTCCGCTATCGTTTAGATTAACACGGTGAGAAGAGACGTTCGGTGTACGGCAACAGTGTTGAATATGGCCCGGTACATGTATCGTTGATTAACTTGTTAATCGGGGCGGGCCATATTCACCTCTTTTACCCTGAATTTATTTCATGCTCGTAAGGTATCCGCAATTTGCTCTTCCATCGACCCGTGGAAATAAACCCGAGATATCAAGCGCGCCAATCAACTTTTCTCTGTGGCACGACTTTCGGTTTCAAAGTCTCATCATTAAACCGGAAGTGATGAGACGCAAAATCTCTATTTTTTTTCTTTGTGGTTTCACTTCTTGGTCCAAAGTCTCAGTTTACAACCGGAAATGACGTCATACGGGAAAGCGCCACTTGCGATTTCAAAATATCGATTTTTGAGAGGACGTGACGTCGTACCGAAAACACGGCGCTTCCAGTATGACGTCACATCCGGTCGAAAAATAAGATTTTCAAAACGGAGGTGAATTTCGCCCGGTTCATATATCATTGATTATGCTAATGGGAGTGGACAATATTGAGCAATTGTAGCCTCCACAGTTATAACACGTTGCGATTTTAATTAACTGGAATGTGAAAGTTAATTGCATTAATTGAACATTAATTTACAGCTTGTTCAGCTTGATCGGTCGAGGCGTTCTCGAGTTATAGTGGTTTCAATTTTTCGCGTCACACGCACACACACACACACACACACACACACACACACACACACACACACACACACACACATACACATCCATCGGGACATTTTTACTAAATGTGATTTTTCGATGCTTTGGAACATTCTGAACACGTTTTCATTTGAAAAAATCGATTTTTTTTGTTCACCATACAAAAGCTTTCTCTATGAGGAAGCAAAGAGAAGAAAAAAAAATCGTCCAGTGTATGGTTTCATCTCCGAAGAGATTTGACCGGTGATAAAAGAGACACGAGAGGTATCGTCGATAATTGTTTCGTGCTACGTGTGAACGCGCATTAAAAATCTATATGGACGACATTGGTTTTTCCGTGCAAACTGGCTCGTAGCAAGTTTACACCCGATCGCAACTTGAGAAACGATTGTCGACTCTACAAGGAAACGTACGATTTTTTGTGTCCTTTTTTTTTTAATTCCATTCGCAACCCTTGTTCTCTTTGTGCGTCGACATCGTTATTTGCCGTGGCGCCTTTGGCCTTTGAATCTTTAACTCGATACTTGACGATTCAGAGCACTCTCAAGTAAGTATGTGAACGTCCCGTAATCGAATCTTTCCTTAAAAAGAGAAGTAAAAAGTGTGTCGTCAAGTGTGCTGCATTCGTTGCCAAAGGGATTGGCCAGCGAGAAAGGACATTATCGACAAATTGTCCGCGCTACGTGTAAACGAAAATTTAACATCCATGCGATCCACTTGTTCGATTTGTTAAATTCTATCTGTTGGTTATTTATTACATTCAATGAAGTTTCGTGACAAAGGAAAGAGATACTTTATTTGTTGAACAAATCTTATGCAACCGCACACGATGAGACTTCGACGGTAACTAATATAAACGGAAAATTAAACAGTTGACAACTGCACGCCCAGTTGATTCGATCGAAGTAGCCAACGGTCGTCGTTACGGGGCTCGCACGCACGAACGAACATTCTTAATTATTCAAGTATATTGAAGTATTCGAATTATTCGAATATTTTTAATTATTCAAATTATTCAAGTATTTTGAATAAGTCAAATTATTCGAATATTGTGAATATTCAAATACGAATTGTTCGTATTCAATTCATGATGAGTCATTGAAATTTTGAATGTTCGCACATCCCTAATATATTCCGTGCATGTGTAGAACGAAATGTGTGTTCCACGAGGATGCATATGGTAACGTCAGGGACAGCTGCACCCTGTTCCATCGACTCCTGGAATTACAGCCGCGGTATCAAGACCGCCTATACGACTGTTTGTATTCCCTAATATCGTACGACTGTTTGCCCGGTGCACCGCGTATCTCGCGTGTGTGATTCAAGCCCCGAATATGTGCAGTTTAATTGCCCGTCTATTGCTACAATCTGCATGGCAGCCGCATCGCTTTCGCCTCGGGAAGACAACGAATTTGTACGCGAATTACAACGCGGGAGCGAATTGTATAGCGCAACCTCGTAACTTTATCAGGTACAATTATCGGCGATCCGCCACCCGCGCGAACATCCACCGTCGCTATTTAATATCGCTCCGGCAAAGCTCTCGAGATTTACGAGCGAATCGCCCTCGAGAATCGTATACGTTTTACGCAATAATTATATTTTATCTCACCGGACGAGACGTTATCTGATTTTTCGATTAAATTATTGCCTACGATGAAACGACGATTTGCTACACCGGACCGGATATTCGTTTCCCTCAAATCGGGACGATGGTCAATTTTTGTTTTTTTTTTTTTAAGGGAAAATTGCAACGTAAAGCAAAATTTTGTACTGCTCGTAATTTTGTAACGGGTACGATTATCAGCGATCTGCCACTGCCAGTTACGGACGAATTATGGGCGAAATCGTGATTATTTAATATCATTTCCCAGGTCGGATTCTGTCGTAACTGGAAAAACGGCGTATCACCGGTTCAACACTGGTTACCGCACGCCGAAACGCCGTATCGATACTTTTCCGTCTGGCGTAGATAGACAGAGCAAAACTGACGGTCTATCGTGCACTAACAAGCACTGAGCCATCTTTTGGCACAGAAAAAATTCCAGTTTTTTTTTTTTTTTTTTATTTTGACGTCATTTCCCGTTCGAAAATCTCCTAAACCGGAAGTGAGGTCATGCAGAACTCTTTTTTAAATTTTGTTGTGACGTCACTTCGGGTTTCAAAATCTCAGTTTTCAACCGGAAGCGAGGTCACACGGGAAAACTTCACTTCCGCTTTGACAACAACGGTTTTTTGACAGAAGTGACGTCGTACCGGAAACACGTCAAACCGCAAGTGATGTATTTCCAGTATGACGTTACTTCCTGTTGGGAAATGAGATTGTCAAATTGAAAGTGACGTATTACCCAGTATGACATCACTTCCGGTTGAAAAATTATATTTTCAAATTGTAAACGACGTCGCAATGAACTTTTTCAATATTGTCTGCGTTACTTTACTTTCGGTTTAAAAATAGGATTTTCAAACCGGAAGTGACGTATTTCCGGTATAAGATCACTTTCGATTTAAAAATGAGATTTTCAAATTGAAAGTGACGTATTTCCGGTATGACGTCACTTCCGGTTGAAAAATTATATTTTCAAATCGTAAACGACGTCACAATGAACTTTTTCAAAATTGTCTGCGTGACTTTACTTTCGGTTTAAAAATAGGATTTTCAAACAGGAAGTGACGTATTTCCGGTATGACGTCACTTCCGGTTGAAAAATGAGATTTTCAGATCGGACGCGACGTCACAATGAAATTTTTGAAATTCATTTGCGTGACTTTACTTTCGGTTTAAAAAATGAGATTTTCAAACCGGAAGTGACGTTACCAAGACACTTTGATATTTTGTCTCTGGAGTGTATCTCGAATGGAATCAGTGAAAGAAACGGGTGAATTAAGGAACTCAAGAAAACGGGTGAAAGATCGTGCGTCACACATCTCAAACGTATATGGCGACGTACTCGAGTGCGCCGGAGCTGATCCGAGGCATTCGTGGTCTTCGTATAATAATGTTCGTGGTGAATCTGCGGAATACAGCACATGCTCCGATACTGTGCCCGGTACAAGCGAGGCTATAAAAAGTTTTTTGTCGTGTCGATATGTCGGTTACGACTCAATACCGGGCTCGGGCGGACACCGGCTTGAGCGCCGAGCGAGGACAAAAACCCCGGCAACTGGTGCGGTTCCGGAGCCGTCCCGACACGTAAATCTCACATGCGTTGCTCCATAAAAGTCCCGAGATTTATGCACAAATATCGATGAGAAATTGTTCATTTTATAAATTAATTGTGTCCGCTTAAAAAATGACATGATAAGATTTTATTAACCTATAAATTTATTTATTTTTTCACAAATATAGCGAGGATAGAAAAATATTTGGTCGAGAGCGAGTAAAAAATGCGGTTCCGTAGCCGTCTCGATGGTTAAATCTCACCTCGGTTGCTCCATAAAAGTTCCGAGATTTATGTACGAATATCGACAAAAAAAATGTTGCATTCTATAAATTAATTATCCGCCTAAAGAATTAGCCGATAAGATTTTATTAACCTATACCTTCGTTTTTTATGCTCAAAACTATAGTCAGCATAGAAAAGTTAATATCTTTTCATTAACAACCCCATAATTTTTTACACCAGACAAGAAAACGACCAAAAAAAAAAAAACGAAACCAGAGAAACAGAAAGGAAATATCATCGTCCAACCTCGTTTTCAAGATACATCCTCCGCGGCACGAGAAGCCAGCTTGTCGTCTGTTAACCCAGTCTGCCCGCCTGCATGCACGAAACACCGTGCAGCAGGCAACTCGAGTTCCCCATCCGAGCTGTTTGTGTCGTGCTTCTTACCGCGCTTGCCAACCCCCTCTTCCATTCCGGCTCGTCCCACCTCGACTGCGCGGGCCAAGAGCTCGCGAGTTTATTTCTCCTTTTGTTTTTGCCCCCGTCGTTTCTCGTTGCCGCATCGTCGCTGGGCTTCTTTTCGCGGTGCAAAAATAAGGCACGTCACTTGTGGCGAACAAGGGGGCGGAAGGGTGGACGGGGGGGGGGGGCTGCCCAGGAAACGCCTGACGTCCGGGAAGGCGGAATCATGCGTATCCTGCGCGGACATATGTACGCTCCAGGCGAGGGGTCGGTTCTCTTTTAACACACCCGGCAAAACCTACGAAGGCACAAAGGAAAAGCAATTTCTATCTCCAACAGACGCAATTAAAACTGCGAGTGAAAGAAAAATTACAACGATGCGGAATGTCTTTTGATACTTAAGGTTGTACTTGCGTTAAAGTCACGCCAAACGTGAGTTTCAGAGAAAATTTCGAACACTTCTCGATGGGGGTAAAAATCTGAAAAATAAATCGATTGTATGGGAGGTGCTGCAAAAATTGTTTTTGTGAAATAATATAAGTGCAATATGTTATCAACAAATTCAAGATAAAAATCATTATTCAACGAATTACCCGGCAACTTAACTATTTTATTCTACAAAAATGATTCGATTATTTTTCTTAATGCGTATGAATTTTTTCTGAATTTTTCGTAATCTTGGAAAATCGCGATTTTTTCTATGTTCAAGCTGTGTCGGCGCCTTTCTAACGGAATAAAAATCTGAAAAAAAATCAACCATTCAGATGGTGCTTAGAAGATTAATTTTCCATAATAATAATTGCAAAAAGTTATTAAAAAATTATTTAAAAAAAATCATTTTTCAACGAATTATCCGGTAAACTAACTTTTTCTTCAGCTCAAATTGACTCAATAATTTTTTTGTACTTATACTTATGAATTTTTTTTTGAAAATTTCTAATTAAAAAAATGTATAATTAAAAAAACCCACATTTTTCTGTATAGATAAAAAAATCACGAATTTTTGAATATCAGAAAAAAAATCTTTATAAAATGTATGAGTATTAAAAAAAATTATCGAATAAATTTGGGCTAGAGAAAAAAATTGGTTTACCGACTAATTCGTTAAACAATGATTTTTTTAACTAATTTATTAATAACTTTTTGGAACTATTATTATGGAAAAGTAGTCTTCTTAGCATCTTCTGTATGGTTGAATTTTTGCAGATTTTTATTCGATCAGAATGTTGACGAAATTCTCTTTGAATTGCACATGAATCACACTCTTTGGCAATACGCAACGAGACGGCCTTCTCAATGTAGCTATGTCGCCAGGTATGCTGGAGTCATAGACATTAGCGTCTAAATGACACAAAAAAAAAATGTATTTCACTAAATACATGTGAAAGCACTTCGGACAATTCGCTCGGACAACTAGCCTAAGGGTAAAAAAAATTGGCGATTAGTGAGAGGACTTGGAGATATTCTTGTAGAGTTCTTGACGACGAGAAGCTAAGATGTTTGTCTTTTCAGGCTGAACCGGCGCTGATGTACGACAGCGTTCAGGTGTTCGCTGTTGGTCTTCGAACTCTGGAGCAGTCGCACGCCCTGAGACCGGCGAATCTCTCCTGCGAACTGGAGCATCCCTGGGACGGCGGACTCTCCCTCATCAACTACATAAACTCGGTGAGCTTGTTCGTGACCGGTAAGTCTGTGGCACTTCTGTTAGGGAACCTCCGAGAGCGAGGCTAACTAGCTTGCTACTTGTGTGGCGATGCAATCTCGAACCTTTCGCCTTGTTACCAGATCTTCGAGCTTGCATCGCGAGCTCGACTTCCTCGGAGTCGGCGCGATATCCGATGGACAATTAGCGCGGTTGACCGAACGGAAAGTTAGGTCGTCTCCGTTCCGTTCTGTCTTGATTTCGCGATGATACGGAAACTCGAGTCCGCTTGGAGACTTCTGGAGGACTTAGTGCTGGATAAATAGAAACTTGGAAAAAAGGCTGACAAAAAATAATGAAAAAAAACGTTTCTGAGAAGGAGGAGCACGATACGAGGATTATAACCTGTCTTCGAACACAGTATTAGGAGACCGTCAACTTTAGGCTACTGCGAAAACTAGTTGAAACAACAAAAATAATAATGACGGACGAAATATGTATCATATAACTAACGGCACATTTGCATCTCTACCACTCACAACTCTATCGGATAACAACTCTACCAAAATCTCGACCAGAGAGTAAAAAAGCTCTTGAAATTGAAATCGTCAACTCCCTTTCTACGCACTTGCCATACAAATAACTATTTCCGTGATTATTTGGATTCCTCGAGGAAGCTTTGTCGGTAAAAGAAAATAATCGCCTTCGAAAAACATGGCTCTTTGAAAAAACAATAGTTGTTTGTATGGCAGGGGCGTAAAAAGGGAGTTCTTAACGAGTGCGGCTTTCACAAGAGTCAGAACTCTCTTTTCCACGACCATGCCATTCATATAATTTTTCCTAACAAATTCAAGAAAATCACGCTTTCCATTGCTGTGATATGTGCGTAGAAAAGCACTTTTTCGCACTAGTGCGGGAAAAGAGACCATAATGTGTTCGTACGCATGCGCAGTATTTTTCCCCACACGCGATGCGAAAAGTGCCTTCACCCAGACAAATAATTTAGTTGACGGCCACCGTTTATATGGTTTAAGAAAAAAATGTATTTGATTTAAATCAATATTTATTTCATTTAAGTAACTATTTCCTTTATCTAAATAAATATTTATTTAAATCAATAGTACATTACTCCATCGGGGCGAAAAACGTTTTTCTAACGAGTGCTGTAATCACACGAGTTACAAACAATGTTTCGCACGAGGGATGTACGTAATTTTTCATCGCAAGGTGCGAAAATGGCGGTTTTACGCACGCGAAGGGGGCGGAAAAGTGGCCATTTCCGCACCGAGTGATGAAAATAATTATTTTACTTATACCAAATAAACGGTGGTCGTCAAATAAATGATTTTTCTGGGTGTTTCTGCGCACACTTCACACTAACGGAAAGCGGGATCTTACGTGCATGCATTAGGAAAATAACTTGTCATGAAAACAAAGTTTCCTTCGTGACAAATCAAAAACAGAAAAGAAATAACCATGCAATGAATAAGTTGTCTTTCTCCTGAATATCGGGAAGAGCATTTATGGATATCGAATTGATTTGCGTAAATTTCTGTTGCTCCCCGTGCGACTCGATTGGCCATTCAATATGCAATCAGCCCAGTTAGGACAGCACTCAGAAATGGAATTCAATCTCTGCTATTCATAGCCTCCAAACTTCGAGTCATTGTCTTGGATCCCTGGAATTCGTAGACGAATACTCAGCAGGATCGACGAAAGAATTAGACTTTGATTTTTCAATATTGTTTTATGTAATTCTTTTTTATTTCTCTATTCGGAGAACAATGCAGGGAGCAATTCGGAGAGCTTACAATATCGAGGCTCTCGACACGGCTCAATATTTCGCGCGTAAGTTTAATATCGAAGCGAGAAAGTTTATCCATCCGTACATTTTCAATAAAGCATACCGTTCGAGGTGAAACACACTGTGGAATCTTGTTCGGTACTTTCGGAGTTTCCGGGAGGATCGGCAGATTCCTGCCGGCCTTTAATAGAGATACCAGTTCCGCCCTCTTCCGCGCTCTCTTATAATAATAGGGGAGAATGGGGGAATAACGGTCACCGGGCAATGCCAGTCACCTCAATTTTACAGAAAATAACGATAACACAGTAAAAAAAAAAAAAAAAAAAATTATACTTTCAACAACCACTTATTGTCCACAAACGTCCACAATTTTTTATTTTTTTCTTTTCTAGTTTTACAAACAAACGTACTAGCCAAAATCGTCAATGACACGGGTAACGAAAGGGCATGTTTGTACATTAAAATAAGTGACAAACTCATTTGTCACTTATTTAACAAAATTATCTTTACGACATTTTGCATTCCGATTTCACGAAATTATTTTTTACTGTGTATATAGATGTTTTTTTGCTCCATCCGCTTACAAATGGGATCGATGACTAACTTATTGCGCCGTGTCTATAAAACTGATGTAAATAGAAAAAAAAAAAAATGTGATTCTCAGTTTACGTCCTTTTTCTTATAAGAAACAGCGTATTTTAAATAAGAATTTTCAGACACAGATAGTTGATAAAATCACATCTCCCCGTTTGATATTTCTTCTGTGGTCCTTTATCTTTCATTTTGAATACGGTAAACTGTTAAATATTTTATATATACATTGTAATTTAATATATTGCAATTACTCGTCTGTCGGGCTAACGGCGGTCAGACGTACGTGGAAATGACAGTGTTACGTCCAGACCGGCGGATTGTGAGTTCGCTCGGCAGAACCATAAATGAATGGTCTCGCTTTCGGGTCAAGGCGTTAGCCCTTTACCCAGGGACGGAGACCTCGCCGTACTGCCGTAGATTTATTTTAAAAGGAATGACGTTCGAAGGTATTGAGCCTCCGAGAGATTATCAGAAGGCCGGAAATGCATGCACAATGATGTTAAACGTTTTGGCTTTTAAACTTACTCAGTATTTAATAAGGCACGATGTTGAGATGGTTACAGGTTTTACAAGCAAAGTGTACGAGAGCCAACTTGCTCATTAAAATTCGTCGGACTTTGCCTCGCAGGGCTAATGATTTCGCAGCAGAGCCTTGCTCGCTCTGAGTAGATTTCGGTGATGCAGCAGCTTTGTTGTTCGTAGGATAACTGCCTGATTTGGGAAACTGTGGCCTATTTATACTAGGTCTACTCCTATGCGTATTGATGCTAGAGGGGGCTAACAATATTAAACTTGGACAGAAGATAGGTTCTAAATGTGTGGAAGGAGGAAAAGGTGCTTGAGATCGGAGTGGGGAGTCGATACTCCTTGGGTGACAAAGAAAGCGATATTCGATATTCGGGGAATCGAAATTTATAGTACCAATAGAGTCTTTAACAGATGTGAAGAGAGTGACGTTGACATTATAATGTAGAGCGATTTGTAAAGGTAAATATATTCGAGTCTTGGGTGTGACAGATTTTACTGTTGACTTTAATTAGTGTATCGGGAACTCAGACGAAGGAGCAAGAGAGAGTGGCAGACAGGGCGAGATGGTTTTTAGGCTCTAGTCGAAGGAAATATGTTTGGGTGAGTTTACTGCCTTTTGAAGTGGAGTGTGAAAGAATTTATGTACGAGCGGTGACAGAAAAACGGGGAAGAAACCTGACTCGGAAGAAGTCATAAATTCCTACTGACATGGGTCGGTACGACAGAGCGCAGTAGGGTAGTGAGAGAGATAGCGAGATGGTAGGCCTGACCCTAGCCTACCTACGCTGAGGCAGAACTAATACAATATAGAATATGCGTTTAAATAGTTATATTATTTGTTATTAAAAATTACGTAGGACGTAACAACAGTTAAGCCATGCAGTGCATATCGGCAAACGTCGCGTTCATTTTACATGACCCTGAAGATCTGCATCACATTAAGTTTGTGTCGTCAATTTAAAAAAAGTAGTCTTTTATCTCTTTCATATCCGATAATGATTTTTTTTTTTTAACCGAAACCACATTTATTGGCCTCCAATATAAAAAAATAGCCCGTCGAACAACCGCGACGGCCATTACACCAAAAGTGACCGTACTTACCCCGAAAGCCGACAACGGTTACCCAAAAGGCGACCGTGATTACCCGAATCATTGGATAATGGCGGTCAATGCAAAGATTCTTATAATCAACGAATGGACCACTTATTTCTTTATTTTCCTTACTTATATCCCACTATTTTCAAAGAATACACGATGTATTAACCAATCCATGTTAGCTCGAAAAACGTTGTGTGCCCAGAAAATTAGAAATTATTCTCAGTGACCGGCATTCCTCCATTCTCCCTTAGTGTATGTGCCGCGCTCTCCTCGATAAGGCTGAATCGCGGCAGCGACAGAAAATCCAGTTCCTCGACAAAGTCTCAAAATGACCGAAACTTTCCGTTCGGTGACCGCAGACCGGAGCACGGGAGGAAGGGAACGAGGGACGACGAGGACATCGACTTCGCGGTGGAAGAGTAAGAGTGCCACGGGCTTACCGTAATTTACGGTCGGTAAGATCTGGCCTGACGCCAAAACGAACGATATCCGGCCTCGTCCGGGTTGGGCAGGCGAGAGCGGGGCAAAACGGAACGCCGGAACCAAAACGGACCATCTTTGCCGATTTTTCGCGAGAGGTAGAAAAATTCTCATCCGGAATGGAGAACAGGATTCGGTTTTAGGCTGATGTTCCGTTTTGCCCCGCTCTCGCCTCCTATACGTCGCTGCATCTTTGCCCAGTATTCCCAGCCAATGTGCTCGACCGTTTCGCCGGGATGGAAAATATTTAGTGGTCGCGGAGAAAAAGGGCACGGGGTCGAATTTGGTCCCTCGAAAGCGCTCTCACCGGCCGTAACCGTTCGGCCGGTGAACCGGAGAGTCGGGCATGAAATGTAACGCGATAAACTTTAATATGCTCTTATAGTTAAAGTTTATTTCGCGGAGAACTGCGGAACTCGGATGTATCTCGGAGCTTTAATGTTCGATTGTTATATGCACTTTTTTGCTATTCACTCTCCGCCGGACTTGAGGCAGTTTCATTATCGAATTGCTGGGATCGCGGATAGCGCTTGGCGATATGAGAAACAGCCTCGGGGTGGTTCGGACCGGTCGAAAGATTCGCCGACTGGGGAGGAGATACGACAGTACAAAAATTCCTGTCTCACCGTAACACATCCGAGGTTCGATGACCGTATCGGATGTAGCTTTGGTAAGGCCGAAGGATTTTTAGAACGATTTTTGGTACGCCATAGTCCGACTAAAAATTTGAATTTTCTAAATTTGAGATTTTTTTAATTGGGAGTTTTCTAAATTAGGAATTTTCTAAGTTTGAAATTTTCCAAAAATCTCAACTGTAATGGCGATAAATTGCGCATTATATTTTTCACTCTCACGATCCGAGTCTGACAATCAGCGACATTAATTCTCGCGTCCGAATTTCTGAATTTGGTTAAGTCACGAATCGGTGCGACAAAAAAAAAAAAGCAGTTACTACTTGCTCCGGGCGTTAGCCGATAACCACTGCCGTCTGCCGAACTGGCGCTCGTACTACTGGCATGACACGCCAGAGCACTGTATATCTTTTCTTTTTCTTCTTTTTTCGAATTCGCATCCAGCAAAGTGCCACGTACAATGAACAGCTCTGGTACGTGACTCCGGAGCGTTGCCTCGTTAAGAAATAAAAAAGATGAGGGAGGGTAGTGCTAGAGAGAGCGTACGTGGTCAGTCGTCGAGGGAGTTAGTAAAAGACACCCTTGGATATGCATGTCGCGTGGCCAAAGTCGCAAGGGCGTGTTTGCCATGTATAAGAACCGAAGATACTATATCGCAGCCTCATTTCCGGTAATATAGTGCAAGGATAAAACAAAAAACAAAAACTACGGAAACAAATTAAAAAAAGTTGTTTATATCACTGGGTGGGAAAATGTCGTTTTTGCGCACGCGACACGTGCGTCAAAACCCCATTTTCACATACTGTGAAACAAAATTTTGTACGATTCTCGTGCAAAGAACGTTCTCTTAACTCGTGAAATTGAAACACTCGTCTTCGGCTCGTGCTGCGAACTCACACTTGACAGAAAAAGATTTTTCGCACCAGTATCGTAATGTACTATTACGGCACTGGTGCAATAAAGCTTTTTCCGACGAGCGTGATTGTCATAACTCGTTTAAATCACACGAGTTAAGAAAAAGTTTTATGCACGAGTACGTACAAAATTTTGCTTTACAAGGTGTGAAAATGGAGGTTTTACGCATGCGAAGCGTGCGTAAAACTGCCATTCTCGCATCGCGTGAAGTATTATGGTGCGCTTCCTCTGTCAGGTGTCGATACGTTTCGACGCTCTATTAACGTTAACAATAAATATTATCTGTATCAGAAAGTGCAAAGACCAACAGAGCCTCGAAACAGAGATAACAACTGCGTTCTCCGTGATGCACGTACGGACTCGTGGATAGAATCGTAATTATGCTAATGTTCGGCACACCGATGCTTCGGGGCATGCATATGCATGGTGGTATCGGCTGTATATGCGCGGGTCGGGGGTGGCTCGTTTGCAATTTACAAATATCCGCGTACAGAGAAGAGCGCCGATATCGTTGTGTACTTATGTGTGGCCTATGCTCGTCCTCGTGTAATAACGCCACTGGCAGGGTTTTGCCGGCGCCGGGTACACAACGGAGCGAGGAAAATCATACCGAGAGACTGAGGGAGGTTGGCTCGAAGCCCGCGATTCTGCAGCACTAACGATTAGTTACCTTAAAAAAAAAAAAACCTTAAGAATCTCCAGAACCGTCTGTGAACGACGATTGGAGCCGGCGAGAGTTTCATAATTGAGCCCTTAATAGAGCCCCGCGTGGCAATATTATCATGACACAGATATTTTATCAGAAATGTGTTAAACCTGTTTTTATGCACTATAGACGTTATGAGACATTTTTTTAAAATTATTTACAAGGAATAATTATCACGAATTTTCTCTCTTTTGCTTCCTCACAGAAAAAACTCTGTTCCATTGAAAAAAAAAAAAAAAAAAAAACATTTCGAGATTTTAATGAAAAGGTGTTTGGAATGTTCTAAAACATTGAAAAATTGCATTTAGAAAATTGTCCGGATATCTGTGCGTGTCTGTTAAACAGACGCGAAAAATGCACACCGTTATAATTCGAGAATGCCTTGACAATGTTTATTCAAAATTTTATTAAAAAAATGTGCTGTTGTTAATTTTTTTTTGTACGCCATTTTTAATTTCTTCAAAAATGTCTGTGCGCACTCTACCTCTTACAATTTTGTTAGCTACCCGATTATTTATTCAAAATTTCATTAAAAAATGTTCTGTTGTTTATTTTTTTTTTTGTACGCCATTTTTAATTTCATCAAAAATGTCTGTGCGCACTCTAGCACTTACAATTTTTTTAGCTACCCGATTAAAAACGCGTAAACAGATTGACTCTAGCTCTTACAATTGATTAGCTATCTGGATAAAAACACATTTCTAGGATTGTGCGGCTAGCGCTCATTATTAATAAACTATAAACCGATCGCAGAACGGGATTTTGTGGTTAATTACCGGTATTGGAGGGTTCCGACGGATTTGCCCTCCACCCGGAAATTTCTCTCACAATACAGACGGAATATGATTGCCCTATTATGTATAATTACAGACCGAATATGATGATCCCTATTAAATTTGGGAAGAATCGATCGAACCATAAACATTTTCTGTCATTTTGAATTTTTTTCAATTTCCTGAAAAATTAGTACCTTATTTTAAACGCAATTTTCCGTATTAAACTGTCATCTGCGAATCATTTTTGATTGTAAGTAAACAGTCCATTCGAAACTCCGACCTCGTCCAAACGGTCTTTTAGCGACCTCGTCCAAACGGTTTTTAGTGACCAAAGCCCTGCATCCATACATATAGGTCTATATATAGGATAATAGATGTATATCATGGGATTTTTTTTTCGGATGTTATAGACCCTATGATATTATGAAAAAAAAAAAAAAAAACGTTGGGATTCATACGGCATCCCCTATGACTCCCCAACTCGGCTCACCGTCGTGAAACTCCGTGGAAAGACGCTTAGGGGGACAACCATTAATCTAATGGCTCTCGCATCCCCCGTAGAAAGATTCCAATATCGTCCCGTATATCTCATACATATTTATAAATATATATATATATATATATATATATATATATATATATATATATATATATATATATACACACACGTAAATGGCTTCTCAATATAGTTCTATACTTCCTATATAGTGTACCCAAGTACCTCAAATATTTACACCCACGTCGGGCGGATTGGAATTCCCCCGATCTATCGCATACCGGAAGTTAAATTATAATACGCCACGTACGTGACTCGACTACGTCGAATATCGAGGATAAATGAAAAAGAAAAAAAATGAACGAACAAAAAAAGTTTAGGCTTCAAACTTTTAGGAACGTCATCGCTGTTTTATATATAGACACCGAAAAAAAAAGCTTTGGTAAGATCAAACAAGATTTGTTTCAATCAATCAAATTCGGCGATTGCGGGTGGCGAATTAAATATTTAGTTAAGTTGACTAAAAAGTTACATCGGCATTGAGAAAATCATTTCACTTTCCTAACTAAGAATATGTTTGATGAAACAGAATAGGCAATTATATCGAGAAAAAAAAATCTTTGTTCGAAACAAATATTCTAGTGACACGAAGGAATAAAAAAGTTTGGCCCAACACAATCTGGAGTTGGGTTCCAGGACAGTTATTTACGTTATTTGTTGCTAATTAATCTCGTACATGGTTACATCGTGTTTTATGTCCGATTTTACGAAATTATGTTTAACTATTTACCTTACCACTGCGCTACAATCGCTTATCGATATGTGTAATTTTTAATCGTACAAATAAGTTATTCTCGGTCATTAACTTATACTCAACTTCGATGATTTGACATTGAAATATCGAAACAACTTGAAAGTTGTTTATTGTGGGTATAATATTTGTGAATAACTAAATATAGGTCTTGTCGAATTGAAAAAAAAAAAAAAATCATTTGCAAGATGACAAATGTTCGTATATATACGAACACATCGAATGACATTTTTTTTAAATTGACAAATTGATTTTTTCAATTGACAAATTGATTTCTTTCAATTGTATATTTATACATTCAAGTCAAAATAACACACCTTCTTCCTTTCGTATGGTGACAGTATATACGATTGAATCGAAGAAAAAGTTGTTGATTTAATGCAGTTTTGGTTCACTTTGAACGAACGTTGTTAATCGCAACAACTGCTCTACGCAATTGACACAACCACACCAGTTTCATTGTTTCAACAACGGTGCAGCCTATTTAAATGCGCCTGAATTGATTCTAACGAATTTTCGGTGACCGCTGCTGTGAGGTTGATATCACCAGACATTTTTTTTCGGTGAACGAAATACACGAATGTACGTTGCATCCAATATGAACGGTCACTCATTCGGAATTGTACTTTTGGACTTTTGCTCGTAGGCCATTTTTCATTCAATATTGTTTTATTTTTGTTCGCCATACCTCCATCTCCCCTTCCCCTTCCGCGTCACCGTTCGCGATCTATCTACGGTATTTCCTGACGCATATTTCTCTTTTTGCAACAGATATTTTTATTTTATTATTTTTATTTGTATACATATATATATATTTTTTTTCCTCTCGTATCCGATTCTCTCGCAGCGGGAAATGTGCGACAGTGACGTCGCACATTTCCTACTCGCCGCAGACAATTTTCCAGATTAAACGGACTTTTCCTCCCCTCCACGGCCTCCCCCCCCCTCCCCCCCCCCCTGTGGGATGAGAGCAATCGAATCGATCCTTCCGGCTCTGTGATTGATTTTGCTCGGCTTTTGTTATCTGCTCTACCCGATGTTTGTTTTTTTTTAATTGTTTTTTAACCTTTCGCTTCCCTCCATACATTGAATTTGATCTTTTATCGTGAAATGACAGTCTACCTTGGAAAATCGCGTTGGACGATCGACGTATGGGATAAATTTGGGATAGCGGCGATCGCGGGCTTTATCAAGCCTCGAATCGTCGGCGGAAACATTTTTTTTCTTTTTTTTTTTTTTTTTTTTTTTGCGATACGTTCGTACAGACGGCGTGGGAGAAAAATACGTTATTCCATCAGTCATTCGTGGTCTCGTAACTTTGTCGGTAAAAAAAATGCGTACAAACGGAAACTTTCTTTTGCCTTTCGATCGTCTCGGTTAAAGAAGCAACGTTTTTCGGGTATTTCGTCGAAGTTCGACGCAGACGGAGATCGAACGGGATTTTTTTTATGAAATATCGTTGCGTTTTCGTAGAATAAATAACGGGCGTATATTTAGTTTTGATGCGGATATGATTAGTACAGTCGCAGGTAAATATTTCGAGCGCAAACGGTCAAACGTCTGATCTCTCTCAAAGACCGATCAAGACTGTTGTCGTTTGGTCAATCGATTGTTTGCACGTTTGTCACTTGTCATACCGAGCTATATCGTTCGGCTATGCAAAATATCGTGTGTCTCGATGCATCATCACTTCTGCATTTGTCGAAATAAAATATAATAAAATATAATAAAGTAAAAAAAAAAAAAAATTCCTGCCTCGTTAAGTCATCATAATAATCGCAACTACGGCGGTGAAAAAAATTTCTCCATAGCCTCCCCAACTCCGTATCTGGGAGAAAAAAAAGCATCGTTTTATCGGTCATGCGTGATCGCGTAATTTTATCCGAAAAAAGAAGATTAAAAAAAAAAAAACATAACTTTTTTTCCTGGATCGTCCCAGCTAAGAAAGTTACGTTTAACGCGTATTTCGACGAAATTCGACGGACGCGACGATTCAACGGGAGAATTCAACAGGATTTTTGTGAAATATAATAATTCCTGCCTCGTTAACTCATCATAATAATTGCAATTTCGAGTGTAAAAAAAAAAAAAAAAATTCGTGCTCCGGTCCGGATTGAGCCATGCATAAATTTTCCGTGCACACGGTGGTAAATTATCCGAGCGTTATCCCGTGTCTCTCGGGCAAGGGTTCATATGCCGTTTGTCTATTACGTATTCCGTCGACGTGGACGCAGTCGGAGCGGCCAAAATGAAATCGTCGGAGCCGGAGAGGGACGTACTGCCGCGCGGTACGCCAATTATTCGTGTATCCTCGACGATGCACAGTGCGTCGATCCCGACTCGTCCTTAGAATTGGACGGTCGCAGGGGTAGGCGATACAGCAGTGTTTCCGGGGATCGCCCGAACGCAGCGGCCGGTGCGACCTCTCGCGTGCAGGCCGGCAGGGTGCGCGAAAGGGGTTTCGAGGTGGCAGCGCGGCGGAGCGAAACCCGCACTTGGCTCGTTTCCAAATGGTGTCTAAATGCCTCGGCTGTCATTAGCATTGCAAAGCAAAATCATAAATAGAACTTGCAGAGACAAACGATATACAAATATTATATGTAATATAAATTGGACGGCGATAAAGATGCGCCGAGACGGAAACATCGACGACCTGATCATTATTTTCTTTTGATTAATAAAATAAAAGCTTGAATTGAAAGTTCATAAATCAAAATCATAAGTAGAACTTGCAGAGACAAACGATATATAAATATTATATGTAATATAAATTGGACGGCGATAAAGATGCGCCGAGACGGAAACATCGACGACCTGATCATTATTTTCTTTTGATTAATAAAATAAAAGCTTGAATTGAAAGTTCATAAATCAAAATCATAAGTAGAACTTGCAGAGACAAACGATATATAAATATTATATGTAATATAAATTGGGCGGCGATAAAGATGCGCCGAGACGGAAACATCGACGACCTGATCATTATTTTCTTTTGATTAATAAAATAAAAGCTTGAATTGAAAGTTCAGAAATCAAAATCATAAATAGAACTTGCACAGACAAACGATATAGTATAAATGTTATATGTAATATAAATTGGGCGGCGATAAAGATGCGCCGAGACGGGAACATCGACGACCCGATCATTATTTTCTTTTAATCTCAATTCGACGAAACTGCTATTTTTTTTGCATTTCGATTAAAAAAAAAGTCTGGAGCATTTGAGAATTTATTTGACTTTTTTAAAAGCATCTCCGACTTTCAAAACTGCATTTTGAAAAATATCTAGTCTCTTTCTACGCCGACTATTTCAAAGTTTCAATCCAACCCAACCCCCACCCCCTTTCCTCTAAACCCTTAAAAAAAAAAAAAAAAAAACGAACTCCACATCGAATCAATCCCCGGGCGCAACTGTCCAGTGTTCGATTCATCGGATTTCCACTCCGTGTAATTATCGTTTCCATATGTCCGTTACACGTCCGTCCGTATTTGTCGCCATTCGCGTGTCCGTTCGATTCATGTCATCGGAGGCAAACAGAGGCGGTTATGAGCGGAGCCGAAACTTGGCCCTCCAGGGCAATCGGTTTCATATACAGAAATTCGAACGACCTCGAGTCCGGTTACACACGGCGTACGCGCCGTTCCCGTACGTTCACATATGTGTATATACATATGTACCATGTGTGTGTAATACACGCGTAAAGTAGTGCGGGTGAAAGCCACAGGGATTGTCACGAGGTATAACCGAGTTAGTTACAGGTCTCAAATGGCCGTTTCGACATACCCGCCAAATCCACCGTCGAAATTACCGTCCCGCCAAGTGGCTTAATTGAACCGAACGAGAAGTAATTGCCGTGGAAAACGTACTCTCGTAGGTACGCTAATACCGAGCCGAAACGCACTCGACGAGCACCGGAGGGTGAGCCGCGAGACGAGGGTTTCGCGGATGATCGGCGATCGGACGGATCTGCGGCTTGTAGTTTCCTCCGCATAGTTTCCACAATAGAGTTGCGGCTTCTCTTGGTCCCTTCTTCGCCCCTTGCTCCGGCGATCGTCTGCAATTTTGAGCGTTTCAAGGGGGCGAAACGGCGTCACAAAGACACGGACGAAGATGGGGGAGGATCGATCGCGAACGTCAGGCAAAGTTTCGCAGGGAATTTGTTCGAGTATCGGATACAAAAGTGTGTTCGGTAAGAATCGAGAAACTTGCGGGAGGAAAACTTTTTATTTGTTGTTGGTGTATCGTTTTTTTTTTCTTCTTCTTAATTCCCTTATCTCGTCGGTAAGCGGAGGGACTTTCCACGGGAAAACTTATATTTTTGTCTCTGCGAGGGAGATCTTTCGCAGACACGATTACGCTCCGTCGGGTGTGTTCTGTAGTGTTATATACGTACACTGTACGGTTGAAAGGGCTCTCAAGAAAATTGGTAACGTAATGTCTCGGGGGCTCATTAACCACAGGGGACTTCTCGGCACTGTCATTGGCGAAAGGTTCAAACGAAATGCCGAAGTTTATTCGTCCGGATGAAAGTTTCAATTTAGGAACAGCGCGGAAAGGGCGAGGGCGAAACACTCCGAGGAAAGAGCCGAGGGCCACGTGGCCCTCGGCTTTGACTTTCTTTCGAGCTAATTGGGTAACTCGGTCGGGCGGAACGGCACTGGAATATCGTTGGTAGCGCAACGACGACCGATCAGTACTTCGATCGAAGGGACTGCGTATTTAGTTGTCAACCGTTCATTTTTCTGTTCATTTAGTTACCAGTGAAGTCTCATCTTGTGCACCGAAAAAGAGGTTTGGTAACATCAACTAAGCTGCGTTTGCGGGTGGCGAAGGAAATGTTTGGTCGATTGAACAAAGTGTTTGACATTGACTAAATCGTAACTAAGGGTGACAATGCGGTGACCAATGATGACTCGTCCGTGGAAGTTAAGCCAAGGACGCGAGTTGCGATTCCTCGAATGCTATGACGAAGGCTAAACCAGGAGTTCAGTAAACTTCACACCCGTTATAATGGCAACAGTCTGTATTCTTGCACAACAAACAACTGTTCCAGCATCACAAGATTGGGCGGAGACGAAGCATACAGTTCGGAGCTTGAAGCGATCTATGGATCCCCAATTAAAACTAGGTCCAAACTCGAAGACGGTTTTGTTGAAGCTTGTTCGATATGCTGATGCAGACGAGGCGCAAGACCGATACCAGCGAAAGTCGAAAAGCAGCTAAATATTTTTATTCAATGGAGCACCGATCTTGCGGAGCTGCAGAAATCAGACTTGCGTTGCTCCTTCGACTACAGAGGCTGAAACAATCGCAGTATCAGAAGCTTGTAAGCAAGTATAGCGGATCAAGAAGCTACTTACAAATACGCAGCAAGAACAATCAAGTCCAATCAAGATGCGCGAAACAATCAATGTTGTATCAAAGCGCTGCAAAGCTCGAAAATTCAGCAATCGTAGAGAACATATTGATACGAAATACTTCTTTGCCAAAGATCTATTCGAGAACCTAGAAGTATTCTTCAATTACATGCTAGCAGACATCCCAACGAAGTCGCTGGTGGGAATAAGACTTAAGAAACTACGACTAGAAATTGGTCTATGAAATTCGGATTGCACTAAGTAGTCAGTCACCATCGAAGATGATGTTGGTAGCATAACGGCATCCGATGACTACTTCGATCGAAACAACTATGCATGCAGTTGTCAACTGTTCATTTCCTGTTGATATTAGTTACCGCTGAAGTCTCATCTTTTGAGGTTGCACAAGATTTGTTCTGCAAATTAAGCATATCTTTCCCTCGTCACGAATATCATTGAATATAATTAAAAACAAGTAAATTTCACACTAAATAAAATTCACTTCATGCAAGAGGATTCTATTTGCCGGAAATTGCGATCCACTTGCTGCAAAAGGATGCCCTTGTGTCAAAAGGATTTTATTTTGAGTGCGCCAACATTTTGATCGATTATCGATGTGGAGCGATTGAACGAGGCTCCATCAAACACTGTTAACTGTGTTAACGGAACCATTTAAAAAAAAAGCAAGATTTTTATCGATCATTAACGATAGCATGAAGCAATTAAGGGAAACTCCATTAAACATTTTGAGCTCTGTGTTAAATCCGCTGAACCCATCGCGGAGGATAATACCGCTAATTAATAGTAACGAATTGCCGCAGCGTCATTCGATAAGTCCCTCCCGGGTTTCCAATTATCCTCGTAGAGAACTTTGTCTAAGACGCTCTCTCGGGGTCGTTAATTATTTCTCGAAGACGCGGCGAAGTTGTCTGTCAATGGCGTCGAAGAACTCGCAGGTGGTCGATCGGCATTGCCGTGGTTAAAAAAAAAACGCAACCACAATCCATGTTTAATTATGTAATTTCTTCAATTTTTCTCAATCCACAATCAAGACGCGAGATAACCTCGAACCCCATTCCGGCAAACTTACCGACAAGCTCCGCGGCCTCGCACGAGAAACTTTTCCAGCCAGAGACAAAAGTGTCCCGAGCAAGACAAGCGCCGAGCGTTGCACCGGTGCAGCCTCGCCGGCATAATTACTCGACCTCGTCCAATTAGTGAGGAGGGTAATGTAGTTTACGCAGAGAGGACACACTTGGTTTGAGATGCTGCTGCGTAGCCTTGCACTTTGCTTCGGGCGTGAAGGTGGAGGAGAGGATGCAGTGGTCGGGCGTATTCCTTCGCCCGGGTTAAATGAGCTACCTTTAGGCACCACTTTTAATCCCGCGCGTTTGCCAGCCAGCTCCACGGTAAGGACGAGCATCTCCGAGCGGCGGAGCTTTCCTGCCTCGGGTTACACGGCGAGAATTCTCCCCGTCGTCGCTCCTCCCCTAGGCGATGTGGGTTTGATTGGGGCGAAGAGGTTGGAGGTGGTGGATAAGCATTACCTCGGTTAAAAAAAAAGATCCATCCACAAGCCGTGTATAATTTATTCAATTTCTTGAATCTATTAAATTCCTTGAATTTATTCAATTTCTTGAATTTATTCAATTAGTTTAATTAATTTAATTTATTCTATTTATTCAATTCGTTCAATTTGTTTGACACTGAAGGTTTATATGTATTATTGCATGTGTCCTCAACCAAGAGAAATATTAATTACGATCTTGCAAGATCACCAACTGCTAAATTTCTATGATAGTACATAGTTGGGATTTTTTCAAAGTAAAATCCGTATTTTCAATCGATTTTAATGTACCATGGCTCATTTTGTTTCTCAAACTTTGCTCTACTATTTCGCCAAGCAGATTTTTGTAGGTTTGTCCGTTTGACGAATACGACCAATTGTTTAACCTGTGGATTTTTTGCCTACAAACAAACTGCCGTCATTTTTAAATGGCCTAAGCTATGTAATAACAAATCTATTTGGTGACCTTCGTAAGAGCAACGTTTGGGGAACAAAATGAGCCATGATACATGAAAATTGCTTAAAAAATAAGGATTCTTTTTTGAAAAAAAAAAAAAAACCCAACATAAATGTATCGTCACAGAAATGTGGATTCATCAGTTCTTGTATTTGCAAAACCGTCGTTAGTTTCTTTGATCGAGAACACTTGCAATACAAATCGACTTTCCTTACTTGTGCCAAATGCCCAACGTTCAGGATAAGCAATTGCGAAGATTTTGCACCCGTTTGACTAGTGTTTTGCTTGTATTTGCAAAACCATCGTTAGTGTCCTCGACTGAGAACACTTGCAATAGAAATGGAATTCCCTTACTTGTCACAAATGCCCAACATGTACGATAAACAATTGCGAAAATGTTGCATCCGTTTGACTAATCTTCCGTTGCTTAAATGAGCTGCCGTTCAGCGTCACTTTTGATCCCGCGCGTTTGTCAGCCAGTTTCGATTTAACGCCGGGCATCGCCGTTCGCCGCGAAGCTTTCCCGCCCTGGGTTGCAACAGCGAGAGATTTCCCCGTCGTTCTCCGCCCGAGGATCTCGTATTCCCACCCCTTCCGCTCTCTTGGCTCCATTAGTTTCTGGGCAAGTTTTCTCCCAACTGGGGCAGTAACCATCCGGTAATTTATCGCCGTAGTTGTAATTCTAGTTTCAATTTGGACGTAGCTTTCTCACCGCCGTCTCGCTCCCACGTCTCGCTCTTCCGTTCATTGTTCTCCGTGGCCGGGAAGCCCAGAACCGGACCAGCTATCAACCCCCTTCCCTCGGCGCCGTCCCTTCTTTACCGGCTCCGAACCTCGCGCGACATCCTCCACTATCGTCGTGATACGTTACTCTCGCTCCTCAAGCTCTGTGACTGGTCGACGATGAATTCACTGCGAGATCCTTTAACACCCTTGCCGATGGCCGAAAACGCGAGGACAATTGCATCCGGAGATTCACTACAGAGGCGTTGAATTAACCCGACGAGACGGTCATCTACTTTAAGGGAATGAGGGGTGATTATTGGAATAAATTTCACGATCGGGCTGTATGTATGCTTGTTAGAGAAGTCCTAAATTTTGTGTGCGGAAATTGCACGGCAAATTTCGCTCCGTTTCGAAGTCTCCGCGGAAAGAAATTGGCATTTCGGAAAGAATAATTTTCATTTAAAAAAAAAGTTAGGTTTTCGGGATATTTGTTAAACAATTTTATTTTTCATCAATTTATTAATAACATCTTGAAATTATTGTTATGCAAAATTAATCTTTTCAGCACCTTTAATGTGCTTGATTATTTTTTTTTTCAGATTTTTGTATCATCCACAAGTGTTTGCAATTCCCTCTCATTTCTCTGAAACTAATGTGAAGTGAACACTATTCGCAGGTACTACCTTAATGCGATTTAGAGTTCCTCTCCTAAACCCGAAAAGTTGTCAAGGCGAGAAGGCAAAGAGAAAGAGTGTTAATTGATTATCGCTGTTCGATAATCGTTCGATAAACGGGTATCGGCCGCGCTCGATCCGCGCCCGCGACACCGTTAACGCATCGTGCTGTTTATCGAGCCGTGCACGCCGCCCGACAACGTAGTTATCGGCCAGTGTCGTTCACACGATTTCGGAGCGAGAGCATTCACCGACTGGTTTATGCTGTTTCGAAATCTATGGGATCATCGGGCGGATAGGTGACCAGCGCGAGGGAGAAAAGGCTCACGGCTCGTCGATCGGCGGTTCCCGAAACGGAATGAACGCGTCTCTGCGTTAACGCCGGAGCGAGCGAGATAAATCGAAACGAATTTGTCGTCCGGGGCGGCGCGCACCGCGATCCCGATGTAAATTTATCGTAACGCGAAATATATCGAGGTGTCGATAGCTTAATAATTCGTACTCGTCCGATAGTTCGACCGGGCGCGGATATGCTCGACGACGGCGCGTAAATCATACGGCTTTACACGCATGTGTATATAGAGCTGCACATATGCGGCGAGCCTGAATTTTTTTTATTATTTTTTTTTTATGAAAAGTTAATTGTCCCCCTTGATATTAACGTTATCCAAGTGGCGCATAACTGGGAACGGTCTGGTTAGATAAAGTGGATAAAGAAACTAACGGGACAGCCGCTGGCCGGTCGAGAGACTGAGGCAAAGTCGAGTAATTAACCGCAGCTCAGGTAATTAAGTGGCCCCGCTCGGTGAACGTTGGCCCGATTACAAACCGAGCAAAGGAATCCTCCGACAAAGGCGGAAGAGCTACCGTTGTGTACGATGTATCAACATTCTTGCCGGGATGAACCGCACAGGCAAACGCGACAGTGCAGCAAAAAGGGTGCGTTATACACGAGGGTCCAGTTTATAAAGCGTCCATGCCAGTTCTCTATACATGCTGCATATACATGTGTGTATATTCATATATGTATATATGTACGCGTGTGTGTGTGTGTGTGTGGCTGTGCGATGTTAAATTTCCTGCGACACTTTGGGGCTGCCGCTGACCACGACGACGAAAAGGGTCACGTAAAGGAAATTTTTTTCGGTTAAATCCGTGAAACAGCGAAACGGACGGCGGCTCTGGCTGAGCCACACGCTCATATTCTCGTCGCGTCCGAAAGATATACTCCGCTGTGATGGAGTGGGGTGACGGAAGGGCGTCACACACACAAACACCCACACATATACATGCACACGTATGCGCGCAGAGACTGCAACCACTGTACTAGGCTCCGGCGTCTCGGCGGTCGCCGAAGCCTTTCTACTTTGGCGAAAAGATGGAGTCTAATGCGAAAAGAAGCGGTGAAAAGAGACGAAAAAAATTACCTCACCAGCTTTTCAACTTTTTCGACAATTTTTGTTTGTTTGTTTGTGTGTGTGTGTGTTTTTTTTTCTCTCTCATAACCCTTTTATTTATTATGGGATTTTCTTTAGAGCGTCAACTACAATTTCGCTTGGATACCTGCCTTCTTTTTACACACGCCTGAGACCAAAGATTATGTAGTTTTTCCAAGCGTTTTTCTTTCTGGTTCTTTTTTTGTCCTTTTTATTTATTATGGAATTGTCTTTAGAGCGCCAACTACAATTTCGATTCGATACCTGCATTTTTTTACACGCGTCTGAGACCGAAAATCGTAGGTATAGTTTCTTCAAACGTTTTTCTTTTTTTTTTTTTCAATAACAACTGAGCCGTTTTCTACGTGGTCTGTTGATTGAATCGGGCTAATCGGAGCCCAATGCGAAAAGAAGGGGCGGAAAGAAATGTGAAAAATTGCCACTTACAGCTTTTTTTTCTTTTTCTTGGATTTTTGTTTTTTTTTTTTGTTTTTTTTCTCTCCTAATCTTTTTATTTATTTCGACATTTATTTTAGAGCGTCAACTACAATTTTGTTTCGATCCCTGCATTTTTTACACGTATCTGCGATCAAAAATCGTATAGTTTTATTTTTAATCAATTTTTTTGGGTATTTAAAAAAAAAAAAAAATTTATCTGTTCTACCTGATCTGTTGATTGAATTCTTCTAATCAGAGTCAAGCCAAAAGACCTGGCGGAAAGGGATATAAAGAATTCATCAAGTTTCCCTCCTTTTCCTTTAATTTTATCAATTTTTTCTCTTAACCCTTTTATTTAATTTGTCATTTATTTTAGAGCGTCAACTACAATTTCGCATCAAACCCTGCTTTTTTTACATGGATTTAAGACCAAAAATGACATTTTTTTAACGTTTTACTTTTTTGTTTTAAAAAAAAAAAAATGACTAACAATTGGCCTGTTCTACCTGTTCCGTTGATTGAATCGTTCCTCGCTAGTAAAACGATTCTTAAACTAAAGATATTTAAAACAAAATTCATCAATTTTACGACCTCTTCGGTGTGGTCTAAATTTTTTTTTTTTTCCGAACTTTGTCCAACCATTTTCTTTATGGTAATATACGGTTGAAAGGGTTAAGAAGATAGGACAGTCTTGGTATTTTTTTATAACAATCCTGCTGAAAAGTTTGCTCGTTTAGTCGTGCCATTCAGTTCTGCGACTATTGTATTTTTCATTCAGCGAATAATAAAAAAAAAGTTAACCACGGATTTTTCTTTTATATTTTTCTGCGGTTTGCACAAAAGAGATTTCTTACTTGCGGAAAACAGTAAGAATGCAGCAGGATTTGATACGATCGGATCTGTTCGAAGCGATAACACCGGAACTATACAGAGAAGCCTTAACCGGGACCGTAACGACTTTTTAAGTACGAAATTTCAGAAACTCCACCGAGCGTTCTCGATGGTATAAGTTTTTTTTTTTTTTTTTTTTTTGCTCGTAAGCTCTAGGATAGCGCTCCGAGAAGTTTGAACCGGAGAAGCGACTATCCTCGGTGGCCTATGTTCGCGTCGAGAGATTTCTCTTCTTTAAAAATATTCCGTCGCTTTTCACGGACGGATAACACCAGAAGGATCGACTAACAATAAGTTTTGATCGCTCCCATTGCAGGTCGAGATGAAAGGGATTTCCGGACCGATCGAATTCAAGGAGGGACGGAGAATTCAGTTCAAGTTGGATTTATTGAAACTCAAACAACACTCTCTGGTCAAGGTATAAAAAAATTGACTCCATTGATTTACTGCTTATCGAACAATCAGTAAATTTAAGGCTAAATAAATTGATAAATGTTTTTAAAAATTTCTTTCGTATTTCGTTAATTTTTTTTTTTTTAATTGTTGCTACAAATTTCGTGCTTTTATTATATTTGTTTGGACTGCTTGACCATTTCATGCATAACTCAAGTACGCTAATTATATGAAAAAAGCCATTAACCCTTCAATAAAAAAAAAATCAAACATTTTTCGTTAATTTTTTTTTTTTAATGTTTGCAACAAATTTCGTGCTCCTATTATATTTGCCTAGACTGCTTGACCATTTCATGCATAACACAAGTACGGCCCTTATATGGCAAAAACCGTCAATGCTTCAATTAAAAAATTATCAAAAAGTATTTCATCAATTTTTTTAAAATGATTGCAATAAATTTCGTGCTTTTATTATATTTGTTTAGACTGAACCCAGAAAAATAATTTATTCAACGGCCGCCTTTTATTTGTTTTAAGTAAAATATTTACATCAATTAAATAAATATTTATTTAAATTAAGTAAATAATTACTTAAGTGAAATAAATACTTATTTAAATCAACTAAATATTTTACTTAAACCAAATAAAACGGTGGTAGTCAAATAAATTATTTACCTGAGTGTGCTTGACCATTTCACGCATAACTCAAGTGCCGCACTTGCATGGAAAAAGCTCTCAACCTTCCAATTAAAAAAATAATCAAAATTTATCTTTAAAAAATTTTGATAAAAATTCTAGTCGATATTTAAAAGAAAAAAAAAATGGTCCCGTTTGTCAATAGGTTGGAGAATGGCGACCGGGTGCCGGTGTGAACGTCACTGACACCGCAGCGTTCTTCGAGCCTGGAATCGCGAACGTCACTCTCGTCGTCATTACGATCCTGGTTAGTAAAATTCTCATATTCACGATCAACATAACACAAGTAGCTAAAAAGCCGCTTCAGTGCCCGCACTCTTTATTCGATTAATCCTAAAAAAACTCGACCAAAAAAAAAACCCTCAAAAAACCGCATTAAGCCTCTTAGCCTCGATAAAAAACGGCTTTTTCTAAAAAACGTCGTTTAAAAAAAAAAAAACGGCGTTTAAAAAAAAAAAAAAAAAAAAAAAACGGCGTTTCAAGCCAGCGTATAAAAGCCGGAGATAACTAGCGCGACTGGAGCCGCTCGCAAAATCGCGTTTCGACGAAAATGGCGCGAGGGTGATTCCTCCCCATAGAATTACCCGAGTAAGCGTCCTATTTACGAGCTCTCGAAACGCGGACAGAAGTTACTTGGGTAAAAGGGTGATTCGGCTCGACGTTGGGACGACCGTTCGCTCGGCTGTTCGCTATTCTCTTCCGTAGTTTATGCCCGAGGCGCCGGAATATTAACCATTCGCGTTGGGAACCGGAGTACTCGCACGGAATAAAAGAGACTAATCTGCCTACAAAAAATTTACATGCCATTCGTGCACCCCTTCGATTTTTGTGTTCGCCGCCGCCGCGACGAGAGTCGCAGTTGCGGCTTTTGCGTTATAGAGAATATCGAGAACACACTACTCTCGAGGGTATCGCGGATACGAGTAGACTCGCAATCCATGGAATTAAAAAAAAAAAAAAAAAAAAAAAAAAATACAATTTTACTTTCAAAAAATGGAGCAGAACAAAAGTGTAAAATAAAAAGTGTGCAGTTCTCGATCAAATTTTTTTTTTTTTTTTTTTTTTTTAATCTGCAAAGGTTAATTAAAAATCGAGATAAATATCATTGACGAAAGTTGCTGCGAATAATTTACAATCGATTAATTGGATGTTCGTCGGGGCTTCGCAACGGCGTCGCGGAACGAAGGAACCGGAGTGAATCCCCCACTCGGCTCTCCTCCTTCTCCACGGGATCCCGTGGGAAATCATCCCTTAGGATAACAAATGGGTGGGTTAGTTACACCACCCAAAGTTGTGTATAATCTCGGAGCCCGCCTCGGGAGCGTGCATTAACGGCTCATCTATATTCGTGATGTACTTTAAGGCAGAGTATTAAAAAAAAAAAAAAAAAGATCGCGCGAGGCAATTCGCGGATTGATATTTAATGCATTTTTTTTGTTTTCACCGAGAGCGAACGTGAGTTATCCAATCGACTATCCGTCGTCGAATCATCAATTATGAGGCTCCTGGTTAACGGAAACCATTTTTTTTTTACCACAAAAAAAATTTCGGATATTCTTTTACGAAAAAAAATAGTTAAGTGATAAATCATTTTTCCGAAAGAATTAAACGTTATTTTTAAAAAAATCGATAATTGATTCGATATTTGATTGATTTGAATCGATATTTTGTACAAAAAAATTCGATAGATGATAGAGATTTTTTACGAACCATCAATAATGAGGCTCGTGATCAATGAAAACCCTTTTTTTACCACGAAAATAATTAACTGATCGATACTTTTTTCCGAACGATGTAAATATTTTTTTGAAAAAAAAAAAAAAAAAATCGATAACTGATAGATATTTTGTACAAAAGAAAAATTGATACATGTTAGATATTTTGTTCGAACCATCAATAATGAGGCTCGTGGTTAATGGAAACCATTCTTTTCTTTTCCACCATGAAAATAGATAAGCGACAGATATTTTTAGCCCGAAAAAAATAGTTAACTGATAGATATTTTTTTCCGAAAGAAATAAATATAAGAAAAAAAATTGATAACTGATAGACATTTTGTACAAAAAAATTTGATAGATAGTAGAGATTTTTTACAATCTAAAATATCTATCTTTTCGATGGATAGATTTTTCGTTTAAAATAAATGTCTACGATGTGATACTTGGCGATAAAAATATGCAGAGTCTGATATTTCTGAAAAAGAGACGAATCATAATGAACCCTTTCTCGATGCACGACTACCATAAATTTAAACGTACATGTAGTTTTCCATAGTACCGCTTCAATGTCACATTCATCTGTCTTTCACGAACTCATACTCCGTAATGAGCCATAACATTGTATCATTGTTTTATATTTCATTTAACCTCATCGTCTTTGACTCCATCGCTCGTCGATAAACGCATCTCGATCGCCGACGAAATCATTCACTAAAATCCCCGGTACCAGGAGAGACCCTACGTAATGATGAACCACGAAAAGAACTACACGGGAAACACGCGATTTTACGGTTTTTGCGTGGACCTCCTCGAGATGGTTGCCAAGGACGTAGGCTTCTCTTACCGAATGGAACTCGTGCCCGACCGGAAGTACGGCGCGAGGGACCCGGAAACCGGCGAGTGGAACGGCATGGTCAATGAACTCATGCGACATGTATGCTTTGGTTTGTTTATTATTTTTTTGTTTCACATATCAGCTCACCATCCGCCTAAAAACTTCGTAATTCAGCACATATCCGATCGCTTTCAGCTCACTAAAAAACAAAAAAAACAAAAAAATTAGAGAGCTTTTATTGAAACCCAAATGAACGCAGAGTAGTTCGATCAAACGCAAAACACATCATTCTCAATCTCGTCCATAACAAACAAAAAAAAAAAAACAAATCCATCTCCAATTAATTTAGAAAAAAGAATGCTTCGATCATTTTTCTATATTAACAAATCCGAAAAATTTCATTTACAGTAATAAAAAAAAGGTATTTTTTTTTGACAAAAAAAAAAAACAAACATTTTTTTTCTTTTAATCAAGAAAAAAATGTGTTTCGTGTTTTTTTCGTACTGCTATTCCATCCCTGCGACTGTCACGGCCGGCTATAAACATCGATTAGAGTTGTCGACGTTAGTGACTCCCCGGAGTTATAACCAGGCGCACGTCCCGATCCGTCATTCTCATAAATCAAATTCGAGTAGCACTCACCGTAGGGCCGAATAATGTCCATTAACCACTGTGTGTGTGTGTGTGTGTGTGTTTGACGTGAAACTCCGCATTCCCGATACTCCGCGCGCGCGCGCACTGATGTGCGTGCCCGTCGTCTCTGTATGTCTTGTGCTAAGCGGTTGGCGAGTTAGTTGTTCGACACGTTTACGTAGGACGTATTAATAATGGGATCGTAGATAATCGTTAGGCATTAATGCGTTCGAGGCGATGATCGTTCGAGCAAGAGCTGGAGATATCCCGACACCGGGCCAGTCAGATTTCGATAAATTATCGCCCAAAGTAGCCAAACCCCTCCCGACGTCCCGCCGCACTCCCCCGACGAGCGAATCGGTTTAAACCACCTCTGCGTGCATCGCACATTCTGTAAGTACACATAGACGAATTTGCATTAATGAATTACAGATTGCGAGAATTCGACGTATCCACGCTCCCCGTCCGACGGTGTTTTCCTCGTGTTTCGGCGCATTCGTACGTTCACCCCTCGGAGCCGAAGACGGGAAAGCCGCTCATTTGATTCCTCGAAAGCTCCCCGATGGTCGAAAAATCTGAAAAAAATTTGGCGCGTTAAAGACACCGAAAAAATTAATTTTGCACAATAATAATTTCAAAATGTTATTAACACATTGATGAAAAATAAAATTGTTCAACTAATCTCTGAGAAAACTAACTTTGCTTTTTGTGAAAATGATTCGCACAGTTTTTCTCAATACGTACGAATTTTTTTATATTTTTTTAATTCACTTTGAATTTTGCGACTCTCTACACATTGTTCCAATATAAAAGGAAAATTCAAAGTGAATTAAAAAATTTTTTAAAATTCATATGTGTCCAGAAAAGTGAACGAATCATTTTCATACAAAAGAAAGTTAGGTTTTTTCGGGAGATTTGTTGAACAATAATATGCACGATTTTTTTTTCAGATTTTTATACCATCCAAATGTCTTTGAAATTCCCTCTCATTTCATTGAAACTTATGCGAAGTGAACACTATTCGCAATGAGTACCTTAACGATATGAGAAGCGCTTAAGGATACTTCGCACATAGATTGCCAAACAAAAGTCTGATCCGATCAAAATTTTGATACCTCGCGATATGGCAAAGATCTGAAAAAAATCAGCTGTACTAATAAAGTCGAGAGCTTTAATAATGCCACAACTTTAATAATGCCAAAACTTTAATAATGCCAAAGAGCTTCAATAATGCCAAAGAGCTTCAATAAGAACTTTAATAATGCCAAAAAGTAATTAACAAATTTTTTTTTTTTTATTATTTGAAAACCTTTCATTTTCTCATTTTAAATGAATTCCTAGATTGTTTAGAATTCATATGATTTTTTTTCAGAATTTTGTTACGTTTCAACATTTTCTTTCTTGAAAATTTGCAAAATCGACGTAGATGCACGAATTTCGAATATGTGTCCGTATCACGGATTCCACAATGAGCAGAACATTTCCGAGGCGATTGCGCCAACGTTTCTTTAGTTATGGTGTAAAAAAAAAAAAGTTCAAAACTAAGTTCGAAAATTAAAAAAAAAATCTAAGAAAACTTCGAAAAAAAATTCATGTGGTTTCTGGAAAATCAACGAATTCATTTTCAAAAAGAAAAAGAAAAGTTTCACTCTAAGGTTCTATTTATAGAACAATTTTTTCAAATCAATTTGTTAATATCTTTCTCACATTGTTATTATTATGCAAAACGAATGTTCACCTCCCCTTTGATACAGTTAATTTTTTCCAGATGAGAATCTGAAAAAAAATTAACTGTATTAAAGGGGAGATGAACATTCGTATTAATCGTATAAGAATACGATTAGGAAGTGTTGCAAATTCCCAGCGAATCGCACTTTTGTCTGCGAATGTACGCGCGATGCATCCTCAAAGGGGTGAAGGGGTAGTTAACAAGCGAATGGGATAAATGTCTGCAATTAACAATCGGTCTCTTCGCCCGGGCGAATTTTCGCGACACTCCACGCGTCGAAGGGTGGATCTTCGGGGGTTGAATTTGCGGAGCCGTCGGGGGTGGCGCGGAAGGGTTGGGGGGTTGGTTGTTCTATGGTTTCGATTTTGTCGCAAACGGTTCGTCGGACCGTCGAACGAGAATGTATAACGACTGCCGGGGCTGAGAGTAAGACGGAGGGGACGGAAGACAGCGAAGTGGGGTGGGGGCGAGAAGGGGGTGAAAGCGAAGCAGGGAGAAAATCCAGAGATCCTCTTTTATCGTACCCGTAGGAACAACCGTACGTAATGCTGAGGAGCAGAGGAAATTTCAGCGGTAACGAACGTTACGAGGGCTTCTGCATCGACCTGCTAAGGGAGATAGCGCACATGGTGGGATTCACCTATAGGATCGAACTCGTGCCGGACGGCAAGTACGGCGTTTACGATTATGAGACCGGCGAGTGGAACGGAATAGTTCGCCAGCTGATGGACAAGGTGAGTATATACACAGTGTAGCGTAGCGTTGACTCCGTAGGGTTTACTTTGCAAAGTGTGTGTGTGTGTGTGTGTAGAGTGTACGACGGGACTCGAATGGAGGCGCGACTGTCGGGACGGAGAACACTCACGGTTCTCCGCTGACGATGGTTTTTTTTTTTTTTTTGGAGGGGGGGGGGGGGGGGGTAAAAAAATTTGCTGGAAGACAGTAGTAGATGTCTCGGGGGTTCGGAATGGGAGGGAAGGAAGAAGGGAGGGAGATAGGGTACTTTGAGGCATCCATAGAAACTCAGCGGTGATTGGACAAAGTGAAAGAACATTTTTACGAGCGGAGGTACGACAACGGTTTTCCGGTTGGCGAATGGGAATGAAAGCAAAACAGAGAAGGAAACTTATGTTAATTTTTTTGTTTTTTTTTTGTTTTCTTTGATGGGGAGAGAAAATTGGGATTTTATTATGAGAATTAGTTTTCGCGGTGAAGCGGCGAATATTTATTTATGCGCTGATCTCTGAGTGGAGTCAATGAGTGATTTGGTGCGGATTATTGATCACTGCGAATTGTTGTGGCGATCGCTTTTGACGAAGTGCTGTTATACCAAAAATACGTCGCCACCATTTTCAAAACACGACTTTTCGATCGGAAATGCCGCCAATCGAGAATTCGTCACTTCCGGTTTGAAAATCACATTTATCAACCGAAAGTAACATCATACAAAAAATACGTCACATTACATTTACATCACCGTGATTAAAAAAAAAAAAAAAAAAAAAAAAAAAAATGACCAAAAGTAACAATTTTCCTTAGCCCTAATATTTAATAAATTTGCTTAAAGCCCTCCATCCGCATTTCGATCAAATTAAAAACAAAAAAAACGCCTTCATATAACCGGCAGATTACCTTGTAACCGGAATAATGAACTCGGACCGATGTGCAAACATTGTCAATGTTTAGCCCGATCGCACTTGAGACAAGCAACGCGCTACCCGTCTCCGGGACGGTGTTCCGTGGCGCGTTCAATTATGCCCGAAGAGCCGAGGCGCATAGCCGTTCCGGGCTGTTATACTACGTGAGGGAAGCGAAAACGACGTGGCGGCTTGCAGTAGGAACTTGGTATACGAAATTCAGATCGACTGCGAGCTAAACTGTCCCACCAATCCGATTCTCCGTGTACCGAATGGGGAAACGACGACGGCGCCGGAGAGGACACGAGTACATTATAGCCGCGGCAACCAACCCCCCCCCCCCCCACCACCCACCCCCCCGGTGAGTTGACTGGGATTCGGGGGATGCACACCGTTACCGCCGCCGGGCTGTACCTGTGTACGGAGACCTCTCTCGCGCGAGCTTTTGCAATGCAAATGGCATTCGAACCGAAATGCGGAAATGGTGCGGCGGTACGTTGCAACCGCGAGAAACTATCGCACCCGCGAATTGGCGGACGGATAGAGTCGGATATGGTGAAGCCGGAGTTAGGCGAGCGCGCGGCGCGGCGATACACGCAGTGAATAATTATTGGCTTTGCGCCGACAAGGCACGCACGAGCTTTCACGCAGAAAAGCCGGGGCAAGGTGGACCAGACTCGATATTGATTGGTTCGATTGATCGGCAAGAATAATAGAATTTGCTTTCAATTCAGTTTATTTTTTAGTCAATAAAATTCGGGCGGGCGAAGAAATTGCCGCCGGTTAATCGGTCGAAATATTCGGTGATGAGCAACAGTGGCGAAAATTGCATTCTCTTTTTCTTTTTTTTTTTTGGGGTTGGATTTTTTTTAGAGTCTAATTTCGAAGACAAATCACTCGTGGACGTTGGCTAATTTCAGTTTGACATTCGCTCGGATAGAAAGAAATCTTCCACTGGGTAAGATTTCTTCTCTGATTCCTGATGAGTCAATTTCAGAGTTGGTCGTCGAACTTTAGACGGTGCGGTGAAAACGGACAATACTTGCTTTTCCAACTTGCGTCTACGAAACCGCGAATGGTAGTTTTCTTCTTTTTTTTTTTAGTTCGCCGAAAATTGCGGATCTTCCGTCCCTCTGCAATAACAATGCACGAATAATAAAATTTGTTTTTATTCTGTCAAAAAAAAATAAATAACAATTAAAAAAATGAGCGCTGCGGAATAAATAACGATCGTTGATTGATGCTACACAAAAAAAGAAACTGGCGATAAAAGTGTCCCTTTTTGAGATTTTGGATTTGGACTTTAGAGTCGAATTTCATTGAAATCGCTTCCGGCAGTTGAAAAATCAATCGGCTCCAAAACTCGCTCGGACAGAAAAAAAGTTCTTCCCCTCTGAGACTCCTGATAGGGTAAACGTGGTGAATATGGACCATCCCGATTAACACGTAAATCAATGAAATATTGACCGGTCCGCGTTTCCCACTTTTACCCTAACTAATTTCCAAACGTGGAAATTAAAGACGGTACGTTGAAATCGAACAGTACTTATGTTCTTTCGAGTTACGTCAACAAAACCGCGAACAACCACGAAAGACTGAAAAAAAAAGTGCGTTGTTGATTATCGAGGATGGTTTTTATTTTGTTGTATTTACGTCGCGAACAATTGGGGACTTCCGGTTTTCCTAGAATAAAAATTCACGCACATGGACCGATAATTTTTCGATTCATCGATCAATTAATCGACGACAGAGTTGCGGTGGCGATGCGATAAGACATCTAAGCGGCGAGCGGCCATTCCGAGGGTTGCCGGTTTCTCAGTCTCTCGTTACGAGACTTGTTCGACACGGGTATGAATCGTGCAAGATTTCTTTTCGCAATCAGTCCGGCCGGTGCAATTAGAAGAGACGAAAGAAAGCGAACGAAAAGCCGAGTTCGAAAGAGGGCGATAGCCGCGAGAAGAAGAAATGGCCGAGAGGGAATGAAAAAAAAAAAAAAAAAAAATGACTCGATGGCCGAGTTTTCCGGTGCTCTCGCGGGTGCGCCAGTTCGCAAACTCGGAGGACTCCTCAGAGAACGGGACAAAAGTACGCACGAAAAGGGAGCGTACCCTACCCGTAATATTTGTCATTTTCCCACGTCCCGCACAGTACACGAGGCGGTGGCGTTTAAACTTTCGTCATTCGAAGTAAAAAAATTGCCTCTCTCTCCGACGGTATTCACTATAAAGTTATCACCCGTGCGCACACAACTCCAATGCCCCTCCGTACGTCTATGTGTGCGTATGCAGATATAAGCCAAAGACAGTCGGCTCGCCGTATCTCGAGTTTACAGCGGGGCTTTATTTCGGCAAAAAGTATAATCCACAGTCTGCTCCGCGAAAACGGCGCGCGCATCCTGCTCGCTTCTTCCGGTCTCTGTGCGAAGATAGCTTCTTTATTTCGAAACACATACGGAGAGAGACGATTTTTTTTTCTCGGAAATAACGCTTCCGGTCACTTCTAACAAGCTCACTTCCGATCAATGACTAATATTTCAAAACCGGAAGTGACATTTTCCCACGCGAGGTCGCGTATGGTTTAAAAGTTACGGCACAGAGAAAATTTGTTGCTTTTGACTGAAATGTGTCTCGAATGCAACCAGTGCCAGAAACGTGTGAATTAAGGAAGAAGAGAGTGGATAAAAGAACGTACGTGATAGATCACAAATGGATTTGGAGTGGAGCGGAGAGCACTGGAGCGGATCCGAGGCAGATTCATGCTCTCCGAGTCATATTCGCATACCGTGAATCGATGGAATCGACCACATCCAATACCGTGTCCGGTACAGGCGCAGCGATAACGTTTCTCGTCGAGCCGATACGTTCGGTCCGAGTCAATATCGGGGTCGGGAGGATATCGGTTTGGGCGTCGGGCGAGCAGAAAAAACTCGGCAACTGGTGCCGTCCCGTAGCGGTGCCAATTTTTAAATCCCAGCTGGACGGTAATGTCGAAAATGGTAAAAACTGGGAAAATTTTCTTATAAACGATAAAAACTGGGGAAATTTTCTTAGAAACGGTAAAAACTGGGGAAATTTTCTTATAAACGGTAAAAACTGGGGAAATTTTCTTAGAAACGGTAAAAACGGGAAATTTTCTTATAAACGGTAAAAACTGGGGACATTTTCTTATAAACGGTAAAAACGATGTCAGAACGTAAGCGCAAATATGTTCAGTTTGTACAAACGTATCGTTGATCTGAGAAGTTTGTCGCTACAACGAACTATTTTCATAACACTTAGCGAAGCTTAGATCGAATGAAGGGATCCGGTAACGCCGAAAATATACAACATTCAGAAAATTTGCTTATAAACGGTAAAAACGATCTCGGAACTTAAGTGCAAATGTGTTTAATACAAACGTTCGGTTGGATAATTGACCTAAAACGTTTGTCACTATACCAAATTATTTGCATAACGTTTATATTCGGTTATATGTATTGAATGCGGCGAACCGGTAAGCCGTAAAGTGTGCAAAAATCGGATTATTTATTATTATTTTTTTTTTATAAACGGTAAAAATGATTCCGGAACGCCAGTAGAAATGCGTCTAATTGATACAAACGTACTGCTATTGTATTCAGCTGATCTGAACCGTCGAAACAACGATTTTTTCCACCGCCATTGTCTTCACGTCGTACATTTCTGCATGGAATATACGCTCATCGAACCTTTTCAATGAAATCGTGAAAACACAACACTGATTTATTATTGATACATACAATGGATCTACTAATTGGCATGTGCCAATTTGCCATTGATGTATGGGTACGATGGTTTAAAGAAGCTTGACGAATGGAGCGATCGTTGGCACTTCCGGAGCAGGTGAATTTTACGCCGACATGCGCACAAAGTCTCGCAGGTGCGCTCAGCACGATTTTTACAAAAGATTGTCGCGGCTATCGCGACGTTGGTATTAATTTCGTCGGATAATCATTAATTACGTCGGGCCGGGTGAGGCGTCGGGTGAGAAACTAAGTACAGGGGCTGGCGAGTGCGCGTCGCAGTACGCCGACGATAACGAGGGAGGAAGGTGGATCGAGGGACGGAAAAACCGGGCGAACCTTTTCTCGCGAGGGTTGAAAAGAGAAGGAATGGACCGACGAAAAAGTAAAGCGGACACGAGCTCCACGACTCATATTTCATCAGCCGCTTAAGATTTCTTTTTTTTTATATATCTACACCCTCGTAGCTGACGAATCGCACGAGACTGCTGGACGATAAGAAACACGGCACTTTTATTTTCATGTTTAATGTACGGGGATGAACAATCATCGCGACTATTTGGCTAGAATAGTCGACAGATTATTATTTTTTTTTTTTTTAATCAACCAAATCTTGTCAAATTTGGTTCATTGAAATTTATCTATCGACCAGCTGATGAGTTCGTGATATTTCATCATTTTTAATTAAGCAAGTCTTATAAGATTTGGTTGATAACATGAATTCCCTATCGACCAGCTGGTGAGCTGGTGATATTTCGTCATTATTGTTAATTAAGCAAATCTTATCAAATTTGGTTGATCGCAAAATTATTTATCGACCAGCTGGTGAGCTGGCGATAGTTCATCATTTTTAATTAGGCGAATCTTATCAGATTTGATTGATAAAAAAAATTCCCTGTCGACCAGCTCGTGAGCTGATGATATTTCATCATTTCTAATCAATAAGATCTTATCAGACTTGGTTGATGATAAAATTATTGACCGGCTGGTGAGCTGGTGAGCTCGATTGGTGTTCACTGGCATTTAACATTTTGTTTTCCGATTATATTAATTGTTACCATTTTTTGTTTTTTTGTTTTTTTTACGAATGACGATTCTCAGGCCGTTTTCAACTTTGACGATTTATTTATCTGTGAAATCTGCAATGGGGCGCTGGGTCGAAAATTTACGGGTAGTTAGTGGACCGATGAAAAAGTTAGGCGGACACGAACTCGCGGAATCATATTTCATCGGCCGTTTAATATTTTTTTTATATACTTATTGTCGTAGCCGAAGAATCAGATGAAACTACTGAGCGATAAGAAACACCGCACTTTTATTTTCACGTTTATGCACAAAGATGAGGAAACATCGCTGCCGTTTGGCTAATCTATTGTCTCTTTTGAGACAATAGATTATTTTTAAAATTTTTTGATGAATCGCAATTCTCTGGCTGTTTTCGACTTCGACGATTTATTTATCCGGAAAAACTGTAATGGGGTGCTGAGTGGAAAAGTTTAAGATTAATTTCTCACAAACAGCGAATCGTCGAATCGGTGAAATAGTAAAAGAAAATTTATTGACAATTTATTGACCTTCTTTCTTACTCACTGTAAAAAAAATTTATTGACAATTTATTGACCTTCTTTCTTACTCACTGTAAAAAAAAATTCTTTGAAAATTAACGAACGTTATTGGAAGCTTTTTCACATAAACTGTTTCTGTAATTTCAAAAACATGTACGCTGTAATTTTACAGTAAAATTATTATTTTTTTAATTAAATTTTTTGTAAATTTCAGGAAAAGATTTGTTATTTTAGTATACGGCATTTTTATTTTGCCAAAAAAGTACATTGACGTTCAATCAATGTAAGTCATGAAAACAAATTTCAATATCCAGTACATTAAATTTACAATTTATTTGCACAGTGTGAGGATAATCACACGGTAAAAAAAAAAAGTTGTAAATTTAATGTACCGGACTGGAAGTTTTTATGCAAAAACTTTTGTATAAAATTTAATGTCCAATTGTGATGAAAAAATTAATATATCTTTTTAATTAAATTAAAGTAAATTATAAAAATTAAAGTACTTTTATAGTAAAATTGAAGTGAATTATTAAATATAAAGTATTCTCAATGTTTTTAGTACACAGAACATTAATTTTTAATCACAATTGTACATGAAATTCAATGTACCATTTTTTGCATAAAAACTTTCACCCCGTTACATTGAATTTCATACGATTTTTTTTTTTTTTTTACAGTGCATGTGCGTTAGAAACGACCATCGGCGTTAATCTTTCAGCCCTCGTCGAAATATTTTATTAATTTTCCTCGTCCCGGTTGCGAGTTGCAGACGGGTCTGTAACTGGACAGATTTATCGAGCAATTTTCCGCGAAAGTTTCCTACCCGTTGGTACTTAACAATTGGCGACAGCTTAGCCGAGAGTACCGTTCGAGTACCCGAGTATACTAAGTAGATAAATGTGTAAAATATTTATTTTCGTAGACATGCCTTTCGCTTGGGTAGATATTGCGAGGCCCTACGATATGCAAAAGTCTGCACAACCCTAAACTTACGTATTTATTTATTTATTTATTTATTTATTTATTTATTTATTTATTTATGTATTTATTTATTTATTTATTTAATTAATTATTTATTTATTTAAGATAAAATATAAAAATAATATATTACAATTCCGAAGCCCCAATGGCAATTTCGATGAATTTACTTTCAGCATTCTCCGGAAGTCGTAATAATCCTTGCGCCGAAAATTTCAGAAAGCGGACCTCGCGGTCGGCTCGATGACGATAAACTACGCTCGGGAGAGCGTCATAGACTTCACGAAGCCGTTTATGAACCTCGGAATTTCCATTCTCTTCAAGGTAAGAGTGCATATGATCGTGAGCTCGACTCTCGCTCACGACAGCAAAAAAAAAAAAAAAAAAAAAAAAAAAAAAAAAACAGGTCAGAAAAGTGAGTGCGAGAAAAAGTTCGTATCTTAATCGTCACCGAAGCGATGGAGAACTCGCGCAATTACCTCCGTTCCGGAGCCCGCGCAGCGCGAGCCTTTAAAAGGCTTTAGATAAACTTCCACTTTAATTCTCGCATTTCTCGCCGCCCCATCGGTAATTGCTTCGTCCGACGGGGAGAGATCCATTTTTATTTCGTTTCCCTCGTCTCGAGCCCGATCTTTTCAACTCACCCGCAATATCCAGTTCATTAAGTCCATTTTTTCCTTAAATCCCACATCGCGGTGATCGCCTCGCGATCGTGAAAAATTCCATGTTCCAAAAAGTCGGAATTTAGCTTGAATAAATTCTGAGACTCGATGTGGCAATACACCTATTTTTTTCGTTTTTTTTTTTTTTTTTTCCAAAAACTAAAATATAAGATTAATTTTCATCTCGCAAACAGAGCGATGAATCTCGTCGTTAATTTTCGTGCGATCTCCGCACGACGCATGTAAAATTGAATCTTCTATCTCCGATCCGCGGCTCGAGTTACCGTGAAGCCTAAATTTATTACTCTAATTACACGCCCTAATTAGAAAACTCGATTCCGGCCTTTTTCCGAATCGAGGACTTTAATTAAATTTCACGGAAAAACTGAGCCGCCGAGGTAAGAGATTAAAACTCTTCTCTTTTTTTCACTTCATCCCCGCGGTTGAATCGCGCGAGCGCCGAGTTGCTAATGATGTAGAGGTTTTTCAAAGATTCATTCAGTTCGGCATCCCTTTCGATCCGACGATCCATTCGCGCGAGCTCTCGAGGGCGCGCATGGAAGTGCATCGCTCTCGGTCCGTCATTCGAGCCCGGCACTTTTTCGGCCCGCAGGGAGCAATTTCAACGTGGGGCCGTGTTTACTTGCAGTAATTCACGAAACTCGGCCGAGCGATCGAATTTACGCGGATTCAGCAGATTCGTCCTGAAATATATCGAGCAAACGAGCATGTTTATTTCCCCACTCGCCCCCCCCCCCTTTTTTTTCTTTTTATTTACTGCCAAAGAGAGCGTTGAGAGGTCGCTCGGATCTCGCAGTTTCGCAGTTTTTATTCCCGCTTGTTCTCCGACTGCCGGGAACACTCTCTCTCCCTTAAACGCTGCCGCCTCGTCGAATCGCATCTGAATCTCTGCACCTTGAAGAGCGGGGCTAAATGGCACGGCGAGGCAAAACGGGACACACAAAGAAAAATCATTTATTTGACGGACACCGTTTATTTGGTTTAGGTGAAATAGTTATTTGATTGAAATACATATTTATTTGATTTAAATGAATATTTATTTAATTTAAATGAATATTTATTTGATTTAAATGAATATTTATTTGATTTAAATGAATATTTGTTTGATTTAAATGAATATGTATTTGATTTAAATGAATATTTATTTCAATCGAATAAATATTTTACTTAAACGAAATAAACGGTGGCGGTCAAATAAATGATTTTTTTGGATGCAGTGAGGGCAAAACTGAATCTTACAATAATTGTCGGATGTCCCATTTCGTTCCAACGACACATTCGAATTTTCAAACCCCTTTCGCTCCACTCACCACCATCGCCGAAATCCAAAATCTATTGGAAAATTGCGTTCTCTCGTTATCCCGTTTTGGCCCGCTGTGCCATTTTGCCCCGCCCTCCTCTATATCTATGTAGGGGCGATACCACGCTTCGTCTCTCTCACCCTCGACGCAATCGTTACCGTGCTATACATCACTCCGAGTTAGTCCTCGCCGACTGTCTTCATTAGAGCAGCGGACAGCAAAAATTTAATTAAAATTCAACAAAGTTACGGCGACTGATGCGGAGGCTGTAAGATTTCAAGGAAGTATCCTCGGATTGTCATGCGATTCTTTTGTTCCCCGCTTCATACTCATTAAATCCCGGCGACGAAATTCTTCGCGGAATATTATGCTTGCAGCTCGGAAAGCCCGTAATTTTATTTGTTTATTAAACTATCTACTGTCACTTTGAAGATTCTTGCTTTTTTTTTTTGCTTAAGATTTCATCTCAGATGTAAAAAGAAATTATTCGTCTAGAAAAATTACTAAACGCGATTTGTTTTTTTTTTTTGTGGCTATCTTGAGTCTGATAACGGGCTCGATGCCTTTAACGTCTCGTAACGAGTCGTCGTGCAAGTAGACGCAACTCAAGTAAGGAATTACATTTTTTTAAATGAAATTAAAAAAATTAACCGCTAAGAAAAATTATTATTCGTTATTTGATTACATTAAAGAAAATAATTAATCAAAAAAAAGTTATAATTCATGATTTTTTTTCTGACGTTCTTGTATCGAACAACCGGCTCTATGCGTTTAACGATTCATAATGAGTCTTCGTACAAGTAGATGGAACTCGAGTAACGAGTGTAAACAAAAAAAAAATAACTTAAATGATTCGTCAAGAAAAATTGTTATTCGCGATTTTTCTTTGCGGCTATCTTGTGTCTGATAACGAGCTTGAGGCGTTTAACGACTCGTAACGAGTCTTCCTGCAAGTAGACGGAACTCTAGTAACGAATAAAAGAAAAAAAAAAAAAAAAAAAAAATTAAAAAAGATTAAACAAAAATAAATAAAAATAAAAGAAAATGAGAAGACTCGCCCAGCGGCGAGACAAACTCGACCCTCTACTTTGCCTCGTGACTCTCGTGCGGTCCGTTAGCTTCGCTCGGAGGGTAAGCAGAAACTCTGGCTCCACGGCAGACAATTTTGGCCCTCGATAATTGCTTCGTTTAACTGAAACGTCCGCTCCGATCGATAGCCCCGCAGTTCGGACGTTGCGCTAGCGTGTACACGTGGACGGTCAACTATCCTTGTTAATTAAGGTACTCCGAGCCAGTCACTCGGTCCCCTTTAGTGCGAGGAAGCTACTGCAGTTTCCGCCTCTCTGCGACCCTGCCCGATCAGCAATGCTGATGAGATAAAAATTATTTCTTGTTTTTACTAATTCTGAATTACGTTTATCAGCGGGATTCATATTTCACTCGGGGCAAATTTTTTGGAAGCGACGTTTCACTTTTTTTTTTTTTTTCATCTCGTTCCCGTAACTTTGTGAGACAAAGTAGAGTGCGATGTATCGTTAATATAGCGCTTGCAACTCAGATGGAAATTTGTCTGTCGACCAAGTATAAGCTATTATTACAAGTTAAAAAAAAATACATTTTTTTTTTAATTGTCATAATTGTAATAAATAAATAATTGTAATAAATTGTAAATTTTTTGTTGCTTAATTACAGAAAAAGTTTTTCCGACGAGTGTTGCAATCACACGAGTTAAGAAAACATTTTTCGCACGAGTATCGTACGAAATTTTCTTTCACGAGGTGCGAAAGGGGAGTTTTACGCGCGCGAAGCGTGCGTAAAACTGCACTTTACGCACGGAGTGAAATAAAGATTCTTATTTTTTATTTTTTTTTTTTTTTCATGTTTAAAGTGTAGTACACCCGAAAAATTGTTTGGTAATATGAAACTAAGCTGCGGTTGCGGGTGGCGAAGGAAATATTTTGTCGAATTCAAAGAAATGTTTAGCTGATTGAACGAATATTCAGTTGTTTGACCAAACATTTAGTTTCTTCAACGAACAGTTACTTGAATTGAACAGACATTTTGTTCGATCGACCAAACCGCAACCACAGCTTAGTTGACATTTCTTTCGGTGTACAAGAATGGATCGATGGTCCAATCTGAAATTCAATCCCAATACTGCATTTCGTATGCAGATGACGCACAGCAAATTTCGCTGCGATCCTAAGTCTCGCCGAAGAGTTATTGACTTCCCACGACGGACGAACGGACCGGCGGAAATGGGAAAATACTTTTTTGGCAGTCTGCGATATATGAAACTTGTGTTCGGACTATAATACGAGAGATTTTTTCACTGAAATGGATTACTTGCTCTTGTTGCATTATTTTTAAGTTTCTTTTTCTGGGAAAACAAAATTTTCTCACATCACTTTTTCATTAGCCATTTTTTTATAGGGTCTAAAAAATACTATATTTTTTTTTCATATTTAACATACATAGTACCAGAATAAATCGACCGTCCAATTTGAAATTCAACCCCAAGACTTCCCCGACGAACGGACAGACGCAAATGGGAGAATGCTTTTTATTTGCAGTCTGCGAGCATAACGAGCATAATACGAGAGATTGTTTTTTTTTTTTTTTTTTTTTCTAAAATGGACTTGTTCTTGTTGGATTCTTTTCAAGTTTCTTTTTCGTGAGGGAAACAAAGCTGTCTCACATTACTTTTTAGTTCTTTCAATTCTCCGGATCGATGTCAAGCACGTCCTCGCGGTACACGCTATATCGCTATCCCCATTGAATTTTCTATGCCGCATTTTAATTCAAAGAGATGCGAGTACGGTTCGTCGCTCGGAGTCTGAGGATAAATTTTTCCAGGTTCCGACGAGCCATCCGGCACGATTATTTTCCTTCATGAATCCACTTGCGATTGAAATCTGGCTGTACGTGCTCGCCGCTTACGTCCTCGTGTCTGTGACGATGTTCGTCGTGGCACGTTTCAGTCCGTACGAGTGGAATAATCCGCATCCCTGCCACTCCGGTCCCGAAATCGTCGAGAATCAGTTTTCACTGGCGAACAGCTTCTGGTTCACCATTGGCACTCTCATGCAACAGGGCAGCGATTTAAATCCCAAGGTACGTGAAAATTTGTCGACTGCAAACAATTCATTTTTTAAACCCCGCCCCCCCCCCTCCCCCCCTTAAAAACATCGGATTAAGGAGATGCGAGAGGCTTCAAAAAAAATTCCACATCTTAGAGGAATCATTCGATGAACATTTCTTTTAGCTCTAACGTCAATGCTGCCAAAAACTCCCACCGGATTATCCGGTAAAATGCGACAATTGCGAAGCTTTAAAAAAAAATACTACTCTTCGGGCTGAAATTCAATAAAAAAAAGTCTGTCAACGTCCCAAAATCGATTATGCTGAAAATTCTCCGCGGGACGTCAATTAATAACCCGCAGTAAAAATTCCAAGGGTAAAAATTAGAGTACAAATTCAACAAACATTTTTTTTTTTTACCTCGATAATCAAAGCTGCCAAAACTCTCAGCGGTGTAAACAGTAAAATCTCATAATAAACATTTTTAAGGAGCCTAAAAAAATTCTACTATTCACGGTAAACTCCGATGAAAAATTTGTTTACGCTCCAACATCAATAATGCAAAAAATTCCCTACAGCACATCAATGCCAACTGTAAATAAAAAATTCTCCCCCTCAATGTAATCATTCAACAACAATTTTCTTTAGCTACGTAATTAACGTTGCCGAAACTCCCAACGGGATATCCAGTAAAATTCCACAATAAACATTTTTTTTTTTTTAATTTATTTACGCCCCAAAATCGATGATGCTAAAAATGCTCCGCAGGATATCAATCGAAAACCTATAGTAAAAATTCCACACCTTTGGATAAAAATTGAATAAACATTTTTTCAGCTCCATAATCAATGTTGCCAAAACTCCCAAGGGGGTTTCCAGCAAAATCGGACAATAAACATTTTTTTATGAATCTTCCGCCATTCACCGTAAAATCCTACACAAAAAATGTGTTTATGTTCCAACATCAATAATGCAAAAAATTCCATACAGGACATCAATAAAAAATAACCCACAATAAAAATTCTCCATCTTAGGATAAAAATTCAATATTTTGGAGTTAAAAAGAATCAAAATTCTTTTTAACTCCAAAGCCGATGCTGCCCAAAACGCCCAGCGGGCTATTCAGCAAAGTCCCACAATACAATATTCAAGAATCTTCAAAAAAAAAAAAAAAAAACACCTTGCAGACTAAAACAAAAAGCCAACAAAAAATGTGTTTCCGCTCCAAAATCGATGGCGCCAAAAATGTCCCTCCAGGATATAAATTGAGCCCCCACAATAAAAACTCCAACGGAAGACGATGACCAGCAACAGGTAGTTCGACCCTCGCTATAAGCGGGCGTGCGTAAATTCAGCCGAGCCCGTTAAATGAGACCCGACTATTCAATTAGCATCGAACGAGGCTTTGCATTCGTCAAACAAATATTCAGGCGTGCCGACGGCTCCAATTTTGACGCCTGAAAGGTAGAATTCGGTTAATGTCTCGTCTACACCCGATGCAACTGGGCCATTCGTCAATAATAATAACAACAATAATAATAATAATAATTAATCCGAGTGTCCCGAGCGTGGGCGGAGCAGCGCGAGATCGGCCGACGCCGACAGGGCCGACGATATTCATCTCTCGAAATTGGCTTAATCTCGTCGTCCGTTCGATTTTACACCATTGTACGGAAAATTCAGTGAGCCGCCGCCGGCGCAATATGACCCGTCGATATACACTGAAAATTTTACTCTCACGCGGCAATGGACAAAAGCGCAATTACCCGGTTATTGGCACGAGTCGCAAAACGAATTGCGCGTCGCCCGACCATTTCGCGACGGCTGGACAATGAACGCGCGTACAGGACGACGCACTTACGCACCATCCTCGGAAAACCGCCCGCCCGGTCGATCGCACACGTCTGTTAAAGCGCTTTCGATTTATGACCCGACAACTGCTGGTGTGCGTCCAACAGAAAGGTCAAAATTCTCGCGGACACAATGGATTCAATCGGGCGTTAACCGACATTGAGCGACATCGGTTAACCGCGCCTCCGTACTGCATCCACAGAATTTCTCCCCAACTGTTTTTCATTTCGAAAGCACGTTTTTTTTGTTTCTTTTTTTTTTTTTTTAGTCTGTCTCATCGGGCCGAAATCGTCGAGGCGAACGACTCGCTCCTCCGGTCGCGGAAATTGCTGCGTGGAAAATAAACGTGCGGAGGAATCGTGGAAAATGTGCCTTTAAGGTAGCTCCAGCGATCGGTATTCATTTCGTCTAAATTCGAGAAATTCGCGCCAAGAATTGCAAACACTTGCCGATGTTATGAAAATCTGAAAAAATTCATACTTATTACTGGCACTGAAAAGACTAATTTTGCATAATAATAATTTCAAAATGTTATTAACAAATTGTTGAAAAAAAAAAAATTGTTTATCGAAATATGCGGTAACTCAAGGTTTTATTTTTTATTTTTATTTTTTTTTATGAAAATGATTCGTTCACTTTTCTGAATACGTATGAATTTTTTCCGATTTTTTAATTCGCTTTCGATTTCTTTTTTTATATGAGAAAAATGTATCGAAAGTCACAAAATTCAAAGTGGATTTAAAATTTTTGTTATTTTCACAAAATTAGGTTTCCGGGAGATTTGTTGAACAATTTTATTATTCATCGATTTGTTAATAACATATTGGAATTATAGTTATGCAAAATTAATCTTTTGAGCACCTTTGAGACCCTTCATTTTTTTCAGATTTTAACACAATCCAGAAGTGTTTGCAATTTCTTCTCAATTTCTCTGAAACTTATGCGAAGTGAACGCAATTCGCAAAGGCTACCTTAAGAATTCGTGTGGAGTGCGAGAGTGCTGAGAGCGGCACCCTCGAGCCACGAAAAGGAGCGGATCGCGAAAGTGTCGGATGTGTCCTTCGTCCTTCTTGACGATATTCCGTGCGGATGTCTTCAGTCGGCGCGTGCCGTTTTAGCGTTGTTCGCTTCCACGGGGACAGAGCGTCTCGCGTTTTGCAAAACCTTCCGGGGCATTCTGTTGTTTCTCCGGGTGCTCGAGAATGAAGAGCCATTATATTTAATTACTAGCGAGTTGTCGCATCCGGGGCGTTTCCGCTCCCTCGCTGTGGATCATTAAATTTACAAAGCGGAAATTTGCGGAGATTAACCGAAAACACGTCACTTCCGGTTTAAAAATCTCATTTTTTGACTGGAAATATTCGGAGATTTACCAAAAAAGTATGTCACTTCCGGTTTGAAAATCACAATTTTCGACCGAGTTAATATTCCGACCGAAAAATATATTTATTTATTAATTATTGTATTATAATACGACAATAAATAAATAAATATAGGGCCGGTCGAGACCCTTTGACATCATTATGTGCACGTGGAAGTAGTGTATAGTGTGCTGGAAGCCTTAGAAACACTGTTCGACGCTACTAATTTCTAAAGCCGCGGTCGTAGAAGTTGAGCATACGTGAATGTGTGACGGGTAACCCCGAATAAGTGACTAATGTAATAACTCATTCCCTAAACGTACGGGGCGTTGGATGACGTTGTGCTCGTGGATCGTTAGATGTGTCCGGGTCGTAAAAAGTTCCGCATATCATGTCGGCCTGGTCGGAAACCGGCGCACAAATTCACTCAGTAACTCGCAACAGTCCGTGAACCCATTGAGAATGTTGTATAACAACATTCAATCTGCAAAGCGATGCCTGTGAGATAACGTGTGGAAAATGAAATATTCAAATCGAAAGCGACGCCTTGTCGGTATGACGTCACTTCCGGTCAAAAAACGAGATTTCCGACTCGGAAGTGGCGTTACTTCCGGTCAAAAAATGAACGATCCAGGCCGGAAGTGATGCACTTCGATAAAAAAAATATATATATATTTCCCAAATAAATAAAAATTATTTCGACCGGAAGTGACGTACTTCCGGTCGAAAAATGAGATTTCCGAGTCGGAGATGACATTACTTCCGGTTGAAAAATACGAGTTCCGGGTTGGATGTGACGTACTTCCGGTCGAAAAATGAGATTTCCGAGCCGGAAGTGACATTACTTCCGGTTGAAAAATACGAGTTCCGGGTTGGATGTGACGAACTTCCGGTCGAAAAATGACACTTCCGGGTCGACAGTGACTTATTTCCGGTATTGCGTCACATCCGCCCGAAAAAAGATAAAAAAAAAACAATGAATTTTTTTCTATTATTCCCCAGGCTACGAGTACCCGAATCGTCGGAGGAATCTGGTGGTTCTTCACCCTCATAATAATATCTTCGTACACCGCAAATCTCGCGGCTTTTTTGACGGTCGAGAGAATGATAACGCCGATCGAGAACGCCGAGGATCTCGCCGGTCAAACGGACATTACATACGGAACTCTCGAGAGTGGCAGCACGATGACATTCTTTCGGGTAATTCATCGTTTTATAACTATTATTTTCTTCGGTAACACTCGATCGGAAATTAAACGCAATCTCCGAATTCCTTCGATCGACGACGAGCAGGACTCGATGATCGAGACCTACAAGAAGATGTGGCGTTTCATGGAGAACAAGAAGCCATCGGTTTTCGTGCCGACGTACGAGGAAGGAATACAGCGAGTTCTTCAGGGAGATTACGCCTTTCTCATGGAGTCAACAATGCTCGATTACATCGTCCAGAGGGACTGCAATCTCACCCAGATCGGCGGACTGCTGGACACCAAGGGCTACGGAATAGCAACGCCGATGGGTAAAAATGGCCCGTCAGCCCGTAAATCACCAGGGTGATTTATTTATTTTTTTTTTATTTTATTTTCTTAACATCTACATAGTTCACGACGTTGTTCGCAGGCTCGCCGTGGAGGGACAAAATATCGCTGGCGATTCTTGAGCTTCAGGAAAAGGGAGAGATACAAATGCTGTACGACAAGTGGTGGAAAAGTCCCGGAGACACTTGCATGAGAACGGAAAAGGGAAAGGAGAACAAAGCGAACGCTCTGGGCGTCGATAATATCGGTGAGAATCGAGCCATCGAGGCGCCGGGAAACCCGCATTCGGAGTACAGTTTTTGTTACCGACGGAGGTGGCAACGAAAACTGTATAAAACGATTACAAAATAGTACATTACTCCACGAGGGCGATATAGTATATTATGCCACAAGGGAGGAAAGTGCGTTTTTTTCGGCGAGGGTGAAGTTTGATGCCCGAGCGAAGAGAGGGCAGAAATTCACACGAGGTGAAAATGCACTTCCTCCCGAGTGGCATACGCTATTTTTTTGCCCGACCATGCTAAAAAGTGGTCACATTTCTATGCCTGCAATGGGGATGAAAAGTGACCCGCTCCAATACTTTTCGGCCCGCTGCGATACTTTTCGGCCCGCTGTGTTACTTTTCGGCCCGCTGCGATACTTTTCGGCCCGCTGCGTTACTTTCCGGCCCGCTGGTCAAGAATCGACCACTTTCCGCCCCCGTTGCAGGCATGGAATGTCGACTTTTTTGCGTAGTCGGGCAAAAAACGTTTTTCGCCCTCCTGGTGTTTCGCCCGAGGGATGTACGAAATCTTTCATCACAAGGTGCGAAAATGGCGGTTTTACGCACGCGAAGCAGGCGGAAAAGTGGCCATTTCCGCACCGAGTGACGAGGATCAAAATAAAAGTGTCACCGAAGACGAATTAACATGTCATCGTTCGATGACACTTTTCTTTTGAGCATGTGATAGCATCCGTGAAAAAAGTTTATCAGAGTTTTTGATACTAACACGGCACGGGAAGGTTGGGGGGAAAGTCTTTCACATGCTCTTAAGGCCATGTGAAAGATGTACCACGTGACACATGAGAGTGCGAGAGAGATAGATGCATTTTTCGAATCAATGCCATTAAAAATCGGTTGACGTTTCGGATAAAATTAAACTGTGCATCCGCTAATGCTTTGCTTTTTTCCCCAAAAGTCTCTGAATTGCATTCATTACATACTGTCGTTACCGACTGAGTCGTTTCACATGTCCTTAAGTCAAGGAGAAAGTGAAATATCGCGGTCGGTAATGAAAACTGTAATGAACTTTTCTCAAGGGTGCCAATTTGTTTTTAGGAAAAAGCAAATTCGAGCTGGATGCGCACGATAATTTCGCAACTGAACCGAATTCATTTTTTTTTTCTCAAAAAAAAATTAGCACCGTTGAATAAAGTTAATTTGCACTTTCCCTTGATAGCAATTTAATGTAATGCATTTGCCGCGAATTTCATATTTTAACTCGAAGGTGGAGTTTTCGTGGTGCTTCTCTGCGGCCTGGCGTTCGCCATGCTCGTCGCGATCTTCGAGTTCTGCTACAACTCCAAGAGGAACTCACTTCCGGAACGCGTGAGTTTTTGTAAAAAAAAAAAAAAAAAAATCAAAAAAATCGCCGAACGCCTCTGGGCTTTAGTCTCTACGATTTTTTTCGAATATTTCTTTTCTCTTTCGTATTTTTTTTTTTTTTTTTTTTTTTTTTTTTTTTTAATATCGCGAATGCATGCCTACCTTTGCCTAATGCACGATTTAGCGCGAACTCATCAATTGATGAGCCTGCCGGCTGAAGAGAACGACACTCGATGTTCGGTCGGGAGAGAAGGTAAGAGAAGTAATTTCTCTCTTCACAATTTTTCATATTTTCGTGACGCAACTTTTTCTTTGCTCGAATCCCATCGCGTAGCGAAACTTGTATGTTCTTCAACCTCTCTCCGGTGCGTGATTTTTTTACAATTTTTCGTTGCTGTTTGTCTCGGTCCATCCATTCAATATCGTTCGAATATCCATCGCAACCGAGGAACGAATAACCGAACGAAGTCTCTGTGTGTGTTCTGCGGTCGTGCAGCAGAGACCACCCGTACCGGCGCCACCGCCAACTTGCTCCGGATCGCTTCAGGGTATCCCGCAAACTTTGCAACAGCAGCAGAATCAGCAACAACAGGAATCGCTCTGCTCGGAGATGGCACGGGAATTGTGCCGGGCTCTCCGCTGCCGCGCGCTGTCCCGTCGGCGACAGGCCTGCGAAAAATGCTCGTCCCACGTCGTGGGCTACCCCCTCGATAATCCTACCGCTACACCCCTCAACGGTATACGATCACAGGTGAGATAAACAAAATTGTAAAATTAAAAAAAAAACAAAAATACATAGAATAGAAGTTCGATTGTCCGAACCAATTGGGGCCGAGACCAGTTCGGATTAACGATTATTCGGATAATAGAGTTGTGAATAAAAAATATTATAACAATAACATACGTAATGAATATGAGTTTGTTTTGTATAAATTCGTTCGGATAAAATAAATTGCAGTGCGGATAATCGAAGGTTCGGATAATCGAGATTCTACTGTACATTGTTTTGGGTGAAGACCAAATGTACACATGCCAAGTCTACACAAAAATTATATGCACCAAGAGAACACGCGTAGGCAGTTGTAGACCAAAAAACTCTGCACTGAAAATCGTGGACAGTTCAACTATACACTGAGAAAAAAAAAAATCGATTGAGTCAACAAAATGAGCGCTTACGGGTGGCGAAATAAATTTGGGGTTGATTGAAGAAATTAATTGTTGCAGTAAGTAAAGAAACAGTCAATCCGACGACCTGTTAGTTTGATCAACGAGTGTAGACTTGGCAGATGCGCAATTGGTCTCCACCCATTTTTTTATGTTTATTATTATATATATATATATATATATATATATATTGTTTTTTTTTTTCAGAGAAGCAGTTTGGGAGTTCCGGCGGAACTTCAAGCCCACATTCACATGCATCATCACCCGGTTCAGCACGACTACGAGGGCAACTGACAGGGCGGCGTTTCACAGATCGCGAACTTTGGCGCGACTCAACACACGGACATATAAAAAGACACAACTTAGACATTTTTTCATCGAAATAAAAAAAGAAATTGAAGTAACGTGAGAAAGTCGAAGCGAGATGAATCGCATCGTTTCGAACGAGTTTGCTAGGTGGGCAATAATTGAATGTTCGAGGATGACGATTCGCGACACAGTCGATTATTGTTATTTGGACTAATTAGTTGACGACCTTGAAGATTTGCAAATGTGCAGAAACATTATTTGTTTTGCGATATTTCGACGGTTAAAATAATCTTTCCTTGGACAAATTGCCGGAGATCGTTTTTGCAGATGCAAAATTCATTGATGGTCGTATTCGGCGAAGATACAGATTTCTAATGGTTTTGAGTGAAAATTAAATTGCACACCATGCATATCTTAATTGTCAAAGACAGCAGTGCATTTTTCGTTATTTTTGAAATTGAGAAATAAAATTTCGCCATGTCTGAGATATTCGGTTTTTTTTTCCGTGCTTCGTAAAGTTCGATCGTCTATGGTAAAAATTTAGGATTTATTCCTGCTGCAAGCAAACACTCAACAGGATAAAACTATGCACAGAACCAGAACTTAGTCAAGCTAACTTTATTCTTACGATCAGAGTCCAAGTGCTCACGAGAATCATATTAATGAGATTACGTGTGAACGGAGTACTGTATGAAAAAAAAAAAAGAAAAAAAAAACTTGATACTGTAAATATCGTGAGTTTGCGAGAGGTGTGCATAGATGAGTAAAAAAAATTCGTATAAGTATCCTAACTCTAACGACTGACGAGTAATCCCTCGATGTTTGATGTCATTTTACTGTAAACATTGAACTAGAATAAATGAAAACATTTTTTTTCCGCCCCGGAGATGAACAAATCTATTACTGTAAACAACGATTCGAAGCTTTGTTTGCCGAAGTAAAATAATTTGCACATGTCTTCCCCATTTATTACAATTTTGCAGCTTCCTCAACAAGGAAGCCAAAATCGATCAGCGAATTTTCTCATAGAGAAAGCTTTGCCCAAAATTTTAATAAATGAGGAAGCCATATGGAAATTACTTTGTACCTTTCTAAAATAATTGATTTAAACTCAATGAACATCGTTTTTTTTTTTTTTTTTTTTGGAACAGATAAAGAATTTTAGGTCCTTGCCATACCGTTCTTATTTTCTTTTTAAGGTAGTTCCAGCGAGTGGTGTTCATTTCGCTTAAATTCGAGAAATTCGGGCAAGAATTGCAAACACTTCCCGATGTTATAAAAATCTGAAAAAATTCACACTTATTATAGGCACTGAAAAGAGTAATTTTGCATAATAATAATTTCAAAATGCTATTAACAAATTGTTGAAAAAAAAAATGGTTCATCGAAATATGCGGTAACTCAACTTTTTTTTTATGAAAATGATTCGTTCATTTTTCGGAATACGTATGAATTTTTTCAGATTTTTATCTTCATTTTGATTTGTCTTGTTTTTTACATGGAAAAATGTGCGCTGGAGCTACCTTAATTTTTAACGAATGAGGGACCGTCATCGGGTCCCTCATTCCATGAGGGACCCGATGAACGACTTCTATGTTCTCGGCAGAGAGTCGACAAACTTTGATGGCATACTCTCGCTGAAGTTCTTTCTGGTGCGGAGCTTTCCGACCATATCCAAGCTGCTCAACGTCAAGCTCATTCAGCCGAAGATCGAGAGGTTCTTCGAGGGCGTCGTGAGGGAAACGATAGAGACGAGGGATCGCCAGGGAATCACCCGACCCGACATGATACAGCTCATGATGGAGAGCCGCGGCAAGAAAACTGGAGCAAGTCCCGAACTGACCATCCAGGACATGACCGCCCAGGCTTTCACGTTCTTCTTCGGTGGCTTTGACAGTTCCTCGACGCTGATGTGCTTCCTGGCTCACATGATCGCCGTTGAAGAGGACGTTCAGCGGAGGCTCGTCGAGGAGATCGACGCAGTGCTGGAGGACACCAAAGGCGAACCGGACTACGAGGCCGTCAATGGGATGGAGTATCTCGACGCCGTCATCAACGAGACCCTGAGGATCTATCCGGTGGCGCCCTTTCTCGACAGGGTATGCGTCAAGCGATTCGAGCTGCCACCGGCCTTGCCCGGTGGGCAACCGGTCGTCATCGAACCCGGACAGAATATCTGGTTTCCCGTTTACTCCATTCACAGGGACGCAAAGTACTTCGCGGATCCGGATAGATTCGATCCGGAGAGGTTCATGGGCGCGCGAAAGAACGACATCGACTCTTTTCACTACTTTCCGTTCGGACAAGGACCGAGGATTTGCATCGGCAACAGATTCGCCCTCCTCGAGACCAAAGTCGTCATCTTTCAGCTCCTGGCCAGGTGCCATCTAAGACCGAGTCCCAGAACCGGAGTTCCACTCAAACTCACAAAAAAGAGCTTCGCTATGATGGCCGAGGGCGGTTTCTGGCTGCAGCTTGAAGCGAGGAAGAGGTCGGTGGGAAAAATGTCTGGAAATTGATTTTGAGAGAATTAAAAAAATGAGAGAGAGGATTGGAAGCGTTTAGTGAAAGAGGGTAAACATGGTTACGACTTAACATTAATGTGTCGCGATTAGATAAGCGTTATCGCACAGATCAAAGACGCGCAACGCATCGGTAGATACACATGTGGTCTGTCGTGAAATCAACAGAACACGATTGTTCTTTTATATTTTTTTGCCTGTTGTAAATAAAGAGAAAAACATTTTTATCTTTCATTTTGTGTGTGTACATTTTTATCTTTCATTTTGTGTGCGATGGGATTGTAATAACAATATTTTACTCTTGATTTTATTTGCCTTCTACGCCTTTGCGATGACCAGCGTTCCCCGATTTCTGCACTGTTGCATTTGAGGTAGTACTTGCGATACAGTCCCGGCAAACGTGAGTTTCAGAGAAAATTTCGAACACTTCTCAATGGGATAAAATTTGAAAAAAAAATCAAGTGTACAGGAGGTGCTGCAAAGATTGTTTTCGTGAAATAATAATTTCAATTTGTTATGAACAAATTGAAGATAAAAATCATTACTCAACAAATTACCCGGCAACTTAACTATTTTCCTTCATAAAAATAATTCGTTTATTTTCACTAATGCGTATGATTTTTTTCAGCATTTTTTGTAATCTTTGAAAATTGCGTTTTTTTCACAGCTTGAACATAGAAAAACGCGATTTTCAAAGATTACAAAAAATTCTGAAAAAATTCATACTAATTCGGGCCGAATCTCAAATTCGGCCTCAATCTTGATAAAAATTGCTTTGGATGAAGAGACGTGACCACTCTACTAGTGTAACAAATTTAAACTGGCTATCGCAAACCATTTCCGAATTATATTTATATAGAAATAAACAATGTATAGTTTTAAACAATGCTGTCAATGCAAAAATCAGATTTATCGGCGCTTCAGACTATTTTAAGTACTCTTACAATAAAATCCCAATTTTTTTTTCCTAAAACATAGCTTCCCCTATGAGGAAGCGAAATCAAAAACATTGTTAATGGTATTTCATCGAGGAATGGAAATTTAGGAAGAGGTGAGACAAGCAACGGGCGTTCAAATGATGAAACCCGAAACGAACAATATGTTGTTTTTTTTCTTTTTAATATAACATCATTTATTAAAGGATAAAATAAATGACAAATAACATATCGCTTATACGAAACTATAACATTTCTTAGAGTGTTCATTATTATTTGTTACGATATAAAAGAAATCACATCACATACGACCCTCCTTATCTCGTCTTTCGCAATCGCGCTTGTGAGCCCAAGGATTCCATGCAACGATAATTATCTCGTATTTTTCCACGAACGAATTAAACAACGAATGGTTCGAACGACAATGAAAAAAAAAAAATAACAATTAAATTTCAATGTGCCGATTATTCTGCCGCTAAAGTCGGCGCATCGAATAACGTCGATGACTCGAGCTCTTCTTCACTTGGCCCATGATAGAGTTAGGCTTTGACCGCTCAGCTTAACTGTATCAATACGACCGTGATAGGAGTCTTTCTAATCAGCACATTTTTTTTTTTTTTTTTTTTCGAACGCATCTCGTTTATTTAAATTCCGAAACATTAATTAATTTTCTTTTTTTTACCACCTATTATCGTAAACGTAAGAATCTTCGAGCTCGGGATAAGCGCTGTCGCTCCCGGCAATATTTATCCTCGACGCTTGGAAGGTCCAAGTCAACTCACTTCAATTATCACACCATCACTATGTTGTGGTAGCATGCACACAATTAATATGCTTTGTGACTCCGGAAGTTGGGCTTATCGGACGCAGAAATTAAGCCAAAAACGGAATAAAAAGAAGAGGAAATAAAAAATAAGTTTCTCGGTTCAGCGACAAGTTTGCGGGTGTGTGTACGTGTATACATGTATATATCGGGCTAGTTACAATTCACTCCATGGCAGCGTCGACTCCGGACGATCTCACCCTCCGTTCAAGCCAACGAGAACACGGTAAGCTAAATAATTATCCAATCAGCCCAGCTTCAAGATTTCTTCTTTTTTTTTTTTTTTTCTTTCACTATAAATTCGAGGAGCTTTTTTTTTATTCTTTAGATTCTCGTTATTTCGACATGCCCCCAACAGTCTCGCATTTTGACAAAAATAAAACGTTTAACAGAGGAAACGATGAACGAGCGCCGAATCGACGAGGCTCCCGGCGACTCGCGATACACAGTCAAGTATTTCAAACTGATTATCAACCGATAAGACGTTATAATAATGTCCTTCCATAAAAAAAAAAAACAAATTCTACATCCCTCTCTCTCCTTCCCTCGCTCTGGCATTCTTTTCATATATATATTTTTTTTTTTTCAGCTCTCCTTAAACACTCTCTCACGCGCCCTGTCTTTGTTGCTAAATAAATTACAAGAATAAAAATAATTACGACAGTCATCTCGAATCTCTAATTTAGGTGCATTGGCGAACCCGGCTCGTCAACGGCTGCGCTTTATTTTTATTTTCAATGTTAAAAAAAAAATCGTACCGATCTTCGCCTAAAATTTTTATTTATCCGTTCCTTACGTTTTCGTATTTTTTTTTTTTTTTTTTTTTAATTCACATGTCCTCATTCAAGGACTCACATTTATTTAATTGTTTTCGTCCGCTCTGCGATTAGAGAAATCAAATATCGTGGGCCCGCCTGGCTCCTATCACCTTCACATCGATTTATATAGATATACATATGTGTATATATATGTATATGTATATATATCACCGCGACGACTCCTCGATCGCGCTTTATAAACAAAGCGACGATCTATCTCTAATACAAAAAAAAATTACAAATACGAGAGAATAGTGTCTGCATTTTTTTTTTTTAAGTCTAACATTGTTTTTTTTATTTGTTTATTATGTCTCAGTCCCTCGAAGAGATCATTTAGCGAGAAAATTGCGAGCCCACAAGCGCCTCTCGATCACATTTCTCAAAGCTCCGATTGTAGAAGACTTTTTTTTTAATTCATTTTTCAATGCGTGTCGCACACCGTGGCTTTTGAGCAGTTCGCAGTGAGCTCGTAAAACTTCGCTTTCTTTATATGCGCGTCTGTCTTAAATTAAAAAATACCCCCTGTGAATTCTCCACAGGGTCTTGGCATATTACCAATAAGGGACCGATTAAAAAAAAAAAAAAGAAAAAAAAAATGGATTCAATAAAAGATAATAGAGCTAAAAACGAGAGAAACGGAAGGAGAAAGAGAGGGTAATTGAGAACGAAGGTAATTGAGAAAACGAATATCCGAAAGTCCGCGCGAATGGTCCAAAAATTTCGTATCGAAGTTTTGAAAAAGTAAAAAAAGAAAGAAATTAACGCTACTACATGCTCGATAAAACACTGTGCGAGTGAGTCTCGATTTAAAAAATAATTAACACTGAATAAACGAGAATTGCACTGTTGTCTTTTTTCTCAAAAAAAAAATCTCCCCCTCTTTCTCAATCCGACTCTCGACACGTTAAACGATTCTCCCGTCGAAATCTCCCTCTCCCTCTCTCCGCCGATCTCTCTCGACCTCCACGCCTCGCCCTATGCCTCATTTGACTTCTTTGGAAATAAATCTGTCAACGTCCATTCGTCGTCAATAAACTTCTCTTCGATAATACGTAAACGAAACCACGGAAAAGCATCGAATTGAAAACTCTCGAGTTCAAGCCGGTTTCTCGATTTCGGCGTCGTGACAATAAAAAAAAAACATTGTTAAAGTCATTCGAGAGAGAAAGACGAAGAGGTGAAAGCAAAAAAAAAGAGCATGGACAAGAAGCGTGTATGCGTGTGTGTGTTTGTGTGAGAGAAGGAGAAAGAGAGTAAACGAGAATAAAAAATTTACGCTTTGATAACAAAAATGAATTCTACAACAAAATACTGCTCGCTTCCCATCCACACGTTTCCATTCCGATCGAAAATTGTACGAACGTGCTTTGTGGTTTTCGGGCTTTTTTGTCTGTTTTTTATTTTTTTCGAAAACGCAAAATCGACAACGAAACGCTTCCTTCCTAATAAATCAAGAGCACCAACGAGAATAGCCTTGTTATTCTTCACTTTCTATAAACCTGTCTGATATGTAGGTGTTCGCCTGTAGAAGAGCGCGTGGTACATGAGCGCGTGGCTATTGGTCAAAGTGTGCGGATTTCGTAAAAATTTCTTAACATCTTCCCGTCGACAACGAATACGTGACTCGTGCATCGAAACTTGACTCGATTCGGCTCCGTGCAAAATTGACAACATTTTTTTTTTATCATACCGAAGTATTTTTCTCAATTCCGAGGAGATTCCGCTAGATAAAAATCTCTATGCAAAACGACAATAAAAACCATGGAAATTCGAGACAAAATCATAAAATCGCACGATCCATTCGATTTTTTGTTCCTGTTTTTTCAAGTCGTCTTGCATAGAGTTTTTTTTCAACGTCTACGCTCTTCGAATCTCGCACACGTAATTCTATGGTGCACATACACGGTTACATAATTATAATGAGACGGTGTTTTTTTTTTTTACTCGTTCAGATGCCTACGTAGATTTCCCCACCATCGTGGATTCGCCGCCTCTCGGCGCGCCTCGATTTTTTACGCTAATGTATACCAATATATATTTTCTATATACATATTTTTTTTTTGTTTGTTTATATATGCGATCACAGAACATGTATAATTCGTGTGTATGCTTCGTGGCCGCGTTTTACGTTTTTTTTTCTTCTCTCGATCTTTCTCATTTACGTTTTATCTTAAGATCTTACGCGGATTTGATTCGTTCGAACGGAGCGCGTTCTCTCTTTCTCTCTCTTAATCGATACGCGATAAGCGACCTAGTGTTGCGAACCGTTGGTCATTCTGGGAAGGATCTTTTTTTTTCTTACTACCCCCAGTGAATTGTTGTTTGTTTTTTTTTGTTTGTTTTTTTTTTTTTTTTTCTTCTTTTTGTCGACGACTCCAGCATACCCACGTTACAAATTACATCAAATTTAAGCTTAAGGCTCTATTAATCGATCGTTTCAGTCATTCACGTTGCTCGTTTGCATTGTAACCCGCACTACCGTTCGCAGTTCTCTCAATTTTATCATCCAAAAAAAAAAAGAAAAAAATACAATATTGAAGATCGAAAATTTACAATATTTTTCACTGACAAAAAATCAATCACGAATTGTTGACTAAGCGATATAATACCGAGAACAATTTTCGCACCGATGGACCGAATTGCTCTTGATTTTCATTTATTTTTTGTAGTTACTTTTAAAAAATTTTACTCTGATCAGTGGATAATGAAAAGCTTTGCTTGTACTGAAATTAACGGTAGTGCATTTTTTTTTTTTTTTTTCAAACGTCCTTTCTATCAGCCATTCCGATCTACAACATCGAAGGCATGAATATTCGTTGATAGCCGCAAAGTCACCATCGAGGTCTGTTTTCGATTTTGAGAATATGCTGTCAATTTTTTTTTATCCTGTGTGTGTGTTTGTGTGCGCGCGCGCGCGCGCGCGCGTGTGTGTGTGTGTGTGTGTGTGTGTGTGTAGGTGTGTAAGTCCGTGTTTTCTGTTATGTCGGCGTGCCAGACAGCATAAAGTCGACGGCTTTGAACCCGATTTGCGTATAATTTTCGCTCGGTTATTAATTCTTATCGATCGCGTGTCTCGACGTCCCCTCGAGGCTACGTTCGAGGCTCGCGTGTTTCAATCGCTGCACCTCACAAATTCTTAATCGACCTAACTGATAGATATCGTTTCTCTATTTACATGTCACGTGTGAGCGCTACAATCGACGATTTATCGCTCCTTAGCGGATTTTCGTGCGAAACCGCGACTTATAAGCGATTTAAAAGCCAGACAGAATTCACATGGAAACGCTGGTAAACGTTTCTCGAAGCCATTGAATTCGAATTAAAAAAAAAATTGCCAGTTCAGCGGTTAAAAAGAAATATTTTTGAATCGTAAAACCGAACTTTCGCATCGCTTCAAGCGCGAATTTTCACGCGAGTATTTTTTTTTCGAGAGACGAGTCTCACGCGTGACTCACAGAAATACATTTTTTTATATTAACTTTCTTTTATCATTCCTTACATACGCGAGTAGATAAAAATTGTCGTTCAGTTCGCAATGGCTCAAAGCTGTTTGGTACTATATATAGATATATATATATATATATATATATATATATATATATATTTTTGTTTTCTTTCTTTTTAATTTTGACTGTTTATTGAAATTTTGTTAAAGCTTAAAGGATTTTGCGTCGCGTGCGGAATGGCCGCACGAATCTCGAAGTAAAACTCAACAATGTCGGACAAGCGAACGGAAAGCCTACATTAATAACGTGCCGAACGTAGAAAAATACATGGTTCATATTTACAAAGTGAATCTTCCTCTCTTTCTTTCATTTTGTCGTCTAAAAGGTTAAATAAAAAGTTTCAAACATTTTTTTTCTCTCTCCTTCCTTTGCGCCGCAGATTAACGCAAGTCTTTCCGACGATCCTCCGTGTCTTTCTCTCTCTCTCTCTTTCTCTCTGTTTTCGTCTCTCATTTTAGCTCTCTCTTTCTCCCTCCTCTGCGCTAACTCTCTCAGCCCACGTTTACCTCATCCTTTCATTTATAAATCACTTCTTATAATTATCTGATTTTTTTTTATATATCACTAAATTCATCGACTTACTATTGTCTCTCAGTAATCCGAATACACTGGATTTTCGAGCTGCGTTGGTCGCGACTCTTCCACGAGCACGGTCGCTGAGCGCAAAACGACGAGAAACGCGAGTCGACCATATTTTCTTTTTTTTTTCATCTACTCGGTTTAAAAAATTTTTTTCGCGGACTTAAAGATGGTTTCGTTAAGCGCTCTATCGTAAAAAAAAATTGAATTGATTTTTAATCGCTCATATTCTCGAAGACCATCGCGGTTTCGAGAGATCACTTTTTCCGAAGTGAACATTCGACGATTCGCGGCGGCAGGGGAAACGCTTGGCAATAGATTTTTGTCGTTTCTTTTACGTTTCGAGTTATTTTCCATCGTTAGTTCAGTCGTCGGAGTTCTCAAAACCGTTCTCTCACCCCTTCGTTCTACGTGTCTCAAAACAAACAAAAAATTTTAAGCTCAAAGCTCGACGAGCAATCGACGGAAAAGCTCGACTCCGTTTTCAACAGTCCTCAGAGTTCGTGTGTTCCGTGTCGCGTGTGTTAAAAAAAAACGCTTCGATCCTCCTCCTTCTCGTCCGATTCGTGTGCACCAGGGAGTCTCGCCGCGGGATCCACGGTGACGAGCGTTCTTCGATCGATGAATCGACAAACTGACCGCCGACTGACTTAACGAACAGAACGAACGAGTCGAGGCTATCGGTCCCTTAAGTCATGTATCTCATCACGGCACGTAGGGCATACAGTAATTCCGCCTGCATGCGCGCTTCGAGGATCATCAGATTTACGTGAACCTGGATGGATAAGACAGAAAAAAAATTATTAGTTATTACATCGACGGCATAAGTGACGTGGTTACAAGAGCCCAAAACAACGATTCTTCATGCAATTAATTTGCACCAATCAGTAGTTTTCAGGGAAAGAAAAAAATTAAGACGATTCACAAACTTGAGATAGAAGATAATTAATAAAAAGATAGTTATGTCGGAACATTAAAAGGATTAAGAGGTCGGTTTGATCGTCGTTGTCGTTCCAACGTAGCGGTGTTTTCTTTTTTTTTAGTTATCAAAAGTTTAAACTCACTTTTTCACTGTGTTTGAACTCCCTCATGACACGATCGTAATCCCTCTTGGTAACGCGTTCCGGATAACAAACCGCGCTCTTTATGAATGTCTTGAGGCTGCGTTCGAGGAGTTGATTGACCTCGTTGTAGTCGTAATCGTCGTGTCTTATACCGAACATACACTGAATGTAATTCCATATGGCTCTCCTGAAACGCGATGTGTCGACCTTGTTGTGTGTGCCCATCGTATAATACGTCAGATTGTAGGCCGTTTTGAACTTGTCATCGAGAAGATTGCCGACGTCGTTGTACAGACGATTTACTAGTGAGTAACCGTGATCGTCCCAGGAGTAGTCTTGTACGCGGAAGGTCGGTATGTCGTTTAACTGGCCTCTCTACAAATGAAACACCATTATTTGTTATTGAGCATTGTATCGATCGAGCCTGGACGATCTTGATTGCGAAAAGCGGGACTCACCTTGGCAAAGTCTTGATAAATGAAGGTGGGATCCTCGATGAAGAGGCCGATGTCGGAATCGAGAACGGAACTACTCCTCTGCGGTGCGGCTGCCAATTCGGCCGATTGCGTCTCGACGCTTTCGAATCTCTTCGACAGTTCCTCTTGTGTTATCTGATACGATTCCGATTTTTCCGACAGACGCTTCATCCGCTCCATCAGGGTCTCCACGCCGACTTCCTGCTCGCCGACTATACTCGGTGAAGGGGGCGGCGACGGGATCGTTTCTGCAACCACAAGATATTACATTTTAATAAAAATGCTTTCAGTGACAGTGATAGTGGTTATTTTCATTGAAAATTATTATTTTGATTTAAAATGATCATTTTGATTGAATATGATCATTTTTATTGAAAATTATTATTTTCTTTGAATACCCTAGCAAGTTAAGCGACCACCAGACGACCAAAAAAACAACCGATCGTTTTATGCCGTATTGACGACCATAAAACAACCAATAAAACGACCATTTTGGTGTTGTAGATTTGATCGTCTTTTCCTTTAACGACCCAAAAACGACCGAGATAACGTCTGTTGCAACGTGGGTTAGTCGTGTTTCGGACGTTTTTTAGGTCGTTAAAGAAAATACGACCCAGCCGATACCTAAAAATGCTCGTTGTTTTGTTCGCACGGTGGTCGCCAAAACGGCACAAAACGACCGGTCGTTTTTTATGTCGTTTCGCGGTCGTTTTCAATGGTCGTTTGACCTGGTAGGGTATGATTATTTTGATTGAATATGATTATTTTGATTGAATATAATTTTTTGACTGAATATTGCTATTTTTATTGAATATGGTTATTTTGAGTGAATATGATTATTTTGATTGAATACGGTTATTTTGATTGAACTAACCAGTCTTGCCACCGCAGTTGGGGATCTTTTTTGGGCTGCTTATCAGCTTGTCTTTGGCAGGTTGCACTGTATTGCTATTGTCCTGAACATTTTCCTTGTAATGATGGCCGGCGACGTTGTCGAGCTCCTCATTAATGCCACAAGAGAATACGAAAGACGAGAGTGAGTGGAAGTGTGCCAGCAGGACTATGGCGTGGACGACCTCCGCCAGCGACCAGTTGTCCGCACCTTTCGTCAGTTTCTGTCGAAAGGTACGAAAATTAATTTATTACATAATGTTATTTGCTATTATCATCCGTCAAACCTGTGGGAAGTGGATGAATGATTTTTTTTAATTTACTCACCTCTATGTGAGTTTTGTTCAAAAGCCATGGCCTGTGTGCTAATATTTTGTTGATCTCGTAGAGATTTTGAAGCTTGTCGGGAATCGATCTCAGACCCTGGAGCCACAGCGGATCGCCCCCTTGGAGAATGAACTCTCCCTTCTGTAGATTTATCAGATAGCTGCACTGATGTCTACCAGCAGCCTTCAAAAAATAAAATAAAATAGTTAATTATTAATTTGCCAATTAATTATATTTGTATTTCACTCGAAAAAAAAAAAAAATGATGTACATTCGATACAAGTTTCAATTTTTTTTTTATGCTGCACGTGTTACTTTAAAAAATTTATTTGGCTCTTCAGTGAAGTTAAAAATGAAAAATAAAAATTAACGTGACGATAATAGCGTGCAATTCCCGGGTTCTCGTTTTTTTACTCTCGTCTTCTCAATGTCATTATAAAGCGGGCGTTACGAGGCTCGGATAGAGTCCGGTGAAACATAACGAAGACACATCGTTCTTGGAACCCTCTCGGAGGATCCCGGGGCCTTATATATATATATATATATACATATATATATATATATGTATATATATATATATATATATATATATATATATATGTATATATATATATATATATATATAATATATATGCACTCAGAATGTTATACCGTAATAAGGAGCAGGCAATGCAAAAGTGGAACATTCGTTCATGTAGTTCATTTATCTCGCAGCTCGGAGAAACGTTCGGGCACTCGCGCACGCGTGCACAGGAGACAGTGGGGCAAAACGGGTCCCACGATAATACGGACGAGCGTGTAACATGAAATTGCAAACAATTCTTTGCGGAACGTTCGCGTCCCTTTGCGACAAGGTCCTCCATTCTGGACGAGACTTCTCTTAAGGGCATCTGACACAAACGTAACAATGCTCCGATGGTAACAAATCGCTTTCCCTATTTTCTCCGTGATGATTGATGCTTCGGCCAAAATCAAATTAGGTTTTTGTAGTCAATGCCACAATTTAAAAAAAAAATTGAGTTACCGCATATTTCGGTGAACATTTTTTTTTTTCAACAATTTGTTAATAACATTTTGAAATTATTGTTGTGCAAAATTAGTCTTTCCAATGACTATAATAAGTATGAATTTTTTCAGATTTTTATAACATCGGGAAGTGTTTGCAATTCTTGCCCGAATTTTCCGAATTTAGGCGAAATGAACACCACTCGCTCGAGCGGTCATATTCATCGAGTTAATTTTTTTTTTTTTTAATATAATTTTTTTTCAATAGTCCATTTTGCCCCACTCTCGCCTACACAATTGCAATTGCGATATTTAGCCCTTATGAATACGTCGATTCGCCGCGACGAATCCGAAAAGAATGGCATTACAGTTTTTAATGCCGACTGCGTGAGGAACGGGCGTGAAGGAGGGTTTTCACGTCACTTCAAGTCATATTCCTCGAGTTAACTTTTTAATAGAATTTTTTTACAATAGTCCATTTTGCCCCACTTCCCCCTGCACGCAATTGCGATATCAGCCCTTATCAATACGTCGATTCACCGCGACGAATCGAAAAAGAATAGCATTACAGTTTTCATTACCGACTGAATGCAGAATAGACAAGACAGCAGGTGTTTCACATCACCTTAAGTCATATTCCTCGAGTTAATTTTTTTATATAATTTTTTTACAATAGTCCATTTTGCCCCACTTCCCCCTGCACGCAATTGCGATATCAGCCCTTATCAATACGTCCATTCACCGCGACGAATCGAAAAAGAATAGCATTACAGTTTTCATTACCGACTGAATGCAGAATAGACGAGACAGCAGGTGTTTCACATCACCTTAAGTCATATTCCTCGAGTTAATTTTTTAATATATATATATACATATATTTTTTTTTTACAATGATCCATTTTGACTTTGACTCCATTTGACTCGTCAATATATCGATTCTCCGTGGCGAATCGGCTCGACCGGACTTTTCCATTGTAGCAGAAAGAAATTTGCACCGAAAGTGATCGCCGTGTCATGTCGACGAGCTCTGGAAGCTCGCCGAACAAGAGTGAGTCACTTTTTTTTAATTTATTGTTTCATAACAATCGTAAATTTCTTCGTTGAGTCCGTAACGATAAGACATTGTAGCGGCCGTTTAAACACCTGCGTATCGGCGTGAATGCAATGCGCCAATGCGCGTACGTACACATTTTTTCAAGGCGAAGTTATTGTACGAGCGGGTTTCGATAGTTTCATCGAGTACGCTAATTTTGTTCGCGGCGGTGGACGGTTTTCTTTTAACGTGAGAACAAATAGTTGCCGGGCAGGAACGACCGTATGAATGTTCGAGGGCCTCTCGAAATCGCGTTATCTCGGTCGAATATCGACAAACCGACAAACTCCGTCACACTGATAAGATTCAGGATTTATTGAAAATTCAATAAATCCTGAATCTTATCAGTGTGACAGAGTTTTTTATTTTGTATTTTTATACGCTCGCTCTCTCGACCGTAAAACGAGTACAGGCTCGAACTTCGATCGCCGCGTTCAATTTCATTTTTCTTCTTTTTTTTTTGTTTATCAGCAAACCGTGACATTTATTCAGCGTTAAAAATGACGAAAATTTGACATTTTTTTTTTTTACACTCTTAGCGATAAAGAAAATGCCGGGCTTTCTGAGAGCCTCAGTTATTGTAACTTGAGCAGCAACCTTAATGGATAGATCTTATGAAAATTGAGAGAAATCTTCGACGATTATTCATCGCTGCTATAAGTGAGATTATTGATAATTATGACGTTTAATTTAATTTTTTTTTTCTTTTTTTACATCGATAAACCGCGAAATTTATTAAACTTAAAAAATACGGAAAATTTCAAATTTTTTCACAGCGATAAAGAAAATCCCGGAAGTTCTGAAAGCCTCAGTTACTATCACTAGAGCAGCAGCTTTAATTAATACATCGTCTGAAAATCGAGAGAGCTCTGCGACGATTATTCATCGCTGGCATACGTGAGATTATTAATAATGAGCGAGTCTAACGTATTTTTATTTTTTAAATTTTATCAACAAATCGTGAAATTTATTCATCGTTAAAAATATAGAAAATTTGAAATTTTTCGGTACTCTTAGCAAAGAAAATCCCGGTCGTTCTCAAAGCCTTAGTTACTGTAACTAGAGGAGAGACTTTAGTGAATGGACCTTTTAGAAATCGAGAGAGCTCTGCGACGATTATTCATCGCTGGCATACGTGAGATTATTAATAATGAGCGAGTCTAACGTATTTTTATTTTTTTTTATTTTATCAACAAATCGTGAAATTTATTCATCGTTAAAAATATAGAAAATTTGAAATTTTTCGGTACTCTTAGCAAAGAAAATCCCGGTCGTTCTCAAAGCCTTAGTTACTGTAACTAGAGGAGAGACTTTAATGAATGCGAAGATTATTCGTCGCTGGCGTAAGTGAGATTATTAATAATGAGCGAGTCTAACGTATTTTTATTTATTTTTTTACTTTATCAACAAATCATGAAATTTATTTAGCGTAAAAAATATGTAAAAATTTGTAATTTTTCGGTACTCTTAGCAAAGAAAATCCCGGTCGTTCTCAAAGCCTTAGTTACTGTAACTAGAGGAGAGACTTTAATGAATGCGAAGATTATTCGTCGCTGGCGCAAGTGAGATTATTAATAATGAGCGAGTCTAACGTATTTTTATTTATTTTTTTTATTTTATCAACAAATCGTGAAATTTATTCAGCGTAAAAAATATGTAAAAATTTGTAATTTTTCGGTACTCTTAGCAAAGAAAATCTCGGTCGTACCCAAAGCCTTAGTTACTGCAACTAGAGGAGCGACTTCAGTAATGGACCTTTTAGAAATCGAGCGAGCTCCGCTACGATTATTCATCGCTGGCGTACGTGAAATTATTAATAATCGGTTGCGTATCCAAGGGCAAAATTTTTTGTCTCGAGCGATAACTCATCAGAAAATCCGACGGCGTTGCAGACGCTTTCGTTCGTCGATCGTGTGCTGAACCGCGCGGCATAGACCATGCATTCAAAGTCGTACAAGTGTTTCATAACGGACACTGGCGAGTTGAAGATTAAAAAAAAAAAAAAAAAAAAAAACTTGTCCGCTCTCGTTCGTTCCTTCTCGCGTACCGCGAGCACGCAATCTCTCGATCGGTTCGAATCGGTGCCCGCGAGACACCAAAAGATTACGAAAAAAAAAAAAAAAAAAACAGACAAAAAAGAGCAAGACCGAAAGATAATGCGGCGATAAAGTCCGTGGAAACAAGTGATATATGACTCGGGTTCGAGGCTAGAAAAAGGTAACGAAACACGCGCGTGCGACTTGCATACTGGCTCGACGGATCGTTGCTCATCGCGGTATAGCCGAGCTTCGCGATAACCTTTCGACATCGGCACACTGAACCGATGTACGTTGTGCGTGGCAATCGGTACTCTGAGAGGCTCGACCGATGGATAGGATCAATTATATTTTGTATTAAAAACAATTGTTAAACCATTTTTTTTTTTTTTTTTTTTTTCAAGCAGTTTACTTATATCGGCAGATTTGCACTGGGCCGATTAAAAATCGACATCCGATAATTTCCTGATGTGAATTAATCACCGACACAACACGGGCCTATTCCGTAAATTAAGTACGGGAATGTTGTTCGAAGATCATGAACTTGCCTCTTGTCCACTTCAAGTACATTTGAGATGTATAAAGCGCGCTTTTCTACCCACTTTCCTGTGTTCTTTAATTCAGAGGATTTCGTCACTCCCAAAATTCGAGATACATTCCAGAGAAAAATAACAAATTTTCCCTGTAAGTTCGCACTTCTGGTTTTAAAATCTGAAGTATTTACGGTCTGATGTGACTTTCGGTCGAAAAATTAGATTTCAAAACCGAAAGTGACTTCCGTCACTTCCGGTCGAAAACTGAGGTTTTCAAAGCGGAGATGACGTTTTCCCGTATTACGTCACTTCCTATCAAAAATAAAGATTTTCAAATAGGAAGTGACGTTTTCCCGTATGTCGTCACTTCCGGTCGAAAACTGAGATTTTCAAACCGGAAGTAACGTTTTGCCGCATGACGTCACTTCCGGTCAAAAACTGAGATTTTCAAACCGGAAGTGACGTTTTCCCGTATGACGTCACTTCCGGTCGAAAACTGAGATTTTCAAACCGGAAGTGACGTTTTCCCGTATGACGTCACTTCCGGTCGGAAACTGAGATTTTTAAACCGGAAGTGACATTTTGCCGTATGACGTCACTTCCGGTCGAAAACTCAGATTTTCAAACCGGAAGTGCCATCATTGAGAACATGTTTTGTTTTTTTCTACCAAGCAGTGGCGTAGTAGCATTACCATGTGCTTATTGCTCGGGAGACCGTCGACTTCGCTACGGCCGGCCTACGGCCGGAGTAGGACCAATATAGCGTTTTCCGCAGTAAAATACATGCCAACGTTTCTTGTCCACAAACGTCCACAATTGTCTTGTTGTTAATTTTACAAAAAAAAAAATCTTGTCCATTTGACAAAAATGTCAATTGTACAAATTGACATTTAAATATAATAATATAAATTTTATATAAATACAATAATATTAATTTAAATACAATAAAAAAAAAAAACAATAGTAAAAAAACTTGTTCATTTTACGAAAACGAATAAAAAAATTTTTAATAAAAATTTAGATCGCCGCAAAAAAAATTTATGAAATTTAATGTACCGGACTGGAAGTTTTTATGCAAAAATTTGTCTTCGGTGTATTGAAAACATTGGGAAAACTTTATTTTGAATAATTGTCCGTAATTTTAATACGAGGGTACTTTAATTTTTGTAATTTACTTTAATTTCAGTAAAAAAAAAAAAAAAAAAAAAAAATTCTTTTTATAAATTAAAATGTATCAGTTTTTGGGTAAAAACTTCCAGTCCGGTGAATTAAATTGACAATTTTTTTCTTTACACTGGACTCACCATAATGGCTATGAGGTGTCGGTAATCGTAGGGCAGAGGTCCGTCGCCACGCAAGACGAAGTGCTGCGTCCTAAGGAAGTGCTCCAGGTACGAGGGATGCGAGGACATTACCCTGGAGACATGGTCCAGACGGTTGTTCTGCAGGAAGGCATCCATCAACAGTATGTGTGTCTGCAAAAATGCCAAAAAAAAAAAAACACCAAAAAAATTAATAAAAACCAAATTTTCAGTCACATTACCGATTTACTCGTAGACAGTCGATCGGCGCGTTAATAAAATCGTTAAATATTCATTCGATTCGCGGTTGGCCGACTGGAAATTGCACCGTCGGCCTCGGAACAGTCAACGAGGCGTGCGATCATTGCTATAAATACAAACAGGCGAAAAAATGTCTCCTAAAAAAAATGATAATATTGCTTAAAAAAAAAAAAAAATTATTTGATTTTTCGGAAAAGAATTTCGCTTAAAAATTCGTTTAAAAAAATTGACAAAGAAACTAAAAATAAATTGTAAATTGAACGTACCAGAAATCGAAATTTGCTCACAATTGCTTACATTGATTGAACATTAATGCACTTCTTTTTAAATATAAAAAAATTCCGGATATTAAAATTACTTTGATTCGCATTATCAATAAAATTTGCAATATAAATAAAATTTGTACACAGTAAAAAATAATTTCGTAAAATCGGAATACGAAGTTTCGTAAAATTAATTTTTTTAAATAAGCAACAAACTCGTTTGTTAAAGTTTGAATATGCAAAAAAAAAATTTACCGTGTATTATAAATAAGAATTGTGCTGTAAAACTGCAAAGCGCATTTGAAAGTTCAGAAACAGTTTATGTAAAAAAAAGTTTCCAACGCCGTTCATTAATTTAAAAAAAAAAAAAAAATAAAAAAAAATACATTCTATACTTTGGAACAAAACGAGTTGTGCGAGTGCAATTATCTCGGAGTCGGGCTTAGCCCGGCAAGCCGTTCGCGGCTTTTGAGGTCGTCGAAGACGTTTCAAAATCCAATCCTCCTTCGTTATCTCCGCTCGATCGACGAAGATTTCTCCGGTTGCGGCGCGTGTGGATGAGCGTCGAAGGGAAAACGAGGTTTCTCGAGGTGCGCGAGCGGTTTCACGCGGCAAGCCCGTTTCGTCTCCACACACGCGTCCTCCGATCGCGCTGTCCCGTCCATCGGCGCACGAGCAATCGAGCGTCAAAGTTGCGTCATGCGTGTGCACAAAATCGCACCGCGGATCTCGGAAGCCGCGAAGAGGTGTGCGGACCAGCTGAAAGAGGCCGGCGTCGTTTCACACGCGGCGTAGGTGCAGCACAGCTGAGTGCATTGCAGACGAAGAACCGACAATGCTAGTCCGCTTGTCGCCCCGACGATAACGCGCGCTCACTCGACTGTAACTCACACTATAAGATAACCAATATTGACGTATGACTGAAAGGAAAAAGACAACAAAAAAAAAAAAAAAAATGAGTTGAAAAAAACGACGGTATCGCCGATAAATCAAAATAAAAAAAAACAATGGTATCGCCGATAAATTAAAATAAAAAAAAAAAAACGATCGTATAGCCGATAAATTTAACTGGGACGATCGAAGATTGAGTGGAACATTTGCATTTCTTTTTTTTTTTTTATTAATTATTATACGATTACCGATCACTTTTTTGGCTTCGTTTTTTTAGTTAAAAAAACATCCTACTTTCATAGGCGCTGTTAAAAAAAGGTTGAAAATTTGAGGTACTCGAATGGAAGTGTTTGTGTAAAGACTGGGACGCGACTGATTTTTTTCTTCCGATTTTTTTTTTTTCAATGTTCTTTTCGAAAAAAACAAAAAAAAATGGAAATAAAATCTTGAGGTTTTGTATATATGAGAAGATTTTTTAGAAATGTTGTCGATTTTTTTTTTTTTTTTGTAGCGATTGATAAGTTCATTTTTTTAATCATAAATAATTATGAACAATTTTTTAAAATGTAGATTAAAAAAAATTGTTCATAATTATTTATGATTAAAAAAATGAACTTATCAATCGCTAAAAAAAAAAAAACGACAACGTCTCCGAAAAATCTTCTCATATATACAAAATCTCAAGATTTTATTTCCATTTTTTTTTTTTTTTTTTTATTAGTAAAAAATCTGAGTGCTTTTGAAAGTTAGCTGAGTCACACAAAAAATCGCGGGTCCAATCTAATATGTGAAGAGTTAAATCGAGGACGAAAGGGTAGGGAATGCCCGATATACTTTTACTTGGATTGGAATTAAAGTACTTTTATAGCCCAATTAAAGTAAACTATTTGCAATACATTTAAGTATGCGTTAATAATTTTTGTGAAATAAAAAAAAAAAAAATTAAAAAATTAATCGCATCGTAAAATTTGACAGGCAAAAGAGTCTCCTGTGCGAGTCTGGCGATGTTATCGATAATCGAGTTGAAACTCTTCATAAATCCATTGTCGAGCTCGCGCTTATTCGAGCGCGCGATTTAATCGACGTGTGCACAGCGAAAAAATGTCCGATCGAAAAAAACTGCATTGCGCCGATGGAACATGCGATAAATCGTCGAAAAAAAAAATCACGCCGAAAAAAAAATGCAATGTACACTGTAAAAAGGCTGCTTCCGAAATTTCAAACACATGTGCGTTGCAATTTTACAATAAAATTCATATTTTTAACGAAAATTTTTGTGAACTTCATCAAAAGATTTGTACTTTTAATATGTGACATTTTAATTTCACAAAAGAAGTACAATTAATGTTAAATTAATGTAATTAATGTGAGCAAATTTCAAGTTCAAGTACATTGCAAATTTACAATTTATTTTTACAGTGTAGCTTAATTGTAGCGACACGTCGATAAATAGGAGAAAGAGAGATCGGGAGCGGATACACCGAGGACCGAGTGAGGATGATCGACACGACGACTATGACAATTATCGAAACATCCGGAAAGCGATTATCCGCTCGCAAGGTAATCCGTCGATCTGATCCGGGAAGAGTCTGTCGATTGGAGGCAAATTCAATCATCCCCGTCGCAGCCTTCGCACGCGCGGACGGCTTCGTAACCGGCGCGATAACAAGCTTCGGATTTATTTATAAGTGCGAATTAATTTAATCGTTCGCGCATGTTATTCGACCTCGTTTATTTTCGTCAAGAGAGTATCTGCTAGTTTATAATTTCATTGAAATTTGTAATTTCAATGAAATTTATAATTTCAATGAAATTTATAATTTCAATGAAATTTATAATTTCAATGAAATTTATAATTTCAATGAAATTTATAATTTCAATGAAATTTATAATTTCAATGAAATTTATAATTTCAATGAAATTTGTAATTTCAATGAAATTTGTAATTTTAATGAAATTTATAATTTCAATGAAGTTTATAATTTCAATGAAATTTGTAATTTCAATGAAATTTGTAATTTTAATGAAATTTGTAATTTTAATGAAATTTATAATTTCAATGAAGTTTATAATTTCAATGAAATTTATAATTTCTATAAAATCTGAAAATTGATAATTTCTGTTTGACAATTTCTTCTATACGAAATTTTTATTTTTTAAATAAAAATTAGTTTTACTATGCATTGAGCGATCGTGGATGGAAGGAAAGCCTTCTGGTGTCATCGAAATAAATAAAAACTAAAAAAAAAAAAAAAAAAAACGCGTTGTGGGCTCGCGCTGGTAATTAATGCGTTTATCGCACGCTCGACGGAGCGTAACGAGAAACAGCGATGTTGCCGCTGAATCGCCCCGACCACCGTATTATTCCCATGCGCGCAATTACACGTGGTACACAACGAGTTTAGTATACGAACAGTTGATCTCTGTGTCACAAAAAGTCCGAACAACAAAAGTCCATTGATTAGCGTACCCGTAAAAAAATACTTCCCGCATCGCTGTAATTTCATTATCCGCGTAATTTCGTACCGCGGTGTGCATACATCGCCGCGTAGACGAGAAAAAAAAAAAAACATCGCCTCTAATGATAAAAATGAAACACAGAAATTACAGATTTTACGATGTTCTTTGAGTGTAATTTTTTTTTTTTTTTTGCAACATCGCGAAGAGTTTATTTTTATGATATTCACGCTCAACATTTTTCCTCCCTGCAAAACTTCAAAATTTTAAATATTTTTTTCACGATTATTTCTCTTTCATTACGTCAGTTGGAAAAAATTGTTACTTCGTCAGTAAAAAAAAAAAAATAAATAAATAAAAAAAAAATGAATAACGAAAAATATTCGCCTCGCTTCCTCTATCGATAGCCGGAGTAGTTGGGACTTCGTTGCAGCGGACCGTGACGAAAGCGTGAATAAATTAAAAAAAAAGGCCCTTGCGACTGTTGCGAGCGGTCGAAGATTTGTCGGGAGCGACGGTCGGGCTTACCGGTTTCGTTCGAGCGTTCGTGAGGCCCCATAAATTTTGGAGTTAACTTTTGGCCCCTCGGATCAACGCCTCGCGACATGTATATATATATATATATATATATATATATATATATATATATATATATATATATATATGTCTGCATGCAAAGTGTTCCGCTTTCACGGGGATCGGCAGATGCACTCGGACGTTGTTCAGAAGCGTGGAGGAAAACGAACGACAAAAGGTAAGAGAGAAAGATGATAAAAATAAAAATAAAAATAAAAATAAAACTTGCAATATTTTATTGCTATCGGTTCGATCGCGATGTTGTTCATGCGGATAACGCACGCAGCTGCAACGCCGCACGGTTTCACAGCACCGAGCCCGATACGTCGACGGCGACATGTGTGCGAGTCGTACGCACGTATCGCGAGTTCGTGTATTATCAATACCACAATCTCACGTCGAAAGATGAACAGCGAGGGGCCACGCTGGTGAATTGAAAATAACAGACTGCGTCACCGCTCGTCGGCGTTATTACAGCGAATGTTACTCAATTAAAGCCACGTGCCCGAGACATTTCTTTTTGTTTGTCGCCAAATTGGTGGCACGTCAAGGATTACGACCATTGGATGATCAAAAAAAAAAAAAAAAAGACTCCGATCAAATTATTTTCTCGATTAAAAAGAAAAAAGAATCGACCTGTCGTAGAAAGTTTCAGAGCTGGGCGGTATTCTAGATATTTGATGTATTTCGGGTATTTTAAATACTTATTTTAGGTGCTCGAATGGTTTTCTGGCATTTTAAGTACTTTTCGGGCCCTTTAAGTACAAAATACAAAATACTTTTGCGTCCTCTTCATATCAGAGCTGGGCAAAGTGGCGAAAGGTAGTTAAAGTATTAAGTGCTGAGTACCGCAAGTGCTTTAAGTACAATGTAATTTCCGTACTTAAAGTACTTTTGTAAAATACAAAGTACATAGTACTTTTTCTTCTCGGTCGGAAGAGGCGCAGTTCGACGAGTGACAAATTTGGGGAGGAATTCTGAAATCAAACGAGCCTGCTCAGGGCTAACATTTTTCTCAGAATGTCCAAACTCTTCGTTTCCAATCCTTGGTAACGGTCCGATCGACTGGACTACGACGACTATTTTGTATTTTAAATAAATATAATATTTTGTATTTTAAATACATATAGTATTTTGTATTTTGAGTATTGTCGAGTATTTTGCCCAGCTCTGAAAAAAATGGTATTCATAAAAGGGAAGACAATGACAAGGCATTGTCTTTGGCCGACAATAATTTTTTCGTTCGACAATTCTTCATACCGGAAAGCAAACGTAGGATGAATTTTTTTTTTTTTTCACAATTTATTTCTATAAGTTTTTGTGTAATTTTGTTTTTTTCTTCTAGTTATACGAATATTGCAATTAGTCGCTGAAGAAAAACCCCCTCGGTCGTCGAGTTTGCGGACGGGTCGATAGGAGGGTTAAAAGAAACAACGCTGATTGCGTTCGTCTACATCGTATTCGAGTTGACGCGATGACGCGCGTGCACCAGAATCAAAAGCGGCCTGGCTTCGAGCGATGCGAACGGTATTTCACTCGAATTTTGGCATGGATCTTTGGCGCGTCGCCCGGAGAGCGCGAGAGAAGAAAGACGGAAAGGTGGAGAACGGAACTTCAAAGGGTGTATACACGAGACCGCACAGCTGGCAAATCTGTGCACGAGATTTTCTTCTACTTCGCTCTTCCGGTGGAATTTTCCGTTTCGCGTTTCCCATTGGATGTCGCGCATAACCATTGTCGAAGCTTTGCGTTACGCTCTGTAATTTCCGGTAGCGTCTGCCCGTTCCGTGTACGTGGCGCGCACGGTGCTCGACGTGCACGGTCGCGGGTCACTGCGTGCGAGAAGTATTCTTCGTTCGATCGATACGTGACAACGTACTTCAAACACGCCGATAGCACGAAGCTCGAACCTCCGGGCTGAATAACAAACGGCAGTCACATAAACGGAAAACTTCAACGCTGTGACTTTTGTTCGTCCGATGCAATGTGACAACGCGATGACATGTTAAATAAATGTCCGCGGTTAAAAGCAAAGACATTCTTACACCTCTAACGGACATAGCTACCGAATCGCAGATCTAGCTAATTACAATTCTACGGATCGCAATTCTAGCTAATTACAGTTCTATGGATCGCAATTCTAGCTAATTACAATTCTATGGATCGCAATTCTAGTTAAGAACAATTCTGTCCAATGACAATTCTAGGTAAGAACAATTCTGTCCAATGACAATTCTACCGAATGAAAATTCTGTCCAATGACAATTCTACCGAATGAAAATTCTACCGAATGACAATTCTACCGAATGAAAATTCTACCGAATGAAAATTCTACCGAATGAAAATTCTACCGAATGACAATTCTACCGAATGGCAATTTTACCGAATGACGATTCTACCGAATGACAATTCTACCGAATGACAATTCTACCGAATGACAATTCTACCGAATGACAATTTTACCGAATGGCAATTTTACCGAATGGCAATTCTATCGAATGGCAATTCTACCGAATGAAAATTCTACCGAATGACGATTCTACCGAATGACGATTCTAACGAATGACGATTCTACCGAACGACGATTCTACCGAACGACGATTCTACCGAATGACGATTCTACCGAATGACTATTCTGCCGAATGACAATTCTACCGAATGACAATTCTACCGAATGACAATTTTACCGAATGGCAATTTTACCGAATGGCAATTCTACCGAATGACGATTCTAACGAATGACGATTCTACCGAACGACGATTCTACCGAATGACGATTCTACCGAATGACGATTCTACCGAATGACTATTCTACCGAATGACAATTCTACCGAATGACAATTTTACCGAATGACGATTCTACCGAATGACGATTCTACCGAATGACAATTCTACCGAATGACAATTCTACCGAATGACAATTCTACCGAATGACAATTCTACCGAATGGCAATTTTACCGAATGGCAATTCTATCGAATGGCAATTCTACCGAATGAAAATTCTACCGAATGACGATTCTAACGAATGACGATTCTACCGAATGACGATTCTACCGAATGACGATTCTACCGAATGACGATTCTCCCGAATGACTATTCTACCGAATGACAATTCTACCGAATAACAACTTCACCGCCATATTAGCCTCTTCCCGACTCTCCCAAATAACAACTTCGCTGCATCAGCCTCCGCCCAAATCGCCCACATCATAACTTCACACTATTGCAACCATACCAAATGTTCTCGAAGTTCTATGTTCTCGTAAAGTTGTAAAGCCGTGAATTTACGGGGCATCGGGCCAAGTTCTTATCTGATAGAGATGTAAATGTGCCAAAGTTTAAACGAAGTGAATGAACTTTAAAGAGTGCCTACATTGGGACAAGAATCTCGTAGCAGTATCGAATGGATTTCCAATGTCGCGTGACGAAACAAAATCCAAATCCCGTATATTCCGTCCCGAAGCGTGGAACACACTTCCGTATGATTTCAGGAATAAAAACACGATGCCCCAGCGTGCACGAGCCGTCGACACAAAATATTCACCTCTAACGGTAAACAATGAAGGAATGAAAAGGCTCTCGGGGCCAGAAAGGGTGAGCCACGGTTCCGACGGATGCGAAGACCGACGGTTTAACGAACCGACTACCGACCAATGCCTCGCCGGTCTTCTCATCGGGACTTTCCAAAATAGTGATAAGCCGACATCGAGGCCCGAAGGCGCCCGTCCGGCCTCGTTATTTAAAACTCGGAGCTCCTCCCCGGTGTTCTTCGTTGCATTCCGAACATTGCTCGGTCTCGCCGAGTACAGCGGCTATTAGCGAAGTATAATAGCCGTGAAGTAGTTCCCCCTCGAGCGATATTTGGGAGGCACGAAGAAAAGCCTCTCGGGTTTCAGACCGGAAGCGAGGCGATGGAACGAGCAACAACAAAGTTTCTAATTGAGCGATCGGGCTTGCGATAACGCTCGGTGTGCTCCCGAGGCTGCGATAGAAGCGACCACTTGCGATACCGTGTTATAAACACGCTTTGTGTATTCTATTCAATCGTGATTACCGACACGGCTGGCTTGATTTGAGCTCGAGGCTGATCACAACAAAGTTACGACCTTCCGACATCCGACGGATCTCCCGAGCATCTTCGACGACTCCGCAGCTGCGAGGCGCTCCGAGAAAGTCACTCGATACGAGCTTCAGCGGGACGGTTCGGTATCGCAGGTACCATCGGCAGTGGGTTAGAAATTTAATTACATTTAGTATTCTATTATCAATCATATAAATTATGGCAAATCATGAGCAATTCGATTTTCATTGATCTTCGATAATGCGAATACTGCGATAAAATTACATAGTGAAAGCTACAATACTGACTTTTTGTCATTAAAAAAAAATGCCCACGGACCGTTTACATATATTTATGACAATATAAAAAAAAAATCATAATTGAAAATACAATTATAGTTTAGCCCATTGAGTATAAACTATCAGAAACTATCTATATAGACGTTCCCTCTAAATGCTCTTCGTTATTGTAGGAAACACTGGGTAAGAAAATCAATTTCATTTTTAACTCAATTATCGACCAAAAAAAAATGATGGCGAATCATACGTAATACGATTTTCCTTGATCTTCGATAATACAAATGATGCACTGCGATAAAATTACATAGTGAAAGCTACAATACTGACTTTTTATCATTCAAAAAAAGTTCCCACGGAACGTCTACGTATATTTATGAAAATATAAAAAAAAAAAATCATAATTGAAAACGCAATTATAGTTTAGCCCATTGAGTATAAACTATCAGAAACTATCTATATAGACGTTCCCTCTAAATGCTCTTCGTTATGGTAGAAAAGACTGGGTAAGAAAATCAATTTAATTTTTAATTCAATTATAAATTTAAAAAATTATGGCAAATCTTGCGTAATACGATGACGATTTTCCTTGATCTTCGATAATACGAGTGATAAACTGAGATTAAAGTACATAGTAAAAGCAACAACAAAAATTTTTTACGATTAAAAACAGTTCCCAAGGGGAACGTCAACATATAGTTACGACAATGACGTTAATGTTAATGAAACGTTATATATTGATTGAAATGAAATATCTTAATATAAAAAAATATATAACTCTCTTTCTATTGGAATTGCTAGATCTAAGTAGTTATAAGACACTTTCTGTATTTAAACTCTCGTCAAGGAGAAATCCGTTAATAAACAAATAAGAAATAACAAATGACGAAAAATCATCGTTGCAACCATAATTATTGTTTATCCAATTGAATACAAATTATCAGAAACAATCCACAAAAACTTTTCCCCAAAATGCTCTTCGTCATTGTGGGAAACATTATCTCTTTTCTCAGTGTAATACGAATGATAATCCAAATAATACCGGCGTGCAAAGAGACAATTCGATCGAAAAATTGCAACAACATTCACGGTTCCATTTTTTAACTTTCATTTTTAAATCCGCCGAAAAATTGTCTATCGATTACCATTGCGCAACAGCGTGACTAACCGACTAATCCGCTCTCGGGCGGCTCTGCGAGCGACAATGATCGATTGCCGGGGAATCGACATTTTGGTAAACAAGATTATCGTTTCGCGAGGTATAGATATACAATGGCGAGGAGAAGGCCATCACGCTCGTGAAGATACACGGCCTGTTACGAGCCGAGTGATACGTTACAGTTAAAGCTCGACGAGACTCTCTCGGCCTCGGTAGCTCCGATCTTGGATGCGCCCGCAAGTGCGGCTTTACGAGCTGCCTCGAACAACTCCCTGTCTGCTCTGTGTGTGTGTGTGTGTGTGTGTGTGCGCGCGCGCGCGCGCGCGTGTGTGTGTGTGTGTGTGTGTGTGTGCGCCTCTCCGTTTCGAATAATGAAACTCTCTGCGTGCTTTTCTGCGTGTCTGCGTGTCGTCTCTCTACGCATGTATATGTGTAGAGTGCACTCCGCGGTTGCCACGTATATGGCGCTGTACCCCAAGAACGTCGGACAAACAACTACATAAATTTTAATAGAGCCTTACTTTTTCAATCTTATCGAGGCTCCGAGATACTAATGGCGACGAGACGGAGCGGAGAGGAGCAAAAAAATATTGAAAAAAAAAAATTCAGAAGCGGCTCGACGTGAGGGTGCCTGAGGAAGATGAGAAAAAGCAAGATGGCGCGCCAGAGAAAACGAATTATTGACTCGACATATGTATACATATATTTATGTATATGTATATATAGGGAAGAGCGGGGCAAAATAGGACGCCCAAAAATTATTGGAAAATTGCGTTTTGGCCCAATGTCCCGTTTTGCCCCTATGTATATATGTATATATGTATATATGTATATATGTATATATGTATATATGTATATATGTATATATGTATATATGTATATATGTATATATGTATATATGTATATATGTATATATGTATATATGTATATATGTATATATGTATATATGTATATATGTATATATGTATATATGTATATATGTATATATGTATATATGTATATATGTATATATGTATATATGCATATATGTATATATGCATATATGTGTATATGTATATATGTTGTAAAGTGTGGACAGAAAACAGATGAGAAATGCCGAGCTTCGTCACTCGGAGCGCTTTTTTTTACTCGCACATGCTGCGCTTAGCTACTATCATTATCAAAGATATCGTGAGACAGGCTCTTCGTGACGTGAAAACAAGACTATTAGCGAGAGCCGTCTTCATCCTCGTCGGCGTCGTCGTCGTCGGTGCATTAACATGAAATTATAGTCGTCCGCGAGCAAAGCTAAAGCACGTGATGGCTATTTATGGTTTTATTTTTGGACTCTTTTTGTTTTTGTTTTTTTTTTTTTTTTGTTGAGCAGTGAAGGTATTGGTAATGTATTTGTAACAAAAGACGACGGCACTTGTCGGATCTCACCAGCGAGCTCGGTTTATATTTAGCTCGAACTGAAATAGAATGATCGAAGAAATCATATATGTTTCGTCATTCCTCTCCACCGAGTCGACTCGATGCGCATGCGCGAACTCCAGACTGCGAGCGTTCTCCGTTGATGCACGCGGCGAAAATGTTTCCGTGTACAAAAAAAGTCCCTCCAGTGTCCTCTCGTAGGAAGTTTAAAATTAAAAAGGCAAAACTTTTTTTCGTGTGGTTTCTCAGCAAGTTTCTCGAACGCACGACGACACGCCTGGAAGTCGAATTTTAACGAAAATGGAATGATCGAAAAAATGAAATATGTTTCGTCATTCCCCCGGGTCGACTCGATACGCATGCGCGAACTTCAGACCAGAGCTGGGCGAAATACTCAAAATACAAAATACAAAATACAAAATAAAAAATACTTCTTGTACTTAAAATACATTTATAAGTACTCCGTTTAAGTACTTTTTAAAATAACTCGTCCGATTCGTCCAAATAGATAGCCGGCGTACAGCCCTAATATGGAGTAGACGCTAAAGTATTTGGTATTTTGTGCTTGAAGAGCCCGTACAGTACTTAAAATACCAGAAAAGTATTTAAGTACTTAAAATACGTATCTAAAATACCAGAAAATATTTGAGTACTTAAAATACGTATTGAAAATACCTAAAATACATCGAGTATTTAAAATGCTGTCCAGCTCTGCTCCAGACTGCAAGCGTTCCCCGTTGAATCACGCGGTGAAAATGCCTCCGAGTACCAAAAAGTCCTTCTGGTGTTCTCTTGTAGGAAGTTTGAAATAGGAAGAAAAAAAAAAAAAATTGTATGGTTTCTCAGCTCGAACGTACGACGACGCGTCTAGAAGTCGAATTTAAACGGTCCCCCGCTTGGAGACCCGGAGCCTCGACGAAGTTTAAAAGCCCCTCGGAACGAGCGCGCACACGCGTACGGGCAACGTCGCCTTTACGAGAACCAGATGTAGCCTCGTAAAAGATCGTAAAATTCTTGTTGACTTCGGCCGGGTAAGGTGCCCGCCGATGTGCGTGGAATCGTCGAATTTAACCAAAGCCGAGGACTCACACTGTGTCGTACGTAACGCACGAATCTCGGACACCCGGTGACCGAATATAAAATGATTCCAGCGATAACAGCAAGAGAATCGGTGAATTCCGAAGACATGAAAATCAGTTTTTTTTTCTTTCAAATTTTGCGCCGATTTCACGAACGATGCAAGGACAGGTCGACACGAGTCGACTATACAAGCCAAGCTTGTCCAATTAATCTCGATTCAATTTCAACGATCCTCGGTCGACGTGGACGAGTTTTTTAAAAATGTTTTCCAAGTTCAAATTTCCCGCAAATTTCCCATCGCGAACAATGCAACGGCGGGTCGACTAGAGGTATACGAGCCGATTTTGCACTCCCATTCATCCCAATTCGACTTCAACGATCAACTGACTCCTCGGTCGAACACACGGGCAGTCTGTTGTTGATGTAGACGACTTTTTGTTTTCTAGTTTCGTCCACTTACAAATTTCATGCCAATTTCGCGAAGAATGTAACAGCAGGTCGACTAGCGGTATAGGAGTCAATGCTGTCCTCCAATTAATCCCGACGCGATATCAACGATCAATTGATTCCTTGATTAGACACACGGGCACTCTGTTGTTAATGTGGACGACTTTTTTGTTTTTTTTTTTTTCTATGTCGTCCAAGTAAAAATTTACCGTCAATTTTACGAACGATGCAACAGCAGATCGACTAAAGCTGTACGAGTCGATTTCGCCCTCCAAATAATCCCGATTCGGCTTCAACGATCAACTGACTCCTCGATCGGACACACGGGCACTCGGTTGTTGACGTGGACGACTTTCTTGTTTTGTAATTTCGTCCACTTACAAATTTCATGCCAATTTCGCGAACAATGCAACAGCGGGTCGACTAGAAGTATACGCGCCAATTTTGCCCTCCAATTATTAATCCCGACGCGATTTCAACGATCAACTGACTCCTCGATCGGACACACGGGCACTCGGTTGTTGACGTGGACGACTTTCTTGTTTTGTAATTTCGTCCACTTACAAATTTCATGCCAATTTCGCGAACAATGCAACAGCGGGTCGACTAGAAGTATACGCGCCAATTTTGCCCTCCAATTATTAATCCCGACGCGATTTCAACGATCAACTGACTCCTCGATCGGACACACGGGCACTCGGTTGTTGACGTGGACGACTTTCTTGTTTTGTAATTTCGTCCACTTACAAATTTCATGCCAATTTCGCGAACAATGCAACAGCGGGTCGACTAGAAGTATACGCGCCAATTTTGCCCTCCAATTATTAATCCCGACGCGATTTCAATGATCAACTGGCCCCTCGATCGAACACACGGGCACTCTGTTGTTGACGTGGACGACTTTCTTGTTTTGTAATTTCGTCCACTTACAAATTTCACGAAAGTTTCGCGAACAATGCAACAGCGGGTCGACTAGAAGTATACGCGCCAATTTTGCCCTCCAATTATTGATCCCGACGCGATTTCAATGATCAACTGGCTCCTCGGTCGGATACACGAGCACTCTGATGTTGACGTGGACGACTTTTTTGTTTCTTAATTTCGTCCACTTACAAATTTAACACCAGTTTCGCGAAAAATGCAACAGCGGGTCGACTAGAAGTATACGCGCCAATTTTGCCCTCCAATTATTGATCCCAACGCGATTTCAATGATCAACTGGCTTCTCGGTCGGATACACGAGCACTCCGATGTTGACGTGGACGACTTTCTTGTTTTCTAATTTCGTCCGCTTACAAATTTCACGCCAATTTCGCGAACAATGTAACAGCGGGTCGACTAGAAGTATACGCGCCAATTTTGCCCTCCAATTGTTAATCCCGACGTGATTCCAACGATCAACTGGCTCCTCGGTCGGATACACGAGCACTCTGATGTTGACGTGGACGACTACTTTTCACGTAGATAATATCAGCCAAGGTTCAGTAATACGATTCGAGGGACGAGGATAGAATACCGGAGAGGTAAACATGTTGACAATGTGTTATCATTCCGGGTGCCCGAGAACCGTTAATAATTATGCCCGGTGAGTCAATGCCCGGTAATTGAGCCCGATTAATGGTGGACTTTGAAGCATTCGGACGAGCGCAGAGCGGACGACCTGCAACTGTACAAGGTTTGATTCTCAATTTTTTTGTTTGTTTGTTTTTAATCTTGTTTTATGTTTTTTACCTCGACACTCGACTCCGAAGTAATTTGTTATTGGCCTTCGCGGTAGCTCGAGTTAATTGGTGAAAGTTGGGAATAAAAAAACAAAAAGCAACTGCACGAGAACTCGCTACTTCGCGCCATTGAGTGACTATCACAATTCCCGACCGCTTGAGTAATAAATCATACATTTTTTTATTTATTTATTCTTTACCATTTTTTTTTTTTAAGATTAAGTAACTGGTAATCGTGCGCATAGTGTGCAATTCCAGAAAAGTATTTTCTGTACCTCAAGACTTTCACGACAAACGAGAAAGTAAGGGATCAAAAATGAAATTGGCCGATTCTCAAAAAAATTTATCTGAAATTATAAAATAAACAAAAAAAAAATACATTATTGATTCTTTGAAAACATCTCTCTTGTATCAAACTACTAAGCAAAATACAAAAATTTTTTCCACAGTCATAATATCCGATAAATGTCGAATATCGATTTGAAAATTTAAAAAAAAAGTTAAATTTAATAAAATTTAAAATTAAAATAAATAAAAAAATTAGGTTTACACAGAGTCGTTAAATTGATTTGGATTCAACGCGTTAGCATTCAAGCCGCTATATAGCGGCTTGAATGCTCTATATCTATATAGATATCTGTGTTTTTTTATGTACGTTTAAAGCTCGGAGAAAAAAAAAAAAAAAAAAACGAGGGCTCGGTTTCCAGCTGATTATACAATCTGTCGGTCCTCGACGCACATTACAGTAGCCGTAGCTATATTTTATATATATATATATATATGTATATATATATGCACATATCGGTAGGCATATCGCATCGACAGCACCGTTACGAATCGCCGTCGTCATCGTTCACCCGCCACGACTCGGCGAACGCCGTTCGTATTATGCAATGTTAATAACAAACCTTCGCACGAACTTTTGAGAATTAATTAAAAAAAAAAAAAAAAAAAAAACAAAACGATAGGTGAAATGTACGGCTTCTAATGTCAGCGTGCTCCGAAGTGGGCGGTGTAAGAAGGCGAAGACGGAAGCTTTCATTACGACGATCGTTTGACTCTACGAATCAAGCCTAACGAGAAGAATCAAACCTAATAACTCGACGCGCCGAGGCATGATACACATAATCGGATTTTTTTTTTTCATCTCCCGACGAGACAACACGATTCCCCTCCGAACCACGAATCCACCTTCCAAATTAGCTAGCAAAGAAACGCCCAAAGTTCGACCGATAAGAAATTCATAAAAATTATCCGGGCAATCTTCAAATTTCGACTCCAAAGTCAAACAAACATTCTTTTAATTATTATTTTATATCTCGTTATTTTTCATTATTTTATTATTAAATTAAATTTGAAAAAAAAAAAATCATTCGTTTGCATCGGCACTGTAAAATAATGTTCGAAAATTAACGAACGGTATTTGAAGCTTATTTGCCTAAACTGTTGAACTTTGAAATTTCGAAGACACTTGCATTGCTCTAACTTTGCACTAAAATTAAGTATCTTTAATGATAATCTTTGTAAATTACAGGAGAAATATCCGTGATTTTAACAAATTTATCCCTGACCGGAATTCACACCCAGAAAATAAATTATTTTTCTGGCTGCGAATACAGAATGTGTCTTATAACTACTCAGATCTATTAGTTCCAATAGAAATGCAGTACAAAAGTAAAAAAAAGATATATATAAAAAAAAATTTCCTTTCAATTTCAATTCAATTTCATTTCATAACATTTCATTAAGTCAGCCTCTCTCTTTCATTGCGTATTAAATTATTAAGATTATTTGATCTCTTTAAAACTTTTCTTTTATTTAAATTAACTACCTTGTTGTAAACATATTTAAGCTTAGCTCTACTTCATACAGCCTATTCGTATATATTAATAAAGAGTAAAAAAAAAAAGGTACAATATTGAATGAATGTAAATGACCTAAGCAAATTTCAAGATCCGATGCATTAAATTAACAATTTACTTTTACACTCCATTCTCGCTCTCTGCTGTTATTGTGTTCCATTTAGTATCGCGAGCGCGACGGTCTCCTTCGCCTCGGCTCGGAACACGCGACAAACGAATCTATCGTTGCAAGCTCGACGATAATGAAACGAGGCTTCCGGCAGGGCCCGACGACGTCGAAGACTCGGATGGCTCGATCGCTTCGACATAATTTCTCCTCCATATATCGAGAGCTCTTCGTCCGACTCGTTTGATCCGAATAGCGCCTAATTTGGCATCTCTCCACCTGGTAGGAGCGCTGAGCACTTGATATCTCCTCGTCGTTTGACACCGCCGGCCCGAAGATCGCGTGTCCTTTCAGTGCCGGTCTCGCGAGTCGGCCGATAGCGAGCTCGCCCGTCTGCCTTTCATCGTCGCAGCACAGTCGACGCTTGTTTGCCCGCGGCCTGAAACAACATTTCTCCCGCCGAGTGGCTGTGGAGAAGTGTCTTTCCGACACATGTGCATGCGCGCCTGCTCACGCCCGACTTTATCGGGCTCTCCGGTGTGCGTGAGACCGTCACAGATACGGTTTCGACACCGCTGTCAAAGCGGCGTCACAACTGCACGCTACGATCGCGTCTGGCGTGTAACTACAATTTTCACAGCACTTAGACGGCGAGGTACTTCGCTGCCCGAGCGAGATTACGTGTGCGTTTTCGGCGGAGATTTTTCGAAATCCTCGGGACAAGATAACGTGAGTGGGATCACAATGACGGAGCACGATTCACCGGTCACTCAGACCGGGAGCTCATATTCCGATATTGATGGCATAGAAGCCAACGACGTCGCACCGACGAAACTATTGTCGGTCGTCGAGTTTCGCGAATAACTGCTTTCCGAGCGAGGCGATAATGTAATGTAATATAATAAATCTGCGTAATAATAAAGTTAACACGCGGTTACTCACAGATACTCACAGATGCTTACAGATGCTTACAGATACTCTTACAGATACTCATACGGATACTCATACGGATACTCACACATACTTACAGATACTCATATGGATACTCACACATACTTACAGATACTCATATGGATACTCACACATACTTACAGATACTCATACGGATACTCACACATACTTACAGATACTCATACGGATACTCACACATACTTACAGATACTCATACGGATACTCACACATACATACAGATACTCATACGGATACTCACACATACTTACAGATACTCATACGGATACTCACACATACTTACAGATACTCATACGGATACTCACACATACTTACAGATACTCATACGGATACTCACACATACTTACAGATACTCATACGGATACTCACACATACTTACAGATACTCATACGGATACTCACACATACTTACAGATACTCATACGGATACTCACACATACTTATAGATACTCATACGGATACTCACACATACTTACAGCTACTCATACGGATACTTACAGATACTTACAGATACTCATACGGATACTCACAGATACTTACACGATACTCACTTACAGATACTCATGCTGATACACACAGGCACTCACAGATGATCACACTGATACTCACAGATACTCACACTGATACTCATAGACACTCACGGATACTCACACGTATACTCACGGATACTGACAGATACTACGAGCGCGTGTAGTGCGCGAGTCAACCTCGCCACTATTTACTATAATAACTATAATTATACTTACCCATTATTGTAAGAAATGGAAGATGCAAGATGTAACGAGTTAATGGAGCCAACAACAAATTGTAAGGGGTGAGCCCTTAAGATTGAAAAAGTGAAAAGGCAGATGAAGGAAGCCATAACGTGATGAAGGAAGAAAGGAAACGCGAATACCTTTTAACCCTACAGGCATGCAATAAAGTACAGTACAATAAAATAAAATATATGCATATTATAAATATTGTACATAAATTATATATATAATATAATATAATCTTTCTTTTTTTATCGTTTCGCCATGAAATCAGCAGTTTGAGAAAAGTGACAGCGGCCAATGATTCCATTGGAGCAAACGTCGACAATTTCCATGCCGTCAATATCGACTTTGCCGTTGCGCACGGAACGGCTCCGCCTGCAATCTCGTCCGATAGCCGAGACGCGAAACGCGATCCGAGGTGGCTTTACTGGGCGAACGACATACGTATCATATCTGTAGGTCCTTCGACGAGTGACGAAAATATCTGAATATTCGAAGTTCCGACGTTTTATTCGAGAGAAAAAATGAAAATAAAAAATTAAATTAAATGTATCGCGCTGAGAGAGCCAGCGAGTCGAAACGACGAAATAAACGAGGGAAAGCTCGCGATGAACCTTCTAACGGTACACTTGATCGTGGAAAGACACGCGACTGCTCCAAAACGGTTTGTACGTGTATAAGGGAATATTCGTGCATGCGCAAGTGTTCATATGTATGTAATGTGTGTCGTTACATAGAATTTCTTTAATTTTAGCTTCTCTCGCGATAAGCCCGCGGCAGTAACACGCTATAGTACGCCGCATCGTATACACAGCCAGCTCGAACTTGGATAAATATACTCGGACCTGCAGTCAGGCCCGGCGAAGGAACACAAACTGCTCGTGTCCGTCTACTCTGGAAAAAAAAAAAAAAAAAAAAAAAACTCTCCCGTGCGTTCCTCCAGTCTTGTTTGCCTTTCGGCCCGAGAGCGAAATTTTTCGATGAATTTCCAAAATAATTTTTTTAAACGGAAGAATACAAATTCATACACACACACACACAAAATGATGAATGTAGTGTACACGCTAGTGAATACACCATGCACCATACCGTGACGAATATGTTCACACTGAGGGAAGGGTCTAGTAAAAATTACCAATCATCTAAGAAAAATTACCATAGCGCACAGTAGTACGGCGCCAGCGCGACACCTATGGTAAAAAGTCTTAGATTATCCAAGAATTTTTACCTAAGAAAAATTTTTACCTGAGATTATCCAAGAATTTTATATCTAAGAAAAATTTTTACCTGAGATTATCCAAGAATTTTATATCTAAGAAAAAATTCTTATAAATCCGGTACTTCCCAGCATAAGTGGCGCCCTAACGCTCTAATGCTTATGCGATATGGTAATATCTACCAAGTGATATAGTAATTTTTACTGGATCCTTCTCTCAGTGCAGGGGCAAAATGGCACGGCGGGGCAAAACGAGATAATGAGACAAAACGCTTTTTTCCAATAAATTTTCCATGGTGGCGATGGGTGGAGACCAATCGTGCACCTGCCAAGTCAACGCGAAGACAGGCCTACACAAATAGTATACACCGAACGACCGTACACGGAGGCAGTTGTATACCAAAAGACTCTGCACTGAAAAACCGTACACAGCCCAACTATACACGACGAAGGGCCTGTACAAAAGTATTCACCGAATGACCGTACACGAAATCAAATCTACACCAAATATCCGTGCACCGAAAACATTACACTGATCGACTGCAATAACTGGACACTCAGCAACTGTATACAAGGAAAAAAATACGGCACGACGAAAGTTCGACACCAAAAACTCGACACTGCAAAAGGTCGACACCGAGAACTCGACACGACACAACAGACTGTTGTACACAACTTCGGTGCATACTTTTGTACAGACCCTTCGTCGTGTATAGTCAAAGGTGTGTACGGTTTTCAGTGCAGAGTTCTTGGATGTACAAGTGCCCGTGTGTACAGAGATGATTGGTGCATACTTTTTGTGTAGACCTATCTTCGTGTAGACATCGGCAGGTGTACAGTTGGTCTCCGTCCGTGGCGATGATGGTACGTGTGGCAAAACGGGTTTCAAAATCCTGATGTATCGTTGGGACAAAATGGGGCATCGAAAAAATTATCGTAAGATTGAGTTTTGCTCTCACTGTCCCGTTTCGCCCCGCTGTGCCGTTTTGCCACGCTCTCGCCTACACCATATTCATTAAATCGTTGGTCTTTTCGTTTCTTTTCCTCTTATTGAAATGAATAAAATTTCATTTCATTACATTTTCTTTTTTGTTATTATTATTTTTTTGTTTCTATAGGGTAAACGTGGTGAATATGGACCATCCCGATTAACACCGAAATCAATGAAATATGGACCGGTCCATAATCCCCACTTTTATAGGGATATAAAGTAGTGAATATCTCCACATTTGCCGGTCCACACTTCGTTCATTCCTCAATCAATGAAATATGGACCGGCAAACGTGCACTTCGATACGTTTCGATGCACTTCGACGTACTTTCGAGAAACTCTTCAGCCGTCTGCTTATAAATATTCAATTAACAACGCATTGCGCGTTCCTCCAATCTTGTTTGCTTTTTGGTCCAACGAATTTTCCAAAGATTTTCAAAAATCATTTCTAAAAACCGAAATTACGAATATAGTGTCTACACCATATTTATTATTGCCTTTTGCGTTTATTTTTCTCTTATTAAAAACAATAAAGCTTAATTCGGTTAATTTGTTCGTTTTTTTTATACATAAATCGATGAATATCTCCACATTTGCCGGTCCACACTTCGTTGATTCCTCAATCAATGAAATATGGACCGGCAAACGTGCACTTCGATACGTTTCGATGCACTTCGACGTACTTTCGAGAAACTCTTCAGCCGTCTGCTTATAAATATTCAATTAACAACGCATTGTGCGTTCCTCCAATCTTGTTTGCTTTTTGGTCCAATGAATTTTTCGAAGATTTTCAAAGATCGTTTCTAAAAACCGAAATGATGAATATAGTGTCTTACACCATATTTATTATTGCCCTTTTCGTTTATTTTTCTCTTATTAAAAACAATAAAATTTAATTTAATTCATTTTTTTTTTTTTTTCTATACACAAAGTGTTGAATATCTCCACATTTGCCGGTCCACACTTCGTTGATTCCTAAATCAATGAAATATGGACCGGCAAACGTGCACTTCGATACGTTTCGATGCACTTCGACGTACTTTCGAGAGACTCTTCAGCCGTCTGCTCATAAATATTCAATTAACAACGCATTGCGCGTTCCTCCAATCTTGTTTGCTTTTTGGTCCAACGAATTTTCCAAAGATTTTCAAAAATCATTTCTAAAAACCGAAATTACGAATATAGTGTCTACACCATATTTATTATTGCCTTTTGCGTTTATTTTTCTCTTATTAAAAACAATAAAGTTTAATTCAATAAATTTTTTTGTTTTTTTTATACATAAATCGATGAATATCTCCACATTTGCCGGTCCACACTTCGTTGATTCCTAAATCAATGAAATATGGACCGGCAAACGTGCACTTCGATACGTTTCGATGCGCTTCGACGTACTTTCGAGAAACTCTTCAGCCGTATGCTTATAAATATTCAATTAACAGCGCGCGTGTGTGCGTAAGTGCCGCGATATTCCACACCAGCGCGCTCCGGCAGCTCTCAGGTCAACGCTTAATGAAAACTCCGCTGCACGCCGTTTATTCGACAGACCTGAAAAAAAAAAGAAAAAAAAAAAAAAACACATCCGACCTCGGAAAGTCCGGTGCGGAAGAAGCTCGAGCAAAGTTTCTCTTTTTCCTCCTCGAAGAGCCCAAAAGGAAGAAGGTGACGAGGTGAAAAAAAAAAGAAAAAAAAAATTACCGGCGATCCGGACGTGGAAATATGATAAAACGCAGCTCGACCTCTTTAAACGACCACGTGGCGCAACGGAAGCATCGAGAAGACTTCGACTCGCTTGCCGGATCGCGAAGGCTCCGCGGCGTGTCGTGCAAGCTGTTTGTCGCCGACACACATTTGTGAAAGACCGAACGCGCATAAATTAAAATGCGCCGGATGAGCCGAGGGCATTTAACATACGAACGGGACGACGCTTCTGCCTCGAGGCGGGAAAACGAATTTAAAACGAACGCTCCAAAGTTTGAAAAAAAAAAAAAAAAATGTAAACACGCTTTAGCTGGCTAGGCGACTCTATTCATAGTTCCGTCGCTGTTGCGCGAGATAATGAAGGACCGATACAGAAGAAAGCTTTCCTGGTTTCCAATGTATGTTTTTTCGTCTTTAATTTTTTTAACCTTTTTTTTTTCACCGTTTTTATCGCGGCCGATAGAAGCGCGCGTCACGCGCGAGGAAAAATTTATTCACGTTGGCCTGACGTTGAGCAACTTCGCCGCGACAATTTCCATGTGGAAACACACTTCAACTTCGGAGAGCAATCGGTCTTTCCGCAGCCGACGGAACATCCGTCCGCTTCTTTTGTCCGGCACGACGCACTGCGAGGCACTTTCGAGCTGTTCCTGAAGAATTCTGAAGTTCAACGCACTTCGTGCGTTGGACTTTGGAGCGACTTCCCATTGTTTGCTCGAAGGGAGTGCGTGACAAAAGCATTATTTCTTAATGGGGACTCAAGCCGCTTCTGATGGCGCACTTTGGAAAGTAATTCCCTCGGGATTTATGAAAGGCGAAAACGGGAGTTCATTGACGAGGGTTTACGCGAAGAGAAGGATTGTTCACCCTTTCAGTTAGGGACGAGTGTTGCAGAACGAACTGTTTTTCATCGGTTCTCTTACCGAGAGGCGATGCAAATGTCAAATGCGCTCTGCGCACTCGGACTGCGCAGGTTTTTCATTCTTTTAATAAGCTCGACTTCTTGTGCTAGGCATGAATCGAAGCACTAAAAAAAAAAAATCGAAGTTGTGAGTCTGGACGGGAATATGCATGATTTTTTTTTTTTTTTCTAAAAAAAAAGGTTTTTTTTTGGGAAAGACGTGCCTAGAGGTATTGGAAGAAATTCCACTTCTTATGCATACTTCTCATCTGAAAGTATCGTAAGGCTGTGAATTTCAACATCGTAAGTCTTCGGATTCCAACAATCCGTGCCATACGGGCGCACGAGTGGACGCAAAATCTTCTCGAAGCCTTGCGAACTCATGATTACGTGCAGCTTTTTATTTTGATGGCTCCAAAATCTCCGGTTTAATAGACGTTTAGTATGTCAAGTGTGTTACAGAATCAAAGTTGTACGACCGTAAAGGAATATATTTAATTGTTTGACTAAAAGGATGTTTTTTTTTTCTTTCTTTCGGTAAACACATGCCTAGAGGTATTGGAAAAAATGTTCACTTGTGCATCATCCTCATCTAAAAGTATCGTTAGGCTGTGCTTTTCAACATCGTAAGTCTTCGGATTCCAGCTAACCGTGCCATAAGGGCGCTCCGAGTGGACAAAAATTGATTCAAAGAATTCATCTAAGGAGTGAGTGCCTAAAAAAACGAAACGAGAACAGCAAATGCCCGTATGAGAAACGGAAAAGCAGGAACATCAGGGGGACATCACTGCGCGACAGTAAGCAAGTAAACTAAATCGAGAGGAAATCGGTAATCGCGGTAATGGTGGTTTTTCCAAGGAATCAACAAAAATTGAATGCCACAGTCCAGAAACGGGACAAATCTGGACAATCGACAAATGATCGTTAAACAAATCTCATTAAGTCTTATTCTGCTCTGTGTCTTCAATCTCATCAACGTAACCGCCTCGTCGATGAAAAAAAAAGGTCAGATTCAACCAAATCATTCTCGCACTAAAAAAATAAAAAAATAAAAAAATAAAAAAATGTTAAAGAATAAAAAATTGAAAAAAGCTTCCTCTACAAGGAAGCAAAAAATAAAAAAATAAAAATAAAAAATGAAGACCAGCCGATTACTACTGTTGTTTCGGAGAGCCATCGAGGGTCGAGCGGAGCCCGCTTTGCGCTACCAACAAGTGGATATTTTCATGAATACATGCATGCCCCCACAGTGCTATCGGCACTCGAGCGTGATTACCCTTTCGAGTCACGTGTGCTTCCGTGCCTAATGTCGTGTATACACGTATACAAGATTTAATGTATCAAGCACGTCGGATCGAACGGCGGAATGGGGCTGAGAGGGAGGCGGGGGGGGGAGCGGTAGTTCTGGCCTGCTGTGTAGCGAACGCGCTACAGCATACATTTACGCCCGGAGGGCATGCATATATGGATGGTTATTTGGGCCTTGGGCTCGTCGAGGAAATGAGGTCCCGAGGTGGATATCGAATTAGCCAGATTAACGGCCATCAGGGCCAACCATCGCTATTATTCTCCCTAGCCAAGCGAGATAGCGTTTTCCCGCGCTGCCCACGATCGACGAGCTACGATAAAGAGTCCGGCGTAGTCGATATTGCACTTCTCACAGATTTCTCTCTCACCTATGAGGCAACCTCTGCACACTCGGCTTTCGGCTCACAATCGCAATCGCGTTAACGCTCCTACGGGACGAAATACCTTCGACGTGAGACCTTCGAGATTGTTTTTTTCTTTTCTTTTTTTTTTTTTTTTCTTCTTTGTACAGCGATTATTTTATTCTTCGACACGCCTCGAGAGAAAGACATTTCGCAACGAGGCCGTAAATCACGAGAAGGTACCATTATTCTATGGAGAGCGAACGGCCCGAGGCTCGGTGATCGGATCATCGATGATTTAAGGTTGCGAGTTGGAAGTTTGATCAGTTGTTTACTCAATGTTTAAGGTTGCGAGTTTGAAGTTTGATCAGTTTTTTACTCAATGTTTAAGGTTGCGAGTTTGAAGTTTGATCAGTTTTTTACTCAAGGTTTAAGGTTCCGAGTTTGAAGTTTGATCAGTTGTTTACTCGAGGGGCTTCGAAGACTTCGGAGAAAATAACGTGGTTAAACGGTTCATTTTTGGCGGTAGAAAAAATCGGGTCTAATGTTGTAATTTTGAAATATTGAGAAGTGGAGTTTTGTACACTTGGATCTGGCTATTTACCCAGGTGAGATTTGTGAAGGTTGGAACGCTTCACGGAGTCAATCGACGAAAAAAAAATGGTAATGAGTGCTACATTTTTCAAGTTGTTTATACAAAGTTTGACGCATCTGTCGATTACGGTGGATAGCTTTGTACTGCAGCAGACGGCCTTAATCTAGAGAAACATTCATAGCAATGGTTTTCCGAAAATATTCATTGGTTTATGCTAATTTTCGAAATGGTACATATTCAGTTCTCAGTGCACTTAAGTTCAGTGCACTTAAGTTCAGTGCACTTAAGTTCAGTGCACTTAAGTTCAGTGCACTTAAGTTCAGTGCACTTAAGTTCAGTGCACTTAAGTTCAGTGCACTTAAGTTCAGTGCACTTAAGTTCAGTGCACTTAAGTTCAGTGCACTTAAGTTCAGTGCACTTAAGTTCAGTGCACTTAAGTTCAGTGCACTTAAGTTCAGTGCACTTAAGTTAAGTGCACTTAAGTTAAGTGCACTTAAGTTAAGTGCACTTAAGTTCAGTGCACTTAAGTTCAGTGCACTTAAGTTCAGTGCACTTAAGTTCAGTGCACTTAAGTTCAGTGCACTTAAGTTCAGTGCACTTAAGTTCAGTGCACTTCAGTTCAGTTCAGTGCACTTAAGTTCAGTGCACTTAAGTTCAGTGCACTTAAGTTCAGTGCACTTAAGTTCAGTGCACTTAAGTTCAGTGCACTTAAGTTCAGTGCACTTAAGTTCAGTGCACTTAAGTTCAGTGCACTTAAGTTCAGTGCACTTAAGTTCAGTGCACTTAAGTTCAGTGCGCTTAAGTTCAGTGTAGTTAAGTTCAATGCAGTTAAGTTCAGTGCAGTTAAGTTAAGTTCAATTCAGTTCAGTTCAGTTCAGTTCACCTTTTTCAAAGAATAATCCGTAATTTTCACTCGCGTTTGATGTATTACGGTTCAATATTTTCCTCGAAAGATGCTCTGCGAATTCACCATATAGATATTCGATAGTATTTTCCATTTAAAAATGACAGCTGTTTGTTTATGAAGGAATTTCGTCGACGGATAATAAAAAGGCTGCAATCTTTTAACGGAAAATGCTATCGAATATAGTAACTATTACTACTATAATAACTTATTACTACTTATTACTATTATAGTAACTATTAGTAGTTGTTATGGTAACTATTTAAGCAACTATTTACTTAATTTAAATAAATATTTAATTGAATCAAATAAATATTTTACTAAATCTAAATAAACGTTGGCCGTCAAATAAATTATTTTTCTGGATGCAGCAGAATCCCGTCTGGGTATGCTCCCGATAGCAGCGCCTTATTACGCACAATCTGACGCGTGGCATTTTTCACAGAATTTCATTTACCGCCCAAAATAAATAAAGCGCCATTTTTTTTTTTTTTTTTGCCCGAATTTAAGGAAAGATCCACGCTCGAGTAAAGACTTTTTCGTCGCCCCTTCGACAGTTTGTCCCAAGAGAAATTTTTTCCCGTCAAAGAAAAAAAAGTAGAAAATAAAGAAGAGAAAGAGAGAATCGAGTTTGAAACTGGTGGAACAAATAAGCGCGGCGGAGATCGCTAAGCGAGCCGTGCCGTGAGAGTTCGATGCTCTCGTCTTATCAGTGAATGGCCTGGCTCGGCGGAGGCTCCAATGCCTTTCCGCCGATTGGTCGAAAGCTACTTCGCTGTGACGTCACACTATCGATTATCAGGAACCACGTGTGACCCCGCTGGGCTCTCCGCTGATTCTCCGCTCAGTGCTTGTACACACTTCCCTCTCTCCCTCGCCCATTGCGAGCTATACAGCTCTTTCGCTTAGTTTCCCTTCCATCGAGCTACCACTGCCCTCTTGCTCTATCTTTCCACGGCTTCCGATGCAACCGGCGATGACAGTGGGACAAACCGCGCGCCCGACGGTCTCGGCACAGTGTTCGGCCGACCGACTGTGCGTGGCCTATTCAACCCTCTTTAAGTGCAATATTATAGAAAAATATGTAGAGAAAACGAAAAAAAAAAAATTGGAAAAAGAAATGCAGAAAAATAATTTTGGAGAATAAAATATAGAAAAAAAAAAAAAAAAAAAAAAAATTACAAACAAAAATGTAGATAAACAGTTTGGAAAAAGATATGTAGAACAAAATAATATTGGAGAAAAAGAAATGTAGACAAAAAAAAAAAATTGGAAATAAAAATTTAGAAAATCAATTTGGAAGAAGACATGTTGAAAAAAATGTTGGAGAATGAAATATTGAAACGAAGTTGGAAACAAAAATTTGGGAAAAAACGGATCGGCAAAAAAACAATTTGTTGAAAGAAATATTTAAAAAAATTTTACAGAAATATAGAAAAAAAAAATTGGAAGAAAGAAATATAGAAAAAAAATTGGAAGAAAGAAATATAGAAAAAAAAAAAAAAAAAAAAATTGGAAGAAAATATTTAGAAAAAAAAGCGGGCCACCGTATGGTTTTGCAGCGCAGGCGTAACACGGTGGGATGGACTTTAACGGGTAGGAGGACAAAGGCCACGCCACGATTATGAACCGGGAAAAGATTTCCTGCTTCGAATTCCTAAACTCGGTTACAAAGTCCGCCGTGGATACTATCGGCATCGACGACCGTGTCCAATACCGGCGCGCCGTGGATACACGTGTCGGTTCTTTGCATTTTAAGTGTACTTATGGTGAAACGAGAGGATGACGAATTATTCACACAGAAGCACGGACGAATTTCGTCGTTCGTCACCAAAGTAAATAAGTCAAATTTAATTTCCGCGGCATTTACGTACACCACAAAAAAAAAAAAAAAAAAAAAATTGAAAATCGTATGAAATTTAATGTATAGTTGCGATGAAAAATTAACGTACAGTATATTTAAAACTTTAGAAATATTTTCTTTTTAATAATTCACTTTACTTTCGCTATAAACCTTCTTCAAATTCAATCATTTACTTTCCAATGTAAAAGTCCATTAATCTTTATTTAGTGTAAGATAATGCAATGCAAAATTTATTTTACATTAAATTTAATGTAAATTTTTGCATAAATGGTCATTGTCATTGTAATTCTATTTCGTCCAGATTCATTGAATATCGTGATCGGATATGACACTGTACGAGTGCTGCGCGATTGCAGCAACGAAAGTTTATCCGAACGCCATCCAATAATACGGAGATCCTCGAAAGTCGTCTCGATCGTAGGGTCCATCGCCCGCTGGGAGATACACGGCTCGAGACAGACAAGTGCCGAGCTACAACCGGTCCTCGGGAGAGGCCTCCAAACATCGTAAACAATGACTTTCTAACTGGGATGGGTAAAGGCTAGAGATCTCATCCGATCGTTGCCTCCGCTGCCGTTACGACGTTCCGACGAACGTGCATATACATCACTGACCCGGTGATTGCTCGCTGCTGGGAGACACGGAGTTACGAAAGGTGAAAAAAGAAAGAAAACGACGCCATGCAACGGCGAGAAGGAGGCTGTTTGTTTGTCATCACAAGTTGCGACGTTCAAAGCTCTTTAGCAGCCTTCCGATAACCTCGCCCCTTTTTTCACGGAGTCTCGAACGTGTACTCGGTTCGAAGGAGTTTTTTTTTCTTTAGTGGAGATTTTATTTTTTTTTTGGCGATTGTCGATACCCGACTGGCCCATAGAACGAAAGGAAGAACTCGAAAAGCGCATCGACAAGAATGTCGCGTGATCGGCAATGGACAATTCATGACAACAACAACAAAAAAAAATACAGCACTCGATGATACTCGGTGTTTATTAAAGCCTTTGGAGTCGCGATAGCTCGGCCCTGTTTCTCGCGGAACGCCAAGCGTGCATTCGTTTGAGACTTAAATTAAAATTTGTTTGTTTTATGAAAAGACAAAGTAGAATTTTTTTTTATAGATCGAGAAGCTCGAAAAGTGCATCGACAAGAATATCGCGTGATTGTCACAGTACATGCATTACAACAACAACAACAACAACAACAACAAAAAAATGTATTTAAAAAACTACACTCGATACTCGATATTTATTGAAGCCTTCGGAGCCGCGATAACTCGGCCCACTTTCCCACGCAATATCAAGCGTCTGTTTGCGTTAAACTCGTCCGATGATAAAAATTTCATTTCACGAAAGAAAAAAAAAAAAAAAACACCTCTAAAAAAACATCGCCACGAATGTCGCTCTTCGACCACTCGACGTTTATCAGAGCCCTTGAGTCCGATAAAACGGCCACCGTTTGCCACGGAACTTTATGCGTCTCATCATTATTATTTTAAATAAAAAAAAATAACAATTTTTACGAAATAAAAAAAAACAAAAAAAAAAAATAGAAGCTCTAAAAGTGCATCGACACGACCATCGCGTGATCGTCGTCCGCATACATGCATCGTAAAGCACGAAAATATATTCGCGAACACTCCAAAGTATAATCGTCCGCAATTCATTACGCTGTTATGTCGAGAGCCGAGTTCATTGAGGGCGGGGTGGGAGGCGGCGATGCAGAGGGGAGGGGGGGGGGGAGGAGAAAATTTAATATATTCGAATCACGGCAAAACGACGAGGCAATCTGTTTACGCACCTTATTCTCGCTGGAGAACCTGTTCTTGTGGTTATATATAGCAACACACGCAGTGAAGAGGCGGAACAGTGTGTACACAGTGTGTGTATATATATATATATATATATGTATATATACACGAATACATAAGTACACGCGAAAGTATGCGCAACGATAGAAGTGTGCGGAGGCTCTCGAGGTCTCCGAGGCGAAGGCGGCCTATGACCGCACGTAAACAACATTGGAAACGAGAACCCAGATCTCTCGAGAACCGGTCTGGGCTTGGAAAACAATTTTACGATCCCGAGAAAGATAGAGCTGGATACGAAGTGCACGAGGAAAAAAAGAACAAAAAAAAGTGTTGGAAGCGTGTAGCTGCAGAAACGAGAAGGAAGACGGTTGGGTGTTTAAGGCTCAATCCACAATGGTGAAAAAAAAGGAAGATAGAAACGTAATTAGATGTAACGATGCCATTTTTTTAAGTGACTGCACGGCGCATGAAAAAAAAAAGTGACAATGGCATTGTTCGAAGGGCGATTGGGTGGAGAGTAAGAAATGACTTCGTAAAATCGGAATGCGAAGCTTCGCAAAGACAGTTTTGTTAAATAAGTGATAAACGGCCCTCTTGAGGTTTCAATGTGGAAATCTGTCATTTTATTTACCGTGCCGTTGACAATTTTTACTTCAGCGAATTTAAGGCTTTATAAGAGATGTGACTATCGGCCCAGTCTGGACTTACTCGGTGTCCTTCATTGGATCCACAATGGCGAAAAAAATGAAGATAAAAGAGTAATTAGATGTAACGATGCCATTTTTTAAACGCCTGCACAGTGTACGAAAAAAAAAAAAAGAAATACAATGGCGTTGCTCGAGCCGTGATTGGATAGAGAGCATAAAATAATTTCGTAAAATTCGAATACGAAGCATCGATAAAAATCATTTACTTAAACAAGTGACAAACACCCTTCTGCAGATTTGAATGTAAAAACCTCCCCTTTTACTTCCCGTGTCATCGACAATTTTACTTTGTACTTTTGTTCGTAAAACTGTATTGGGTTAGTGCGATCGAAAAATTAGCGAACAAAAAATTGTCCACGATGAGTGTGGTTGCAAAAAGTACACATTTTTTTTACTATACATTAAAAATCACCAAACGTAACGTCCGACGCACTGCGCATGCGTGCTTCTAATGTTATCCTTATTTTTGACTCCTGTCTTTTTTTCGTGCGTTTTTTTTTTCTACCCACTGACTTGTTATGTGCGGAAAGTGTATTGATGTTATGCGAGCCGCGGGGGGGGGGGGGGGGGGCGAGATAAAATAAACAGAGGGTATTAAGAAGGAAAGATGGAGAAACGGAGAGAGCCGAGGGTCGAAGGAGAGCTGACGAGACCGAACGATAAAATTGAGGAGACCGAGAGGAAATATTTTTCTCTCGTTTTATATCGCCCACGCGCATTCGCCGCGGGGACGGGGGAGGGGGGGTGGGCGGCACGAGGACGCGGAAGGTGAAGAGACTCTCTCTCCTACCTGTAACATTCGACCCCGCAGTTATCCGCGCGAACCCTCGGGCATTTCAACCCCAACCTATCGTCCCCCTTCCCACCGTCGCTTCTCGCTTCCGGGATTTGGGTCGTACGCGCACCATTTCCACAATTGATTGGGGAATCCACTGGCCCACGAACTTCAGATTTTGTTTATTAACCCTCTATATTGCTATACACACACACATATATATACTTCTATATACACATAGATATATACTATATATATATATATATATATATATATATATATATATATATATATATATATATTGGATACGGAACGAGATGGGCTACGGCCGAGTTTTTTTCGTAGTATCGTTTTAGCCTCAGTCCGACCTATTTGACCCATTTTTTGTAGGCCTTCGACGGTCACGTATACATTTGAGGGTTAATAAATAAAATTGGCTCCTCGGTTGGAGACCGTTTTGGTAGGACTGAGATCCGCTTCCGGTACGAACTGATGTAGGGAAGAGCGGGGCAAAACGGGATAGTGAGGAAAACGCAATTTTCCAATCATTTTTGGATGACCCACTTTGGGCCATCGAGACATCCGGTTTTTATGTCCCGTCTTGCCCCACACTATAGGATCAAAAATTGATTGGAACATTGCGTTTTGTCCCACCGTCCCATTTTGCCCCGCTCTTGCCTACATACTTTTGAAATATTGTACTCAGAATGCAGTTTTCTTTTTTTCTTTATCTTTTATCATCTTATTTGCTTACTCGGATTTAAAACTTTGCGCAAAGATTCTTTTGTGCTTCAAGGATTAATGAGTAAGGATTAATTATTTGTCCGCACTTGAGGGTTCGTATATGAACCTTCGAGAGCAAATTTTATTTATAAATAAGATTTCCTCTCATTTATAAATACGATTTGCTCTTATTTACAAACACGATTTGCTCTTATTTATAAACACGATTTGCTCTTATTTATAAATAAGATTTGCTCGCATTTATAAACAAGACGCGCTCTGATTCACAAATAACATTCTTATGTGTAAAGCAAATCTTATTTATAACTAAGATTTGCTCTTTGGTCCGTCGGGAAGCTCGCGGAACATCTTTGTAGATCTTTGATCCGTTTCTGGCGCGAATAGCCGATTACAGAGATAACTCAAAATATTATCATGTGCGAATGCAGTTTTCAAAAAAAAAAAAAAAAAAAAAAAAAGGTGGATATTCTCGTGTCGCATATTTCAACATTGTGAGACCTTTTCATGCTTCGCAAGCGCCGGTGGTTTTATCCACGTGCCTCGCATGATGTACCGTCGAGCGACCAGCTTCATCGGCGAGCCGGCGCAGTCGCCAAGTGGCTCGAAATCGTCGCGATCGAGCAGTCGAATCGTCGACCGACACGAGCGAATTATTCCGGGGAACTTTGTTGCAATAATTTCCCTCTCTCGCGTCTCTCCAATAAATCTCGGCGATTTATTGTCCGGTCGATCGAGAGCAAAGAAATAAATAATCGTCGAAAGGAAATCGGCGATAAAAAAAAAAAAAAAAAGAAAAAAAAGAATTTCACACTACTTTCGCAAGTGTTTTTTGGCCTCCGCGCCGCGATCGAAAGACAAAAAATAGAAGTGAAAAAAAAAAAAAAAAAAAAACAAAAACGTCAGGGACGATTCGCGTGGGAAATCGCACACGCACGGGCATTCGCATATCTCGCATTCCGCGGATTACTGATCCGCTATTATTAAACCCCTCGAAGGATAAACTAAATATAAAGTTTCGAGGTGCGAAATAAATTTACGGTTGCACTTCAGGATCTTATAGAGCCGGCCTCTGTAGCCGATAATTTAACGCACCGCTCGACATTGAAACAATTATAGTAATAGTAATAATAATAATAGTAATAATAATAATAATAATTATTATTATTATTATTATTATTATTATTATTATTTATTTTTCGAAATAATTCCTTTGCACATAAATGACAAGCCGTGAGTCGAAAACAAGTAATTGTAGAGTTGTAATATTATAATTTTACAGGCACGTAATATTAGAATCATAATGATTAGGGGAATATTTTTAACGATTTTTTTTTTTTTTTTTTGTAATAAAAATTCCATTTCTGCTTTCTCGCAAAACACGCTTGCTTTATCAAATGACTCTTATCAAGCTCGCCCGGTTAAGTAAATTGCGAAACGATAAATCGTCCGTATCACGTGCGGCGAATCAATATTTTTTCACATGTTCGACCCTCGTTTGAATTCCTTCGATCTGATTTTTTTTTTTTTTTTGGCGATCGAAGATACGCAATCTCGCAAATTGGTTCAATAAAGAAAGACGCTGTGTCCCAGTGAGTTTCGTCGACAAATTTAAGGCGTAAATAACAGGAAAAGCGAGTTCGAAAATTTGCCTCGAAACCTTCGAGTCACCCCACGGAGATAAGAAATGTACTTTTTTTTTTTTTTTTTTTTTCACAACGAAATTCGCGGCGCTCGCGCGATCGTCGAGCAAACATCGACGGTGTTAATTCGTGATGATGTAAAAGAAAAAGAAGGAAAAAAAAAAGTGCCCGAGATCGGGCAATAATACTAATTGAATTACAAGCGTGCACTCACGTCATTTCCAATTTGACCCATTCTGGCGGCACCGACACGTTTAGCGATCGAATCCACCGCCGTGCAGAGCTCTCTCCCCGCCGTTCGCCACAGGAATTTTCGTCGATAATTATCGACGAGAGCACTTTGTTTCTTCTTCTTCTTTTTTTTTGAATATTTCAATGATTTACTTTGGTCACTGACGATCGGTGCAAGCCGCGATCACGTGAGTCGACGCCTCAGAGATTCACGACCTATATTTCCGGTGCGCGAGCTTCGCCCACCGGAAGTTGCGAATTGTTTTTTTCGATATCGTTGAGAAAAAAAAAAAGAGGAGAAACGAGAAAAACTCAAGTAGCGCCACGATTCGAAGTGACTTATCGCGACAGAATTCCGTCTCGATTTTAGATCACCCACTTCGGCGACTTGATTGCTCAACTCGTATATTTACAAATATCATGCCGATTGGTCGATAAGTTTCTTTAGTTAAACAATTTCTCGCGACTCTCTCTCTCCGCCTCTTTTCGTCGTGCACAATTCTCGGTGCCTTTGTACTCGCAATGACGCGCGCGCGCGTGTGTGTGTGTGCACACATGTATATAGAATACAATATTGAAGTTAGCGATTACGAGTTAATTCGAAGTATCGCTGGATGCCCGTTCCGTTTCTCTGCGCTACGAGTCGGGAAGTCCGAAAATCGTCGCCTCTCGACAGAGCGTACCCAAACGCTCGCAGTCATATCACAGACGCAATCGATTTTAATCGACGCCTCGACGATCCTCCGCTCGCCTCTTTTGTCCTATCGCCCCTCCGCCTGGACTCAGGATCGCAGTGCCGTCAATATTTTTCCTTATTTTCAATGTCTCCTCCGTTCCCTCTACGAGTTCTCTTCCCTCTTTGTTCGAACCTCGCTCATCGCTCAATGCTGACTTCTCGCCCTCGCTCTTCCTTCCTTCGAGATATTTCCCTATTTATTTTGTGTATTTCTTTTTATTGTTTTTCTTTCTTTGTTTGTTTTGGTTTTTTTATTTTTTTTATTTATTTATTTTTTTTTTAATTGAAAATACGAGCTCTCGAGCTTGCCCGCTGAAATGAATAATGGCGCGAGCAACGTGGACAATGAAGTTTGTTACACTGACACAGGGTGCACGGACTCTCAGGTTACACTGGACATTACGGAGGAGCCACTGTGCGACGAGCGAAGAAAAGAAAAAAAACGTTCTGCGCCGAAAGAGCGCCGGTTGCTAACTGACGCCTCGTGAACCGCGCCGCTGCCATGCGATCATCTGGCCGGGCCGGGTCGAGGGTGGGGGGCGCTAAAGCGACGACCGCTGGTGGGGGCAGAATCCGCCGGTTCTCCTATTCAACGACGTTACGCGACAGTGACGTACACGCAAAACGAACGGTCTCGGCCCGACACTCTGCTGCACTCTCGCTACGATGATTCCTGCTCGTCGCTTGATCTTGCCTTGCATTGCGTTGCCTCTTTTTGCATTTTTTTGTTCTTTTTGTCTTTTACTCTTCGAGTCGACGATTTCAGCTCGCGAAATGTGCATCGGCCGCGGAGAAGGCGCAAGCGAGATGTCAACTATCTTCGGAGCGGAGCCCTCGGCCCGAGGAAACGACGGCGCCTAAAAATCGCGACGAGGTCCCGAAAACTTTTATCGCCTTGCGGAGTAAGTGCAGTCGAACAAAAAAGCCCGGCAAGGACGATGTCATGGAAATTGGAAACTCTGACGAATTGACAACTCTAACTTTTCTCAAATAGTTTATTTTCCGGCGAAACGATTGAAAAAAAAATATATATTCTCTTATATTCTCTTATATTATTATTATTATTATTATTATTATTATTATTATTATTATTATTATTATTATTATTATTATTATTATTATTATTATTATTATTATTATTATTATTATTATTATTATTATTATTATTATTATTACTATTTTGGTATTTATATAACTGTATTACATTACATTATCTTATCTCGATAGGAAAGCAATTTCAAGCGAAACGTGACAGCTGTCAATGATTTCATTGGAGCGACGTTGCTAGCTTCTGTGCCTTAAAGGGATGTCAATTAATTAGCAGCGTTCCTCCAGTGTTATCATTGACAGCTGTAACTTTTCTCAAATTGATTATTTTCCGGGCGAAACGATTTAAAAAAATAATAAAAATAAAAAATAAGCACATTACGACACTAGTGCGAAAAAACTTTTTCTGACGAGTTTGTGTGAGTTTGCGGCACGAGCCTAAGGCGAGTGTTGAAGTCACACGAGTCAAGAAAACGTTTCGTCGCACGAGTATCGTACGAAATTTTATTTCACTAGGTGCGAAAGGGGAGTTTTGCGCGCGCGAAGCGTTCGTAAAACTGCACTTTACGCACCGAGTGAAATATAATATATTATCTTATATTATATTATTATAACTGTCATAAATATATAATTACAATTGCAATAAATATGTATATAACTATATTGCATTATATATGTATATGATATTATCTCGATAGGAAAGCAACTTCATGCGAAACGTGACGGCTGTCGATAGTTTCGTTGGAGCGACGTTGCTAAATTCTGTGACTTAAAGGGCGACGGTTTCGTTGCGAACTTGATCCGTCACTGCCGCATGCACGGCCCGCTGACTCGGATCAGCTGATGCCCTAGCAACAAGAGTTACTAACCGTGCTATATATATATATATATATATATATATATGCACATACATATATATACACACATCTTTGCCGGCACAAAGTACCCACACAGTCGAGAGCTCACGCAGCACGGTGAGTGGCACAATGCAACGAGTTTTCCTGCGTGTATGGGTGACTTCTCGCCGGCTTTTCATTGCCCCGGTTAGTTACTCATTTCGAGCTGCAGAAAACGCCGCTGCACCGCGACACACCTATATACGCGGCACGACCGTACATATCTCAACGGGCGAGAATAATTCCGAAACGCACACTGAACTCTTAACAATCCTATTTTTTTTTTTTTTTTTTTTTTTAATAAAAAACGAAAAAATTAATGTGAATAAATGAACATACAAAGAGATGAATATATTATTAGAAAATGAGATGATTATATTGTGATGGAGTTATATTAATGCACACAATTTATTTTTTGATTAATATTTGTATTATTATTATAAACTGTTTAATGAAAATTGTAAAAGGGTTCGTCCCGTAGATAAATAAATAAATAAATAAATAAATAAATAATAATAAATAAATAAATACATTTTGATGAAAGAAAAGATGCTTTAAAAATTCATCTCGCCGGCTTTTCATTGGCCCGTTTAGTTACTCATTTCGAGCTGCAGAAAACGCCGCTGCACCGCGACACACCTATATACGCGGCACGACCGTACATATCTCAACGGGCGAGAATAATTCCGAAACGCACACTCAACTCTTAACAATCCTATATATATATATATATTTTTTTAATCACTCAACTCTTAACAATCCTATATTTTTTTATTAAAAAAAATAAATAAATAAATAAATTTTGATGAAATAAAAGATGCTTTAAAAATTCTTCTCGCCGAGCGATGTTTTTTTCTGGAGATATGCGATTATTAAATATTCCAATGACGAAAGAAAAATAAAATGTGAGGATAAAAAAAAAAAAAAGAAAAATTGCCCGACACAGTTTTTTCACGTAGTTGTAACAATCTTTCTTGCAGAAGCTCTTACGCAGAAATATAATTGTTTTTCGTTCTACACGGACGTTTCTGAGGCCGAATGATTTTCCTGAAAATATGCGACTATTAAATGTTGGCGTTGAAAAAAAGAAAAAAAAGAAAAACAATGCAACTATAAAAAGAAAAATTGCCTGACACAGTTTTTAACGTAACCGTAACAATCTTCCTCGTGGAAGCTCTTGCACAGAAATATAATCGTTTTTTATTCTGCACATACGTTTCAGAGGCCGAACGATTTTCCTCAAAATATGTGATTATTAAATATCCCATTGACGTCGAAAAAAAAAAAAAAAAAAAAAAAAACGAAACAATGCAACGATAAAAAAGAAATTGCCTGACACAGTTTTTCACGTCGCCGCAGCAATCTTCCTCGCAGAAGCTCTTACCTTGATATAATTATTTTTTAATTCTGCACAGACGGTCCAGAGGCCGAATCGTTTAAATCCAAAAAAAAAACCCCGTTTTTCCCCAGTAAAGTTTAAATTCTGAATCGTCCCTATTGAATTAAAAGCGTACGAGTCTTCGCGAAAAAAAAATAATTACCCCCTAGTGTTTCCACTCCAGATACGTCACGCTAAACATCTTCTTCGTAGAAGCTCTTACGTAGAGATAAATCCTTTTTTATTCTATACAGACGTTTCAGGAGCCCATTTGTTTAAGTCATAAAATAAAAAAAATACTCCGTTTCTCTCAATAATTTTTTTTTTTCTCGGAACTCGCATATCTCGTTCGATGAAAAGCGTACCAATCTCTGCAAAGAAAAAAAGACCCCAATGTTCCCACTCCGGACGTGTCGGAGGACAGCGTGCCAGCGATAACGCACTGACGGCGCGATTTTCGATTTGCGTTTCTCTGTTCGCAGGTTTCCGGGTTTGTGTAACGCCGCCCCGGAGCGTGTCGCCTGGACCTACGCGTAGGATCAATGAAATCGGGGCCACGCAAGGCTTAAAGTCGTATAGGACGCGCGCTGGCGCGTTTGCCTTCGGCACCGGAAAACAGATGAAAAGCTGCGTATAGAAGAGGTTCGTGGGTCGGGGGGAAGGGGGGGGATCGGGGGGGGGGGGGGGGTGTTCACGGAAAGGTATATGGGACTAGTAATGTTCCTGTGTCTCATACTCCTCGTGCCGCTGCTGGGTGCGGTGGGGAATAAAGAATAAAGCGCGTGCGGTTGCGAGTGGAGCAAGGAAACGATCTGGTCCGCACAGGCGAGGGGCGAGGGGAAAATTCCAAGTATACAGTAGAATCGCGTTTATCTGAGGCAATGTGGCACATTTTTATCTCTACCAGTCACAACTCTACCAGAAAACAACTCTACCTGATAACAACTCTACCTGATAACAACTCTACCTGATAACAACTCTACCTGATAACAACTCTACCTGATAACAACTCTACCTGATAACAAGTCTACCTGATAACAAGTCTACCTGATAACAACTCTACCTGATGACAACTCTACCTGATAACAACTCTACCTGATAACAACTCTACCTGATAACAACTCTACCTGATAACAACTCTACCTGATAACAACTCTACCTGATAACAACTCTACCTGATAACAACTCTACCTGATAACAACTCTACCTGATAACAACTCTACCTGATAACAACTCTACCTGATAACAACTCTACCAAAGAAGACAACTCTAACAATCTACCGTATTAAAACACTGTACCAAAATCTCTACCACTGTACAACAAAAAACTCTACCAGACCGAACAAGTCGCCAACAACTTTACCACATAACAACTCTCCCGTAGAGTTTTTTTTTCTGCTAAACATTTTCTTGGACGCCTATATGCAGGTAGAGTTGTTGGCGACCGGTTTTCTCTGGTAGAGTTTTTTTTTTTTTCATATAGTGGTAGAGGTTCTGTTAGAGTTCTAATACAGTAGATTTGTAATTTGGTAGCGATTCAATACGGTGGAGTTTTTATCTGATAGAGTTATGAGTCCTAGAGATGTACATGTGCTCGGGTGGTCATTGCTGCTCCGTTTTATCCGAGTTGTGTCCGTATTAAGCTGCTCGCCACATAGAACTACGTACGGTACACAGACGGGCCGTGCCGTATCCACACACAGCGGTGATTGGCTGATGCTCACGTATTGATGTTCGATCTGGTCGGATCGACTCGTCCCTCCGACGGAAAACGGAGAATGTCAAACGGTTGTTTTATGTGCGAGCACCTTTGTCCGAGCCTGCACCTCGGATAAAGCGGAGGCTCGGTCAATCGAATGTTGGATAAGCGAGTTTCTACTGTATTTCACTTCGTTTATCCCGCCCCCCCCCCATCCTCCCCACCCACCATTCGCGTATCATCGTCCGATCCTCCGCTATGACGTATACGACTCCGATTCTCTTTGGCACAGTTTTCTCCTTTGTTCGCGACGTTGCCGACGAAATACAATTTTCGCTCTTGGAAATAAAAGAGTCGGGCGCGCGCGCACGCGCATTTGTGTGTGCGTGCTAGAAAAAAGGGAGTCGAACGAACGCGCTCGCCGAAGAAAGAAAGAAACGAAGGGAGGAGAGAAGTTGACTCCTCGCACCCTCCCACTTCGTTTCGATTCGCTTGACGAATTAATTGCGACGAACATGATCGATCGTCGCAAGCCAGAGGCACAAAATTCGTAGACGATATCGGATCGCCTACGGTACTGACTGTAATTCAACCCAATTCATATAACAATAATAATAATAATAATAGAATAGAATATTTATCATGCATGTGCAGGAATACTATGATTCATAATGCAGGGTTAAAGCTAAAAATAGAATAGAGTGAAAAAAACCAAAAACAAATGAGTTTGTTAGGAACAATAATAATAATAGTTATAATCTATGGACGAGAGAAGCGAATCCGGGTCACGCCACCAAGTGTGACTCACCGCGTATACTTGCGCCCGTGTGGAAGAAGCTTATTTAGTGATTTCTAACTCTTTTCGCTTCCTCATAGAGGATGCTTTGTTTTTGGAAAAAACAAAACAAAAAAAATTTCGAGATTTTAGTGTCGGAGTACTTTGAATAGTCCAAAACGTCGAGAAATGTGATTTTTACCTGACGTCCGGATGTATGTGTGTATGTGCGCGTGTGTGTGTGCGCGCGCGACAGACTTGCATGGTTTAAAACGACTATAACTCGAAAATGGCTTGCGATAGCCAGTTGAAATTTGGCACACCAGTACATTGGTCACGTCTCTTCATTCAGTGCAATTTCTATGAAGATTGAGGCCAAATTGGAAATTTTACGGAAATTTGAATTTTCTTTTTCAAAAATGCACTGAGAAAAAAAATGGCTGGATTAACCAAGGTGCGTTCCCCCACGTTCAAAAGCGTTATTTAGTTGGTATAATAAAAAAAAATTTGTTTGAATCGAAATATTTCGAATCGACTGAAGCGAATAATCGTTCAAAAAAAAAAAAAACAATGATTTAGTTGTACCAATCAAATAACAGCTTTGAACGTGCGTGACCGCGAATTTGGTTAATCCACCATTTTTTTTGTTTTTTTTTTCCTCAGTGTGTCTTTTGTACCTCCAACTGGCGTAAATTTTGAGCCATTAACATTGTGAGTAAGCCATATGAAAATTTTAATTTGCAACTTCTATGATAAAGCAATATGGAAATTTCGATTTTCAGCTTTTTTTTCGATGGCCTCACTGATCGTCGTCGCGAGTGTGTGGTTTTTGAATCGAGACGAAAAAATGTTGACAGCCTCGTTGGGAAAATCCTCGCAATTGACTACCGTGTGTTAATATTTGCGAGGTTTGCCGGCTTTTCCGTTAATCATATGATTTGCGCGTTGTTTTCAGTGACTCATTAGCGGCTTCGTGTTTCTCCATTCGCGCCGATCGAAAAAAAAAAGGAACCTCAGGAGAATTTTTAATTACGCCTCGTCGGGACCTCGTACGAGGTACGAATTATTTTTCCCCGAGCTCTTTATCCTCCGCAAATCCTCACCGAAAAACGCCCTCGAGCAGTCTGAGCTTCGGCAGCGACGAAAAAAAAAAAAATATAAAAACTTCAACTTTGACAGTCGTCTGGATTAATTAACGAAATTGTACGTCGGAGGCGCAAAAGCGCTGGCGATATGTTGCACACTCGCGTTTCGCATGTCGACGTAAAACGGGAGAAAACAGTGGGAAGGGGTTGAGCAAAGATTGGGCGAGGTTAGTATCAAAGACGCCTCGGCGAGGTCAATGCACGGGAAAAAGCGCTATAAGCCGCGCTCTCCTCGTTACGGCATTGCCGTACTACCGTCACACTGTACTGTACTGTTACGGAGCTCGAGCCTTTGCACGCCTCTTGCTCGGAAATCTCTCGCGATTTTTTTTTTCTTCGTCTCTCTCTCTCTCTCTCTCGCTCTCTCGTAGTGTACAGTTCTCCATAGAAATGCCCCTTCCTCTCCTCACTTCTTAAATAGCCGCTCTTTCCTGCTGCCGCTCCGTCCGATCGCCACTTTGTCCCTCCTCGCCCCGTTATAACGGAGCGTCCCGTACGCTCGCGCCTATTCGCTCTTACTCGCCAAGCTAAACTATACCGCGGAAATTTTCAATTTGTAAATAATAATAACAATCACAATAATAATCATAATAATCATAATAATCATAATAATCATAATAATCATAATAATCATAATAATCATAATAATCATAATAATCATAATAATCATAATAATCATAATAATCATAATAATCATAATAATCATAATAATCATAATAATCATAATAATCATAATAATCATAATAATCATAATAATCATAATAATCATAATAATCATAATAATTCTAATAATAATCACCAAAAATCAAATTCTGTGCGATTCGGTGAGGATAACTCGCGCATGTCAATTCCCAGTTTTTATAAAATTTCGAGGAATCTCGAGATCGATTTGATAGAATCGACGGAAATTGATGACTACGATCAGAAAATCGACGATTTAGTTAGTTATTTGTTTATATACGGGAGAAGGCCTTTAAACGCAATTAAGCAATTAGACCATTAAGCAATTAAAGCGATGCCGAAGAAGAGAATGTAAGATAAGAAATAAATATAAACGATGTGGTACTGAAGTCGCTTTTTTTTTTAAATGAATTTAAAGTTATCTTAAGAATGTACAGCGATTATAATTTTTTTTTTATGAAACGTACAAAATCTTCAAAGTCCAGAAATCATTTTGTCGCTGCATATCAAACTTTGTCCTGTCGCCGAATCAAAGACTAAAATTGTGCAGTCCAAACCGCTAAGAAACCTTGCAAATGACACTCAGCAAAATTCGGAGTAGATTCACGCATAAAATCGATCTTTGATTTTTTTATTTTTTAATTCATTTATAAAATCAAAGAAACTAATGTAAATTTTTTTATTTTTTAAAAGAGACGATCGCACGTGACGACCTCGACGCGAACGGTGTTTGCATGAATCCTAATATTTGTCGCTAATATTTGTCGCTTTGTATGAATCCTAATAGTGTGCTAAACGGAAAGGAATCGGAATGCTACGCTTTTACCGACGGAGTTTCGGCGAAAATATTTGCAGAATCCACTATACGTGTCCGCGGAGTTACTAATAGGATCACGTGTGTAGCCGTGTTTGCACCCAACTGAAGCTGGATCTGCATTTGCACTGAAACCGGACACATGCAGAGTCTGTTGAGACACAATAAGGTTTTTTTTTTTTATAATTCTGCAATCGAGGTAATTATAGCGATTACTGGTGATGTTCTTTCTCTCGCCTGCTTGCGCCGAAATTTACCATGGACTTGGTAAGTTTTCCGGGATCTTTTAGTGTGCGTGCACACCGAATTCGCTGAGAAAAAATTACATAGCAAAAGCAACAATATTGGCTTTTCAGCATAAAAAATATTTCCCAATGAGAACTTCTACATTTTATAGTTATGACTGATGATAAATCACAGTCCTAACCACAATGACAATTTAACGAATTGGCTATATCAAACAAAGTATTATCGATCATTTTTTTTTTTTTTTTTTTTTTTTTCGAATTTTTAGTTTGTCTCCTGTGTTCATTTTGATTTGGCATTAATTTTTGTTTTTTTTTTTTTTAGTGAACTTTTTTCACCGACCCTGTGTTATATATACAAACACTTCAGCGCACAGTGAACTGACTACGGTTTCTATGTTTGAAAACATTTTCTTCGAGAAAAGCTCAAAAAAAAAAAAAAACATCTGGAAGCAAGCGTTGTACCATTCTGAGTGTAGGCTTAAAAATGTTCATAGTCAACACAGCATTTTTTCCACATTTTTAAATTTGGGCTAACAATATGTTCACTTTGAAAAATTGTACATTAATGCAAATTAGGAAAAGAACATTTTTTAAAATGCTGAGTGATTTTTGGTATTGGAACAATGATATAAAAAAATACCAATCGAATTCTCGAAGTCGAGGGTCAGACCTGGGTCGAATCGCTATCGAATAGATAGATTTATTCATTTATCGTGGTCAGATACAAAAAAAAAACATTTGTACGCGAACAAATCGCGTCAACACGCACGTCAGCCAAAGAGAAATACAAAATAAAATAAAAATACAATATGACAAACATAAAAAATAGAGCTTTCCTCTGGAAACTATTGGTTATAGCAGGAAACACTGTACTGTTTCTCAGTGTTACTGATAGAATCACGTACGCGGCCGTTTCTGCACTCGACGGAGGCTGAAGCTGGATTTTCACTGAAACACAGACAGGTACGCGCAGAGCCTGTCGAGCTAAAAATCCCGCGATAGCATTAAATTAGTAGTTTCGCGATGCCGAAACGAAAATGGATCGGAGTCACCGTCGCAAAAAGAATTCACCCTGAAAAGACGGAAAAAACGCGTACAGTGGAAGTTCGATTGTTTTTACATTCATTTAATTTAATTTTTTTTTTTTTTTGAAAGTGCAAACAAATAAAGATAATCGCGATTTCGATTCTCTTGTCAAAATCGACGTGGTAATAAAATCCTCAGAATTATTTCCGTCACTCTCGGCTAAAGGCTTGACATTGAGAGATTATTAACGAAACGTAAAAAAAAAAAAAAAAAAAAAAAAAAATGGGCATTTGGAGCGAGAACACCGTCGAAAACGGAAGCTAATGCGGTGTGGCACAGTAGCGGGCAACAAATCGTGCAGCTCAATGATTTCTATCTCCACCGCCCTCTGAGCCTCGTCGGCAGACCGGTTCACGTTCGATGGGTAACTTGTATCTTTGTGCCTTGGCGTATAGCGCCGGTATTTTGCAATGGATTATATATGAGCAAAGGCGCTGCGAAGAGAGCAGCTGGTTTTATGGATTTCTGGGCCGTTGCTGCATTTGCCATGCGCTCTCTTTAACTTTTTACGTCCGGCTCTGATTCTCTTTTTTTTTTTAGTCTCTGACGTTACATTCACACTTCCTGGTGCGCGAGGGAAAGGTCGGTGTCTTTTTCCGATACTTCCGTGTTTGTAAATAATTAAAATTTAATTTTTATTTCTAAGCTTAATGACTTCAAATTTTTGAGATTTTGGGGTGGAACTCGTCAATTTATTTCACGAAAAATTCCATGTTTGTAAGTAATTACAATTAATTTTTTGTTATTTCTTAGCTTAATGACTTTAAATTTTTGAGACTTTGGGGTGAAACTCGTAAACTTATTTGACGAAAAATTCCGTGTTTGTAGATAATTAAAATTTAATTTTTATTTCTTAGCTTAATGACTTTAAATTTTGGGCACTTTGGGGTGAAACTCGTAAACTTATTTGACGAAAAATTCCATGTTTGTAAGTAATTACAATTAATTTTGTTATTTCTTAGCTTATTGACTTTAAATTTTTGAGACTTTGGGGTGAAATTCGTAAACTTATTTGACGAAAAATTCCGTGTTTGTAAATAATTAAAGTTTAATTTTTATTTCTAAGCTTAATGACTTTAAATTTTGGGCACTTTAGGGTGAAACTCGTCAACTCATTTGATGAAAAAATGCTGTAAATGGAATTTTTTTTCCCGGGCGTTATAAAAAATGTTTAAATAAAAAATAGTTACAAAAAGAGTGGAAACAAGTTTGAAACTATCGTTTTTCGTGATAGCGCGGGACAAAGGAAAGTTCCCCGGATAATTGTATTCCGTTGGCTCCGCACGTCGATGGGTCGTCGAATTTGACCGAGTGTGAGTGTACAATGGAAAGTGCATAATAGTACATAAATTCTAGGCAGTGTGTCGGTGTGTCGAATACATTTTTACAGCGTTATTTAAGCCGAGACTTAAACACGGTAATTATAGAGCTTACGGGCGGAAGGTATCGCGGACTGTTATCGATGTTGTCGTTTAACTCTCTGTGTGCCACAAGGGTTCCACGTGTACAAAGTTTTTCGACCCGGCACACGATTTTTTCGTAATTTATCAAATTATACCACTTTTTTTTGCCACCGCACTACATTAGAGTACAAATGGATATGGTACAGTCGAACCTCACTTTTAAAAAAATTACATATTTCTTTAAATTTTGCCCATAATAATAATAATAATAATAATAATAATAATAATAATAATAATAATAATAATAATAATAATAATAATAATAATAATAATAATAATAATAATAATAATAATAATAATAATAGTAGTAGTAGTAATAGTAATAATAGTTATTGTCTGTACCAACAATGAAATTGAAACTGTGGTCCACCTGTTACGGCGCTGTCCGATATACAGATCGATCAGAGAGCACTTTCTTAATCCTCAGCTGAGGATGTTTCTAAACAAATTTTTTAGAATTTTTTTTTTTAATGAAATCGGTTGGGAAATATGCCACTTGAAAACAATGGCGAAGGTTTTAATTCGATATCTTGAAAAATTTTTTTTTTCGAAAACCATTCTATATGCTAACAATTCGAAATTTAGGTTTGTTAGCATATAGAATGGTTTTCGAAAAAAAAAAAATTTCAAGATATCGAATTAAAACCTTCGCCATTGTTTTCAAGTGTTATATTTCCCAACCGATTCCATTAACGAAAAAATAAAAAATAAAAAAATTCTCCGACAGACGATTTTCGTCAAAAAAAAAAGATAAAACCTTTCTCGTTTTGCCACTTTCAAAATGGCCAACTTTTTTTTTTCGAGATATCGAATTTTTACCAGCGCTATTGGCTTCGGGTGACCCATTTGCGTGTAGTCTTAAAGGAGACTGTCAGAACTGTCACAGGAAGTGATCGGAAAACAACCGACAACGAAAAACATACGACTACCTACAGACACGAATGACGTACGAATCATCCTAACGCATTAATACACTATATACGTCGGATATTTTATATTCAAAATAAAGTTTCAAATGCCAATCAGCATATCTTAACCTTTCCTGGCACGCGAATGGTACGCAGATTATTTGCCAGCGTTAAGAAATGTCGAAGTGACATTTGGACAGGTGACAGTTTGTCACCTGTCAAAACTGGAAATCGAGCGTTTATTGGGAATCACTGGAATCCAAATCGAGCGGCCATTTGGAACCCATGGATGACCTTAGAACTTTATTATATATAATAATAATAATAATTATTATTATTATCGGTGCAGCCGAAAATGAGGAGGATGTTGGCCCGTGCGCCAACATCGAGTGCCACATTGATCGAACCATCGCGACGTTGACAATAGGACCGTAAAGGCGATTATCTTTATTTTCGAAAAAAAAAAAAAAAAAAAAAAAAAAAAAAAAAAAACACTCGTACATCCACTATACACGTTTTTTCCGTGTTTTCCAGAGTGGATTCATTTTACGATGATGACTCAGCATCGTCACGGGCCAATGGCTCGCGATAACGAGACGCGAGGCTATGTGAAAGGCATACCGAATAGACGGAAACGATGAGCGATGCGGGAAAAAAAAAACAAAAAACAAAATTGAAAAGGAGATAAAGTGAATAAACGTGGAAGAGACGGGCAAGGCAACGGTAACGTGTTCGTCTCTCAAGAGCCAAAGTAAATATGAGACAAGTCATTCTTCACACCTGTGATTAATCGGGCTCGATGATACAAAAAAGCTAGAGTCGATGCAGCTTGTAGAGAAGCGTCCGGTATTTATTTAAATTTCTTATCCTATTTGAAGTGCCTCCATCCGCGTCCGTGTCACGAGACGCTTTTCATCCCCCGGCTCGTCAGGCCGGACCTCGAAATCCGTAAATAGACTGTAAACTCGTAGGACAAAGAACACGGTGTCGCGCAAGAACGAGGAGCTCTGATTCACGCCTCAGCCACTTGCGGTTTGAACGATGATGCATCCGTCGGTGTACAGAGTTAGCCACGGTTTATAAACGCGCTATACGAATAATGCGGCGCGCAATACCTATGCAGGATCGTCGGAAGATCGCCGAAAGAAATCGCGACCAATCGGAGTTGGCTGTTAGCGCATTTTTTCATTTGCGGTAGAAAAGTGTTTTTCGACGAGCCAAATTCGAGTGGAAATATGCACCTAATGAGAGACACTCGAAAGTCTTTACGTCAAATTGACTAATACCAGTGTTTTTTGTTGGTTTTTTTTTTTTTTTAATTCTGTACACGAAGTAATTATAGCGATTATTGGTGATGTTTAACTTTTTGAGCTCAGTCGGTAACGAAAACTGTAATCCATTTCTCTTCCAGGGGACTTAAGAGGTGCTTTTCTGAAGAAAAGCGATTCATTAGAATGTACTCAAGTTTTAGATTAAAAAAACAAACTAATTAGTATTTAGTCGAATATGTATGTATGTATGTATGTATGTATGTATGTATGTATGCATGTATATATGTATGCATGTATGTATGTATGTATGTATGTATGTATAAATGTATGTATGTATGTATGTATGTATGTATGTATGTATGTATGTATGTATGTATGTATGTATGTATGTATGCATGTATATATGTATGCATGTATGTATGTATGTATGTATGTATGTATGTATGAATGTATGTATGTATGTATGTATGTATGTATGTATGTATGTATGTATGTATGTATGTATGTATGCATGTATGTATGTATCTATGTATGTATGTATGTATGTATGTATTTATTTATTTTGCCTCCTGGGGAAGGATCCCCTTGGCAAAAGGGTGAGCCATTTACAAAGGTTGCAAAGAGAGTACACAACATTTTCTGTTTTCAGGTAACATATGACATAATTTCAAAGATTCACAAAATCACATATTTTCTTAATTCAGTATCTTATAAGTATTAGCTAACAAAATTTCGCAGATACAAGGTTTTTGACTAATTTACAAAGAAAAAGTTTTCCTCGTACTTAAAGCGTACAGTTATTTAGTCGAATATGTTGAAGATTCAAAAAAAAAAAAAAAAAAAAAAAAAGTGATCACCGTATTTTTTTGCCGTACGAGTATTTTTGACTCGGAATTGTTTACGAAAAAAGCATGCGACGATGATGCGGAAATCTTTTACGTTTTTTTTTTCGGTGTTGGTTCTAAGCTCAAAAAAGCTCTAACTCGTCCACCCGAATTACCCCCCCCCCCCCCGCCCCTCCGCCTTTTTCTGGAAATCCGCTATAGTTACATTCTTTGTTTTCACACATTATAAGTTAATCTTCTAAATTACGATAACCAAAAATTCTTTATGCAGTTAATCTCGTAAATAGAAACGAGTAAAAATTCTTTATGACGTTAAACTCATGACTTAAGACGAATGAAAAATTCTTTAAAGAATTTTAATCACGTAAATTGAAAGAAATGAGAATTCTGAGTTGTTTCTCATAAATTCAGTCTTGACGGGCGTTTATTTATGTTCGCGAAAAAAAAATAAATAAATAAAATAAAAAATGGCCAAAGCTGCGCGCGCAGGTTTCGAAGCGCACTGTCAAAACTATAATAATTATCTGAAGGTTGCTGAAGAAATCAGTGGCGAACCGAGCTCAAAGTTGATATCACGATTCGTCAGTATTTTTTTTTTTTTTTTTTTTTTTTTGTCCCACTCTTTACTCTCTTTATAACTCGAGCGCAATTTTTCTCCCCTCCATCGTGACTGCCGTGCGTCAGTTCTAACGTTGCTTTTGGGACGATTACATCAGCCCCGTTGCGGTAAATGGTAATCACCTAACCGCTCATTTCGAGAGAAATTAATTGCACGAGGGAGCGAGGAACAATTTAACCGCGAGCACATAATGACGGAGCGTGAAAGTGAGAAAAAAAAAAAAAAAAACGGAGAGTGCGATAAGTGTAACGCTGACCGGCGCGAGAATCGGCACACTTTCTTTCACTTCGGTCGGCGTTAAATTGGGTTTGTCGTGCAGGCTCGTACGTCCGGGGGCGTAGCTCAGATGGTAGAGCGCTCGCTTAGCATGCGAGAGGTACCGGGATCGATACCCGGCGCCTCCAATTTTTTTTTTTTTTCCTTTTTTTTGTTTTCTCTTTTATCGAATAAATTAAATTAATGATCGTTAAAAAATACACACGATTACGCGTCTGTGCGACAAAGTAATTGAGAAATAAATTGCAAAAATTCCATAGTCCCGGTCACTTGAAATTAATAAAAATTCTTTGGTAAATTAATCTCGCAAATGAATATAAATAAAAATTCTTTGCGAAGTTAATATCGTTAATAAAAATGAATAAAAATTCTTGGTGAAGTTAATCTCGTTAATTACAATGACTGAAAATTCTTTGTGAAGTTAATATCATAAATGATATTAAATAAAAATTCTTTATAAAGTAATCTCGTTAATATAAGTTAATCTCGTGAATTACGATAGCAAACAATTATTCATGAAGTTGATCTCGTAAATAGAAATGAATAAAAATTCTTTGTGCAGTTATAATCTCGTAAATAGAAATGAGTTAAAATTCTTTATGACGTTAAACTCATAACCTAAAATAAATGAAAATTCTTTGCGACCTTAGACTCAAAAATAAAAATGAATTGAAATTCTTTACAAAGTCAATATTGTGAATTGAAATAAATGAGAATCCTGCGTTGTTTCTCGTAAATCCATTGTCGATGGGCGTTTATTTATATTGGCGAACAAAAATAAAAAAATAAAAATAAAAATAAAAAATGCAAAAGCTGCACGCGCACGTTTCGAATGCGCACTGTTAAAACTACAATAATTATCTGAACGTTGCTGAACAAATCAGTGGGGCGTACACGGAGTTTACATAACTACTATCGTCGGCTTATCGCGTAAGGCGGTAATAATAGAAATAAGTGTGTGTGTGTGTGTGTGTGTATCGAGAGGAGAGCCACGAGCGTAGATAATTCTCGAAGGCGCTCATGCGAAGTCCATTAAGGAGGGAGTCTCGCTGAGGCTGACTTCGCATAAGTTCGACAAAAATCATAGAAAAAATTACAAGTACCTCTTGATGGTATAAAAATCTGAAAAAAAATTCATGCTCACTAAAGGTACTGAGAAGATTAATTTTTCACAATAATAATTACAAAATGTTATTAACAAATTGATAAAAAAAATAATTGCTCAACAAATTTTGCCCGCAACCCAACGTTTTTTTTTTTTTTTTTTCGTGAAAATTATTCGTTTATGTTTTCTGAATACGTATGAATTTTTTTCAGATTTTTCAGTAATCGGTTTTTTTTTTTTTTTTTTTTTTTTTTTTTTTTTTTTTTTTTTTCATGGAAAAATCAACGATTACCGAAAAATCTGAAAAAATTCATGCGTATTCAGAAAAATAAACGAATCATTTTCACGAAAAAAAAAAAAAAATGTTGGGTTGCGGACAAATTTGTTAAGCAATTATTTTTTTTTTTCATCAATTTTTCAACAACATTTTGTAATTATTATTGTGCAAAATAAATCTTCTCAGTACCTTTAGTATGCATGAATTTTTTCAGATTTTTATACCATCAAGAAGTACTTGCAATTTTTTTCTATTATTTTTGTCGAACTTATGCGAAGTCATCCTCAGCGAGTAAGACGAGGTCGCAGGGACGTCCGATCGGGAAAACACACTTCGAAGTTTTCGTCGTCACGGTATCTCTGGCAGAAGAGCCGAATCATCGACGAATTCCAAATGTCAATGACGATAAGGTGGGTCCCAGGACGTGTTGATTTTTCCTCGGACATATTTTGCTCGCTTTATTAATTGGTCGTTTGGCTCGAGGTCTGCATTGAGACCGTCGGATATCTTCTTTCGTCGAAAACATGACGGAGTGTCATTGGGGGAGAGTGGAATGGACACGTGAAAATGCCCACTTTGGAACAAAGTTTGAAAAGCCGTATTACAATGTTAAAAAAAAATTCGTATGAAATTTAAGGTAGCTCCAGCGAGTGGCGTTCATTTCGTCTAAATTCGAGAAATTCGGGCAAGAATTTCAAACACTTGCCGATGTTATGAAAATCTGAAAAAATTCACACTCATTGTAGCCACTCGAGAGACTAATTTTTCATAATAATAATTTCAAAATGTTATTAGAAGTTGTTGAAAAGAAAAAATTGTTCATCGAAATATGCGGTGATTCAACTTTTTTTTTTTTTTATGAAAATGATTCGTTCATTTTTCGGAATACGCATGAATTTTTTCAGATTTTTATCTTTTTTTTTGTTTTTTTTTGTTGTTTTTTACATGGAAAAATGTGCACAACATAGAAAAATGTACGTATGAATTTTTTTTTTTTCAGAATTTCGTGTAATATTTTAAAATTACGTCTTTAGTTAAAAAAAAAAAAAAAAAACTAATTTTTCCTAAAATAAAGTGTAACATTTATTATAATAATTGTCTGACAAAAAATACATGGGATCAAATTATTTCGCATTAAACATTATGAAATAAAGTTTAAAAATGGTTACCCAGTGATTGAATTCGTAATTGGCCAGTGAATCATTCACGAGACTTCACAATAACAAAAAAAAAAAAAAAAAAATAAGAATTCAAGATTTCATGAGTACGATAAAGAAATTAGCTTCGAGTCGCGAAAGCGCGTGGTTTAAAATATTGATGATTATTCTCGAAACGACATGAGCGACACTGGAAGGGGAAATGTTATTCAATTGCGCTGTTCAGCGCCATTGAATTTGATAGATAACATCTGCGAAATTATGAACGCCGAATGATTATTAGTTCGTGAGTTTGCTATTCCCAAAATTTTCATGAGATTCTTTTTTCTCCTATTCATCTTTTTTTTTTTTTTTTTTTTTTTTTTTGCTGTCAAGATTCTAATACGGTCCATCGATCGTATTGGCTATACAGCCGGAGAATCACGGACACGTTTCGATAAATCGATCACTCGAAAAGATAAAAATTTCTACGAGCTCTCCCAATTTCTCTCCCGACTCAGCGAAGAAAATAGCCTCGACGCGGGTCAGCCATTCGCACTCGTGTACACTGTAAAAAAAAAAAAAAAAATCGTATGAAATTTAACGTACCGGACTGGAAGTTTTTATGCAAAAACTGGTATATTAAATTCAATGTACAATTGTGGTGAAAAATTAATGTTCAGAGGTCGTAAAAACATTGGAAATACAGAGTAAAAAAAATGTGTACTTTTTACAAAAAAATTATTGTCCAATTTTTTATTTGTTTGCTAACAATTTTTAATTTGTTAATTTTCTAGTTTTACAAAGAAAAGTTACAAACAAAAATTGTCAATAATACAGGAAATGAAAGGACTGGTTCGTATATTCAAATGAGTGACAAACAGGTTTGTCACTTATTTAGCAGAATTATTTTTACGAAATTTAGCATTTCGATTTTACGAAATTATTTTTTACCGTCTACTTCATTTTTAATAATTAACGTTAATTTCAATGAAAAAAAAGTACATTCAATTTTTCATCATAATTGTTTATTGAATTTTGGTGTCCCAATTTTTGTACAAAAACTTCCAGTCGGGTACATTGAATATAGAATTTTTTTTTTTTTGTTTACACACTGTAAAAAAATTTTGTTTGAAAATTAGTGAACGTTATTGGAAGCTTCTTTACATAAACTGTTTCTGAAATTGCAAACACACGTGCGTTGAAATTTTACAATAAAACTTGTATTTTTTTAAGGGAAATTTTTGTAAATTTCAGGCAAAAGATATGTAATTTTAATATCGTGTATTTTAAATTAACAATAAAAGTACATTAATGTTCAATTAATGTGAGTAATGTAAGTTAATTTCAATTTTCAGTGGATTAAATTTACAATTTACTTTTACACTGCAGTGTCGATAATAATGGATGTGTTATCGAGCCGTCGTTTCCCTCGGCCTCGCCTCCGTCTTTCCGCACGATAAAATAAGCGCGATTCGCTCGTCAAAATACCTTGGCCTAAGAGCCCGTCACACCGTGGGCAAAGAGAAACAACGGATTCTGAGCGTCAACTATACGGAGAATAATTGAAGTCTTCCTTTGGCTCCCGAGGGACGGCCGGGAGAGAACGTGCCGAAAATAGTGATAAGAGCGTCGAGCGATTCGACGGAAGAGACCGAGCTTCGTGACACGGATCAATCAATGTTGAGCCAATGTGTCTCTTACGATCGAGCACTTATCGAGGGGAAAAAAAAAAACAGCGAAATACGCGACACACTTACGCCGACTCGCATGCGAATACACATATTTCAGGCCACTGGGAAACGAGCTGGTTTCGGACGAAAACACGCCCGAAGTCTCGGAGTGTAACTTTGGAATATTTATCTGTAGATTCCGGTCGAATTACTACAGACAATTAATGCGAAATTTGTAAGTTTCGAAGCTACTCGAGAACTCAAATTGGCATAAAAAGTGAGCGATACATTTTTTTTTTTTTTTTTTTTTTTTTTTTTTATTGTGCAAGTTTGAGAATTTTTAATAAAGGTGTTTCTCTTCGGCGCTCGACCACTTGTCGAGAAAGAAATTGCGAAATATTAAGTGCACAACGTAAGAAAATTGTACATTGAATGTGTCTAACTTGAAGTTTTGATGAAAAAAAAAAAACTTCCATATTAAAGTTAAATTACAATTGTTTATGAAATTTAATGTACGATTGTGATGAAGAATTAATGCTTTTTCATTGAAATTAAAGTAATTTATAAAAATTAAAGTACTTTTACAGTGAAATTTACAAAAATTAATAAAAAAAAAATAATAAAAAATAAAATATTCCAAATGTTTTTAATGCGTCAATCATTAATTGTTATCACAATTGTATCTGAAATGTAATATGCCAGTTTTTCCATAAAACCTTTCAGTCCGTTACATTAAATTTCATACAATTTTTTTTTTTTTTTTTTTTTACAGTGCACTTACGCTGATTCGCATGCGAATCCACAAATTTCAGGCTATTGGAAAACAAGTGGATTTGCGAAGAAAACACGACCGATGCCTCGAAGTCTAACTGTGAAGTAATAACAATCGAATTACCACAAATAATTAATCCGCCGAAACTGTTAAGTTCCGAAGCTATTCGAGGATTCGAATTGCCATTAAAAATCAGCGCTGAATTTTTTTTATTGTGCAAATCGGAGGATTTAATGCTTTTGGAAAAATGGCTAAAAATTGTTCGTTTGCTCCGCTCTCCTCTGAGTAAATTTTTTCGATCGTAGTGACTTTTCATGCACGCAGTAAAAACCCTTAAATCTTCATTTCTCAATCGCCAAATTAACCCGCCCTACCGAAGCATTTTTTGCGAGACTGCAATATTCTGCGGTTCGTTACCATTTTCCCTTCTTCCTTCGTCACTCTACCGCCCGAGAGAAATCCCTCGACCCAAGTCCAACCCCGGCTGCCACGTCAGATCCACCGTTCTTCCGAGCGATCGCGGTTAACGACGTGACGGCAAAAATTTATGCCCTAATATAAGCGTAGATAAAATTTTTCCTCGATGCAATATAGATTTCTCGTTGCCCCGAGGGGACCGAATATATTTACGAGAACGAGGGTTCGGAGAGAATCTTGTCGATGTAGGATCGCATTTCGAGGACGAGGATATAAAATAAAATAAAATAAAATAAAATAAAATAAAATAAAATAAAATAAAATAAAATAAAATAAAATAAAATAAAATAAAATAAAATAAAATAAAATAAAATAAAATAAAATAAAATAAAATAAAATAAAATAAAATAAAATAAAATAGGGTATCCTGTTACGTGTGAAGTGTAACACTGTGCGATCTATATATATTTATGTACGGAGCGATAAACGTGAGCGGGGGACAACCTATGAGTGGCACAAAGAGAATTTAAGCATCGTGGTTTTACCCTCCTATTTTACGAACGATTCGGCGTGCCATCGTCATCGTCACGAGAAGTCCGACACTGGCATGGAGGCAATGGGAACCGACGGAGAAACGAGCGACGTTACACATGCAGTCTATAGGGTGCGAGAAGGTAATGGTTCCCATATGTCAACAAAGTAATAAAAAGCCCGGGCGGGTGTGCGACCCTTTGTACGGGCATTCGAAATTCCGCCGTGTCGTAATAACGTTGCTACTTCTGTCGCACGTTTATTTTTCCCGCGACGGTCTATCCGCGTGTTGCACGCTTGAATAATATGAAGAAAATAATAATAAAAAGGCTACAAAAAAAAAAAAATAACAATAATAACAATCTCAGGCGGACTTTCTCTCGCGATAGACGGACTCTTCTTCCGTTCCTCGATGACTTTATCGATCGTAAAACGCGAATGAAGGATCGTGTGGGTACAATAAAAGTGAATAAAAAAGAACATAAAAAGACTGGACGTAAGAACCGAGAAAGGAAAAACGTGCCTTTATGTCGGTAACGTAGCGTTACGTACACCGAGACCGAGATTTGGGATTTGATTATTCCTTTTTTGTAGCGAATCGTTCCAATAAAAAAAAAAAAGAAACACATTTTTTTCGGTGATATTTAAAATTGTGGGGGTGGATGAAAAATTAGCTCCGAGGCGCGAGGTGGGCGTGTTTTTATTGTTCTAATTTCTTCCACGAAATCGCCGGCGGAGCTTCTTTTCATCGGCTCATGATTTTATTATTTCGTTTTTTTTTTTTTTTTTTTTTTTTTTTTTTTTTTTTTTTTTAATTGAATTGGGGTAGCCAGTAAAAAAAAAGTCTGTATTTTTTACAACTTGTTGTGCACAAACGTCTACAATTTTTTTTTTTTTTTTTTTTTTTAATTTTCCGATCGCACAATCCGGCTTTAGTTTTGCAAACAAAAGTACAAACAAAATTTTTTTAATGACACGCAAAATAGAAGAACAGATCGTCACTTGTTAAAAAAAATTATTTTTCCGGATTTACTTCATAATCCGATTTTACGAAATTATTTTTTATTGTGTTCGAAAAGCTTGAGGAAACGTGCATTTTACGACTGCAGTTTTGCAAACAAAAGTACAAACTAAAATTTTTAATGACACGAAAAATAGAAGGACAGTTCGTCACTTATTCGCTAACGTTATTTTTCCGAATCTTCGTAATGCTATATTGCTAAATGATTTTTTAATCTATACGACAAGATTAAAGAAACTTCAATTTTACAGCTGCAGTTTTGCGAACAAGAGTTCAAACTGAAATTGCTAATGACACGGAAGATAAAAGGACAGTTTGTCACTAAGTGAACAAATTTATTCTTAACAAACTTCGTATTGCGATGTCACTAAATTAATTTTTCCTGTCCAGGAGAGGATTGAAGGAGCGTGATTTTTCGTTGTCGCTGCAATCCATCGGACATTCCGTACGATGAGATATTCGAAACAAATCCGGTCGAGATATCTTCGACGAACCGGTGGAACGTTCGTTGACAAAGGAACACAGAAAACTCTTCTGAACGACCGAAAAAGCTCGATAGACCGGAACGGAACGCGAGAGCATGCGAGAAACGCTCGTATTAGCTGGCCTTTTATGCGCTCGAGCGGGGATTTGGGGTTTCAGTGCTGGAGTACGCTATAAGGAAGAAGAAAAAAAGCTAGCGTGCAAGCATAAAGAGCGTTTACGACCTCGTGGGGCTCCGATGAATCGCGGCTAACGTGAATCGACGGGGTCCACGGGGATGCACGCCGAGGCTGTGAGTGTAAATGCGAGTAAGTGCACCGCGCCCTTCATCCGCTAAATCGCATATGCGAAAACCAGAACGGGGATGAAAAATGTAGCGGGACGATTATGGAATATGATACGAAAGAAAAAGAACATACATGTCGAGACTTCACGTTAAATCAATCGATTCCTAAAAAGCTTTTCCGAAAATCACTTAAAGGAGACAAAATATAAAATCCATGAAATCGATTTTTTACACACTTTTTGACGGGGTAAAAGCAAAGTCAATGACATGCAGACCATCCGATATTGAACCCCTTTTGCCGGAATAGAAATTTATTTAGAACTAAGCATTAAGCAATGATATCATGGAAAATGGTGTGAACGAAAAAAAAAAAATGCATGTCGAACCTTCACTCGCTTCATAAAAAGCTTTCGCGAAAATGACTCAAAGGATTAAAGCATAATCAATGATTTACACACCATTCCATATTCAGCCCTTTTTCCCTTAATATAAATGTATTTGGAACTAAGCAATAAGCAATAAGATTATAAAAAAAGATATCAAAGAAAAAAGACATACATGTAACACATGTCACATACATGTGACATACATGGACATATAAATTCTTTGAAGGACATTTTTTTTTTCTTTATTTTTTGATATAGTCAAAGCAAAATCAATGACATACAGACCATTCCATATTCACCCCTCTTTCCCTGAATATAAATTTATTCAGAACTAAGCAATTTTTGATTAAAAAAAAATTGACTTAAAAAAAATGTTGAACCAGTATAATAGAAACTATGTTTAGATCTTCGTCAACTTTTTTGTCCGTCGTCATGAATGTACGATTTTAGTTGATCACAAAAAAAAAAAAAAAAAAAATTGTGCTCTTGGTCGCCCAGAACAGATGGAAATGTTGGCTTAAAGTTGCGCTTTGGGTCATCTTTACCCCCGGTGACCACGAAGGGTTAAATGAACGATTAAATGTCAAAGGGCATAAAAAAAGATATCAAAGAAAAAAGACATACATGTAACACATGTCACATACATGTGACATACATGGACATATAAATTCCTTGAAGGACATTTTTTTTTTTCTTTATTTTTTGATATAGTCAAAGCAAAATCAATGACATACAGACCATTCCATATTCACCCCTCTTTCCCTGAATATAAATTTATTCAGAACTAAGCAATTTTTTATTAAAAAAAAAATTGACTTAAAAAAAATGTTGAACCAGTATAATAGAAACTATGTTTAGATCTTCGTCAACTTTTTTGTCCGTCGTCATGAATGTACGATTTTAGTTGATCACAAAAAAAAAAAAAAAAAAAAAATTGTGCTCTTGGTCGCCCAGAACAGATGGAAATGTTGGCTTAAAGTTGCGCTTTGGGTCATCTTTACCCCCGGTGACCACGAAGGGTTAAATGAACGATTAAATGTCAAAGGGCAGAGCGTCGATTGTGATGCATAGACCGGCCCATATTCGTCCCTTTTACCCTGAAGATCTTTTTATTTTGAACAATTCAATTCGTAACTCACAAAAATTCAATTTAACCAAATTTCGAAACCGTATGATAGAAAAATTTTTTACATCATCGTACATTTTTTTTAATCCCTGGCCAAAAGAGTGCATTTTAGTTTATTACAAAAAAAAAACAAAATGGTGTCAAATTACCGGAACATGTTGGTAAAAATGAAAAATAATATAAAAAAATGAAGGATTAAATGTCGAAGGGCAAGACGTCGATTGCGATGTGAATTAACTTCGCGTCTTGATAATAAACAAAATAATAATAAAAGCAGTGAATCGAACGATGGAGAGGCGAGAAAACAAGCTTATCCGGGATAGGCTGATAGGAGGAGCTTTGGCACGGCTCCGGATTGTGCTGAGAGACGGGCGAGAAGTTAATAACAAGAGCCCGGTTGAGATCGAGAACGTGGAGCGATCGATCGAATATAACGTACTCATCGAGGACGGATGATCGCAGAGAGCATCGTTCTCTCGGCGTACAAAAAGTATACGTATCGATAAACAATTACTTTATCGCTCTCGTCTAACGCAACGCGGAAGCGAGTTTCATCATCCCCTTCGCGGACAAAGAGATCGAGCGGAGGAGCGCGTGTTGCACACACCCGCACACATGTAACGTTGCCATGGAAATCCGAGATATCCACTGAACGTACGAGACGTTGAAAATAATGAAAAGCGTCGGATCGGAACGTGTGCGATGATCTCTTGTATCGTTGTTGGACCTAAATCTATCGGCTTCTCGACCGAATCGCGCGACGACGGTACATCGTCCACTTATGGCATAACCCACTTCCTCTATTTACTTGAGCTGGAATCTTCAGGGGTTTTTTTTTTTTTTTTTTTTTTTTTTTTTTTTTTTTTTTTTTACAATCTTCGAAGCGTTATCAGCGAGAACTGGCGCAAACTATTTTTTCATGGGAATAGAAAAAATTACGATTTATGTTATCACTTTGTGAAACGGCGGGTTCAATGATTTTGTCGTTGACTGATCGTTTTTCAGTTCAAATCGATTCAGTTCATTTTTCAGTATAAAATTGTTATATTCAGTTAAAAATTGTTTATACATATATCTACTCAATAGTATTATTTTTATTGAAGAACTACTATTTTTTTTCAGTTCAAAAATTCCAGTAACTTTTGCATAAAAATGGGAAAAAAAGAAAAGATCATTTTTTCATTATAATTATAATTTTTTTTTTTTTTCAATGACAATTGACCTATTGTCTATTTTTGTGTACAGAGCAATTGCTTAACCATTTTTTTTTTTTTTTTTTACCAAACTCTATCGGTTCCTGTGTTTGTTCATTATATACTCGAAGAATCGTTCCGGTTGCGAGTGGTTAATAAATAACCACTCGACTGTGATCGACGCCGATTCAGGAGGGGAAAAAATAGGAAAAAAAAAAAAAAAAAAAACTGGCGCACCCCTGTTGCTTTAGTAGGGCGGCTGTACTTAATTTCACCGCTCTCACTCTCGTTCGCCCCTCGCACAGGGAATAAACTTACCTATCCTTTGTCACGTGACCTACATTTGGGGTAGCCGGATCGACACGTGACGTTCCCCCACTCGCTCGCCCTTGCCCGGTTTGAACGCGGAGGGGATGAAAGTGGAAGGGAGATCAACACTTTCGCGGCACACAATGGACCGATGAAGCGGCTGTTTCGAATTGAAATAGACTTTTTTTTCCTTTCTCAACCATCGTCCGTATCGCCATCACCATCGGTGGATGAAAAAAAAAAAAAAAAAAAAAAAAAAAAAAAAAATGCGGAAAGGTTTTTACATTTCTCCAAAAAATTTGACCCGTTGGGATTAAAATTGCTTTCGTCGTACCCTTTATTCGATTAAACCATGTTGCGCGCACTTCGCGCACTGCCGGCCACAAAGTGAGACTTCGAAACCGGAAGTGACGTTCTCCCTTATAAGGTCACTACCGGTCGAACACTGAGATTCTTAAACCGGATGCAAGCTTCTCCTCTATGACGTCACTTCCGGTCGAAAATTGAGACTTCGGAACGGGAAGTGACGTTCTCCCGTATGATGTCACTTCCGGTCACAAACTGTGACTTCGAAACGGGAAGTGACGTTCTCCCTTGTGACGTCACTTCCGGTCGAAAATTGAGACGTTGAAACTGGAAGTGACCTTCTCCCGTATGACGTCACTTCCGGTCGAAAACTGAAATTCTTAAACCGGAAGCGACGTTCTCCCGTATGACGTCACTGCTGGTGAAAATCCGAGATTTTTTTTAAACCGGAAGTGACGTTCTCCCGTGTGACGTCACTGCCGGTCCAAAACCAAGATTTTTCAAACCGGATGTGACGTTTTCAAGTATGACGTCACACTTTTTTTTAGCAGTCCGAAAAGCTTCGTCCAGAATCGACCGTCTATAATAACGCAACGAAAAGTATGACGCGTTATGGAGTGATTTTCGTAAACCTGAGCCGTGATCATTCACCGATCTCGAGTCTTCGGAGCCCGAAGGCGAGGGGAACGCTGCAGGACGGACGATAACAAAAAATGATGACAGGGAAGATCGTAAAAGGCTGATGAAGCCATAAGCTCTAAAAAAAAAAAAAAAAAAAAAAGAAAAAACCAAAGAAGAAAAAGGAGTAAACAGAGTCTCCATTATCGTTAATTGTTGGCTCGAAGGTTTGTTTTTTTTTTTTTTTTTTTTTCTCAATATAAGTATCGTATTTAACGCGGGCTTAAGTGAGGTAACAGCCCTTAGAGCCGGCGGGCGCGTTCTATCCGCGGCCTCGCCATTCCTCCGTCGGTGCTTCGTTATCTCGTATCGCGCACGAAACACGGAGGTGGTGTGTGCACGGTGGCACAAGCTTTCCCATCGTCGGGCCAGCGAACGGGGCGCTTCGGGAGACAGGGAACTTATGCAAATTGAGGATCGAGGCCGCGATTACAGGCGCGCCGGGAATTATCATAATATCGTTATTGGACTTTCGCCCTGACAAACGGCAGAGATAGACACCGACGATGAGCCGGAACACACAGGGACAATCGACCTACCGGGCGCTCCCCTGGACGCAGATTAACGTCGCGAGATAAACAAATTTTTCTCACAATTAAAAATAAGAAAATAAATAAAATAAGAAAATGATTCTGTTCTGTAATAAAACCTCGGCACAGTGTGTGCACACGTGGGCGGGGACCAGTCGAATCGATCTCGAGCCGTAAATCCTCGATTCGTGACGATCGTACTGTAAAAGTCGGCGATAAAACTGAAAGAAATTGCATATATTTAAGTAATAATGATAATTAAATAATATATATAATTACCTAAATTATAGATATTATTTTATAATATATAATATATAATATATAATATACAATTTGGCTAGTTATATACTGTAATTACCTAATTAATATATTACCTAAAATATTTTTAAAAATCCTATCGGTTAATTCATAACGGTGTGCGGTCAGGAAAATATATATAGCTTGAATTATATCGCTAGTTACGGTGGGTCGGAGGGGTTGCGAGGCGGATTAACAACCCTTCGAAGCACGGAGTATCACAGGTGTTACGCCTCTTTGAATTTAGAAAAAAAAATTCATTAATAACTAGCCGATATACTTACAATTTCATACTCGTAAAAAAAAAAAAAAAAAAAATTCTTCTTTAAAGGGTCAAAGTGAAAAAAATAAATAAAAAATGATCTTCAATAATAAACCCGAGCAATGTGTGTGCACATGAGTGAGGACTGATCGACTCGTTCTCGACTCTCGCACCGTTGATTCGTGACGATTGTACCGTAAAATCCGAAGATCGAAACTGTAGAAAATTTTCTCAAGCAGATTCCGAGGGCCGCGACGATGGAGCGCCATAAACGCGATACACGGTGAAAGGAAAACGAAAGGGAAACCTGAATGGACCGCCGGTAACGGTAGTTCGATACCTCGTTAAACTCTTTTTCTTATACAGAAAAAAAATACACATATACATATATATATATCTATATATATATATATATATATATATATATTCATGTATACATATAAGTATTTTATTTCTTCTCTGCAACGATTGTATGTACGATTTTTCACCGGCCACTTCTCGAACGATCGAACGACAGACGTATATATACATCTAAACATGCATAGACATATATATGTATATGTGCATATACGTATAAATACATGTATATGTTCGTCCGTCGGTTTCTCGATTGAATAATGATCGCAGACTAGTTTCGACTTATTCGGTCGTGTGTGTGATAAAACTCTATGGCGAATACAACTGACACTGGGGAGGTGCCGAGCTGCCGAGAGGGATGTGGAAGAGCGGGGCAAAATGGTACAGTTGGGCAAAACGGGACGGCCGGGGCAAAACTAAATTTTCCGATAATTTTTTCGATTCCTCGTTTTGTCCCATAGATCCGGATTTTCAACACTGTTTTGCCCCACTTGACATCACCGCCGTTACACATTAAAAAAAAAAAAAAAAAAAAAAAAATGTACTTTTTACAAGAACTTATTGTCCACAAACGTCCACAATTCTCAATTTGTTCATTTTCTAGTTTTACAAATAAAAGTACATACTAAAATTGTTAATAGTGCGTTAAACAATATGACAGGTTTGTATATTCAAATAAATGACAAACTCGTTTGTCACTTATTCGACAAAATTATTTTTTACGAAATTTCGCATTTCGATTTAACGAAATTATGTTTTACTGTGCATCCAAAAGTTATTGGACGCCCGATTCTTTGAGGTAGCTCTTTGAGGTGGTACTAGCGGAGAGTTCGACTCCACGTTAGTTCAGAGAGAATCGAGAGAGAGCACTGCGAACACTTCTCGATGGGATAATGATCTGAAAAAAAAAAATCAAGCACATGGAAGGTACTGAAAAAAAAAATGATTTTGCATAATAATAATAATTCCGAAATGTGATTAACAAATAAATGAAACTTAACGTTTTATACATATAGACAAAAATTTGTTAATCTTTTTGAATATGTATGCATTTGATCAGAATTTAAAATTTTTTATTTTTTATTTTTTTTTTATTAACTAAAAACGCAATGTTCAAAAATTACACAAAAACCTGAAAAAATTCATACGTATAAACAAACAAAAAAAAAATAACAAATCGTCTTCATAAAAAAAAAGTTAGCTTGCCGGATGATTTGTGGGACATTTTTTCTCCTTAATTTGTTACCAACAGTTTTGGAATTGTTATTATGCAAAATCAATTTCTTCAACACCTTGCATTCGGTTGATTCTTATCAGATTTTTCAGTTGTAGGAAAATCGCGTTTTGTTCCGCTATCCCGTTTTGCCCCCCCCCCCCCCCACCCTGTCCCATTTTGCCCCGCTCGCCCTTGCGAACTTCGTTGGGAAATCGAGTTAACGATCGTTAAGACTCGATATCACTTTTGAGTGTTCGGCAGCAATGCGCCGGCCGGTCAATAAACATAAGGCGGTTGCTCGTCGATCAATAAACTTTCTCGCTGTGCGACGAGCGATCGAGAGTTCCGAGTCATACGTGCCGCGGGATTAATTAATGGACGCCTCGAGTGTCAACCCCGGAGAGAAATATTCGTGGTCGTCAGTCAAAAGTGACGGCGAGAGACGGTTGAGCCCCGTTCAGAGCCAACCCCAGCGTTCGACCCGGAGATTCCGGTTGCACAAAGAAAACCGGAGGGGAAAAAAAAAGAGGGATTTTTCGTTCGGGCCCAACGCAGGGCGTGCATTTTCCTCGGGTAAAATCCGAAGCCTTCGCTGGCTGTTCGACTGGGAGGAAGACGAGAAAAAAAAAATCGTACGGTGTGAGAAAAAAAAAAAAATGTCTTTGGAAAAACCTGATCTCGGAAGAGCGAGCGTCGAGCTCGATTACCTTTCGAATGTCGCAATTTATTTCGGTGCAAGACCGTCCCGTTTCGACGGTCTTTTTTTCTTCGTTTTTTTTTTTGTTTTTTTTTTTTTGCATTCATTGCTTAATAGTTTATTCGTTCGTTTATTCGAGTGTAAGTGTCGGAGATCGAACAAATCGACAGATTAAAATCGGAATATTCATAGAAGCGATAAAATGGATTGTACCGGTTTTATATTATTTTCTGTTACATTTTTTTTTTTTTTTTTTTTTTTTTTTACTGCGATAACTCGATATTTCTGGTTTCGCGGTTCACACGGCTCACTCGACCGGTTCGCGTTTTTATTTTTGCATTCCACTAATGAAATTAAGATAAGTGTGAGTGAAGTTTCTTTAAACGTGTTGACTCTGAGGCGTTGTCGCAATAATTTGATTTTCACCGCGCCTTCTAACAGATCCAAATACTTTAACGAGAGATCGTTGATATGAAATTCCAAAGAAAAATACATACAAAAAAAATTATGAAATTTTACACTCTTAAAAAATGGTCCTAGAGACCTTTTCTTTCAAACTCGTGTTACTGAAAATTGCAATGAATTTTTTGTTCCAATGAAAATATTACTCGAAAACTTTGCGATAAAACTCAAAAAAAAAAAATAAAAATAAAACTGACGAAATTTTCATCGCGCACCAGTCGTCAATGATGACAAATCGTATCGCTGAGCCGCGCGCGATTTCGCGCGTCACGAGATTCGACATTCGTTCGATAAACGCTCTACACGTCGTCCGATGTTTTTCCCAGTCGCTTGTTTGTGATCTAGTTCGAATAGACTCGATCGTCCCGTCATCAATGTCATTACGTTAATCGAGCGCTGTGGCTTCCAGTCCGCATGTACACGGATCATTAACCGTCCCATAGCGCGCCGACAGCTATTTCGTCGGACCATGATTTAACGTATTTAGGGAGGTCTATCGAATTCCGCCACCTCGTGGAATTTAACAGTCGATGAAATCCCGTAACGTAATGCGCTGTCGATTAACGGATAACGTTAGATTACATTTTTATTTTTTGTGAACATCCGCGAGTATCCCGCGAGTATCCCGCGAGTATCCGCGAGTATCCGCGAGTATCCGCGAGTATCCGCGAGTATCCGCGAGTATCCGCGAGTATCCGCGAGTATCCGCGAGTATCCGCGAGTATCCGCGAGTATCCGCGAGTATCCGCGAGTATCCGCGAGTATCCGCGAGTATCCGCGAGTATCCGCGAATATCCGCGAATATCCGCGATTATCCGCGATTATCCGCGAGTATCTGCGAGTATCTGCGAGTATCTGCGAGTATCTGCGAGTATCTGCGAGTATCTGCAAGTATCTGCGAGTATCTGCGAGTATCTGCGAGTATCTGAGAGTATTTGCGAGTATCTGTAAGTATCTGTAAGTATCTGTGCGTATCTGTAAGCGTCTGTGTGTATTAGTGACCATCTGTGAGTATTTGTGAGTATCTGTGAATATTTGGGAGTATTAGTGAGTATCTGTGAGTATCTGTGAGTATTTTTGAGTATTTGTAAGCGTTGCGAGTATCTGTGAATATCCGACACTATCTTCGAGTATCTGTGAGTATCCGACACTATCTTCGAGTATCTGTGAGTATCCGATAATATCTTCGAGTATCTGTGAGTATCCGACAGTATCTTTGAGTATTTGTGAGTATTCGACAGTATCGTTGAGTATCTGTGAGTATCCGACAGTATCTTCGAGTATTTGCTAGTATCTGTGAGTATCTGTGCGTATCTGTAAGCGTCTATGAGTATCTGTGAGTATTTGTGAGTATTTTTGAGTAGCTGTGAGTATTTGTGAGTATCTGCGAGTATCTGCGAATATTTTTGAGTATCTGCGAGTATTTTTGAGTATCTGTAAGTATTTGTGAGTATCTGTAAGTATTTGTGAGTATTTGCGAGTACAGTAGAATCTCGCTTATCCGGGGTCGGATTAACCGGGAAGCGGATTAACCGTGAGTCTTCCGAGGAGTGTAAAATTTTTTAAATATATTTTGAATGCGCGGAGCGCGCAAAAATGAAACAGACGATAGACGATAATCGAAGGAAGTTACAAGAAGCAAACCAAAGTCACTTAGCGCTTAAAAAAAAAAAAGACTGGCTTACGTACTATTAATAAAAAAAAAAAAAAAAAAATATCCAAAGCGTCACATTCACACTATGGGATTCTACTGTATCTGTGAGTATCTGTGCTTACACAGTAAAAAATAATTTCGTAAAATCGAAACACAAATATTCGTAAAAATAATTTTGTTAAATAAGTGACAAACTTGTTTGTCATTTATTTGAGTATACGAACCCGTCCTTTTATTTCCTGTATCATTGACGATTTTTAGTTTGTACTGTTGTTTGTAAAACTAAAAAATTGACAAATAAAAAATTGTCGAGGTTCGTGGACAATAATTTTTTGTAAAAAGTACACATTCTTTTTTACTGTGTATCTGTAAGCGTCTGCGAGTATCGGTGTGAGTCTCCGAACGACTAGATTTTTATTTTTGATCGTCGACGTTACTAATGCGACGTCGCGGTTTGCCGAAGATAACTTTATTTCGGCTTATCACCGCGTCGCGTGATAAGCAAATTGGCAAAATATCGTTGTTTCTTTTAACTATCCTTTAACTATTGCGGTGACGCAAATTGGCAAAATATCGCTGTTTCTTTTGACTATCGCCTCCTCACGATGACCATAGACGGCTCTCTCAATTAGATAAGAATATTTTCAACTTCACGATATCTCACGATTATTTGCGTATTCGATAAACAACACTGCATTAAGCTCCGTTCGCTAAGGCCTCGAATCGTAAAACAGTTTGTTCGTCGTGTTAATTAAAATTCTTAATACCACACTGAAGACACACTCTCGGGATGAATTAATTCAGAGGTTCAATGTCACCGGTGGCTCGGAACTTCATCGATGCCATTTTTCACGTCGCCATCGGCGCTGTTTGCCAGTTCGAGTGTGTGCGCGGGGCCAAACCGGGCCAAAGCCAGCACACAGTAGAAATGTTACGAACTTTTCTTGTCCACAAACGTCAACAATTGTTCTCTTGGTAATTTTACAAAAAAAAAAAAAAAAAAAAACAAAAAAAAAATCTTGTCCATTTTACAAAAATGTCTGTCAATTTTACGAATACTTTTTTGTATTATTTAACAACAAAATAATTGTGAATATTTGTGGACAAAAAAAAAGGTTTGTCAAATGTACAAATATTTTTCACTGTGCAGCGAGAAAATCGAAGCTTTGCGGATGTCACGAACAATAACTGATGCAAGAACGATTGACGATGACTCACGAGAGTCTATCGAATCGGAGAAATTTCTTAAACTTTCCTCCTCGATAAAATTATCCTCGCTTGCACACGCCACGACGATAAGAACAAACTCTCGATGGGCTTAACGCAATCGGGCTGCGGACCGACAAACGGTTTATAGTAAAAAAATAATAATAATAATAAAAATAAGAAAAAGAAAATATAATACTGACAAATAAATGACAAATGTTTAAATAATTAATAATTAAATAATACACATATAAGAAAATATTGATGTATAAAATATCATAAATTATATTTTAATTTGATACATATTATTTTTATATGACGAGGCTGGGTAAGCAATTTGCAACATTAAACTTTACGGGTGTGTCATTTGAGGCCCTTAAAAAAATAGCTAATGCACTAGTGTCAAAATATGAATAGACATTGAATAGTGCACTCAGAGTGCAATAATTTATTTCGCGTCCACCGTTTATTTAGATCAAGCAAAATATTTATTTGATTTAAATGAATATTTATTTTATTTAAGTAACTATTTACTTGATTTAAATAAATATTTATTTAAAAGAAATCAATATTTTGGTTCATCATAATAAACGGTGGACGTCAAGTAAATTATTTTTTTGGCTGTGGTGCATATACTAATTGATCATTTCAATTTCAACTGTTTAGTAAAAACTACCTTGGGGATATTTTATTATATTGTATCATACGTATTGCAGTTTAGTTTAGTACTGTCTATTGCACTATAATTTACTAGTCGGAGCTCTATAATAGGACTTTATGTAAATAGACTGTAAAAGGTGAATAATATAATTAATTTAAAAAAATAAAATAAAATAAATTTAAAAAAATTAAAAATTACCTTACATATAAAAACAATTGCACTTGCGGACAGTCTGACGCCACGTAAGCTCAGAAAGAATTGAGAGAGAAATTGCGAACACTTCTCGATAGGATAAAGATCTGAAAAAAAAATCAATCATACACCCAGAAAAATAATTTATTTGACGGCCACCGTTTATTTAGATCAAGTAAAATATTAATTTGGCTTAAATAAATATTTATTTTATTTAAGTAACTATTTACTTGATTTAAATAAATGTTTATTTAAATCAAATAAATATTTTACTTAATCTAAATAAACGGTGGCCGTCAAATAAATTATTTTTCAGGGTGTATCGAAGGTGGTTGACATAATAACAATTCCGAAATGTAATTAACAAATTAGCGAAAAAAGATTAGCCAACGAATCACCCGGCAACCCAACATTTTTTTTTATGAAAAGATTTGTTAATTTTTCTGAATACGTATGAATTTTTCAGAATTTCGTATAATTTCTGAAAATTGCCTTTTTAGTTAACAAAAAAAAAAAACGTAATTTTCAATAATTACACAAAATTCCGAAGAAAGTTCGTAGATATTCATGAAGATTAACAAATTGTTTTTATATGACCAAAAATTTAATTTACCGGTGTGATTCGTTGAACATTTTATTTTCTTCGCTCATTTGTTAATAACATTTTAGAATTATTATTGTGCAAAATCAATCATTTTCAGCTCATTCCGTATGCTTGATTTTTTTTCAGATTTTTATCCTATCGAGAAGTGTCCACAATTTCTCTCTCAATTCTTTCGGAGCTCACGTGAGGTCGAATTCTCCGCTAGTGCTACCTTAAAGAGATGTCGCAGCCTCTCGCCGAAGAGCTCATAAAATCGGTCGTCGAGTTACGAAAATTCACCATGCAACATGAGGTGGATTAGACGAAAGGTATAGAATTAGAACAATTCCACGAAACACCATGACCGGGCCAAGAAATGTGCGACATTTCGGGGGAACGTGCGAAGGTGGCAGAAGACACTATCTTTTACGTTCGAATAAAAATAGCCATTCGAGATGCTCGAGATCGCTGGCTATTCGCACGTGTCCCACCGCCCGACACCCCGAGCCGGCCCAGCCAAGAGAGCTGGCTATAACCCTACGGCGGATATTAACAAAAGGATCATTAAGATTCTTTCGGCCGATCTCTTTCGGCACCTGTTCGCGGCGAATTTCCCGGAAGATCTTCCGAAGAGAGCCAGCGGAGGGCTCGACGCGAGCTGACGTATTTACGAGTGACCGTTTCGCTCCTCGGCCGATAGCTTTTCGTAGAGCTTTTTGACGTCAGAGCAGATATTTTCTACTGATGGGTTGTTATATCAGAAAAAAAAAAAAAAAAAAATCGGATGACGTGCGACAAAACGTATCGGTCTCGCTCGGCTTGTTTTTCGAATTTTTTCGCTTCACACTTTGATGTCGTTGATAGCAATTTGATTTTAGTATATTTTTCAAGGTTTTTTGCACGACAAGAAAGGTTCGTACATTTTTTTTTTTTTTTTTTTTTTTTTTTTCGAAAAAGTTCACAATTGTCTTATTGTTAATTTTACAATTTCTTTTTTTTATGAATGAACCGTTTTTCTTATTTAAAAATTATTGTAAAAATGTTATTTGAATTTGACGTAAATAAAAATTTATTGTAAAAAAGCAATTTTAACAGTGCTACGTAATTTTTGCATTTGATTTTATTATATTTTAAAATGTATTTTGCACGGCAAGAAGGGTTCGTATATTAAAGTTTTTTTTTTCAAAATTGTTCCCAATGATCTTAATGTTACTTTTACAATTGCGTTTTTTTTGTTATGAATGAACCGTTTTTTTTGTTTAAAAATTATTGTAAAAATGCTATTTTAATTTGACTTAAATAAAAATTTATTGTAAAAAAGCAATTTTAACAGTGCTACGTAATTTTTGCAATATGCAAAAATTTTGCCCTGCGAACAACTTAGCTGCCGTTTGATAATCTACGGATGGGTATCGCTGTACATCCGCGAGGTATAGCGACAGGTTCTGTTTTCTCGCGATTCGTGGCTCGTGCCAGTTACGACAGACCCGGTGTCTCGATGAGAGCGGAGCACGAGAGCCAAGTGCACGTAGAAGAGCTTCGGCGAGCTTGCCCGCGCCCCGATGAAGCTACAGGCTGACGTCATCGACCTCGATATTACCGATGTGTAATTATATACATGCTCTATACATAGACAGAACACATTGCATACATGTGCTACCTACAGCATGCATATACGCACTGCATCGCATTTATAGACGTGTAGGAGTGTTTTGTGAAGGTCAGCCGGATAATAATTTCGTGGCAGATGAATTACACGAGAATGCTTCGATGCGAGTCGTTAAAAAAATGATATTTGCAATTCAATTCAATCGTCTAATTAAATGGTGCATTTTTTCGCCCCCTTTTTTTAAGAGTGTTTATTAATGATTTATACACCAATAGTGTTTTTTTTTCAAAATTTTAGTTTTAAAGAAAGTTGCTTTTTTTGGTTTGGAAAAAAAATGGAACTTTTTCATTTTGGAAAAAGTTCAATTATTTTATTTTGAAAAATTTGAACTTTTCCATTTTTCAAAGAATTGAAATGGTCAATTTTCATGAACAGTCAATTTTTCTATTTTTGAAAAAATTCATCTTTTTCTAAATCCAATTTTGGCTTTCTCAATGAGGCAGCCAAATGAAATTAAAGAAAAAAAAAAAAAAAAATCGACTGTTTTCCAAAATCGACCATTTCCATTCTCGTAAGATGGAAAAATGCACATTTTTTTTTTTTTTTTTTTAATAGAAAAATTCAATTTATCAGAAAATTAAAAAAAGTAAATTTATTAGAGAATCAAAAAATTCTATTTTTTTTTCCAAACCAAAAAAAGCCACTTTCTTTAGAACAAAAATTTTGGAAGTGTATTTGTGAGAATATTTTTTTTCGGTTCCACGCTCGAGAATTCAACTTAATATTTGAGGGTTCTTCGAAGAGTTCTCGGCCGGACGTGCCGCGACAGCGGATCACTTTGTGTTTTTTCGGTCAATGACATAAATCGATTGGCGAACAACCGCACGAAATTATTCCGTATTGCGAGCATCAACGGGGTTTCTCGGCCGTTCTCGCGTGTGGAATTAAACCGATGGAATGTAATTTCCGAAGATACGATCGTCGTGGGTTTCGCAACATGTTTTAGCCGCGAAGACAGCGATTCGCGAGGCTCGTTACGTCAACGGGCGAAGTCGATGCGGGCACGGGCGCTCGTGTTTGTCACCGGCGATGCCGCCCCCGGAATTCCCGATGTCCCCTTGCTCGATCCCCGACGACTTCTTCGCCACTGGCTGTCCGTCCATTACCGGGGCGGACACGATAAACGCCCGAACGAGAATCCGCCCAGTCATTGTCTTCGATTTCCTTCGAGAAACTTCGAAAAAAAATCGCTATGGAATGCGCCCGTACGTGCAACGGCAGCGATAACCTCCGAAAGATTGAAAAAGGAGAAAAAAAAAAAAAACGCGACGGTACAAAAAGGGGAAAAGAAAGACTTCTCGATAAAAGCGCGCTACGTATGCACTGCAATTTCAATAAACAGTCGAATATTTTAGCTCTCCATTCATCTCTAGACTGTTAAAAATTTCATGAAATTTACAACACGTTTAATATACAAAGTTACATGAAATATAGAACCTCGATTTATGAAATTAGAATTCATATACGTTGTGTATTCGAATTTTAATAATTTTATCTTAAATGCAATAGCTGTATATTAAAATTCCCGGTGATGACATTGAGAATCAAGACATTCGTATATAAAAATTATGTTATTGTTGCAAATATTATACAAATAATATTGCTTTCAATATACCGGTAACGCAATATTCTTACATATGTGTCGATGAAATTTCATATACTGTATATGCATAAAACTTAATGTACAGTTCATGAATTTTCAAACAGACATTTTTAATAGTGTACTTCCGACAATTTTGATTTCTCATTGAGGGTGCTTCTCATAAAAAAAGAGATTTTAATGTCAGACCACTTACAACGAGCTGAAACGTCGAGAAATGTGATTTTTAGCTGGCGTCCGAATGTATGTGTCGCGTAAAAAAAAAAATCGACAAGTGGAAAAAGCGGATTTACGGTTTGCGGTGCAAAACAGGACCGCGGATTTAATTTCAGAAAAAAAAAAAACGCGACCGTAAAAAGAGGTAAAAAGAAAGAGTTGTCATAAGAGCGATACATATGCTAGCTTTAACTGCAGTCTTAATTGAAATTAACAGCAATTTTAATAAACCATCGAATATTTAATCTCTTCATCAATCTACTTCCGACAATTTTTATATTTATATAACGAACCCTTATTTTTCCTTTGGATGTTACCGACGAATGGAAACGTTGTCTAAAAAGATTGAAAACTTGGAAAAAAAAAAACCGACCGCATTCTGTATGCGATTTCCGGAGCAAAACGAGCCCGCGCATTTAATTTCAGACGAGACCCAATTGTTCGATGACCCACGAAAGATTGGCCCGCTCTTGGCTGGGTCGAGCGGTATCGTTTCCGCAAATCGGCTGCGTATTGTCCGCAGAAAAGGAAAATATGTTGTTCCCGAACGGGCGAAAGGCGCGCAGCAACTGATGACCCACCGGAGGGGCCGTTCGTTTGCTCAAATAACAAATTACAAAAGCAAAGTGATAGCGCGCCTGTTGTGCCGAAGATTCATCCCTCCGGTGTCGGACCGTAGTCTCGCAATTCCCAATTTGCCAAACGCGCGATCGTCCGTTCGCGAAAACAAGTCGCCAACCGGTGAAATCTGCCGTCTATTTTTCGCAATTCGCAATTCCAGGCAATAGGAGAGAGGCGCATGCGATCGCGATTTCGGATCGTTTTGAGCGTTCCACAATCAGAGACAATCGACGTTATCACCGCGAGATCGTCGGAGCCAATGCGAGTGTCCAGCTTTTATCTCTCGTCGATTCGCGGCCGCGAATCGATCTTCTTTCCTGGCAGCCTCGAGAATCCACACCACGTTGTATCGTGAAAGTACTCGCGACAAGTGAAAATCGAAGAGGCTAGACGAAATCAATGACTGCACGTACTATCGGCTTCGGTTTTTGTTCGGCTCTCAAATCGAAGACCTTGAACGTTATCGGAGGGGACCGCGGAAGATACGACCGATAAGCGAATCGCTCGTGACATGTGTCACTGAGACATTTTCATACGCGAAAAGAAAAAAATAAAATAAAATGAGAAAAATGGAATCTCTTCCACTCGCCCGACCCGCCAGCCAATATGACACATCTACATATATAGTGCGTATTGACGATATGCATGCAATCTCGTCGAGGATCCAAGACGCGGACGTGCAAATCCGCACATCGCTGAGACACGTATTTAACGGTTTCTTCACACCTATCGCGGATTTTCGTCTCACGTAGCCTTCCCGATCGATCTTTTCCCGCTTCTTTCACGTTTTTTCTGCCTTTTCCATCTCCCAATAAATTCCGATACTTTGCCAATATCCCTTCGTACAAATGAAACGCGGGCGCGCGAAGAAGGAGGCAATCCTTGCGCAGTAAAAAATAGACTGTTAAAAATTTCTGTTTGAAAATTCATTAAATGTACATGAAGTTTTGTGCATATAGAGTATATGAAATTTCATTGACACGTATGTAAGAATATTGCGTTACCCATATAATAAATACAACATTGTTCGTACAATATTTGTAATAATAAACATAATTTTCATATACGGATATGTCTTAATTTTCAATGCCATCATCGGTAATTACAATATACGGGTTGGATTTAAGATCAAATTATTAAAATTGAAATGCATATTAATTAAATGCATATGAATTAAATTTATATGAATTCTAATTTCATATACCGAGGTTGGATATTTCATGTAACTTTATTATATTAAACGTGATGTAAATTTCATAACATTTTTAACAGTGTATAGTTTGTACTTTTTGCAACAACTTATTGTCTAGACTTTAAAAATAAATTGTAAATTTAATGCACTGGAACATGAAATTTGCTTGTATTGATTGAATAATGTATTTTTTTTTTCGTAAAATTTAAAGAGCCAGATATTAAAATTACAAATCTTCTCCCTGAAATTGTAGAGGTGAAATTTTAAGGTAAAAATGCACCGCACATGTAGGTGAAATTTCAGACAACACTTTATGTAAAAATTCTTTCAGTACCATTAATTAATTTTCAAGCAAAATTTTTTTTTGCCAGTGCGCAAATTCCGTCCGCAATTATTTATTCGTTAATTTTCCGATCGCCCTCTCCTAACTTTCTAGTTTTACAAACCAAAGTACGAACTAAAACAATTAATAACACGAGAAGTAACAGAAGTTTGCATATTCAAGCCCGAACACACAAGTTTCTCACTTGTTTGACAAAATTATTTGTACGAAACTTCGTATTCCGATTAAGCGAAATTATTTTTCACTGTCTGCGGAACTTTAATTTTTAATTTCTCTTTCGAAGGACCAAAAAAAAACATGGACGACAAAAAATTACCTTCCCATGTGTAGTGACAGTGCGTGTCCGTGATCGAGCGCGGCGGAAACGAGGTATCGTGTGCACGTTTTTTTTTTTTTTTTGTCACGCACACAGCCAAGATAAAGTTGTCCGAGGTTGTCGACGACGGTTCTTCAGCTCTCCCGCCTCCGACGGAACAGTTTCTTTGAGCGCGGCGTGTGTGCGAGGACGACTCGACGACGTGAAAAACCATCGATCTCGCATCGCCCGCGAGATATCTTGATAAGGCGAGCGCGGCTACTGAAAAATGACGAGGGACCTCGACGATCGAGCGCAGCGGATGAACAGAGCTCGTTTCAGAGCGCGTGTAAGAACTTCTCCGTGACTCATCGAACCGCGACTAAAAAACTTCACCGGCGTAAAAAAAAAAAAAAAAAAAAAAAAAAAATTAAAAAACAAAAAATACAGGTTGTCAGGTTCGAGCGTTGGAAAAATAGACCGGCTGTGTAATACTTTTGTAAAATGAACACCCGTCAAGTAGCGTATCGGAGTCGAAAGGACGTGTCGAATGTGTGTTAGCCTATCGAGGTTGACCCGTAAATGCTCTTTGGAGTTGAACTGATTAAAAAGAAATCAAAAAAAAAAAAAAAAAAAAATGAATAAATAAATAAATAAAAAAACTTTAATGCGGCTTAACGTTAAAAATAACATTTGTTTTTATAAAATTTCATCCTCTCATAAACATTGGCCGTGTTGACGTGGCTCGTGGCACGAGCGAAGCGATCGACTGTCGAATCAATTGTAATCGCAATCGGTAAACGTCGAACTGTCGTCTTGTCGATGAAAAACAAATTACGAGCGCTTAAACTTTCGGTGTAATTTTTCTATTATTATATTAAATGCACAGTTAATACCGAGAAATCGTCTATCGCGATTGATCCGAGTCGCGGAACTCGTACGAGGAAATTCCTCGATCCCCGATCGCGCAGCTGCCGGGCGTAAGTCGATCGAAATCATCTCTATAATCGTCATTGACGTCCGGTGCGTCTATCGAAGTACCAATTACGCTTGGAGATGAGATTACGTAATGCGAGAGAGGTTTAGTTACTCGGAGTCGACCTCGTCGGGAGTCTCGCGGCGATCCGCATCGCAGGAGAGATGAAAAAGATATCGAAGAAATATCAGAGGGAAAACGAGTAGGGAAAACGAGTAGTGTCGTCGAATGAGCGGCAGAGAAGACATTTTTTGTTCATCTGTTTCACCTTTTTTTTTTTTTTTTTGTACCGAGAATAGCGAAGGTGCAGGAGGCAAGAGGACGGAAGCTGAGGATGCACTGAGAGAAGAATCTAGTAAAAATTACTATCGCTTGAGGAATATTACCAATTTCTTTTTTTTTTTTTTTAATCCTCCTATGGAACCGTTCAATGTTGCAATCGGAGAATTTTAAAACTGCCGTAAGAAATGTGATTATTCGTTACGAATAGTGAGCTCGGGCGTCCTCAACTATTCCCATGCAGCCATACAGATTTTTTTCTCCAAATTCATTATTCTCAAAGCTAAACGAGAAACGATTTTGTGCAATGTGTTATTTTTCGTATTATAAAAACTATTATTTGTAAAACGTGTATAAAATATTGTCAAAGGAGCTGGTAAAAGCAGCCCCGTAAATAAATAAATAAATTAAATAAATAAATAAATAAATAAATAAATAAATAAATAAATAAATAAATAAATAAATAAATAAATAAATAAATAAATAAATAAATAAATAAATAAATAAATAAATATTCATCGTTTCTTCAAGTAATGCAGAAGGGTAACACACACATAAATCGGGAGAACGAGGTACGAACCAAAAAAAAAAAAGGAACCTTTAAAGTTCGATAAAATGAACTTATAATCTACTCGACTGCTGGCAGGACTCGTGGATTGATTTTGACCGTAAGACTGAGTCTTTGAATATTCAGTAGTCGTGGATTTTCCGCGAACGGAGTCACCGTGAGGGTTTGTACTATGTCGTACCTTGGATTCGTAGGAACAATGCAATTGTGGAAAAACTGCGAAGAACTTTTGGAACTCTCCATAAGATGCTGTTTGGTGAACAGAAGCGAAAATAAAGAAAAAAGTAAATAAAAATAAAGACAATAAGAAATAAATAAAATAACTAATAACTATTTGCACTAAGAAATATTACCATAGACCATAGTAGTAGGGCAATAAGGCACCACCTATGGTAGGAAGTACCGGATTTATAAGAATCGTTCTTAGATATGGTAAAATTTCATGGCATGGAAGTTAGCGACGTCGCTCTAATCGCACCATTGACAGCTGTCACTTTGCTCAAATAGTTTACTTTCTGACGAAACGTTAAAAAAAAAAAAAAAAATGATTTTACTGTAATATAGATATATATGATAATAAATACATATAACTGTGATGCACTGTACCAAATGTATTTCAAATGATCTTTTTATATATATTTTCACATTCTATCTGTAAAAGGGCGTGTCCCGTGAATAAATAAACAAATATATTATTATATTACATTAAATGATATTTATTATATAGAAAGCAGCTCGGAAACGTGACAACTGTCAATAACTTCGTTGGAGCAACGTTGCTAACTTCAATACCTAAAATTTCTTGGAAAATCTCAGACTTTCCACCGCAGGTAGCGCACTAGTTCCCTGCTACTGTGTGCTACGGTAATTTTTCTTAGATTATCGTAGTTTTCACTGAATGCTTCTCTCAGTGTACGAAAGATCGAAGGAGATCCTCGAAAAGAAGAAAATGGTTGGCCTCGCGGTAAGAAAAAACAGCTGTGCGCATGAGTGCGATTACTTATGCAATTGTTTATGCAGCGCCTCGCATGCATCACGAGAGGTTCGAGCGTCCCGTTAGGGTCGGCTACGGAAGGCATCCAATGAACCGGGGACAACTGGTTCCTTTATCTCGAAGAACAATGAGAAGATAGAAGCGAAACCAGTTCTTACTTCGATGTGATCTTCATCGGGCAGTGGCACGTCGCGAGGCTGCACGGTGTCATGCTGGAAACAGAAGTTTGGAAACAGAAATTTCATGATTTTTTTTTAACACCCGACTGAAAAAGAGGAGTGTCGAATTGTCGATCCAGGAATTTCTACACGTTTTGGAGTCACGCATCTCATTTTTCGATATCACTTCCGGTTTGGGAATCTCATTTTTCGACCGGAAATAACGTCATACCGGAAATACGCAACTTCCCGTTTGCAAATATCATACCGGAAACGTGTTTCTTCCGGTCCGGAAAAGTAATTTTTCGACCGGAAGTAACGTTATACAGAAAACAGGTAACTTCCGGTCTGCAAATCTCACATCGAAAACGTGTCACTTACGATCTGGAAAGGTAATTTTTCGTCCCGAAGTGACGTTATACAGAAAACTCGTAACTTCCGGTTAGCAAATTTCACATCGGAAAAGTGTCACTTCCGATCTGGAAAGGTAATTTTTCGTCCGAAAGTGACGTTATACAGAAAACACGTAACTTCCTGTTATGAAAATTTCATTTCAATATCGGAAGTGTCGTCATACCGGAAATACGTCACTTCCGCATTTGAATATCTCACTCTGCGACCGGAAGTGAAATCATATCGAAAATACGCCACTTCCGGTTTAAAAATTTTGTTTTTCCACCGGAAGTGACGTATTTCCGGTTGAAAAATGAGTTTTTTTTTTGTTTGTGCTGTCGACGACAGCGATATAAATTGATTGATTTTTCTGCAGAGAAACAGCGAGACGCATCGCCGATGCAACGGTTCGCCGATGAAGATACTCTATAAATTTTGGGAGGCAGCTCTCGGAGGGATTAACTCAGAGTTAATAATAGAAAACGTCCGAATGCGAGAGATACATATCGGAAGAAGGTGCACAAGAGGCCGAAGAAGATCGTGACGAATCCGTACGCGCCTTTGTGCGTCCGCTGAAAGAAACTCGCGGGCAGACGCGGGCAAAGTTAGCTCCGCGCATCGCGGTCTGTGTCCATTCGCGCTCGCTGGCACCAGGCGGTCTGCTAGAGTCGTTGTGATCGTCGTCGGCAACGTCCCCTCTGTGGCTCGTAGAATTCCCGGCGAGTCTGCCAATTGCACTCGTACAACTACAGCCGCACGAATCGGCCTCTGCATGCGGGGACTGCGAAAAGGCCTGTGCAACGCTCTCGGAGAGGCCTCAGCAAGCACCGCTGACCCGCTGACATACGCGACTCAACGCTTCTATTTCTATGGATGCCGCTGTTGACTCTGCCGGTGCTGTCTTCGTGCTGTGAGCTTTTACGAGCTGGGTAGAGCGCACGACACGCCCGATTTCCCATTTTCGGTCGTCGCACGGGCCGACACCGAAAACGAAACCGCGGCTCGGACCAAATGACGTTGCGACCAACCTTGCATTTTTTGGGAAAACGATAAATCCGCATTTGCAACGGACTTTCTCATCGCGTAGAGAAATACATATCGCGACGATTAAACTATTCAAAAATCGGAGCACGCAAACTTTGTGCAGTGTGAAGATAATTGGGCGAGATGTAGGAAAATCCTGGTGAACGGAAAGATTGTCAATTTGACTGGAGAAGCTTGTGCCTTAAAAGAAAATTACTGTGAAAATGTAATGGACGAAAGCACGGCACAAGGCAAAAAGATTTGGAGATTTGCGCAAACAATTTCGTGTCCACAAAAGTCTATTTTTCATTCTCGGTGGAAGAAATATTCTTCTCCGAAGACGAAACCGCGGCTCGGACCAAATGACGTTGCGACCAACCTTGCATTTTTTGGGATAACGATAAATCCGCATTTGCAACGGACTTTCTCATCGCGGAGAGAAATACATATCGCGGCGATTAAACTATTCAAAAATCGGAGCACGCAAACTTTGTGCAGTTTGAAGATAATTGGGCGAGAAGTAGGAAAATCCTGGTGAACGGAAAGATTGTCAATTTGACTGGAGAAGCTTGTGCCTTAAAAAAAAAAAAAAAAAATTACTGTAAAAATTTAATGGAGGAAAGCATGGCACAAGGTAAAAAGGTTTTTCATTCTCGTTGGAAAAAAGATTCTTCTTCAAAAATTAAAAAAAAAAACCTGAAAATTGGGACCTTTCTGCCCAAAAAATGTGAATGTAAAGACTATTTTTTAAGGCGTATTTCCGGAATACATTGTTGAGAAATATAATGTTCGATGATACGCTTGATATGCAAAACAGTGGAGGCATTAAAAGTTTAATGGCTCTCGTTAGAACATAGGTGGGTACAAAAGTGCCAACTATTCGATACAGACGAGTGCACTCGAGAACGAGCAAACGTCCACCTTTTTTTTCCCCCTGCGAATGTCTGCGTATAATAAAATAAAAAAGAAAACAAAAAAATTACCGTGTATATTTATCAGCGCGAGGGGTGTAGCTCAACAACGAGAGTATTTAAATTGTCCGTGAAATTGGGTTAAACGAGGGAAGTCTGGTGCACTCGGATCCGCACTTTGCGAACCAGAGAGAAGTGTTCTCGGGTGCGGGACTTCCGATCGGCAGCGGCTCGTAAAGTCGCTGCTGGCAGCATTTCGTTTCCATTTGTATAATACAGCGTACAGCGAGCAAAAACTATGTAGCGCGAAGGCAATAAACACATCGGCCTCGGTATTGTGCGGGTACGTGCGGCAAGCGCACAACTATCGGGACCGGAAGTCGTTCGACGCGCCGACGGAAATGTAAATCCTGACGCGACCGCCTCGTATACGCTCGTTCCAACATTCTTCTTGTTTTTTTTTTTTTTTTGCTCTTTCCTCTTTTTATTCTCTGTTTCAGTTCGTTTCACGTATATACAACTAAATTATCCGCACATATACTTAACTCCGGCAGGTTATTATACGATATTTCTGAACGGTCAATTAGTCTCTTGATTAATGTTACGAGCAGCAGCGATTAAACTCGCGGTAAACTACAGAGAGAACAGAGCAGCCCTGTTTGTAAATATAAGCCCGTACGAAATCCTGGGGAAGAAACACGAAACGAAGTACGTTAAAACTGGAGTTTCGCAACTTCGCGACGAATTGCTTCTAATCATTGCTTGTCCCTGCTCGACGATGATGATCACGGGTATTAATTGACATGGGCGCAAATCACTCCGCTATGCACGGGACGACGGAGAACTTCCGTCAATGTTTAACTGCAAATTTTTTTTATTTAATTTTTTGAGAAACGCATACGAGAAACCTAATTTTACATTGTTACAAAGTCACCTGTCGAAAGAAAATTTAGCGTATCCAAGTACGAATGTAGACGGTAAACAAAATTTGTACTTGTTACGAAAAAATTAATGTCCACAAACGTCCATAATTTTGTATTTGTTAATTTGTTTTTTTAGTTTTACAAACAAAAGTACACTGAGAGAAGGATTCTAGTAAAAATGACCAATCATCTAAGAAAAATTACCATAGCGCACAGTAGTATCGCCTCAGCGCGCCACCTATGGTAGAAAGTCTGCGATTATCCAAGAATTTTAACCATAATATCTATGAAAAATTCTTATAAATCCGATACTTCCCACCATAGGTGACGCCCTAACGCTCTGCTACTATGTGATATGCTAATATATACTAGATCCTTCTCTCAGTGTATATAAATGGCGAGCTGATGTGACTTGGAGTGCTTCGCCGTCATCGATCGGGCGATCGATGAGCATTCCGGATTGAGACCGCGACTTGTGCAGTCGTATCTCCACACAACAAATATGATAAAACATATTGTACTAGGAGTACTGAGATTTCTATCAATTATATTGTAACGACTGTGGGAATGAATAACTCGCGTATTAGATTGTGGGGCGGATATTATTGGTATAATCGGGGCTATGTATCTCGAGTAACAAGTGTCAAACGTCTATCGTCTCTGAAAGTCTGATCTAGACTGTTTATCTGACGATCGATCTTGCATCGATCGTCCGTTCGTTTGTCTATTGTCAAACCTAACTAGTATCGTGTGTCTTAACGAATAGTCAGCTACATATTCGTTACAATATATACCGCAAGAGTATTTCTAACAGGAACAAGTAGCATCTCCAAGTAGGAAAGTATTCATGGGATCCACTGGTTTGCCCGAAAAGAAACGTTCCCCAAAGAAAAAGGTAATCAAGGCAGAGCTCGCGTATCAAGAAAAATCCGCGGATATCCGTCCGATTGCGGGTGGATCGGTGAACTCCATGAGCTTTTGGATGGAGAAAGTCCGTGGAGCAGTTACGTGAAACCCGCTCCGATTTTTAGCTACCCTAACGACGAGAGTGCTCCAATCTCGTCGGTCTCCAGCGCTGCACATGGTCCATTATTCGTCGTCGAGCGGGGCGGATTCTGCACTCTTTTTCTTGCGACGAGAGACGACAGTCGCGGAAGCGCAATGCTTGATCCTGAAGGTACTTTCCCGAGAAATGAAAGAAAGAGTGCGCGGCGATCCACTCGTCTTTCTCGGTAGCGTTTATCCGGGCGACAACGACTGCTTCTCCATTAGCACCGAAGGCCTTGTGCCTCGTAGCTGACGTGTCTCTATGATCGAGCACGTCGAGCCTACGAGACGGTCGGGCGCTGAATGAGAAAAAAAAAGGGTATTACAGGCGGTGATGCAGCGATACGTTTCCCGAAACGCCCTTTGTCACTCGCTACCACACCCTCGATGAACGCGCCTCCTCGGAGTCTGCAACGCCGTACTCTCATCGGGGATGAGAACTCTCATTTAGCTGATGACGACTCACACTTTGTCGCACCGACGAAACCGACTCTGTATCCTCGTACCACGGTGAAAAGCTACGCGAGGAGAAAAAAAAGGTCAACTTTTTCACGAATAAGAGAGGGCTGAGGGGGAGACCGGAGGATATAAAGAAGCTGTGTCTACCATTTTGGCATCGGAGGGAGCTCTGCGACACGAGACTCTTTTATTAGTGGCGGCAACTTGCGTGTCTCGACTCTTAGAATTTGTATACTCACTCCATCTTGTGCACTGCTGGAAATCATTTTCGTTTTTTTTTTTTAATCGAGTGAAATTTGTCTGAGATCAACAATTTGTTTTGTGACTGGAGGATGGAAATTAGCTGTGTCTACCATTTTGGCATCAGAGGGAACTCTGCGACACGAGACTCTTTTATTAGTGGCGGCAACTTGCGTGTCTCGACTCTTAGAATTTGTATACTCACTGCATCTCGTGCACTGCTGGAAATCATTTTCGTTTTTTTTTTTAATCGAGTGAAATTTGTCTGAGATCAACAATTTGTTTTATGACTGGAGGATGGAAATTAGCTGTGTCTACCATTTTGGCATCGGAGGGAACTCTTCGACACGAGACTCTTTTATTAGTGGCGGTAACTTGCGTGTCTCGACTCTTAGAATTTGTATACTCACTGCATCTCGTGCACTGCTGGAAATCATTTTCGTTTTTTTTTAATCGAGTGAAATTTGTCTGAGATCAACAATTTGTTTTGTGACTGGAGGATGGAAATTAGCTGTGTCTACCATTTTGGCATCAGAGGGAACTCTGCGACACGAGACTCTTTTATTAGTGGCGGCAACTTGCGTGTCTCGACTCTTAGAATTTGTATACTCACTGCATCTCGTGCACTGCTGGAAATCATTTTCGTTTTTTTTTTTTAATCGAGTGAAATTTGTCTGAGATCAACAATTTGTTTTGTGACTGGAGGATGGAAATTAGCTGTGTCTACCATTTTGGCATCGAAGGGAGCTCTTCGACACGAGACTCTTTTATTAGTGGCGGCAACTTGCGTGTCTCGACTCTTAGAATTTGTATACTCACTGCATCTCGTGCACTGCTGGAAATCATTTTCGTTTTTTTTTTTAATCGAGTGAAATTTGTCTGAGATCAACAATTTGTTTTGTGACTGGAGGATGGAAATTAGCTGTGTCTACCATTTTGGCATCGGAGGGAGCTCGGCGACACGAGACTCTTTTATTAGTAACGACAAGTTGTCTGTCTCAAGTCTTACAGCTTATATATTCAGTGCATCTTGTGCACTGCTGGAAATCATTTTCTTTTGTTTTTTTTTATCAAGTGAAATTTGATTGAGATGAACAATTTTTTTTTTTTAGATGACTAGAGGATGTAAAGCAGCTCTGTCTAGCATTTTACCGTTCGTGGGAACTCTGTGACGCGAGACTCTTTTATCAGTGACGGCAACTTGTGTGTCTTAACTTTTACAATTTATGTATTTACTGCATTGTGAGCAATACTGGAAATCATTTTCTTTTTTTTTTTCAATCAAGTGAAATTTGTTTGACACAAACAATTTTTTTAAATGACTTTGAATGATTTTTAAATGACTTTTAAATGATTTTATAAAAAAGGCACTTTGAATACTCCCAGTTATTGCGTCCATTCGTGGACAAGAAATTTTATTTATTTTTTAACTTAAAAGAACTTCTTTAGGACGCTATATATTTACACGATAAAAGTAATGAATACGGCCTGGTCCATACATAATTGATTTACGTGTTAATCGAGGTGGGCCATACAGCCCCACTTTTACCCTATAAATATATTTCACACTGACAGAGAGACGACGAAGTAGGCAGTGACAGTTGAAAGCAAAAAAAAAAAAAAAAAATTACATCTTATTCGGTTCCAATAACATTCGCGAGAAATCGAAGAGTCGAAACTTCCGGTACGTCACGGTCCCTTCGAAATTCGTTAAAAATGTTTTATCCGAAGCGCAAAGTAATCATGGAGCGTGCAAAAGTTTGGTGAGTGAAAGATGTTTTCGATCCACTTGGTACACTGGGGTTATCGTATGATAATATCGGTTTTCTGGGTTATGTTCCGAGAGCGAGAGATTCTCGATTGTGACGACCGATAAACATTCCTTCAGCTCTGCGCAGTGAAGTTAATGCAACACGAACGCTTTGTAGTGCGCGAATCGATTGCTTTTTTTTTTTTCGTGTCATTACGCATTTTTCTCTTCGTGACATTTCCGCCCGAAGTTTCTTGCATTGAATTTAATTAATTAATCGATCGCGCCACGTGCGTCACATTAAACCGCGCCCACAAAAATCGCTCCCCGCTGACGAGACGAAGGAGTGTGAAAAAAAAAAAAAAAAAAAAAAAAAAAAACATAAAAATACCAATGAGCGTGAAAGCTCCGTCGGCGCGGAACTTGAATTCCGCGGAGACAATAAGTTCGCGTGCGGCTCGGCACGTTCGATCCATCAAATTTCCGTCCGTCGCTATCGAGTCGTACTTGAAGAATCTCGGCCCGGTCAAACTCCCGTCTCCCACGAGGTTTGTTTTTTTCGTTTGCCGACAGGCGTTATCGCCTCCGGAGAGCCCCGTTATCTCCCGACATAACTAATCCCCGAATTGCAGTATCGCTATTGTGACACGACTGATAGAATTCAACGCGAAAAAAAGTAAAACGAATAAAATAAACAAAAAAAAAATACGATGGTACGAAAATAAATCATGCTTATCAGTTGTTGTCCGAGGATTGTCGTCGCATTCCATTGAGTCCGATAACGATGTTTTTTTTTTTTTTTTTTTAACGCCGAATGCACTGATCGAATTACACACCGTTACTGTGCAGGAAAACATCAGCGGCGATTTACGGAGCAGCTGCCGTCGTGACTTTCGTATGGTTGACCGACTGGAGAGTCGTGTGCCGGCACATACCCTTCTACGGCAGCAAGTACGAACGCGAACGAACATACGCCAACGAACCGATCCGATGGAAACATTGATCGAAGCCGCTCGAAGATGACCCGCTGCAATAATTTACTCAAAAAATAAAAACGAAGCCCCAATGTACTCCAATTTACTCCGTTTACTCCGTTCACCCCGATTTACTCCGTTCACCCCGATTTACTCCGATTACTCCGATTACTCCGATTACTCCGATTACTCCGATTACTCCGATTACTCCGATTACTCCGATTACTCCGATTACTCCGATTACTCCGATTACTCCGATTACTCCGATTACTCCGATTACTCCGATTACTCCGATTACTCCGATTACTCCGATTACTCCGATTACTCCGATTACTCCGATTACTCCGATTACTCCGATTACTCCGATTACTCCGATTTACCTGATTACTCCGATTTACCCGATTACTCCGATTACTCCGATTACTCCGATTACTCCGATTACTCCGATTACTTCGATTTACCTGATTACTCCGATTTACCCGATTACTCCGATTACTTCGATTTACCTGATTACTCCGATTTACCCGATTACTCCGATTACTCCGATTACTCCGATTACTCCGATTACTCCGATTACTCCGATTACTCCGATTACTCCGATTTACCCGATTTACCCGATTACTCCGATTACTCCGATTTACCCGATTACTCCGATTTACCCGATTACTCCGATTACTTCGATTTACCTGATTACTCCGATTTACCCGATTACTCCGATTACTCCGATTACTCCGATTACTCCGATTACTCCGATTACTCCGATTACTCCGATTACTCCGATTACTCCGATTACTCCGATTACTCCGATTACTCCGATTTACCCGATTTACCCGATTACTCCGATTACTCCGATTTACCCGATTACTCCGATTTACCCGATTACTCCGATTTACCCGATTACTCCGATTTACCCGATTACTCCGATTTACCCGATTACTCCGATTTACCCGATTACTCCGATTCGTAAGAAACGAACATCGGATCATCCTGTACAGACTCACGAGTCTCGTCACATCTTCGCTCTTGAAATAAAAACTTTTCCACCCAATTTTTCCAGATTTTCCCGAGAGAAACTTTTCCGAAATTTGATAAAATAAAAAACACTAACCAATTGTTGCTGGTGATTCAAAAAAGAAAAATAAAAAAGTGAAAAAAAAAATTCCGCCCGAACAGGGACTTGAACCCTGGACCCTCAGATTAAAAGTCTGATGCTCTACCGACTGAGCTATTCGGGCGACCTACGTACCGGGGCGCCTGTCACCGTGAACAGCTCTCTATACCGAGAATAATTCCTTATATATTAAAAAAAAAAAAAATTGAACTTAAAAAAATCTTTATTTAATTTCATCGCATTGCTTTTCGATTTTTTAATTTTATTTCATAATTCCTAAATTTATACACCATTGTCACTCAACTACACATTAAAAAACAACACAACTTCTCGACAAACAAAATTTCATTCACCCATTGACAGACATTCATGAAAATTTTCTTTAATGTTAAAAATAATTGTAAATGTAATGTTCCGGACTTGAAGTTTTCATGCAAAAACTGGTATATTAAATTTAATGCCCAATTGTGATGAAATATTAATGGACTTTTGTAGTGAAACTGAACGTACGTTATCGAAATTACAGTATTTTTGTAGTAAAATCAAAGTGAATTATTAAAAGCAAAATTTGTACAAAGTTTTTTTTACGGGCAATGTTTAATACCACACTTTATGCATAAAAATGACCAGTACCAGTAAATTAAATGTCATACGAATTCTTTTATAATGTTGTGTTACCAATGTACTCCAAAAAAAAAAAAAGTGACTTGAAATGGCGATCATAAAAAACAATGTTTTCTAAACTGTCCGCTGTCTTAACTAACGGTGCGCAAAGTCGTTGTTTAAATTCGCTGGAGGCCTGCAGGAATGGAAACACGCGACCCGCGTCTGCTTTACTACTTTACGGTAGACACGCGACCCACGCACGTATCCAACTATACTGGCTTTATGCCACCTGTATAATACACCTACCATAATTCACGTCCAATTAGTATATGTATTGGTGAAGCTGTTACCACACAGAGCGCACGACAGTCCGGACAATGTGTAACAGGCTGTATAGTTTAAGCTACGTGCATTCTGTGTAATATCCCGACCGTGGAAGCTTGCGGTATTCGCATGCAAATTGCGACTCTTGTTACGACTATACCGTCAATTAAGTTATCGAAACACTAGCCAAATTGATAGATATAACGAAAGCCCGAGCATGGGCGAATGTGCCGAGGGAATATCTGAACGGGAATATAGCGGGCAAGTTTCTGGTGTGCGTGAATCACGTAGGTTAACACCGCTGCCCTTTCGGAGCTCGGGGATTCGCATTGTAATTAATTCAATCAGCTTATGAAACTGATAAACGGAGATGATCTATTTGGATACTTGACGCCGTTTAGGCTTCAATTCAACACGCCGAACTTATCGTTCAACGAAGCTGGCCCAGTGCTTCATATACTTGATGTACTCCAATACTTAACGTATGTGTATATTGAGTATTGATGCGGTCAATATTTCTACTCGAATCCTACACAGTACTCAATACTATCCTTTCAGGGATCGGCGATTCGCTTCGTAATTAGTTCATCAAGCTTATGTAAGTGACAGACGGAGAACTATTTGGATGTTCAACGTCGTTTAGACTTCAATTCGGCACACGGAACTTATCTTTAGACGGAGGTGGCCAAATACTTCACATACTTGATGTACCCCAGTGCTTAATAATTCAACACCTAAACAGTACTCATCGCTTCGGTACCATTGTACTATTCGATACTTGGTACTTCACATACATACTTCAAGTACTTGACGAATCCAGTGCCCAGCACTTCGGTACTCAAGTTCTACACAATTCCAAGTATATCCAGTACTTGGCAATTCAATACGCATTTGGAGCACTTGAAGTGTTTTCCCAGCTCAGCCATTGACTAAACGACATTTAGTGATCAGTATGAAATGATAAAAAAAATTATTCGATAGACTTATCAATCGAAGCGTGACGTGCATCGCAATCAATTACGTCGGGTCACGGATAGATCATTTAAAAAATTTAAAAAAAAAAAAAATCTCGACCGCGAAGAAATTTAACGACAGTCGAGAGCGGGGCTGACGAACGTTGGATCGGAGCATTGACCCCCGAATATACCGAAATTCTCACTCGTAACATATTATTTTCGTCATCGTTTGTTTTCACGATGCATTTCAGCGAGAGAAACCGCGTTCTCGCTGGGCGTGAAAACCGAGAGACGAGAAAGCCTCGTTCGCGTTCGAACGGCGTCAACGACCTGCTACGCCGTCGATCAGGTGACACAGGCAATTTTATATACATCCTCGAACGCAAACTATGGCACAGCGACGATAATGCACGGGCACCCCGATCGACGGTGCAACAACAATCTTCTGCGCGTTCGGTCACCGATCATAATCAATTCCAAGATTATAACGAGATGCAGCCGCAAACCTCGTCATCGACGATGCATATTAAAAGGGGTGACGCATTAATGATGACATTAATGCCCGGCGCTGGTAGCGATGCCCTGTTTACCTTGCACAGGAATAACCAAAGAAATCGCACTGATCGAGGGATAAAAAGTTGTGACTGAGTTGCGACATTTAAGTTGCGATTGAGTGAAATATACATAACTTTAGAGACGGAAATGGGCTTCTGGATGGGAAAAATCGCATTGCGAACTCGAAGGCCGACACACGAAGACTCGCAACGACTACAGTGACTTTAGAGATTTAAAGAAGAAAGGGGGAACGCGGAGGCAGGGAGACACATAGATTTTGGCAGAGGGCGAATAAACACTTCGAAAATAGAAATCTTCGGCCTGGATCAACGCACGTTGCCCGATGTGCATGTGTGCGACTTTTGCAAAGTTCAGCCGTTTGAGGTTCGCCTCGACGATTCAAAGCCAAAAAAAGCTGTTCATTTTCTATTTACGGGTGAACATGAAAATTCAATAAAAAAAAATCTATAGCACTAGTTAACTATTGCCCCGAGTTAACTGGTTAGTGGATCTTTGGTATACGTAAACGTATACACAATAACTGTATACATACCAAGTTCTCACGCAAAGCATCGGTCTAATTATAAATGTGTCTCTAGTTAAAATAATGGGTTGAGAAGAGCAACGCTCGTGGAACATGCGGACAAACACACACGCGTACACACAAACACCCACGCATGCACACAAACGGTTCACACGTCTCAAAATCCTCCGGGTTGTCGGGTCCAGCTGCAGAGCGCGGGAAGTTTGCCGACAAGATTCTTGGCTCCGATTCAACATGTTCTGGCTTCCCCATGTGTCAAGTATTCGATATTAGAATCGGGCCCCTTCGATAAGACAGAGGAACGAGGCGAATAATTGTTTCTGACAAAATTGCCCACTGTCAAAAAGTGGGTCGTCATGGGAATTCGTAATTACGGAACGCAGAGAAACAAACAACGTTACAATGCGTCATCGTCACGTCATTCCACGGAGCAATGATAACAGACTCGCCCACGACCGTCAAATGGATTCGTGGATCGAATCGTCAAGCGATCCGACGACAGTTTAAATTTCATGACGTATCCGCAAGGTAACTGGGCACCGTGTTTAAACGCAGCGTTTAACACCTTCGGTGGAGATATGGGGATAAAAGTATTTAAACAAAATAGTAAACGGCAGATTTATATGTACATTGAAATTTGATTTACTTCAATTTAATGTAATTCACAATAAACATAATACATTACGAAGCGTTCACAATGCATTGAAAAATCATAATGATGCCTATGATGTGTTCCTCAAAAAGAAATGTCTTTTTTTGCGAACATCATCAAGAAACGAAACTGAAAACATTTTTACTATTTTGTTCTATCCGTTACCATTGCATCTTATGCGTCTTATGTATATACGTTGTATATGCTTATTTGTATGTTTTATTGCCTCTCAAGAGACGATGTCCTAAAGGTGTGCCGTTAATAAATAATAATAATAATAATAATAATAATAATAATAATAATAATAATAATAATAATAATAATAATAATAATAATGGCACGGAAAGCTTTGAACGAATATTAGAAAATGCAAATGAATGGTGATTAATCAAAGGAACGAGTCGAAACATCAATAGAAATAGCTTCGGAACCGAGTCGTTTACGTCGACTTTACCTTCACTTTATAATCTTAAACTTTTCAGCACGTGCTACCCGATGATTCACGTGACGAGAGATTTACGACGTCGCGCATTGATTATGATAAAATTAAATATTTATTCCGCCTGTCATGAATATGAATTATTGTTTCGAGCTCCAGGCCATTCTTTCCTATGACTCAACTGTGAGAAAAGAAAAAAAAACGGCCGAAGACAATAAGACAATAGTCATTGAAAGAGTACAGATGCATTATTCCAAGTAGATCTGCAGTGCGGTCGAAAATTTAGTGCTCCGATTTACGCGTTCGACGATTAACCCAGAAAAGACTGGGTGGTATTATTGCCGGTGATCGGCCGCGTGCCTAGATCTCACACGTGTGCGTCCGTGTGAGGAATCGTGCGTATGTCCCCCTTAAAAATGCTTCTCGAGACTTACAACCATCCCCTGGACTGTTGCCAGTGTTACTGAACGCAAATACATCTTAGGTATCGTTCGCACAGCTCACTTTTGTCAATTTTCGTTTAATTGTCATCTTAAAAACAATTAAAACATGTCCGGCTAGCTCAGTCGGTAGAGCATGAGACTACCATCTTATACAACTAACGAGCAACAGTTCAACGGCTGAGCTTCTTAAAATCCTAGCGCTGGCCTACCAAAAGGTTGAGTGGGAGCGATTCCGACAGCCTTCGGTTTACCAATGCCGAAAATGTCAACGCATAGGACATGCCAGCTCCAATTGCCATCTTCAGTTCCGTTGCGTCAAGTGCGCAAAAAACCATGGACCAGGAAAATGTGATATCAATACGGAAGTGGGAAAAGAAAATCTGACATGTGCAAATTGTGGCCAAGTTGGCCATACGGCGTCATACAAAGGCTGTCCGTATCTTAAATTTGCCATGTCGTTGAAGAAGGAGCAAAAGCTTCAAAAGCAGGCGTCTGCTCGCAGCAAACTCAACAGGATCGCTACATTCGTCAGCGTGAACTTATCTTTCGCACAAGCCGCGATGAAGGGCTCATCGCAACCGCATCTTCCATCGGTTTCGTATCATCCGATACAAGCGCATGCTCGCCGCCTGATAATTCAGCACCGTTCATCTACTTCGAGATTCACCGAGGCTGACACTACAAGAGCTTCCCGACATCGAGCACCATCGAACGAACTGGACCATAGTCCAAATCAACAACCGAGTTGGTTTGAAGACTTAAAAAAAGATATCGTATCAGATGCTTGCAGAGCAATTAAGAGGTATTTCGAGAAAAGTCGACGAAAATTCGCGAAAAATTGACTATATTCTCGCGATAATTAATAATCCATAATGGCTAATACGTTTATTAATTTAACGGAACTTAGGATTGCTGCAATTAATGTAAATTTCTATTGTTGCCAACTATCGAAGACTAGAACTCTCTGAATTTGCTCAAAGATTTAATCATGATATAATTCTTATTTCCGAAAACACAATTGAATGCCAAACATAAATTAGCGTTTAGAGATTTTAATTTAATCGGAAAAGACCGACCCAACGCGATACAGGGAGGCGGGACGGCGATCTTAATTAAAAAAGAAATACATTTTGAAATTATCAATTTCCCGTCATCAATTAATAATAGTATTCTGGAATTTACCATAATTAAATAGACCGACTTTTCGCTATGCGCGCGACCTACACAATCTCACCGGATGAGTCTGTATTCCGTATACATGCAAAGAGCTGGATGTGCAAGTTGGGTCTGAACTGGCCGGTAGGCGGCGCTGATAGAATGCATGTACACGGCAATACACCCTCAGCCAGTAGAGGTGTGTTAGTCACGCGCATAGCGAATACGTCAAGGTTCAAGACCGTGAGTGCGTCTCATACGGGGCGGGGGGGGGGGCACTGTTCGTCTTAAGGTAGTCCTTGCGAATAGTGTTCACTTAACATAAGTTTCAGAGAAATGTGAGGTAATTGTAGACACTTCTCGATGGTATAAAAATCTGAAAAAAAATCAAGCGTATTAAAGATGGTGAAAGAATTAATTTTGCATAACAATGATTCTAAAATGTTATTGACAAATTGATGAAAAATAAAATTGTTCAACAAATCTCTCGGAAACATAACTTTTTTTATGAAAATTATTCGTTCATTTTTTCTGAATACGTATGAATTTTTTTAGATTTTCAAATTCACTTTGAATTTTTTGACTTTCTACACGTTTTTCCCATATGAAAAAATAAAATAAATCAAAGTGAATTTAAAAAACTAAAAAAAATTATTAACCTTATTCTACAGAGCGACTACTTGTCAATAGGAAGTTGTACATAGGTGATTGATATTAATAATTGGTAATATTCGAAGCATTTATCAGCTAGAAAGATATAATTGTATTTACTGATTTATATTCTTTGTGCATCTTCATACACGAAGCTTTGGTTTTGTAAACAAACAAAAAAAAAGTCGATAATTTAAGATTTTACGAATTTTACATAAAATTCGAACATAACGTTGTCGTTGGAAAAAAGTTAAAAATTGAATTTTTCATGTCGGTTTCTTATAAAAGTTAAACATTGGAATTTTCTTATCACTCTCTCATAATGTTCCGTTATTCGTCATCAGGTCATTAGTTAGAAAATGTAATCAAGGATCTATCCAAATTCAACTCAATCGGATGAATAAATTTTGCGATACGATGTCAGCGGTTAACTGTCAATTGTTAATTGTTAATAAGTTCGTCTTCAATTTATATATTTCAATTAAATAACTCAGACTTCGTAACACCTTGTACTGTGTATAAAAACCCGACCGTGTCCTTCTAATACCCGCGTTGAATAAAATGTTGAAAGTCGATCGGGTTTTTTTGGAGCGAATCCTTACGCTAGTGCCTTAATTATTTTCATCCACCTCTGTACAATATCGCGGGATCGAACCCCACGTTGGGCGAACATGTCTTTTGTCGTATTTTTATTGATGATTATTGCACAAAAAAAAAAATCAAGCCAAAGAGGTAAATGCAATTGGAGCATTTTATGAATCGATAAGTACATCCGGTTAACTGCTTTGACGACTGCTTAGAATGGGTATTCACTGCCACATGTACTATGTAATCACGAAGATTGACTTCACACGTCATTCAACAACAAAGATCTCGGGTAGCTGTGGGAAGGCTCGCATGAAATCAATGGTCTTTGAGCCCACGTTGGAGGTTCAGCGATTCTTCGCCGACCTCGTTAGGAATATGTGTGCCAGCTCGACGAGGGAAGGAGAAGAAATTTCGGACCGAGCAGAGACAAGATAACCATAGAACACGCGTGAGCTCCGAGACGGCTATCACGTGAATCACAAAATTGCATCTATCTCTGCGCTCGAGCTCTCTCTCATTGCCGCGTTAATCTTGCTTTGTCCACTGCTCCAACACCTGCTGTGACCAATTCACATCTCGCTGCGCCCCTCCATCTTTTGCGCCCCATTGTGCGTAATCTCGACTGTATTGTTCGGTCATGATCATGCTGATGATGCTTGAGCAACAGAGACTTTCTATCATTCTTCGCTTGTGTGATACATCGCATCCTCAAAACGCTGACGCTTTCGCCGCGAATCAGGAAACGGGGTTTTAATAATTAATTGAGGCTCTAGCGCAACCGAGGCATAATGCAATTAGCGGACGTGTAATTGCCCAATTCATCACGGGACGATAACGAGCGGGGTTCCGGTACTTGCGATCACGAGCGTTATCGACGACCCCTTCCCACTCTATCGCGCGTTTTTGCATCGAGCAACTGCGGTAAACATGTTTGCTGTCCGTCAGCGAGCTAATGAGATCATCGACGATGGATGAGCGATATCTGAGTGTGCTCCTGATATACCTTTTACGAACGACCCTTACAGTACCCTTCATTAATGCCTGGTCTGTTTTCCCGTAAGAGTTCGGATTCAGCTTTTCTTTCATTTAAACAAAAATTCTATTTCGTTTCTTAGAACTGTACTCATGTACGACGTGTGATCGATCTAGCTTACATGTGGGAAAACGACATCACAGAAAAATCTTTTTGTAGCCAACGATAGAAACGGATGAATTAAGGACACGGTGTCCAGTAACAAATCTCTACGAAATTCCAGGACATTCAAGGACAACTTCCAGAGCAATCCCAGGGCATTTCGAAGTTGTGTTGAGACATTTATTTTTAAAAAATGTAAATATGTATATCGTGTGCGACGTACGAAATGACATGTGGTTCGATAACCATTTCCGTTTACGCTGGAATCTGTTTACACAAAAAAACTACTCACTATGCACGAATGTGTATTCCAGCGAGACTGAGATGCACTTATTTTTAGGATGGTCGCTAGTAATACACATACATTTAGTAATATACATTTTGAAACAAGCTCAAATTTGCTTAAATTTCAGGGAATACAAAATTCAAGGACATTAGTTGAAATTTAAGGACATTCCAGGACTTTTTCAGGGACAGGCAAAATTGAAGGACAGTTCCAGGACTTCAAGGACTTCAAGGACCGCTGGACACCATGAAAGAACATACGGTACATCTTCACCTCAACTTTGCATGGTGCGAACTTCTTCGTACGACCCCGACCAATCACGGCACGAATAAAGCGACGACACAAGTATCGAACAAATATCTCAATTAAAAATCGCAGTACGAAGGTCTACCAATTTGTCAGAGGTGGAAATACTGTTGATATCAACTTTTTCATCCTACAGATTCCCGCTCCTTTTTTTTTTTTGTCATGAGAATTCGACTCTCGCGGCCTGCGGAGACTCCGCGTGCCAGTGTCGACTTCGTCCGATACACGCGTTTTGTGTGTGAGTTACGCGCTCGACGGAGAATAGAACACCGGGGTGCCAGGTGTTTCGACGAGTTATTTTCGTGTGTGCAGTTTAACTCTCCGTGGCAGAGGCAGACCCGTGTATTTTTAGTGGTGCACGCCAGCATGCGTTACCACCGCGACGTTTCGACAGAGCTAGAAATAAAGTGTTTATTGAATCGCAGCCCACCTTATGGTGCTCCGCGTATAAACCTGCCTCTCGAGGGGTCGCGAATGTGTCTAACGTAACTTCATCCATAAAATCTAACTCGACCTTATGCAATCTCCTCAGGACTATGGAGACAACGATATACAGAAAGTTCACTTTTTGGAGCGTAGGGGAGAGCGGGGCAAAATGGCATAGCGGGTCAAAACGGGATAATGAGAAAAAAAAACAATTTTCCAATAACTTTTGGATGATGGCGATGGTCGTACGAAGGGTAAAACGGGTTTGAAAATGCGGATGTATCGTTGGGACAAAATGGGGCATCCAAAAATTATTGTGAGATCTAGTTTTGCCCTCACTGTACCCGTTTTGTCCCGCTGTACCATTTTGCACCGATTTCGCCTAACAAGCGAGCATTTTCTGTTATATAAAAAAAGATTTCAATTAAGCTTCTCACATTAATGCCCACAGTGTCCGCATTGAGCCCTTCAGCCACTATCGGATCACGATAATCAGGAAGGTTCGTACAAGGCTACTATAACGATTCGATCATCAAATAAGTCCGTGGAACGGACTAAGTCGGGCTATAGTGTTTGGCTCGCGAAAACAAGATAAAATCACATTTGTGTCAACGTAGCGGCACTTCTTCTACATTCTCCTTGGCGCGCTAGACAGTTTTTTCTTTTTTTTTTTGTCTAAATGTAATCGCTATGATAAGAAGATCTATGATTAAAGTCGAAGAGCGGCGCACACACACACACACGCACTGGGATGTCTTTCGGATCAGTCCGGCGCGACTCGATGACCCGTCGTCCCTGAAAATAGTCGTCTCGCACTTATATCGGACGACCAATGCCAATAAGCGAAGTGGGAGGGACAAGTCGCGGACCACAGGTCATCGACATTTTTCAGAACGAAACTTGTTGATATGCTTATTATACTGCCCTTGGCTAACTCTACCATTAATTACCATTTAAAAAATCCCATTGATTACCATTAAAAAATTCCCATTAATTACCATTTAAAAAATCCCATTGATTGCCATTGACTATTCGTTAAAGGTGCTTCAATGGGGTTTTGCCAATGGTATAATTCCCATTTGTACTGTCATTTAATATAACATTTAATATGCCATTCAGTTTACCATTCGTTGTATGGTATTTTTATCTCGCTGGCATTCTCCTTTTCGCAAAAAAAAACTATACTGGAAACCTCATCGAGTCCCTCAAGGAATCGCTCCTGGAAATTATCTTCTGGAATTCGAAAAATGGATCAAAAGAATTTTTTTTCATCCCACTTACATTTTGTATTCCTTTTTTTATTTATTTCTTCTTCATCCAACGACTGTGACTTTTTCTCGAATAAATTCTTCAAACGTCATTCTAAAGGCAAAATATTTGCAGCTTTGAGTAAAACTCCGGGGAAACGAGATAAATCAGATTTTTTGCCTCTTTTTCCTATTCTCGGATGAAACTTAATTAGATCGTTGGACAGAGGAGACCTTTTAATTAATCTCTCTGCACGACGTTCATTACCAGAGCTTCAAACGTGAATTCTTCTTTCCTCTCGCAGAGTCGTCATGCGGAAATGTTAATAAAAATGGTGTCCATAGGGCACCATTGGTAGCTCGAATATTCTATACTACGGGATTTCTTTTTACAATCCGAGAATTGATTTTATTGCGGTCTGAGCAAAAAAAAATTTTAAACAACGAGAATATCTTTCGAGCTCGATAGAACCGGTTCTCTTAATTCTAACCCTGGTAGTGCCGAATTTAAAGCGGCGCTTCAGGCCCTGAAAAGCTCCGGAAGAGACCTGATAAGGTCTTTTCCGGATTATATTGATTTGCCGACAAAGCTCCAAACGCGTAACGCTCCAAAATGTCTATCAGCGAGTGATTCATTTTATTGTCGGCGTTATTCTTTAGATAAAAACAAAGCTTCCTCTGTGAGGAAGCAAGAACAGGCGAATGGCGCAAAATGGATCACTTTTGCCAAACGTTCGCGAGACACAAAAAAATCGTCCACTTTAAGGTGAGGTCCGTTTTGCCCCGCTCTATTTTAATTCATTGCTGTTCTTATTACCCGGATAAATATATAAATTCTCGTGTTTGTGAAATCGGATTGGTTCCTCTTTGCAACACCTCGTGACATTCTGATGACGGTCACTCCCCGTTTGTCGGCTAAGTCGGGTTTAACCCTGCATGTATTTAGTGTACCGCACTGTGGATCCTCTTCGCGCTTCGTAAAATGATCACGTGAAAAGCACGCGATGTTCACGACTGAGGCGTGTGGGCATCGACGCACGTGCTACACGGGCTCTAATACACTTGCCCCGGTGTTTGAGTGGTCAGCTCGCATTCAGCCCGGCGTTAAGGTAGTCCTTGCGAATAGTGTTTACTTCACATACGACCAGAAAAATAATTTATTTGACGGCCACCGTTTATTTAGATCAAGTAAAATATTTATTTGATTGAAATAAATATTTATTTAAAACAAATAAATATTTTACTTAAACCAAATAAAAGGTGGCCGTCAAATAAATTATTATTATGGGTGTCTCGCTGAAAGCCAATTCAAGGGTCAAACACTGGTTCAGTGACCTCGTGTCGAATAATAGGAGAGAATCGGCACAGAATCCTCCGTGTTCACCGTTCGTATTGCGATTTTAGTTTTATTTTTTATTTATTTATTATTTTTTTTTTTAATGCATCCAGCGAAAAATTGCTACAGTCCATTTTGCCCCGTTCTCTCTTACAATATCTCCACGGATTTTTGTCGTGGGACGCGCAACATTGTACGACTCTGCTCGATGCAAAACACTCGGGCAAACATTGAGACACGATTTATTTTTTCGAGCAAACAACGAGCCCGAGAATACACCTAATTTTACACATCGAAGTCTTCCCTCACCGTCGGTTCGCGATATCACGAATACCAAAGATATTTGTTTGCACTCTCTAACGTTCTTTGTAGACGGATCCGCACATTTATTACTTTTCACGATAACGCCTCTAACGTTTGTCTTGTACTCAGGTGGATTCGTAGCAACTCTTACGGCTGTTTAATAAATTCCGACTCTTTCTACAGTGGATTTTTCTAACTTTTTTTTTTTTTTTCTTCCTCGGTTTTATCGTACTCGGTCAATATTACCGGCGCATTAATCGGTATCTTCCGAAGCATAACCGCCGAGTTAACCCGAAGATTTTCCGAGTACGCGCGCGATGGATGTGTGCGTGAACCACTAAGAAATTTAATCCGCGGGCAAACATCGTGTGCGTACGCGGTGTAGGCGAGCAAGCATCAACGTGGCAATTATCCGGCTGTAATTATCTGTCGGTAGAGACGGTGTATCTGGTTCCTTGTCCGAGCCAATTATGAATAATTGCGAGTTGGATATAGCTCGCTGGACAACCCTCTGCATGTAACGCATTTAATCATGAATTAATTGTGATTACGCAACGCCGTGCAGACACCTTTGAGCGTGACCTGACATTAGACAAACACAAAGGATTTCACACGTATTGTTTGCTCAACGATGTTACCGATAAGCTGATAAGGATGAGACGATAGTGGCCCGATGCGGATAAGTGGATAGGACAAAAGCGGTCAATACGACCCGGTTCATGTGTCGGTTATTTGCGTGCTAATCCGGTGGGACATATTCACCACTTGCACAGCCGATGGAAAAAAGTTTAGGCAAAAATTCATAGATTTTTCATGTATTAAATATACTTTCCACGAAAATATAATTAATAATAATGAAGGAAAATTAATGACAAAGGACAATGCATCAAAAAAATGTTGGACTAAACAGGGTGGGAACGCGTTCCCTCGCGTTCAAAGGCGTTATTTTGTTGGTACAATAAGAAAATTTGTTTGAATCGAAATATTTTGAATCGACTGAAACGAATAATCCTTCATCAAATGAATGATTCAGTTGTGCCAACCAAATAACAGCTTTGAACGTGCACGATCGCGGATTTGGTTATTCCAACATTTTTTTTTGTTTCTCAGTGTATGAATGGCGTTGAGTTTACTTGAGTGTCCATGAGTGTCCATGAATATGTGGAGCGTTCATGAGTGCTATGTGAGATGTCCATGAGTGTCTATGTGAGGTGTCCGTGACTGTCTATGTGAGGTGTCCGTGATTGTCTATGTGAGGTGTCCGTGGTTGTCTATGTGAGTGGTTGAATTTCAGTTCATGGAGTGAAATTTATTCCATTCTATGGAATATAAGTGGCCACATTTTTGTATCACTGTTTCAGATTTTTTGAAAAAAAAAAACGCAGATTCTAAATGGATGGTTTAAAACATTTTTTAAAATTCCCAAAGAGTACTTTCAAGTGAACCTAAAATTTGGCCGACTATAATATGGGATAAATCTGACAGGGTAAAAAAAAATGGCTGAGTTGACAGAGAATGCCTCATTTATATATTTACTTTGCTAGGTTAAACAGCCGTCCTATAACCTTTAACCTGACCATTTTAGGACCGTCCCCCAAATGACCCAAAACTACTGCAAAAAAAGTTAACCGCGATCGATGTCGCTTCAAACTGCACGTGTTTGAAACTGTTGCGAATCGTCACTACTCTGGCCTACATCGATTTGTGGAGAATAAAGTCTCCGACTCGACGATAAATTGAATTTAATGCCGCGATCAAGATCAACAAAGCGCTGCTTCCTGTTTACCAGGACGGAATTGCCGGTACGGGGCCTCGTGTACTCCTCTAATATCGAGCCTTCGCTACAGTTCGTGCTGGCACACAGCGTTCACGTGTTACATGCGTTTTCTCTGCGCCATTGCAGTTCGTTTCAACTTTGGTCCGTTCGAAGTGCTCCGCTTCACTCCGGCTTCCCGACAGACTTCATAGACGTACCAGTTTTCTCGTGCGCCTTCTTTATCGAGTCAATGCACTCTCCTCAAACCCTCCGCCACGGTTTCTCTACTGCACAGCGCGCGGAGTGCCAAACGGGCTCGTACCCTTCCGCCTGTAGGCGTTGTTCAACTTCTCGTTACGTCGATGCACTCGTCTACTCGTCACCACGTACGTGGCACAGGATATGGGAGAACGGACAGCTCGACGGACAGACGAATAGACGTCTCGCGCATACAAACAGACACAGACGGACGGGCGGACAGACGGGGAACCGGCAAACAGACGAACGAACGGGAAACACCGAGACGACTCATTATAACAAGTCCACTGATGTGGGACATGCGCGAGAACGATTTTGAAATGGGAATCCCTTCCGTCGATCAGTCAGGCTCACGATGGCAACCCGAATTACGCCCTTCGGAGCTCATTAATCCGATAACAATTGCCACAGGATTGCCGTAAATAGACCCAGAATAGTATATCTCGATACCAGAGGCCAAACGAGCAGTGCGCAAGAAGCGAGTTGCCTCGTTTATCGAACCATATTTTTCTTTACGAATGCAATACAAAATCCGAGTTGTGCACCATTCGCAGGTATGCGCAATGGCGAAGCCTCGGTGTTATCATAGCAACCGCTTGGTAACATTGCAACCGTTTGCGACGCTAGATCGCACTAGTAGTAAAACCAGTATGCAAAATGCCTTCACCAGTGTGCAAAGTACTTTGCACACCGGTGATGAAGGCATTTTGCACACTGGTGAAAGTATTTTGCGCATCACTTTTGCGCATCGTGCGGGAATCAGCCATTTTGCATACCTGTGAATGGTGCACAAACGAGGATTTTGCATGCATGCAAAATCCGAGTTGTGCACAATTCGCAGGCATGCGCAATGGCGAAGCCTCGGTATTAGCATAGCAACCGCTTGGTAACATAGTAACCGTTTACGACGCTAGATCGCACTAGTAGTAAAACCAGTATACAAAATGCCTTCACCAGTGTGCAAAGTACTTTGCACACCGGTGAAGGGATTTTGCACACTGGTGAAAGTATTTTGCGCATCACTTTTGCGCATCGTGCGGGAATCAGCCACTTTGCATGCCTGTGAATGGTGCGCAAACGAGGATTTTGCATGCATGAGTAAAGAAAAAATAATTTACTCAACGGCCATCGCTTATTTGGTTTAATTAAAATATTTATTCGATTTAAATTAATATTTATTTCATTCAAGTAACTATTTACTTAATTTAAATAATTATTTATTTAAATCAAATAAATATTTTAATTAAAGCAAATAAACGGTGGCCGTCAAATAAATTATTTTTCTGAGTGAAGATTCCGTAAATAGAAGTTGGTCCAACAATTTTTGGAATCTTACACGGAAATAAAGTAATTTTGACGGTTCTTTTTTTGCACGTTTTTAAAAAAATGACGATACGATGAAGGCCGTTTCAGTTACTTTTTTTTATCGCGCAAAGATCTCGGGCTATTCACCGATTGCGAACATTGCAATCTTCACAGCGCCTTTTCTTTCGTATCACGGGCTCCGATATGAAGATCTTTTGTTGTTGATTTTTTTTTCTCGATCGTTAGTCGGCAATTTTATTTATTTTTTTATTGCCGTGAAAATCGTGACTCATTTAACTGAGTTGTTTTCGTGTTGCAGAATTAAAAAAAAAAAAAAGAAAATGTTCTTTCATTACCCGCATAGATTTACTGAAGATCAAATTAAGATCAAAGTCAACGGCGCGTGGGCCACAAAAATCAAAGAAGCTCGTCGTCAGAATTTTTCGTACGATTGCCAAAACAAACTACTTCCGAATTCGTGTAAACGATATATAACCGTCAAGTCAAATATACATAGCCGACTGAACTAGTTTAATTCCCGTGTGCGTGTGTGTGTGTGTGTGTGTGTGTGTGCGGATAACACATACGACGAATCCGCGGAGTGAATAACAGCCGACAGTTTGCAGTCCTAGTTATTGGTTGAAAAACGCTCTCGCGGTGTGATCGATATAGATCCGCGCAAACGCTTTATCACACACTCACTTGTATAAATAGGTTGGTTGTAGAAGAAAAAAAAAAGAAGAAAAAATACGGTTAATAAAAAAAAATGAAAATGAACACGGCACGTGGACGATGGTGATCGATAACGTCGATCTTATCGATCGTCGCGTACACGATCGTCTTACCGGTCTCCTCGTCGTCGTCGTCGTCTCGTTACTGACCTTTGGTACTTGTGTATTAACACTGACCGGCTGTGTTTTAGCACTGGCCGAGCAGTGAAATAACGGTCAGATAAGCAACGGAGGCGAGCCTCGATGAGACCGTCGGAAGATCTCGCTTTCTCGCATCATCGTTGCAATAAGACTTTCGTCAAGATCGTCCGCCCGGCTGTCCATAACTCGAGCTCTTTCAAGTGCCGGCGAGCACGCTTTAATTATGGTTCAACGCCAAAGCGCGTTGGCGTCGGCACCGAGACGAGGCTTTTTTTTTAACTAGATAGATAACACGCCGGTCCATCGAACGAGAGTGGATAAATAAAGCTCCTCCCGAGCGAAACTATCGGGCGCGCTTTCGACTCGGCGAGATAACTACTTTAACAACTTATTCGCGGTCAATTATAAATGATCGAAAGCATTTTAAAAAATTGTGCTCAATTTCAATAGAGTAAAATATTTGTCTGATTTAACGAAAATTATTAAAATAGGGCTGAAGGAAAATTAGCATTAGGCATAAAAATTAGTAAAAGAAATTAAAAAAACTGTGACTATGAACTTTGGCAATAAATCTCTTTTACTACTGCTTATTAAAATAAAATGAGAATTTATTTTAATCAAACATCGCTCAAATATAAGGTCTTTCGTTTGTTAATCAGTCGCGGTTAAATGCTTATAATTTGTCAATAAAGTATTTAAATACTCACATGATTTATTTTTTCACCAAATTTTAAAATCGATAAAACGATACAATTGGTTTCGCATATAACACGCGTACAACTTGAAGAATTGATCGAAGAGTTAAAGTACACTTGAGACTTCGATTAATACTCCCGAAGACGCAGTCTTCACCAAAAGTCGAACGAGGTACGAATTCTGACTTCCAGTTCTACCGTCTTCGAAGTATAATTGTGCAGCCTGACATAGTATGTACACTGGTTCGACGTTAACTGACATTCTCTGGGCGTTTAGCTCATCTTATATACTTAATCGTAACCAAGGGTGACAATGTAGTGACCAAAGATTATTCGTCCTCGTCCGAAACACACCCGGCGTTCCCACAAAGTTAAACTGAGAGCGTCAGTACCGATATCTCGAACGCCGTGGCGAGGGAACTTAAGGTGTCACGTTTTTAATATCGTTCTATGCCGTTGGGTTTCCAATGACTATCGTAGTGGCCTGTAATGTAGTTTCGGAGGATTCACCTGCATTGTCTATTGGCTGTCACCCGGCCTTGGTTGCAACAATATGACACATCGTTGTCGTTGGTTCAATACGGAAAAAGATATAATAATATAATGAATTATATTAAGGTATCATTTTTGGAAAATAGCATCTACATGAGAAATGTAACAGAAACCCCTAGGGAAACTATAATCGGGGTCTTGGAGGTGATGCCGTTACGTCCTGCGCAACTGGTTAGACTATAAGGAAGTCAGCAACACAGTCGATCTCTCATTTCTCGTCAACGCTGAGCAGCGACTTACACCGGGGACGGAGATCTCGCCTTTTACACTTATAGTTTGATACAGCTTGAGATGGTTTGATTGTAGTTGAGAATTTATAGTTTGATGGCACAAATCATTGCGCGTAACGAGCGATTCCTGGAACAGGTATACGCAGAGGTGTAGTTGAGGGAAGGTTTTTCTGTACTCACTTCATGGTTATACTTTGGTTTATTTGTGGTGGTAACGTCGGTACATCCCTATGTGTTACACGAATAGCTTGATTGATAATATAATAAGTACACGATATAATGATTTCTTTCGCGACAATACACCGATTCTACTATATACATGATCAAACCCACTAGAGACGTTATGAAAATAGTGATAAGAACCCTCTGCAAGCAGCCTTACGAACTATGAACTCTAATTCGCACAGTGTTTGGATATGGGGATTATAATAGCCCTTTAGGCTCTACTCTAGGTCGATGACAACTGAACTTACAATAAAAAGGATCTAGAAGGGGGTCCTGTAACGCCTTACCCAACTCGTTAGGGTGTAAGGGAGTCAGCAACATGGTTGATCTCTCGTTTCGGGTCAACGCTCGGCAGCGCTTTACACCAGGGACAAAGAGCCCGCCTTTTGCACTTATAGTTTTATGGCTTGAATGATCTGCGACTAACTAGTGATTCCTGTAATAGGTATACGTAGAGTTGTAATTGAAGGAAGGTTTTTCTGTATTCACTTGATGGTGATACTTTAGTTTATTTGTGGTCGTAGGGTCGATGATAAAATTATTTTTGCAGGTACTTCCCTATGTAAGACACGGGGCTTGAGAGGATATTGGAAAAGACGTGAGGCGCTATTAATATAATAAGGCAAATAATAATGACATTATTGGTTAAATTACACGTCCACGTGGCGACTTTCTTCCTCGTGCCGCTGTTAACGACTGGCCCTCCTTAATCCACGCTCAGTCCTACCCATTGAAAATAAATTATCGAGATCCGTCGACATACGTCACGTTCCATTTGATAATATTCGGCGATCGCAGCGCCGGTATTAAACGATACTAGATCTATACTCGTACGTGTACGTGTATATAAGTATAAGGTCACAGTTTCACCATTCTAACCATTCTAACTCACAGTTTCGGACATTCTAACCTTTCATCCGCCCGCGGACAATAAAACAATAAAAATTGAACGACACACTATTTTGATGCATTACAATCAACGGACAAACATATTTACATTATACAACATAGTCTCTACGAGCTTAAACATAACTTTTGAAAAGTTCAAAACCGAATGTAACTGTTTGTCAGCTTTTCTCTGCAAAATGATAGTTATAGGCGTTCTGGAACTTCATTAAGAACTTTATTAATCGTCGACGCATAGTATAAGTTCAGCCGATTTTTTTTAACGAGAAAGTTGGGTGAAGCATAGTTTGGCTTACTTTTTCGAAACGAGAGGACGGGAAAGAAAAAATAAAAGGGAATTCTTGATAACTTGTTGGCGTAGGGTATCTTTATACCACTCACCAACAAATTAACAACAATTCTGTTTAGTTTCTCTTTCTCGTCATGTGATAAGCAACACGGCGTGTAACGGAAAGGAATCGAATTACTTGGATCTGGCGTGAATGTTGCTTTGAAGGTTTTTGTCGTTTGACATAATAATCTTAGAAAATCATACGAATTTCCATCGAGATATTCACAGTTGAATATAAGATTCAAGATCAAGATTCAAGATCATATCAAATCTTATATTCACAGTTGAATATAAGATTTGATATCTCGATGGAAATTCGTACGATTTTCTAAGATTATTATGTCAAACGACAAAAACCTTCAAAGCAACATTCACGCCAGATCTAAGTAATTCGATTCCTTTCCGTTACACGCCGTGCTGCTTATCACATGACGAGAAAGAGAAACTAAACGGAATTGTTGTTAATTTGTTGGTGAGTGGTATAAAGATACCCTACGCCAACAAGTTATCAAGAATTCCCTTTTATTTTTTCTTTCCCGTCCTCTCGTTTCGAAAAAGTAAGCCAAACTATGCTTCACCCAACTTTCTCGTTGCCAACCTTCCGTTTTCCGCCAACCGTTTTCAACCAGTTGTTTTTCGGTGTTATCGTCAATATTCATTATCTAATTCGTCACGTCGCCGATTGTGTTTGTCAACATGGTAAGTTTCATGGCGAACATTCTTAACGTGTCTCGTCCGATTATAGCAGGGCTGTTCATGGTTTTATTTGGCACAATGTAAAATCTAACATTACGTCGTGTAACGCTATCGAGAGTCAAGCTGATGTCTATTGCACCTATAATGTCGAGTCTCGTGTTATTTATTCCACTGTATCTGTTAGAACATTCGCAACTTTTATACGTTACCGACGGAGGAACAACAGACATCCTCAAGAAGCTAATCGGACTACCAGTATCGCACAATGTGTTAAGAAAAACGGGTTGAGTATCTTCCGTCTCGACGAACTGGAACTCGGCAATTTTCCAAAATCCATCACTGTTCGGCACCTCACCAATGTTTTGGATTTTTTCAGTCTTCTTCTCCGAAGACGAAAGTTTCGTCGGGCAGTTTCTTGAAAAATGTCCAGGCTTCTTGCAATCGAGGCAAATTTTTTCATCGGGATTCCCCTTGTAGTCAACGGCGATATGGCCGAAAAGGTTACAATTGTAACAGCGTATAGTTTCAGGCTGATCTTTCGTTTCCGTGTTTTTCTGTCGTCTAGCCGTGGATTTTGGGTCGTTATTGTCCAGTCTTGTCGGTGAAGTTTTCCTTTCAGGGCGTAAGGCAATGTTTTCAAAAGCTTCGTGTGTATAATTGCTGAAAGTCTCGTCTGACTTCCATACTCGAGTCTCGAACTGACGGCTTTGAGTTGCGCGATCCACGGGAAAATCAAACATCGATTTTAATTCGCCCAGGAGAGTGTCAGTGTTCATATCGATATAATTTGGCTTCGATTGAAACCACCGTTGAGCTTTCCCTTTAAGCTTTGATGCGATCAAAATTCGTGTAGAATTTTCGTCTAGATTATAGGTGCATTTTAACAACCGCACTTGTTTCTCCCAGTTTTTATATGCATCATTTTTACCGTCGTAATCCACGAGCAAACCGCGTACTTTCGAGACACTAAACTCCGGCCGCGGACACTCCTCGCGAATCAGATGTTCTTGATTCGATTGTTGACGCAGAAAATTGTTTTCTTGCCTAGTAAGTTTTAACTCTCGAGCAGCGAGTGTCAACTCACGACGTATGAACTTTAATTCTCTTTGCAGAGCATCATAAGCGATTTTCATTGGATGTACACGTCGATTAGGTGGATCTTCATCACGTTCTTCCGACCCATCGTCTACCGTCTTATTACCTATCGCGCCCAACTGATCCATCCAGGCGCCAGCAGGATCAAACTCTGTTAACCGAGCAACGAGTTCTCGTTTCGTTCCCGATGTTTTGAGATTCATTTTACCCAAAACGTCTCTCAGAATTGTGGCGCTAAACGAAAGCGGATCCATGATTTCTCACGTTCAACACGTAAATACGAACGGAATATCTGATATTTGTCTGTGAAGCATTGTGGAATGTACACAGTTCCTTTTTTTTACTTCGAGATTCTACACAGTGAACAAAAAAAATGTGTACTTTTTACAACAAATTTTTGTCCACAAACGTCCACAATTTTTTATTTGTCATTTTTCCAGTTTTACAAACACAGGTACAAACTAAAATTGCAAATGACACGGGAAAGTAAATGGACAAGTTCGTATGATCAAATAAGTGACAAACGAGTTTGTCACTTGTTTGACAAAATTATTTTTACGAAATTTCGCATTCCAATTATACGAAATTATTTTTAATTGTGTACTGTATGATCAAGTGCACAGGACACTTTATGAAAGTAGCGATAACAACCCTCTGCGAAGATGCGTGCGAGATTATGAACTGTGATTGGCACAGTGTCTGACTTGGACGTGGAGACTAGAGACCTTTCGCTCTTTTGCCCTTTCGACCAGAGCACCACTCCAGTTCGGTGACAACTGAACTCCCTGTGATAGCATTATTCGTTTTATATACTATCCGTGGTTCAAATATTCTCCCACATTGAACCCTTGCGCTAACGATGTCGCGCCGTCGATGAGGTTATAAAGAGGCCCCTCTAACGATTCGTGGCGCGTTCGATGAACACGCGGCGCACGGCGTTTGGTAGGGAAGGAGATGAGTACGATGCTTGATGTAAACGGAGAACCGAATGATTTATTCATTAAAAGTTACACAACATGTAACGGTCCTCGACAGGGCCCAGGGATAATGAAGGACCTGGAAAGGGGTCGTCCAGGAGATTTTCAGGAATAATCAGAGTCTGAAGCGTCTCGAGATGGAACCCCCGGATTCTTGAAAATGGAGCAAAACAAACAAACCACTTTCATACATAAGATATAGTATTCATGACCGATCATAAACGACCTCGATCGACATTTCAATGAATGATTCCAAATATAGGAAAAAAAAAAAAAAATAATGACATATGAAGATGTAATATAAAGATGTATCAAATATTTTTATACTATGATCAAAATTATTGAAATCAAAGTAAGAATTTGTTTTAATGGAACATCGCTTAAATCTGAGAACTTTCGTTTGTCTGTCCAGAGAAGATGAACCGTCGATAATTGAGATACCAAAGAATAAAGTAGATTTCAGAAATGTAGAATTACATATTCGCTCCGCTAGTAAAATTCAAATGGGTATGAATGTATAGAGTCGCCGAACGAAAGCGATTCACGTGGATAACCGGGCCAGCGGATACAGCGATGCTGCACGAAGGCGGAAGAGGGGAATGAAAGAGCGTTGCCGGGTGAAAATATTTTCGATCGAAAGTTGGAAAGTTGCCCGACGATTGTTCGCAAGCACGTTTGCACGAGCGAGTGACACGAGGCGTGCAATAGTTTTGTTCGGTTTATTAATAAAGCGGAATGTCTATGCGTGTCGCGTGCCATTCGTGTCGTGTAACTAGCGGTGACGTCTCTCTTCTGCGATATATTAATTTTATGAAAACAAAAAAGAACAAAAAAAAAAAAAAATTGCGAAAAAAAATATCGAGGTTACGAGATCGTCGCGCTACACGGGAATTCTCATATGATCCGTCGAATATGTCTTCGGTGTATGCTAATACGTGGGACGCGAAGAATTTTTATGGCTAGAACAAGCGACGAAACGTCGTTAAGTTCGTCGATTTTGGCCAATTGCCCGAACTGAGTACCGACTTCATTTTTCTACTATTTCAAATTCAACCATGCCATGGCAACGATTGTAGGTCAGTGCTCGATGTGTCGAACGAGCGGTTAAGGATGCATGCACTTAATTTCGCACCATTGACCAAAAGTTCATTACGGTTTTCGATGCCGACTGCGATATTCCGCTTCGCTCCAAGTTATTCCTTACCTACCAGCGATTAACCGCGATCATACAATGATGCAACGTTTGAGGGGAACAAAAAAAAAGTACCTGACTTCTGCGACCCTTGAAAGCTGGCGTCCGTACATATGCGAATGTCGTTTTCCGTCGCGTTCGCGGGGCTCCGGACTGACGCAACGCGACACATCAGTTAACGTATTTTCAAACAATTTTCCGACCCAGCAGATTCGTGAAAGGCATCGTCTCGTCGATCTCACTGGGGTTCGATGTCTCGAGGCCAGTAAATTAATGTCGAAAAGATACTCATAGTTACGTCAGCAGGTAGCAAGTGTTTACGTTAACAACGATGATCGTTCGATGTCACCAGCAGGATGAAACGATGTTTCTAATGTAATCATAAATTCTATTCCCGACGCACGGAATATTATTTTTCACGCCTTATTTTTCACGACTACGACGCAAAATGGGACGCTGAGAAATGAAGGCCGTCTGCTGACGAAAAAAAAAAAAAAAAAAAAAAAGTAGTTCGTGACGATTATACAGTTGGTGGAATTGCGCTTGGGGACAAATATTTTTACCCCAGTTTTTTTCGAACGTTTTGCAATTTCTTTGAAAAAACACTGTGGTATGCCATTTTGCCCCGTGTCGCCTTCATTAAATCCAATATCCATTTTCCCGAAGACATTTCGCCGCTTTCGTTCGATATCTCGAACAATTATCTGCATACCCCCAGCGTTGCTCTCGCCCGCTCGTCGATCAGTCGTTAGCCCAATCAGTCAACTGCAACATCGTCGCGAAAAAATCGCGACGACTCATACCACGAAACACAACGTAGTGAGTCGGCACGTGCGATGTCCGTGTGCACGACTATAGTCATTAGAGGTTTGATATGGCACGTGTACAGTAAAGTGAAGTAGTTTGTCGCGCAGTGCAGCAAAGTAGTTTGTCCCGAGCGCGTTAGAGACATCGGCGCGTGCTTAAGATATAAGTTACAATCTGCACAAACACTGTTGTCTTTATAGTGTTTCTGCCGGCGGAGAGTAAAACGCTTGACACGGTGTAAAAAGCGAAGATCGCCGTTGCGACTTTTGGCGCCGGCGCATTCCTGTCGATAAATATAAAATGAACCGAGGTTCCCAAAACGAATGCGTCGGATGAAAATCCGTCACGCGAGCACAGATTGCCGACTGAGTTGTCGGACGCGAATCGCTGCGCAATTTTTTCTTCGCTTGAGCATTATTCGAATTGCGACTTAAAAAATTCCAACATCTTGTGTGCACCCAGAAAAATAATTTATTTGACTGTCACCGTTTATTTAGATTAAGTGAAATATTTATTTGATTTAAATAAATATTTATTTCATTTAAGTGACTATTTAATTAATTTAAATGAATATTCATTTAAATTAAATAAATATTTTAATTAATCTCAATAAACAGTGGCCGTCAGATAAATTATTTTTCTGGGTGTAATCAGTGTGATTCACGTTTTAAGACTAAGTGAACGATCTTCCTCGCCCAGTCGGGCCCGGCCGGTAGACTGTAAACAAATTTCTCAGGAAATTTAATCTACCGGATTGGAAGTTTTTATGCGAAAACATTAAATTTCGTGTACAATTGTGATGAAATAGTATATTGTGCAACAAGGGTCGAAAGTTGGCGATTGCGACGAGTGTGAGGTTTGCGGCCCGAGCGAAGCGAGGGCTGCAATCACACGAGTCGCAATCGCCAATTCGACCCTCGTTACACATCATATTTTTTGTCACAAGTGCATGAATCTGCGGCACTTGGAATGGCAGTCGCGCGAGACGAATACTGAAAAGCGAGGTTATGTCTCCAGGGACGAAAACGTGAAAAGTAAACTCCCAAGGGACGAAAACGTGAAAAGTAAACTCCCAAGGGACGAAAGTGAACGAAATGCGAACTGCGCATGCGCGACTCTATCATTTCACCACAGGTTCACAACTGGCATGCAATGGGCCACTTTCGGCTCGCAAGACTGCCATGTAAAGTGCCGCGATTCATGCACGAGTGACAAAAAATTAATATTGGGTCGATTCTACGGGGTCCATTTTTTGAAACAGTATTGTGACCAAACTATCGGTCGGAAAAATCTCAAAAAATTACGGAACATCCTTCAAACATTCTAGTCGATGTACGATTTTTTTTTTATCAAAAATAAAATGGCAATATATTCAAAAATATTAATAAAGAAGAAAACACGGGTAGAGTCCCTGGGTGGATTCTATCGGTGGTGACCACGAAGAGTTAAAAATATCGGGAACACTTTATTTTTAATAATTTACTTTAATTTTACTATAAAAGTGCTTTAATTTCTATAATTCACTTTAATCTCAATGAAAAAGTATATTCATTTTTCATCGCAATTATAAATGAAAACCAGTGAACACGTTTTATTACGGCAATAAAACATAGAAGTTGCATGTAATGCTTCAATTGTTATAATGCAGTTGATACAACTATTATATATCAGTGTACAATCAAATTTATGTATACAAATTGTGTAACCGTTACATAACACACTTGCAACAATGTTATTGTAACCTCCATGATAATCAGGTAACGTTAATGGCGTACAACACAATTATATTGCAATACTGTAACTGGACTCAGTATCGTTTATATAACATGTTTATAAAAATATTTATAACCGTTACTAATCATTACTCAATTAAAAAAAAAAAAAAAAATCCCCACCCGTTAACAGACGTGGCCCAGTTTCCGTGTTTTTCTTGGACCCGCGTGAGCCGCGAGAGAGCCAGAGCTTCTTCGTGAGTTCGAGCTCGGAGAAATGATAAGTTAATGGGAATTCGTTGAGGACGTCTTGGATCGTCAATCTACGGACAAAAGATCGAGTAACATTGGACCATTGGCGACGAAGAGATATCGGAGATAAGCCTGCCTATTTCCATAGTATAAGCTCCATAGAGATAAGCTTTGTCTATTTCCATAGTAAAAAAATTAATAATGAGCTTATGAGGAACAAAAAAAAAAAAGAAAAATTTCAAATATTTCGTTAAATTTTTTTCAAAGATCTTCGATAGGGAAATCTTTCGGGTGAAGCCCGTTTTGGCCTACATCGATAATTCGACGGACCTTCCCGTTCGGCGATAACCGAACGAGATCGCGAATGCGTGAGGTCAGTTGCATCCCGAGACGGCGGTTCGGACTGCGAGGCACGCGCTCTGACGCACGTCAGCACGCATTCGGCCTTGCCGATACCGTCGGCCTTCGGCACTTTTTGTCGGGTGTGAGTTAGAATATTTTCTCGACGATCCCGTTCTCGTCGAATACTATTAAAAACGAAGATGTTGCGTGAAGGAAAGGAATTTAAAAAATATAAAAAAAAAAAAAAAAACATAAAAGAAGACACTGTGACACTGCGGTTCGGTAATGATGAGGGAAATCGGACGAGGACGGCTTAATGTGTATCCGTAAGGCGAGCAGGCTGCGCGCGCTTCGAGTACGCGATAATGGGGCGTTCGACCCCGGTATCTCCCGGACGGGCCATGATCCAACTCGGTGACGCGCGGTGGCCATAAAGATTTATGTTTATTATTGAACACAATTGTACGAGTGTAACGAGACGAGACCAATGAGGCCGGAGTTATCAGGAGATTGTGCATTACACCTACACATGTGTGAGTGTGCTCACGCACGATGCGATAACGCCCCGTTATAGGGGTCACGGAGCAGGCTCCGTCGGGCAGCTTGAACGTGTGCGACTGTACGGGCAAATTGCGAGAAAAAAAGAAAATTGAATACAACTTTAATTCAGTTCAGTTCAGTTCAATTCAATTCAATTCAATTCAATTCAATTCAATTCAATTTAATTTAATTTAATTTAATTTGATTTAATTTAATTTAATTTAATTTAATTTAATTTAATTTAATTCCCCTATGCAACACGATTCCACCGGGAATCCGCAGAATACACAAATTTCGGTCGACATCTTTGAGTCAAATTTTAAAACCCTTAAAAGAGGAGCCTAACAATATTACGTGATCATTCAAAAAAGTACACACTCCAGCAATGTAACCTATATTAGCTATTAATTTTGTTGTGCTCAACTAATTGTAAGCTGCCTTTATATATATATCTATGTGTCAAACTGTAAAACTGCTAAATGTAGCGTAATCATCCAGGCTGAAGGACTTCGGTCAACGGCCGATTGGCCCACCATATGGTATTAATGTATGGGAGGTCAATAAATATCTTTTACTACGAATTTAATTTAATTTAATTTAATTTAATTTAATTTAATTTAATTTAATTTAATTTAATTTAATTTAATTTAATTTAATTTAATTTAATTTAATTTAATTTAATTTAATTTAATTTAATTTAATTTAATTTAATTTAATTTAATTTAATCATTTACTGCCACTTTACTACAACTCGTTTACTGCAACTTTGACCTTCCAGACAAAACATACACCGATCCCAATCTTTACATGCTTCAACATGAAGATGATACACCCCTAATTGCACATAACAAAACAATATACGCCGCAACCCTTGCGTTACACAAGCTGTCAGAAAAAAGCATACCTCGATTAAACAAACGGCGTCTAAAATCGAATCCCGCAAAATTGAAACTGCTACTATTCAATCACTTTTCTGACATTCTACACGTTTTTCCCATATAAAAAAAAAAAGTGAATTTAAAAATCTGAAAAAATTCATACCTATTCAAAAAAAATGAGCGAATAATTTTCATTAAAAAAAAAAAAAAAAAGTTAGGTTTCCAGGATATTTGAGTTGAAAAAATTTTATTTTTCATCAATTTGTTAATAACATTTTGCAATTATTGTTATGCAAAATTAGTCCTTTCGGCATCTTCAATACGCTTGATTTTTTGTCAGATTTTTATGCCATCGAGACTTGTCTACGATTCCCTCTCATTTCTCTGAAACTCATGTGAAGTTACGCACCATTAGCAAGGACCACCTTAAAAGCTCGAAGAAGAGAAATGCACAAAATCGAGCGTTCCGCAGCGTCAGCACACAGCAAATAAAAGATTTCCACATCGGTAACAGCCTCAAGAATTATAATTACAATCAAATTGTTTACGGATACTTTTGATCGGAGAATCGGCAGACCGTAATCGAAGGACATCGGCTCGTGTTCCTCTTTCGTCATGCGTCGACTCTGCACAAATTATCGTTCGCTAATCTGTTGCGTACAGCGGCGCGATAAATCGCGACTTTTCTGACTCACTTCTTGATAAGTGGCAATATGTGCATACAAGAAGAGAGGGTGGAGAGAGGCGTCTTCGACGGACGGGTCGCATATTACGCCGAAGTTATAAATACACGACTAACGTCTTTTATGCTAATGTATCTCCCATACTCGATTCGCCACTGGATTTGCGGAACATTTTCTCGGACACCCTTCGGTAAATTTATCGTTCGCACGGACGAACGATGAGAAAAAGTTTTTCTCGACGAGTTTAACGAACTTTTAATGCCGCAAAAGAAAAGAAAAGCGAGCTTTTTTTGTTTGTTTGTTTTGTTTTGTAAATCGATTATTAGTTATTGTTATGCTCGGTGCAATGTCTCATTTCGCGGTGTTCTCGCCTTGAGTTCTCGCACTCGAATCCATGCAGAAAAAAAAAAAAAAAAAAGAAAAGCGGTACGAGCACGTACTTCGTTCGGTTATCTCTTCCAGTCGAAACAAACATCAATCGCCAGAAGGCGAGGGATGTGAGAAACGGAGATTGTCGTATTGTGCAAAGGGGCCGCGAAGGAGCAACGGCAAACTCGTTGAGGATGAGCAGTGTAAGGTCGGCAAATAAAGCGAGAGTTGTCCACGCAGAACGACGAGACTTTTATTTCAATCCTGTGTCGATTCGGATCGCCTATGATTTTTTTTCCTTTTTTTTTTTTTTTTTTTTTTTACTGCTTCCAGAATTATCGTTATGCAAAATCTATATTTTTAAGATCTTAACTCGATTCATTGTTTTTTTTTTTGTTTGTTTTGCTGTTTCCGACAAAATATCATTATGAACAATCATATCTTTAAGATCTTATGTTCTTTTATCTTTTTGACTGCTTTCGAAATTATCATTGTACAAAATCAATATTGTTACCATCTTAAGTTACGGGACTTTAATTTCAATCTGTCACCGACCCGGATGACCTATAATTTTTGGCTTTATTTTTTTGTTTACTGCTTTCAGTATTATCATCATGCAAAATAGTACTTTGCGATACTAGTACGGAAAAGCGGTCTTTCGGCGAAGGTTGTGAAGTTGGCTGCACGAGCCGGATCGAGAGCTACAAGTGCACGAGGCGAAGCCGAATGATGTTTGTAGTTCGAGAGGAGGCGAGTGCTGCCGACTTCCCAACCGCCGTCGGGAGACCGCTTTTTCGTACGAAGTATCGCATACTACTTATTGTGACAAGTGCAAGAGAATTCCCGCTTTTCGTGCGTGTAAAGTGCGTGCGAACAAATAGCTACAGTGCTGCCAGCTGAGTGTGTGCGGAAGTAGCTAGGATGTGAAAAAAGTGTGCAAAAAAGTAGCTAGAGTGTTAAAAAAGTGTGCGCAAAAGTAGCTAGGATGAAAAAAAAAGTAGCTAGAAAGTTTTCGCGCATCCTCCGCTAGAAAGCGCCAGTTTCGCCACACTTTACAGGCACGAAAAGCGGGACTTTTCGTGCACGTGTTACATAAAGAATATTTAACATCGTAAGTTGTTTCATTTTTTTTTTTACTGTTTCCGTAATTATTGTTCTGCAAAGTTGAGATTTTTAATATCATAAGATGGTTCATTTTTTTAATTTTTACTTTACATTATTATCGTTTCGAGCAAACATTAATCGCAAGAAGGCGAGCGAAGGGGAGAACGTAGATAGTCTTGCTGTGCAAAGGGGCCGTGAAGGAGCAACGGCAAACTCGTTGAGGATGAGCAGTGCAAAGTCAGCAAGTAAAACGAGAGTTGTCTCCGCAGAACGACGGTATTTTTATTTCAATCCGGTATCGAGTCGGATCACTGATGTTTTTTTTTTTTTTACATCTTCCGCAATTAACATCATGCAAAGTCAATACTTTTAACATCTTTAGTACTGCTCACTTTTTTTCTCCTTTAGTATATTATTGTCATTTCAGACAGTCCCGAAATGCTGAACGATGCAAACTTTAATTTCAAATCGAAGATGCATAAAATTTTTTTTTTTTAAATCCTCTTGGAAACGAAAATTCGGAGAAAACAATTGTGGGGCACTTGAAAGTCTGCGAGATTGAAGACGCGAGATTGAGCCCGGAAATAATAGAGTCGCCGCCGCCGCTAGTGGCGCGAAAGGGCATGCACAGCATTGTGCGAGCGTGTTGAGCGAACATACACACAGGCTTTGCAGGCGCAGCGTATACGCGGAAAGTATGGTTTGACCGTCGGTCGAAGCAGGAAGCTGCAACACACTTCGTGCTTCCGGTGCGACTCGGCAATAGTTGCAGCAACGCCGCGCCACATAATCGCCCGGTCGAGTTCATCTAAACGATTCTGTGCTCTATATCCTCTGCGATTTTGATTAATTGAATTGTTTAGCAGTTAGCACACATGTCAAGAGCTGTGAAATATTTAATAATAATAATAATAATAATAATAATAATAATAACAACAATAATAATAATAACAACAACAACAACAACAACAACAACAACAACAACAACAACAACAACAACAACAACAACAACAACAATAATAATAATAATAATAATAATAATAATAATAATAATAATAATAATAATAATAATAATAATAATAATAATAATAATAATAATAATAATAATAATAATAATAATAATAATAATAATAATAATAATAATAATTCCTTTTACTTAAAATATCAAATGCAATACAATTATTTCATTTTCGTGCAAAAAATTGTTTAAAAAAATCAGCATGTCTCGAATCGTTAATTTAATTCATAACAGATTATTGAGGTAGTCGGCGCGGTGCAGTCGCGCCAAACGTGTGTTTCAGAGAAAATCTCGTACACTTCTCGATGGGATAAAAATCTGAAAAAATCAAGTTACATTGGAGATGCTACAAAGATTGCTTTTGTTGAAATAATAATTCCACGCTGTTATTAAAAAATTGAAGATAGAAAACATTGTTAAAGCTGCGTTCAAGCTGCGAAAAAATGCGATTTTCAAAGATTAAAAAAAATTCTGAAAAACTTCATACGTGTTCAGAAGAATAAACGAATTATTTGTATGAAGGAAAATAGTTAAGTAGCCGTGTTAACTATTGAACAATGTTTTTTCACTTCAATTTGTTGACAACAAATTGGAATTATCATTTCGCGAAAACAATCTTTAAAGCACCTCCCATATGCTTGATTTTTTTTCAGATTTTTATCCCATCGAGATGTGTTCGAAATTTTATCTGAAACTCACGTTTGGCGGGACTTTACTGCTCGGACTACCTTGTGCGTTCATCCCACACCGGCTTTGCCGAACGTGCGGCGTGCTACGTGATTCCTGCTTATTGTGATATATCTCGAGAAACTCGTCCTTGACTCTAAAATGAAACGAGTCATAATAAAAGCATCGCGGCGATGGATGCTTGTTTAACTTTGTGTTTTTTTGTTTTTTTTTTTGTTTTTTCGTGGTCTCGATATCATGCTCGCCCGTAACATTAGCCACTACTCTAGTCACTACCATAGCCTTCGTCGCGTTTCCGCATGCTCGCAGATCTGGCACCAGCCAGCACAGCCGCACAGCATCGACGATCCTTCCTGTTTATTTCTCACGCACGCGTCTTCCTACCCAACGATATCTATGTATATATATATATATATATATATATATATATATATATATATATATATATATATATATGTATATATTGTAACGAATATGTAGCTGACTATTCGTTAAGACACACGATTTAGTTAGGTTTGACAATAGACAAACTAACGGACGATCGATGCAAGATCGATCGTCAGATAAAACAGACTTGATCAGACTTTCAGAGATGAGAGACGTGTGACACTTGATACTCGAGATACATAGCCGTGATTATAAAAATAATATCCGCCCCACAACCTATTACGCGAGTTATTCTTTCCCACAGTCGTTACAATATATATATACACTAGGGAGCTTGGGACAGGCGCGCTCGCAACCCTTTATGGAAATAAGCCCTTATTATTCCAAGTCCTCTAAAAGAGGTATCCTTACAATTCTAAGCCCCACTATTACGGTTCCATTTTTAACCAACTTCATGTCTCTATTATTGACCCCCTTTGACCCTCCTAACCCTATTATAGACCCTATTAATGACCCCCTTTGAGCCTATTATTGACCCTTAACCCTACTATTGACTCCTCCTCTGACCCCAATATTGACCCCCCCCCCCCTCCTCGATTCTTGACATCCCGGCGACGGCGGCGGTGGCGGAGGTGGCTTCGGCGGCGAAATCTTTTTATATTATACATATGCACGTGCATATATATGCAAGAATACATGTAACTGGTACGTCAGATCTACTGGCGCTTTGGCGCCACTTCTTGCTAATAAAAACATCGAAGGCAGCGCGCATCGACGAGAGTAGGTTTGGGAAAGAGGAAGAACTGTGACGGCGATGAAGAAGAAGAAGAGGAAGAGGAAGAGATCGAAGCAAGGCCAACACGGCTCAAACGTGCGAACTTCCTCTTGGCTACTTTTACTGTCACACCATAAATCTCTAGTCCACCTTATTGGCATAAACAAACCGACGATAATACATACCGTTTGTCTCAGTACTTTAATGGACGATCGTTCATCACGTGCTCCAAGACATCCGATATAAACAATCGGGAATAATGCGTATATGCAAACGGTGCTGTGCATGTCAAGTAGGTTCGGCAGTGATGGATATGCGAGCCGGTTGGCAAGAGACCTTACGAGTTATTACTTACGAACGAGTTGTCGAAGCGCGGGGCAGAGCGGGGCAAAACGGTCCTTCGTTTGAGACGAGACAGTTTCTCGTTATGCACGCTTAAAATTTGTACAGCCAGAAAAATAATTTATTTGACGGACGCCCAGCAAATAAATATTTGTTTGGCTTAAATAAATATCTTTTTGGATATGATAAATCAAATAAACCGTCAAATAAATTATTTTTATGGATGTACGAGTGGTCCGTTTTGCCTCAGGGTTTCGTTTTGCAACGCTCAATCGACATCCAGAAAAAAAAAATCATTTGGCAAGCGTCACCCAGATAACTATTTATTTAGCGTTAATAAATATTTATGTTCACTTAATTACATTCAAAGTTTTATCAAGCAAACAACACTTTTATAAAAAAAAAGAAAGGAAAGTTTTAAAAAGTTTAAATAATCGAAATAATTGAATATATAAGGAAACAGAGTCTGACTTAATGAAATATTATATGTTTATTGAAACGAAATATTGTAATATATATTTTTTTACTTTTGTACTGCATTTCTATTGGAACTAACAGATCTATGTAGTTCTATGACACATTCTGCATTTGAATTCTGGTGAAGGATAAATCCGTTGATAAACAAATAAATAAATAAACATTTATTTGCGGCACACCCGACAAGTAAATATTTTTTTTAACACCACCACACTGTAAAAATAAATTGTAAATTTAATATACTGTAAATTGAAATTTACTTGCATTACTCATATGGATTCAACATTTAATGTTCTTTTTGTGTAAAATAAAGATACCAGATATAAAAATAACAAATCCTTTTGCCTAAAATTTTGCAGTAAAATTTCAATTAAAAATACAAATTTTACTGCAAAATTGCAAAAAAAAAAAAAAATAGCTTGCGATACCGGTTAATTAATTTTCGAACAAAATTTGTTTACAGTGCACCAAAGAAGAGAACCGTCTGTCGAGCGGTTCTTGACAGGCTCTTGGGGAAACGAAAGAAAATAAAAGAAAAGAGAGCCGACAAGAGACGACGAGACGCTTTCGATCACCGCGAAAAATTCTCGGTTCGCGATACGGCGAATAAAAGTGTATTTTTAGGCTTCATTAACGTGGATCGACTGAGGCGTAAAACGAACGATTCGAGGCTTGTCCGCTGGGGTGCGTAAGGAAATGTTACCGTGACAAGTTCGAGTGAAGAGTGGTGAATTTTCGTGGGAGGACGGAAGAGCACTCGTTTACCTAGAGAGGCCTCGATCGCGTTCGTAGGCGACGAGAAATCTTCACCTCGATCTCCGCTCGGATTAAGGCGAAGCTCGTAATTCGGACGGTATTAGCGTTGCAGGAATTTTTGGCAAGCGACAAACGCAGCTTCTGGGATTCTCGGCTACCGAGAAAACACGGAAATCGCGTGGAAAAACATCAACAGCGACGCGCACGGCCGACGAGGAGAGAAATAGTACGGCGACACGAGAGTCCGTTTTAGAAACCCGCGGCCCGCTAACGATCCCGCGAACGATTTGACGAGCCGCTGAGTCGCCGCGTAAAATTTAACGATTACTCCGGCCATATATAATCGCCGTGATAAATAAATTAATTGCGAAGGAACGAGAAAAAGAAAACGGTGTGCTCTGCAACATAACGATTTCTTTTTTCTCGCTGTCGACGAGTGGAGGTTGATTTTTTTTTTTTTTTTTTTTTTTTGCAATAAATAAATAACATTTCAGGTGCATGAAAGCGATGTGACGAGGGTCGAGACTTCTCGGCGCACTCTTCTCAGAACTGCCAAATATACAAACTCAGCGATAGTCATACGAGAGGCTAACGAAGGTCCCTTATCAAGACAAGGGAGCTTTGTTCATACAAAGGCGAGCTGATGTGACTCGGAGGGTTCGTCATCATCGATCGGGCGATCGATGAGCATTCTGGACCGAGACGTCGACTTGTGCAGTCGTACCTCCGCACACCAAATCTCATTACACTTATTGTACTGAGTCTATTGAATATTCTGTTAAAATATATATAACCCAAAAGAGTATTTCTAACATGCATCGCAACGGCATTGTTATTATTATTTTTCAATAATAAATAACTGTGAACGAACGAGGAAAAAGAAATTATGTATGCTCTGCAACTATGCCGATTTTTTTTTTTTTCATCGCTCTCGACAAGTGGAAGTTTATGTTTTTGCAGGTAAATAAAATAAATAGAACGTTATGTTTATCGCAACGGCATAACTATCATTATTATTTTATTCAATAATCAATAACCCGTGGAGGTATGAGGAAAAGGAAACTGCGAATGCTTCGCGTCATACCGATTTTTTTTTTTTTTATCGCTTTCGACGAGCAGAAGTTTATGTTTTCGCAAAACAATAAAATAAATAAAATGTTATGTTTATCGCAACGGCATAACTATTATTATTATTATTTTATTCAATAATCAATAACTGTGAACGAATGAGGAAAAGGAAACTACGACTGTTTCGCATCTTACCGATTTTTTTATCGTTCTCAACGAGCAGAAGTTTATATTTTGAAAAAATATATATATAACTCATGTTTATCGCCGCGGCTTTATTATAATTTTTTTTTCGATAACCAATAACCGTTAACAAACGAGGAGAAATAAACTGTGAATGCTCGGCAACATGCCGATTTTTTTTTATCGCTGTCAACGAGGCAGAAGTTGATTTTTTTCGGGGAGAAAAAGAAATAAAATTTTATGTGTATCGCAAGAGCATTATTATTTTTAATAATAATCAATGCTCTTAAGGAAAGGTTATTCGGTCATCCGGCTTGTGCCGCTAATGAGCGGTCGAGAGCAATAAAATTTATTTCCCACATCGAGTGAAACGCACACCGATAGCCCTGACGATACAGCGATTAAATGCGGTTCGCGCATGCGCATTGCGCACCCAATAAAACTTGACGTAATGAAGTAGTACCGGACGAGGCGCTCTCGAACTCCCATTCCCAATGTGTTCGGTCATCCGTGACCCGATGAATTTCGTGAAACGGATGCCGATAAGGAGAACTCTATTTCGTTATTAATTTCCTTTTTTTTTTTTTTTTTTTGTCGGTTCGAGCAAATCGAACGCAGCTCGCGAGTCATTATCCGAGGGCATCGTCATTATCGGTCATAGACACGACTACGACGACCTATACTCGTTCTAATCAATCGTTCAACGGCTAATCGGTATTATACGCAGCGCCCTCGATTTCTTGATCCTAAAGTGTTGTTTTCATTGTGTCCTCTCTGCTCCGTCGGCCTGCAAGATTTTCTCTCGTAACCCAATTGATTCAACACAAAATTTCGAGGCCTCACTTAATTTGATGATGAAACCACTTTTATGTCAATAATTTATCATATCTCCGACAACTGCTATGAAAAAAAAGGCATGAAAGAAAAAGCGTTCAAAGGTTCACGATACGACCATTTTAGCCGCTTAATCTGCAGCCAACAAATGTGTCAATTCTTGGCCAGTGCAGATCGTACATTGTAAGAAATCTGCGGTGTAAAATACGATGTTGTGAGTGGTGGAATATTCCGGTGTTGAGATTAACATAATTTCCCAGTGGAAAAATACACTGTACATAGGGGAGAACGGGGCAAAATGGCACAGTACGGCAAAACAGGATAATTAAACAAAACGCAAGTCTCTAATAACTTTTGGGATGATGACGATGGTGGAACGTGGAGGAAAACGGGTTTGAAAAACCGAATGTATCGTTGGGACAAAGTGGGGCATATAAAAATTATTGTAAGATTGAGTTTTACCCTCACTGTGCCGTTTTGCCCCGCTGTGCCATTTTGCCCCGGTCTCCTCTGTCGTAAAATGGTAATGTGCTAACTCCCAACAACAAGTTGAGGGATGGACAACGATCTCACTTAATGACGTTATTTTCATAGACATCAACACAATTCTGTGTTGACTGATAAGATTTCTAAAAAGTGGTGCATTCAACCACAACTTTAATTTTCGAATAGGCATTTAACAGAGTCAAATACGCGCTGAACGATGTCGTCCATTCTGACGCCCTCGTCCATTTTGGATTTTGGATTTAAAAAATTTGAGAAAGTCATTTTCGAAATCGGTGACCTCAAAATCGCTCCAATATTAAACTTAAAGTAAATCGTACTTCAGGGAAAACGAACACCTCGGAGAGGTGATAATTATCACTTAAATGATTATCAATTGTTGATTTGACGAAAATAAAAATGATGATTCTTTTTAATATCATTCAGATAATGATTGCACAAAAAGATTATGTGCTTGTATGTTATTCTATTGTACTATAATAGTACAATAAAATAATATAAAACTACAAAATCTATAAACATTAATAACCGAAGCGGCTCAAACAGAAATTGAATAAGAGAAATTCACAAGTAAGCAATGGCACAGTCGGTAGCGTTTAAGGTAGCAGGCAAAGATAGGTAGGAATAAGCATTAGGTAGGCAGTTCGGGTCCCATCTCGAGCAATTCACAACCATAGATATTTGTGATCGTGGCCTTTTTTTTTCATTGATATCCTTTTTTTATTTATAATTATCACGATCTCCCACGTAATTACATTGTTGGGCAATTATTAGTTGCGATTCATTATATCATGATTTTTACATCTGCTTCAAGCGCTTAAGCCTATTTTACTCACTTGGGAGTAAGATTCGGTGTCACTAAACACCGTTACAGTGTTACAATATACGTTCTGTAAGTACCACTGATTTTACAACGCATGTTTTACACTGCTTTCAACACCAAAGTAATGGACCGGTATGACCCATACAGGTCCATATATAAATATAAATTAAACACCCCTTTAACACATGGCGGTGTTAAAGCGCTGTTGAATTTAACAGTTTTTTTTTTTTTTTTTTTTTTTTTTTTTTTTACAGCGCATCTCCGACAAGTGCTATAAAAAAGGCATAAAAAATGCGCCGGCGAACAAACACGCCGATTCTTTCCCAGTGCGGACCGTAACGAGGGGAAAAAAAACCTGAGGCGATTGTTTCGGTTCGGCCATGAACGGATCCTTCGTTTCTGATTAAACTCCTGACTCGACGTGGCAATGAAAATACTTCTCTGTTGTGCGTCTGCAGAACAGAACGTTCCCGGCCGGTGAAAATGAAGATGTATCGCGCGTCGACGTTTCGCATATGACTATGGTGCGGCGAGATGACGGCGAATAACAAGAAGAAAAGGCACGGAAGACCCGTGGGTGATGAACGGCAAATAGAGATTCGTGATCATTTTACTAAGAATTTATGTTACCGCGATAACGTCCGAGCGACGCGATGCAGCTGAGGCTCGGATGCGTGATCGGGCTCGGTTGAATTAACTCTCGGTGGAGGAGCGGTCGGGTTGATTCGATCAGTCGTCCTTGCGAATCGACGGATCGAACTGTTATTCGTCGGTCATCTTTCGGTAAAACAGCAAGGTCCAGCAGCCCCTTAACAGTGGTTTTCAAGCTAATTTCAATGGAAGATTTATAAATAGTCTATTTCTTCACGATTACCACAAACTATGAATTATTCTGGAAATCGCGAAAGTAACGGAATCATAGACTCAACAGAGTCACGTCAATTCAAACTGCCTTAAGGAGGTCGTCTCGTTGCGCATCACCGAAGAGTGCGATTCACGTGCAATTCACAACGAATTTCGACGTCTTTTTAACGGAATAAAAATTTGAAAAAAAAAATCAACCATTTAGAAGGTGCCAGGAAGATTAATTTTTCATTATAATAATTGCAAAAAGTTGTTAACAGATCAGTGAAAAAAAAAAAAAAAATCATTGTTCAACGAATTATCCGGTAAACTAACTTTTTCCTTAGCCCAAATTGACTCTATAATTTTTTTGAATACTTATGGGATTTTTTTTAATAAAAAAAACCACATTTTTTCATTTTTTTTTTTTTTTTTTGTAGATAAAAAATCACGAATTTTTAAATATTAGAAAGGATTCTTAAAAAATGTATGACTATTCAAAAAAATTATCGAATAAATTTGGGGCTAAAGAAAAAATTAGTTTACCGACTAATTCGTTGAACAATGATTTTTTTTTTTTTTTTTTTACTAATTTATCAATCACTTTTTGGAACTGTTATTATGGAAAAGTAGTCTCCTTAGCATCTTCTGTATGGTTGAATTTTTTTCAGATTTTTATTCGATCTGAAAGTTGACGAAATTCTCTTTGAATTGCACATTAATCACACTCTTTGGTAATACGCGACGTGACTATCTCCTTAAAGATACTCGTCGTTCCACTAAGAAGCGTCTGCAGTGTACAATATCTTTAAAAAAAATGTAAAAAAAACATATGGATGACTATTTTTATTTTATGCCTATACAGACACAAAGATTTTCAAAAACGATTTCGCTATATTCGTTTGTTTCGTGATCGTAATTTCTTAATTTCAGGCAATATTTACGTCAGTGGTTGAAGACTCGAACATGTTTGGGTAGCGGGACGATTACCTTACGTTTCGGATTTAACCCACTTTTCAATTTTTATTTATTTGGATTAAATAAATGTTTTTTTTTTTTTTTTTTAATACAGAAAAATGTTTTTTTATATATGAGTAAACGTTTTTTTTTTTTTTTTTTTTTTTTTTAAATTAAATAAATACTTATTTACGGCATACTCGTCAACAGAATAATTTATCTAGGCGCATATCGTCCCAGCTCAGTGAGCCGAGTCTTCCGCCCGGCTCTCTTTATTCGTTACGCAAACGATTTTCAAATTATAAATAGGAACCGCTATTTGGCAATCGGCGTTGTTTACCGAGGAGCTGCCATATACGGCTAGACCTCGTTCGATATACGGTGCGCGCTTAAGCTTCGAGCGTCATGATCTCTTTAGTCCGAAAACCATCCCGATATCAAGGCTCGCCTTGTAAAATTTACCTCAGGCGTGTTTCACACATGAATTTATGCCAGTTTCCGTTCATACACCGATTCTACACACACCGGCGTTAGCCAGATGCACTTATACGAGTCTGCATCGTGTTTTCTACGACCACCAGCGGAATGCACCTCTGTGAAGACGATTGCGCATACGAATTTGCACATAATGCGCCCGAACGAGTCTGCGAATTCAAAGTGAATCTTCGAACGAGCTTGCTGATTCGACTCCGACCGAGTGAAGCTATGTTACTCAGGAAATCGTTGCTCGGTCGACTCCGACCGAGTGAAGCTATGTTACTCAGGAAATCGTTGCTTCGGAATGGATTTGGCGATAGAAACGATTCTCTACATGAGAATAATTCTTCGTTCGTGATGTGCGTCATTTTCATTATCCGCTTAAATGAATTTTGGTGTATGACAAAAATACAACATTAAGTCGAAGATTTCTGAAGTGAAAAGGTTTAAACTAAATGTTCATGGCGAATAATAGGGATGAGAGATTACTCCACGACATCGCTGATGATCAAGAGCTAAAAAAAAAAAAAAAAAAAAAAAAATTGTTGGTCGAAAAATGAATTTTTCGAACAGAAATATGTCACTTTCGGTCAAGTGAGCTCATTTTTCAAGCAGAAGTTACATCACTTCCGGTTTGAAAATCTCATGTTCCGAACGGAAGTGACGTCATACCAGAAATACGTCACTTCTGGTTTTGAAGTTTCATTTTTCGTTCGGAAGTGTCGTATTTCCGGTACGAGATCACCACCGGGCGAAGAAATGAGATTTTTAAGCCAGAAGTGAAGTATTTCCGGTAAATAACCGAAATCTAAATTTTCAGTTCCTAAATTCCATGGTCCATAGAAAGGTCGTGAAGCACCCGTGCCACATCAGCGATGTGACATCACATGCTAGTGATAATATATGTATTTGGAGAAATCCGACTTGCCAATAGGGCAAACTTGATCAATCGTTGATTTTCATAATGAGGAGAAAAGAGATCAAATTCCGCAATGATAATACATTTTGGAAAGTACAAACGGATCTTGTTTATCAGTTTATTGGCAAACTTCCTAAATGATTTCGATGATTTCGATGATTTTTTTGTCTACGGGAAGAAACGAAGAAACTTTCCGATCATAATACGGATGGTGCGGTCTCACGTTTAGCGAAGAAATATTTTGCTAGCCCTGACACGAGTCAGCCTCCGCGCCTGTACGGCTCTCCCCAGGGCGACACCTCCTCTTGAATATGCATGCGAATACCATCCTGTTTACGATCGCGGTGTCGGCCTGGCATCGGACTCGCTTGCTCGCCTCAGTGACACGGATATTTTGTAATCAGCTAACGCGCGCGTGGCGCCCAACTGCGACGGCAACGACTACGACGACGACGACGACAACGACGACGCAGTGCCGACGACTACCGACGGGCTTCAACTTCACGCATCAGATAACACACCGATTGTTTTTAATAAAGAATTCATGGCCGCGACGATGACGAGTAGCGCAGAACGATCATGAAGCGGGATGTAAAGGGCTCGTTGAAAACAGAGGGGCGCATCCTGTTTAACACTTTTACATCGAACGGGCATGAAGCGGTATATAAAGCGGAAATCAGAAGAGCGCATCCTGTTTTGAAATTTTACATTGAAACTAAGCTCTTCGGATTTTAGTCACGCCATACGTGTCATGACGAAAATTTACATACGCTGCGTCAATTATTAAATCCTCTCACGCAATCTTTGTTAAATAAACACATACATATATATTTTTTAAGATATGCGTTATTGCTTCCTCATAGGCGAAGCTGTTATCGTAAAAAAAAAAAAAAAAAATAACCGAGACTTCAATGACGGCGTATTTAAAACTGCATGAAACGTCAGGAAATGCGATTTTTAGCTGGCGTCTGGATCTGCATATGGGCGTGTGTGTACGAAATTTCTCATAGAGGAAGTTATGCGCAAAACAGTAAAACCTAAGGAAGTCATGTGCGAACTACTTTGCAACATTTTTTATCAAACGATGTATATCATTTATCGTCTTTCCATGGAGATCCTTCGAAATGCCGTTCTTTAAGAGTAACCATCTCTCAAAGAACGGCATTTCGAACACGAAACAAAACAAGCGTCAACTCGATCGATCGATCTTTTCTCGCTTAATCGCTCAAACGACAGGGAAAAATCTCGCTGAATCTTGATTCTTGTATTTTGCACCGTATCAGTGATAATTTCGTGCACACCCTCGGATAAACGATCGAGCCGGTTGATCGAACGGACGAACGGACTCGATGATCCGTCTATTATTCGCCAAACAAGATTTTCTCAAAATCTCTCGATCGCGGTCCCGATGTTCTGCCGATGGAACATCGGAACCAAGCTTCGCCCAACCATTGGCCACACCGAAAAAAAGATTTGGTAAGATCAAAACAAATTTGCTTGAGTCAACAAAATCCGGCTGTTGCGGGCGGCGAAGGAAATATTTAGTTAAGTTGACTAAAAAGTTACATCAGCGTAAAAAAAAAAAAAAAAAAAAAAAAAAATCATTTCATTGTCCCAACTGAGAATATGGTTGACCGAACAGAATACACTGAGAGAAGGATCTAGTAAAAATTACCAATAATCTAAGAAAAATTACCATAGCTTATAGTAGTACTGCGACAGCGCGCCATCTATGGTAGAAAGTCTGAGATATCGTAGAATTTTTACCACATTATCTAAGAAAAATTCATATAAATCCTGTACGTCCAATCATAGGTGGTGCCCTAACGCTCTACTACCATGTACCACGATCATTTTTCTTAGACGATTGGCAATTTTTACTAGATCCTTCTCTCAGTGTAGGCAATTATACCAATGGAGCAAAAAGTTTCCCCAACTCAATCTGGAGTTGGATCCTAGTACGGTTATTTAAGTTATTTGTTACTGGTTAATTTTTCTACATGGTTACATCATCTTTTACATGTTCAATTGTTATCAGTACAATCGCTATCTATCAATATAAGACGATCTTTACAAATAAAAATTCTATATATCCTAGCGGGGCTCGAACCTCGAAACTAAGGAATTCTGACCTAGCACCTTAGCTCTACGCTACAATCGCTTATTGACATGTGCAGTCTTGAATCGGATACACAAGTTGTTCTCCGTCATTACCTTAGACTCAATTGCGATGATTTGAGATTGAAATATCGAAACAAGATGAAAGTTGTTTATTGTGAAGATATTATTTGTGAATGTCTAAAGTGACGTCTTCCCGTATTGACATATACGAACAAACCGAATCATTTTTTATTTTTTTTATTTTTTTTTTTCAAATCAACCAAAAACACGTTGAAGTCGAAATAATTTACCTTCTGTATGTTGACAGTATATACGATTGAGTCGAAAGAAATGTTGATGATTTAATGCATTTGTGGTTCACTTCGAACCAACGTTGTAGTCATTTTAACTGTTACACGCAGTTGACACAACAACACAAGTTTTATTGTTTCAACAACGATGTGGTCTATTAGAATGCGGCTGGTTTGATTCAAACCAATTTTCCATGACCGCAGCTGTGAGGTTGATATTACCAAAGCTTTTTTTCGGTGCACATCCGATCACGCTGCGTGGTGGAACCAATTAAAATTAGTATCGCTCGACTAAAAGCGCTGATAAAAAAAATAAAAAAAATAAAACGCAAACCTCGCACATGCATACAACGATGCGACTGATTCTCTCGGATGTATGGAAAATCGAGGGTCGCAGAGACGAAATGATTGTGGGAGTTAGCGAGCGATTAGCCGCGGCGCGCGCCACCTGCGTAAATAAATCGAACGAACGATTCGAGAATGGTATTCGGTGATTCGGTAGTTCAATCGGGTGTATCCGTGCGTTGCCAAGAGAGATTAACCCAAATGCCGAGGCTGAGATGATGAGAAACAGGAGCTTTGGGTGCTTCGCCTCGGCAGGCCGTCGAGCGCCGGGTATTAGCCATGCAAAAACAGCCCAAGTGGACATTGAGCGATCGGTGTCCTCGTTGGCAAGGCGATGCACCGATTAAAATCGCGGATAGGTTGTTGCGAACGGGTTTAACAGCGCACCACCGAGCCGGCTAGTACATATTTATAAGTTACAAGACTCCACCGGGGAGTCCGGCCGAACGATCGAGAAATCGAATGAGAATCCTGACCGAGCGATTCTCCGAAAAATCCGTTACCGTTGCCGCGTGTCCGCATACTTTTCATCGACCTCTCGCGAAGCAACCGGAAATCGACGGGAGGAGAATTCGCACGTGGAATCGACCGGTTGACTGGTCTGACCGGGCACTGCCGTCACCACTGCGAATTACACCGCTTCAATTATAATCGCCGACTGGGCGAGCGATCTTTAACATTTTATCGGCTACTAAATTTGTCTGAACGCTGTATTTTTTTTTTAAATATAATTTTATAGCATCGCAACGATCCACGAGTAAGAAGACTGCACCCAGAAAAAAAGATTTATTAAAATCAAATAAATTTCGATCTTCAAATGACGTTTATTAAGATAAAAGAAGTGTTTACTTGGCTTAACGAAATCCTTATTGGATTCAAATGACGGCAATACTTTGGTACAAGTAAAGAAACGTATTCAAAGATTTGTACTTTAAGATAAATGTTTATTCGCGCCCAAGAAATCATACATTTTTGACGTCAAGACAAACGCCGCTGAGATTTGGTTGCGCGCATTACGGAGTCGTCAATGCGTCAGTCATCTGAAAACATCTCTCGCTGACAGTACGAGACTATATTTATTCCTTACGGAAAACCGCTACACTGTAATAGAGCGGCAACTCATCGGTTTATTTTTATGAAACTTCGTTTATTTAAAGCTGTGTACCTCGATCGGATTGTGGTTTGAAATGAGTCGTCGAAGGATCAACTTCGAAATACTTTATGTTATGAGTATAACTCATAAAATATTAATGCAATTGTACGCCGATAACGGATCTATATGCATATTTAATAATAAAATATCGCTTGTTGATGCTTCGTTGACTTAATCAACAAAAATGACTTAAATTCCCCTCTTAAAAAAGACACGACACTCGAATGATCGAGATAAATATGTCGAAGTCGCGAAGTCAGTTTTCGCGGCCAATCAGGATCGTCCGTTTAATTGGTAAGATCGGCACACCTAACACCTAAAAGAAATGAAATAAGCGCGCGCGAATCGAGCGCGTTGTTGCTAGTGAAATAAAAAAATACTCATTCGTCAAAATATTTGTTTCTGCATCTTTTATATGTAACATTATTCCCGCAAGATCAAATTAACACGGTAGTCACGAAATAAATAAATTAACATTATTTTACCTAAATAACTGTTTGTTAAATCTAAATAAACACTGCCAAACAATAAGAATTATACTATCAAACAAACAAATATATTAGATATTAATAAACTCTCTGTTAGATTATTAATGGAAATAAACATTTTTCTTCGTCCTTAATAAATTTTCTTCGATCGGAATAGAATTTTTTCCGAGTGTGGAGAACATCGTTACTCTTCGACTCTTGTAATTTTCGAATTTACGAAAGACGATAGTCGAATGATTTCGAAAAAATTATTTTGTCCCAGCTTTTTTATCATTAAAAAACAAAAAAAAAATGATAAAAAATGCTATTAAAATTTGAAGAAAACAGGAATAGTTTGTCGACGCAAAAGAGTCGTCCGATCGATACGCGCTGTTACTACTGCCGTTTTCGACGCTCCGTAAAATCCAACGGCTGCGAATTTTTCGTCCAACATCGGCCGTCGCAAATATTTCTGAAATTTGTGTTCGAGCGCGATTACGCTAGGACGATCGAAATTGAAAAAAAATAATAATAATAATAAAAAGAAGCCTCGACTGAGCTTCGGAAAATTACTGGCCGAACCGCGACGATTTCGAGTTCCGCCGAGGGGTGACTAATAGATTTCTCTCGGCGATAACAGGAAAGCGTTGCGAGCTGTGAGGTAAGGTGGTTAACGAACTTGGCTTTCCCGGAAGATCTTTATATATCGGCGGCACGGAACGCGGTGTATACCCGCGATGACTAACGCTCACCTCGCGAAACCGGAGTGACCGATCGCCGACGTTACTTTGTGCATGTCTCTTCCGCGAACGGAGAAGCTTAAATACACTTTAAGAGGCCTCCCGCGGTCACGCGAAACGGCAATAAAAATTAAACCGATGGTAGAAATAAATGTTAAGAGAGAAACATTTTTCAGGTGCATGCATGGCTTCCACCTCCCCTCCCCTCCCCCCCCCCCTCTCCTCAACCGCCCACCATGATTGCTTTTACTACTTAAGGTAGTCATTTCGTTACGTCTGACGCCACCTAAGTTCGAGCGAGCAATGAGAGAGAGAGATTTCAAAGATTTCTCGATGAAATGAAAATTTGAAAAAAATCGAGCATGTGGAAGGTGCTGAAAATATTGTTTTTGCATAATAACAATTCAAATTACTGAAAAATCAAAATTGTTATTTGATGTATCGTGTAATTGGCTAATTGTATTGTTGTAATTAACAAATTACTGAAAAAAAAAAAAATATTAGATTGCTGATAATTTGTTGCACAATCAACAAATTTATCAGCAGACTGATTTTTTTTTTTTTTTTGTTATGAAAATGATTTGTATATTTTTCTGAGTACGTATGAATTTTTTAGTGATTTCATGTAATGTTTGAAAATTGCGACTTCAAACACATTTTAACACAAAGAAAACGCAATTTTCAAGCATTACGTAAAATTCTGGAAAAAATGCATAAGTATTAAAAAAAAAAAACAAAGTAACAAATCGTTTTCAAGAGAAAATAAAATTCGGTTACCGAGTAATTTGCATAAATTTTTGTTTAAGCAATTTGTTAATAACATTTTGGAATTATCATTATGCACAAACAATCTTTTGAGCACCTTTCATAGGCTTGATTTTTTTTTTTTTTTTTTTCATATTTTTATCCGATTGGCAAGTGTTTGCAATTCTCTCTTATTACACTCTCGAACTTAGGCGGCGTCCGACACAACGAAAGGACTACCTTAAGTCAATTTTTTTTACCGATACGAATGCATTTATAGTCGCTCAAACCAGTTTCCTTTCCATTACGATCGAATATATAAGAAATATTAATACGATCTATGCTTCATCGGCGCAATAAATCTTATTCCTTTAGTGTTTAATTTACAACGAGAGATGCGAACGAGGTCGGTACTGCAAATACATTACCCACGTGCTTCTCACGCGGACACGTTTATTGTACCGGTGGAATATATATGTACATATACATATATGTGTGTGTGCAGCACTGCGGGCGACAAGAGCGCCGTTGGCTTGTGTAATACAACTTGTTTACGCGCTTTCGATCCACCCACGACATAATATCCATATATATACATATATACATATATATATATATATATATATATATATATATATATATATATATATATATATATATATATATATATATATTTAAGTCACGACGATTTGCTGATTTTTTTTTCCTTTGTTTTTTTTTTACATCGCATTATCGATGTTGTTGCCGATCGACAGATATAGATATAGTGGTACCTGCCTTTATCGTTAGGTGTTAAGAAAATATGGATTTTGCGAATTTTTAAAATCAATACCGATACGAATGATTCGTTAAGAATTTAATGCAGATTATCGGACCTTCTCAGTGACTCAATAAAACGTTGAGCGAATTTTTCAGTTCTTTTCTTTACTTAACAGTTTTTCACACACACACACACATATATATATATATATATATGCATATGGGCCATTCCACCCGAAATGAAAACTTCGAAGATATTCATTTTTCAAAAAGTAGCCTTACAGAAAAAAAAAAATCGAATTTTTATTTAAAAAATCATACAGTCTGAAATATCGATCGGAGGCCCAAATAAAAAAAAAAAAACACGTGTCTTCTCTTTTTCAAAACCGTATTCGACAAAAAAATCGGCGCGATTATTGAAGCAGCGTCAGAATTGGAGCATGAAAAATTCCGATGAAACGCCACATATATGTGTGTGCATCGATGTCTTTCAAAAATCTAAAAAAAAAAAAAAAAAAGGATAAAATATGAAATTTGACTACTCACTTTTTCATCGAGGCTGTTGAGGTCCGGGAGCTGCAAATAAAAAAAAAAACATACATAAATGTTTGTCAATGAAAGTTCATAATTTTTCGCCTTCGTTGCACAATAAATTATCGGGCGTTTATTGATTCGCATGCGGCGTTTAAAAAAAAAAAAAAAAAAAAAAAAAAAAAAAAAAAAAAAATCCTCCCGAAAGCGATTGAAACGTGCAGCACGATTATTAAGCTCTTTGCCATCGTGACTTGTCGCACTCGTTCGCTCTCATGGTGAATTACGATTGAGCCGATTAAACGACGCGTCGCTGCCGAGTGAGTTATTACGCTGAACGCTTAGATAATAAAGTTATGCAGCGAGGCTAATGACGTCATTAGCTGTCCAAACGGCGTTCGCGAGATTATAATGCAGACCCGAAAGCGCGACACTCCACTTTACCGAACGACGATCAACGATTAATGCAAAATCTGAGAGCCGGTAAAGTCACCGTCGCGTCTCGCGCTGCCGTACCGACGAGGAGTTTCTTCCGTAGCAACCGTGAATAAATCGCTTCGGGGATTTCGTGTACAAGTGTCGCACTGGGAGGTGTCACTTTGCGTTCGACGGATTCCAATTTCCGAATGACCGACAGCGGTGGATGCGCGGTTTGTGTGCGGCTTCGGTGGTCCCCAGAGTCAAGCTGAATCGTTCGCGGTCAGTACTTGGATGGGTGACCGCCTAGCCGTGCACTAACTGGCGCATTGAAACCGTTGAGCGGGAGGTCGAATTCTGAGGATTGGTGTTCGTACTCGAAGTATCGAATGCGAACCTTGATGAACCTGAGACTCAGTTGGAATGACCAGCTGTATTGGCGCAGGTTTTCTGCAGTTTCCCTGCGTCCTCGTGCAAATGCAATACAGTATGGGGGGGGGGGGGGGGGTAACAGCGGCTACAGCCGCGGACTTTACAAGCGAGGAATTAGATAAAAATTGATGAGAATAGCGGCTAGATGGCGCCCAGATAGCTAAAGCCTTAAGAGCGGAATTACGAGAAAAAAAAAAAAAAAACAAACAATTTCCGAATCGTTCCTCCACAATTGAAATGGAATTATCGTCAATTTGGGCCAATCTGGCGCAAAGACTGCAGACCATGCAAAATTTGCTTAAGGACTTACGCGACGGTAAATGCGCAAAAAATGCATGCATATTTCGTGACTTTTTTTTTCTCGGTAAATATACGCTTTATCGATTTAATTTTTTTTTTTTTTTTATAGTGGAAGGAGAATCTATCAAAGAACATTGAAGAATTTTTTCAATCAATTTTATCGTTGATATATACTTTTTTTTATAACGGTCGGGGTAATTAATTTTTTTGTTCAGTTTCTTTACGACGTGTCTGATTTCAATTTGGCATTTTATTAGACAGCAATTTTTTTTTAATTGTTTTAAATTGTAAGAAGTGATATGTAACTTGACTAGGGAAAAATTGGAAAAATGGCGGAAATTTGAAAAAAGTCAATTTTTTGCCCAATTTTGAACACTGAATCATCTTTGTAAATTATTTTTTATTATTTTCTTTAAATGCGGGACCGTCAAGAACTAAAGAAGCTGTTGAAGTATGTCGGTGCAAAATTTCATAAAAATCCATCAAGCCATTTTTGTGATATCAGCGATGAATTGAGATAAATTATTGTCCACAATCTTGATTTTTGCACATTTTTCCATGTAAAAAAAACAAGAAAAATCAAAGTAAAGATCAAAAAACCAAAAAAATTCATACGTATTCCGAAAAATTAACGAATCTCATTTTCATTACAAAAAAAAAAAAAAAAAAAAAAAAAGTTGAGTTACCGCATATTTCGATGAACAATATTTTTTCAACAATTTGTCAGTAACATTTTGAAATGATTATTATGCAAAATTAGTCTTCCAAGTGCCTATAAGAAGTATGAATTTTTTTCAGATTTTTATAACATCGGGAAGTGTTTGCAATTCTTGGGCCGAATTTCTCGAATTTAGACGAAATGAACACCGCTCGCTGGAGCTACCTTAAGACACATGATATTAGTTAGGTTTGACAATGGACGAACGAACGGACGATCGATGCAAGATCGATCGTCATATAAAACAGTCTTGATCGGACTTTCAGAGAGTAAAGAATATTGACAGTTCATAATCGAGATCTATAGCCGTGATTGCAGTAACAATATCAGCCCCAAAATCTAATACGCGAGTTCTTCATTTCCACAATCGTTACGATATGTTTTTTAAGCTTGAGGCGATAATTTCCAGCGTCCTCCCAAGTTTCCAACGAAACGAATAGAGGTAATCGACGATGAAATCACGAGCGTAGCTGCGTGCACGCTAATACACCGAGTCTATTGACAGTCGCTACCAGCCGCAACTTTCATTGCCAACGGTAAATCGCAACAGCGTTGAATTGAGCGGCGACCGATGAGACGCACGCTTTAAAGTCTCAATCGAGCGAACATTATCGATCGGGATTCGACGAATGCCGGACAAACGCAGCGTTTCCCTTGAAGCACGGGCTTGATGAAGCGGTTGATTAAATTTTCCCGGATTTATTGTCCGTTATTTGAATATCGTTTTGAATTACCGAGCCGATCGCACGCGAGAGTGCAAATGAATTCGTTACCGCTGTTAAGTTCCGTCCACGGCAACGAAAAATGCTTTCCTCCTCTCGAGCAATTTTCGTGACCGGCGGAAGCTCCGATGAATTCACCGCAGATTACTCGAGCAGAATTGCAAATATTCGCGGTCCATTGATTTTCGATAGGAGCGGAGGGGAGACGATTCGTAACACCCGAAGCCCTTATCGCATTTGTTGCTTAGAACGCGATAGTTGTTTCGTCCTAAACTCAAGCGGAACGTTGGTAAAAGGGGGGGAAAAAAAAAAAAAGGTCAATTTCCCGCACGACTGAAGTTCTTCATGGATAGCTTCAGTGCAAGAATTTTATACTGAATGGGCACAAGTTGGTCCGCAAAAACTCGAGGCCAGGTAACGTTTGTTCTTTAAAGCCTTTAAAGTGCTTTAAAAAAAATTATATCGGGAGCGTCGAAATAAAGCAGGTTGGAGCGATTCAGACTAGCCAAACGATTTTTAAAGTCGTTTATAGAAACTTTTACACATCCATTGATTATAGATGGATGATTATTTGTATTGCAGCTGATGTCTTTAATGTAGAAAAACATTGATTGCAATGGATTTGCAATTGATTTTTTTTTTTTTTTTTTTCATCGCCAAAATAAACCTTTGTAAAGAAACAGCTGGCATTTTTAAACGGTTATCACTATCGAATATCCAGACGATGAATTCGTAGAGCACCTTTCAAGAAAGAGATTGAGCCGTCGTACATCGAAATCGAGCGAAAATTGCGGATTATTCATTGACAAAACTGAACGAATATTTTCGAACCTTTTCGAAAAAATGAACATAAAACAGTTAAAATGTTTGCAAAACCATTGCCATTAACGCTCTTCTACGTTAATGACATCTGCCGTAATACGAATAACCATCCACTACAATCAATAGATGAGTAAAAGTTTGTACAAACGACATAAAAAATGTCGCACTCATTTGACTAGTTTGAAGCCTTTCGACGTCCTTAAAGAGCGCAAATTAAAATCATGATTTTTATCATGAGTGTTTTTTTTTTTCGCATTTTACTGTCGGCAATTTGTTTAGGTGCAGACGAGCCAAAGTCAATGACTTTAGCTGCGTCACAAAGATGTTATACGATAATAGCCTGAAAATATTTCAGTAACATTGAAAACCGATCACTAAATAAATATCTTGTATGGAGCAAGCAAGTGTGAATAAATGAAACAAAAAAAAAAAAAAACAAAAATTGAACAAAGATTGCATCTCGATTCAAATAATCATCACCGCCCCAATGTCTACTGAGACATAGAAATGTAACACTAAATGTATTGTAAAATTTTAAAAACTGAGTGTGACACTCATGAAAGTATTACACTCACGGCGTGCCGTGCGAGGTTTGGTACCTAGATTTTATTTTTCACATTTGCTAAACGAGATTGCGTACATGTGAAGTAATGCACAGAAAAAGAGTTGACCTGGAAGATCACGCTAGGCGCTGATTTATGCTGTCGCAGTCTATGGCCGTCTAGAGGGCGAAAGATATAATTTTTTAATGATTTTCTTTTTAGGCCATTAAGAAAGTTCCCTGTGCTCTCAACGCCAGTGATATGAATAGAGGTAATTATCGATTAAATCACGTGCATAGCTGCAAATGCAGACATTTCGATATACCGAGTTTATTGACTTTAGCCACATTACACTGTCCGTCATTGATGCCTCGTATTCCCGAATATTCTTAATGCTATAAAATAAGATATAATTAATAGCTTAATGCTATAATGCGTAATATTGAGTTTATTGACTTTAGATACATTACACTGCCCGTCATTGATGCCTTGTATTCCCGAATATCTTAATGCTATAAAATAAGATATAATTAATAGCTCAATGCTATAATGCGTAATATTGAAAACCGATCGCAAAATAAATATATTGTATCCGGCGAATAAGAACAATTTTTTTTATTGAATAAAAACTGCATCTTTATTGAGTTTAGCTACAGTATACTATTCTTCATTTATGCCTCGTATTCCTGAATATCTTAATGTTAATACGGAAAAATGTTATATGGGCAGAGGTTGAAAATATTTCAGTAATATTGAAAACCGATCACAAAACGAATATCTTGTATGCAACGATTAAGAACGATTTTATGAATCCAATAAAAATCGCATCTTTACTGAATTTCGCTGCAGTACACTGCCCGACATTGATGTATGGTATTCCGGGATATCTTAATGTTAATACGAAAAAAATGTTATATGGACAGAGGCTGGAAATATTTCAGTAACATCGAAAACCGATCGAAAAATAAATATCTTGTATGCAGCGATTAAGAACAATTTTTGTTTTTTTTTTCTAAACCAATAAAAATTGCATCTCGAGTCAAATAATCAGTGAAACATCATTAAATGTTTCAAACAATTTGAAAACCTGGCTGCGTCACGCATGAGCATATTACACTTCGAGGCGTGCCGCGTTGGTACCCAGATTTGTTATTTTTTATTTTTTTTTTTTGCGAATTTCCTACACGCGATTACGTACATGTTAAGTAATGCACAGGAAGAGACTTGACCTGGAAGATCACGCTAGGCAGGTATTTATACCCGACTGCGAACGATGTTGAATCTACAATGTCGAATCTCACGCACGAACACACGAACGGTGTCTTCGCGTGCATGAACATGTGGTCTTACACGAAACTTTCTTGTCAATGTGAATTTTTTTTTTTTTTTTTTTTTTTTTTTTTAATGTACAAATTACCGAGAATTCGAATAGCCCAAACGCACAGTCATTGCAGGAAACTTGCCTCTGCAATCCAACACTGATTGACTGCTACTTCTCAATTACCTTCTTAATGACATTTAATCTCGATACCGAACCATTTGTTCCACTACGGCTCGGCTGTATATAAAGCTTCGGCGCCGAAACCGAGATAAGTTTATTTAACCCGACGACTCGTTCCGCTCGCCGGTGTCTCAATCGTCGCACGGTGTACATATATATATATATTTTTTTTTTTGTATTGCTCGAAATATGACGACGTTGGTGTACCTAGTGTTTGGCTTATTGCTCGTGGGCATTGGTCAAATTTCCGTAAGTAATCCGTTATTTTGTCTCATCGGCGAATTATCGTAGTAGGGAAGAGCGCGACGAAATGGAACGGTGCGTCCAAACGAGATAACGGGACAAAAAGCGATTTTCCAATAACTTTTCGATGATTGCGATGATGGTAAGTGCACTCAGAGAGATAATTTACTTGACGGCCACCGTTTATTTGGTTTAAGTAAAATATTTTTTTGATTTAAAGAAATATTTATTTAAATTTGTAAATAGTTACTTTAATGAAATAAATATTTATTTGAATTTATAAATAGTTATTTTCATCGAATAAATATTTTACTCAAAGCAAGTAAACGGTGGCCGTCAAATAAATTATTTTTCTGGGTGTGGAGCGAAATGGGGTTGAAAATTCGGATGTATCGTTGGGACAAAATGGGGTGTCCAAAAATTATTGGAAAATTGAGTTTCGCCCCCACTGTCCCGTTCAGCCTCACTGTCCTATTTTGCCCCGCTCTCCCCTAACGCCCCGTTTCGTGATTAAAAAATTCTTTGGCATCCCGGAGGCATTTTTTTTTTTTTTTTTTAGTTCAGGCTTGATAAAGCGTCCGATAAAATGTTCCTGAATTTATTGTTCGTTATTTGAATTTCGAATTACTAAGTTGATTACCGCGAGAGTACAAATTGATTCGGTGCCGCTGTAATTTCCGCTCTCGGAACCGAAAAACAGTTACCTCTGCTGGAGAAATTTTCGTGACCAGTGGAAAGTGTTTAGTAATTTTTTATTTTTATTTTTATTATTTATCAAGCTAATTTTTACAGGCTCTGAGCGAGGACGAGATAAGAGAAATGGCTATGGCATTGCACAATGCTTGCGTCGAAGAAACGGAAGTCGACGAGCGTGAGTCGATGAAAAAATTAAGGACAATGAATAATGAAAATTAAAATTAATAATAAACTGTTAATTTTTAACGCTGCCTCGATTTCAGAGTTGGTCAAGAATTGTCTAGACGGCGATTTCGCGGAGGATCAAAAACTTAAGGTGACATTAATCGACCGCGCTTGTCCACTTTGACGATTGTATCATAATCGAAAAAAAAAATTTATTTACAGTGCTATTTCAAGTGCCTCTTCGTCACGGTCGCAGTCGTAAGTTTTCGGAATTTTTTTTTCAGACGTGTTAAGCACGATTTTTCGTTTTCAGGGAATACGTCACACGACTTTTATACTTTCGCAAATAAAAATCACAAGTGCTTTGAAGCTATCAATAAGGTTTTTAAAAAATAATTTTGATTAATTTTTCCCCCACATGGATATCGAGGTACAGAGCTTGAAATTGTCTCAATCATCATGAGCTGCAAATCGTGCGTGAAAAGCAACATTCTTTTTTAAAATATACATTTTTCCAGACTACTGTATTAGATTTTGTTTTTTTTCCAAAATAACAATACAACATTATTAGGGACGCATTAAAAAGAAATTAAAAAAAAAAAAAAAACAATCGAGTATGCCCATAGACGTTCGAAGATATTACGAGTAGAAGAATCTTTGAACGTGTATATTTTATACAGTAAAAAAAAAAAAAAAATGAATTATTAATCAATTTTTTAGCTGAACGAACAAAATATTTCTTTGAACGTCCCTGCCCGAGTCTCAGTTGATTCAACCGTATATTTTTTTTTTATCAGTGTCCATTTCAAGACCTCAACCATTGCAAGCGAAGTCCCCTCGTTAAAAAACAGCGATCTGTGACGTTTTCCCTCAAAATGAATTCAATTAATCGTGATGTAAATTAAAGATGGACGAGGACACCGGTGAAATAAACTTGGACACCGCGGAGGGAATGATTCCCGATGAGTACAGAAGTTTGGCTGTGCCGATTCTGCGCGGTTGCGGTGTCGTCAGTAAGTCGGCAATTTATCACGAATAATCATTATAATCCCAAGATGTTCCCATTTTAATTGATAAAGTACAAACAATTGACGTTATTTTTTTTTACCAATCGCAGAAGGCGCAGACGACTGCGACACGGCTTTTCAAACTGTCAAGTGCTGGAAAGCCAACGCACCCCCGGTTAGTTGATCGATCGTCAACAATTCATGATGAAAATCATTTTTCCTATTGTTTTCTTCTTTTTATAACACACTGTTATTTCAATGATTTCAGGGTCTCAAGCTCGTGTAAAAAAAAAATCTTCGCATCGAGCGATAGTGTTTCGAAGACCCTTTTTAAGCGGTGTGACAATCTTAGACAATCTTAGACATTGTTGTTTCAATAAAATCGCACAGTTTGCCCGTTAATTTTGCAAACATTGATGAACTCAATGAGTTTCAGTAGTTCCTTTTTTCTTTACCCGAAAATCATCTTTCTTATATACGATTTATATGATACCCATTGGTATCTCGAGAGGCATTTGCTTGACGACGAACGAGATTAATTGAATGTATGAATAAAAAAAATTGCTCCACGATGTTAAATTTGTTACTTTGACGCCAGGTATTTTTTTTTTGTAAATATATTTTTTCACAATACACTCTTATTTAAATTATTTCGCGGTATCACGGTCTTCTAGATAATTATCCGCATGGAGCGATAGTGTTTCGAAGAGCCTTTTTAAGCGGTGTGACAATCTTAGACAATCTTAGACATTGTTGTTTCAATAAAATCGCACAGTTTGCCCGTTAATTTTGCAAACATTGATGAACTCAATGAGTTTCAGTAGTTCCTTTTTTCTTTACCCGAAAATCATCTTTCTTATATACGATTTATATGATACCCATTGGTATCTCGAGAGGCATTTGCTTGACGACGAACGAGATTAATTTAATGTATGAATAAAAAAAATTGCTCCACGATGTTAAATTTGTTACTTTGACGCCAGGTATTTTTTTTTTTTTTGTAAATATATTTTTTCACAATACACTCTTATTTAAATTATTTCGCGGTATCACGGTCTTCTAGATGATTATCCGCATGGAGCGATAGTGTTTCGGAGACCCTCTTAAGAGATGCGACAAACAATCTTGGATATTGTTGTTTGAATAAATTCAAACAACAATAAATCACTGTTTGCACGTTAGTTTCGCAAATATTGTCAAACCCAATGAGTCCTCGCATTTTCCTGTTTTACCTAAAAACCATCTTTACATAATTTATGATCCCTTTTGCCTTTTACATAATTTATGATCCCTAACGGAACGAGACTTATCTGCTGTACAAAAAATAAATAAAAATTTGTTCTAGGAGTGGAAATTAGTTCCTTTGACGCTACGTATTTGTTTTTATTTTTTATTTTTTTTTGCCAAATGACGAATCTTCTGTATATACGATTTATATGATCCCTATTGCTATCCTTTTGCGTGTTCGCTTGACGACGAACCAAATTAATCTATCGTATAAAAAAAAAAATGTTCTAGGGCGTAAAATTAGTTCCTTTGACGGCAAGTATTTATCATTTTTTTTTTGTTTTTGCCGCATGATCGATCTTCCTTACACACGACTCATATGATCTCTATTAGTATTCCTTTTCGTGATTTCTTGATGACAAACGAGTCAAATTGACCGCAGAGTTGGAAAAAATACTCAAAATACAAAATGCTTTTTGTACTTAAAATGCAACTTAAATGAATATACTGAAATAAATACTTTCTCTAAGTACTTTTTAAAATAACTCCTAAAAATCAATGCGGACGGGAAGAGTGGACGGAATGGATCCAGTCCATCCAGTCAATCCATCCATTCGACCTAACCGTAAAGCCTTAACATGGAGAAGGTGCAAAAGTGTTTTTTACTTTGTACTTAAAGGGCCCGAAATGTACTTAAAATAGCAGACAAGTATTTGAGCACCTAAAATATGTATTTAAAATACCTAAAATACATAAAGTATTTAAAATCCAGCTCTAATCAACCGTATAAATGATAATAAAAATTGTTATTGAAGGTGAAATTAGTTAATTTGCCGCCAGGTATTTTTTGTTTTTTTTTTTTCTGCGGAATGATGGAAAAAATTTAATGTATCTAGAGCATACGAATCCGCGAAATATAAACATCGAGACACCGAGTCGAGTGGCCCCTGTCACGAAGCACTCAACGTAATACGAATCGTGGAGGCCGCGGTCGTAACTCGAAACCAAAGATTGTGTGATAACAGCACGTCCCGGTGGGAGACAACAAGAGTATTCGATTGCAACAACGAGTCGTACACACGAGCTACAGAATGCAAGAATCATCGACTGGTACCTTATTTAAAGCGTTCTTAGCTTAAGGCACGAGAATGGCACACTTATATCTCTACCACTCACAACTCTACCATGAAACAACTCTACCGGATAATAACTTAACCAAAAAAGGCAGCTCTAACGACTCTACCGGATAACAACTCTACCGGATAACGACTCTACCAGAAAACATCTCTACCGTATTACCAAAATCTCTACCACTCAAGAAAAAAACTCTCCCGGAATGGAAATACAACTCCGGTAGAGTCTTACTTGAATTCCGGCAGAGTTTTATTTCAATTCCGATAGAGTGTTATTTCAATTCCGGTAGAGTTTTATTTCAATTCCGGGAGAGTTTTATTTCTTCAGTTGTAGAGATTTTGGTAGAACTCTAATACGGTAGAGTTGTAATATGGTAGAGATGTTTTCTGGTAGAGTTGTTATGCGATAGAGTTGTTAGTGCTACTTTTTTTTTTTTGGTAGAGTTATTATCCGGTAGAGTTGTTTTCTGGTAGAGTTGTTTGGGGAGAGATGGTTTCTGGTAGACTTGTTATCTGGTAGAGTTGTGGGTGTCAGAGATACGAATGTGCCCACGAGAATGGCCTTTTGCTGCGTGAATAATCTAAGAGCCCTCGTCCCTTTTTATTTCACTCAACTTTATCGATAATTCACAACTCCAAACTAAAATAAAGAGGGTTAATCGATAATAAAAAAAAATGCCGTCATTTTTTATTCTCAACTCGTCCACTCGACTTTTTATTGAACCGCATCGATAATCTCTGTTTTACGTTTCGTTATACATTTTTTTCTTGGATAACTCGATACGCGATGTTACAAAGAAATTTAAACGAAGAGCTCTTCGTCCATTAAAATTTTTTTTCGACTTTATTGATAATTCATAACTCCAAACTATAATAAAGAGGTTAATTGATCATTTTTTTTTTTTTTTTTTTTTTTTTAAATACTGTAATTATTATTTTTACCTCGTCCACTCAACTTTGTATTAAACCGCATGGATAAGCTCTGTTTTGCGCTTCGTTATACATTTTTTTTCGTACATACCTCGATACGCGATGTAAGAAAGAAATTTCATCGAAGAGCCCTTCGTCCATTTTATAATTTTATTCGACTTTATTGATAACTCATAACACCAAATCACAATAAAGATGGTTAATCGAGCATTAAAAAAAAAAAAAAAAAATTCTTTATTTTTATTTTTTCCTTGACGAGTCGACTTTTTATTCAAGCGCAGGGATAATTTACATTTCACGTTTCGTTGTGCATTTTTTTTAGCTACCTCGATATATAATGGAAAAAATATATGTATTAAAAAAATTTAAAAAAAAAAAAAAAACCGTTGTATTTATACGAATCCTAACACCTCGAGAGATTTCCAATTTATCAAAGTTTCCATTAACCTCGGATATTTTCTGATAAATCAAAGAATATCTTGGCTTCGAAATCTCACCGGCGCATATCGTAACAGCTATTCCAAGTGAGCGGTGATAGTTCTCAATTTCCGGGCGCACGCGTTAGTTCTCACACTCGTTATCCGGCTCGATATCCGCCGTAATCGCTGACGTTGGCGAGCGAAAATTTTCATCCGCACCCGTCCCGACGTCCCGCCGCTCCCTCGTCTGTGTTCGACCACACTTGTAGCCGCATAATCGCGCATAAATCGGCGGGGGGGGGGGGGGGGAAGAAGAGGTCGCGATGCATATTTATACCGCGGCCTAGTTGAAAATTAAATTCTCATATCTCATATTGCGAACAAATTATGCGCATAGTTTTTTTTTTTCTATCAACGGCAGTTTGGGATACAGTTTGAAAAAAAAAAAAAAAAAAAAAAAAAAAAAAAAAAAAAAAAACAATTCGAAACAAAAATAAATAAATCGTCGTGTACGTACAGAAAGGCCGGGGTTAATAGAAGAGCAAGCTCGCAATAAGAAAAGTGCACAAAAACTCGAGACCAGACAACTTTCTTCTTTAGAGTCGCTAAACTTCTTTTTAAAAAATCCCTCACGTTCGGAGCGTCGAAATGAAAGAGCGCAAAGTCGAATCATAACTTTTAATAAGATGTTGATTTTTTTTTTTTTGCATTGCATTGCACTGTCGTCAACTGCCGACTGCCCGCTGGGGCAAACAGACGGGAGCGTTTCACGTCGATCACGTTACTGTGCGTGTTTTCTCCGAGTGCAGTGTTCTTCGAATCGACAAAAAAAATCTCTTGACAAAATTTTGCGAGCAATTTTTGTGAACCATGACTCGTGACTTTTTCAGGATTTGTTACGTTTCGGTGAGAATTTATACACCGAAAAAAAAGGTTTGGTAATATCAACCTCATAAGCTGCGGTGACGGAAAATTCGTTTGAATCAATCTAGGCGCATTCAAATAGGCTGCACCGTTGAAACAATAGAACTGGTGTGTTTGTGTCAATTGCGTATAGCATTGACACAAACTATATAATTATTGCGATTACAACGTTTGCTCAAAGTGAACGAAAACTCCATTAAATCAACATTTTTTTTTTCGTTTCAATCGTATATACTGTCACTATACAGAAGGTATATTATTTTGACTTGAACGTATATTTGGTCAAATTGAAAAAAAAAATGTAATTCGATGTGTTCGTATACATACGAACATTTGTCATCTTGAAAATGATTTCATTCAATTCGTCAAGACGCGAATTTAGTCATTCGCAAATATTATACCCGCAATAAAAAACTTTCAAGTTGTTTCGACATTTCAATTTCAAATCATCGAAGTTGAGTCTAAGTTAATGACGGAGAGTATCTTATATATGCGACTCAAGATTTCACATGTCAATGAGCGACTGTAGCGTAGTGGTGAGGTACTAGGTCAGGATGCTTTAGTTTCAGTGTTCGACCCCCCCCCCCCCCCTAGGGTACACAGAATTTCAATTTGTAAAAATGATGTTATATTTATAAGGAGCGATGGTACTGAGACACAATTGAACATAAAAACACGATGTAACCATGCATGAAATTAATTAGTTTCATATAACGTAAATAACAGTACCGGGACTCAACTCCTGATTGTCTTGGGTCAAACTTTTTTTCCCTTTGTGACTAGATATTTGTTTCGAACAAAGATTTTTTTTTTTTTTCGATATAATTGCCTATTCCGTTCGATCAAACATATTCCTAGTTGGAACAATGAAATGATTTTTTTTTTTAATGCTGTTGTAACTCTTTAGTCAACTTAACTGAGTATTTCCTTCGCCACTCGCATCCGCCGGATTTGGTTGATTCAAACAAACCTGGCTTGATCTTACCAAACCTTTTTTTTGGGTGTGAAAACATGTGCAGAGGTGGAAAAATATATATATATTGATATGATTTTTTCAGACTGTTGTGAAAGTTCTCAGTGTCCTCAGCGCCAAATAACAGTCGAACAAATACCGATCGACGTCGATGAAGTGACGCACATATTTGCAAATGCAGACATAACAACCAAATAAGGAGAGGACGACGATATGATTTTTTTAATGCTGATGTAACTTTTTAGTCAACTCAACTAAATATTTCCTTCGCCACTCGCAACCGCTGGATTTGGTTGATTCAAACAAATCTTGTTTGATTTTACCAAACCTTTTTTTTTTGTTTGGTGCGGAAACATGTGCGGAGGATGAAAAAAAAAAAAAAATGTAAGAAACCGTAGACCGTGGATAATATAAAATCGTATATTGCTTGACAAAAGATATTATCGGATACAAGTTCGAATATTCAGACGTGATGTGCACGCTTTGGGGACTCTTCGTAGAATGCCTCGCTAGCTTGGCGACGCGAGGCGTCTCCTCCTAGTACTTGAGATTGGTGGGTCCTGCGTGTGAGGCCCACAAAGGGTCTTCTATGTCCATGTTATAAACAAAGGGATCGATAGGGCGTTCATAGTCTGTCTGCTGACTCTGCAGCAGACGCCGGAGAAACGAGTTGCTTTCAAAAATATTGATATAATTTTTTTTAGGCTATTGGAAAAGTTTTCAGTGTCCTCGGCGCCAACTAACAGTCGAAACAAATACAGATCGACGTCGATGAAGTGACGCACATATTTGCGAATGCAGACATAACATCCAAATAAATTGAGGACGACGTCGATGAAATGACGCGCGTAGTTGCAAATACAGACATGTTGATATATAGCTTATTGACAGCGACTAATCACTGCAGGTTATCAATACCAACGATTCACCGTGATAGCGTCGAATCGTGCGGGATTTGATTGGACGAAAACATTCGTTTATTGCACAAATTCGAAAGCTACCTTTGAAAGTCGTAACGCTCGAAAGTTTTGGCCGCGCGAGCATTATCGAACTCTTCACATACGGGAAAACCGCACCGATTCGCCGAAGCGCAGACTTGATGAAGCGGTCGATTAAATTTTGCTGGTTTTATCATCCGTTATTTGAATACCGTTTCCAATTACCGAGTTGATATGCGCGAGAGTACAAATGAATTCGGTGGCGCTATTAATTTCCGCTCTCGGGCACGAAAAATCGTTGCCTTTCATGGTGAAATTTTCGTGACCAGTGGAAACTCCGATGGAGCTACCGCAAATTACTCGCCCAGAATTGCAAATATTCTCGGTCCATTGATTTTCGATAGGGGGTGGCAGGCGGACAATTCGTAACACCTAAACCCGCATAGCATTTATTGCGGGCGTAGAATCTCACAGTTGGTTTTTTTTTGTCCTAAATTCTAGCGGAACATCGGCAATCGTGAAAAAAAAATACATTTTTTTTCGCGATTACAAATTGTGCAAAAAAATACATTTTTTTCACGATTACCAATTGTGAAAAAAAAAAAAATACATTTTTTTTTCACGATTGACAATCGTGACTATCTCGAGTTCATTATTTAAAAGTTTTCGAAAGTAATACAGTGCAGCTTGTGTAGTTCATCAAGACTCTAAACACTTCTGCAAAACCAGTTATTTCAATAGCTCCGCTATTTTTAACAATCTTCGTTCATTTTCACTGCCATGCGGAGCTTAGGTGGTCAGTAAGTGGGCCGTTCACCTTAGTCATTCTCACTAGATCCTTTTCTCGGTGTGCCGAAGATTTTTTTTTTTTTTTTTTCTTGCCAATTTATCCCACGAGATTACGTACATGCGATGCGATGCACATTAAGAGACTTGACCTGGAAGATTGCGCCAGACAGTGTATTACCGTCGTGAGTGCGAAAGACATTGAATCTACAATGTCGTATGTCAGGCGCGAACACTTGAACAATGTCTAGTGTAGCGAACACGGAGGTTACTTATCAATGTTGGTTTTTGAATGTAAAAGTTCCGAGAATTCGAGCAGCCAAAATGCACAGTCATTGCAGGAATGTTTCATCTGCGCTATTTCGCACTGATTGACAGGTATTTTTCAATTGCTTCTTAATGACATTGAATCTCGACGAAGAACGATTTGTTCCACTACGGCTCAGGTGCGCATAAAACTTCGGAGCCGATACCGAAACAAGTTTATTTAGCCTGAAGACTCGTACCCGTTTACCAGTTTCTGACGCGTCGTGCGCAATAGGCTTTTTTTATTGCTCGAAATATGACGATGTCGATGTACCTTGTGTTTGGTTTGTTAGTCCTGGGAATTAGCCAAATTTCCGTAAGTAACCCGTTATTTTGTCTCATCGGCGAATTCTGGTAATAAGACACGATGTAAAAAAAAAAAAATTGTAAATTTAATGTACCGAACTGGACATTTTTATAAAAAAAAAAAAACTGGTACATTCAATTTAATGTACAATTGTGATGGAAAGTGAATATACTTTTTCATTGAAATTAAACAAATCATTATAATGAAAGTACTTTCATAGTAAAAATAAAGTGAATTATTAAAAATGAAGTATTTCCAATGTTTCTAATAGACTGAACTGACTTTTTCATCACAATTGTAGATTAAATTGATATAACAATTTTTGGGTAAAAATGTTTAGTCCGGTACATTAAATGTTATAGCATTTTTTTTTTTTTTTTATAATGCACGATCTCGTGATCGTTTCTTTTTTTTTTTTTATGGAACGAATTTTTACAGGCGATAAGCGATGCATCGAGGAAAGCGATGATCCGAGCCTTGCACGATAGTTGCGTCAAGGAAACAGACGTCGACGAGCGTGAGTCGATTTCTAAATTGAGAACAAATTCAGAATACATTTTTACTTTTTTTTTCCCCACCGTCTATTTCAGAGATGATCGCCGATTGCTCAAACGGTATATTTGCGGAGGATGAAAAACTTAAGGTGGGGATAATGGAGCGGCCTTGTCCACTCTGATTATTCTCTGATAATTGATTTTTTTTTTTTTTTTTTTCAGTGTTACATGAAATGCCTACTCGTCTATGGGTCAATTGTAAGTTGTCGAAAATTTGTCAGGCCTAAAATAGCGATGTTTTACGCCTGACATTTAAGTAAAAAAAAAAAAAAAAAAAAAAAAAAAAAAAATTATGTAACTTGTGCATGAAAAGTGCTACTTTAGAGCCAAGTGTACTATAAACACCCGGCGCATGCGCACATCGGGTCGATTTTACTTTACCGCACGTGTCTCGTACTTTACGCACCCTTTTCGTCCTTTACGCACTCTTTTCGTACTTTACGCACGTTTTCCGTGCTTTACGCACGCTCAAATTATTATCCCAAATTACTATTAAATTCCTCGCGATGTAAATTAAAGATGGACGACAGCACCGGAGAAATGAACTTGAAAGCTTTGGAGCTCTTGATTCCCGAGGATTGCAAAGAGGAGGCTATACCGATTATCCACGAATGCGGTATAGTCAGTAAGTCGACAATTTAATAATCACTCCAAAATGTTGCCTTTTAATTGATAGAGTGTAAATAATTAACGTTATCTTTTTAATACGTTGCAGAAGGCACCGATAACTGCGACACGGCATTTCAAACCAACAAGTGTTGGCAATCCAAGGCACCCGGGGTAAGTCATCGAATCATCGACAATCCATGTCAAAGTGTTTTTCGTTTTCATTTTGTAACATATTATCAATTACTTCAGAAATATAAGCTCTTCTAAGTAACTCTTCGCATGGAGAACAAACAAGTGTTGGCAATCGAAGGCACCCGGGGTAAGTCATCGAATCATCGACAATCCATATCAAAGTGTTTTTTTGTTTTCTTTTTGTAACATATTATCAATTATTTCAGAAATATAAGCTCTTCTAAATAATTCCTAGAGTGAACCGATAGTATTGCAAAGACCCTCTTAAGCGGTGTTACAATCTGGCATATTTTTGTTTTAATAAATAGTCGCCGTTTGCTACAATAGTTTCGCAAACAGTCTCGAACTCAACGAGTCCTCGCAATTCTTTTTAACGCCCGACTGCCGTCCGGGCAACACGGAAGTTACGCGTTTCAATGCGACAACCCACTTTGGTGTCTCTTCGAAGGCGCCCAGGATTTGTTGAAAAGACAAAATATTACTCAAACAAATTTGGCATATTGATTCTTTGTATAATGATCGATGTTTGTGACCCAAAAAATGTAAATTAAGGTGTAAACGCACGCAAATAAACCATATTCCGATAAACAATTTCATAGTTCGCGGTGTCATATCGATTAGCCAATGAGAAACAAGAATACTTTTTTTTATTGACTGTCGTACTTTTGTCAATTAATTGTACAATTGTCAATAAAAAAAATAATTTCGTAAAACCGCAATGCGAAATTTCGTAATAATAATTTTGTTAAATAAGTGACAAACTCGTTTGTCACTTATTTGAATATACGAACCTGTCCTGTTATTTACCGTGTCATTGACAATTTCAGTTTGTACTTTGATTTGTAAAACTAAAAAATTAACAAATAAAATATTGTGGACGCTTGTGGACAACAAGTTGTTGTAAAAAGTACGAACTTTTTTTTTACTGTGTGTAAAGTGCCGCAGCTGCGTACTCCAAAAAATTACTTACCATCCGGAGATCTTCCGGAGCGGATTCGGAGCGGATTCGGAGCGTCAAAATTAAAGCAAAAGACATCAAAGAGCCCAAAAGTCGAATCATAATTTTTATTATGACGTTGATTTTCCTTCTTTTTTTGTTGTATTAAAAAACATAAACAAATATACATTTTACATGTATACATACAATCTTAAAGATCTATACACAATATATACTCGATCCCTAAGCTAATCGAAAATATAGTTGCCCAACGTGTACGGTTAAACACACATGCTAACGATTTTCGGGTCTCTCTCGCAGTAAAAACTTGCATGCTTACCAGCCATACGTGACAAATATACATACACCGACTTGCGTGTACGAAGTTGCATCCCCTCTGCGCGCGAAGTGTCACCGAGGAGTCGCGTCGGACTCGCCCGTTCGCGGTCAACAGTGCCGAAAGTGCCGTCAAACGCGAATGCGAAAGTTTCGAGACGCTGGAAAACAATCGTGATCGACAGCTCTTATGATTACTTTTCCTCCGCGACGTGAAAAAAAAAAAAAAAAAAAAAAAAAATAGAAAAAAAAGAAGTCCCTCGCAGCTTGTCCATGAAAGTAATATCGAAGCTGGCGGACCGTTAAGAACTTTGTACGGCTCGGAGTTCCTCTCATAGACTCCGCGCGTATCGCAGTCGGACGGTCCGAAAGGAGAGGATTGAATCGGAAAATATCCGAGTTTCGCTTTGAAGGATTCGCGGGAATGCAAAGTAGCTTGAGAGTGCGCGAAGGAGGGGCGGGGGGGGGGGAAGGTAAATGGTACAGTTGCGCCGTGTGGGTTTATCAAAAGCTTCGAGAACCTCTTTTTTTATTCAATGATTTTTCGATACGTTCCATCGAAGCGCATCAGGACAATCGCCTGCAAGGATCATAAGAACGGTCCGATGCGTCGAAGCCGTCTTTGAAGTTCTTCTCCTTTCGTCCTCCGAAGACTCGCTTGTCCGAGCGATTCGTCCAATCTTCCGAGTCGCCCTTATCGACGAGTTACAAATCGCAGTCCCGACGGCGCACTCCTCGGAGACCCGTTTCTTTTCTTACTTCGTTTTCTTAATCCTAAATCCCGATGAAGTTTCTTTCTCCAGATAAAAAAAAAAAAAATCCAAAAAAATAGACACCTGCTAAGAGGATGTGTTTTTCGTCATCTAGGCAGCATCCAACATTCACAGAGCTCCCAACTTCTAGTCATCGTCGATCATCGAACGAGGTAACGACGACAAGGGAAACATACTCAACCGCGAGTGGGATGATTGTTCGATGGAAGGAAAAAATGGCAAAAGAAAAGATGACCAATGACCAGAAAACGATACGATACGGAAGAGGGAAAGATTCGGCGTCATTCACGTCGCCAGTGTAACAATCATACGAAACTTTACAATCCGCAACGTCCGCACCGCGTTGCCGTTCTTCGCCCTCGCAAAGAACACTCCGAAGACGCTTTTACATGAGGAACAACGATACTAAGATCTTCACATCGATGATCATCATTTTTTTTTGTTTTTTTTTTTTCATCATTTTTCTTAATTATTTCTTTTTGTGTCTGCGTTGTCTTTTCGTCCAAAAGTCCGTCCGGCCGTCCGGTAGATTGTCGCACGGCGATGTCGTCGTCTGCAGCTTAACCGCCGATGAGCAGCCAAGGAAGAACAACGGTGACGCAGAGGGCGGCCAGGCAGCTCGCGCACATCGCCAGAGGGCTGGCGGCGACTTCCGGTTCCGATTCTGCGGCGTAGTCCTCGTCCCGCTCGAACTCACGGACCTCGACGTCGCAACGGAAGCAGACCCGGCTCGTCTTCGGATGAGAACTGTCACGTCTCAGCAGGAGCGCCGAACCTTTGCGCTCAAGCTTCCAGCCGGGCTCTTGCAGCAGCATCCTCGTCATCTGCATCCTCCCAACCGATTCTCCGTCTTACGATGGGCGAATCTAATGCAACTCCGCTCTGAACTCGCCTTGCCGGTTTCGCCAAAGGATGTCCCTTCCGGTTGGATGATCGCTCGGTTTCCTTTGAGGCCGGATCCACTCGTAAGTTCCACGATCTACAATGATAAAATGCGGTTCATTGTTAATTTGGAGTCAAGGGTCTTGAAAAGAGGAATCTAACTTATCATAAAATTTGCGGGTCATCCACTCTATATCGAATGACGCCATTGCAGCATGTATTTTTCGCGGATGGATCTCAATTAGGGTAAAACCGGTGAATGAGGCACGCGAGTCGTTGTGCGTGGACTGGTCCATATTCACCACTTTTACCCCTCCGATCTAGCCACGGTTTCTGACTACCGCCTCAATGAGCAAAGTAAACCAGAAACCATAATCGGACCCTCTCCCCTATCCGAGATATATTAGCAGCTCAATCTTAACTTGGGTGCAAGTATCTTGAAAATAGGGAACTAATCATCATAAAATCGTTGGGTTATCCACTCTATATCGAATGACGCAATTGCAACATGTATTTTTCACGGATGGATCTCTGTTAGGGTAATATCGGTGTCAATCAAGCAGGTTTCCGGATCCCACCGCAATGAGCAAAGTAAACCCGGAACCATAATCGGACCTCATTCCCCGATCTGAGATATATTACCAGTTCAATATTAATTTGAATTCAAGTATCTTGAAAGCAGGAACCTAACTCGTCATCATGAAATGCTTGGGTCATCAACTCTACATCGAACGACGCAATTGCAGCACGTACTTTTCGGCGAATGGGCCACGCGAGTTAATGATGCATATACCGGTTCATATTCACCACTCTTACCCCACCCATCCTGCCGCGTTGCCAGAACACACCTCGAACGATCGAGCAGGTTTCCGGCTGCCGCTTCGATGAGCAAAGTAAACCCGGAACCATAATCGGACCCCCTTTCCCCGATCCAAGATATATTAGCCAGGAACAAGCGATCCCTTTCACCGGCAACGTCAATACGAGTGAAATCGAGCTCCGCACCAGTAACACACGCTCGGATCGCTGCTGAGTGTAAGGTTAATGAAAGGAAAACGTGGATCGACCGTTCAAATCGGGAAGGTGCAGTGGGGTTATCCCGCGGGTATGTACAAAGTTGAGGTAATAGAGGGTACACGATAGGAGAAGGTTGTACGCTCTTCGGAATAGTCCGTGCTATGCCGCTCAGTCAACTTCCACCGACCGAATGCGGATTAATCGACGTACGAGCCAAAGAGTTAATGCCGAGGAGAGCGCCTTCGAACCAACCCCACCGTGCTTCAAAGTTTATTCGCGATCGGACAATCAGGTCCATGTGTTGCCCTCCTGTTCGCCGCACGGAATATCCCGTCGAATCCCATCGAGCCGAATGGTCTCGGAGGAGGAGCTGGAACGCAGCGGGTACACGCGGACGATCCACCTAACGCAGGAACTGGAGTAGCAGAAAATCCACCGGTAAACGTCGGTGGGGAGGTTCGTCGAAGAGGTGGCTTTGGGGTAGCTCGGCAAGTACCGTACAAAGGATATAAACGGAAGATGGTATAGTTATATGGAACGGGGTATCGGTTCGCGGAAACAGAGAGATTGAAGCGTCCATGAGAGGCCCTCGAGTTCCTCCGCGGTCAGCGGAGGCCAAAGTTTCTTCATGAATATTCCTCGAATGGCGCATCTCTGTACGGACTCTCATCGAGGCCGACCCTTTCGTCCTCGAACTGCTCCACCTGCGACTCTTCGGGGAGGTCCAGTCGGCATGTACCATTTCGAAAGTTCAACGAGCGTGCATGCGAAATCTTATCCGGTCGGGCCAACAGTCGAGTTGATTAGCGCCGAGGAATTCGTGATATCGCGTAATCAGATCGGCCCTTTCGAGCCACGAAGTTGGATAATGGAAACCTTCGCAGTTCTCGGAGATTGGAATTGTGCGGGGAGGTTTGTTGACGAGAAATATCTTCACTCAGGGAAAGTTCTTATATATATATATATATTTTTTTTTTTACCTTAGGTTTTGATTAATTTTTACGGAGTTGGAAACCTTATTTTCCTTTGCAGGCCACGCGGGGCAAAATGGACACCTGGGCTAAAAATGGACTAAAATGGACTATTTATCCGTAATTTTCGGTGCGAGATAGTGAAAACTCAAAGTGTCATCCGCGATCGGAGGACGCGGGTCTGTTTTACCCCATTATTTATTTTATTTTTTTTTTTTTTTTTTACCTTGCCCGAGCATAAAATGGGAAAATGTCAAGAACGTCGAATTGGATTTTCTTACTAATAGAATGAGAATTCGCCATGCTGAATTTGCATAGCTCGTTTGTAATGCTCTTAAATGCAAAACACTTCAATTACCAACCCGACGAGGCGCCGTAGCGATGTTTCAATTACGGCACTGCTTTCAGTTTTTATCGCGCTAATGAAACTGTTCTTTCTTCGTTAGACCATGCGAAAGACAGTAAGAATTTTCGAACTAGACGGAGCTAACTCTACTGCCGTCGTGTCTCTGTGAAGCTGCCTCGTGTAACCAGGACAGAAACAAAAGCAACGCAGATAGCGGACGAGCTAAAAAAAAAAATATAAGTCGAAAAAATGAGTTGGGTTTGAAACGCGGAGAATGCACAGCCGGCAGCGCGCTATTGGAGATTCCGAAGTAGATATGACTCAGCACTGGTCAGACTAGCTGGAGCTTCAAGCACAAAAATGCCCGCTCCCTTCCTTCCCTCCGCACAGTAAAAAATGTTTGTACATTTAATAAAAATTTCTTGTCAACGATGACACACTATTATTTTTCGTGTCATTTTTACCTTTCTTTTTTAGCACGTAACCGCATCTCTCAGTAAAAAAAAAAAAAAAAAATCAATACTTAATCAAAATAAATAGAAAAATATTGAGTGAACAAGAATTTTTTTTTTTTTTAAATATTTACGAGACATTTTTTACCATCCTGCGGCATAATTTCGATGAATACGTTTCTCTCGGTACATTGTTCATGTCTTTAAGAAACATTTCTTGTCCACGAGAATCCACTATTATGTTCGCGCCAACTTTGACATTCTTTTCTATCGCGTAACCGCATTTCTCGATTTAAAAAATATCGAAAATCAATTAAAATAAATGGAAAAAAAAATTGAGTGCACGAAAGATGTTTTTTTGAATGTACGGAAGATTTTTTTTTTTTACGATCCTGCGAGATGTCTTCGATGAATACATTTCTCACGGTATATTGATCTTTCATTTAACAAACATTTCTTGTTCACGAGCATTCACTATTATTTTCGCGCCAACTTTACCATTCTTTTTTGTCGCTTATTTTTTCAGTGAAAAAAAAAAATATAAAATTAATGAAAATAAATAGAAAAAAAAATTGAGTGAATACAAAATGTTTTTTTTATGTACACTGTAAAAATAAATAGTACATTTAATGTACTGAAAATTGAAATGTGCTTACATTGCTTACATTAATGGAATGCAAATGTATTTTTATTTTTATTTTTTTTTATAAAAATACGAGGTATTAGAATTACAAATCTTTTGGCAGAAATTTAAAAAAACTGTTAATTGAAACTAAAAGTATTACTGTAAAATTTCAACGCACATGTCTTCGAAGCAGTTTCTTCAGAAGCAGTTTGTGTAAAAAAAAAAAAGCTTCCACAACCATTCAGTAAATTTCAAGCGAAATTTTTTTACCGTCTAGGGAACATTTTTTTACAGTCCTTGTGACATGTCTTCTTTCAATAAGTTTTTCTCCCGGTATATTGATCTTTTCTTCGACATATTCGTCGGGAGGAGAGGATAAAAAAATGTTTCTATTCCCCACGGGGTGGAAGTAAGAGGCGTTCGAGCGGGAACCACGAAGATAAGACCGTCCTCAGGCGCATGGTCAGTCCTTTAAATATTCAACGGAGGAACGCGCGGGTGTGTATGCGCTCGTGAAGGCTCTATTCGAGAGATAGAGTACATTTCCCATGAATATTCGTCATCCCCTTTTAGGCGTACGGAGGCGCCGAATCGCTTTATCTGTCCTATCTCGCTGGATGTTGCGCCCTGTTACATCCTACTAAACATCCCACTAGCCCAACGGGGAGGGATACTTTGCGCCCAAACTTTCGATGGGATCTGCCGATGTCGGGTTACCGCTGTACTTTCGGTGATCGCGAGCGAGCGAGTTGAACACGTCGCTGGTTCGAACAGTGCCAGCGGGACAGCTTTGTCATATCAGCATGTCGTATAACGTGCTTCTCATCTACTGCTCCGGACCACACGAGATCCTTCCGGCAATTCCAAGCGCGCGCACTTCGACAACTATTGTGTCCGCTCAAACAATTTAATCCTCAGCCGATAAACGCATCGAGCGGATTGAATTTGCACCGAGAAAAAGAATTTATTTGCCTTTCGAAAATAAATATGAATTGAATAGATATTTATTTGAATTAAATAAATATTTATTTCAATTGAATGAATATTTATTTGAATTAAATAAATATTTATTTCAATTGAATGAATATTTATTTGAATTAAATAAATATTTATTTCAATTGAATGAATATTTATTTGAATTAAATAAATATTTATTTAAATTGAATAAATATTTATTTGAATCGAATAGCTATTTATTTTAATTGAATAAATATTTATTTCAATTTAATAAATATTTTTTTACGGCTCAAGCTTCAAATAAATTATTTTCTAACGAGTGAATGAAAAAAAGGGCTTGCAAAAGTATCGAAAATTGTATCGAATAGAATTTGTTATTGAATTTAAATTTTATATTTAATTGAAATGATTATTCATTTTTTTTTTTTTCCTTTCATTTTACAAAATCTCATATTTTATCATTTTTCGATAATGTTTTATTTTTAATAGTCGATGTTTGTGACTCCGTTGCTCAGCGATGAAAAAATCATCGATGATCTTGGAGTAATAAAATTTGCGGGTCACTTGCGCTGTGACGATTTTTCAGCAGACTTGCGCGAATCCGCAACTGAGTTACGTCTACTTCGGCGCTGCCTCGTCCGGAGCGATGCATTTTTCACTGTGCGCGCGAAATACGAGCTGCTCCGTTCGAAAAAAAAAAAATGTGCCTGTTCAGACAACGTAATTTTTATCCGATAAAAGAATCGCGCAAATTGAATTTGCGAAAAATCAACGTGTTCACGTCAGTCTAACAAGTGAATTCAAAATGGACTTGCAAAACTATCGGAAATTTTATCGAATAATATGTACTTTTTAAATTTGTTTTTAAATTTTAAATTTTACATTTTATTGAAAGGTTGAAATTTTTTTGATAAATTTTATATTCCACAATCGATGTTTGATTCCGTTACTCAACGATGAAAAAATCATCGATGATCTTGCGGTAACGATTTTTTGGCAGACTAACGCGAATCCGTAACTAAGTTACGTCTACTTCGGCGCTGCCTCGTCCGGAGCGATGCATTTTTCACTGAGCGCACGAAATACGAGCTGCTCCGTTCGAAAAAAAAAAATGTGCCTGTTCAGACAACGTAATTTTTATCCGATAAAAGAATCGCGCAAATTGAATTTGCGAAAAATCAACGTGTTCACGTCAGTCTAACAAGTGAATTAAAAATGGACTTGCAAAACTATCGGAAATTTTATCGAATAATATGTACTTTTTAAATTTATTTTTAAATTTAAAATTTTATATTTTAGTGAAAGGTTACATTTTTTTTTATAAAATTTTATATTCCACAGTCGATGTTTGACTCCGTTACTCAACGATGAAAAAATCATCGATGATCTTGCGGTAACGATTTTTTGGCAGACTGACGCGAATCCGTAACTGAGTTACGTCTACTTCGGCGCTGCCTCGTCCGGAGCGATGCATTTTTCACTGAGCGCACGAAATACGAGCTGCTCCGTTCGATACGGATTTTACGAGAATCGATACCTCATTCCCTGTTACTACAGTCCATACTTCGTTGCGCGTAGTAAATTCTGTTATCCGAGCGCATTAGCGAGGCGAATCGGGAACGATGTACCGGCAGCTATAGTTCAGAATTCGCGAAAAAATCGATGACCAAATTTCGAGCTAGGTGCGTGCGATCCGCCTGTGTCGCAAATTTTTATCGACCCCGTCGATTTATCAAAGCGACGATATTTTTTAGATTGAAATTTCGATGCGGTTCAAATTTCTTACGTTTGCATTTCAGCGATAAGCGACAACAGGCGTTCTGTTGGAAAATACGGCGACTTCGGTGTGGAATCGATGCGAAAAATAGCGAATGCGATGTATTTTTACTTTTCTTTTTTTTTTTTTTTTTTTCCTATACAGAGTTTTCGATTTTACAATGAATTTGAAAGGAGATTTGCATTTATTTTTCATTGAAGGAAACGAAATTGAAGGAACATGATTTTTCGATGGAAAACCTCTCATTCCTCTTTCGACTTCGTTGGCTTTCAGCCGTTTTCTATTTTTTATTCAATTTTTGCCTCGAACCGAAATAACTCGCAGTCGACCAGTCTGGCCTTTAATGATGCATGCACGGAAAAAAGTTCCATTTACAGACCAATAGACCGATAAAAATAACGTAACGGAAGTTCTCTTGTTAACGTAAAAGTAGGAAACTTGAGCTCTTAACGTTCGTGGAACAGACAATATAACCGTAAAAACGGATCGTAACGGTGCTATTTTAGGTGTCTCGTCCGTAATCACTAATGTTAAAAGTTTGGAACCCACGACAAAAGAATAAGTTATTTTTATTGGTATTTTTCTACCTTTTTTTTACTTTAATTTTTATTTTTAGTATTATTCCTTTAATCCCGTATTTTAGTCGTCTCGTCGACGATGAGTGGACTCGAAAGTTCAGAAATCAATAGCAAGAGAATAAATTATTCTTATTCCTATTTTCGTACCTTTTTTATTTTTATTACTTTCTAATATTGTTCCTTTTTTCCCCCGATGGATATTTTAGTCATCTCGTCCATAATCAGTGAACTCCAGAGTTCAAAACGCAGTGCCAAAAGAATAAATTATTATTATTATTCCTATTTTCGCACATTTTTGTTACCTTTATTATTTTCTACAATTATTCCTTGACTCCCAATGTATATTTTAGTCGTCTCATCCACAACGAGTGGACTCCAAATTTCAGAAACCAACGCCAAAAGAATAAACATTTGTCTCCCTACTTTCGTACCTTTTTTTATTTTTATTATTTCATAGAATTATTCCTTTATTCTCGATAGATATTTTTGGCGTTTCGTCCACAATGCCTGAACTCCAAATTTCAGAAACCAACGGCAAAAGAATAAACATTTGTATCCCTATTTCCGTACCTATTTTTTTTTTATTTTTATTATTATCTAGAATTATTCCTTTATTCTCGATAGATATTTTTGGCGTTTCGTCCACAATTCCTGAACTCCAAAGTTCAGAACCCAATGCCAATAGAATTAATATTCTTATTCCTATTTTCATACCTTTTTTGTTACTTTTATAATTTTCTACTAAAATTCCTTTTTCACCATAGGTAGTTTAGTCGTCTCGTTCACAATCAGTGAACTCCAAATTTCAGAAACCAACGGCAAAAGAATAAACATTTTTATCCCTATTTCCGTACCTATGTTTTTGTCATTTTTATTATTACCTAGAATTATTCCTTTATTCTCGATAGACATTTTTGGCGTTTCGTCCACAATTCCTGAACTCCAAAGCTCAGAACCCAATGCCAATAGAATTAATATTCTTATTCCTATTTTCATACCTTTTTTGTTACTTTTATAATTTTCTACTAAAATTCCTTTCTCACCATAGGTAGTTTAGTCGTCTCGTTCACAATCAGTGAACTCCAAATTTCAGAAACCAACGGCAAAAGAATAAACATTTGTATCCCTATTTCCGTACCTATTTTTTTATTATTTTTATTATTACCTAGAATTATTCCTTTATTCTCGATAGACATTTTTGGCGTTTCGTCCACAATTCCTGAACTCCAAAGTTCAGAACCCAATGCCAATAGAATTAATATTCTTATTCCTATTTTCATACCTTTTTTGTTACTTTTATAATTTTCTACTAAAATTCCTTTTTCACCATAGGTAGTTTAGTCGTCTCGTTCACAATCAGTGAACTCCAAATTTCAGAAACCAACGGCAAAAGAATAAACATTTGTATCCCTATTTCCGTACCTATTTTTATTTTTATTTTTATTATTATCTAGAATTATTCCTTTATTCTCGATAGACATTTTTGGCGTTTCGTCCACAATGACTGAACTCCAAAGTTCAGAACCCAATGCCAATAGAATTAATATTCTTATTCCTATTTTCATACCTTTTTTGTTACTTTTATAATTTTCTACTAAAATTCCTTTTTCACCATAGGTAGTTTAGTCGTCTCGTTCACAATCAGTGAACTCCAAATTTCAGAAACCAACGGCAAAAGAATAAACATTTTTATCCCTATTTCCGTACCTATTTTTTTGTTATTTTTATTATTACCTAGAATTATTCCTTTATTCTCGATAGACATTTTTGGCGTTTCGTCCACAATGACTGAACTCCAAAGTTCAGAACCCAATGCCAATAGAATTAATATTCTTGTTCCTATTTTCATACCTTTTTTGTTACTTTTATAATTTTCTACTAAAATTCCTTTTTCACCATAGGTAGTTTAGTCGTCTCGTTCACAATCAGTGAACTCCAAATTTCAGAAACCAACGGCAAAAGAATAAACATTTTTATCCCTATTTCCGTACCTATTTTTTTATTATTTTTATTATTACCTAGAATTATTCCTTTATTCTCGATAGACATTTTTGGCGTTTCGTCCACAATTCCTGAACTCCAAAGTTCAGAACCCAATGCCAATAGAATTAATATTCTTATTCCTATTTTCATACCTTTTTTGTTACTTTTATAATTTTCTACTAAAATTCCTTTTTCACCATAGGTAGTTTAGTCGTCTCGTTCACAATCAGTGAACTCCAAATTTCAGAAACCAACGGCAAAAGAATAAACATTTTTATCCCTATTTCCGTACCTATTTTTTTGTTATTTTTATTATTATCTAAAATTATTCCTTTATTCTCGATAGACATTTTTGGCGTTTCGTCCACAATTCCTGAACTCCAAAGTTCAGAACCCAATGCCAATAGAATAAATATTCTTACTCCGATTTTCATACCTTTTCTATTTTTATTATTCTCCACTATTATTCCTTTATTCCCGATGGATATCGGAGCTACGAAAAGAGCGAGTTCCGCCTCTTTACCTTCCCGCCCTCCCCAAAGCAATCGTTATCTCTCTTCCAACTTTCTTTGCGCCCCGTCTAGCTCGGCTTTATCTCTATTTCTCCCTTTATCCTTAACAGACATAACGCCCAGTGCTCTCATCTCAATTTCAATAACGTCATAGAGAGCGGCAACGGGAGCGGGAGGAGCTTCTTTCCCCGGAACGATTCAGCCTCGTTCCTTCCGTTCCTCCCTTGTCTTTCTTCGAACTCGTCCGGCCGCGAGCCAACCCCCTATACCGTTTTCTTTCACAGCTTCCAATACAGAAACGGCCAAAGGGAGAGACCGTGAGAATTCACCTTCTTTTTCTCGCCGAGGTGCAGAAAAAAAAAAAGCCGTCCCTTTCCCACGCTTTGTTCTTCGTCTTCCAGTCCGCCGGCCCTCCGCGATCGTTTTCCTCGTCTACTTCCCACTCTTCTTTCGCCGAAGAGGGCGAAAAGAAGCTTCACCGAGCCGGTCCGAAGGCCCGTTCCACTCGACTAACCAACAAGCTCCTCCACTCGAATAGCCGAGAAATAAGATTTAGCACTCTCAATTAAAGGGTCGTTACCGTTGCCCTCGTAATCAAACTTTTCTTTTATTTTTCTCTTCCGAATTAAAAGGGTGGCTCGGAGCGTCTCGCGAACTCTACCAGAGATTTCCGAGTACATCTTTGTTATTATTTGTTTATTTTTTTTTTAGTCATTACGGCGAACTGTTTCAAGGAAGTGTCCGGATGTTCGTGAAGGGTCGCACGTGTGCGCGGCTGCACTTCGTTGAAATTAAACGTCAGCGTTGCGCGATTGAACACCGCGGCAGTGAATGAAGCACGAACGGGGAGAGCCCGGAGGAGCGATGGCGGATGGGAACGCGCTTTGGAAAATCGTTCCCGCAGTTTCGACGTTTGCGATTGAGCTGTCGTCGAGGCGGCGACTTTTCGACGGGTGAATATTCGAGGGTCGCACGGGAGCAAATGGTCCGCTGAGACGCCGGTTAATTAATTAGCGAGGGTGGAAAGAGTCCGAGCGGGCGGCGATAGACGGGAAAAATAAACGAGGCGAGTGCTCGGTAAAACTCGGAAAAAATTGCGGTTGTTATTTTTTTTTTTTTTCTAGTTGATGTTAGACTTCTCCACGACGTGTAGTTTTTTTGTTCGGCGTTGAATACGTCAGTTTATTTTTTTTTGTTTCTTTTCATTTTCGTGTCGAACCAGCAAGTCGGGATGTCGCTCGCGTTACACTTCGCCGATCGAAGAGAAGTGCGTACGAGATTCGAGCTTCGCGCCATGAATAACAATGCGAATGGCGGTGGGCGACGAGTTTTCAGTCGGTCTGTTCGTGTCCTACTTTTAGAGCACGAACTAAACGCGCACTAAAAATAGGGTTTTTTTTTTTTTTGACAAATATTTTCCTCGCGGTTGTTTATCGAAGTCTCAGAGAATTAAACTTAAGGCGACGTGAAACCTCGTCCAGACCGAACGATCCGAACTCAGTCGGCGACAGAATCGTTAATCCATTCACCTTTTATTTCAAGACCGATTATATTATTAGTGTCTGCCTGTTAGTGAGTGTCAGGCAAAAACTGATTATATTATTAGTGTCTGCCTATCAGTGAGTGTCAGGCAAAAACTGACTGTCAAGTTAGAGACCCTAAAAAAAAGATTACTTCAAATACTCCGCAATCAATAAATTAAAATTCATTTCGATTTATTATCTTCATTTGATCTTTAAGTAATGTATGTATTTGACCAAACAATCTTTCATGTAAATCCATTTATGATTTTTTTTTTTTTTTTTAAATGTTCAACATTTGCCAATCACCGTCGTTCGAGGTATCGAAAGAAAAATTTGATTGCAGTTTTTATTGCCGACCGTACTTCAAATGCCCCGCAAACGATCAAGACTTATTTCCAATACAACCAATTCTTCATTTCAAAATATTACCATCATTTGTATCTTTAATTAATCATTTAACTTGACCAACCAAATTTTCAAATTAATTGATTTATTATATAAAAAAAAAAGTTCAACGTTCGTCGATCACCGCCGTTCGAGAGGTATCGAAAAGAAAAAAAAAAAAAAAAAAATGATTGCAGTTTTTATTACCGACCGTACTTCAAATGCCCCACAAACGATCAAAACTTTTCCGTTACAACCAATTTTTCATTTCGATATATCGCCTTCATTTGAATCTTTAATTAATCATTTAATTGGACCAACCAAATTTTCAAATTAATCAATTTGTTATATAAAAAAAGAATATCCAATGTTCGCCGATCGGTGTCGTTCGAGAGGTATCGAAAAAAAAAAAAAAAAATGCTTGCAGTTTTCATTACCGACCGTACTTCAAATGCCCCGCAAACGATCAAGACTTCTCCAATACAACCAATTCCTCATTTCGATATATCATCATCATTTGAATCTTTAATCAATCATTTAATTCGGGCAACAAAATTTTCAAATTAATCAATTTGTTATATAAAAGAAGAATATCCAACGTTCGCCGATCGGTGTCGTTCGAGAGCTATCGAAGAATCGCGACGCCCGACTATCGGAAGAAACGTCGATATTAAGGCTCGTTTACGAAACGCCGAAACTTCGGCTCCGATGGCGGATATCGGTATCGGTGTTCTCCGTGCAGCGGTTCGACGACGAGGGGTTTGAGTGCGAGGACGCGTGAACCTCCATCATTATCGGGTGGCACGAGGTGCAGACTTCAGCGGGAAACTTGCGACTTCGATAGGCGGACTCCGCGAGAGTTGAACGAGCCGGACGGGGTTATACACGGCTTGCGATAACGAAGGAGGATCGCTTTCTTCGGCCTTAATAAGCGCGAGGCCTTAACGAGGCTACTTCGCCTGCGACTCGGAGAATCCGACGTGCAGCTCGAGTCACCGGAGATCGCGAGACGCCGCGCGGAGAGCAACGCGAAGCTATAGAGCGGCTCTCTTCGGGTCTGGCGCATCTTGGATTTTCTCTTCGGCTGACTTACAGGATACGCGCACTATGTAGGCCGTGTTACCGCTTCCTCGAGACTGGAGTCATCGCTCTCTCGGCATGCTGTCCTCGGCTAAGGGCACCAGAAGCGATGTGTCGAAACTACACGGAGAGAAGGATCTAGTAAAAATTACGGTATCACGTGAGAGATATTACAACCAGAAATATAATTTATTTGACGGCCATCGTTTATTTAGACTAAGCAAAATATTTATTTGATTTAAATAAATGTTTATTTCGTTTAAGTAACTATTCACTTGATTTAAATAAATATTTATTTAAATCAAATAAATATTTTGCTTAATCTTGATAAACGGTGACCGTCAAATAAATTATTTTTCTCGGTGTACTGTGCGCTATGGTAATTTTTCTTAGACGATTGGTATTTTTGTTTACTATAGTCAGAAAAATAATTTGTCGGCCACTGTTTAATTGGTGTAAGTCAAATATTCATTTGATTTAAATGAATATTTATTTAAATTTAATATATATTTATTAATTATATAATTATATGAATAAATATTTATTTAAATCGAATGTATTTTTAGTAAATTACATAAAAAATATATTCACATACATGAAAGACTGATATTGAAAACTGTGCAAAACAAAAAACCATCATGAAATTAATTTGATCTCTTACTATTATTATATTATATGAACTATTTTATGTAAAAGGCCTCGTCCCGTAAATAAATAAATAAATAAATAAATAAATATTTATTTAAATCAAATAAATATTTTACTTAAACCAAATAAACAGTGGCCGTTATTCATTTCCGCATCGAGTTCCGACGAATGATTGGCGAACAATTTCTAACGCTATCCACTACAATATATTTATTTCAGTCTAAGAATCGAGAAACGTCCCAGTTTCAGCTTACCAGTAAGTCAGTCGCTTATATGTCGAATGATAGACTCCTCGGGATCGATGGTTTGGCTTTACACTTTCTCTTCATTACATTAGACGACATTTTTCATAATCGATCGCAATCTCGAATGAAATTTCATTAATTCCTCCCCATTGACAATAAATCTTTATATATTTACTTATTTTCAAAAGCCGTGCAACAACGTGTCTTTCGATAACACCGACCAATCTCCGTGAGCTCCTTCGGAGCGTCCGATAAGAATGGTCTCTCCTCGAAAGATGGTGATAGCGAGTTGCTCTGCGAGGTGGATTTTGTCCGAGCCGAACGAGTTCCGAAGTTGCAACCGTCACGTTCCCGTAAGGATCGAGAAACGTCCCAGTTTCAGCTTAGTAGGAAGTCACTCGCCCATTAGAATGTCCTCACCCGGTCGGTGCGCGATGCCGAGAAAAGAGATCCGACGCCGTTTCAACGTCGCGGTGAAAGACGACGCGGAGGAGCTTCGGCATCGACGTCGCGAAGAGACCAAGTTCGGGGCCCGGAAATCGGGCTTCTTCGAACGTTCGTTCGCGTCGTTTAACTTCGCTCTCTCCTCCTCTCTCCGACCAATCGGCGGCTCTCTTTGTCCTCGTCCTCGCAGACATTTCTAACTTGCCAGCGCGATATCGCCCTGGGACATCCTCGACTGGCTCCGACTGAGCACAACTTTTACCCCGCGCCGAGGTGTGCTCCCTAGCAGATTCCCACTGTCTTATGTATTCGCGACGACGCTCATCCACACTCTCAACTTCCCTCATCCACTCGGATGACACAGCCCTCTCTCGCTCACCCGCGGGAAAATCATAGAGAACTGCAACCCACCGCTGCCGCTTGGCTGACCGAGATAGCATTGTCGCGCGGGACCGGATTTTGCCGCTAAATTAGATCGTTGGAGGGAAAACCGGCGGTGGAATATTATTTGCTCGCCGGTGGAACACCGCTACTGCCGACTCGTGGACTAACCTCCAAACCCAACACGGCTTCACTGCGGCTTACAGTTTCGTCGAATGGACGAGAAAAAACGAGTTTTCGCAAGCTGGTGTTTATATTTTTTTTATATTTTTTCTTCACCTCGTTACTATATTTTTTGTTTGTTTGTTTTATTTTTTTTTATCATGGGGCGGGGGAAATTCGATTGGTGGTTCGCGTCGGTTGGAACGGGGATGAGGGATCGCGGCGAAGAATCTGTCGGGTATAGCCGGGGCGTTCGAGTCGCGGAACGTGGGGCAAAACGGAACGCGCACGTAATCTGGATCTCCTGACGGCCTTTGGCTAAATCTCCCATTAATTACCATTAAAAAATCGCATTGGTTACCATTTACTATTCGTTAAAGATAATTCAGTGGGGTTTTGCCAATGGTATCATTGCCATTTGTACTGCCATTTAATATGCCATTCAGTTTACCATTCGTTGTATGGTATTTTTATCCGGCTGGCATTCCCATTAGCGGAAAAATATGCTATATATAATTGTCCAATTTTCTACAGTGTCTAAATATGTAACAAATAAAAAAGCTGTTATGCTTCCGAAAAATGTCTCCTATTGTTCATAAATAATTTCGGTTCTTAAGTTTACTGCTACTATTGTGGACTCATTTATCTGCAATTCATTATCGTTTATACCACTCAATATGCCATTCAGTTTACCATTCGTTGTATGCTATTTTTATCCAGCTGGCATTCCCGTTAGCGGAAAAATATGCTATATATAATTGTACAATTTTCTACAGTGTCTAAATATGTAACAAATAAAAAAGCTGTTATGCTTCCGAAAAATGTCTCCTATTGTTCATAAATAATTTCGGTTCTTAAGTTTGCCGCTACTATTGTGGACTCATTTATCTGCAATTCATTATCTCTTATACCACTCAATATGCCATTCAGTTTACCATTCGTTGTATGGTATTTTTATCCGGCTGGCATTCCCATTAGCGGAAAAATATGCTATATATAATTGTACAATTTTCTACAGTGTCTAAATATGTAACAAATAAAAAAGCTGTTATGCTTCCGAAAAATGTCTCCTATTGTTCATAAATAATTTCGGTTCTTAAGTTTGCCGCTACTATTGTGGACTCATTTATCTGCAATTCATTATCTCTTATACCACTCAATATGCCATTCAGTTTACCATTCGTTGTATGGTATTTTTATCCGGCTGGCATTCCCATTAGCGGAAAAATATGCTATATATAATTGTACAATTTTCTACAGTGTCTAAATATGTAACAAATAAAAAAGCTGTTATGCTTCCGAAAAATGTCTCCTATTGTTCATAAATAATTTCGGCTCTTAAGTTTGCAGCTACTATTGTGGACTCATTTATCTGCAATTCATTATCGCTTATACCACTCAATATGCCATTCAGTTTACCATTCGTTGTATGGTATTTTTATCCGGCTGGCATTCCCATTAGCGGAAAAATATGCTATATATAATTGTACAATTTTCTACAGTGTCTAAATATGTAACAAATAAAAAAGCTGTTATGCTTCCGAAAAATGTCTCCTATTGTTCATAAATAATTTCGGTTCTTAAGTTTGCCGCTACTATTGTGGACTCATTTATCTGCAATTCATCATCGCTTATACCATTTAAGTGAAAGTTGCTGCTCACACACGTGATTCCCTAGTGATTGTCGACTCGATTCTTATTTCTCGTCAATTATAAATAGTTGGACGTGGTATTAAAGATTCCCTAGCTTTTTACCGTTCGATTCAGTTCTCATTTATTCCCAATGAAAAGAAATACCATTTCAGCTGTTCCAGTTAACCTCCAATGGACTACCATTAATAACGAATGGTAAAAGCATAGCATTTGTCACGTCCCATTGACTTGTCAGTGAATTTCCATTAATAACGAATGGGAGAAAGTAACACTTGAATTTTCCCAGTCCCTCGGAATTGGAATCCCATTAATAACGAATGGAAAAACGTACCATTAAAAATTTTCCACTGATTTGCCAGTGAAGTACCATTAAGAATGAATCGTAGAAAGTACCGTTTCAATGTTATCCATGAATTTCCATTAGAATCCCATTGATTATCTTTGGATACCATTCATTAGCATTAAACGCCCAATGGAAAACTTTGTCAAGGGGTTAAAAAGCAGTGTTGTACGAAACAAACATTGGACGGCAATGCAGATCCGTGAAATGTTATTTTATTTTATTTAATATGATGACGAAGGTATTTAGTTGTTTTGTTCATCTTTAATACACGATATCGTATTATCTGTTTTTTTTTTTCTTAATTACAAAAATAAATAAATAATTGTGAAATTAACGAAAAAATTAGATAGAAACATTTTTGGACACAGTGTAAAAAAATGTTTGTTTAAAAATTAATGAACGGTATTGAAAGGCTTTTTATTTACACCAACGCTTTCTGAAATTTCATACACACGTGCGTTGCAATTTTACAGTAACATTTGAATTTTTAATGAAAATTTTTGAAAATGTCAGGCAAAATATTAGTAATTTTAATATCTGGTATTTCAATTTTACACAAAAGGTATATTAACATTCAATTGATGTGAGTAACAATTAATGTAATGTGTTGGTAATAATAATTAAAGTAATGTAAGCATATTTCAAGATCCAGTACATTAAATTTACAATTTATCTTTACAGTGCAGTTTGTTGAATGCGAAAAAAAATCATTACCCCGCGGTATTTTAAGGTCTGACGTGTCTCATCGACTCCGAATTATTTACCGAGCGTCTTCCGTCTTGCCCGGTCTGCCGGCCCCGGTCGCGGTCGCGCTCGCTTCGCGTATTCTCGAAAGAAATTTCTCGCTCGCTTCACGGTGCCTCCCTTAAAACTCCCCGTGGAACGATATTCCTGTAATCGTCGTGGATAATGGTTAGCCCGTTGCGGACGGATATAGATAGAGCGCACCGAACGAAAAAGGGCGGAATAACCGTAGGGAAAGCCTCGTTGTAACGTCGCAAAGAAAGTTACGAAGGAGGTGACACCGTCTCGGAGGAAACGCTTCGTAAAACACAGGGATAGGAAGAGAAGAGTCTGCCAGAAAGCTCGCTCGGTCGGCCTCTCCTTTGCTGGCGCACATTCTCCGGCACGCCTATTACCGTTTACGATGATAGGGACCGTGTCGCCGGGCCCGCCGCCAGTTATCGTTACTCTCAAATCATTTTACCGGTAAATTGCGAATTTTGCGACGCGGCGACGCGCCGCATCGGAACGGGTGGATTTACACGTCCGGCGAAAAAAAAAAAAAAAAAGACGGCTCGCGAACGATCACGGAATCTTCAACTCATTTTTGGGTTGAAACAAAAAGTATAATCAATAAATTCCAATTGTGTTGGATTTTTTTTTTTTTTTTTTTTTTAAAGGTGAACGGTCCGACTATTGACCACCTAAGATCCGCATTACATTGAAAATTAAAGAAGATTGTTAATCATAGGGGAGATATCGAATAACTAGTATTGCGCAGAAGTTTAGAATCTTAATTAACTGAAAGAAGTAATATTTTCAACAAGTCAATAAATTTCAACTGTGTTGAATTTTTTTTCTTTAAGGTGAACGGCCCGATTACTGACCACCTAAGGTTCGCATGGCATTGGAACATGAAAGAAGATTGTTGATAGTAGTGGAGATGTTGAATAACTTGTATTACAGAAAAGTTTAGACTCTCAATTAACTGAAACAAGTATTATTTTCAACAAATCAATAAATTTCAACTGTGTTAAAGTTTTTTTTTTTTTTTTTAAAGGTGAACGGCCCGATTACTGACCACCTAAGGTTCGCATGGCATTGGAACATGAAAGAAGATTGTTAATAATTGTGAAGGTGTTGATAAACTTGTATTACAGAAAAGTTTAGACTCTTAATAAACTGAAACAAGTATTATTTTATTATTTTCGATAATTATTTTTTTAAAATAATTAACTCGAAATACACGTTCTGTTGTAAATTATTCGATTAGTGTCCTACAATTTTGTCATACAGCCCATATGACAAAATTGATAACCTATCTAAGGCCTAATCACTGATCAATGCCGTTTTGCATCTGTGCCCGATGAGTGACCAAACTCAACTCATTAGCGCGCTCATCGCGTTGACCGAAATGTGCGGACAATAACGAAAGCATGGGCCGCGTTCAATAATTGGACGGTTCGCCTCATCGCGTCGACTATCAAAAGTAACTTAATGACTCCGATGTGCCCGAAAGTAATTCAATTAACAATCAGTTAATCGAACAAGTAATCGATAACCATCAAGATTTATGACCTCACTTCGGCTCTCGAAATAAACAGATCGAGAAAACAAACCAAATAAACTATATATATATATATATATATATATAAATCTTTTCGTACTGTCTTCCGGAAGAAATCGTTGGTTCGCGCATCGACCTTCTATTAGATTACTCCCGTCCGTCTCTAAGTAATTTATCGTCGCGTTTCCGCTCGGTTCGATCGTAATCTCATTTCGATACTTTACACAGCAATCGGGAAATCCGAGGTTTTATCGGATTCCTGCTGTTGACTGTCTCCGCCTCTCTCCCGTCGTCCTCCTCGATGACGATCCTCACCAACATCATTTTATATGCGGAGATGACAAAACAAGCAGGAAAAGCATCGTCGCAAGTCAATTCCGTCACGTCAAAGATGCTTAAAAAAAAAAAAAAAAAAAACAAAAAAAATCTGTATCCCATTCCCCGATAACGATGACGATTGCGGTCAGAAACGAGTTGAAAGAGTATCATACTCGAGATTTACAATGTATATTACTCCTTTCGACTGCAAAGCTTCATTAAAGTCGAAATCCTCCGTCTTCATCGCAGTCGAGAGAGAGAGAGAGAGAGAGCACTTCCGGCGAACTACTTCCGCTGTTGCTGTTCCACCTGTTATACAGCGATATAGCTCACTTCGTGCCTCTGCCGCTGACAGAACTATGTATAGCGTTTCACTGCTGGTTCGCCAGAAGGGTCGGCCCGACATGAAACTCGCATTACAGGAATCGGGCAATCGACCGACTGGAGGTCGACGAAGGGGTGAGAGGGTGGATTGGGCTTGGGGTGTCTCCCCGCGCTTCCTATTGTCGGAACGATTGGTGTATATATATATATATATATATGTTATATATATATATATATATATATACATAGATATATGTGCGTTCTGGGTCGAGGACCATCTCGTTAGCAACGATCGGATGATATCGGAGTATTTGATAAAACGAAAACAAGAAATAAAAGAAAGGATGTAGTAAAAGGAACGAGGAGAATCGTCGAACGAGTGGCCAGTTTAATTGGAAGGGATTTTAGAGAAATGATAAAGTCCGAGCGAGGAATGATCGAGTGGAGGAGCGAAATAATGAAAACGACGGTAACAAGTAGTAATCCGACTGTCAGGGGAAATCTCACGGATCCGCGAAACCGAGCCGGGGAAAAATTGCCACTCGGCGTAATGTCGGGTTTCTCCTGTTATCGATTGGATTCCGCTGTTGAGGCGCGATTCGGGGAAAAAAAAAAAAACGTTTGACGCGTACATTTCAATAGATCGGAAATAAAAGTTACCTTTCGAGACGCTAATGGATCCGCTCGAACATTTATTTATTACAGTCGCCTCTAGAATTAACAGATTATTTCGAGATTTTTTTTTTTTTTTTTTTAAACTTGTAAGGTCTGTCCATCATGTTCGTGGATATTTTTAACTCGCCGGTGTAAAGAACGAAATGAAATATTTTCAGTTTTTTTTTTTTTTTTTTTAACTAATAAATTTCGTAACCCTCTCGTTAGAATTGACGCATGGAAATGATGACTTTAAAAGTGTTAGCGATTTTGAGACGTTAAAATAATACGTTTTCCTATTAACCGTGAGAAATCGCTCCAAAAGTTACTATAATTTCAAAACAGACCGTACCTCATTAATCGACGACGGCGCGTCGAGGCTTTCAGCCGCCTTTCACTCCATCTCTGTTCTCCACGCCATTCGCAGTAAAAAGAGAACTTTCGACGAAGAAACTTTTCCAACTTAATAATTGAAAAATTGATTAAATATATCCGGGAAGAAATTTGTTAGGGAGTCCCGACTTATGATGGGATCCCGATCGGGATTTGTTATAAATTCCCTAAAACGGCCGTCCTCGTAAGAATCCAGACGGATCCCAATTTGGAAGTTAAACTCGGCCATCAGCGCCGCTAGGGTTGTTTCAGGGACATCCTAAGCAGGGCATCGTTATAAGAATCCAGACGGATCCCGACTTGAAAGTTAAAATCGATCATCAGCGCCGGTAGGGCTATTCCAGGGACATCGTATGTAGGGCATCCTTATAAGAATCCAGACGGATCTCAATTTGGATGTTAAAATCGGCCATCAGCGCTGCTAGGGCTGTTCCAGGAACATCCTAAGTAGGACATCCTTATAAGAATCCATAGATGAATTCCGATTTGGAAGTTAAAATCGGCCATCAACGGCGTTAGAGCTATTCCAGGGACATCCTAAGGAGGGCATCCTTGTAAGAATCCAGACGGATCCCGACTTAGATGTTAAAATCGATCATCAGCGCTGCTAGGGCTATTTCAGGGACATCCTAAGTAGGGCATCCTTATAAGAATCCAAAAGGATCTCGACTTGGAAGTTAAAATCGGCAATCAGCGCCACTAGAGCTATTCCAGGAATATCCTAAGTAGGACATCCTTATAAGAATCCGCAGATGGATTCCGATTTGGATGTTAAACTCGGCCATCAGCGCCGCTAGGGCTGTTCCAGGGACATCCTAAGCAGGGACATCCTTATAAGAATCCAGACGGATCCTAATTTGGATGCTAAAATCGGCCATCAGCGCTGCTAGGGCTATTCCAGGGATATCCTAAGTAGGGCATTCTTATAAGAATCCAGAAGGATCTCGACTTGGAAGTTAAAATCGGCAATCAGCGCCGCTAGAGCTATTCCAGGAATATCCTAAGTAGGACATCCTTATAAGAATCCGCAGATGGATTCCGATTTGGATGTTAAACTCGGCCATCAGCGCCGCTAGGGCTGTTCCAGGGACATCCTAAGCAGGGACATCCTTATAAGAATCCAGACGGATCCTAATTTGGATGCTAAAATCGGCCATCAGCGCTGCTAGGGCTATTCCAGGGATATCCTAAGTAGGGCATTCTTATAAGAATCCAGAAGGATCTCGACTTGGAAGTTAAAATCGGCAATCAGCGCCGCTAGAGCTATTCCAGGAATATCCTAAGTAGGACATCCTTATAAGAATCCGCAGATGGATTCCGATTTGGATGTTAAACTCGGCCATCAGCGCCGCTAGGGCTGTTCCAGGGACATCCTAAGCAGGGACATCCTTATAAGAATCCAGACGGATCCTAATTTGGATGCTAAAATCGGCCATCAGCGCTGCTAGGGCTATTCCAGGGATATCCTAAGTAGGGCATTCTTATAAGAATCCAGAAGGATCTCGACTTGGAAGTTAAAATCGATCATCAGCGCCGCTAGGGATATTCCAGGAATATCCTACTCAGGACATCCTTATAAGAATCCGCAGATGGATTCCGAATTGGATGTTAAACTCGGCCGTCAGCGCCGCTAGGGCTGTTCCAGGAACATCCTAAGTAGAACATCCTTATAAGAATCCATAGATGGATTCCGATTTGGATATTAAAATCGGCCGTCAGCGCCGCTAGAGCTGTTCCAGAAATTTTTCTAAGATCTGGATAGCCGAGTGGGTTAAAACGCAGCGTTTCTACTCCAAACCCAGGGTCGGCGGTTCGATCCCCAGCGAGTGACAAAATTAACGACGTTTTTTCCGGGATATTCTTGTGCCTGTCAGAGTACAAGAGAAAAGAACAGTTCACGGTACCGTTTACGTAATATTCCATTTTTTTAGCTGACATCCAAACTGGATTCTGATCGGGATTCCAGATCAAGATCCTGGTTTGGAATCCCGATGAAAATCCAATCTGCGACCGTCACTTCGGAAACCGGACTGGATATCTGACTGGATCTCGAGTTGCAAGTAGAGACTCCAGTAAGAATCCATCTGGATCCCTACCCAAATTTCTGCACGAGTATCAATTCCAGTGCGTTCGACTCATCGGTTGCGAACAACTCGCTTCGCTGTTTGCCTCGATAACGACACCGGCCAACAAACGATGCGGCAACAAGAACTGCAAAGTCCGAGCCTTAACGAGCTGCGTAAAGTTTGGCAGGCAAACTGTCGCGCCTTCGCAATTTCGATTACCTCCTTTAATAAGGTGTACTTTAATGAGGCCGCCGTTCCGTCTGCGTCATGGATGAGCGTCACGCAGACCTGGAAATGTTTGTAGTTGGAATACTTAGCGCTCGCGCATGAACGAACGGTCAATGGGCGAGTGACAATGTGTGCGTGCGTGTGTTTGTGTGCCGTGCACATAAAATGCAGCAGTGAGCTGCGCAGAAAAGAATCGGCCTTGAATGACTAGAGTAGCGGTGACAAAAGCGACGGCAGGCAAAAGAGAAGTGCACACAAACGACCGACGTATAAACCCCGAGATGCGCGTAGCAATAACAGACCTGTTCGTCATTTCTGCAGTTTCCATTTTTTTTTTCTGTCATTTTTTTTTCCTCCTCTCTTTATTTCTTGCATTTGTCTTTGGTTTTTTTTTTTAGCAAACAGGTCCGGAGCAGAGTTTCGAGGTAACGGGAAGGAAGGGAAGCGGGCCGAGTCCCAGTCGTAAAATTCCACTGGAATCGTCGACCGACTAAAATCCACTTCGCTTCTCGCACTGGCTGCTACGTGCAGCTCACGTACTATTCTCTCTCTGTCGTCGGGACTGTGTTCTTTGCGAGAGACAGGCGAAGTACCGGAGATAGGACAAGAGTGAAAAAGGAAAAAGGAACGATAAAAAAGTTATTTCAACCTCGACGCCAGCAATGTGGTCGGACTCGCGGCTGCATCGGTAATGATAAAAAATTTACGAAGCGGCCAATAAAATTTTTAGTTTTCTCGGCTTTTTTTTTTTGGGCAATTACACGATGTTCCCAGCACCGCTACCGTTTCGCATTGTGCAATGGAACTTTAATCGGGAGAGTTTAATCGGGGGGGGGGGGGGGGGGGGGGGGGGGGAAATGTGTTTTTAGAGTGACTCGTTCGGAATTTTAAGTTCGACGATAAATAAATTTTCTCCCGCAAGAATTACCTTTTCCGATACGCAGGAGTGAAAAATTAAATGAATAACTGCATTACGATCTCGAAACGAGTAGAGCATCGTTTCTCTCGAAATATTCACTACGCGATAGTCAATCTTCATTCATCGGCGCTTTCATCGCAACAGAAATTAATATAAAAATTTGATGCTTCATTGCATTGAATTATCATATAATTTTCTTCGACAAATCATCGTTCCGAGTGTAGATCCCCTTGAGGTATTCATTAACGGGTCTCAATTATCTGTCGAATCGGTATTTTTAATTTTCGAAATTCTGTAATAACATTAGAGGGCCCAACATTTAATTTCCATCGTGCCATAATATTCGAAATATCGATCCCATTAAGGTGTTCACAACGCGATCTCAACTCATCCCTCACTGATTGCTTTTACCTAAAAGGAAATCCAAAAAAAAGAAGTTAAAAAGCAAATTAAAAAGAAAAAAATCTAATAAAAAAATACATATTAATTTTTTTTTTAATTAAAGTACAAAAAAGGGTCTAAAATATAGAAACGACAAACCGTGACAAATCGCTCAAAGTCCCACCCGAACATTAATTTAATACACTCACCTCTGGTATAGCGCGATTATTTCGAGACTTTTTAATTTTTAATTTTTAGTTTTTAAACTTATAAAGTCTGTCTGTCTCTCCTTTCGTCGGTATTTTTAATTCCGCGATGTCGGTGTAAAGAACGAAATAAAATGGTTTTAGTTTATTCGTCATCTCCATATTGTAATTTTTACAAATATCTCCATATATTGTTGTTTTCAGAACAGAAGTGGAGTGGTAAAACAAATTTAAGGCCATTTATCATTAGACTACAAATTTCCACGATTTTACTGCACGTTCAATAAATGTAGAACTAAATAATTCTGAGGAGGGAAAACACTAATGGCGGCTACGTAAAAAAATAAGTGTTTGGGGATTCGCATCGTCTTTTCAACTGACGGTCGTGGCCGAAGCAGACACTATACATTTTAAACTTAATTTTTAAATCTAATAAATTCTGTTCGTCTGTTCTTTCATCGATATTTTTAATTACCCGATATCGGTGAAAAGAACGAAATAAAATTTTTTCAGTTTTTTGATGATCTTCATATTGTCATTTTTACAAATATCTCCATTTATTGTATAAATGAAAATTTATTATATAACAGATAATATACCTATTATATAATAAATTTCAATTTATTATATAGTTGTAAAACAAATTTAAGATAATTTTTCATTTCACTACGCATTTACACAATTTTATTGTATCTTTGATAAATGTAGAACTAAATAATTCCGCGGTGGGAAAACACCAAAGACCGAAACGTAAGAAAAACGTGTTTGGAGATTCGCATAGTTTTTCCAACTGGCGGTCGTCGCCGAAGCATATACTGTAAATTCATCGACATCGATCACTGCCTGATCAACTTAATAACGTCTCAATAGTTTTCCTTTCAACAAGCTTCTCATCCGTCCGATAAACTGATAGCGAAAGGGGGGGGGGGGGGGGCAGAGTTTCCGATCAAACGCTCTCGAGCAATGAATACCCATCGTTCATCGAACAGTAATGCGAGCCGACGCGCAGTGCGTCGTCGCTGATAGCCGTGCGATCGTATTCTTATCGCATGCGCCTATGCGAAAGCGTGCATTCAAGACTCGATGCGAAAAGTGTGTCACTGGATCGCGAACGTCGTCGTTGATTCTCCCCACCCCCTCCCCCGGCCCCTGCAGCACCTTCCCTTATAGCACGACGATTACGCGTTAGCGAGGGGGTTCTCCGATATTCAAATGGTATTTCGCTTAATTCGGCGGAAAAAAAAAAAAAAAACGAAGAAACAATCGCGTGTCGAGGGAAAGACGACGGGGACTTGCGTAAGCGTTCGTCGAACATCGATGCACTGTTACGAGCGGCGATATGTGCGGTACAGGAAACTGATCGACCAGTGCGCAGTGTGCAACGGCACGGAAGAAAAGGGTTCGTTCGATTAGATATGGCGAAATCAATATCAATTTATCGTTAACGAATTTTAGTTGAGCCAAATAATATTTAATTTACCCAAAAAGACGTGATAAACAATTTGCTAATGAAAAAAATAAAAAATGTGTTTCGCTTCAAGAAATATTTCGTAAGAATAATGAAAAATTCATTTTGCCATTCCCAACGAAAGATTTTTTAACATTGAATAAATTCTTTTGTCAGTGCGCAACCCGGCACTGAGGAAAAGGGTTTATTCAATTTTGACAAGTATTTTGCTGGATATGTCGAAATGAATATCAATTTATCGTTAACGAATTTTAGTTGAGCCAAATAATATTTAATTTACCCAAAAAGACGTGATAAACAATTTCCTAATGAAAAAAATAAAAAATGTGTTTCGTTTCAAGAAATATTTCGTAACAATAATGAAAAATTCATTTTGCCATTCCCAACGTAAGATTTTTTAAGGTTTAAATAAACTCTTTTGTCAGTGCGCAACCCGGCACTGAGGAAAAGGGTTTATTCAATTTTAACAAGTATTTTGCTGGATATGTCGAAATGAATATCAATTTATCGTTAACGAATTTTAGTTGAGCCAAATAATATTTAATATACCCAAAAAGACGTGATAAACAATTTCCTAATGAAAAAAATAAAAAATGTGTTTCGTTTCAAGAAATATTTCGTAACAATAATGAAAAATTCATTTTGCCATTCCCAACGAAAGATTTTTCAAAGTTTAAATAAACTCTTTTGTCAGTGCGCCGGGTTTTCATTATCGTCGGCAGGCAATCCGCACGGACACACACATAGCTTGACCCGCTACGGTCATTCACGTGTTACACACATGCTGTCTCAAATATACGAAAACACTGGCGTAAACAGAACAGTGTCTCTTTAGCGCATGACACACGCTGATGTCGGCCGCGCAATCGGACGCCTGGAAGTTTCGAGCTTGGTCAGCGAGGGGACTCGAATTTCCGTATGTCGTCATTTTTAAGTACAACGATAAAAATAATTAAACAAAAAATAACGAAAAGGCAGAGAGAATTACCAAAATTTACTGTATGAGCAAGAAAGATTGTTGAGAAATTTTTGATTTTTTTACTGAAGATTATCGCGACGTAATATAAAATGTGAAAACACTCGTTTATGGCATCGCAATTAATTTACATTGACAATTTCCGTAACGAGTTCCCATGGAAACACCTGCTGCGTAAAATGTTTTTTTAAGATTTTCTTTTTAGCAAAATATTACTTTCTCTTAATTAGCTGCGATAGTCAAAAAAAAAAAAAAAACCTATAACAGAAAATAGCGCAGCCACAAAATTTCCTGCACGAGAGAGAAATGTCATCGGCCAATTTTGGATTTCGCCTAGGGGGAGAATTCTTGTGACGGACTATAAAATATTTAAACGCGTATTTGTGTCATTGCATTGATTATTCTTGAACTCGTGATGAGTTTTTTCAGCGTCTTTTCAAAGCAAGAACGAACTTTCTTGTTGCAAAGTGTTTGAGCAGAGTACGAGAAAAACCGAGCGGAAACGGACCGAGCTGTCATAGAGACGCAATTATCCGCTTGAACGGGGAGGATCGTTGAAACTTCGCGGAAGCTCCAACATTTTCAAACACTTGTTCGTGTCGTTCATTGATTTTTTTTTTTTCATGATTTCCGTAACGATAACTTGCGTTCTGAAATGTTTATTTACTTTTATTTTTTAAGTAAGAACTAACTTTCTTGTTGCAGAGTGTTTAAGTGGAGTACAGGAAAAAATGAGCGGAAACCGACCAAACTGTTATACAGACGTAATTATCCACTCGAACGGGGAGGATCGCAGAAATTTTGCCGAAACTCCAATATTTGCAAACACTTGTTCATGTCCTTGCATTGCATTTTTCTTGATTTCCGTAACGACAACTTGCTTCGTGAATTTTTTATTGATTTATTTATTTTTTAAGCAAGAACAAACTTTCTTGTCGCAGACCGTTCAAGCGGAATACGAGAAAAACCGAGCGGAAACCGAGCAAACTGTTATACAGACGCAATTATCCGCTCGAACGGGGAGGATCGCAGAAACTTTGCCGAAGCTCCAACATTCTCAAACACTTGTTCATGTCCTTGCATTGAATTTTTCTTGATTTTCGTAACGACAACTTGCTTCGTGAATTTTTAATTTATTTTTTTATTTTTTAGGTAAACTAACTTATTTCTTGTCGCAGACCGTTTAAGCGGACTACAAGAAAAACCGAGCGAACTGTTATACAGACGCGATTATCCGCTTGAACGGGGCGGATCGCTGAAACTTTGCGGAAGCTCCAACATTTTCAAACACTTGTTCATGTCCTTGCATTGCATTTTTCTTGATTTCCGTAACGACAACTTGCTACGTGAATTTTTTATTGATTTATTTATTTTTTAAGCAAGAACAAACTTTCTTGTCGCAGACCGTTCAAGCGGAATACGAGAAAAACCGAGCGGAAACCGAGCGAACTGTTATACAGACGCAATTATCCGCTTGGCCGGGGCGGATCGCTGAAACTTTGCCGAAGCTCCAACATTTTCAAACACTTGTTCATGTCCTTGCATTGAATTTTTCTTGATTTTCGTAACGACAACTTGCTTCGTGAATTTTTTATTTATTTTTTTATTTTTTAGGTAAACTAACTTATTTCTTGTCGCAGACCGTTTAAGCGGAGTACGAGAAAAACCAAGCGGAAACCGAGCGAACTGTTATACAGACGCAATTATCCGCTTGGCCGGGGCGGATCGCTGAAACTTTGCCGAAGCTCCAACATTTTCAAACACTTGTTCATGTCCTTGCATTGAATTTTTCTTGATTTTCGTAACGACAACTTGCTTCGTGAATTTTTTATTTATTTTTTTATTTTTTAGGTAAACTAACTTATTTCTTGTCGCAGACCGTTTAAGCGGAGTACGAAAAAAACCGAGCGGAAACCGAGCGAACTGTTATACAGACGCAATTATCCGCTTGACCGGGGCGGATCGCTGAAACTTTGCGGAAGCTCGGGCGTGTACGTGAGCGAATTCGCAACAAGCGATAAAGAGGAGGTTCGTATCGTACGTAATCCAGACACGGTGCAATCGGGCGGATGGCATACTATAACGCTATCCTTTCAAGGTCGGCGATCCCCCGCGAATTTCTCGCGAGAGCCGGGATGATTCCGCGCGTCGGGGAATTGCGCGGTCTGACAAACGACACACGGACACGAGAGATTTTCATTGTGCTCTCTCTAGCGACCTGACCGAAATATGACGGACAGAAGTCTCGGGGATTTCAATTAAAATTTTCGAGAATTCAGAGCGCAGAAGTTTTTGGAGCGGAAAAATTAGTTTGGGTCTTGACGGGGCTGATTTAAATTGCAGGGTCGGAAATGCTTCGCTTCTCGCGGGTAAAAAAAAAAAAAAAAAATGTCCCGGCCATTAAAGTCGAAACTTCATTAAAGATCGCGTAATTCGCACTGATTTGTTGAAATACTCGACGAAAAGAAAGATAATTTGAACAATAGAAAAAAATTGAAATTACAAAAATTAAAACGTGAACAAATTTTATATTTATTTTTGTAATGCCTGAATCAAAGTTATTATCGAGTCGAGGCACTTTAAGACGGTGAAGAAAGCAAATTTAAACATTCAACACACGTTTCTCATCCGGAATTTCGTAAGCTTTAATATTAGAAATTTCGCAAATAAAAATTACTGTTTATTGATAATTTTTTTTTTTTTTTTTTTAATAGTAAAATTTAAAAACGAATAAAATTTTTGGATTTCTGCGGGTAAAAAAAATGTTTGTCGAATGCACAAAACTTTTTTAGTGTGTATAAATAAAGGGGACATTGAAAGATGGAATGTTCTTGTAATATTTTACGCGTGTCTTCGAAACGAAAACCGATTTCAGAACAGCGCTGATGCGTGCGGCTATGTAAAATTTATGCAAAGTCTTTAAATTCCCACTCCGCGAAGCAAGCTTAATTCTGTCCACAAGCGACATATGCATAAACGAATAACATTTGCGCCGAGCAAACAAGGAAGTTTCAGCGAGTGCGTATCCAAAAATCAACGACGCCCAATGTCGTCAAAAGTCAATGACGATCGTATCGACTGTAGCGATTGTCAACAGTCCAACTAAAACCCGATAAGAATAAACTTCACGAAAAATCTCTTAATTTATATTGAAATTATATCATATCGATTAAAAGTCAGTTTTTCACGACTTTGATCAATTATCGAACGGTCTGGCATACGGTCAGCTCTATCGAATGAACACTGATTCGATTATTATCGGAAACCTCCCAAAATTGCTTTTTCATTTAATTAATTTATCGATCAACTTTTTTTTTAAGTGTTAAAAAAAAAAAATAAAAAATAAACCGTGTCTCTATGTTTTTCATGTCACAACTATGCGGAGATGTACCGAAAATTATATATAAGCACACGGAAGCTCGATTTACTAAACACTCACCTGACTATTCTCAGAAACCTCTCACAAATCCCTTCCCATTTAATTAATTTATTGGTTATACATTTTTTTTTTTTTTTTTTTTATGATATAAAAAAAATTGAAAGTAAATCATGTCTTCAATTTTTTTTTTTAATTACACAAATTATCACAACTCCGCAGAGATGTACCGAAAATTAGATAGAGGCATACGGAAGCTCGTTCGAATAAACACTGACCGGATTATTCTCAGAAACCTCCCAAAACTCCCTTCACCTCTAATTAATTTATTGGTTATCAACTTTTTTTCTAAGTGTGAAAAAAAAAAATTTTAAGCAAACCGTGTCTCTATTTTTTGTATATCAACAACTATGCAGAGATGTACCGAAAATTAGATAGAGGCATACGGAAGCTCGTTCGAATAAACACTGACCGGATTATTCTCAGAAACCTCCCAAAACTCCCTTCACCTCTAATTAATTTATTGGTTATCAATTTTTTTTTTAAGTATTAAAAAAAAAAAAATTAAAAGCAAACCGTGTCTCTATGTTTTTCATATCACAACTATGCAGAGATGCACCGGAAATTACATAGAGGCATACGGAAGCTCGTTCGAATAAACACTGGCCCGATTATTCTCAGAAACCTCTCAAAACTCCATTCCCATTTTAATTAATTTATCGGTTATCAATTTTTTTTTTTTTTAAGTATTCAAAAAAATTAAAAGTACAGAGTTTTGTTGTTGTTGTTGTTGTTGTTGTTTGTGTCTCAACTATGCAGAGATGCACCGGAAATTGCATAGAGGCATACGGAAGCTCGATCGAACAAACACTGACCCGATTATTCTCAGAAACCTCCCAAAACTCCCTTACACATTTAATTAATTTATTGGCTATAAAATTGTATTTTTGTTTTTTAATATTGCCAAAAAAAAAAAAAAAATTCAAAGTAAATCGTGCCCAATTTACTTTTTCATATCGCAAAACTACGGCGAGACGTACCTGAAACTATCGCGTCGGCATAGTTCAAACAATAGTTCCACGTGGCTGCGGATCGCAGCCGATTCTCCGCAGTCCTTTTTTTTTTTTTAGATTCAAGGTTTAACGTTAAATCGCCGACGTTCGAGTTTTCCGTTGCAGTTTTGTGCGGACTCTCGTGCGCGAGGTAAACAGGATAAATTGGCAGTTACGGAGACGGCAACGGGAACAGAACCAACGCGAGGCGCGTCCGGCACGCGACTACGAGGAGCTGAGTATCGCGGATAGTGCAAGAGCGTGTGCGGGCTACGCGGCGGTGTAGATAGCAGCACGCGAGGAAGCGGAGAGCCCAGGCGTCCCGCGGCGTCGCGACGCCGGCCCCCCCGCCCCTTGATCTACCCCCGCGAACCCCCTCCGCTCCACCCCCCCTCGTCGGCATTCCGACCGGGACCGAGCAACACACTCGGACGACTTCGCCAAAGCCTCGTCTCGATTGGTTGAACTCCTCTGCAGTCAAAACTCACATGCGACTTTGGAATTCCACAGCGGACGAGCCTCCCGGTTCCCCTTGAAACATTCACGGGCATTCCGAGAGCCATTTTTTATATTATCTCATTGCCGGCCCTCCCCCCCCTCCTCTTCCTCCTGCCCGTTTCGTTTGCTTAGAAAAGGAGTAAAAACACACACACATGGGAGATCGCTGTGGAAAATGAGCACCGAACGGAAGACAAAATTTTATGTATGGAGTTAAAAAAAGTTTGTATTCAACAATTTTTTATTTGTTAACTTTGATCGGGGAGCTACTGGCCTATTAACTTCACACTGGACGAACGATAGGGATGATTGGATGTGTGTTTGCTTAAATTTTTTGACGTTGCGGACCGTGTTATGAAACTTAAATGTTGGGGAAGAGAAAAAATTGTAAGTATAAAGTAAAAAAAAAACGTTTGTACTTTTTGCAATAACTTATTGTCCGCAAACTTCCACAATTTTTTTATTTCTTTATTTTTTATTTCTTTATTTTTAATAAGTTTATTTTTTATTTGTTAACTTCGCAATTCCACAGCGGACGAACCTCCCGGTTCCCCTTGAAACATTCACGGGCATTCCGAGAGCCATTTTTTATATTATCTCATTGCCGCCCCCCCCCCACCCCTCTTCCCCCTGTCCGTTTCGTTTGCTTAGAAAACGAGTAAAAAACACACACATGGGAGATCGCTGTGGAAAATCAGCACCGAACGGAAGACAAAATTTTAAGTATGGAGTTAAAAAAGTTTGTATTCCACAATTTTTTATTTGTTAACTTTGGAATTCGAGAGTTATTTTTAATTTTATCTCACTGTCGAAAAGACGGGAGCTACTGACCTATTAATTTGACACTGGACGAAAGATACGCGAGATTGGATGTGTGTTTGTTTAAATTTTTTGACGTTGCGGAGTGTGAAAAGAAACTTAAATGTCAGGGAAGTAAAAATTGTGAGTACAAAGTAAAAAAAAAAAGTGTACTTTTTGCAACAACTTATTGTCCACAAACTCCCACAATTTGTTTATTTTTTATTCGTTTATTTTTTATTTGTTAACTTTGGAATTCGAGAGTTATTTTTAATGTTGTCTCACTGTTGAAAAGACGGGAGCTACTGACCTATTAACTTCACACTGGACGAAAGATAGGGGTGATTGGATGTGTGTTTGTTTAAATTTTTTGACGTTAAGTCTTATGGACTTGAAGTGTTAGGGAAGAAAAAATTGTAAGTATAGAGTAAAAAAAAGTTTGTACTTTACGCAACAACCTATTGTCGACAAACGTCGAAGATGCTTTATTTGTTAAATTTCCAATCACAACATTCGGGTATAGTGTTGCAAACGAGTTGCAGAACCGAGTTTCTCACTCAGTCAAGAAAATTATTTTTACAAAACTGCGTAGTTCGATTTTGTGAGATTATTTTTTACCGTGCAAAGTTTCACTAAGACGATAGTCGATTAGTCGATTAGTCGATTAGTCGATTAGTCGATTAGTCGATTAGTCGATTAGTCGATTAGTCGATTAGTCGATTAGTCGATTAGTCGATTAGTCGATTAGTCGATTAGTCGATTAGTCGATAGTTAGAATAAAAATGAAACGAGCGGAATCAGCCAAGTGCGGTCGGTCGAGATTAGTTTGAGGCGGCAGAGACATTTTTTTAATAGTATTTTTTGACCTGAATACGAATCGCACGACTGGTTTCTTCCAGACCAAAACACAACATTGATAAACAGAACAAAAAAAAACAATTTTTATTTTTATTTTTAGTGGACAAATATTGTCGTAAACAGCTTCCATTTTCAGTCCAATGCGATCGCCGATCGGCCAATGAAGAAAAAATTCGCAACTATGTACCTTTCGATGTTTTTTTTTTTTTTTTTTTTTTTTTTTTTTTAATACTTGTTTTTAAAAATCTATCTCGGATTCCATCGATAGTAACTGGCCAGGTGCGCCCGACGCGGAACTCGTTTTACCGAGTGTATGCGAAGCGGATAGGTATGCGATGGAGGCAACTCTCTCGAATAACCGTATATTCCGCAGCATCCTTCCTCACGTTCACCGCTCACCATATATCCGGCATTCATTGGCGTAACCGAGCTCTCTCTTCATTATTTTCGTCTCATTGGAAAGTTACGAAGTCACGAGACACGCGCCATCTTTAAAAAAAATTATACGACCGCGTGTAATTTATTAGAGCACGTAAAACGTCGCGCATGCGCATGAATGACGCTGGTAATAGTTTAAACTTGTTCCTTCTTTCTCAAATGTATGTTACGCCCTCGAATTTACCGAGAGAGAGAGATTTTTCGTCTCGGTTGGCCCATAAGAAAAGAGGATCGGAGGACGAGCCTCCAACTTTCCCCTGTAAGCTCCCGAAAGATTGGTCTGCGCGGACCGATCTCGCTTACGTGGCCCGAGGAATGAAAATTCTCGGGACGCCGATTGGATAATTCTATATCGTTTCCCCTGAAACTTTCAATCCGGCTACCTCTACGTAAGCTGCCGGCGACTCGCACACATGTTGTTTTCCCGTGCCTCGAGAGTCCCGATAAAGAAGCGACGACGAACGAAAATAGTCGGCTGGGCGCGCGGCCTCGACGGAGGGAATAACTGGCGTAGATCGCGTGTTGGAAGGAAGCGATGTTTCAATAAGAAAAGAAGGAAAGAAAAAAAAAAAAAAATACTCGTGCCTAATCGGAGAAGCTCGATAACGCCCACGTTGACCGACGTACGATTACGCGCCTGTACGATACATTCGTGAATTTAACGCAGTTACTTGCGCGTAAAACTCGTCCGATAACGCAACTTCATTCGCTGGGTACTAATTTGAATAATTAATACTGTCGATGTTACACAATGCGATAGGCGGCTCGTCGACGATGCGCGTCTTGCGCCGAGCTTTGTTCATGTTTGATGTATAAGTACATTAAACATTTTTTTTACGTACGTTCATTTTTTTTTTTCTTTTTTTTACACGTCAGTGAGTTTTTACTATTTGCCAGACTCCGCGGAAACGAGCGGAGACTTACGTTGCTGACGTACTTTCTGACATCGAACGACAGCAATTAACGATATTTGACGAGAGAGCCATGTTTTTTTTTTTTCTCGCCAAGCACACCATACACAGTAAAATTGGTAGCAAGGTTTCTTGTTCGTAAAATTCGGCACTTCTTTTCTTGTTAATATTATAAAATATTTGACATTTGACAAAAAAAAGTCTATTAATCTTGCAAATATATATATATATTTTTTTTTTGTGATTTTAACAAGAAAAGAATTGTGAACAAAAAAAAGTTTGTTAAATTTACACGCTTTTTTTTTTTTTTTTTTTTTACTGTGTAGGCAATAACACCGCCACGGGCATAACTGACGTGCAGACTGCCGTTTCACAATATAAAATTTAGACGATTATTGAAACGTCTTTGATTAAATTCAATTAAATTTATTTCCTCTTATTTTATTTTATTATTGAAATTAAACGACCCGACAAAACGAAAATCAATGGGGGAGAGAAAAATAAACGATCCACAAGATTTCTTTAAAGTTTTATCTTTACGTTCGTACGATCGTAATTAAAAATTGTCGCAATGAAGTCGTATATAATGTGCTTACATGCCGTGAAAAAAAATCTGTAAAATATCGGTTTTACAACAAAACAAAAAAATCCCAATGAATATAACACCAAGACCCGTTCGGGTACCATTTTTAAGGATTAGCGTTAAAGCGCCTCGAGCTCAATTCAGCTCGAAGAGGGGGGCAGAGAGAGCATTTCCGGTTGGTCGTGACCCGTATTGCCCCCGTCTCCTCTGCCTCACGCATACTCCTACATACAAAACTAACGCATTTCGTGTTCTTTTTTTGCATCAGTGCGAGGTTCCTTTTCGCACTGGTGCGGAATTGTTTGCGAACAAGTACGTAGTGCGCATGCGCAGTATTTTTTCTTTCACGCCACTTTCGACATACTTTACAGCCACGGAAAGCGGAACTTTTCGTGAATGCGTAAAAAAATGGTACTTTACGGTACTAGTGCGAAAAACCGATATTTTGACGAAGGATGTGAAGTTGGCCGTACGAGCGGAAGGCGAGTGTTAACTACATTCTAACCGCCGTCAGAAGACGGCTTTTTCGTACAAGTATCGCATACTAATTTTTGTAACAAATGCACGAAAACTACAATTTTACATATCCGTATAGTGTGCGAAAAAAATAACCAGCGTAAAAAAAAAGTTAACCAGTACGAAAAAGTAGCTAGATTGTTTAAAAAGTAACTAGTGTGATGTGCGCATGCGCAGTATGTTTCTCCCATGCCTCGCTGAGAAGCGTCACTTTCGCCACGCGTTACAGGCTCGAAAAGTGGGACTTTTAGTGAATGTGGTAAAAAAAAGGATATTCTCATTTTCCAAAATGATCGTCAATTTCATGCGAGATAAGTTGCCACCGATGAAATATCTTTGGCGGCGACGATTGATTCGCCGGTAACTACACTGCGCTCTTTGATCGCTCGTTGTCCCTCGAACGTAACAGAAGACACGTTCGGGTGCTATTTTCAAGGATTAGCTTTAAAACGCCTCGGGCTTCGTCCAGCTCGAAGAGGCGGGCAAAGAGAGAACTTCCGGTTGGTCGTGACCCGTATTGCCCCCGGTCTCCTCCGTCCCCGCCTACAGCAAAAACGGCGAACGAAGTGAGAGCGAGATATCGAGAGAGCCGAGGGTGGGGGAAAGGGGTGCAAAAGCGGATATCGTCGTACCGAATTTTCCCGTATAACTTTCGACCGAAATGCTCTCGAGTTTCTGGACCACCTGCTACCGTTTCCGATTCGGAGTGAAGCGAAATACTGGCCGTAACCCACCTCTTTCCCCCCCCGCCGCCTTCCGATACCGCTGTTTCTCTCCGCGTCGATTCTGTACATTCCCGCGAAAGCTACACATTGTGTACGTATATGTATACCTTATAGTCATCCACTCTCCAATATCGAATGGACGGTACACTATAACTAGCGCGGGAGTAGGAAAACGAGAACGAACGTTTATTCCGAACCGCGCCGGTGGCAAATCTAGGTCGTTATCGATAAGTCACGTATCGGGGAAAGGGAGAAACGAGAGAAGGGAAAGAGGGGGGGGGGAGAGGAGCGTCGAGAGACGGGGTGGCGAAGGGGGTAAAGGGATAACTCTACTTTCGTGCATGTATAGCATATCGTACAGAGCAATAGGAGAGTCTGGCGCACGGAGAGAATTTTATATGAAAAATTACTATGCCCTCCGCAACGACCGGGAGACGGATGAGAATTATAGATTATTTTTCATTATTTTTTTTTTCTTCCTCATAGAGGAAGCTATGTTTTCGGGGAAAAAAAATTTCGAGATTTTGGGGTTGGAGTAGGCGAGAGCTGGCGAAATGGCACAGCTGGACAAAACGGGATAGTGTGACAACATGCAATTTTCCAATAACTTTTGGATGGTGGCGATGATGGTACGTGGGGCAAGACGAGTTTGAAAAATCGAATGTATCGTTGGGACCAAATTGGGCGTACAAACATTATTGTGAGATTGAGTTTTGCCCTCACTGTCGCGTTTTGTCCCGCTGTGCCATTTTGCCACGGTCTCGCCTACTTAAAATAGTCTGAAACGTCGGGAAAGGTGATTTTTACCTGTTGTATGTATGTGTGTGTATGTGAGTGTGTGTATGTGAGTATTGTATTTGTGAGTGAGTGTATTTGATTATTTTCTCGCTCTGAACATAAACCGACCAGTTGTTTTGCATTAAAGACAAGCACGACGTTGATGTTGATGAAAGTTGAACATTGAAATTTCCATATTGATTCTTCATAAAAGTTGAAAATTGAAATTTTCATATGGCTGTCTCTTCAAAGCTACAAATTAAAATGTTCATATGGCTTTGTGATAATGTTCCTTTTGGCCATATTCGCGAAGCTTCTTCGATGAGCTTTGCGAGTAAAGGAACGTTGTGAAAAGCCATATGAAAATTTCAATTTGTAGCTCTGAAGAGACAGCCATATGAACATTTCAATTCTCAACTTTCTAATTTTTTTTTTTTTTTTTTTCATAGAAATTTCATAATATTGTGAGAAAATAGCTGGAGTTTTTGTTTATGTGTTGTTTTTTTTTAATATAGCCGTTCGATTCGAGTGTGGAAAAAAAATTAACTGTTGTCATCGGGTTTCAGCATAAATTTTGAAACTCTCAAGCTTTATCAGCCGTTAAGAATTTCACTCGAACGGATAACGTATATAGATATTACAAAATTTCGTTAATCTGTTTATATCATATTATAATCGCGTATGTTAAATTTAAGATATTTAAAAAAAAAAAATGCCACTATTCACTTGGCGCCAAAGAAGTCATACTATCGATTCATTGAGTTCAAATAGTTGCATCGGCAGTCACAAAAATCGTCAGCGATATCCTAATAGAAAAATCAAATAAACAACGTCGATATAACGACGAATACTTTTGATCTCTTAAAATAAATAATGTTCGTGAGTGATAAATTCGCTTCGATTTCTCGGGCACGTGTGACAATTTCCGTAGGTCATAATTTTTCGATGATCCGCCCGGGAAATGTCGGAATAGCGCCGGTTATGAAGTTGCTCGATAAGAAGTCCTACAACCTTGGTCGTCGCGCTGTTACAACTCTGATAACTCGTAGATTTTACCGGTTCACATACACACACATATTATTTATATATATATATATATATATATATGTATTGTATGTATATGAAGACGTATCGGCAGCAGCGGCCAATCGTATTCGGAGCTCGAATCCCCGGAGAGGACCACTAGAGTATGTAGTACCGGATGAGAGCGCGATCCGAGAGAAAATCGGGGTCGGTAGACTCTTTACGACTATATTTTCCCACTTGGGTTTCTTGACCCTCAACGCCACCCGATCCCTTCGATCTATATGACACAGATGTGTGCATACATGTATATATCGTATTATGCAACGCGCGTTGCCCTGTCTCGCTAAACGAGGCTGAAAGTGATTGATCTGTTTGCGAGCAAACAGAAACCATAGCCACGAAATCCGTCTCACCGTCTTCGATACATAGGCGTTCCGAACTGGAAGACAAAACAGTATAAAAGTATAACAACCGAGAATAACGATGACAACAAACAACGCTCGCTATTATCTGTGTCGCCCATTGGACTCGACCGAGAAACTCGAACCTCATTGCGATCGCGGCGCGGCGAGAAAGTGCGCATTGAACATTCGAGATTACAGAAACCTCGCGCGACCGATACCTAATCGCGCATTCGACGCCGAATATCCTCGGGACGAATCAGATCTCAATTGACGATGGCACGGGTAATTGGTCGTTGACGATAATTAATCGTTCGAAGCGCAGCAATTCCTACTTCGCCCGGCGACTTTAAATAGATAAATAAGAATAATAATAGTAAAATATTAAAAAAAAAAAAGAAATAGATCGAGGAATATATCGTGTTTGAATTATATATAGCGGGGAGATGATAAAACATTGATAACGCTCAATTTCACAAAGTGCTTCGGGATGTCGGAGCAGCGGCGCGGTCAACGGACAAGTATCATGTAGCCGGTATGGCGTAATTTACTATATTTATATATATATATATATATATATATATATATATATATATATATACATGTGTGCATATAGATACATGTATACATATAGTATACGTTTGAGAGTAGCAGCAACCCGGTAAATTGCACGGATTGAATAACGAACCAATTATACATCGTTCGCACTGTCGTGTGCACGTGTCCCGAAGCGCACTCCGTACCTACATACGTACGTACAATGCGCATTTATGTTCACTCCGTACGTTCGTGTGCGCATACGTTTATGGTTATATACGTATAAACGGTAGGACACACTGGATGGCTTGAACACAATTTACATTCTCACGTCGAGCCAGCAACCAGCAGCGCTACCAGCTCCGCCGCTGCCGGTGGTACTTCAATTAAACGCTTAATGAGGAACCCTTGACAAAGTCAAGGCGAATTCAGCATTCCAACGGCTCTCGTCATTGCACAATTGTTAACACTGGAATGCTATATCGGCGCTTGGTACATGACGCAATCCATAACATCGCGGACGGCAAAAAAACGATATTCACCATCCTAAATCGCGTTAAAACGTTATATCAAAGTAATTGTGACAGTAATTGTGTCAACACGTATTACAAATTTCAATACACCGACTTGTCGTTTATATATTTTTATATTATTGTAAAAAAATTTGTTCTCCTTTCTCTTATTAATTTCTCTTGACAAGTTGACCGACATATTTTTGTGAAACTTCGTCCCATCCAGGGGGGGGGGGAACATAATTGAAAGTAAAAAATGTACAATCTCGTTAACGTTAACCGTGTGATTTTCGGCTCGCGAGCATTTCTATTGCACGGAGAGGCATTTAAACTTTAATTCGCACGCTTTTGAGTCGTCTTGACCCCCTTTTAGCCAGTCTTTAATTGCAACAGTTCATAAAACTCCTCGAGAGCTCGGCGATGGTAGAGAGGAGCGGGGGGGGGGGGGGGGGTGGGGAGGTCGGAGGATTATAGTGGTTGAAAACTACACGTGACACGAACAGGTCGTCGAGTCCGTTTTCACGTGCGGATTCACTTGCCCGTGCAGCCGGCGAGAGGAGAGAGACGAAAAGCTGCCACTCGTCGTCGCGCACGCCCAGACGCGAGCAATCTTCTCTTCCGCACGGATTACGTTAATTGCCGGTAGCAGAACTGCCTCCGTCGTGAGAGGTGAATTTCGGAAGAGAGGACAGAAATCCGACATGAGCACCGAGAGAGAGCGGAGAGCTCCTCTCGCAAACGCCGCGGAGATCATTACTTCGCTCCCCCGACGTTTTAATTGCAAACCAGCCCCGGCGTATACGCAACCGAGGCCGCGATCTTGTTCACTCCCCCTATTTTACACAAGCGATATAACAAGCGCGCCTACACACGCACAATGAATCACGGACGACGAGAGATTTATACGCCAGTCCGTTACATAGAGCCGATTCGCAAAAGCAAGGAAAAATTAATGAAAAATCCCGCGAGGGCTTATGCGCGGCCCGCGGCTCGCCGGTAATGACTAATGATCCAACCAGCGACCCGATAGTAATTCTCAACACAATGAGTTTCGTGCGGTAACGCGGGAAAAAAAAAAAAAAAAAATGAGACCCTGCATGCCATATTCAGCGACGAGGCGTCGACTTTTTTTTTACTTACCGGATCGTGTTTTCTTGTTTTTTTTATTTTTTCATTTCCGCTTTTTTTTTTTCTTTTTTTCTTTTTTGCTTCTACCTCTCCGCTATGTTGATGCCGCAAAATTTATCACCACCGGGCGAGGTAAAGAGGGTGTCTCATGAACACACCTCCGTGCGAAATATTTCCTCCTCTGCCCGCCGGAGACAAAAAGTCTTCGGTGGTTTCGCATTAAAGAAAAAAAAAAAAAAATGCCTCGGGGCCAATGAAGTGTCGCCATTTTTAATTCGCTCCGAGGCTTTTGACAGAAGACGCGTCCGTGCACTATAGAATCCACCTCGCCGCCCGGCATCTCCTCTTCGCCTCCGCGGTCGGTCTCGCCTCGGGCAATTTCGCGGCGCGACGACCACCATTATTTACGCGGGACGACTCGCGAATAACCCCAAGTGCTTATCCATCCAACGCGCGCGCGACTCTCCTGGATTTACATGAGAAATTTAATTTTTCCTCGGTCTTTGTTGCCGGCCTCCGATGTCTATTCGGGCACTCGTTGTTTTTCGCGACAACCGAGGCTCTATACTCGACGGAGCTTCGCGGACTTCCGGCGATGCCGAGGAAGGAAACGATATCGGAACGAGAAAAGCTGAGATTTGAACTTGAATTTTCTAGCAGTTTTTATTTTATTTTTTTTATTTTTCTCCTCTGTTACACTGTAAGAAATGAGCGGTGTAAACGGCGATGCCGCGAGTGGTACACCAAGAAAAAAAAATTATTTGACGGCGTTTATTTGGATTAAGTAAAATATTTATTTGATTTAAATGAATATTTATTTTAATTAAGTAAATAGTTACTTGAATCAAATAAGTATTTTGACTTGATCTAAATAAACGGTGACCGTCAAATAAATTCTTTTTATGGGTGTAAAAAAACAAACCGGTGTTAAAATCAACACCATTTCCCAGTGAAAAATACACCATACATATGATAAACTGCAGTGAATGAAATATATTGTACTGGATGGCAGACAAATTCTAGAGGAAACCGGGGCAAAATGGCACAGCGGGGCGAAACGGGATAATGAGAAAAAACGCAATTTTCCAATAACTATAATAATAATAACTATATCAATGAATATGATAAAACGAGTTTGAAAATCGAGATGTATCGTTGGGATAAAATGGGGCATCGAAAAATTACTGCAACATTGAGTTTTGCCCTCACTGTCCTGTTTTGCCCCGCTGTGCCATTTTTACCCGATCGCCCCTACCCAGCAGCATATTTTATATTTCGTATAGGGACTGGACCAATATCTTCGTATCACATTGACTATCAATGATTCTTTAATATCAAAGATACTAACACTCTGTGCAATCTTGAATTATACTATTAAATATCTTAATATAATAATGCTAATAATTTTTAAAAAATTAACCCAACTCAATTTGGAGTTGGTTCGGAGTACTGTTATTTACTTTATTTGTTACTAATTAAATTGCATACATGGTTCCATCGTGTTTTATATGCTCATCGCTTATTGATGTGTGTAATCTTGAATCGGATATATAAGTTATTCTTGGTGATTAACTTAGACTCAACTTCGATGATTTGACATTGAAGTATCGAAACTTGAAAGTTGTTTATTGTGGGTGCAATAAATCATGTATAGAGAATGGTATACGAAGACGTTCAACAATGCAACATGAGATTCTAAAGTTTGTTACTATCTCACATGTTAAAAAATATCAATCTTCCAGCAAGTCAAACGAAATTTGAATAGGAGAAACTCACAAGTGAGCAATAGCGTAGTCGGTAACGTGTTAGGTAGTAGGAATAGGTAGGCAGTTCGAATCTCATGTCAAGCAATTCACCACCATAGATATTTGTCATCGTAGTCTTTTTTCATGAATAGTCTTTTTTTCATTTACAATTATCACGATGTCCCACGCAATTATTTTGTTGAGCAATTATTAGTTACGATTCATTGTATTCAGACTTTTGCATCTGATTCAAGCACTTAAGCCTATTTTACTCACTTAGGAGTAAGGTTCGGCGTTAGTGTACACCTTTACAGTGTTGGAATGTACGTTCTGTAAGTGCCACCGATTTTACACCAAATGTTAACACTGCTTTTGACACCAAAGTAATGGACCTATATGGACCACATTGCGGTGTTGAATTTAATACCGCTTTTTTTTTACTGTGTAGGCAGTTCGAAAGCCCACCTCAAGCAATTCACCACCATAGATATTTGTCACCGTAGTCTTTTTTCATGAATAGTCTTTTTTTCATTTATAATTATCACGATGTCCCACGCAATTATTTTGTTGAGCAATTATTAGTTACGATTCATTGTATTCAGACTGTTGCATCTGATTCAAGCACTTAAGCCTATTTTACTCACTTAGGAGTAAGGTTCGGCGTTAGTGTACACCTTTACAGTGTTGGAATGTACGTTCTGTAAGTGCCACCGATTTTACACCAAATGTTAACACTGCTTTTGACACCAAAGTAACGGACCTATATGGACCACATTGCGGTGTTGAATTTAACACCGCTTTTTTTTTTACTGTGTAGGCAGTTCGAAAGCCCACCTCAAGCAATTCACCACCATAGATATTTGTCACCGTAGTCTTTTTTCATGAATAGTCTTTTTTTCATTTATAATTATCACGATGTCCCACGCAATTATTTTGTTGAGCAATTATTAGTTACGATTCATTGTATTCAGACTTTTGCATCTGATTCAAGCACTTAAGCCTATTTTACTCACTTAGGAGTAAGGTTCGGCGTTAGTGTACACCTTTGCAGTGTTGGAATGTACGTTCTGTAAGTGCCACCGATTTTACACCAAATGTTAACACTGCTTTTGACAACAAGGTAATGGACCTATATGGACCACATTGCGGTGTTAAAGCGGTGTTGAATTTACCACCGTTTTTTTTACTGTGTATTGTTAATCGACCGTGACCCAAAAGAAGACTCGCTCGAGGAAGACGGGGACTCACCGGAGCCGATAAGCGCTATCGGGATTTCCAAAAACTTCCACACCCTCGATAAGAGAGTATCGCTGGTATCCGCGTGTTGGAAATCGCGGGAGAGGCGAGATGCGGGTTGTTACGAAAGGAATGTTATTTTGTTGCCAATGCGTGATAGCCAAAATGCCAAAAATAAAATGAAACATTTGAAGCACGATAGATCGAGATTAAATGTAGCACGCGTGTGGGAGATGAAAAAACAAAATTGTTTTCGCTCATGCTGGGATATTCTATTCTCGATCGCACACACATCGCGCGACCCCAGGGTCGGATGCTTCGGAGCTAATGATTTTTTTTTTTTTTTTTTTTTTTTTTTTTTTTTTTTTTTACGGACAAATGTCGGAGCTAATTGGCAAAAAAAAGTCTGAAAGAACGGATATGTGATCAAAGTTCAGCCACGAAGAAACTGACTGCCTGCGACCAATGCGAGTATGATTCGATAAAATTTATTTTTCTATTTTGATGTGTTTTTTAAAATATACTTCGAAACATTTTTCTTATCATACAAAGGTTTGTACATTTTTCTCAAAATCAATTTTTTTTTTTTTAAGATACTTGCCGATGCTCTTTTTTTCAGCAAGTCGTTAATTCTTAAATTGTGCAAAATTATTAATTCTTTTGATAAGTAAAAAATACATTCTTTTTCATACCCCAAAGGTGTGTAAATTTTTTTCAAAATCGTTTTTTTTTTATCCTTGCAGACGTTCTTTTATCAGCAAGTAGTTAATTCTTAAATTGTGCAAAATTATTAATTCTTTTGATAAGTAAAAAATACATTCTTTTTCATACCCCAAAGGTGTGTGGATTTTTTCAAAATCAATTTTTTTTTATTTTTAAGAACCTCGCAGTCATTTTTTTAGCGAGTAGTCGATTCTTAAGTTCTTCAAAATTATTAATTCTTTCGACAGGTAAAAAAGATATTTTTTGAGGTTTGATATAAAAAATGAAAAAAATGGCCGCAGAGTCGTTTTGAATAAAAGCGACATAACAAACTTTAATCTCGCCACGTTTCGTTTAGACACTCAGACGGAAGTGGGTAAAGATAGAGAACGAACGGAGCCGTCTGGACCGAGCCCACGAGAGCGATGCTAGATTACTCGACAATACGTACGGTCTCTCGCCATTACGTTTAACTGCTGGTAACAACACCGAATGCAGACCTCGTGTATTGAGATTCAACGGAGCGAGTAACCTCCGGTATATTCGTGCGTAACCTCGTGCACTTCTCTCCGTGCCAATTACGGCGTTACATCTCTGCTTGGAGATCACGGGTCAACGAGCTTTTGCACATGTCTCGCCTTCTCGAATCTCTGTATCGCCGTACATCTCTCGAGAAACCTTCTTTCATGCACGATCCGAAGAGGCTGGCGCATCAAATAATACCGATCAAAAGGAATGAACAAAAAAAATTGACACCACTCCTCGAAATATTTTCCGCGAAACCGAATTTCCATCCGATTGAACTTACAACTGAAATTTCTGCCCTCAGCATATTTCAGTAATATATATCCAAAGTGCTATTGCACAATATAACATCGATGAGAATAAGAAAGAAGGAGTTAACTCTCCGATTCTCAAAAGTAAGTCGAACGAAAGGTTTGAATTTGGACTAGGCGAAAAGTTTTCTTTCGCAAGATTTTTACAAATATAAACATTGGACACAATAAAAAAGGACGTAAAGTACAAATAAATACTTGTCTAGATAGCATCTCAGCAATATAATGGACGACGATGGGTCCAAATTAAGAAATTCAAAATCTTCGCGTTTTCGATATATATATATATATGTATATATATATATATATATATATATATATATATACATATATATATATATATATGTATTTAAAATGACAGAGCGGAACGAGCCAATAAAACTTGATTGGCTACTGTCAGAAATTAAAATGGACGATTGGCTCAAATTCAAAAAATTCAAAATCCTCAAGATTTCATCATTCATCGAGATTTTACAAACATGTAGTAAGTAAATTGAAGGGACAAAAAGTACAGAAAGAAAAAACTTGATTAGAGAGCATCAAGGAATATAATGGATGACAAAAATTTAAGAGATTAAAAATCTTCGAGTTTTCATAAATTCATACATTTTTTAGAAACACGTTATTTCGAGATATACGTAAATACGAGAAAAATACTCGATTCGATAGTGTCAGAAAATATAATGGTTGGCGATGGGTCCGAATTAAGAAATTCCAAATCTTCGAGATTTCATGAGGTACACATTTTTTTTTTCTGTATACGTATTTAAAATGTCAGAGCGGAAAGAGCCAAAAAAAAACTACTGTCAGGAAATAAAATGGACGACGAATTAAAAAATTCAAAATCCTTGAGATTTCATAAACCATCGAGACTCTAAAAATACGTAGTAATTAAAGCGAAAGGACGGAAAGAACGAGAAAAAAAAACTTGATCGGGCACAACCGGGTGAAAAATTGTGTGGACGACAATGGGTCGAAATTCGATGAAGAAATGTTGATTGGATCCGAGATGGTCCCAGATGCCGGAGGCTGAACAGCCACTTGTGGCCAGTTGACCCCGTTGAGGTTCGCATTGACCCGAAGAACGCTCGGGGACTCCCCGAAGCGTCGGACCGTTCGCAACTAGCGAACTTCGGTTATTGGACGGTACAAGACGCTCTCGGTCCTGCCTCAAGGCGCGTTCGTATGTGCTCCATCTCCCTCGGTCTCCCCGAATGACGAGTTTCCGTCGCCCGAGAAATTCGGTGGCTGTTACCGGCCGGAATTCCTTCCCCCCGTCTATTCGTACACCGGCGAGCTAAGTACAGTTATCGCCGACTTGGCAAGTTTGACGGGTATAAACTATTCGAGGGATGGCAAACGTTGGCCGTATCAAGGATAGCTGAACTGTACACACTAATTTCTGTCTAAGTTCATAATGTGACGTTGATATGGGTAAATCCTGCATAGACATTTTGGAGCGTTACACAGGACCCTGACGCGGACCCGGTCGGACCCCGATGTAACGCCCCAATTTCTCCAAGGTAAGATGGACGAACATGGAACGTCATACTTGCATGACCATATATTCATCAGTTTTAGGCTCGATACAGAAATGGTTAGTGTTGTTAATTTATCGGTGATTAAACCGATGATTACTATTTTTGTCGAGACGTTTTAACGATATTGTTATTTTTAAAATTGTACTTTGTGATTGAAGTCGAGACAAGCGGTGTTTCGACGAATACTGTGAAGTTGGCTGCACGAGCTGGCGCCGAGAAAACTCACGCTTTTCGTATTCAAAAGTGTGCGCAAAGTTACCTTTTCGCACTGGTGCGGAAATGAGCTTGCGGACCAGTCCGTCGGGCGCATGCGCAGTATTGTTTCTCTCGCATATTGCCAATAAGCGCCACTTTCGACGTACTTTGCAGGCACGAAAAGCGAAAATTTTCGTGCATTCGTTAAAAAAATAGTACTTTACGATACTTGTTCGAAAAAACCGATCTTTTGATGAAGGTTGTGAATTTGTGAATTGAAGGCGAGTTTTGTTTACTTCCCAACTGTCGTTAAGAGAGCTTATTCGTACGAGTATCGCTTACTATTTTTTGTATCGAAAACTCCCACTTTTTATACGTGTAGCGTAGTGTGCGAAAAAAATAAATAGTGTTAAAAAAGCGTACGAAAAAGTGACTACTGTGCTCTGCGCATGCGCAGTATTTGTGTCGCGCGCCTTACTAAAAAGCGCCACTTTCGCCACGCGTTGTAGACTCAAGAAATGGGACTTTTTGTGGATGTGTTGCAAAAAAAAAAAATGATGTCCGTATTTTCTAAAATTATTCACAATTATTCACGATTAATTCAGCGGTAATTTCGCTCGCGCTGTTTGATCGCTCATTTTCCAACCAACGTAACTGGAAAATCGCGCAAGAACGACAATGTCCATCTTCCAATTCCGAAGGTTCGCAATTTCGATTCGTCTCTCGGAATCGACCTAATCTTCCATTCGAATGTACATTCGCGACGGCGAACTCTCCAATCGAGAATCCCGTCACGTCGATCTGTTTGTCTGTCTCTCGTTCTCCCGTTCCCAATAAGATTTCTCGTTGCGTTTGCTAATAAATGCAACACATCGCTCGAAATTTAGTTGAATTTCTCGCCTCCCAGAGAGCCGCCGCGACTATCCCTCGCCCAGATTCGCCGAAACGTGCCGCCATTTGCATAAAATAATGCGTAATACAATTTACTCGCCCAACGTGTAAAATTTCAGTTGTTTGCCCTTTTCGCATCAACGTCGAGTCCATTATTTGATCATGAAAGTCTGTAATCACGTGTCAAAGGTCGGATACGCTTTGTTTTTGGCTTTGCAGGATGCACTTTTCAATTTCAGTTCGACGTCATTATTGTGTCACGCACATTTTGCAGCCGATTCTATCGTACAACTGTGATGCCTCGTTTGTTCCGGAATTCGTTATTCGTCGGTCTCGTTGCCAGCGGTCTCTCGCGTTGCTGTTTGTAAAAGGTTGAATTTCAATGATCTTCACTCTGGATTGATGTAAACGGTGTATGCGCGGTTCATCAACGCATCGGGGCTTTAGCTATTAACTGGAAATTTTTTCGAAGCTTTCTTCTATTAAAAATTGATGTACGTTCATTGCAAGCCCGCTATATAATTTTTTGCCATTTGTAAAAGATTGAATTTCAATGATTTTCACTCTGGATTGATGCAAACAGTGTATGCGCGTTTTGTCAACGTACCGGGCTTTCGCTATTGACTGGACATTTTTCCTAAGCGTTTAACAAAATAATGCTCGTTTTTTACAAAACCGCTATATAATTTTTTTTTAAATGTACTTTAAAGTAATCAAGTTTTTATAATATCCTGCTTTCCCTTATCATTTTTGGCATTGATAATGCAAATATACGAGAACCCGTTGATCAGACAACTATGCAGTTTTTTTTCTTAATATTATTATAGGGTTTTTCAAAGATTTATCTCTCTCGTTGTAAAATGGTGCGCGAGAAATAATATGTTTGGTACCGATTTTATTTTTATAAGGATTTGGTTCCAAAAATATAAGTAAATTTTCAACTTTTTACAATCGTTTGTTATTAAAAAATAAATTAATTTTTTTCTTTTTTTTTTTTTAATCATCCGGTCATCAGATCGAAAATGTTATAATCAAGGATCTGACAAATTGGCATATCAAAATGAAATCAAGCAAATCAAGGAATACCCTGACAAATTGGCAGTGAAATCGAAGATGCAACATTGCACGGAAAAATATAATTTTCATTCATTTCTGCAAAAAAATAGCTTTTCCAAAACAAACAAAAATATGACACATATTGCATTAAATAGTTAATGAATAAAGAGAACTTTTTCGTCGTTGGATTTTTTTTTTTTTTTTCGCCAGACTTATCCCTTTCAAGATATATGAATTTGAACCAAAAACGCATCTCCCTAAATCGAGGGATTAAAAAAATCTGAAGAAATTCACAAAGCTTTTCTAAAAGTGACACTGAAATGTGACCAATTATGGGACAGATCTGAGAGGGTCGAAACAAAAATTGGCTGAGTTGACAGAAAATACCTCATATATATACATATATATGAAGAAGATAATTTATCTGTCCGAAATAAATTTTATTTGTTACAAAGAAATCTTTTCTCCGAATGCAAAAATGTTGAAAATCCACTTGTCTTCTGGGGCGAATACTTGTGAGCGTTGAAAAATGTTGATACCGAAAAGTGACGATTGTCTCCTCCGCATTGTCACATTCAACGAAAAGCGATAAACGCGGTCGACACGTGCAGGATATAATGGGTGTTCTGCTATATATAATTGCGAAATTATTCCGTATAATTGATTGCGATATCCTGCCGAGTGCCGCAAAGGTCGGAGACCGCTATTACGAGTTTTCTTACGGTTCGTTGGCGATAGTCCTTCTCAGGGAGTTTCTGTCGCTCGCTCTGGGTCCAAGTGACGAATGGCCGAACTTGGTCGTTGCCCACGCGACCATAAATTTTGGCTTCCCGCTCTCTCTCTCTCTCTCTCTCTTCCTCTCTTGTTCGCGATCGCATTCTTTCCGCGACTTCCTCCTGCATAGCCTCTCCCTACCAACCTTTCCCGACGATAAATCAGGCATCAGCTCTGCGAAAACACGCCAGAAGGGGGATGCGGATTGTAACGGATAGGACATCCTAATAATAGGGAGCAAAGCTCGGCGAGAAAAGTTTCCGTACGGGAAAAATCGTAAACACGATAGCACAGGGGAATTAATAGTGTAAAACAGCTTCCTACTGTCCTAACGTTGAATCAATGTGAATTCGAAGAAATAAATCCAAGAAAATAGTAAATACTTTTTTTTTATAATCAAAAAGTAAAGAAACGATGAAGGAGTAAAAAAAAAGGTGCAAGGTAATTTGCAGGTGACTTTCTCATTCGTTACAATTTTGTGCGCGGCTTTCTCTGTGAGAAGGTTCGTACGCAGTAAAAAAAAAAAAAAAACAATTGGAATTTTCACAACTTATTGTTCACAAACGGTCACAATTTTTTATTTGTCAATTTTCTAGTTTTACAAACAAAATTACAAAGTGAAATCGTCAATGACACGGAAAATGGAAGGGCATGCTCGTATATTCAAATAAGTGACAAACTGTCATTTATTTAACAACATTATTTTGACGAATTTTCACATTCACCGTAATGGGAATGCGAATTATTTCGTATAGGAAATAATTTTTTACCGCGTAGAGGAAGCTATTCCCAAAAATTTTATAAATGGGAAAGCCAATTACTTTGCACCTTTTTTTGTAACATAAAAAAAATCTCTTCATCTCATAAACTTGAATTGTTCGATTGAACAAAATGTTTGTTCAATTCAAGCAACTATTCGTTGAAGCAACCAAATATTCGTTCAATCAACCAAATATTCGTTCAATCAACCAAATATTCGTTCAATCAACTAAATATTCGTTCAATCAACTGAATATTCGTTCAATCAACTGAATATTCGTTCAATCAACTGAATATTCGTTCAATCAACTAAATATTCGTTCAATCAACTAAATATTCGTTCAATCAACTAAATATTCGTTCAATCAACTAAATATTCGTTCAATCAACTGAATATTCGTTCAATCAACTAAATATTCGTTCAATCAACTAAATATTCGTTCAATCAACTAAATATTCGTTCAATCAACTAAATATTCGTTCAATCAACTAAATATTCGTTCAATCAACCAAATATTCGTTCAATCAACCAAATATTCGTTCAATCAACTAAATATTCGTTCAATCAACTAAATATTCGTTCAATCAACTGGATATTCGTTCAATCAACTGAATATTCGTTCAATCAACTAAATATTCGTTCAATCAACTAAATATTCGTTCAATTAACTAAATATTCGTTCAATCAACTAAATATTCGTTCAATCAACTGAATATTCGTTCAATCAACTGAATATTCGTTCAATCAACTAAATATTCGTTCAATCAACTAAATATTCGTTCAATCAACTAAATATTCGTTCAATCAACTAAATATTCGTTCAATCAACTAAATATTCGTTCAATCAACTAAATATTCCTTCAATCAACTAAATATTCCTTCAATCAACTAAATATTCGTTCAATCAACTGAATATTCGTTCAATCAACTGAATATTCGTTCAATCAACTAAATATTCGTTCAATCAACTAAATATTCGTTCAATCAACTAAATATTCGTTCAATCAACTAAATATTCGTTAAATCAACTGGATATTCGTTCAATCAACTAAATATTCGTTCAATCAACTAAATATTCGTTCAATCAACTAAATATTCGTTCAATCAACTAAATATTCATTCAATCAACTAAATATTCGTTCAATCAACTAAATATTCGTTCAATCAACTAAATATTTGCTTCGCCACCGCAGCTTCGAAACCGCAGTTTAGTTTGATATTACCAAACCTTTTTAACGGTGTATAACCCAAGAAAATAAATTTAAAAAAACCATCTTAGAAAATGCAGTCCTAAAGTGAACAGTGAACGAACGACCAATCGAACGGAAAATTCTGACCGAAACCCGGAAGCGTGCCGCGTGGCTTGCGCGCTCATTAACGATTCCGCACCGCAAGTGTCAATGCATTGAATCGAACTTCCGGTCGTTATAATTCCCAGGCTCAGCGAGCGACCCGAGCCGATAAGTTCGCGGCTTACTCGCAGGTCGAAAGATTTTTCACTCTCGCCCACGATAAGCTTTGCCCAAAGTGCACACAAAGTGTTTGCCGTTACATCGCGCCTCGCGCGACAAGCTCGCGCGCTTCGTATTAGCAAATATAATCCGAAACTTGGTTTTTGGGCGTAAGCCCGATGATAAGTGCATGTCTTCGGGTCCCGTAAATAAATCCTGTGGAAGGCGCAGTGGCGGAGCTTTGCGCTCACATACGAGCACGCTCCGGCGGAACGAGCGCTGAAAGGGCATTACGTATTCCGGAAAAGCTCTCGTGCCTTCCTCAGCTTTATGTATTAACCTCGGCGAGCCGGCAGAGCGGAGCAACGCTTCATATTCGCTCGGCGATGAAAAACTTCTCGTGAGAAAAACACTTTGACGAATGCTCGCCGGAGGCTCCTGTATATTATATAACGTGTAGAGCTCCCCGTGTGGATGTACCGGCTGTGTGTACGTGCAGATATGCAGCGAAAGCTCGAACGCCCAACTTGCCGTATCGGAGTGTTTGCGCTTTCACATTGGCGACGGGATTTTTTTTTTTTTTTTTATAAAAAAAAATGTTTGTAATAAAAAGGGGTGAAAATCGAAATGTTTAGATAGCTTAGTCAGATTATGTGCTCTTGTGTACTGAGCTTCTGTGAAAAAGCATTTTTCGCGACCACTTGGCTTCCCCGTAGAGAAGGCTTCGGCGTAAAAATTATTCGTGTGAAATTTAATGTACCGGAGCGGAAGTTTTTAGGCGAAAAATTGTATGTTAAATTTTGGTGTACAATTGTGATGGAAAATTAATGTTCAGTGCATTTAAAAACATTGGGCATTCTTTATTTCTAATAGTTTACATTAATTTCAATGGAAAAGTTTATTCATTTACAATTGCTAGTGTACATTAAATTGTATGTACCAACTTTTGCATAATAACTTCCAGTCAGGTACATTAAATTTACAATTTTTTGTTTTTTTTTTTACAGAGTTTGTTAGAAATCTAAACGTTATCGCGTTTAGATTCCCCAATTGTCATCTATTCCAGTAAGTCTACTTGTGGTCAATTGAAAAAAAAAAAAATACCCAATGTCAATAAGTTTCGGTTCACTGGCGATAAAAATTTCTTAGCAAGTTGTTTCATTACTTGTCTTTTGCAGCTATTACTAACTTTTTATCTGATAAAATCTGATAAAATCTGATAAAATCTGATAAAATCTGATAAAATCTGATAAAATCTGATAAAATCTGATAAAATCTGATGAAATCTGATAAAATCTGATAAAATCTGATGAAATCTGATAAAATCTGATAAAATCTGATAAAATCTGATAAAATCTGATAAAATCTGATAAAATCTGATAAAATCTGATAAAATCTGATAAAATCTGATAAAATCTGATAAAATCTGATAAAATCTGATAAAATCTGATAAAATCTGATAAAATCTGATAAAATCTGATAAAATCTGATAAAATCTGATAAAATCTGATAAAATCTGATAAAATCTGATAAAATCTGATAAAATCTGATAAAATCTGATAAAATCTGATAAAATCTGATAAAATCTGATAAAATCTGATAAAATCTGATAAAATCTGATAAAATCTGATAAAATCTGATAAAATCTGATAAAATCTGATAAAATCTGATAAAATCTGATAAAATCGAATTTCAGCCCGTTTGATAAGACAGGTGGAAAAATCCCGGAAAAAACATTGCCGGAGATTTTATTTCCGCTTCAGCCGTCAGGTTCTTTTTTTCGGGATCCGTTTGATATTCCCGTTCATGAGTTATAGAGGTTTGAATACTTGCGGTCTGGCACACACACACACACACACACACGTTTCTAGCTGTAATTTTTCGACGATTCGAAACATTCCGAAGGTGTATACATGAAAAACTCGAAAACAAATATTTTCATGAAGATAAAGCTTCCTCTAGCACGAAGCAGCATAAAAAAAAAAAGAAATAAAAATTGACGAGTAAGAGAGCGAAAGGGCGAAGAGAGAGAAGAAGCCCTTTACCTTTTTTTTTTTTGCCGAGCCGGAGGCACGACGATGTTTGCGAGCTGGACGCGATCCCAACGCCGGAAAAGACTCATCGCGAGAGGAGTTTTTCGGCTCCTCTCTGGCATCGTTTCTTCTCAGTGATGAATTTCCGGCTCGATGCTTCCGACTCCGAAGCAACCTCCGTCGAAACGTGAAATCCACGCGAAGGGCCGGAGACTCTCGTTCGAACGATTTTGAGAAACTGGGCGAAACATTCTCGGGCATGTTACGGCGTTGAGCATCGCGTAAAGCGCTTCGTGCTTTCTTGTCGCCGCGTCTTGTCTCGGAGTTACATGAAAAGCGCATCGTTATTCGCGGAATTCTCGAGGAGGATAGAGAGCGGCTTGCGAGATGGAAAATAAACTGTTTCTCTTACTGGATAACTTTAGTTAAATTTAATGAGCTTCGCGAGACGCGATGAAAGACGAATTGGAACTAAAAACTATTTAGTAAATCATTTTTTTTTTTTTAATTTTTTTTATGAAGAAAATTATGTAAGTCCGTGCAGAAAATTCCGAAGCAAAATTGTCAATAAAAAATAGTTGAAAATAAATTTTTGCCGTTGAGAATTGTCGCGATACGTGAGCTAGATAATGAGCAGTGAAATATTTCACAGAAGCAAAAAATTGTCTAGCGTTACAATACAACAATGTAGGTCTCGCGGTTCTCGTCGTTCGCTCGCGCATTTAGTATTTCGTAGTGAGATTTTTTTGTAATTATGATAAAACGTGACGGTAGAGGAATTTTAGCCGAAAAGGCGAAAAAAAAAAAAAATTACATTGTCATATCGTTTGCTCGCAATATCCGTTCATTCGCAGAGCTTATTCTGCGAGAGAGCATTTTCTGCATTTCTGGCTTACTCACGGAGGAAGCTTTGCGAACAAAGGGATATTATGAGGAAGCGATATGAAATGTTCGATTTACAACTTTTTTTTCAACGTCAACGTCGTGCTTGAGGCGAAAGTCCGAGCTGTCCGATTTAGGTTCACCGCGAACTCAACGCTTGACTTTTTGTCAGATCAGAGCCGATGTCTCATTTGTGCTCGACGCAAAAAAATACATGGAATTATGCCCTTTTGTTTTTTAATTTTCGATTTTTACTGCAGAAATCCGAATTCATTTTGTTTAGAAATTCAAAAAGTTTCGTCCCGCTTCTTCAACCTGCCATATCCATCATTTTGTATATTTCGAACCGTAGAACACGAATGGCACCTGAACTTTTCCGTGATGCCGTCGAGAAGCAAATATATCGATGTTTGAAAATACGCAAAATCACTCATTTTTTACAATATTGACTGTAAAAATTGCCGATAAACTTTTTTCGTTGATCGTCATTTAGGGATTATATTTAATGTATTTTTTCACGCTGATCACGAATCTACCACTTATTTTATTAATAGATGAGTTATTTTATTGAATACGAAAATTTGCATCGAATGTGATGTTTGAATTTTTCATGAGATTCGAAAAATTCAAAACGGCATAAAATTTAAACGTTTCCATCGATCCTCGCAAAATTTAATATGGATCATGGGACGTTTTTTAGTCAGACAATTTTTACCTAAAAAAAATTATAAGAACTAAAGCGCGAACAGAAATTTTTGAAGAAATTAAAAATCGCGTACAAAAAAAAGGACTGCAAATTTGTTTTCTGAAATTTTGAAAAAACATCGGTTATTAACCACACATAGTGGATGTGAAATCTGAGCTAGCTCACTCGAGTCATTCTCGAGTAACGTCGGTTTGAGTTTTGCGCCTCTGATTCGTGCACACTCACACACGCATACATTCTAATTTTTTTTTTTTTTTTTTTTTTTTTCTGAATGTGATTTTTCGATGTTGTCGAACATTTTTAACACACCGACAAAAAATTTCGAATTTTTGTTTACCTCAAAACAAAGTTTCCTCTATGAGGAAGTAAAGAGGAAACTATGCAAATCGCCAAAACTGATCGTTCAAAGATGTTCAAAAACGACGATTTCTCCATATGAGGGATATTTTATCGTTAAAAATCTTTAAAAAATGTTAAAAAAAATTTTCAAAAATGACGATTTCTCCATATGAGGGATTCTTTGTCAACTTTTTTCGGTCGACCTCTCAGAGGTTTTTTTTTAAATTTGTCACTTTATAGTACTACTTGAGAGATGCTTCTGTGATTTTTTTTTAGATTTTTAAAGTACACTCTTCAGGATTTACGTAATTTATTTTAAATATCAGTATATCACAGAAAACATTGGTAACTGAAAAAAAACATTCGTAGGAACATTAACTTTATTATTTCTCATTAACTTTCGAATGATGTTGAGGTCATAATTTCTCCGTTACTGGAAAGTCTACGTTTCGTGAAACAAAAATTAAAATAGGTTTTTTCTACTAAAAACACACCTTCGATTCTGGTCCCAATTTTACATGACATCTGGCACTTTACGAAGATTTTGAGAAAAAAAAATCCCAAAGTGGTACCGACGATTCTTACGTACTAAAAAAAAAAAAAAAAAAAAAAAAAAAAAAAAAAAAAAAAAAAAAAAAAAAACAAGCAGGCAGCCTCGAAACTCGATGTAATTCCCGCTTTTAAGAGATGTGTTACGCGACTGGATTTTTTTTCGTCTGAAAATGACGTGAAAGATATAACTTTGAGAGATGTGTTACGCGACTGGATTTTTTTTTTCGTCTGAAAATGACGTGAAAGATATAACTTTGAGAGATGTGTTACGCGACTGGTTATTTTTTTTTCGTCTGAAAATGACGCGAAAGGTGCGACGATGAATGCCCGAAGAGGGTTCAACGGCATGGCTCCGTATAGTGTTTAATCTCTCGGGCGAGTGACTTTATAACGTGCATTACGCGCAAACCCCGTGAAATTTCGTCTGCGTTGGTTTTGACGAGAGGTAAAATGGACCTCGACGAATTAATTCCCGTTACCTAAAATTGCGTCGATTGTTTACTCTCCGCGTCTCGGGAAAATGCTCGACTAACCCGCTCACTCGACGAATGCATGTTTCCGAACATTAATTAACTCCGGTACGCAGGAGGGCTCTAAAGAGCTCTGTAATGTTTCAAACTTTCCGGTGTCCAACATTGACCGTTTACGAAATTACTTCCGTGTACGAAACTGTATCGTGCAATCAGCATTGAACGGCTGAGATAGCGGATTGCGAATCGTCGTTCGAAGCGCTGTTGAAACGGAAACTCGAGACCCAGCTAAAATAACGTAGACGCGAAATAACATTTCGCATCGATCGTCGGGGAATTTTATCTGTTGAGGACATTTTTTGATTTTGTTTGTTTTGAACATTTTTTTTTTTCATTTTTTTGTCTCTGTCCTTAGGAATCGTCGATGGTCGAACGGTGAAACAAGCGCGGACTGCACGACTCGTTATTTGCATAAACAAATAAACGGACGGTCGGATGAACAGATAGATAGACAAATAGAGTGTAGAAACGAAGAAAAACAGATGGAACATCCGAAGGCAAAGTTCGTACGTTAATTTCTGTTTTTGTTTGTACCGATCGTCGAACCGTCAAACTCGATGAAATGAATTCCTCGGAGGGTGAAAAGCGCTGTATGGTCGCTGTGCATGCGGTGTTCGCTATCTCTCCTTGTCCATGGTCGGGAATCGCGACGGTAGGAGAGCGAACGATTCGGGAAGCGTACACGGGGGATCGACATTATCGCTTCGCTGGAGCGATTCGTTCGGTTGAAAAAAAAAAAAAAAAAAAACCAAAAAAAAACCAACTCGTCCCTCTCGCGGTCCTCGGTGTGTCATTCGAACCACGGGTCGTAAAAAGCATGGATACTAAAAAAAAACTCGTCATATCGAAACGAAAAATAAAACACTGGTGGGAGAGATTTCAACGCGCGAAATTCGCACAGTGAAATCGATATGCCTTTGCTGTTGGACGGAAAACAGTGGGATATCGGTAGATCCAATTCAACCACTTTTTCTTTTTTTTTCTGGCCTTGTTTCCGCGAGAATTTTTGAGAGTTTCATGTAAACATCGTCAGAATGTCCCGGAACGTCGAAAAATCATATCTAGAATAAATGTCTGCGTGTGCCGAAATTAAAGCTTTTTTTTTTACCGATAAACGACTGCATCATCGGGCGGAAATTTAGCATGCAACTACAGCACATAAGCCTCTGTTTATTACAATAATTAAGAGACATCTTCAGATTTCATAAGACTTAATTTTTCGAAAAAAGTTTTTTCGCGATGTTGCTATAGCACATTTTGAGATATCGGATTGAAACTTTGTACGGAAGTAGATTAAGATCAAACACTTGTCGCTATGAAATTCGGAAATAATCGATCGAGAGGTCTGGATTAGACGATTATTAGAGATGATTGGACATTTTTTTTAATAACAATTTTTAGGGCCAATGTTCTGAAAATTAGCGATGTTCGGTATTTTGATCTTTTCATTGAGCGAAAGTAGGGTCATTGGAGTAGTTGAAAAATTGATAGAACTAAACGCGATGATGTTTAGATTTCTGACGAAGCTTCGCTCTATGAGAAATTCCGAATAGTTACGACTCACGAAATGGCACGGAATAGTCATTTGTATGACAAGGGTGTAGAAAGTGAGTTCAGAACTCCCTTCTCTACGTCCATGACATTCACATAATTTTTCCTAACAAATTCACGAAAATCACGCTCTCCGTTCCCATTAAGTGTGCGTAGAAAAGGCACTTTCCCGCACTAGTGCTAGAAAAAAGACCATATTGGGTTTGTAAAAGTGTCCTTCTGCGCACACTTCACAGGAACGGAAAAGCGGTATTTTACGTGCATGCGTTAGGAAGATATTTTTGAAATGTTTCAAAAATATTTTTTAAACATTTTCTTGCCCGCTCATAAATTTTACATTGAAATGTTTCAGAAATGTCTCGCAAAAATATTTTTTAAACACTTGGATGGCCATAAAATACCAATACCTGGTAAATACTTTGCCGACACTTAAAAATATTTGCGAAATGTCGCAAAAACATGAAAAATTCAATACGAAGTTCGATCCGGTGAACACCTATTCACATTCGCTTTAAAAATATTTTTTCACCGTTTCAGAAATATTCTAGATGTTCTGATAGATTAATCGTATCATTGAAATATTCAAGAGATATTTCGTTGGAACATTTTCGCAGAATATTTCAAAATATTATCGCCATATATTTAAGAAATATATCGTAATATTTGAAAGATTGAAAATATTTCCAAAATGTCTTCAAAACATTTGGAAATATTGAGAAACATTGCAAACAAATGAGAAAAAATGCTTTTTTTTACAGAATTTTTGAACAAAAAAAAGTATATCAAGTGAAGCTATGTGAAAATCCCGATTTTCACCGTTTTTTTTTTTTTTTTTTTTTTTAAATCCTTTTGGGCGGTGAGCTTGTAATGATCACATCGAGCCATTTACGAGCGCCGCGCACTGATCGGTTAATCGTGTGTTGCGCGGCTTCCTGGAAGCCGTGCGAAATTCGACGAATTACGGGAATCCCTGAATTCGTGACCCCAGGGAGATAGCTCGGCGTGCGCGCTGTAGAGGTTCGACAGCTGTAACGACCACCGGTGCCCGTATGAATACTCATATAAGGCCACTATAGCTGTCCTGTACGTAAATCCGAGCGACGCGCGACTGCCGAATATGCGAAATCCTAATGGGCTTGATCGGTTGAGGAATCAACGGATTCATCATCGGGCCGAGACGCATGAGGGGATTATTATCGGGCGAACGCTTCTATTATCATGCTCATTGATCGATGCTCACGACCGATCAATCGAACGAGGCTTCTACGCTGATTGGTGCATTGTTGACTGACCTACCGAAAAAAAAAAAAAAATTCATCAAAAAATTCGTTCGAAGAATGTAATGAAAAAAATGTTGATACATATGAGTGAACGATACTGTACGAGCCGCAATCGCTATCAAAATATAATATTTTCATGAATTTGAACCGACGGAGATTTTTTTTCGACAATAAAAAAATGCAACACTGCAGATGCGCTGATAAAAAAAAAAATGTGGTTGAGTCAACCACATTTCGTTCCAATCAACTAAATGGCTCGGATCAATACGTTCATATCTTTATATGAACGTATTGATCCGAGCCGATTAGTTTATTGAAACGAAATTTGCTTGAGTCAACCACATTTTTTTTTTTTTTTGTTATCAACGCATCTGTGGTGTTGCATTTTTTAATGATTAAAAAAATTATTTTAACGCATGAATTATTTTGTTCGTATTACGTATACAATGACATACATAATATCTTTATATATACGTAATACGAACAAAATAATTAATCTTTGTTCAAAAGTGAGAAACACTGCAGTAATAAAGATTCGTCAACCTGACTTAAATCTTCAGTCAACTAAATGCATTTATTTTAATCAACTGAATTTTTCTTCTCAGTGCGTTAATGAGGATAAAAATTGAATCGAAGATTCTTTTTGTTTGGCAGTTTAATTGGTAATTTTTCGATACTATGAAAAACAATGTGTAAAAATAGATAATCGAATTTGTTGAAAAGTTAAGAAAAACAAAATGTCGTGTATATAAATTGAAAGTAGATTTCGGAGTAATTCTGTCGATGGGCTTCCTGAATTTTTCGTAAGATACGAGTATTTTAATTGAGGGTAGTGAAACTGTTGTGCAACGAGGCGATTGGCATTTAACCCCGTCAAGTTCACGGTTAATTGCTCGAAACACGGAAGAGGTCTCTTCAAACGAGGGCTTTGTGCGTAAACAAGATCGCATTAAATCGGATTCGCTGTGCAGTCGACCGACTGCAATTATTCGTCAATAAAATTCTACTCAGTTTATCGAAACGCTTTTCGATCGAGGTTGCAAAAAAAAAAAAAAAAAAAAAATACATTTATCCTACGTGACCAGCGAAACGACAAATGCAAGTTCGGAGCACATTTGTCATAAAAACTGCCTCGGATGTTCGCGTCAATGAAAATATCACTTTTTAATCCGTGCCCGAGGCCTCGATAAAACATACGCTTCAATAAAAAAAAAAAACTAATAATAAACTGCCCGACGACCGACACGTTAATTATCTCGACTAGAGAATATGAAAGTTATTATATAAAACGGCCAATCAACGTGACAGGAAAAATGACATTCCCGATATTCGAGACGATTCATTTTTTGTATGTAAACATTTTTTTTAAATTTAAATCTCGCGCGAGAATAAAAATAAACGCACAAGATGAGATTTTTTTAAATGCAATTTAAAAAAAAAAATTGCTTCAATGTAATTTCATCATTTTTCTCGATTTTTTTCGAATTTTTTTCTATTAAAGTTCTTATGTAAAACGTCCGATCGACGTGACAGGAAAATGACGTTCCGAAGATTCGAAGCAACGCATAAAAAAAAAAAAAATTTAAATTAAAAAAAATTTTAATCTCTAGCAAGAAAAAAAATAACGCACGTTTAGATTTTTTTGTTTTTTTTAGTGAAATTAAAAAAAAATTGCATCAACGTAATTTCAGGATTTCTCTCGCCGAGGCGAAAGAGCCGTCGAAACGAAATTTTGTCCCCCGGCTCAGAAACTATCTCCACGTCCTCTCATGCCCTGGCAATATTGCGCAGATACGGCGGTCGAAAGACCAATGTTTTTCCAGACACAATTTGTCACCGGGCGTCATAAGCTCGATCCAGTTATCCACTGTAATACATATACATATATACGTGTATATATGTATGTATATATAGATTTACACGTATCTGGGATCCGAAGGTAGGAAGCGAGCGGGGACACCGGAAAAAGCGAATAGACGAGTCACATTTTTGCCACCGGGATTCGTGCCAGCGTATCGCCGGAGGCGAAGAGATAGAGAGCACATCGGATAGTTCACGATTCGACTGCTAACGTACTCTGACGTTAATCCCCCTATTGTACGACCTCCCTTATCTGCGAAATTACGCAATTCTCCAGTCGTTTTGTTTCCATTCCCTCCATTCTCTTTGTTTCTTGCTGTTTACGTGTTGTTTTTTTTTTTTTACTTTTTAAAGCTTTATGACTTTTTTTTTTTGTTAGCCATTCGTCAATGTCATGCGCGCAGGTCATCGCGTGCAACGCTCGGCGCGCATGCGCGCTATGCCGTAATATAATTTCGATCGCAATTCCCTTATATTGGCAACGCTCGCAATCACGTCATTCGATAAACAGGTGTTTTTTTATCGGTCATATATGTATAGATTTGTTAGGGTGTTTCACAAAAAGGACATTTCCAACAAATTTCCTCCCAATCTTTTGAAGTGTAGATATCGAATCTTAAATTGAACCTCACGAAAGGCAGTGACTAGCATAAAAATTCTAAGAGGTGCCATTCGACGTTTGTACCCAAAAATGCGGCACCTTTTAAACGTAATTGTCAACGACCGCCTTTCGCGAGATGTTTTTTTAGATCGAAATATATACTTCTAGGTGCTTGGAGATTAACTTGTCATTTTTTGTAGTGAACCCAAAATGCATATTCATATTTTTTTAATTTTTTTAATTTTTTTTATTTTTTATTTTTTTTTAGGAAACTCTAAAAATGTCCAGTAGTGTGAATTTGTTGAAAAAAAATTCTGTCCACCCTACAAAAGTATAGATTTCAATCTCAAATTGAACCTCGCGAAAGATGGCCCCATGAAAAAAAAAATCCTACGTGGTGTCGTATTCAACATTCGTGCCAAAAAAATTCGACAACTTCTTTCTTTTTGGGTATGAACGACGAATGCGGCGTCTTTTAAGATTTTTTTTAGGTCTGCCGTTCGCGAGGTTCAATTTCAGATGAAAATCTAGTTTTGGAGGGTGAAAAAAAAAACGTTTTTCAACAAATTCACCCGACCGGACATTTTTGGAGTTTCCTATATACGAATTTAAAAATCGAGGTCTTTTGTGTTTGATAGAAAAAAAATTACAAGAAGTTAAATTATAAAAAATTATGAAAAGTTTCGATCGATAAAAAAATTCCGCGAAAGGCGATCGCTGACAATTAAGTTTTAGAGATGCCACATTTTTTTTGGGTAAAACGTCGAATGCCGCACCTCTTAGGATTTTTTTTTTTTTTTTGCTAGTTATCGCCTTTCGCGAGGTTTAATTTGAGATCGAAATCTGTACTTGAAAAAGGTGGAAGGAAAAATAAAAAAAAAATGTATTTTTTCTTTTAAACGTCATATTCCAATAATTTTTGGGCGGGACAAGTGGGGCAAAACGGGACAGACAATCCGGATGTAAGCTGAGAAAAAAAAAATTGATTGACTCAACAAAATGAGCGCTTACGGGTGACGAAACAACCTTTTTAGTTGACCGAACGAAATAATTGTCGTAGTAATAAAAAAAAACATTCGATTCAACTGAACCAATTTAATTTAATCAACGAGGTATTCTTTTCGACCAACCAAACATTTATTTCGACACGCGTAAGCGCACATTTTCTTGACTCGTTTGATTTTTTTTGTATCTGTGTACGAACGGGAGAAAATGGGACATCCAAAGATGATTGGAAACTTGCATTTTGCTCACTGTCCCATTTTTGCCCCACTTTACGCTATATATATATATATATATATATGGACGGTTGATAAAACAGGAAACAATTTAAAAAATTATAGATCAGACTCACTTACCGTTTCTGGATCGCTCCCAATGCGTCATGCACCAGCGTTTTGTTGACGATTAAAAATGGGGGAAAAAAAATGTGCTATCGCTTGCGCTGATCGGAACACTGTCACACGCGGACACTCACGATATCTACGTCCGTCAATACACAGAAACAATTTTTTTTTTTTTTTTTTATTTATCGGTTACTGATCAAAGTTTGCGACAGGCAGAGAAGCTGCACGCGACGCGCATGCGTCAAACGAGCGGGAGTGTTTGGGGGTATTAAGTTTTTGTCGCGTTTCTAATAGTCGGCACTCAGTGTCGGCTTTGTCTCTCGAGCCGCAAGCGACGTTGAATTTTTTTCTTTTTTTTTTTTTTTTAATTTTTTTTTTACTGTTCGTAAATCGGCGGGGAAGTCCGACTGTGACGCGATATGAACTCGTCGCTACGACGAATATCAATATTCGATTCACTCGTTCGCAATTTCTTCTCTCGCGGGTCTTTCCGCACACGAGTCAACTCCGCGTTTTCGCTCCGAAGTCTTTGCTGATCGCACAGTAGAAAATATTTGCACTTTTAACAGACTTTTTGGTCCACAAACGTTCACAATTATTTTGTTATTAAGTTTATCAAAAAAAAAAATAAAAAATTCGTAGATTTACACATTTTTGTAAAATGGACGAGATTTTTTGTAATAATTTTTTTCAAAATTAACACGAAAAGAGTTGGCTACGTTTGTGCACAAAAAATGTTGGCACCCTACACGGTAAAAAAAAAAGTTTGTGCCTTTTACAACTAGTTACAATGTTATTACCACAAACGTCCACAATTTTTGGATTTTGTTAATTTTCCGATCGCACCAACCGACTCTACTTTTGGAAACAACAATACAAACTAAAATTGTCAGTGACGCGGGAAAACAGAAGAGCGAGCTTGTAATATTCAAAGCTGAACAAACGACTGTGTCACTTATTTTAACAAACTTATTTTTACGAATCTTCGTATTCCGTTTTTACGAGATTTTTTTTGTTTGCTGTATATTTTACTGCGCGTGACACCGAAAAAAACAGCAAACAAAGTCGTTCCTCACGATTTTTCATTAGGTCAAGCTACCGCGATAATGGTTTCGAAACAAAAAAGCTACAAATCGATCGAATCAACAAACACCCACATGTTTTTTAACTATATATAAAATAAATGTTTTAACCCTTTGAAGCATACATTTTTGAAAGTTTTTTTTTTTTTCAATTATGAAGTTTCCAAATACATCGGTTGGTCATTAATGATTTTTTTCCGAATTCAAAGGCGCGATAGATAAACCGTGCTTCAAAGGGTTAAAGAATTCAACATCCATCGCGCTTCCACGAGAATCGGGCAGTTTCGACGTCACTCGTCGCAGGGAATGGGTCGACTTTCAATAGCCAAGCATCCAACTTTACTTTTACGATTATGTCAAAAAAAAATGTTGCGGAACTCACAGAATTCATCCCCGTTACATCGAGTACAGTGTGCGAAAGGATCTCCGAAAGAGGCGCCCGGGGGGAGGAGGGGGAGAAGCTTTGAGAAAACTTGAGTTGAGGCGAAGTTGAGATCGCAATAGCGATAAATTGCTTCGAAACTCGTTCGCTATCTACTTTCCTTAGCTTACCAATATACATGTTATACATACACTCTATGCTTCTGCCAAGTTTAAACCAACGCCCTAAAAAGCCCCCTCGCTCCCTTTCGCTATTCGGCCCTTCAACAAAATTCACCTTGACTCGTTCTCGCCGCACTCTGAGAGATTACTTTATAATCATTTTCATAGGATCCACGTGGATGAATGGAGGAAGGATAAGAAATGAGAAGTACGGGTAGTGGATGAAGGTACAGTAGAACCTCGCTCGTGTGACTGTCTAATTTCAAACGCGATTACGGTAGTAATCGCGATTGAAATTCGATGTCGCGAAGGCAATCCAAAGTCACGTGCATCAACTTTTGACATGTTGCAATTTGACTGTCAATGTTTACTCGTACAAAATCTCGAAGGCTTTTACCGACCATTTCTATGAATGATTAATGTTTTATGTCATATAGACGCTGATGTCCACGACTCCGACTCTACTGACATAGCAACCTTGATGGGCAGTTATTGTCTAGAGCGCAGATAACAGCCAAGCGCGAAAACACGATGATGCGCAATGTTCAGTGTTACACGAAGTGAGAGCGACTGCGAAAGGGCGACGGTTCGTCCGAGAATCCCACTAAGACGCGTATTAACGTAATTAATATTAATAAAATGATTCGCTAATACTCTGTTAAAATAAAAGACAAGGTTTTTAATAATTTACGTAGATACACGTAGATTACGTAGATATCATGGTTACGGTTATAGATTACGTAGATATTATGGTGAACATTCTTCTTGGATAATTTGCGACTTCGCCATAGGTGGCGTTCTAGTGACCTACTACTGTGTGCTATGAACATTTTTCATAGATGATCGGTAGATTTTACAAGAACCTTCTCTCAGTGTACGATAGCCCATAGTAGTAGGGAACTGGGGCGCCACTTATGACAAGAAGTACCGAATTTATAAGAACTTTTCGTAGATATTATGGTAAAAATTCTTGGAAAATCTAAGACTTTCTGCCATAGGTGGCGCCCCAGTGCCCTACTGCTATGTGCTACGGTAATTTTTCTTAGATGATCGGTATTTTTTACTGGATCCTTCTCTGAGCGTACGCTCTTCCCACATTACCTCGGAGAAACGGGGTTCTACTGTACATAGGTGTGCGGAGGAAGAGACGAGTCTGGGTTTTCTGAAGCCGTTGAATCAGCACAGGATCGAGTAACGAAGAGTCGAGGAGCGCGTCTTTCAGGTACTCCTCGCTCCTATCTATGCTGAATCTATGTCCATGTACGGAGTCTTGGCTCTCAATTACGAGAGCGGAGTCGCCGAAAGATGAATGAAATTATACGAATGAAAGTTTCAATCAAGCGAAAGGTGGTTCGGCTCGCTCTCGTTACACTCCGAAAAGAAGACGTCCCTGAGATATCCACAAGGTTCGCACTACTCGCGAGACTGACTATTCAGCCAGATGGGAATGACACGCGGGACCAGTGCTGGCCGACGCTGGCCGAACCTCGGCCAATCCTGTGCCGATACTGGTCCTTTGCGGCGTCCCTACTAAGATCAAATATTTATTTAAGTCAAATAAATATTTTACTTAATCTAATTAAACGGTGGCCGTCAAAAACATTTTTTTTTTTTTTTTGGGCGTAAGAGCAACACAATATTGTAGCAGTTATTAATGAGCAAAGAACAAATTTTCTATGAAAATAAGTGAAATCAATGTCAAGCTGATAGTTTATGGTTTTCAAAGCACATCGATACATTACTAAAAGATACGTATTTTTTAAATTACGGACGAAAATAAGAAGTGTCCAAATTTACAAGTTTTCCACCCGTAAGCGCACATTTTGTTGACTCAATTGATTTTTTGCTCTATATTAACTAAAAGAACTTTGTTGCCATTTATTTTTCTTTTTTTATACGGCAAAAAATGTGTAAAAAGTCACAAAATTCAAAGTGAATTAAAAAATCTGAAAAATGAACGAATCATTTTGGTTAAAAGAAAAAGTTAAGTTTCCGGAAGATTCGTTGAACAATTTAATTTTTCATCAATTTGTTGATAACATTTTTCGAATGATTATTGTGCAAAATTAGTCTTATGCATAATAATGGAAACTTATGCGAAGTGAACGCTATTCGCAAGGACTACCTTAAGTAGTAAGACTACATTGGTACGTTTACGTCAATTCTACAAAAAGATGTGATGCATTTTACAAAAAAAAAAAAAAAAACGTTTGGTAATTTAACAAATATTTGTTCGTAGAAATTTGCAAGAGAATCATCGTCGACATTAGGCCGGAAACAAAAGTTTTTCGGAAGAAAAAAAATCGCGCCTCTCCGAGAGGACTCGTCGCGGGCGATGGACGAGAGGATTACTCGAAAGCGCAAATCAACGAACTTTCGAATGAAAAACACGAAAGTACCCCGGGCGGATTTTATATTTCGCGGCGAAACATTCATTTTTCCCCATGAATAGTCCCGAACGAGACGCGAAATAGAGCTCGTCCGTTGGATCGGGTGCTATTAGCAGTGAAAGCGAGACGTGAATACGTGAATAGGGAGGAAAGGGCGAGGAGAGGATCCGAAGGTACTCGAGATCAGGAAACTCGTCGACGAGGGACGTCGGGACAAGCGACGTCTTAAACACGTACCGGCTCTGCCGGAGGTGTACAGCGGGACGATGTATAGAATCCCGAAGAGAGAACGAAAGAAAGAGGGAGAGGACGCAGACTAGAGGCATTCAGAAGCGCAACTCGAGCGTGACATAATCTCTCAGAGTTCTCGGTTTCCTTTCATTTCTTTTTCTGTTTCTACGTTTTTCTTTCTTTTTTGCTTTTTTTTTTTTTGCTTTTTTTCCTGCTTCTCTTCTCGCTATTACCCTGTTTGTTATACGGTTCTCGTCCGCGGATTCGGAGGGATAATAAAAAGTGTGCAGACAAGTCGGGTCGACGTCGACGGGTATTTGACGATATTATAGGAAAACCTACAAGGGAGATGCGATAAAAAGGTGAAAGCTGAGGCAACTGCAATTTTTTGTCTTGATTTTTTTAAATACTACTTTCGACTATCGAGCCAACAACTATCGACTCAATGGACTTGGTGATGAAGATTATCCTGTTTCCTTGGAAGTAGCGAAAGAAACTCGACCATTAAGAACAAATTTTACACTATTTGCAATTATCATTACTGTAATCCCTTTTTTTTTTTTTAACTCGTTATTTCTTGATTAATTTTTTACTGAAGCGAACGATCCTCGGTTAGCCGAATAGTTCATCAGAAGTGTGTACACAGTTCATGACCCTACAATATGCACAAAGTTGAATTTTTATTGCAATAAAGTGTCTGCATTTTAATGTTCGTTTTTATAAGAAGAAAAAAAAAATTGTTTTGCATCTTTATATAAAAATTCGTATAGAAAGAGGGAAACGATAGGCATTCGGAAGCGCAGCTCAAGCGCGACATAATCTGTCAGAGTTCTCAGTTTCGTTTCATTTATTTTTCTGTTTCTATGTTTTTTGCATTTTTTTTTTTTTTTTACCTTCCCGCTTCTTTGCTCGCCATTACTCTGTTTGTTGTACGGTTCGCGTCCGGGGATTCGAAGGGATAATAAAAAATGTGCAGACAAGTCGCTTTGACGTGGACGGGATTTAGTGATATTATAGGAAAACCTATAACGGAGATGCGATATAAAGCTGAAGCCTGAGGAAACTGCATTTTTTTTTTTTTTTTGATTTTACAATTTTTCGAGACGCTTCGTAATCGAGTCAATGGACTTGGCCACGCGCGAAGATTATCTTATTTCCTTGGGACGATGCGAAACAAACTCGGTTGGTAACGAAAACTGCAAACCATTTTAAAAAATAAATTTTATACTATCCATTGTTATTTTTTCAGTTAAATTTTGCCTAAACAGAACGATCCTCAGTTCCTCAAAAAGTTCATCAGAAGAGGACAGTTCATGATCTCCGACAAGGTAAAACCTAAAACGTTCAATTTTTATTGCAACAAAGTTCTCAAATTTGGGGCAATCTTAATTTTTGTTTTATTAAAAATAAACTTGTCTTACGTCGTTATATAAAAATTAATATAGACGGTAGTTCGCTAAGTCAATGAACATGCAAAAGTTAATTAATTTTTAAGTTTCTCACAACCTCCCCCCCCCTCCCTTTCATTGTATAAGGGATACTTTTTTTTTAACGAATTTCAAGAAAACAAAATAATAAAAATTCAGACAAGCACTTCCGGCATATTCGTGACTGCAACGCAGGCCAGAGCTGGGCAAAATACTCGAAAATACTCAAAATACAAAAATACTATATGTATCTAAAGTACGCAATACTTTTTGTACTTAAAATATGTTTATACGTTTATGAATCCTTCGTTTACGTTCTACTTAAAATACCTCGTAAAAATCAATATGGACGGGATGGATGCATGGATCCATCCCACCCAACCGTACATCCCAAATATGGAGAAGACGGAAAGGTACTTTGTACTTAAAGGCCCCGAAATGTACTTAAAATACCAGAAAAGTATTTGGTTGACTTAAAATACGTATTTAAAATACCTAAAATACACCAAGTATTTAAAATACTGCCCAACTCTGACACAGACCCATTAAATTCCAAATGGTGCTCCAAAAAAAAATGGACTAAAAACAATTGAATCTCCGTGCAAATACGCCGTATGAAAAAAAAAAAAAAAAAAAAAATTAATACACCCGTGCGAACCGACCGCAGAACTGACCTAACGCAATCGACGAAGTGTCCGCGATTCTCGGCGGGCTTTCCGCGAGAGATAAGATATCCGCTGTGACTCGCAGAATTGAGCGACGGTAAAATATCTCTCGGGTGCTGCCGTTGAAAACGGAGCGGGAACGATGGAGCTACTTGCTGTGCGCGCAACACGCTGTTTCTTTCGCATCGAAACGCGGCACGTCAGGAATCTCCGCAGCGGTCGGTAAGTTAGGACACTGCGAAGTCGCGAAGACCAAAGAAGCCTGAACACCGTTTCTTCTCTTTTTTTTTTTTTTTCTGCTCCTATATAACAGACCCTAATTGCTCATGATTAGGATAGATTGGCGGTTATGAGGGGACAAATAATGGAGAGTCGCACGCAGCAACTGGTGATCAGACCGGAGGGAGCTTCGTTGATCAATCGCCGGTCGACGCTTTATCGACTACCGTTTCAGAGTCGACGAATGGCTCGACGCATTCGCACCGCCGCCGGGATATTCGTCACTCGTGTCAGAGCGGAGAGCTAAATTTAGAATTTAATCTTTTTGTAAAAAAAAAAAAAAAAAGTCTTACGCTCCCGAAGGTTTCGGTTTGAGGGAAAAGAAAATAAAGTGTGAGGTAACTTGGTTTTTTTTTTTTTTTTTTTTTTTTTTTTTTTTTTTTTTTTTTTGAGCGGAAAAAAAATAAGATCAGATGGATCAGCTGTCGTTCGATACATAGTGCGATCTTTATGTAAATTTTGGGGGGATGGGGAGAGGGAGAACTTTTTTTTTTTACCGTTTTCAATGTCCGATCGTTTCGGAGCGACGATTGTTATTTCGGAGTAAACTTGGAGGTTTTATGGAGCGAAGTCGATATTTTATTTATGAGCTGTTCGAATGAATTCCCGATATTTGTTTTTTTATGTATCGTGAACCTGCAACCTCCGCGAATCCGTTCCCACGAGGATAGCCGGTCGTCCCTAGCTCTCTAGTCCGATTCGGAATCGCTTTCACGCATATTATTAATACATATCGGTGGAGGGAAAATTGTGAAGAAATTCACGGGCGCTCCGGTGAATAATCCGAGAGTTTATGGTTCGCTATGCTAGGGTAGGGAAACGTAATTCTCGTGGAAACACAATAGAACTGTTATGAAACTTAAAAAAAAAAAACAAACAAAAAATATTATGGACTCACCTCCGACGTCGGTACGAAGGCGCTTGGTCCATCGAACGCTGATTCTGGCACTGGCAATCCACGATCCTGAAATAAAATGATGCAAGGGGCGTTAATGTGGAGCACAGGCGCCCGGGTCCATAGGTAGCCCGACTAGCTCAGTCGGTAGAGCATGAGACTCTTAATCTCAGGGTCGTGGGTTCGAGCCCCACGTTGGGCGTATTTTTTTGATTTTTTGACATTTTTTGTTTGTAATAAAATCAGCGAATGCAAAATAAATTTTTTTAAAATATATTTTTAGATTTTTTTATTTTCGGAGCAGTTTTATTGATTCATGGATATCGAGGTGTAAGGGAACGCTCAGACCCTTACGGCGAGATCCAGATGAGCAAGATAAAATAAAACCAATTTATTTGGAGATTTTTTTTAAATTTTTGGAGCAGCTTTATTGATTTGTGGATATCGAGGTATACAACGGAGCTCTCCGACTCTTATGGCACGATCCAGATGCGACTCTTATAGTTTTAGTACCGTTCAAGTAGTGGCGAGTTTTTCAGTACTTAATCTCAGGGTCGTGGGTCGAACGTCCACCTTGGGCATTTACTTTTGAATTTTTGTTTATGTAATAAAATTAACTTATGTAAGATAAAATTTAAAAAAAAATTATTTGGAGATTTTTTATTTTCGGAGCGGTTTTATTGTGTATTTCGGTAAACCGACCTTTCGCGGTTATACTATCGGAGATGTTTCGACACGTCATCATTGCCGATAACTTTTCTTCCCCTTAAAGATTTCTACAAAATAGCAATTACTCAACATTATTTTTGCTCCGTTTTTTTTTTTCAATAAAAAATGATGATTTTAATAAATTTAATTTTTCGGAAGGTAAAAATCGTCGAGTCTCTCGAAATAAGTCAGAAGTTGATAAACATGAATCCATTAAAAGATTATAGTTGATAACTTATTTATTATAAATTATAAAGAATACGGTACTTCGATAATCCGACCTTTCGCGATTATACTATCGGAGGTGTTCCGACGCATCATAGCCGATAACTTTTCTTCCGCTTAAAGATTGCTAGAAAATAACGATTACCCAACATTACTTTTTGCTCCGTTTTTTTTTTTTTTTTTTATAAAAAAATTATGATTCTGATAAGTTTAATTTTTCGGAAGGTAAAAAGTGTCGAGTCTCTCGAAATAAGGCAAAATTTGGTAAACATGAATGCATTAAAAGATTGTAATTTATATCTTACAAGTTTTAAACTATAAAGTATACGGTACTTGGATAATCCGACCTTTCGCGATTATACTATGGGAGGTGTTCCGACGCGTCATCGTTGCCGACAGCTTTTCTTTTCCTTTTCGGTCGTCCGTTACACTTCGCGGCCGTTAACCGGGTTGCAGCGGGGCAGCGTTAACCGTGCTCGCATACAACCTATGTGCGTATAGTATACACAACGGCATAAATAATTCATTGCACGGAAAGAGAAAGAAAGAGGGACGTTACAGAGTGGGAGAGAGAGAGCAAGAAGTCACGACGCGAAATCCCATCGCTATTTACCGCCTTTCTTTCTTCATTTATCTAACCATCTGTGCGAGCGTACCGTAAATTTCCATGTGAAATTATTCACACGTGTGTACCACTGCATATCGTACAGGAACTTTTAAATGCTCCCGGTCGCAGTAGACAATCAAGGCACCGTTCGAAACCCCAGGAAAATCCATTCAGAAAGAAGCTGTCGAAAAGATAAACCCGATTATTTGCTTCGTGATATATTTTTTTTCCTCGTCACTTCGTCGTCGGGTTGGCGATAAAATTGCGTTTTCTGGGTTCGCGAAAGCTTAACGTATGTATACCAACATTGGGAATAATAATGGTCCATCGAATGGTACCGACTATCGCCGCAAATTGCATCTATCTTCTGTAACACCGGTAAAAAAATCGATCTACATGTACGAATTGAACACCAAACTACACAACTATAAAATATAGATATTCTCTACGAAAAACATGTTTTTTTATGTGGTGACTCGTACGTTTATAGACATCTCGACTTCAATCATTTTTTTGTTGCTGTTTTTCAGAAAGGCCGTACGATACAAGATACATAATTTATTCTCAAGATCTCACTGTAATTTTTGTTTTTTTTTTTGCTATATTTTCTATCAGTATCTTTTCTACTTGTTATCTTATGTTATTTCCTACTTTTTACTATATTTCCCGTTATTTTGTTTTCTACTTATGTCGTTGTTTATTATCTTTATGCACGGTGTTTTTAGGGTGCTCAGACCTCGGAACGGGAAATAAACGAATCTATCTACCTAATTGTATGGAAAAGTGATGAATTTATTGGTAAATCGTACGTCGGTTCCTCAAGTGATTATATTCTACATGATATATTATATATTATTCTAACTATACATTATATTAATAACGTGCGTCGCCGATCACGGACTAATTGCAAATCGCACAGAAACATTTGCATCACATAATCCCTATTTCGGTGATTGTTTATCAGCGTACAATATGTATATTTTCCAAAATTTAAAGAAATCTAATAGTTAACGGAGCGAGTATTCTTTTTCTCAAGAAGCATTCGCCAAAAGGTCAACATTTTTGTTCGGGGTAAATGAGGGTACTTCGTTCGAAAATTGTAACACCTTCCCGAAAGTTAATTTTTCGAAATAAAAATAAAAATAAGCAACTCCTTCCCATTTTTAAGATAGTCCGAGCAGTACAGTTCCGCCGAACGTGAGTTTCAGAGAAAATTTCGAACACTTCCTCGATGGGATAAAAATCTGAAAACATCAAGTATGTGGGAGGTACCGCAAATACTGTTTTTATGTGCAGTAGAACCCCGATTAACCGGGTTGGGATTAAGCGGGAAGCGGATCAACCGTCAGTCTGCCGAGGCTTTTTTATCTATTTTTTTTAGACTTGCTTTCGTACTATTAATGAGAAAAATAATGAGAAAAAAACATGGTTGATTTTTTCCAGATTTTTCCCATCGACAAACGTTGAAATTTTTCCCCGAAGCTCACCTTTGGCGGAAACTCCACCGTTCGGACAACCCGAAGTGGTTCTTACCTTGACCATCAGTAGTATCTCGGCGCACTTGATCCTGACATTCTGGAAGGGGCAGTTGACGCTGAGTCTGAGAATGACGGGCAGATGGAGTGTAACGAGGCTGAGATATTTGTTGGCCTGTGCCTGACGCGGTCCATCGAGGGCATTGCCGAGGTTGAGCATTCTGCCGACATCGCCGGGCGTAACCTCGGGTCCCTCGAGAACGCGTCCGCTCTTCGCCGAAACGTCCTCGTCCTGGGACAGCGGTCTCTTTATTTGTCCAGCGCTGAACTTCCTCTCGTCGTTGTTCCTCAGGTAGTGTTCCTGCGAGCTTTCGGCGCGCTGTTGTTGCGCCGTTTGTCGATTGGCCGCGACGTTGGGTGACAAACCGTTGCCGCCAACGGGGCGCTTCGCCTCGTTGCCGAAGCGACTGCCCGGCTCGGGATCGTCGTCGTTGGCGTTCTCGAGATTCATGTCCTCGAGTCCGTCTTCGTCCTCGGCGTCGTTTTCGCAGACCGCGATCATGTTGTCGTTCTCGAAGCCCTCGAGGGTGTTGAAAACGACGCCCTCCCGATTGCGCATCGTCCGCGGCGAGTTCTCCTCCTCGAAGGAGGTCTCGTCGCTGTACTCGTAGAATCTCCGTCCGCGCACGTTGAAGTTTCTCCGGTCGTAACGTTCGCCGTCGCGGTCGACCCTTCTGCCGTACTGCTCGCTGCGCGACAGGTAGTTTCCGCCCTTCGAGGCCTCGTACGGCCCGAAATTACCGTGGCTCTCGTCGAATTTCGGACTCTTGCCGTAGATCCTCGTGTCCGAGTCCAGGTCGTCGTCCTCGAGCTGCTTCTGCCTCGCGCCCTTGATCTTCCCGAAGCTCTTGCCGAGACGTCGCGTCTCGTCGCTCGGACACGAGTCGTCAAGCATCTCGCTCGTCGACGCTCCGTAATCGAAGAATATCCTCTCGCTCTCGCTGCTCGAGCTGAACCTCGGCTCCGCCGCGCCGACGTCCTTGAACCTCCGACCGAGGCCTCGGGAATCCTCGATAACGAAACCCTTGCCCTCGTCCGACGACGTCGAGTTTGCCAGCTTCTCGACCAGCGTCTCGGACACGAGCTGCTTCCTCTGCCATCGCGACTCTTGCGGCGTCGCGAAACCCGACGGCTCGTTTCCCAATCTTCCGTCGACGCAGTCGAACGAACCCGATGGAAATCTCTCCGGCGGCTCCGCGCTACCCTCGCGGATAAACGGATTCTCCGTCACACTCTGCGGAAAGAAACTCTCGATTCTGAACGCGTCCTGGATCAACTGGTGACCCTGCTGGTAATTCTGCCGCATCAGCTCGTCGCTCCGGTGACCCGCCAGACGAGGCACCGCCTTCCTGGGCGATCTCTCCACGCTCATGTCATATCTGGAAAATTTCAATAAAATATTACAATTCTTTATTCGATGCTTCTTTGATTTTTTTGTGGGTTGAAACAATTGGGAAGAATCGGAGTTGCTGATATGTTCACGAATTATTCGAATTGTATTTACTTTTGTCTTTTTCATAATCGTAGACAGTAAAAAAGATTTTGTACATTTAAGAAACCTTTTTTTGTCCACGAACTTTCACAATTATTTTGTTGGTAATTTTACAAAAATATTTGTAAAATGGACAAAATGTTTTTGTAATATTAACAACAAAAGAGCGGTGGAACTTTGTGGACAAGAAACGTTGCTACCTATTTTACTGTGTATATAGTGAGAAATTAAATTTTCATTTTTTTTTGAAGCGTGTTTAAATCGTAACTTATTTACAAGCTCTTGTTTGTCTGACTTTTAGTAAATTAGGAATCTCTACAGAAGAGACTTTTTTATATATTTAATATCTACCGTCGTATTCAACTATTCAATTGTAACTCAAGGCCTTAACGAACTGAATATTCGAACAAAATAAAAAAATAAAAATTATTATTGTTACTTTTTTACTACCCGTACAGAGTGAGAAATCGATTCTTAAGCGTGCTTAAATTGCAATTTATTTACAAATTCTAATTTGTCAAAATGTATCATAATTAGAAATCTCTATAGAAGAAACTTAAAGAAAAATCTACCATCGGATTCAACAAAACTATAGCACATGGCCGTAACAAACTGAATATTAAAATAAGGAATAACTTTCGTTTCATGCCCTTACGGAGCGTGAAACTGATTTTCAAGTATGTTTAAATAGTAATTGATTTAAAAGTTCTTATTTGTCAACATTTGCCTAGATTCGGAATCTCGACGGAAGGATCTTTTCTTTGTTTAATCCACTATCGTATTCATTTAAACGATAGCACACGGCCTTAACGAACTGAATGTTAATATTAAAATTGATATTAAAATTAATATTAAAATTAATATTAATATTAATATTAAAATTAATATTAAAATCAATATTAAAATTAATATGTTATCTTTATCTTTCAAATATCGCCTAAGTCGGTCCACTCAATGAAACTCACCTTCCATCCTGTCCCTTGAATTTGCCGGTCTCGTCGTTGGCGTTTTCAATCTCGGCGGAGTCCTCCCACTGATTGGGGCTGCCGACGCCGCCGAGCCACCCCTCGACGGTGGTCCTGGCGACTGCCAGAGCGATATTCCTAGCGGTCTCATCCCGGGCGCAAAGAGGTGCCAAGAATCTGCTGACCAGCTCGACCTCGTCGCCCTTCGTCGAGGCGCCGCTTCCGGATGAACTGTTCGGATCCTTGTACATACCGTCGCGAACCTTCTTCCGCTATTCTCTTTTTTTTTCGTGCCTTCTCCCGTCGTACCTTTGTTCCTCTTCCCGCTTACACCGTCACGTGAAACTTTCCTTCCCGATAAAACCCCAAAGGCACTCGAACGAAACGGACGCACGCCGTAATCCAACCGGCCCAACTGTTCACCTTCCTCTCGCGATGCTTCCAGATATACGCGATAGACGCGTCGCTTCTCTTCGGTACGCGACTGGCAACCTTTCTTCCGCACCGCTCCTCACCGCTCCGATATAATTAACAATTATCCACGTATCACCGTTCACAGCCTCGATCAACGTGGCTCGATAAATTCTAACCGAATCAACAGAGCCCGATTGCTTTTCCCTAATTTTTTTTTATCTTTATTTTTATTTTATTTTTTTCCAAAAATCGTACCCCTCCCGAAATTTTCGTATATATTATTTACATCTATGCCGACTATATCACACGAGCCGACGATCTCTCAAGATAAACATCAAACATATATATATATATTTTTTTTTTTAATATATTTACATAGAAAGATTCTAGATTGCTGATTAAATACTCGTTGGGATTCGCTCTAATACTTTATTTCCTTCCTTTAATTCTCTTATTCCTCCTCCGCTTTTCTGCGATCCTGCTTTCTGTTATTTTTTTTTTTTATTTCCTCAATTTTTTTCCTCCTCAATTAGTCTTTTATTTCGATTCTAATTCGTCGAATGGCTTTCGCGCTCCGTGCACAGCGCGTCGCGACAACGGTCCTGCGTTTCATTAGAGGCCAAAAAAAACCGAAAAAAAAAACAACGCCTTCAGCCACCCTTAATCCAGCTGCGGAGCGACGGAGGAGCCGGAACGCGCCGAGACCATTGCCGCGGTCGAAGATTTATTGCAATTATCGCACCACTCGACCTCTTCGAACTTTTTCTCATCGACTTCTTTTTTTCACTGCTGTTTTCTTGGAGCGGATCTTCAAGTCGATCGTAATTCGGCACTTCGGTGCTTCGACGGAACGCCCGGGGCGATTCGACGATCGCGTTGAGGGCGGAAAAAAAACTGTCTTAACAGCAATACCGGTGTGGCGCTCTCCTGTGAGACATATATATACACAATTTATTATTATTATTACATATATAGGTATATATATATATATATGTATATATACATATATAATATATCACCAGTGTAATTTTCAATGATTTCCCTGCAGCGACTTTATCGGCAACTTTTGCCCCGAAGATTACTCGTAAATTCCGAGCTCTGAGCAGCCCTCCCTCACTTTCCGGCCTGCGCGGCGGCGGCGCAAACGACGAATCGCCGATCTCGTAATCTCGCTCGGGCCCGCTGATCCCTCGATCTTGTTTTTCTCGTTCTCCTTCTGCTTCGTGGCTTCGTCGTTTCGATAGAAAAGTAGAAACTTCGCGACGGTGTTATCGTGGCAGATTGGCTCTTCTTCGTCGGCCGGTGCGATCTTCTTATTCTCGCCTCGGTTGCTGCTGCTGCTTCCTCTTCGTCGCCACGCGCTAGAGGCGATGGTAGTAGCATAAGGAAAATCAAGGATGGTCACTCGAATTTCCCTCGCCACCTTTCGAATTTCAATCGTCGATTTTCTTTTTTTTTTTTGCTTTTTTTTTTTTTTGAGGTATTTATATTTTTATTTGTTTATTTGCTTGTTTATTTCTGAGTCCTCGATCAAATTCCGCGTTGAAGGCGCCCCGCGCTGCATCGAGCGTTGCATCTTTTGTATTGCATCGTTCCGAACTCCCGAGACGAGGCTCCGGCGTTCTTTTATTACATATATGTGTAAATATATATATATATATATATATATATATATATATATATTATGTCATAACGAGAATAAGAACTTCCGGAAAAGATATTTGATCCCCAATTTTTTCGAAAAACACTACGGCGAAGTTTCCTCTTATGCAATTTCGTTCTTTTTTTTTACTTGCTGTTTTATCCTTTCCGTTGACTAATTTTATTCCTGTTATTGTCGAGTTTCACGTACGGCGGTATATCTGCAACAGAGAATGAGAAAACATATTTTTGTTAATCGTTCGTAATTTTTTGGGCTTTTTTTTTTGAGATCGTAAAATACACATTATTCCAAGGTAGACCTGGGCAAAATACTCGAAAATACTCAAAATACAAAATACTTTTTGTATTTAAAATACAATTATAAGTACTTCGTTTGAGTATTTTTTTAAATATCTCGTAAAGTCAATACGGAAGTCACATCGCAACGGAAAAATATTTTGCGAATATTACAAAATATTTTAAAAACATTTTGCAAATCTTTTTTTGTCCGCTCATAAATTTGATATTGAAATGTTTTTGAAACATTGCGCTAATATGTTTTTAGGACATTTTACAGATATTTTTAAATGTTGGTAAAATATTCATTAGGTATTGTTGATATTTTAAACATATGTACTGCCTCGAGCACATCATCTATGGGATTCCTGTGAGCCCCTTCAAGAGTGCCAATAACATGTAGACGATACATTAAATAGTCAAACTGTATTAAAATATATCCACGAACCATGGCATTTTTTACTTCTCGTTCCTTCAGAACATCGTTTTTTTTTTTTTTTTCATTTTTTCACCGTTTCAGAAATATTTCAGATGTATTAAAGGTCAAGTATATTTATAAAATACTTTAGAAATCTGTCGTTGGAATATTTTGATGGAATACTTTAAAATATGATTTCCATATATTTCAGAATATTACTTCCATATATTTCAAAAATATTTCGAAATATTTGAATGATTTCAAAGATTTCTGAAATGTTTTCAAAATATTTCGTCCTATATGGGTTGGATGGATGGACGAGATGGGGAGACCATCCCGTCCGGCCTGACCGTACAGTCCTATTATGGAGAAACGCGAAAGTATTTTGTAGTTTATACTTAAAGAACCTGAAAAGTATTATATACTTTATATAAAAATATAAAAATAACAGAAAAGTATTTGAGTACTTAAAATACGTATTTAATTTAAAATACATAATGTACATCAAGTATTTAAAATACTGCGTAGCTCTGTTCCAAGCTAATATTTACGGAAATTTCCGGAGTAAGTGCTGGAACATGAAAACTAAAAAAAAAAAAATTAAGTGGATAAATCGTTGCAGCGAGTATTTAACCCTTTCCCGACACGACTACATATTCCTGCAATACGACTATAGCGGTGAAATCATCATCACCGACCGATGTACCTCACGAGATCGAAATAGCCCCAATAATATCTCTCAGAGTTCCGGGATTAGAATTGTTAGCGGAAAGGTGTGTGCTTCGATCTCTCGTGCTCGTCGATCGTTTAACGTGCGATCGCGAGGCGATAGATCGAAATCGATCACGAATCGCCGCGAGATAGTTGGTAACCCATACGCACGCACATAGACACTTGTTTGCAAAGTTACACGTTCGCTGCTGTACGTGGGCAAAGAGATAATTCGACAGAAAGAAATTCATTACACTCATTACACACACCGGAGAGTTTCCGGGGAAATCGGGCTGCAGCTGTTGGGCAAACGCATGTGCAGTTGAGGATTACCTTCCGCTGTCTTCCGAGTTCTCTCATTCTACGGCTTGCCTCCGATACCCTTCCCTTCTTTTCCCGATTCCTTGATTCCCTGATTCCCTGATTCGCTGATTCCTGCAATCCTTCATTCCCCGATTCCCTGATTCCTTCAATCCTTTATTCCCTGATTCCTTCAATACCTGATTCCTTGATTCCTTGATTCCCGGATTCCTTCAATCCTGGATTCCTTGAATGCCTGATTCCTTGATTCCTCCAATCCTAGATTCCTTCAATCCTAGATTCCTCCAATTCTAGATTCCTTCAATCCTGGATTCCTTCAATCCTAGATTCCTTCAATCCTAAATACCTTCAACCCTAGACACCTTCAATCCTAGATTCCTTCAATTCTTGATTTCTTCAATACTTGATTCTTTCAATCCTCGATTCCTTCAATATTTTATTCCTGGAATAGAGATTGGAATTGATAGCGGGGAGGTGTCTGCTTCCATCTCCCCTCCTCGTCGATCATTTAACGTGCCATCGCAAGGCGATATATCGACATCGATCACGAATCACCGCGAGATAGTTGAAAACCCACATGCACGCGTATACCCACTTGTTCGCAAAGTTACACGCTCATCGTCGTACGTGGGCAAGGAGATAAGTCGACAGTATGAAATTCATTACACTCATTACACACACCGGGAGTGTCCGGGGAAATCGGGCTGCGGTTGTTGGACGAACGCCCGTTGCACTTGAGGATTATCTTTCGCCGGTCATCCGAGTTCCCTCATTCTACGGTTCCTCTCCGATTTCCTTCCATTCCAATCTCGTTCGGAGTGGGAGAGCCAGAGATCCAGCAGCGCGCGGCTCGAACAACATTAGCTCCGCACGGACGAACAGATCTCGAATCTCGAATAACTCGAGTATTGGCCAAACTATCGGGAACTCCTGGTACTATTACCGGGTGGAATCGTTAGGCGGTAAGTACCCGGTGTTGTCTATGACTATACGCCACGAGTACAATCAATGCTCGGTCCGATACACTCTAGTACAATGCGCGGAGCGTGAATACGCAGACCGGCGATCATTTGCCAGAGAGGCGAGTGTTCTTGCAGTAGCAATTTTGATCTTACGGTTATAATGAGTGTTTTCAGTGCAAACGAACCGAGCCATCGTATCGGGGTTGCCACTTTGAACGGATCTGAATCGAGCCTCGCTAACCTCAGGCGAACATTTTTTTTCTATAACTTAATACGCCAAAGCCACCCTGTAAGTACAACTTTTTACGTCGAAGTTTTCGAAAAAAAAAAAATACGCCGAAACTACAACTTACTACGCAAAACGTCGTCGAAATTACAACTTATATAACTTATAATTTTGGCAAATTGATATATTATAATATCAATTTATAAAAATTGAAAATATCTACACACATGTTCCAAATAGCGAATTTCTTTATGGAAAGGTGTATATCATCAGCATTCTATGGTTCTGAATATGTAGCTGATTTTTGTAATCAATTGAAAATTGTGTTATATTGATGAGTGACGATGTACTGATAACCATTGAATATATAAAACACGATGTATGAACCATGTATGAAATTAATTGGTAAAAAATAACGTAAATAACAGTACCGGGAGCCAAATCCAAATTGAGTTGGGCCAAACTTTTTTGTTTTTTGTGTGACTAGATATTTGTTCCGAACAAAAGTTTTTTTTTGATCGTTTAGTTACGGAACACTGATAAAGAAATACGGCTGAATCAACTAAGATTCGAGCAGGGACGTTCAACTAAAAGTTTTGCTGGTACAGCTAAAAAGTGGGTCAGTTCAACAATTTGTTGGGTGACTCCACCAAAATATTTTTGAGTCATTAAGATATTTTGTTCGACCAACTAAACATCAATTTGAACGTCCCTGCTCGAATATTAGTTGATTCAACTGTACATTTTTATCATTGAAAACGTTCACTTCGCCACTCATGATAATAAGGTTTTCGGTTTACGTGCGTTAACAAACTACTGAATGAACAAAAGCACGTTAATTGCATATTCTGTTCAATCAAACATATTCTTAGTTGGAACAATGAAATAATTTTTTTCAATCCTGATGTAACTTTTCAGTCAACTTAAGTAGATATTTCCTTCGCCACGCGCAACCGCCGAATTTGGTTGATTCAAACAAATCCTGTTCTATCTTACCGAACCTTTTTTTCGGTGAAATATTTCCGGATTTGATCGAACAGAGCAGAACTGCATTCAAGAAAGCACCCGATGTGTGTGTTCGGTGGTTTACAAAAATGAAATTCAAGGGAAAAATAGGTATTATGTAGTTTTATATTTTCAGGCTCGCACATTAATCCGCGCATCCTGATATCTATGTAGTTGCGGAGGTTGGACTGGGACTGAAAGATCGCTATTCCCTTCTCCGCTTCTTATCTTGTCATCTCTCTCTCCGTCTCTCATCGGAGCCATCTCTACTGGGTATCGATCGATCGAGAGCAAGAGGGGGTTGGCCTAGGTCAAGGTTACCCGGGTCAGGGAACAGCGGGGGTCGCGGCCGCGCGCGCGTAGGCGTCGAACTGAAAGCGAAGCCCGCAGGGTACGGCTGCATCGCATGCAACGAATGTATACGTATGTATGCCTATACGGTGGTCGCTCTAAATCTGCTGCAGTCGCGGCAATCCCGTCGGACTCAGCACTCCTTCCGGTACTAGCTTCGCCACCCGCGCGTTCCCTCATCTTTTATTTCTATTACCCCGCTCTTTTGGCACACGTGCAATGGCTAAACGAGTTGGACGACAATCGGCAACCATCTGTCGTCTCCTGGCGGGAGACACGAAATATTGTCAAAGCAGTCTGTAGGTTCGTGGATCTTTGTTAAATTGTAGACCGGAAAGATATTCTGGGCGAGGCGATTCCTCAATTTCCGATTCAATCTTTAATTTATAAAACCATGTTTGCATATTATTTTTGAGTATGAAACTATTGGATTGGTTAGTTATACATGTCTGTGCTATCATTTGATTCGCTGATTCGCTGATTCGCTGATTCGCTGATTCGCTGATTCGCTGATTCGCTGATTCGCTGATTCGCTGATTCGCTGATTCGCTGATTCGCTGATTCGCTGATTCGCTGATTCGCTGATTCGCAGATTCGCAGATTCGCTGATTCGCTGATTCGCTGATTCGCTGATTCGCAGATTCGCTGATTCGCTGATTCGCTGATTCGCTGATTCGCTGATTCGCTGATTCGCTGATTCGCTGATTCGCTGATTCGCTGATTCGCTGATTCGCTGATTCGCTGATTCGCTGATTCGCTGATTCGCTGATTCGCTGATTCGCTGATTCGCTGATTCGCTGATTCGCTGATTCGCTGATTCGCTGATTCGCTGATTCGCTGATTCGCTGATTCGCTGATTCGCTGATTCGCTGATTCGCTGATTCGCTGATTCGCTGATTCGCTGATTCGCTGATTCGCTGATTCGCTGATTCGCGTACCGTTGTGTTTGACCCTCGTACATTCCGGAATTGTAGAAGGTTAAATAGTTTCCTGAATGAATAGTTTCCAGTTAAGTTCGATGGAACGTTGGAATCTTCGAGAACTTCGAGAAGTCCGACGGCTTAGAATCCTTCGGCGTAACCCGTTGGGTGGAGGAACTCGGCTTCGAGGGAAGCCCACGATTTACTTCGCTCATCGATTATTGAGCCGGTACAGCGCACAGTTCCCGATGTGTCCGGAGACCCGAGGCGAGTACCCCGCCAGTTAAGCCTTACGTGTTACATCGCTCTATCGTTCGTTCGGAGTTACGTACGTCGGCTGCTTCGAGCTTAACTTTTCATCGAATCCAATACATCGGGGATTGCACTTTTGGCTCTTCCACGATGATTACTACTACGCTCTAGCATTGAGCGACACCTTATTCGTATACAGTATCATAAACCTAATTACGAACTCGTCTCGCAATTCAACTCCGTCAACCTTTAGTGTTAGTTACTTTTCATTTCCCAAAATATAATAAATCTTTCCAACAAATCACTTAGCGCGAGATATTAAATCCAAAGTCTTCCCAGAAAGCCTTTCAATCTCCACGACAATCGATCAACCCCAAAACTAATGATCTCTATCGGTAACAAAAACTCTAATAAATATCTGCAAGAGCACACACATCATCGATGATGATCTCATCCAAATTCTTAAGGAGTTCGTCTCGTTGCGCATTACGCAAAGAGTGCGATTCGCGTGCAATTCACAATGAATTTCGACGCCTCTCTAACGAAATTAAAAATCTGAACAAAATCAACCATTCAGAAGGTGCTAAGAAGATTAATTTTCCATAATAATAATTGCAAAAAATTATTAACAAATTAGGAGAAAAAAAAATCATTGTTCAACGAATTATCCGGTAAACTAACTTTTTCTTTAGCCCAAATTGACTCTATAATTTTTTTTGAATACTTATGCATTTTTTTGAGAATTTTTTCTAATTAAAAAACCACATTTTTTCATTTTTCTTAATAGATAAAAAAATCACGAATTTTTTAATATTAGAAAAAAAATTCTTAAAAAATGTACGAGTATTCGAAAAAAATTATCGATTAAATTTGGGCCAAAGAAAAAATTAGTTTACCGACTAATTCGTTAAACAATGACTTTTTTTTTACACTAATTTATTGATAACTTTTTGGAACTATTATTATGGAAAAGTAGTCTTCTTAGCATCTTCTGTATGGTTGAATTTTTTTTTCAGATTTCTATTCGACCAGAAATTTGACGAAATTCTCTTTGAATCGCGCACGAATAACACTCTTTGGTGATACGCAACGAGACGACCTCCTTGAATCAACCGGATATCAATTGTTCAACGAAGAGATTACATTCCTATCGTCGATGTTCAGCTGCGTATAAAAGATCAAATTACAGTTCTGATTATCGACATTTCACATTCTCTCGAGCCGATGAAATGATCGAACAGAACAAAAAAAATATGAAGTCCATCGAAAATCATCGGCGATTCTCATCGCCAGCTCGCGGAAATATTAAGGCGAGCCTGTATAGATGCAGAGGTCTCGGGCGGTCGTTTCCCCCGGAATTAAAAAAAAAAAAGTGATCGATAAGGTACAACCGTGCTGCGTTCGGAAGCGCGTGTTCGCCGGCATACACTGTGTGTGTGTGTGTGTGTGTGTGTGTGTGTGTGTGTGTGTGTGTGTGTGTGTGTGCGAGCAGTTTTAGCGGGGCTTGTAAGGCTTGTGGTTTATCAAGAGAGAGAGAGAGAGAGAGTGCCTACGGTCGATGGAGTTTGCGGGACGGGTAGCAGAATCACACGAACGCGCAGCGGTCGATTTATGCCGGTACAGGCGATTTATAGCGTTACGCAGCTATGTATACGCGACTCGAGCGCACAGAGACACGAAAATCGTAGTCGGCTTAATGCGCGTGTATCGTGCGTACACATGTGCACACACGCAGCGAGCCATCGGAGAGCCACTTGCCGATCCGTGACTCCATTGCCACAGTCATCATCGTCATTATCACTCGCGCGACCATCGGCAATTTCCACCCTCGGCCCTTTTAATCCGCAGCATGTGCGCGCACGGACGGATATGTCTTCGCTCTTCTGTTCATCGAACTGCACATCGCGTTCGAGTTACATTATCCGGCCAACCTTCGGGCCAGCACGCTCGTCCCTCGAACGGATCGTCGGCATTTTCATTGAAGTGGATTATTGGTATTATTCTCATTTTTATTTTATTTTATTTTTTTTTTTTTACATTTTTCATTTCACTCACGATGCAATGCCGCGAGATTTTTTTTTTTAGGTGTTTTTTTTTTTTTTTTTAAGTAAATAATATCTTGCAGGAAAGAGGAAATTTGATAATGATCACCTACCGGACAACATGCATTGTGTTTGGCATTGCGATACGTGAAAAATGTCGCTCCGAGACGCGCTCGCGGGTTAAAGGAAACGACGTGTGACGGAGCTTCGGCGAGCGAGATCGAAGTGGAGCGGACAAGACCGAGGTGAGGATGGAAGGTAAATGCACTTGGCAGCGACTCGGGGTGAGAAACAATCGAACGGTGTGACTGGGCCAAAGTCACGAGTGAGAAAACTTTTCATTGCAGACGGGAGGACAAAAGGTCTCGAGGCTCACTTTAAATCGTTCGTTTCGTTTGTTTGTTTGTGTCGATGCAATTGTGCCCACTTGACTGGAGCAAAAAGAGCCCCCGCGGATGAACCGTACGAGCATATAGGAAACGAAGAAAGTCCAATGTATCGCCAATGATAATTACGACTCGAGCGGCTAGGTAATTACAATTGTTTTTCTTCTCTTCTTTCTTTCGTTTCATTTTTTTTTTTTTTTTTTTTTCTCTCCTGCAAAGTGAAATCTCTCGACGTATATCGCCGCTCACGATGCTTGATAAATGCTCTGTACACTCGGCTCTGAAAGATAATCGTGTGGGATTTCTCAAATTCACAATCCACTTTTCTTGGCCTCATCTGAGCCGCTTCTGCACCACGTTTATCGCATGCACACACATGTGCACACTTATGTGTGTGTGAGGATATTCGAGAATCGGACTTAACGAGAAATTCCACCGAAGCGCGAGAGCTCCGCAACGTAATTGGCATTTCTTCCTCTGTTCCTGCTGGTTTTAGGCTTGCGCCAACTATCATAATTGGCGTTTCGTAGAACCACGCTCGTCAGTAACGCGTAAACACCGGCGCGTCGAGGTGGGAGGATGATTCGAGCGGGTTTCGCGATGTATGTGAACAACGCCTCGATTCTACCGTCGTCCTCGACGACATTAACCTTCGAGATGCTGAAGCTGTTGGTTCCTCGAGATCGCACGTTTCTGACGACAAATTGTGGAACACTCCACCCAATCCCAACCCCTGCGTATCCCTCCTTGCACTTTCAGGGTAAAAAAAAAGTCCTCGCTCTCCGTCACGCCTCACCGAACGAACGATTCCTATAATTCGATCGAATCAACATCTTTTTTTTCTCGACGGCTGCCGTTCGGAGGAATGGGACATTAACAAATTTCCTGGAAACCGTCATTGTAACTTCACGCACTGAAGACTAATTGATTTAATTTTGCAGTACCAGCTTGTTTTTTTTTTTTTTTTTTTTTTTGCGTATGTGTTTACGTGTACTTTCACATGCATTTTTTACGTCAATTTTCACGTATATTTTCATGTATATTTTCATGTCTTTTTGCGTGTCATTTCCGCGTATATTTTCACGACAACTTTCACGTGTATTTTCCCACCTTTCCACGTGAATTTTCTCGTATATATATATATATATATGTTGTTTTTTTTATATAAAATTTCTACGTATTTTCATTTCCAACTCTGTGCAAACTCGTTGAATACGTGGACAATTCGTCGATTTGGTCGAACAATCGGCAAACTCGATATAATTTCGGTTTCAATTGCATGCATTTGAGCGGATCTATTCGAGCAACGAACGAGAATGACGTGTCTCTGTCTATCTCTATCTCTATCTGTATCTCTCCGAAGGTTACATAATAAACGTGTAAACGTGTATGAGACCTCGGCCGCGTTTCTAACCGTCGTCTCCCGGTCGTTCATTGTCGTGTACCCATTGCCAGGAAATGGACTGATATCATTGTAGCACGATACCGTATAGATTCACTACTGATAACCGTCTAACGATATAATTTACGAGCGTTCGGCCGTGCCATTAATGTAGCGCGCAACACAATTACCAACTTGGGGGCCAGCTATACGTACAAAAGTGCTTGTTACGCGATAAGGACTGAAATTGGTAGCGACTTTTATTTTACATTTATTATTATTTTTATTTATTTTTTTTATTTTATTTTATTTTATTTTTTTTCAGTATGAAACACGATATTCGTGTCACGGAAAAAAGCCGGCGACAGACTATCGTTCGGAACGAGCAGTTCGAAAAATGTGCATCGCACGGAGCGATAAAGTTGAGTCTATTTATTGTCAATTGCACTTTGCGGCTCGATTATTCTTCCGGCGAGAGAAAGTTAACGTAATTCGCGGTAAACCATTTCGTGTTTGTGGAATCATCGTGTGTTGGGTTAAGTGACGCGCCTGAAGGGGATGAAAAACAGCCCGAGCTACAGTCATAGCGGTCGAGAGCACGGTCTTATACACAGGTCTGGAGACTCCTGTACGATCCACTTGTAGACGTTGGGTGGCGAACAACTGTACAACTGCCAAGTCTACATGAAGACAGGTCTACGCAAAAAGTATGCGCCAAAAGAATGAATGAAGTTTTGAACACCAAAAAAACTCTGCACTGAAAACCGCACAGAGCTCAACTATCAGCATATCAACATGACGAAGGGTCTTTACAAAAGTATACACCGAATGACTGCAGACGAAATCAATTCTACAATCAAATAATCGTTCAGTGAAAACTTTACACGGACCAACTGCAAAAACTGGACACCGAGCAAAACTGTACATAAGTACAGTATGATTTTAGTATCGACGTTAATTAACGCCGATACTAAACACCGATTAATTAACGCACTCTCCATAAAGGAGGATCGCACTCGAAAGGAGCGCAAGCCGATCGCTAAGGCTTGGCGCCTTAGGATTGAGCCTAATTTTTTTGGAAAGCCGGTAGGATTGAGATCGACGAGAGTTCTACATGGCGAGAACAGATTCGCACTAAGTCTAACCTGTCGGCTTTCCAAAAATCGGTCTCGTTATCGTCACACTGAGATGAGATCGACGAGAGTTGAACATAGCGTGAGTTGTACCTGAGTAGAGCCGATGACGAGAGTCGATACAAACGCGAATTCTAATAACGAGAACAGAAACCATCCCAGATCGACGAGAGTTCTACATGGCGAGAACAGATTCGCACTAAGTCCAACCTGTCGGCTTTCCAAAAATCGGTCTCGTTATCGTCGCAGTGAGATGAGATCGACGAGGGCTGAACATAGCGTGAATTGTACCTGAGTAGAGCCGATGACGAGAGTTGATACAAACGCGAATTCTAATAACGAGAACAGAAACCATCCCAGATCGACGAGAGTTCTACATGGCGAGAACAGATTCGCACTAAGTCCAACCTGTCGGCTTTCCAAAAATCGGTCTCGTTATCGTCGCACTGAGATGAGATCGACGAGAGTTGAACATAGCGTGAGTTGTACCTGAGTAGAGCCGATGACGAGAGTTGATACAAACGCGAATTCTAATAACGAGAACAGAAACCATCCAGTCATCTCGCGGAAAGCGGAAAGAACTACCGGGGGGGGGGGGGGGAGGGGTTTAGGGCGTTCCGTTACAATATACATAGGTATACATCATCGGTTGTGAGTCAAAAGGGCGTACAAACCTGTATGTTTAAGTACACGTACTACGCCCCTGTGTTTCTTAACCGTTGATACATGTATATAATACGCTGAAGTGGGAACGGGTGGGTGGGTCGAGTTACGCAAACCCGAACGGGTGCGCCTATTATCGGCTAATTAGGAGAGGGATTGCGTGACCATTATTCTTTTGTGCCGGAGACTATGGTCCTATGGAGATACTGGCGGGAGCTGGTGAGCGTGCGCTCTCGATAGTCAGTGGAGGGGGGGGGGGGGCGGAGGGGAGACTAACAAGCCCCAGCCATCACTTTGGCGCTAATTATTAGCCTCGTTAATGGACACGAGTCACTAAGTCCCTCTCTCTCTCTCTCTCTCTCTCTCTCTCTCTCTCTCTCTCTCTCTCTCTCTCTCTCTTTCTCTCTGACAGACCTACGAGAGGTACGTTGCTCGAAACATCGGTCCCCCTGTTTTGTTTTGTGGAAACGACGTATTTATTTATTAACGGAAATTGCCGATCGCGCTGACGATAAATCCACCTGCAAGCTCGACATTGTAGAAGTGTATGCACGCTGGACGGATGTGGAACCTGTTACCGAGATGTTATGCACGATCGTAGACACGTCAATAGCAGATTACGATCGATGCCCTCACTTCGCCCCCCCCCCCCCCCGCCCCCCATCAGCTCGTTGCGCAACTCAAGATATCAGATTTTTACTAAATTCACGCTATAAATGTTTATTATTTTTTTTCAATTTCGGACAATGATTTTTAGAACTACAAAGAATTATTCTATTATGTATTTTACTTAGATATTGTTGTTATTACATATCCATACATTATTTTTATTATTTGTGTTTTGATTTTATGTAATCAATTTCAGATTTGAATTTTACCTACATATATATATATATATATATATATATATATATATATATATGATAAAATATGTATGCCCAATTTATTCACGAAATTTTGTTCGCGGTGACTCGGCCGTTAAAAATTTCTCTTTGAAAATTCATAAAATATATATGAAGTTTTGTGCATATACAGTATATGAAATTTCATTGATACGTATGTAAGAATATTGCGTTAACGGTATATTAAAAACAACGGTTATTGTATAATATTTGTAACAATAGCATAATTCTCATATACTGATGTCTTTTAATTTTCAATGCAATCACTGGTAATTTTAATATACAGGCATTGCATTTAAGATTAAATTATTAAAATTCAAATACAATGTATTATGAATTTTAATTTCATATATCGATGTTCTATATTTCATATAACTTTGTATATTAAGCGTGTTGGAAATTTCATAAAAAATTTTAACAGTGTTCAATAAATGTTGACAGTGTCCAATGAAATGTTGGAAATTTCATAAAAAATTTTAACAGTGTCCAATACCGAGCTCCGATGCTCTTTCGCCCAAGGGCTGTAAAAAAATTCCAATATTTTTTTTTTTTTTTATTTCTTTTTTTTTTTCCAGGCAACAACATTTTTCGAGGAGATTTGGCGTGCAAGCTCCGCGTCAAGCGTTGTCAAACCGCGCGTGCCCTGCCGCCGCCCCCGGCGAACCGGCGATCGCCATGGAGGGTGAGGTCGAACCAGTGAGTTCGCCTCCGTATCCGAAAGCCGGCTCTCTTTTCGGTGCTATACCGGTGCTCGTGCCGCTGTTGCCGTGGCCTCCCGGTAACGATCTCCTCGTCGGCGGTTTCCTCGTTACTCCGGGCCGGAGTCGCTTTGCCTACTCGGCTGTTACCAGGCGGAGAGATGTAAAGGTCGAGCGCGCTGCCGGGGCTATATAGACGGTGGTTGTATATTCTGTCCATAGACGTACTCTATATACCGTGTACGGTACACAATAATGTATATAACTGTATAGCGCCACTCGGTTGGCCACCGTCGAAGGCGCGACGCCGCCACCCCCGGCCCGGGGCTTGCCTCGCTTTGGGAGCTTGCCCCCCCCCCCCCCTCGCCATTGAACCCGATCCCGTCGTTTTTCACCGGCTCCAAAAGTCCACAATAATTTTCTTATTAATTTTACAAAGAAAGTATTTACAAACAAAAATATACAACTCTACGGCACACGATAATGTATAACTGTATAGTGACACACTCGGTTGACCAGCGTCGAAGGCGCAACGCCGCCCCCCCCGGCCCAGGGCGCTTGCCTCGCTTTGGGAGCTTTCCCCCCCCCCCCCCGCCCCCCTCGCCATTGAACCCGATCCCGTCGTTTTTCGCCGGCTCCAAAAGTCCACAATAATTTTCTTATTAATTTTACAAAGAAAATATTTACAAAAAAAAAAATACAACTCTACGGCACACGATAATGTATAACTGTATAGTGACACACTCGGTTGACCAGCGTCGAAGGCGCAACGCCGCCACCCCCGGCCCAGGGGGCTTGCCTCGCTTTGGGAGCTTTTTTTTTTTTTTTTTCTCTCGCCATTGAACTCGATCTCGTCGTTTTTTCACGAGCCCCGTGCGCTCTATATTCGCGGGCCGGGGGCGTATACCGCATCTATTGATTTAAAAATGATAACGGTATACGTGTCTGCGAAAGTACATCGCATGTACACCGGTCGAAACAATATTGTGAATGTATGCCGACGTCGGGCCGAAACGATATGAGTTATTCATAAATCTCTCTATACCATGCGAAATCGACCGACCCGCCCGGACACATATTGGCTCGCATGGACACACCGATACGTGTATATGAAAAAAAAAAAAAAAAAAAAAAAAAAAAAAAAATGCAATCGCATAATGGACGATGTATGTGTGGCGAAGATCGTAAAAGAAATTCAATCGAACGGTAGAATTTTTGTACATAGAAAGTACAAATACATAGCACGGTGATTACCAATTAATAAAAATTTGAAAAATAAAATATCGATATTTTTCGACAAGGACAGATAGAGATGTATTATGATACTTTTTTTTTTTTTTTTTTTTTTTTTTAATATGACGAGACGATATTTTCATTTCGCTGTCACAATTTTTTCATGTTATTCCAATATTTTATTTTACTCCACATAATAATTATTTATTTATTTATTTATTTCCATTTCCGGGGCGTGCCATTTTACATAAGAAATAGGAGTAAATAAATGAAATTAGTTTAAAATTAACAATTTTGCGGTTTTGTATAATAAAAATCGCTATTATTATTATTATTATTATTATTATTATATTAAATTTGATTTTATTTAATTGTACGTTCGACTTGAAATTTTATCGCCGGATCGATGAAAATTCGTGGCCCGGTAGGTGGAATTATTCGGAAGTGCGTCGTTCGTCAACGATTCTGCGCTGAAAAGGCGTAGCGACGAGGACGAATGGTGCACCCCTGGCCGTGGAAACGACGACGACGACGACGACGACGACGACGACGAGAAAAGTGAGAAATGCGCGTAGCCGTGCGACTCGCGAGTGAGCGGACGTTAAGCCCTTTCTACCGTGATTTATCCTCGAGTTCCACGCTTTAGCACGGCTCGGACATTGACGTAGCGCTAAGGCAAATCACCTTAGTCCTCCTGCATCGAATAGCATCGCTCGTTGCTGATGTGTACAGGCCTTTCGTCTGGTTCAACTACCACACCATATAATGCACCGAACAGGCAGAAACTTCACACGGTTATGTTGCAACTATACGCACATACATACATACATACATGCATACATACATACATACATACATGCATGCATGCATACATACATACATACATACATACATACATACATACATACATACATACATACATACATGCATGCATACATACATACATACATACATACATACATACATACATATGTATGTGTGTACGTATATATATATATATATATATATATATAGGTATGATACGACATTCTGGCGTCAATGGCCGCGGGGCATTGATTTTTCTTCGTTTTCGTTTATTTTTCTATACATTTTTTTTTCTACGTTCCAACAAACGCGAATATTCTTTTCCTTACACTATAATCATAGTGCACTTATCCCTCGTTCGCGTTGCAAGTTCGTACAATCATACGTCGATCCGCTTCTACGAATGAATAATTAAAGTTCCAAGTTGAAAAGTTCAGCAAGACTCCGTTGGAGCTCCACAACTTAACTTTGCGTTTCGTTGTGAATAAATCAAATAAAACATGAAAAGTGTAAATAGCCAATCTATCGCGGAATATCGGAGCTACTATCGGCACTGGATATCGCGTGTTTTTCGCATCGACGAGTTTATGGAATTTTGAGGACGTTTAGTCGGGCTCGGCTCGGGGTCGTAATTCATCGTCGGAAACTTGCACGTTCCGGCCGTTCGTGGATTAACGGGACAATAACTCGGGTATATTTTAGAGTAGCGTAAATTTCACTTATCCGCTGATACGAGCGACAGAAACGTCGACGTGGAATCGTATCATTCATTTATAACATTTATATATATATATATATATATATATATATATATATATATATATATATATATATATACATATATTCGAGATGTATTTCGGGCAGACGCGAAAACGCACGCTCGTATGAATTATCGGTACGATCGCGTGCGTACCCAGTTGTCCGCCGACGACGTCGTGTATTTCTCTCGGGCATTTCAAACTTTCGGAAATTTCGTGCCTATAAACTTTGCCAACTCTACTCTGAGCCGCGCGCACGGTACACGCTCTCCCGCTCGGTTAATATATGCTCCTCTCGATGCACCTGCGGGATACTCGAAATAAACTCCGAGATCGGGAAGCGATGGTCCACCGAAGGGCTTCCGCAGATCAAGAGGAATTTACGTTAGAGCTACAGATAAATATTTTCGGGACATTAAATACCCATCCGAACTGAAAGTGCACCGAAAAAAAATGCATCGCCAGAACTAATGTAGTTGGTTAATAATTGGTATTTTTTTTTTTTTGTGTTTGAAATACTTGGAAATGGTTATATGTCTTTATATGTGTATTATTTTCTGCGGTTTTTGGAATGGATTAATTATAAGGGCTGTGGTATGTAAAAACCCATCAGGGTATACATGGAAATAAAACACTACTACTAATTGGTAATTTTTTTAAAAAGATTGACGAAAAAAATGATTGTAAAGATGATTTTGAAAATTATTTTAAAAATGATTTACGGCAACGTCGACGTAGAATCGTATAATCAATTTTTAACATTTACATAGTGTTCCGTAAATCACCACCTAATCTTTTACTGCGCGTCGTGATAGCATCGACATTTTTTGCTTGTATTTCGTTCTATTTTTTTTTTTTTTTTTTTTATGGGTGTAAAATCGAAACGTGTTATCGGACAATTTTATCCTGAGTGAATAAGCGTCCAACTCAGCTAGAAAGCAGTAATAGTAATAATTACTTTACCGACGTTACGCAGATTGTGAATGAATTGATATAGTTTTAGCATTAATTGATTATGCTATTATTCTTTATTGTTACTATTATTATTCACGGACAATATTAATTGTTATTACATACATTAAATATGTCATTCTTTTTTTAAGTTATTTTTTTATTAGATATTTTTTTAGAGATTTTTTGACTATTATTATTGTTTCACTGTCGTCCTTTTTCGTGTTTTATTGCAATTTGATTTTGCAGGCGGTACTTAAAATTTGTTTATCATTTTTTATTTACTTTATGCGTTTTAAAGTCTATATTATTATTATTATATATATTATTATTATTATTATTTACTATATATTAGTTTTAAAGTTTTAAAGTCTATACTGTACTGATTTTTTGATGTTCCCTAACACTTGTACAATTTCTATTTTATACACAAGAAATTCGGAGAGATAAAGTGAATAGAAAATAACATATGGAAAACTTACAGCAAATAGTAAAATGGATATCGAGTGACTACAACGAAAAGACAATTACCCAATCACAATTATTGTTGGTTTTTATTTATTTATTTTATAATCTCAGTGATTTCGAGTTTTGGTTATATTATTTTTATTATACTTTATTAGCCGTTTCGACAAAAACTGGCGCCTTCGGAAGCTCACCGAGCCGCGGCTTTTTCCCCGGGGTGGCAGACGGGACTGAAAAATAATACATCCATTGTGATGCGGAATTTGTAAATTTTAATCGAGATTCTCGAGCGAAAGGAAAAACTGAGCGGGATTCGCATCGAGGGGGAACTTCATTTCGTTCTCGATTTCCATCCCCGTTTCGAGATTCCCTCATGGTGTCTCCCGCGATCGCGGTTAACGAAGTTTGCCAGAGAGTTCACGGGTGGTTGGGTTAACGCGCTTCGGGGGAAACGTACGAGGAAAGATCGACACGCGGTAGCGAGACTTGCCAGAGAGACACGGGAGCAGGGGTGAGTGATCTCGCCCTACATGCACGTGTACGACGGGCCGTTCGCTCGGTACATCCATCCGTGCATGCACAGCAAAAAAGATTTGTACTTCTAACAAACTTTTTTCTTCGCAAAAGTCTATGATATTTTTCTTGTTAATTTTACAAACAAATTTAATTATTTAATTATTTAATTATTTAATTATTTAATTATTTAATTATTTAATTATTTAATTATTTAATTATTTAATTATTTAATTATTTAATTATTTAATTATTTAATTATTTAATTATTTAATTATTTAATTATTTAATTATTTAATTATTTAATTATTTATTTATTTATTTATTTATTTATTTATTTACGAGACACGCCCTTTTACAATGAAAAAAAAAAGATTTGAAGACAAAAATCATCATAGTGTTTCGTATCATACACTGTACCAAGTTAGTGAAAGTATAATATCACAGTACATTTACATATCACGGTATATTTACAAAATTAACTAATATTTTTGAAAAATGGATATTAAAAAAAAAATCAACGACAACAGAATTGTGGACGTTTGTGAACAACAAAATTTGATACCTATTTTATTGTGTACATACGTATATGTAAATGCATGTAGATATACAATACATATATATATATGCAAATGCGTACATATGTAACACACACATATTAGGGCGTTTCTTAAAGTGGACATTTAAAAAAAATTTCCTCCCACCCTTTGAAAGTATAGATTTCGATTTCACATTGAAGCTCGCAAAAGGCTGTCCCTAGCAAAAAATCCTGGGAGGTGCCGCATTCAGCGTTTGTAGCCAAAAAAATCGACAACTTCTTTATTTTTTGGGTACAAACGACGAATGCGACATCCCTAAAGATTTTTTGCTTATGCCTCCCGTTCGCTAGGTTCGATTTCAGATTAAAATCAATACTTTTGCAGGGTGGAAACAATTGTTTTCAAGAAATCCACCTTACTGGGCATTTTTATAGTGTCCTATATACAAAAAAAAAACAATAATTCAAGGATATGTATTTTGGGTTCACTACAAAAAAAATGACAAAAATTTAAGCTCCCACTTCGTCGAACGATATATTTCGATGGATTAAAAAAACCAACGAAAGACGGTCGCTGACAGTGAAGTTTGAGAGGTGACGCATTTTTTTTGGGTACAAATTTTTTTGGATTCAATTTCAGATCGAAATCTGTACTTTAAAAAGGTAGGAGGAAAATAAAAAAAAAAACCTTTGAATCACCCCAATACATATAGGTAAATGCGTACATATATAATACATACATATATGCGGGCATATATGTAAACGCCTACATAAGTATAATACATATAAATATCCATGTACATACGTGTGCGCATATATGTGGCGTGCGCCCGATGTACAATATGCAGTCGGAATCGTTAATGCAACGTACGCGGCCGAGCCATATTCACGAACCGTGCGTCTGATGCACGTAGACGGAATGACAAGTGACTGGCAGGTATACGGAACGCTCGTACGAACGAAACTTGGTACTATCGAACTAGCTAATGAATCCGCGAGTGTTCGTGAGTGCAGAGCGAGAGAACGGAAACGCGACAATTTGATATAAAATGTTCTGCGTCGAAACATTACATAGGGTGATACAGGCGCTCGGGTGACACTGCCAATCGTCGTACGATCTTGGAGGGGGAGTCAATATACATACGCGGATAACGTTAACCTTTGACCCTTGACAAGTCACAGCTGTCTCCTCAGCTCCGACTGTCAGGCCGTTGGGCGACGCTTTCGGCGGACTCATAAAGGGTTCAGAGCACATGATCCAGACTCAGTCGGTGACAAAACGGTTTACCTATTTTCCACGCGATTATTAATATTTCGGTCAAAAGGCAATTAAGTTTTCACGCATCTACGCATAACCTACGAAAACCTAATTTCCTTTTGTACGAAATATGAAAAACTGCGAAGAAAACAGGAAAACCAATGGGTTACCGACTGAGTCTTTAGGGGGCGTCCATAAATGACGTCCATGATTCTAGGGCGGTGAGGATTGAGTTTTGCTGAATGTGACAACCGCTAGTAAAATACTCGGCGGACCGCAAAGTTTATAGCTATAATGCATTAACCGGTATATTAAATTTAAGGTACAATTGCCAAGTAATATTAAATTATATCTGTATTAAACAAATTTGTTCATGTATTTAATATACCGATTCACAAGTTTACGAAATACTACTATATTAAACTTAATATACCAATGTATGCATCCGTTGCTTCATGTACCAGTATAATTGTCACAAAATACATTTGTAACGTGTATGTAGCTCATGTGATGTCGTGTAAAACAACGTTTATTACACGATGTTATCACGAATAACATGTCACTTAATGGGGTAATCATTACCCTGTATCAGTTAAAGCATAAAATCAAGGCATATCAGATGAAACGTACTGTTTTCAATATCCGTTGTGTGCAATCAATCAAAGTCAAAGTGCCAATGACCAAAAAACGTACGAAAGTTTTACACGCTTCTCTTGTTTTGATTTTTTATAATTATAGCAGCTTTAAGAGTTTTGTAGTTCATGTGATGTCGTGTAAAACAACGTTTATTACACGATGTTATCACGAATAACATGTCACTTAATGGGGTAATCATTACCCTGTATCAGTTAAAGCATAAAATCAAGGCATATCAGATGAAACGCACTGTTTTCAATATCCGTTGTGTGCAATCAATCAAAGTCAAAATGCCAATGACCAAAAAACGTACGAAAGTTTTACACGCTTCTCTTGTTTTGATTTTTTATAATTATAGCAGCTTTAAGAGTTTTATCAGTAATTTATCTAGTATCTTTACAGTTTAAACACAATTTTACAGGAAGAAGCGGGGTTCTTTGATTGTGACCATCGGACGTGCGCTAGGAGGGGGGATTTAGAAATTGTGACTAAGTGTGACAAGAGGGGTGGGAGAGGTCAGAAAGTATTTAAAAAAAAAAAATCGCTGACGCCTTTTATGGATTTTTACGGTACCTTATCACATACAATGAAGTGCGTTTGACGATTGTTGTCTCTACAAACGACCGCAGTTATTTTCTTGTTCACTTGACAAAAATGTTTGTTCATTTTGCAAAAGTGTTTTGTTCTCTTAGGTCGATACCGGCGAATGGTGAGTTCGCTGGGTAAGAACCATGAATGAATATTTCGAGTGAAGTCTCTCTTTCGAGTCAAGTCGTTAGCCCTTTACGAAGACCCGCCGTACTGGAGTGGAGTGTACAAGGGAAAGTCGCACAAAGGTAGAGAGCCTGTGAGAGAATAGCAGATGGCCCACGATGCATGCAAAACAAAGGATTTAAACGTACACACACAATATATATTTTGCACGATGGGTTATGTGGATGTAATTGGTTGTTCAAAGATGAGCCAACCTGCTCAACCGATCTCCACTGCAAAGAGTGGCGCCTTCAAACGTTCACCGTTCAAACCTACAAAGGTTCACCGTAACACAACTGAATCCGTAACACTTCACGAAATGGCACACGGCGAATTTTCAGCAAACGATTTTCTAAGATCTTGGAAAGCGTACACCGCAAATTTACAACACTTCAAAAAGCTTTCACATCTTAAATGAACACATTCAGAATTTAACGACAATGTTCTGTAAAAATCGCTAAATGTAACAACTTCGAAGGCTTACACGTGAAATTTGTAACATACGTTGAATCTCAGAGCCGTGCAATCGTACACGGTTTAACGGGAAAGTGGGCGGATCAAAAATGCCGCTGATGAGATCCACTGCTGTTATGCAGGTTAAATGTACTTCACAACAGACAATGTTCGCACCGTAACACTGTGAAAGTTCATTTAACCTGCGTACACAGTAAAAAAAATAATAATAATTTCGTAAAATCGGAATTCAAAATTTCGTAAAAATAATTTTGTTAAACGAGTGACAAACGAGTTTGTCACTTCTTTCAATATACCAACCTGTCCTTTTACTTCCTGCATCATTGACAATTTTACTTTGTACTTTTGTTTGTCAAACTATAAAATTAACAAATAAAAAATTGTGGACATTTGTGGACAATAATTTGTTGCAAAAAGTACACATTTTTTTTTTTTTTTTTTTTTTTTCACTGTGTAGCAGCAGTGGTTCTCGTCAGTTGCGGTCTCGAGCCGCCCCCTTCCTGCAAAACTCTGCCTCGACGGGCTTGAAGTTTCGTAGCAGAGGCTTGTGTTACGTATATGTATATTTATATGTCTATTTATATGCCGGTGGAGCTGGTGGCTCGCGCGCTTGGCGCGATTCCACCCTTTTACGGACTTAAGCCCTAATTAATCCAAGTCCCTTTAAAAGATGCTATACCCTTACAATGCTAAGCCCCGCTATTACGGTTCTATTATTAACCAACTTCACAGTCTTATTATTAGTCAGCTTAGCATCCCTATTATCGACCCCTCAACCCTATTTTCGACCCCTCTGACCCTATTATTGACCCCTCAACCCTATTCTCGACCCCTCTGACCCTATTATTGATCCCTTCTGACCCTATTACTCACCCCTCTAGCCCAATTATCGACCCCCCCCCCCCTTCCCCTGGATTCTTGTACACGACGGCGGCAAAATCTTTGTATATTATATATATATATATATATATAAACAGATTTAGTTGTGTTAACGTTAAGGGTTACATAAGATCTAACACCTGCTCGCTCTGTATAGATTTCGGTGATGCAACAGGTTCGACAGTCGTGTGAATAACTATTTGATGTCCAAGATCGTGCACTTTTTATACTATATTATACTATACTAGATTTACCCCTAAGCTGCTAATGCTAGAGGATTTAACAAGGGAACTTGACAGATGGTCATTTATTGGTGATGGCTGCGACCGAAGTAAGAAAAGAGATCAGGATATGCGTTTTGAAGAAAAAATATATTAGGTTTTCGATTCTGTCGGTTCTGACACGGTAAGTTAGGTGAATCGAATTTTCGTCGGGGTGACAACGTGTCATTGAGACGTCGCGAGAGCCTGAGACGCGCGGGCGGTTGACGAGCTACCGGTATCCTATAATCAATTCGATTGGTCCGATTATCGGGACCGATGCGACGATCAATCACGTCCGGCATCGACACACGACCCGTCGAGACTTCCGGTGTTCTCCCATTAGCGCTCCTCCGAAACGTCTCGACCGCCGATGCCTGTGTCTACGTTCGCTGTCTCTGCCTCTCTGTACGTATCTTGTGGGTTACACGTTCACGTGTCAAATTTTTCTCACGGTCAAATTATCCGAGCCAAACTTCGATCTATCCATTAAGATATATTGAATTTTGGCTGAAATATTAATATTTTTTTGTCACACGTGCATGAATCGCGGCACTTTACATGACAGTCTTGCGAGCCGAAAGTGGCCCATTGCATGCCAGTTGTGAACCTGTTGTGAAATTATAGAGTCGCGCATGCGCAGTTCGCATTTCGTTCACTTTCGTCAATTGGGAGTTTACTTTTCACGTTTTCGTCCCTTGGGAGTTTACTTTTCACGTTTTCGTCCCTTGGGAGTTTACTTTTCACGTTTTCGTCCCTTGGGAGTTTACTTTTCACGTTTTCGTCCCTTCGGAGTTTACTTTTCACGTTTTCGTCCCTGGAGACATAACCTCGCTTTTCAGTATTCGTCTCGCGCGACTGCCATTCCAAGTGCCGCAGATTCATGCACTTGTAACAAAAAATATGATGTGTAACGAGGGTCGAATTGGCGATTGCGACTCGTATGATTGCAATCTCACACTCGTCGCAATCGCCAACTTTCGACCCTTGTTGCACAATATACTATTGTTAAATATTAATATAACAGTTCCCAAAGAATGCTATCATTTGTTATCCCAATGACGATGTGTCATGCACATGTAAAACAATAGTTTACGATATCACAATTTCTCAAAATCTAAATAGCGATTCTTCAAAATTTTCATAAATACACACTGAGCGAAGGATCTGATAAAAATTACTATATCACTTGAGAGATATAACCATAGCACATAGTAGTGGAGTGTTGGAGCGCCACCTATGGTAGGAAGTACCGGATTTATAAGAATTTTTCTTAGATATTACGGTAAAAATTCTTGGATAAATCTCAGACTTTCTACCATAGGTGGCGCGCTGGCGCCGTACTACTGTGCGCTATGGTAATTTTTCTTAGATTATTGGTAATTTTTACCGGATCCTTCTCTCGGTGGAACTCTCATTTGACTAGCTAATGCGCAAGTACTGCCTTAACGCGATGTGAAACAACCTACCGACGAACCCAACATTTTTTTTATTGCAGTCGGTAATAAAAGTTGTTACGCTCTTTTTTTTATAGGGTGCTGAAATTTCATTGTCTAGCGGGAAAAAGAATGCCACTGCGTCTATCGAGAGTGTCTCGACGCCGAGTTAAAAAAAAAAAAAAAAAAAAAAAAAAAAAAAAGATAGCGAGACAGACCGTGTAGTTATGCGTCAAAGTCGTGTTTTTTAGGCTCTTAAAAATTTTCAAATAGAGCAAAGTTTGAAAGGAAACATTTCAATTCTACAGTTCTCCTATTTCATTTCACCGCTAAAGTTTCAGGGCTCTTGAAAAAAAAAAAAAAAAAATAGCATTAGAGTTTTTATTAGCGAGCGTGCAATTTCGCGTGTCCTTAACAAATTCATATCCCCGAGCGGCGTGCAGTACGGAGCTGGAAGTTCCAGCGCTGGAGACCTCAGTCGGGAAACGTGAAACACCGGGTAGCACGCGTTACGGTTAATTTGCACTTCTATGAATTTTAATGTTACCAGAACCGAGAAACCACAAGGGACAATGGTTCACGTTTGCGCCGCGGAGCTCGTCATTTCGGCAGTATCAAAAACTTGGTTCTAGCGGTGAGCGTTACAGGTAGACTAGCCGAGTACTTTGCGGATGTTCAACTGAATCTACACACATCTGTGTATGCGCTCTATTGTAAGTCTCTGATCTGAGATTGTTGAAACTACTGCACGGCCGTTCGACATTGCTGTGATTGATCCGCGTCTCTCCACTTCCTAAGCTGCTAATTCGCAACGACCAAATCACCTACGAAGTTTCGAAATTTTTTTCTTGTGGAATGATTTATAGTTTTTTGTTAGTTTTGTTTATTAAATTCGCTTGTTTCGCAAACAATTCGTAGCGTACAAGTAACGTTGTCTTCAATGTTTCAAGCGAGCGTACTTGCTTGACGACCGATGGTAAAACAGCTTTCTGTCACCCTATCCGGCAATGGAAAATTCAATTTTTATACACCGACAAAAGGTTTGGTAATATCAAGCTCACAGCTGCGGTCACGATAAATTGGTTTGAATCAATCCAGGCGCATGTAAATATGCTGCACCGTTGCTGAAACAATAAACCTAGTGTGGTTGTGTCAATTGCGCACAGCAGTTACTGCGATTGCAACCTTGGCTCAAAGTGAACCAAAACTGCATTAAATCAACAACTTTTTTGCGATTCAATCGTACATACTGTCAACATATCGAAGGTATATTAATATAACTGTCAACATACCGAAAGTATATTGATATAATTGAATATATATATATAATAGTCTGTTCGGTCAAACATATTCTTAGTTGGGACAATGAAATGATTTCCTCAATGCCGATGTAACTTTTTAATCGACTTAACTTAACTAAGTATTTCCCTCTCGTCACCCGCAACCGCCGGATTTGGTTGATTCAAACAAGTCTTCTTTGATCTTACCAAACCCTTTTTTCGGTGTAAAATCCACGGAAACCCTACTCGAATAACTTATGTGAAAAATTGTACACAAAGTCGACAAGGATCGAAAACGAGGGAGCTCCAAAAAAAATCTTTTTTCCCTTTCTCTAAAACTACCAATTTTAAAGAGTCTCAAGAGTTCATGGTCGATTAATTCTCCCGTCTACCAAAGTTGCGCCTAAGATCATCGACAAGTGAATCGAGGTGTCGCGCAAGATTCGATTAGCCTCTCTCCTACAATACTGGAAGCGTAACTCTCTGCCCTCCAATACGTGATCCGCGATTTCTTCGTGGCATATTTGTGCTCTCCGATATCGGCGAATCATCGGCAAAGTGTGTATGTCGGATCGCCCCAGGTAGTGGTGATATAATAAGCTTCGGTACACAGTATCACCGACGGTATTAATCCGGGCACTCGAGAAGCCTGCGCATATGCGCGACTATATTATTCATCGGAGCTGTTATCCCTCAACACGCTCAGAAACCCGATGTATACGTGATTTCCAGTGTTGGCTCGTTTGGGTTTGCGTTTAATCGCGGCCGACGCGCGCGGCAATGATACATGTCCCCCATCGGCTGGTGTATATCTCGACCGTTATAGTTGAAGCCGCTCGCAACGGAGGGACATAGAGTACGGAGGTAGCGGAGAACACAGCGGCGAGAGATTGGTGAGCGTTGCGAGGGAGTTCGCCAAAATCTCATGTAAATCACTGTAACATAATGGCCACTGCCTATTTACTCTGTTCGCAACGTGTCTCTCATAACAGTAATGGGTTCCGCGCGTTTGCCCGCTGTGGGTTTACACCGTCTCTGGTCGACGGCGTGGCCTGTTGCTGTTGCTTTGGCTGTCTGGTGATGATGGTGACGATGCTAATGGCGCAGTAATGGCCGACGGAAGGGGAGGACGGAAGAGGCGCGGAGAGTGGGGACGAGATACGGCGTGGTATTGCCGGGTGATATGCCAAATATTTCCCGACCGAATGCAGTTGTATTTTATTGTATTGTTTATTTGTTTCCGGGAAAAGTCCCCTACGAACAAGTTGCTTCAATGTACAGAGCAGTGATAACAGTATTAAGACTATATTTCATAGACTCAGAGTAATGAGTGTAAGTATACAGAGTGATCCTCTTGGACTGTTGTCTCATTACTCGACCTTATCTTCCCGCGTTCATACGTATGTTGACTACAAACTTTTTGAATAGCTCAAAGGATGTTGCACGCCTTACATTAACGGGTAGCGAGTTCGGGCTTATATATTTTAACTATCACTGTGAGGTAATAAACTCGAGTCCTTGGGTGTTGTCCGGGTTGATAGAACGCCTTGCACGAAGATGTAACACTATTGGTAATATCTATCATATCGTCAGATCAATCATATAGTCAGGTAAATGACATCATCGGGGCAATCACATCATCGAGGTAATCACATAATCGGGTTAATCATATGATTAGGTCAGCCATATCACCAGGTCAATCATATCACCAGATCAATCATATCACCAGGCCAACCATATCATCCGGTCAATCATATCACCAGGTGAATCATATCATCAGGTTAATCACATCATCAAGTCAATCATATCATCAGGTTAATCACATCATCAAGTCAATCATATCATCAGGTCAATCGTGTCACCAGCTCGATCGTATCACCGGGTCACTTATATCATCCGGTGAATCATAATCATCGTACCGGTCATATTCCCTGATCAATCGTATCCCTATATCAATCATATCACCCAATAAAACATGTCAGCACATCGGTCGAATCACCCGACCGTCCATATCACCTCGTATTATCCTACAGAGGAAACGGCGACGACAACGACGAGGAGAATCGCGGTGGGGAACTCCGATTGGCACACCTTAGTCATGTAAATTCGCAGCTATTACTATATACGCGCTCCGTGCGGATAGTGCGTTTCACCGCAGCCTGCGGGTCGCCGTGCACGCACACACACATACACCGATCTATAAGAGTTGATAATACGACGTACATACGAGTTTCTCTCCCTTCTCTCCCCTCCCTCCCTCTCTCTCCCCCTCTCCCTCTCACGCTATTTCTCTACTCGAGTCTCGTGAGGAAAATACACCTGCGGTATAATCTTAGCGGAGCGCACGAGCACCGCGTACATGCCGACGTTTTGTCTCGCGGACTCGGACTCTGCACACGCGAGATTCCTGACGACGACGCGATGATGTAAACCCGGACTGGAATCGCAATCTTTCCTGGATTTCGAAACGGTCCTAATATGCACGCACGATTTTAGCGGTGATACCAGCCTATCCTCGTGTCACCCCTCTCGGCTCCCCGTCTTTCTTGTCCCAACGGTCTCCGCACCGGTCTGATAAGACCCCTCGAGACCAGACGTCACTCGAGTGTCCACCCCGCCTCGCCTTCGACTCCTCGTCACCAACCTCCACCGCGACCTTCTCGCCGCCCTCTCGCTCCACTAACTACCCTGCTTCGAATCCGGTGAGTGTGTGTGTGTGTGTTTGTGTGTATATGCGTGCGTGTATACATATACATATACATATACATATACATATACATATACATATACATATACATATACATATACATATACATATACATATACATATACATATACATATACATATACATATACATATACATATACATATACATATACATATACATATACATATACATATACATATACATATACATATACATATACATATACATATACATATACATATACATATACATATACATATACATACAGTGTCTACTGAGTTATTCGAAACTGCTGGAGAAAACCCACCGGAAAAACGTACGACTCTGGGTGATAAAAAATGTTCGGAGCTATTCGCGACTTTTTTCTCGTGCACGGGGTCGTCGAGATTGAATGACCCTGCAGTCTTTTTTTTTTTTTTTTAAAGCATCGTGCAAAAACATCAAAAGGATTGGCTGACTCATCCGCTCCGCTTAAGGTGGTAGACACGCGAAAGGATCTGACCTCTTTTATTCACATGTGCCGGTCGTTGGACGAATTAATTTACTGCTGCTAATCGTTAGAGTCGTCAGCGGTGGACATTTATAATCTGCCAGTGTGCCACGCAATTAGCTACCTCAACTGATCACCGCTGTGAATCTTTGTATTTTTCACCGCTCAAAAAATGCTTAAAAAAAAAAAAAGAAAACAAAAAAAAAGCTTACGGTCATATCACCCGGTCACCTGACGCGCGCATGCAACTGCGGCATTAGCATGCTGGGAGTGACGAGTAACGATACATCTCCCAGGGGATTTGCTCGCGCACCCCGTTCGCTCCGATGCTCTCGGCCTTGGTCGTGGCGTGGTTCACGGTTGCTCTCGATGCGGCTACCCCGACTGCGAAGAGCCCCGCAGGGTTGTGCGCCGGCCCGTCCACCCGATCGCTCCCCTCGACGTGCGTTTAAGGAGGGAGTCTCGCTGAGGCTGACTTCGCATAAGTTCGAGAAAAATAATAGAAAAATTGCAAGTACCTCTTGATGATATGAGAATCTGAAAAAAATTCATGCATACCAAAGGTACTGAGAAGATTAATTTTGCACAATAATAATTACAAAATGTTATTAACAAATTCATGAAAAAAAATAATTGCATAACAAATTTGGCCGCAACCCAACTTTTTTTTTTTTTCGTGAAAATGATTCGTTTATTTTTCTGAATACGCATGAATTTTTCTCAGATTTTTCAGTAATCGTTGATTTTTTTTTTTTTTTTTATGGAAAAATCAACGATTACCGAAAAATCTGATAAAAATCCATGCGTATTCAGAAAAATAAACGAATCATTTTCACGAAAAAAAAAAAAAAAAAGTTGGGTTGCGGGCAAATTTGTTAAGAAATTATTTTTTTTCATCAATTTGTTAATAACATTTTGTAATTATTATTGTGCAAAATTAATCTTCTAAGTATCTTTGGTATGCATGAATTTTTTTCAGATTTTTATACCATCAAGAAAAGTACTTGCAATTTTTCTATTATTTTTGTCGAACTTATGCGAAGTCAGCCTCAGCGAGACTCCCTCCTTAATCATCGCGACGATCACCTCCGAGAGCGCCGATGGGACAAACGGGGACGATAAAGGACATCGGTTACGCACGAGGACGCGACATAAGGTGGGCTACGTCGCTTCGCGCTCATTTCGCATAAGTTCGAGAAAAAAAAAAACCAAAAATAAGTGAAAATTGCATGCACTTGTCGATGGTATAGAATTCTGAAAAAAAAATTCGTGCATACTAAAAAGTTAGTGAAAGGATTAATTGTGCATAATAATTATTTCAAAATTTTATTAACAAATGAATCAAAAAATTTATTGTCTAACAAATTATCCGGCAAGGTAACTTCTTTTTTTTTTTTTTTTTTTTTTTTAAGAAAACGATTCGTTCATTTTTCTGAATACGTATGAATATTTTCAGATTTTTCAGTCAACTTTGATTTTTTTTTTTTTTTTTTTTTTTTTTTTTTTTTTTTTTTAATGGAAAAAATGTGTGAAAAAACAAAAAAAAATCAAAGTTGACTGGAAAAATCCGAAAAAATTTCATACGTATTCGGAAAAATGAACGAATGATTTTCGTTGAGGAAAAAAAAAACGTTCGTTTTCCCCGATAATTTGTTAAACAATGAATTTTTTTGATTAATTTGTCAATAACATTTTGAAATTATTATTATGCGAAATTAATATTTTCGGTACCTTTAATGTGGCATGAATTTTTTTTTGCAGATTTTACATAAGGAACGCGAAGGTTGCGGAGATGGGTTAAAACTATGAAACTCAACGCGCACGAGAATAACGACGATGCTTTACGTACGTCAGGAATGAAGTTTTATTGTCGTTTCACGGTTCGCGTGTCGTCGGTTCGTGGACAGTGCACCGTTGTTCCCGCCGACCGAGCTAAGCCGCACACATAAACTCGCTCTTACGTCTCAAACGACATGCCAAGTCCTCGCGGACAATTAACACAACCGATTAACGAGAAACCCCCGTCGATGCACGAGACTATGAGTGGAGACTCGCTCGCGAATTCCTTTGCAGTCGAGGAGTGTCTCACGGAATGAAAATAAAGGAGATCATACACCCAGAGAAAAAAAAACAAAAAAAAATTTTTATTCAAACCAAATAAAAATTTATTTGGAGCAAATAAAATTGCTCATTTAATTGTGGGCTTAATAGAGTTTTATTGAAATCTAATAAATTTTATTAGAGCTCAATGTCGCATATTTAATCAAGTAAAAAATATCCTTGAGTCAAATAAAAAATTTGATTAATTCAAATAAAAATATTCTAATGTCCGATTTTATTGAGGATCAATAAACTTTTTTTTTTCTGGGTGCGTAAGATTCTATAAGAAACGGAGTAAAGAGTGAAAAATAAAATCACTCGAGTCTTTCTTTCTCTATTTGCTTGGGTAAGAATTTCAGTAGATTAGGGAAAAGATCATGGATGAGAGGTTGATATTATTAGGTTTCGAGATTTTCTTTGATGAAACTCCACGATGGAAACTCCAAATAAAAATCAACTCCCCGCTCATAAAATTTCCTCTCATTTCTCTGAAACTTATGCGAAGTGAACACAATTCGCAAGGACTAACTTAAATCAGCACCCGGTCAATCGAGGTTCTACTGTACAAGTGAAAGCTGCACGCCCAAAAAACGAGTACGCCTAAATCTGCAGGCCCGAAAAGCGACTGCGAGTAAATCTGCACGAGTAACATAGTTTCGCGGCGCTGTATCCGAGTGCGGCGAGCTGTGTCGAGCTAAAACTCGCGCGACCGAGAAGAGGATCGCCTAAATCTGCAGGCCCGAAAAGCGGGTACGCCTAAATCTGCAGGCCCGAAAAGCGAGTAAGCCTAAATCTGCAGGCCCGAAAAGCGACTGCGAGTAAATCTGCACGAGTAACATAGTTTCGCGGCGCTGTATCCGAGTGCGGCGAGCTGTGTCGAGCTAAAACTCGCGCGACCGAGAAGAGGATCGCGTAAGCTGCACGCCCGAAAAGCGAGTACGCCTAAATCTGCACGCCCGAAAAGCGACTACGCCTAAATCTGCAGGCCCGAAAAGCGACTGCGAGTAAATCTGCACGAGTAACATAGTTTCGCGGCGCTGTAGCCGAGTGCGGCGAGCTGTGTCGAGCTAAAACTCGCGCGACCGAGAAGAGGATCGCGGATAGAGTGGATTCGAGCCTCGGTGTAGAAGTCTCGGCAGGCCGCGTACGAGAACGGTACTTACGACACCGTAACAACAAACAAAGCCGGGTTCGCGGGAGAGCAAGTGGGTTTCACTGTTCCTCACTCGGCTGCAGTTTGCGCACAGCGGCGCGAGAGACTTCTGCATGCGGAATTCACCGTCGCTCCGGTCGACGCTGCTCCGAGCTGCAACGACGCCACTCGGCGTGTTTTCTCGTTATGACGATTATTAGAAAGTTTTCCTCGGAAACGACGAACGATGTTCGGAACGGTGAAAACACAAGCGGTTCTGTCGCGAAAATCAACAAGCTCGGGAAAACCGACCGAGCCGAATATCTTGGCAGCTTACACGGCGAGAGAAACTCCGGCGAATGGCGTCGAAGAGTTCAGCCATTAGAGTGGAACCTCGATTATCCGAGATATTTTATATTACAACGAAATATTATACATTATTGCTCGCCGCGGCAAGAGCTTCTTCGTACAGTGTTTCTTTCGGCGAAAAAAATTTATCGACAAAGAAGTTATACATTTACATATATATATATATATATATATATATTTATGAAACTTCGAAACCTGAATTAATAAAAAAAAGATTTGCTCGGGTCGAGTGGATTTAATTTAATTCAATAATTAGTCTAAAATATCAATGATTTTCTGTAATTATTTTCCAATGTCCGCGCCAAAAATGTGATACTTGTTTAAAAATGAAAAATGACGATATTGTTATTCTTTTTTTTTTTTTTTAACGACACTCCGAAGTACGAATAAAAATTATCTAACAGACTTCAATAAATTTAATTCAATGATTAATCCAACTCGATGATTTTTTAATTCGTTTTCAATATTCGTAAAAGAAAATTCAACAAGCGATTAAAATTAATTCAGCGAATGTCGTGCCAGTGGCAAGTTTCCGATAAACTTGGAGTGAGCGATCGCTGCGACGAGCGTGTATAATTATCGTACAGCGTCGAGCTCGGCGACGGTGGCAGCGGCGTTCATTCTTCGCGGGTCACCACTTTCATGCCGAGTACGTTGCATTTCGAGTGTAGAGTGGACTAACATACACTCATGACATAAGCCTCGAACGTACCGAGCGGAGCGCTCCTGCAGCAGCGAGCGAATCCATTCAAGTTCAGTTTAACGAGACCGAAAGAGTCTCGGAGCTACTCCCATTCCACAAAGCGACGTTATTTTATTTATTGCCTGGGGGCGTTAAAGATTTTCCGACCAAATAATAAAATAATAGTGGATTACACCAAATTCTAAAATCTAAAAAAAAATGCACATATGCATCTCTAGCACTCACTACCAGAAAACAACTCTACCGGATAATAACTCTGCCAGAAAATATCTCTACCATATTAAAACTCTACCGAAATCTCTACCGGAGAGTAAAAAAACGCTTAATAAATCAAAATAAAACTCTACCGGACTTGAAATAAAACTCTACTGGAATTGAAATAAAAATCTACTCGAATTGCAATAACAACTCTACTGGAATTGAAATGAAAATCTACTGGAATTGCAATAACAACTCTACTGGAATTGAAATAAAAATCTACTGGAATTGCAATAACAACTCTACTGGAATTGAAATAAAAATCTACTGGAATTACAATAAAACTCTACCGGAATTGAAATAAAAATTTACTGGAATTACAATGAAACTCTACCGGACTTGAAATAAAACTGTACCGGATTAGAAATAAAAATCTACCGGACGTGAAATAAAACTCTACCGGACTTGAAATGAAACTCTACCGGAATTGAAATAAAACTCTACTGGAATTGAAATAAAAATCTACTGGAATTACAATAAAACTCTACCGGAATTGAAATAAAAATTTACTGGAATTACAATGAAACTCTACCGGACTTGAAATGAAACTCTACCGGAATTGAAATAAAACTCTACTGGAATTGAAATAAAAATCTACTGGAATTACAATAAAACTCTACCGGAATTGAAATAAAAATTTACTGGAATTACAATGAAACTCTACCGGACTTGACATGAAACTCTACCGGACTTGAAATGAAACTCTACCGGAATTGAAATAAAACTCTACTGGAATTGAAATAAAAATCTACTAGAATTACAATGAAACTCTACCGGACTTGAAATGAAACTCTACTGGAATTGAAATAAAACTCTACTGGAATTGAAATAAAAATCTACTGGAATTACAATAAAACTCTACTGGAATTACAATAAAACTCTACTAGAATTACAATAAAACTCTACTGAAATTACAATAAAACTCTACTGGAATTGAAATAAAACTCTACGGGAATTACAATGAAACTCTACTGGAATTGAAATAAAAACTCTACTGAAATTACAAATAAAACTCTACCGGCTTACGAAGCTACCGTTCAGCCTTGTATTCCGCTATAACTTTATGTCCATTCCGGTAGTTCGATTCCAATAGAGATTAGATGTATTTCAATTCCGGTAGAGTTTCATTTCAAGTCCGTTAGAGTTCTATTTTAATTCTGACGGAATTATTTTGCTTTCTCGTAGAGATTTTTGCAGATTTATTATCCGGTAGAGTTGTGAGTGTTTGCTAGAGTTATTGTCCGGTAGAGTTGGAGATGTAAATGTCAAAAAAAATAATAATAATAACAACAATAAGCACCCATCAATTCTAAAACCTCAAATGGAACGTTCTTTTTTCCTACATTATCTTTTTTTTAATTTCTTTTTACTTTTTTAATTTTTATTTTTTTTTTTTCATTTTCACTGTGTAACGGATTGCTCGCCGAGACGGGAGCAAATTGAAGTGCACTGAGGTCGTGCAACGGCAGCGGTGACGCACAGCCGGAAAGATTACCGATGGCACATAGTACAGCGACCATCATCCACAGCAGTCTCAGTTCAAATTAGGGTAATTCGTTTCTGTGGGCCGCGCGCACTGGGTTGCGACATCCTATTCATCAGCATTATATAGAGCTACGCATACGCGCGTGTGTGTGTGTGTGTGTGTGTGTGTGTGTGTGTGTGTGTGTGTGTGTGTGTGTGTGTGTGTGTGTGTGTGTGTGTGTGTGTGTGTGTGTGTGTGTGTGTGACATATACGTATATAAACATATATATATATAAACATATATATATGTATTTGGTGCACATCGTTTATATATATAGTTTTATGTATATAAGTACATACAGTATGTGTGTAGATACATACAATATGCACATATGTGGAATACAAGCGCGAGCAAGTGAGAAGCCGGAGGGACTAGAAGAGGAGAAATAAGGCAGCGTAGCAACAACGGACAAGCTACTGCTGGGCATCGTCGTCGTCGTGCATGCGCACTTGTGTGTGCGGTTAATAAAAGCTCTCCGTCGAGGTTTCATAGTATTCCACGAGGCACTCAATCTCTCTCGGTACACTCGAATTCCGTTCATGATACTTACGCTGATCCACTCACAATACGACCGACAATTGGTGGCAGCTTTGTAGGCCTCGACTAATCAATAGACGATCAATTCGTTCGATAATTTGAAAAAAAAAAAAAAAAAACAATTATCGCGAGAATATTTTATTATTGAGAATTCGAGTATCGGGGATTTCTTGTCGAGAGCAGAGGCCTTCTTTCGAGCACAAAAACGGTACGAATGTTCGCAGTAAATTTTCTCCTTTATAAAAGAAAAAAAAAAACAAACTAGACTTCAAAGTACGACTGTGAATTTTTGTGTTATTCCAAACGTTCGAAGTTTGCGTCTTGGTAAATAAATTGTTTAACAAGACGCAACCTTCGAACGATAAACAAAATTGGTAGAGTTTTATTTTGATTCTGGTAGAGTTTTTTTTTTTTTACTTTCTTGTAGAGATTTTGGTAGAGTTTGGTAGAGTTCTAATACGGTGAAGTTGTAATATGGTAAAGATGTTTTCTGGTAGAGTTGCTATCTGGTAGCGTTGTGAGTGGCGGAGATGTAAATGTCGTCATAATTTTAGTCAAAGAAACAAAAAAAAAAGCGAATTAAAGAAAAAAAAACAAATATAAAATAAATAAACCTCTGGCCAACGTGGAGATTTTTCAGTAATTCACACATCGGTCGTTTTTGTGGTAATTTTGCAGTCATTGATGGAAAAACGACCCATCCACAACCTAACAATCGGTCTTTCTTTCAGTCGTTATTCCGGACGAAAAGTGTCACAGAACGACCAGTCGTTTTATGGGACTTTCTATAGTCGCTTGACCTGCTAGGGACAAAAAATGTTCTCTACTGACTTAATATCTTCCGAATAGTAACATAGAAAAAAAACTTTCCGTTTTATCACCGGTGATCCAGTTTAGCAAATAAGCAGACTAAAATAAAAACTGTTAAAAGGCGACGGCCCTCCGGCCTAATCTTCAGCGTCTAAACCGAGTACACACTGAAATTTCCATCGCGGAGAGTTTGTGCATCGAACGAGCCGAGGAGCAGTTCGGTGGTGTGTGCGCGCGCACCGTTGCTCTGTCACAGTGTTAAAAGAGGTTGGCCCAGTCAGGTTCTATATTTTTGATTCTGGTAGAGTTCTGGTACAGTATAGTTGTGAGTGGTAGAGATGCAAATGTGTCACAATTTTAGTGAAAGAAACAAAAAAAAAACCATTTAAAGAAAAAAGAAACAATATAAAATAAATAAACAAAAAATATTCTCTACCGACCCAAAATCTTCCGAATAGAAACATAGAAAGAAAAAAAAAACACTCCGTTTTATCACCGGAGATCCAGTTTAGCAAACAAACAGACTAAAATAAAGTGTTAAAAGCCTAGTCCCGTTCTATAATTTTGATTCTGGTAGAGTTCTAATACAGTATAGTTGTAATATGATAGATATGTTTTCTTGTAAAGTTGCTATCCGATTAAGTTGTGAGTGGCAGAGATGTAAATGTGTCATAATTTTAGTCAAAGAAACAATATAAAGTAAATGAACAAAAAAATGTTCTCTACCGACTCAAAGTCTTCCGAATAGAAACATAGAAAAAAAAAAAAAAAAAAAAACACTCCGTTTCATCGCTGGATTATCATCCAGTTTAGCAAACAAACAGACCGAATTAAAAACTGTTAAATGGCGACGGCCCTCCGGCCTAATCCTCAGTGTCTAAACCGAGTACAGACTGAAATTTTCATCGCGGAGAGTTTGTGCACCGAACGAGCCGACGAGCGATTCGGTGGTGTGTGCGCGCACCGTTGCTCTGTCACAGTCTTAAAAGCCGTCTGCCTAGTCCCGTTCTATAATAGCATCCATCTCGGGGTCTCTCGGTGTGCTCGTCGGGCGATACACCGGGCGAGATCGCCGTCGCCGAAGGAGACTCGTCTCGCCGTCGCCGCGGGCTGCTGGGCCTCCCGTCCGTCGCTCTCTCGCCCGTTCTCTCCTCCGGTTCTGCGCGCGAGAGATGCCTCGAGCGACTCGTCGGGTTGACGGCCGCGTGACTCAAGAACGGACGAGAAACCGAGGAGCGAGCACACAAGAGAGTCCCTCCCGAGCACACTCGATCCACGCCCTCCGTCGTCCGGTTCAGCGACTTTGCATTTTGTTTACGAAAAACGCCGATGAGCCCGCGAGGCCGAAGAGGTCGGGAAGGGCAAGCGACGACCTTCGGGACTCGCGCTCTCAGCCCCGTCCCGGTCTCCTCGCTCGACGTGGGCAGAGAAACACGTTCGAGAGAAATTCGCCAACACACTTCGAGACTCGGAATACAAAAGTAACAAGAAAAATTATATATTGTTTAACTGGTTGTTATTTTTCTTTTTATTTATTTATTTTTTTTTATCAAAGTGATCAAAGTTGGAGTCGTAAAGTCTGAACATTGTAGCCTGCGGAAAGGTTTATTCGAGCCGATGTGTTTGCCAAGACCGACGAGAAAACATTTTTTTTTTTTTTTAAATTTAAGTGGCGATTAACTTCATTTCGTACTTCATATTTTTAAACGAAAAGAAATATGTATCAATGTTTCTTTTTTCTGTTTTTAAAAATTACATTATCGACCGAGATAAATTGGTTTTGTACGGGTGACAATAAGTGCGAGATTTGTAATAATTTTTATCGTAATTATAATAAACTTTGTTAAAAAAAAGAAAACAAAAACAGAAAAAAATCAATTCTAAAGTTCTCATATGGATAAAAAATTATAATTGTCACACTTCTTTTAAAGAATGAATGAATGAATGAATGAATGAATGAATGAAGACTGTGATACAGCGGGATATTGCAGAAATCTCACCCAAGACTCGAAGTACGAACATAAAAAAAATCAATGTATTTTCTTTTTAAACTGGTTTTCAAAATTTATTTTCTCAATAAAAGTGAAAAATGCTTTAGCCATGAATCCTGAAAATTATGCGCAATGGTGTATTCGAACCGAAATATTACGTCGATCGACTTCAAACATTTTTTTAAAACTTAACTAACGATTAACTTTGTATTTCATATTTTTAGACAAAAAGAAAAATATATCAATTACAGTTTTTTTTTTCTAATCTTTTTGTACAAGAGAGAAGAGGGAGATGTAAAAGGCGAAGGACGCAGTACTACGAAGTAAATAATTTTAAAAAATATAAAAAACTGTTTTTTTCTATTTAAAAAAAATTGCAATATCGACCGAGATAAATTACTATAGTAAGTTTTGCACACCTGACAGTAAGTGCGAGATTAACAATAATTCTTGTCACAATTATAAGAAACTTTCTTTAAAAAAGAGAAAAAACAACCAAAAAACTAAAAAAAAATAATTCTAAACCTCTCATGGATAAAAATGTACAACTCTCCCTTTTATTTAAAGCCGGCGCTTCAGCGACTGCGCAGTAGCCTACCGTACAAACACTACAGTTTTTCTCGGATCTACTCGCAACTTTGACCAGTTCTCAGTACCACGAGAATCGATCGAAACCAAAAGTCCGCCATTGACTCGACCCATTGACCGTGATTTGGCTGAGCCCCAAAAAAAACCCGCACCAACAAAAAGATCCTCCATCTTGTTACCAAAGTTTACGACGCAAGAGGCAACGAACGCACCGGCCGGTAGGGAAAAACCGGCGCACATTGGACGGTCGCAGTTCGCGCGGACCGTTGTGCGGCGTTTGTAAATCAACGAATGCCGGTGTTGGTTTCGCCCAATGTGCATCCTTTTTGGGCCCTCAACCTCCGCCATCCCATCCAGTGAAGTCGTAAATCGTTGAGTCTATTTTGGCGGGCCGAGGGCGCCGGGAATGGCCGTTTCCGGCGGACCACTTCATTTCCGTTTGTCCGTGGAGCGTCCCACTCCTCCCTTCGCCCACGTGACCAGAGCTAACAGCGCCCCGGCGGAATCGACACGACATCGGTGTGTAACTACCGTACGTGTATTCTTGTCTCTGACGCCCTGCGCGAGGACTGTTCTGGTCCTCTTCCTGGTGACCCCCCCCCCCCCCGCCCCCCAATTGGCCATTTCGTATGCCAATCCCGTTTTCTCCTAAATCCTGGCGATATTACCAATTACGTCGACCGCCACACGCCCGACCGGACGGTCTGCGAGGAATGGACAAAAAAAAAAAGAAGAGCCAGGAGAGAAACCAAATTGATGTCTGATCGTTTTACCCTTTACTGCTGAATTTTGCTCGAGCATTAACGGGCTAATTTAATATCGGTGTGCGTAGCGTTCGAGCGTTTTACTTCCATTATATTCATTATTGATTGTTCGATAAGGCTCTCGATGTTTTATTGCGTATATTGTAGTTCGAGATAATCGTGAGACCATGTATCTACTGATATGTACGTATGTGTGTTGTATTTGTTTCATAGCGCGATGGGAATTGAAATTTATGGGCTGATAGGAGTGCAAATAATCGAAGAAAAATGCAACGTTTGCGGGGAGTGTCAACGAATTCGCGGCGATTTTGGTAATTGAAAGTTATTGAGGATTGGAAGATACCGGTCATATTATCGGTGTGAATATCAATTTCGAATGCTCAGCAGTGACGATTGCAGTATCGCTGCGAGCAATCGAATATGTGTGTGTGTGTGTGTGTGTGTGTGTGTGTGTGTGTGTGTGTGTGTGTGTGTGTGTGTGTGTGTGTGTGTGTGTGTGTGTGTGTGTGTGTGTGTGTGTGTGTGATATTCGTTCATATATCCAGACCGCATCGATTCCCGTCTCACGTGAGAGAGCATACATTAGGTATATTCTATTATATACATCAAGCCCGAGTTGCTATGCGATACCCTTATGCAAGCTGCTACCAGCGGCAACGCGATCTCTCATTTCGCTGTATACGAGAGAGGAACGACAGAACGAATTGATTTGCTATGAAGAGTTCTCGGAGCTCGTGAAACACGCGATGGCCTCTAACCGACAGTTTTCCTGCTATTAGCCCGTTCCCTCGTGAGCTTCGCTCGCGAGACAGTGTCACACGATAGATAGATAATACGTGGATTGGAGAGAATGGAGGGAAGTAAATTTTTAAGACAAAATTTTATTCGTTCAGTAATGAAGATAGAAAATCGGGAATAGCGTATGAGAATAGCAAAAAATAATGTATGAAAACATTGCGAGCAAAGATTACTCGAAGTTTAAAGGGCATGAGGTTTTTCGGAAATGCCCATTGAATTTGTGCCAAGGGTAATACGTAGTATGAAAGTTGAGCTTGGAGAAGCTAGGGATTATTATTTTTTATTGTACAAAAAATTTTAATATCGAAAAACGATATATTGATTTGGATGATACATTAAAAAGAAATGTCATTTGAAGGTTTTAAAAAATCAAACACCGGTATCGAGAAACAATTAGTTCCTTGAAGGCAAGGTTAGTTTTTCGATTGAAAAAAAAAAAATAGAGAGTTGGAAAAAAAATTAGCCGGTTGAAAAAAAATTCGTTGACCAACCAAAAGTTTCATCGATTGAGACACACCGGCAATCGTTTACAGTCGTCGCGAAGCTCGGTTCGTTCCCTCAGTATTGAAAAATATTTGGTTCTTCGAATGGAAAATTGGTTGATTGGAAAAAAAAAATTAGTTGAGTGAAAAGAAAAAGTAATTGATCGAAAAAAAAAAACATTAGTTGATTAAGAAAAAAAAATAAGGATTAATTGATTGAGAGAAAAAAAAAATAGTTGGTTGAAAAGGAAAAAAAAAATGAGTTCCACAACATTTTGTTTATTGATTGAAAGGCACCAATAATCCTCAATAAGTCATCGTGGAGCTCGGCTCGTTCCCTCGAAAGTGGGCTCTTCCCAGTAGCGATCTTCGTTCGGCGTTCATCGCGTTGGCCTACTGCACGAAGCGGCCAACAATAAGAAGGATTTCCTACGAGGAAACGGAGAAGCCCTCCCGAGAGTCGTAGCGCGTAACACTCGGCACCGGGGCCCGGTCTGCAATACACACAGTGCATGTACAGTGCGGTAGATCGGGCAACGGCGTAAGAGAGAAGAAGCGGTGTGGTATAGTTTCGCGCGAGAAGGAAAACAGATTCGGGCGAAAGGAGTTTGAATATTGTGGGGAGAGAGGGAGAAAGAGCGAAGGAGCGAGAGAGCGAAAGGGAGGGAGAAAGAACAAGAGCGAATAGGTTAAGAGAGAATGAGAAGAGGCAGAGTAAGAGCTGGCCGGTCGAGACTATGAAAACACTACGTGAAAGGCGACGTTATGCCGCTGCCGGTCGAGCCGTAGTAATCTCGGTAGTGGGGCGATGAAAAAAAAAAAAAGGAGGCCTTTTAAAATAAAATATCGCGAACCGGTCGCGTCGGCAGCGGGAACAACAACAGCAGCGGGGCAGCAGCAGCGGCGTCCGCTCGTCAGCTGATCGTGAGAGCTGCACATCACGCCAGCAGCCTCAGCACAGAGAACTCCTTTTCACTCGGACGTTAGATTCGCCGAGCGGAGGGACGACCTCGATTCCCCTCGTGATCACCGTCAACGGGATTTGGCGTTAATGCTTTTATATATTTATTTTTTTACATTTTTTTTTTTTATAGTCTACTTTTCGATGTGAAGCTGTTAGATTGTTTATGGCAGTGCTTACGACGCATGCGCAACTGAGGGAGTATCTCGAAAACTTTGTAAATCGTCAAATTTTTTTTATTCATGTTCGGTAAATCAGAGAGTGCAAATAAAAAAGGAATCGTAGATATTTAATAATGAAAAACGAAATATTTAAAATAGCGAATAATAAAGGTTGATTTGACTGGGGTTTAAAGAGTGGCGCTGTTTTGGGATAAATACTTCATTTAAGTTACAAGTACTCAAGAAATATTAGCTAATGGTCTTTTTTTAATTTTTATATTGAATTGTGAAGTTCTAAGAAAACCTTTCATATTGCACGCACCTTTCATATTGGGCAAAAATTCAATGTATATAAAATTCAATTTTTGTTCTGAAGTGTTGGTTCATAAAACATCATTTTTTGTGTAAACTTTTTCGAACAATTATTCGGCAGCCAATCCTGAAACTTCGTAATCACATTGAAAAGAACTTTAACTACAGTGTTACAAATATTGAACCACCAAAGTTCACGAACGTAGATTCGAAAGGACTACCTTGAAGCTTTGTCGGAACAAACTTTAACGAACGGGGAGAGAACGCGCGCGGAGAGAGAGTTTCGATGTAACTCATTGCCCAATATCAGTCAATAGGTTTTTTAGCTCTGTTCGTTTTCAGAGTAACCTGGAGCGGAGCGCTCTATTTTACGTGGCAAGTATATATCTATATTTATCGGATATATAGATATACTTTCCACGTAAAGTCGAGCGCTCTTCTCCAGCTTACTCTGAAAACGAACAAGTCTACACTGTAAAAAAATTTTCTTTGGAAATTACCGAACGGTATTGGAAGCTTTTTTACATAAACTGTCTCTGAAATTTCAAACACATGTGCGTTGCAAATTTACAATAAAATTCTTATTCTTAATGAACATTTTTTGTAAAGATCATCAAAAGATTTGTAATTTGAATATCTTACATTTTTACTTTACAAAAGAAGTACATCAATGTCAAATTAATGTAAGTAATGTAAGCAAATTTCAAGTTCAAGTACATTAAATTTACAATTTATTTTTACAGTTTAACACCGATGTCGTTTTCGTCTCGAACGTTATAACTGTTGCGTTAACTTCCTTCGTTTGTTTATTTGCCGCAGCGGCAAGGTGGATGCAAGGGCAAGCATGCTTAGCGATTTTTTTTTACGTCGTTTGTTTACTATCAATTTATATTCGTATAACGGGTTTTAGCGTTAGTGATTTTATTTATTTATCAATTTTTTATGGGCAATTTTTTAAAATTATAGTCTTTATTTTAATGGAAAGCTGTTACATAGTTTAAAGCTTTATCGGAACAAACTCCAACGAACCGAGAGCGCGCGGGGCGAGAGTTTCGATGTAACTCATTGTTCAATGTCAATCAATACGCGTCGCCGTGATCGATGGCGATGTCGTTTTCGTCGCGAACCTTTTAACTGTTACGTTAACACGTTTCACTCGCTTATTTATCGTTGCGGCAGGGTCGATGCAAGAGAAAACATGCTTGGCGATTTTTTTACTTAATTGTTTACGTCGATTGTTTATTATCAATTTATATATGTATAATGAGATTTAGCGTTAATAATTTTAATTCTTTTCCGTTTGTTATGTTTCTAATCTTTCTGGTATTAAAAAAAAATGTTATAGTTTGCTTTTCGAAGTGAAACTGTTACATAGTTTAAAGCTTTATCGGAACAAACTCTAACGAACCAAGAGCGCGCGGGGCGAGAGTTTCGATGTAACTCATTGTTCAATGTCAATCAATACGCGTCGCCGTGATCGATGGCGATGTCGTTTTCGTCGCGAACCTTTTAACTGTTACGTTAACACGTTTCACTCGCTTATTTATCGTTGCGGCAGGGTCGATGCGAGGAGAAACATGCTTGGCAATTCTTTTTACTAGTCTTTTTTTACTTCGATCGTTTATTATCAATTTATATCTGTATAACGGGATTTAGCGTCAATGATTTTATTTCTCCGTTGTTTATTATTTTTTATTCTTTTTTATATTTGGAAACAAAATTTTAACATGTTTCATATGTTTATTCGTCGCTGCGGCAAAGTGGACATGAGAGCAAGCATGCTTGCTGATACAAAAAATATATTACGTCAATTGTTTATTATCAATTTGAATCCATACAATGAGATTTATCCATAATGATTTATTTTTATTTTTTATTGTTGGTATTTTCTTTTATTTCTCTTTTATACTCAACTTTTGAATATAAAGTGAAGCTATTACATAGCATAAAACTTTTATCGGAACAATCTTTAACGAACCGAGAGAGAATGCAAACGCGGCGAAAGTTTCGATGTAACACAATGTCCAATGTCAATCGACACAGTTGCCGTGATCGATGGCGATGTCGTTTTCGTCACGAACGTCGTTATAACTGTTACTTTAACATGTTCCATTTGTTTATTTATCGCCGCGACAATAAATAAGCAATGCTCGGTGATTTTTTTAAATTTATTTATTACGTTCATTGTTTATTATCATTTTACATCCATATAACAGGAAGTAGCGTTAACGATTTTATTTATTTTTAAATTAAAAAAAAAATGTTATTTAAAAAAAAATGTGATATTTTAACATTTCTTTTATAGTCCACCTTTCGAAGTGAATCTATTACATGGTTTAAAGCTTTACAGGAGCAAACTTTAACGAACCGAGAGGGAATGCGCGCGAACAAAGAGTTTCGATGCAACTCACTGTCGAATGTCGAATCAACATCGTTGAGGTGATCGATGACGTTGTCGTTTTCATCCCGAACTGTCGTTAATAATTTGTTTATTTATCGCTGCGGCAAGATTGATGCGATGGCAAACATTCTTGGCGATTTTTATACTATTTTTTAAATTTCTTACGTTAATTGTTTACTATTTATACTCGTTTAATTGATTTTAACGTTTTGCAATAAACATATTTACTTTAATTAAAACTAGATTAATTAAAACGTATCTTTAGCACGATTAGCGTCGCAAAGATACATTTCAATTACAGTAATACGTGAAAAAAAGAAAATACGTTAAAACGAACTAAACAAATTTAAATCGACAATAACAAATCATCGTAAAAGAATATTAAAATTAACAATAAGAAAGTAAAAAAAATTCGTCTACTTTTACATTTATTTCAACGACCGAATCAATTGTCGTTTCCTAAAGACGCGAGTCACGAGAGCAATTTATCCGTCGTTACTCTGCAACTGTTTTCATAAGAAAACAAAAAATTCAAGTTTTCGTCAAACTTTTCGAGTAAAAAAAAAACGAATCCAAACCTTTTATTCGCTTTTATTTCGACCCGTGGTAAGTTCGTGCGAAAGACCGATGAAAAATTGAATTATCGCACGGGACTCGGCGTCGTCGAGAGCATTAAATTTCGCCTCTCCCGTGGCCGGAAATCGTGAAGTTGTTGATATTTCGCGAACAGCTGACGGAAGAAAGGCTCGCTAGATCGCCGCTGCGTGACTATACGTGAAAGGTGATTTAAAGAACGCTGAACGAGCGGCCGTCCGTTGCGAGAAGGAAGGGGGGAGGGGGAGAGGGCGGGGAGGGGAGTCCGAGAAGAGCTTGAAAAACAAAGGAAACAAAAATGGCGCGCGCGACGCGACCCACCGGACGCTTTCGGTACAAGCGGAGGACTCGCACACTCGCCCGAGTCCGCACTTTTGTTCCGCAGATGCAACAGCTACCGCAACGCGATTAATCATTTTCTCGCATAGCCGCTCGCCGAGTCGCCGATTATCTCCGTCGACGTTGAGAACGCGTCGAAACTCACGGGTCGTTCAACGCCCGGGGAGGAACGAAAGAACAGTAAGAAAAAAAGAAGAAAAAAAACAAAACAATCGTTGCCACAGACCAGGAAATCCGGGAAAAGTCGGGGGATTTGTTGGGACTTGGAGAAGTCAGCGAAAGGTCATGGAATTTTTTTAAAACCCTGGCAGTTTTCTTTGAATCTGATGTTTTTCGTTTTATTCCGTGCTGCACGATTTCTACATTTTTCGTTTCAGCAAACTTGTCGACTATGTACAATGAACGCCCAAGGAGGAACGAAAGAACAACAGTAAGAAAAAACGAAATATTGTCGCCACGGACCCGAAAATCCCGGATAAGTCGGGGGATTTGTTGGGACTTGGAGAAGTCAGCGAAAAGTCATGGAATTTTTTTAAAACCCTGGCAGTTTTCTTTGAATCTGATGTTTTTCGTTTTATTCCGTGCTGCACGATTTCTACATTTTTCGTTTCAGCAAACTTGTCGACTATGTACAATGAACGCCCAAGGAGGAACGAAAGAACAACAGTAAGAAAAAACGAAATATTGTCGCCACGGACCCGAAAATCCCGGATAAGTCGGGGGATTTGTTGGGACTTGGAGAAGTCAGCGAAAAGTCATGGAATTTTTTTAATACCCTGGCAGTTTTCTTTGAATCTGATGTTTTTCGTTTTATTCCGTGCTGCACGATTTCTACATTTTTCGTTTCAGCAAACTTGTCGACTATGTACAATGAACGCCCAAGGAGGAACGAAAGAACAACAGTAAGAAAAAACGAAATATTGTCGCCACGGACCCGAAAATCCCGGATAAGTCGGGGGATTTGTTGGGACTTGGAGAAGTCAGCGAAAAGTCATGGAATTTTTTTAAAACCCTGGCAGTTTTCTTTGAATCTGATGTTTTTCGTTTTATTCCGTGCTGCACGATTTCTACATTTTTCGTTTCAGCAAACTTGTCGACTATGTACAATGAACGCCCAAGGAGGAACGAAAGAACAACAGTAAGAAAAAACGAAATATTGTCGCCACGGACCCGAAAATCCCGGATAAGTCGGGGGATTTGTTGGGACTTGGAGAAGTCAGCGAAAAGTCATGGAATTTTTTTAAAACCCTGGCAGTTTTCTTTGAATCTGATGTTTTTCGTTTTATTCCGTGCTGCACGATTTCTACATTTTTAGTTTCAGCAAACTTGTCGACTATGTACAATGAACGCCCAAGGAGGAACGAAAGAACAACAGTAAGAAAAAACGAAATATTGTCGCCACGGACCCGAAAATCCCGGATAAGTCGGGGGATTTGTTGGGACTTGGAGAAGTCAGCGAAAAGTCATGGAATTTTTTTAAAACCCTGGCAGTTTTTTTGAATCTGATGTTTTTCGTTTTATTCCGTGCTGCACGATTTCTACATTTTTAGTTTCAGCAAACTTGTCGACTATGTACAATGAACGCCCAAGGAGGAACGAAAGAACAACAGTAAGAAAAAACGAAATATTGTCGCCACGGACCCGAAAATCCCGGAAAAGTCAGGGGATTTGTTGGGACTTGGAGAAGTCAACGAAGTCAGCGAAGTCATGGAAGTTTTTTTAAACCCTGAAAGTTTTTTTGAATCTGATGTTTTTCGTTTAATTCCGTGCTGCACGATTTCTACATTTTTATTTTCAGCAAACTTGTCGACTATATACGGCATGTAGATTGACATATAGATTCGTTTATTTCGTGTCCTGAGGCCTAAGCCCCTAAAAACACACCGTGCCACAAAGGTAAAAACCACTGCGTAACAAATAACGCAACCCAAGTAACATTGAATAAAATATGAAGATAACGTAATAATAATAATAATAGAAATATAAACCCAAGGCAACAAGAAAACCGAAAGTAACGCAAGACAAAAATAAAGCAAGATAAAGTAAAACAACATTAGCATACAACATCATAAGAATAACAACGCAACATCCGATTTAAAAAAATGTATCCGACTACGTCATGATATTATTTCCGTCGAGAATTTTTAATATTGTAAACTGACTTTAATGTGTCAATAGTCATCGTACATTATAATTGTACCTCACTTTTAATTGTCCTTTCCTACCCTGATCGATGGACAGGAAAAAGTTAAATGTCCGCCATGAAAAATCGGCAAAAGTCAGGTAATTCCAGTTGGAGAATTTCGTGGCAAACATGCGACGGCTCGCGCAAGGGCGAGCGTGCAATCGAGGCAATTTTTTTGCGACACGGAGGATCTAAAACACGCGCGCGCTTGGCCAACTACGTGGAAGATGGCGGGGGGGGGGGGGGGGGGGGAGTGGGGGAGATGTATGTAAGCATTTCCGTGAATCGATTGTCAATATAATACGAAATGTGTGTGCGAGACTCGGGGGCCAATAAATGCTCGGTCGCGACATTCACTCGAGGGAATACAATATCGTCAGTTCGAACCACGAACAGCGGCTAATTTCCGAGCGGACGCACACAGGTTTCCGAGTAGCGGTGGAGGAGAAGGGGGGCGGGGGGGGGGGGGAGGTTGTTTATCGCGATTTTAATATTTTCACACGGAGGCGTCATGCACGTGCGATCGGCGACGCCGGAAATTTGCAAATGTTTCCGAAGTAACCGGGACGCGCTGCTTTATGAGAACCGTCGAGCGACGACAGTTCATTTGACAAACTACAAACAGCCGACTGTTAATTGGATAAAAATACGCACACCGAATTATCCCGTTTATCGACGAGAAATATCGCGAACGGTCACAATTTAAGTCTCGACTAGAATTCATTCGCGCGGCAACAGCGCAAACTGCACACACCGGCACTGGACGGGATGGGTGCGTGCTGCCTCTTTATTGTGCTCGAACTTTCTACCCGAAGCTTCGACTTTTTGTGTTTTTTTTGTTTGTTTGTTTGTTTGTTTTAAGTCTCTTCCGACTGTCGACGGATGAAAATGCGTTACACTTTGGGACTTTCGTAGGATTGAAACAATTGATGACCTATCGAATGTGTCTGAATAATGTATTGATAACAGTTCACTTTTTTTTTTTTGCACACTTTAAGGTACGCGGATCATCGTTGAACTGGACGACCAATGAGCTTTTCTCTGTCGTTCGGTCGATCGACGACTAACCTTTTTTTTTTTTTTTTTTTTTACGGATCATATCGGTACGGAAAGCTGTCGACGAACCAAGGAACGTTGCACTTGGGACGTTAACTTTCATAGTATCAAAATAATTGATAATGTACAGCATTTTTGGAAAATTGATGGATGGGAATTTGTTAATTTTTTTTTATGTAATATTTTAACGAAGACGTTTGTCACTTGGGATTGAAAAATTGATGTACAAGTTTTTTTTATTATATTTTAACGTTCGCAGATTATCGTCAAATCGTAGGACCAATGAACATGTCTGTCGTTCGGTCGATCGACGAAAAATTTTTCTAACGTTTCGTATTCCCACATAGAATGCAGTGTTTTTAAATCAGTTTAGAAATGTTTTCAGTCTTTCGAATCTAACGAAGTATTCGTGAATAACATGAGAAAAATGTTTCGAAATATTTGTATCAAAAGATTCCAACGAAACGTTTCTCAAATATTACCGGAAACAAAGAGCTAAAAAATTTGAAATCTTTTTTTTTTCGTTTCACGTCTCACCGAAATATTTCTACGATTGTTTCCGTCTTTGGGCGGGTGAGTTGCAAGTTGGACTGGCGACGCGATGTTCGACATTTCGCTGCAGTCTTTGAATAATCTGTTTCGAAGAGACTTCTGTGTAAGGTTTAAGAGCGGACGAAAAAAACAAAAAAAAAAAACACTTTCGAAATGTTTCTAAAACATTTCACAAACATTCTTTAGTATCGATAGAATTACTTCGATATTTCAAAAAAAAAAAAAATATATATATATTCGAAACCTTTAAAAAACATTTCCGTGCTACGCGCCTTGACATTGCGAAATCGACGAACGAAGCAACACTTGCGACGTTAACTTTCGTAGCATCGAAGCAATTGACCTACCGAATATCCGTAAAATCTACGTGCAATAGTTCGTTAAATATACTTAAACTTTAGCAGCTGATCGTCGAATTGTCCAACGAGCGAACCTGCCTGCTCGTTCGATGGATCGAGGAGCAATTTTTTTGATCAACCGTCTCACATTCTCACCGCGAAATCGAGAAATTCTTTCCGCCTAAATCCGGCAATGCACGATCCGCACGACGAATCGTCGCGGATCGCCGATCTGCGGGGCATTTAAAAGCGGAAGCGAGCTTTAAGAGAGAGGGGGTGGAGAGCATTTTTATGATTATTTTTTTAAATCGTGAAAACCGGTCGCTCGCTCGTCTCTCGTCAGCTGAGAGGCCAGCTGAAGAGAGCGAGACGGTGGGTAACCTCGGTGTAAAAAATACAAGGACAACGCTCCGGTTCGGCATTAATTTACGAAAATTTCGTTTCCTATCCACTGTCGAGGTGTTGGGCTTACCTTGATATGTGACAGGTTGCCGTACGGTGACTGACGAACACGCGAAAACACTGATTTAGCGGAGCATAAACTTTTTCAAACCCACTCACAATGGAATCTTCCAGTAGACTGAGCGAGCCGGCTAGCCGTTCCCTCCAGCGTGCACACCCACCGTCCCGCTGGTGATATTGTTTTTTGGGCTGTTTAAAAAAAAGCCGTCCGGCGTTTGTCAACAGTTGGATTTAACGGGCGAACTGTCGTCCGGATGTCACTTCCCGTAGTTCCGGCGCGAGGATATTATTCGCAGAAAAAAATACGATAGGATGGACGCCGCTGACAGCTCGGGAGCTGTCACTTTTTCGAAGCATCGTTCAACTGGCGCCATCTTTAGCGTTATAAAGCAATGTCGGACGTTCAAAAGGCGCGGGCTCGAACCACCTAGCAACAAGATCAATATAACACGAAAAACCGACCGAGAACAACGAAGGAAAAAAATATATAATGCGAGCTAGGCTTCGAAAAAATGTATATCGATTTGAAATTATTTTATGTTTTGTTAAACCGCACTGAGCTGCCAATAACTCGGGCTCGGCAAGCTCGGTGATATATATATATATATATATATATGTACTTATGGGTTGTAAGAATATTCTTTTAGATTCTTATAGCTTTATAATCTGTTAAATTGTATCTTGATTTTAGTATATTAGAAACTTGTTCGCTGGCTCTCGATTGATGTAACTGTTGTGATATACGCGGGCTCACGATCTCTGTCACTACTGTTGTCTGCAATGTTTTCTTATCGTTAGAAGCAAAGTCGGACGTTCAAAAGGCGCGGGCTTGAACCACCTAGCAACAGGATTAATGTAACACAACACCGACCGAGAAGGAACAAAAAAAAAATAATGCCACAAGGCGAGGTAGGCTTTAAAAAAATGTATGTCGGTTAGAAATGATTTAATGTTTTATTAAATCGCATTGAACTACGAATAAATCGATCTTGGCAGTCTCAGTGAAAAATATATATTTTTGTAGTTATAGTTTTCTTTGAAATAATATACCTTAAATTTATAGCTGCGTGCAATTTGTTAAATTTTATTTTGATTTTATTATATTGGGAACTTCTGTTCGCTAGTTGTCGATCATTGTAACTTTTGTGATATACGCGGACTGACGATCTCAGTAAAGAAAATTAAATACAGTTTTTCATTAAAATTAAAATCCATTATTAAAATTGAACTACTTTAAATTGAAGGTAAATTCTGAAAAATAAAGTACTTCCAATGTTTTCGATACACAATTTCCAATGTTTTCGGACATCAATTTTTCATCGCAATTGTACATGCAACTTGATATACCAGTTTTTGTATAAAACATTCCAGCCCGGTAAATTAAATTTCATACGATTTTTTTTTTTTCATATTGCATGTCAAAGGAGAAATCCATTGAATACAAAATTTAATTATATAAAAATATATTATCCATCACCACGGTGAACAACGCAACGTCGAAGCGCACCGTTCAGCATAGATTCGTTTCATTGCCTCATCCGAATGAATAATAAATCCGATAAATGTTGTAATCTTCGGACGTTCAGCATTTTCATTCGCTTGCAATGCAGACTTGAGGCTTTGCCTCATCGATGTTTTTTTAAATTTCGTAACTGAATTTTAAAAATAGCACAAAAAAAGTCTCCAAGTATATTTCCAATAAATTTTATTAACAACGCACACTCGACCCCCTTTGAAAAAAGAGGATGTATGTATATGTATGTGCCTAAAAATTAATAATATATAAATGTAAGATTCAAAAATCTGCTTTGGAATTGCCACGACGTCGGATGATAATCGTTTCAATAAATAACATTGTTTTCTGGCACTCTTCCGACTTTCCACTATCGTCGCTTGTCCCCGATACAATACGCAGATATATGTATATGTATATATTCTTTTTTTCTTTTTTTTCTAACCAATATTCTTTCATTTGCAACCCATTCACACAGAGGCTTCTCTATCGCTCCTCTCCAAACTTTCCATATCGAATATAATCCATTACACTTTTTTTTACATCTCGTCAGAGATATTTTGATTTAAGGTAAACATTTTTAAAAATTTTATTATTATCGTATTAGATAACAAATCGGAGACTCCAAAGGGATGCGATTGCTGGCATAAAATACAGCTGTTCTTTTACCACATTGAAAAAAACTATACTTTGTAACTCAAGGCAATGCAAGGATTCAATGGTCCACCGGTCCAATTTATCACTAATTTTTGTAGGTCTAAAATCCGAATGGGTTTTTTTCCTTTTTTTTTCTTCATTTTTCCACTGATGAGAAAAACGTTTTTAGTTGCTCTCAACTGACGGACAATGCATGATTCGGAACCGCAAGCTCGCGTACAGTTACAGGCTAAAGGAGTGAAACTGTCCCCTTCGCGAATCTATCGCGTACGTTAAAAATATTTCATCTAATTTTTTTCTGCGAAAAAACATCATTTTCTGTCTCTCGATTAAATCGGCTAACCACAGTTGTGCATTGAAGACACATTATATTTCGATGATGTATGTACAACAGGAACTAAGCTCGCGTCCGCTTCGCGATCAGCGAAGTGAACGACGCTGTGACGAATAGAAGAAAAAGGTATATCGAAGTATATTTAATTTTCTACTGGAATACGCGTCGCGAATCGAATATATTACGTTACGCCAACCGATAAAAAAGCTCCGTAGATGATTGCTCGAGAAACAAGTTTATCCAAGTCCGGAGGTGACCAAGAGATCGTTTAACGCGTTAAGCGTTGACCGGTTAATCTACTTGATCCGGGAGCTTAAAAAAAATAATAATAATAAACGAAGGAATGTTTATTTGGCGAACGATAGCAGTAAATTCTTATACTAAGACGTAAAAAATATCGACACCGAATTTCACATTGTACAATCATAAATGTTTTTTTTCCATCCTTCTCGTCAAGCCGCCCGCTGTGTAGAAAAATAATTTCGATCGTTATTCGAACCCAGAGCTACGATGTATCGCGGACCAGGCGTTCTAAAAAATACGCCGTTCGAGTGAAAAGTTTTACAGCCCATAAACGTTTTATCGGACGAGCGTTAAACTCGTTTATTCTAAAAACAACAACAACAACAACAACAAAAAGCTCGTTTACGCGACGAAGGTTTTCGACGATAACGTACGGAAGATTATGATTGTGCGACCATCAGGATTCTCGTTGTCATGGGTATATTTTGTATCCCACGTTGATAGACCATAGTTCAAGGCCTGCGGGATTCGCCTCGCGTTTGCCGTTCGTAATTTCCATGCGCTATCCTATTTGCCTCGAGCTGCCTCGAGGCCGAGCACGCTACTCCAAACGTCACCAATTCGACAACGAATGACGCTCCGTCGGCGAATTCGCGTTCAGCTCGGTTTCATTCCAATCTCTTTTTGATTTTCAGCGCGATCGCCGCCGCGACCGCGGCGCCCTTTCCACTTCCGTCCTGCGCGTGAATCAGTTTGAACTGCAAAGTAACAAAATTGCACGGAATTAATTATTTTGTCTTAGACATGTAAATAAATACTAAATTATTTGTTTACCCGATTATCCGAATATAAATTTATCGGTGTTGGAATCGACGGACGATTGATTAATCGACGATAACGCGATATTGACACAACAAATACTTTTGCATTAACGGATAAATGATGGAAAAATAAGTTTCATGAACCTGATACGTGAAATAAATTGTACTATATATAGATTAGTCGTTATCACCTTGCGCGACGGGGTCAACACGCTTATGTAATTTTTTATCCAAGTCTCCAATCGCGGATGATGCTTGTACAGGGATCCATCGACTGCTATCGTGACGTTTTCCCTTTGCATGCGGTCCAATATACTCGCCAGACCTTCGAGAGGAGAAAACGAAATTGAATAAGAGATTAATGTATGTAAAAGACGCTTGAATTATTTTTTAGCGCTTAGCGTCGAGACTCTACCGCGTCGTTAATGTTGAAGATGTTGTACCGATATTAAAAAATATTTGTGATATATTTTGAAAATATTTGTGAAATATTTTGAAAATATTTTTTTGCTCGCTCATAAATCTTACATTGAAATGATTGCAAAATATGTTATTCAAACATTGCAGCGAAATGTCAAAGATCGCATCGTCAGTCCAATTTGTATATTCACACCTGCCTAAACACTGAAACAATGTTAAAAATATTTCCGATAAACATGAAATAAAAAAGGATTTACACATTTTTATCACTATGTTTCAGGAATATTTCACATGTGTTGGAAGATTAATTATGTTTCTGAAATATCTGAGAAACGTTTCACTGGAATATTTTGATAGAATATTTCGAAATATTACTTCCATATATTTCACGAATATTTCGTAAGATTTGAACGACTGCAAATATTCTTAAAATGAATTAAAAAATATAAACTTAATAAAAAAAATATCGAAATATTGAACAATGAATTGTCTGATTTCGCTGTTCTTACATATGGCAACGAGAAGGGCTGCTCGATTCGACGCGACGGCGCAGACGTACTGCACGATAGCCAAATCATCCTCATCCGGTACAATGTTGAATTTTGCAAGCACATCTTTGGTATTGTCGTTGCCACCATCCACGGAATCCCTGAAAGATTAAATTTTATTACTTCGTTCTTCTTTCGCGTCAGTCTTACGACGTTCCGAAAGTGACTTGATAATATTTTCACTAACTGTTCGATATGAGAAACGAAATCGGTTGTAAATTTGCCCGTCGTGAACAGTTCGTCGGTTTTTTTTCCCGAGAAGAGAAGACCGTCCTTCGTCAGTTTTGCGAGAATAACGCGTACCACTTCGCCGAGATATTTTCCAGCTATGTACTTCTCGAATCTGCAAATGGAGAACGATTTTCATTCGACAAAATAATTAATTTTTTTCGTACGAAAACGCGATCGTCGTCGTCATGATTTCGTCGACGATGTACTCACGTGAACGAATTTACAAGAAGGGAATTCGCATCGTTCTCACGATCGAAGTCCGTTTTGATGAAGTCGAGGACACCATTGTCACCGAATGCACCCCATTCGATGTCGATGATCACCTGTAAGACAAAATATATGTCACTTGATAGTTATTCAAAGTTTCCGATGATAACCATCAGGCGAGTCGTACGTCCTTATTTTTTTTTTTATTTACTAAATATTCTTAAAGAAATTGTTTAACATTTAAATTTGAAAAAAAATGTTAACATAAAAAATAAACCAAAAAAATGTAACATTAAAAAAAGTTTTAATATAAAAAAAAAAGTTCAACATTTAAAAACAATGTTAAATAAACTTTTTATTTTATTTTCGAGAATTAAACTGACCTCTCGTTCGCCGTGTCTCTCTGGTTCCCAATGCTCCACCTTGTCGGCGCGTTCGAGGTAACACGCGTTACTTCCGGTTCCAAGAATGAGTCCGATAGCGGTATGAGGATCCTGTGTAGCTCCCTGAACGAGGGTACCGGTAGTGTCGTTCAAAACAGCGACAACTTTTACTCTTGTGTCGCCCCGTCGATCCAACGCTTCGCGCAACAATTTCACCGCGTCCTTGTTAACGACGTCGGGACAGTTGAAGCTCTTCGTCCACGTTACAAGTATACCGACGTCCAGAGAATGCTGGATCATCGGGAACGAGAAGGTGAAACCTAAAAGGGCAAAAAAAATTAAACTTAAATAGGCCAAAAAAAAATTATCGGTTCTAATACCCCGAGAGCTTAAAAATTATCGGGTATTTCCCGATTGTTTCGTTGCGTAGCAACGAGCGAGATAAGTTTTGCTTAAAAAAATCCCGAGCGCGCAGCGCGAGGGATTTTTGAGCAAAACTTATCTCGATCGATGCTACGCAGGGAAACAAGAGGGAAATACCCGATTAATTTTTAAGCTTGAGGGGTATTCGGCTGATTATTTTTTCAACCTCAATTTCGACCAATGAGATTGTGGTATTTAACATTTTCCTGACAAGGTTTGACTTCTTGCTCTTCTCTGTATTAGCCGGGACATTCTGTTTGATTTTTTTAGAGATGCTCTCTAGAGATTCATCACCAAATCGCTTTCTTCGCTCACTCATGTCCATGCTCGTGAATAGCAATTTGACGTTTAATCATTCGCATAGGTTACAAGTGACAGAAAAATTAATGTTTATCGCCTAGCAACCTAGCCGGAAAATTTTCGAAAAATTATCGATATAATTTAGACCTAGTTGTACCACGTGATGTCAAATACCGCGCTCTCATTGGTCGAAATTGGGGTTGAAAAAATAATCGTTAAAATATCGTATGTTACATGCAACAAAAATTGTAGCCAATTTTTTTTTTTCGAGCGACTCTTCAATACTTTGGGCAAAACGAAAATTATCGGAGCCTTCGTCTAACTTGCGAAGACTCTAATACTTCGATTTCCCTCAGAAAAGTTTAGCAACCTTGAGAAAAAAAGAAATAAATTGATTACAGTTTTTGTTACCGACCGAGCTCAGGTCGGGCTCGGTGCAGGTTTCTCACGTCGCTCTAAAAGCGCCGTGCCGTTAATCGATATTCACGTGTGGCGTGGGTTCATCGATCTCATCTCATGAATGTTACATGCAACCACGGCTATAGTTTGCGCCCGAGATAATTAGAATCTCGGCACGTCCTCGCTTCATCAACCGCGAAACTAGCGTAAAATCGAAAGTCGGCAACGACTAAAATATTTTATACACGCTGAAAAAAAATTAAAATATATAAAATATTTTATATACGCTGACTACTCGTTAAGACACACGATATCAGTTAGGTTTGACAATTGACGAACGAACGGACGACCGATGCAAGATCGATCGTCAACTAAAACAGTCTTGACCGGGCTTTCAGAGAGGAGAGACGTTTACTTTCAGAGAGGAGAGACACTTGATACTCGAGATACATAGCCGTGATTATTAGCCGCGTTATTCTTTCCCACAGTCATTACAATATATAATTTTTCTAACTCATGCATGAAAAGTGCTGCTTTATGTGGGGGCCGGGCAGGACATAAAGTGACGCTTTTCGAGACGGTGTATCGTAAATACTGGCAGCGTATCGAAAATACTGAAACCGTATCGTAAATACTGTGCGCATGCGCACATCGGTCTGTTTTTTTCGTTTACTGTCGCGCCAGGCTAGCAACATACAAAAAGTAGTATGTGATACTTGTACGTAAAATCGGATTATATACAGGAACGTGGGTGTGTATAGAAAGTCACTCCTCCGTCCAATTTACCTAAGGGAAGCTCTACATCCTGAAGACCCTCGCTTATGACGAAATTGCTGACGCACTCGGCGAGATAATCGAACAGTGGCATGCCCGAGCCCATTCTCAGATGAGAACCTATGTGATACATCTTGACGTCTTCACGAACGACGACACCGTTCAATAGCTCCAATAGGAGGACCCGGAAGTTTGTGCCACCGAGGTCCAGGGCCAGGAAAAGTCCTTCCTCTGTAAAATTGAGAGAACGATAAATGGTATTTTTTGTTTGTTTGTTTATTTGTTTTTGTTTTTTTTTTGTTTTAATTGTGAAAAGTAGTAAACTGAGATCGCTCCCGGTTATGATTTGTAACGCGCACTTCCGCACAAACAACGCAAAACAAGCGACAATTTAGCTCCGTTACTGAACAATGACGTGAGACTGCGCAGTCAACTTTTATTTTCTTCGCTATCGCAATCTTGTAAGCGCCCCTCTGTTCTAATATAATTGCTTTAGATCGACCGAACGACTTCCGGTTTCATTCGCGTAAACAGGAGATCGCAAATAGCTATCATTCTCGTAATTTTCTATTTTTTTTTATATATATGTAGAAACAAAAATTTTGAAAGTAAAAAAAAGTCAAACAGACTCGAGAATATTCAAAAATGTTAGTATGAAGTTTTTAATATACCTGTTCCATCGGGAAGTTCGGGAATGTAAGTGTTCTCCATCTGAAGTGACGAGGGTTGTTGGTGCATACCCCTGTTCATTTCCGAGTTGAAAACATCCTGAATCTGCCTCGCCGTCGATGCGGATAATCTCATCTGTGTCAGCTGATTCTCTATCTGTAATAAAAAATTATACATATAAATTTTTTTTTTAAATAAATTATAACGCTATAAAAATATATGTGACGATGACAATCATCGAAAATCCGAAAAAACGATCAGGTAAACAAGAATAATTAGTGATTTTATCTCTAGTCCGAGTACGCTCGAATATATAACTCGTGAAATTATCGCCAAGATTTGTCGAGAAGCTTCCGGGAAAAAAAATCTCCGCTTTCGATGGAAAAACGTCGCGGAGAGTCGACAAACGGAACTCGACGTTTTTCGCCGACTATTCACACACATCACTTTTATTATTTGCTGTCCGTCGCACACTCGTTGCAAATGGGATTCTAATGAGTGCTCTCGATCGCTGTTGATGCTTTGATAGAATAGAAGGCGATAACTATAGATATATAAAATGCGTGGCTTTTCTCAATGAAGAGAAAAAAATTGCATTACAGGCTTAAAAAAAAATAAAATAACAGAAATTTGAATATTTGACCCTTCTGAAAGTATTCTTTTTTCTATGCCTTTTTTATGATGACCTTACAAATCGAGTATCTTTGGATTCAAAAAAAAAAAAAAAAAAACATGTTAACAATGTGATAACTTATAAATGTCCACTCTCACATATACATTATTTGACCCTTCTTCAACAATCGTCATTAACCAATTCCGAACGGCGACTTTGCAACGTCCAGTTTACCCTTCATCCGTACGTTTCAATTGCAACAGAGTAACCGGATTGCATTTGACTCGAGCGAGACACTTGGATTGAAAGATTTGCGATACGAATATATTCGCATAGATGCTCCATTCTTCGACCCGTGTCGCTTGATACTTCGTTAAATTGAGCCGGCGGACACAAAGTATCTTCAATCTCATCTTCTCATATAAGCTACGAGTTAAATAAAATTTTACTCGCATTTAAAAATACAAAATAAATTATTAAATTTAATTATATTAAATTTGATTGTAATAAACTTAATGATATGAAATTTATTATAATAAATTTAATTGTATTAAATAATTGTTAAACTGATTATATTGATATCCGTGGAATTACTACGGATATCAAAGAAGAAGCGACGCGATGAAAACCCCCGGAAACTCGAGTCCAAGTGCTCGAAGATGAGAGCGAAGGTTATCAGGTTCGAGTAGGTGGTTCTCGAGGCATTTTTATTTTTATCATTTTTTTTTATCTTTACTTTTTCTCCGATTTATCGTGCGCAACGAGACCGTCGTCGCAACGATTGTGCTATCGAGAGCGCGAGGTGACGACGGCCGTTACGAAACTCAAGAGTGGAATCGAGCGCGCGAGTTCCTAGTGACGCGTTCCAGGGGCTCGACGAAGTTTTGCGAGCCAATCATCGACGAGATTGCGACACGATCTTCGGTCCATCGGTGATTGGCGCGAAACGCTTAGAACAAAATTTGGTTTCATAAGAAAACGGGGCAAAACGGATCACCGATTTCGTATAAGACTTGTATTTTTTTCTTCGTCTCCCGTTAAACATTTTTTAATTATCTATTTTGCTCGGCTCGACTCTATTTGCTCAAAATAACGAAAGAAACTTTATCACACTCGGTACGAAAACGGCAGTTTTACGCATGCTTCGCACAAAAACCTCCATATTCACACTTTATGAAGAAAAATTTGGTACGATACTCGTGCGAGAAACTTTTTCTGAACCCCTGTGGATTGCACACTGTGTGAAGGTTACACTCGTCAGAAAAAGTTTTATCGCACTAGTATCGTAAATTGGTATTTTGTAACTCATGCATGAAGAGTGCGACTTTTTGTACCTGCCGAGAGTGGCGAAAGTGGCGCTTTACAAACAAGTGGAAAAATGACGCTTCTCGTACTTTACGCATGCTGCTCGTACTTTACGTATGCTTCTCGTACTTTACGCACCCTTCTCGTACTTTACGCACGCTTCTCGTACTTTACACACGCTTCTCATGCTTTACGCACGCTTCTCGTACTTTACGCACGCTTCTGGTACTTTACGCACGCTTCTCATACTTTACGCACGCTTCTCGTACTTTACGCACGCTTCTCGTACTTTACGCACGCTTCTCGTACTTTACACACGCCGATTAGTCAGCGCCAGAATCAGCGGGCACGGTGTATCACTTCACCCGCGTTCGTTACAGAAAATATTACTCGAAAATCGTGCGTCTCACTTTACAGCGTGCGTATAAAGTTCACTGTACGTATAAAGTTCACTTCGTATCAAGAATTACAAGTAAGCGACCGAGATTAGCTTCTACGTTGAAATCGATAGTGAGCACTATCATTTTTTTTTTTTAAAGAAATCTCTATTTTCAAATATATCGCATGAAACATTATTCTTTACTGTGTATATATATATTTTTCATACTCCGCTAAGAATTTATAATAACTGTCCATTTTGCCCCCTACCTCCCTATTTACTACTATTACAGGATACCGTAATCAATTTTAATCGAACGAGATTAGCTTGAACGTTGAATTCGATATTTTCTTCACAATAATTAAAAAAAAAAAAAAAAAAAAAAAAACCTAAAATTTCAAGTATATCGCCTGAAATATTATTTTTTACTGCTCTATAACAGAAGGGTGTAACTCACGTTAGTTTGCATATTAAATTGTATCATTTACGTCCTTGCGTTTATCCAGCATTCGCGATAAGCGATCGGTCGAAGAGCAACTGCTCCGATAACCTTTTTGCTCCAAAAAAACAATACGACACATGCGACTTAGGTCGTCGGCGATTCAGTGCAATCCTCGATGTCAGCTGACCCGAGGAAAATAAGAGAACAACCATAACGCGACTTGGCTACGATGAACGAAGAGCAGATTCCGAATGTCGCATTGTCCTCTAAAATTTTACGGTTTCAGCCATTTTACAAAAATAACAAAGTAACAAAATAACGATACGATAAAAATATCGTTTTTCCTAAAGCATGCACGTAAAATCCCACTTTCCGTTCTTGCAAGGTGTGCGCAGAACAGTGCATTTCGATACGAGTGCAGAAAAACTTTTTCTGACGAGCGTGAATTTGCAGCACGAGCCGAAGGCGAGTGTTGCAATCGGACGAGTTCAGAAAATGTTTTTCGCACGAATATCGAACAAAATTTTATGTCACGAGGTGTGAACATTGCGGTTTTTGCACGCGAAGCGTGCGCAAAAACGGCAATTTTCCCACCGAGTGACGTAAAGGCACTTTTTTCGCATCGCGTGCGGAAAAAATACTGTGCACGCGCACAAACCCACTATGCTCTCTTTCTCGCACTAGTGCTGAAAAGTGACTTTCTGTGCACTTCTCAAAAACGAAAAAGCGCGATTTTCGTGAATTTTTTGGGGAAAAATTATGTAAATGGCATTGGCGTAGAAAAGGGAAAAGGGAAAAGTTCTGACTCGTGTGAATGCCATTTTCACACTCTTCAAGAATTCCATTTTTACGCCCTCGCCATAAAAATAACTATTTTATTATAATTTTCTGGAATTTTTAAATTATTATTATTATTATTATTATTTTACTAGCTCGTATGTACTATATGAACACGAAGTCGGAGCGCGAATTTAATGTCTCTCGGTCTCCCTCGTTTTTGCCACTTCAGATACTTAGGGTTAATTCACGTGACGACGACAGGACAGCCCGGGCTATTAATAGTCTCGTAATGACGAAGGGCGCTCCTGATCATATGTGTGGCTGTTTCATAGTAGCAATGCTTCGGTAAAATCACGGTTGAGCCTTAGGTGCGTCAAGATTTTGAACTTTTAGAATTTTACAAAAAATTCGTGTTTTTCTTTCCAACGCAAATCTCCGTTTCGAACATTGAGCTTAGAGTGAAGTAAGTGGCAGATTCGTTATCAGTGTGGAAAATTACATGGACGTGGACCCGAAACGACGAATTACAATTTTTATCTTTGTAATGAAAATTGCTAAAATTAGCGATTTTTTTTTTTGCATTTCGTGCATTTTGCAATCGCACGAGTTAACAAAACATTTTTCGCACGAGTTAACAAAATATTTTTCGCACGAGTATTCAACAAAACATTTTTCGCACGAGTATTCAACAAAATATTATTTCACAAGGTGTGAAAATAGAAGAAGCGTGCGTAAAACTGCAATTTTCGCATCGACGCCAAAATTTTTCTGACGAGCGTGAATTTGCAGTACGAGCCAAAGTTGAGTGTTGCAATCGCACGAGTTAACAAAACATTTTTCCGCACGAGTATTCAACAAAATATTATCTCACAAGGTGTGAAAATAGAAGAAGCGTGCGTAAAACTGCAATTTTCGCACCGACGACAAAATTTTTCTGACGAGCGTGAGTTTGCAGTACGAGCCAAAGTTGAGTGTTGCAATCGCACGACTTAAGATAACGCTTTTCACACGACAATTCTATATTATTTCACAGGTACGAAAAATGGGCAAAGCCTGCGCAAAGCTGCACTTTACGCACCAAGTGAAATTAAGATCTTTTTTCATTGAAGCTTTGTTAAACAGAAGTAAATTAGATGAGAAAGTTTCGTGTGAATCTCGATTTTCACAAGAGTGTTTAGTGTCAACTCACCTTCTGTCGTTTAACATCGTCGGAGATATCGAGCGGTGCTACCTGAATGGTCTCGTGCAGTACACGCTCGGTCGGCGCCATCATATTACGATTGTCCTTCAATCCTGAAACAACAACAGACAATTTTTACAGTCGCAGATTAATAATAAATTGTTCTCGATCGATGGAAGAATCGATCGCGTGTTTGCGTGGAAAATTATTTATGACCTCCCGGGTTATCAATTTGCCGTGCGATTAAGTGCGGAACATCTAGCCGCTCGTCACAATATCACGCGTTTCCCGGATACTCGCCTCGCGATCTTTATCGAATTTCGCTTATTCGCTATTTGGGCTGCTCTCGAGTTATCAATAGTCCGATACGATGATGCGGAGAAAAAAAAAAAAACAAAAAACAAAAAACTCTCAAACATTCTCAAGAAAATATTGAAAGAAAAAACTTTTAAAAAATTGTAAACTAAAGCTGCACGAGTGCGCATGCGCGAGTGGATAGTTCACGTACGTCAAAGCCTTCGTCATTCGAAATTCTTTAATTTTCTCCACAGCCCAGACGCGCGACCGACTCCGATAAGACGATCGCGCCGGCTTCGGGTCCGAAAAAAATTCCAAAACACTCGCGGCGGAGCACGTAATATTTTGTAATTTATAGCGGCGAGCGGAATTACCGGAAAATCTCGTCATAAGAAATTAAAGATCGCGCGATGAATCTCGCTCGTTTGTGCAAGTGATAGTTTCGACGAGTCAAACGCGACGCGAAATCCAATATTCCATTTTTTTTTCCTACACCTTTTTTATCGCAAATATATATATTTTTTTATTTGAAAAGATGCTCCATACATATGTGTGTGTGTGTGTGTGTGTGTGTGTGTGTGTGTGTGCGCGCGCGCGCGCGCGCGCGTGTGTGTGTGTGTGTGTGCGCGCGCGCCCCTGTATGTATACAATAGTACATACGTATATATATACAGTAGTAGGCAATTGACAGTAGAACAAGGTTATTTTGGCAAAAGTATATATGAAAGGGTGCAACTTTTGTCAAAACTGGCAAAAAAAAAATCGTGTAGCACTTCAATTGCCTACTACTGTATATGCAGTGGCGATGCTGCAAAGTGCTCGTGCAGCGATACGTCTACGATCGACCGATAATAACACGCCCCACTTAATTGCTATCCACGGTTTACTGACCTCAATGTGAATCACTGTAATTAGTAATTTCTCTCGAATCGTCGCGAAAATTTTCATCCGTAAAAATAACAGCATCGATCGGGAGGAGCAAAAGAAAAATAAAAAAAAAAAACGAACCGTCTCTAAAGGCACGTTTCACGGAGCGACGTCAGTGCACCGCCGGCCAGGGCCACGAGAAGATACGAGAACCTGTTACGGCACACGAAACTCCCTCCCCGGACAGCGAACGCTCTGCCTCCTCGCTCGTATAACTTGCTCCAGCCCGTAGATTCATTCAAAACTAATTTACGCTTCATACGACGGTACATTAGTATCGGTGAATTAATGAGAGAAGAATCGTCTATGAAAATGTCTCACGAACGTTCAGCGGAGATATAGAGGAGTGTGTAAACAACAACGAAAATTCCCAACAGTCATTCAATACTAATTTCCGCATTATACAACGACACGTTCGTATCGGTGAATTATAATAAGAGAATAATTTATAAAGATGTTTCACGTAAGTTTAACGGAAAAGTAAACGAGTTTGTATGCGACAAGAAAAACGAATTTCGGTAGATTCATTGAAAGCTAATTTTCGCATTATACAACGGTACATCCATATCGGTAAATTAATAAGAGAAACGTTTGCGAAAATGTCTCTCGAGCGTGTTAACCGGAAAAATATAAAAACTCACTTCGATAGATTCAATAAGAATTTCCGCATTATGCAACGATTCGTTTCCGTGAATTAATATGAGAATCGTTTATGAAAATGTCTCTCGCACGTTTACCGGAAAAATCTAAAAACTCGCTTCGATAGATTCGAAACTAATTTCCGCACTACAAAACGGTACATTCGTATCGGTGAATTGACAACAGAATAATTTCTGAAACTATCTCTCGCACCGTTAGCGGGAAAAAAAATACACGACTCTGTACACAAGACGAAAAAACTTAATTCATTAAACGAGAGTCTAACTTTGATTGAAAACACTGTGCAGAGTTTTTCACGACCGTGCAGTTACGTTCGTTGGTTTTCCTTTGTGTCACTCGCGAGCCCAGCGCGAAATGTTACGGAACGATGAAAATATAATTCGCACGTGACCCTGGACGAGGTCACGAACCGCCCGGCGTCCGGTCGCCCAGTCTCGTTTCGGCCAATCCGCCGCCACGTTTCACGCGCAATATCGACCGTTACGTTTCTCTCCACACAGACACACATTCGCCTCTCGATCGAAGATTCTTCTCATATTCTCGTCGACGTTTCGTGGCCGCGTTACGGCGCGTTTTGCGTGACGCGCTCTTTCACCGGGAATGAATCGTTACGACAAAAGCGGCGAGCCGGACGGGTCATGCGCCGAAATCGTCCTTCTCATGCGTTCACGTTCTCGAGATACACCCGTTAGACGCTCGACGGTCGATAAAAACTTCAACGAAAGTTTCGCCCACTGGCGCTGGCCGTTCCGTCGGTCCGTTGAACTCCCTCTCTATCGGACGCTCTTTCGTCGCGACTAACTTACTGACGCTTGGGTAAGTTTCGCTACTGTCTCTTGCGTGTGTTTCAGTGAGACGAAGGTTTGGTCGACCGTTCAAAAGCATCTTCAGATTCCAGCGGTTATTAATTCATCAAAAACGAATTTCTCGAGAAAATAACTGACACGAATGCACGGCTGATTGTTTCTTGTTTAGGAAACACATAGATTAATTAGAAAAAGAGAAATGTTTTCTTAATTACCGAAGAAAAAATAACAAGGCACGACCCAATGTTTCGGACAAACTTTCGGTGTATCCCAAGCATTGGTATGTTCGGGGACGGGATTAAGGATGCTTCACACATTCTCAGTCAAAAGTGAGATTTAGTGAGAATTCGAACACTTCCTAATGGTATACAAATCTGCAAAATAAAAAATCAACTGTATTAAAGGTGCCAACAATATTCATTTTGCATAATAATAATCTCACAAAGTCATTAACGAATTGCTAAAAAAAATTGTTCTACAAATAATCAGTAAACCTTTTTTTCCTCTTTTCAAATGTGTTCATTGATTTTCTAGAAGCCACATACATTTTTTCAGAATTTTCCGTTTTTGAGATTTTTTTTAAGGCCATAACTCCGGAACGTTTGGCGCAATGGCCTAGAAACATTTTCTTCCGTGCTTATTTTCCACCAGACTATAATTACGATATTCGAAAATAAGACGGTTTAATACTCAGAAAATTGTAGAAATTTGTTATTAAATTTGAGGAACAGAGAACATCTTGGAAGCCTGAATTCCCGAAATTTATTTCACAAAACGATCACATACGCGAAAGTCGGATTTCGAAAAGATTCAATTTGAAAGTTCAGACTTTTCCATTGTTAAAATATCGCTAATCAGGATTCTCCGATTATGTTAAGTAGTGTAAAAAAAATCGAGAATGAGTTCCGTCTGAATATTCAGCACTCGAGATTTCTATCCCGCCCCAACTAAAAGAATTTCTTTGCCATTTATTGATGAAATCAATGAAAAAAAAAAAAATGATCACGCGAAACAATACTGAAGATAAGCTACCTAAAAAACTGGCTAACCCGACTACTTCGAACTAACCGTTTATTGGGTCGTGTACGTAGTAAACGCTTCTATAAATTTTCGAGCATTGTCTCGTTTCTCTTTTAACAAAATGCAACGATGGAAAATAATTTAGGCTTAAACCTTGTATAACTTTTTTTCTGTGAATCAAATACTGTTTGCAGACACGATTACAAGTGTCAAATTGGATTTCATAATAATTAAATTCGGAATAAATCAAATCGACTTTTCACGAACGAACACTCAAGTGAACGGATGGGTATGTTTCGTTTTTTTTTTTTTTTTTTTTTTTTTTTTTTTTTTTTTTTTTTTTTTTTTTTCAGGGTATTGTATTACATTCGAGTGCGTGGCGTCGAAAAGCCACTGATTCTATCTCGATTGTGGAAGTCCAAGAAGATAACGAACACGAAACCGTCGTCCATTTATCTGGCCCACAGCATAATTACAAATCAACAGACACTCGAGACTGTTCCAACGCTGCGGAGTTCCATGTCCGAATGAAGTTCAGCAGGCAAGTGGAAACGATTTATTTTGATCAATGACATTTTTTAATGTCTAATTTTTTTTTTTTTTTTCGTTTATTTGCCTACCGGATCATTCGGTAGGCGGGTTATTAAAGGTAGCTCCAGCGAGTGGTGTTCGTTTCACTTAAATTCGAGAAATTCGGACAAGAGTTGCAAACACTTCTCGATTTTATAAAGATCTGAAAAAATTCATACTTATCATAGGCACTGAAGAGACTAATTTTGGATAATAATAATTTCAAAGTGTTGAAAAAAAAAAAACAAATTGACAAATTGAATGACAAATTGTTGAGAAAAAAAATTGTTCATCGAAATATGCGGTACCTCAACTTTTTTTTTTTTAATGAAAATGATTCGTTCATTTTTCGGAATACGTATGAATTTTTTCAGATTTTTATCTTTATTTTGATTTTTGCACATTTTTCCACGTAAGAAACAAGAAAAATCAAAGTAAAGATAAAAATCTGAAAAAATTCATACGCATTCCAAAAAATGAACGAATCATTTTCATTAAAAAAAAAAAAATTATGTTGCCGGATAATTTGTTGAACAATTAATTTTTTTAATTAATTTGTTAATAACATCTTGGAATTATTATTATGCACAATTAATCTTTTCACTACCTTTAGTACGCATGAATTTTTTCAGAATTTTATACCATCGAGAGGTAAATGAAATTTTCTCTTATTTTTTTCTCGAACTTATGCGAAATGAGCGCGAAGCGACATAGCTACCTTAAAGTTGGCTGACTATTAGTTTGTCTTTCAAGCGTTTGACAACGTTCAGTCGAGAGGGTAATAAAATTGAAAAAGTTAATTGCGCGCAGTGTCGTCGATAACTTCCGGTCACTCGACAGGTTCGTCACGATGCGTAATCGGGCATGATTTTCATAGTCAAGCAAAGGCTTTTAACGAGGGGCCGGGAGAGTGATTAAAGAGGCACCGTGAGAAGCCGCTCGGGGCCGATCTTGGCACAGCGCGCTCAGCGACATGCGAACGAATGAAGCGTCCATTAAAATCAATTGGAAGGTGTAAACGTCAAATGCGATAATTTAGCGAGTTGACCCGGCGTCGAGGAGCTACTCTAATTCGGAGGACGTTATCGCACGCCTTCTCGTCACTCGAACTCGCACGCTCGACGATTTAAACATTCCCGACGGGTTTTAGCCATGCTAAGTCGCTTATTAATACGGAACGCTATTGCAAAGTTTTTTTTAAAAAAGTTATCAAAAAAGAATTCTTAAAAAGAACGACGTTTGGATCTCTTGAAATATTCAGTGTTACACAATTAATTACCTTTTTCATTTCGACTCAAATCTCAAACAGTCCCGAAAGATTTCATCCTTGTTTCATCGCTTATCAATACGGGATGTTATTTATAAGATTAAAAAAAAAAAAAGAAATTAAATTGAAATAAGAAGAATGGCGTTTGGATCTCACGATTATTCGATGTTACACAATCCCCGGATTAATGTAATTTTTTTTTTATTTCGACTCTCCCTGATAAATATTCATGAAGCTTCGGTATTTTGTAAGTTAAAGCGAAAGACGCTCTTCGTTCTTCTCCCTCGTCCTGCCGGCGATGCTCTTGTCGCTGTCGTTCGATTAGCGTCAAAAATCATCGAGGCATTATACATGTGCCGTGCCGTTTACAAGGTACGATTAATTTACTTTTCATCACAGAAAAAAAAAAAAAAAAAAAAAAAAAAAAAAAAAAAAAAAAAAATCGGGAGAAAAATAGAAATAGAAAGGTGAGAAAATACGAATATTTGAAGGGTCTCGTTAATATTCGACCTTTTACTGCACACATAAAAGATCTGTGGTTTTGGCTCGAAAAAATTTCAGTAGTGTCAAATTATTACTAAAATTTTACAAATTTCACAAATTTTGCCAATTTTACCAAACGCGCGAAAAAAAAATTGCATAATTATCGGCACCTTAATCGCTCTCCCCAGGTCTCGTTTAAGCGCGGCAAGCGACTACCAAAATCGATAAGAGTTAGCCGTGCACGCTGTTAATCAAACGAGAATGTAAAAAACAAAAGTGAACGTGCCGCGACAAGCAGGGAGAGATGATTTTGTAAACCGAGCCTTCGTTCCACGTGTATAGTCGGGAGAGCTCGATGTAATTACACATCGTCGATCGTCGTTCGGTACGTAAAACTTGCCGAATACAATTACCATTCGAACAATAGTTTCACCTTGAAACCCGCAGCGAGCCAGTGTCCGATCGCACAATCGTTGCCGCGATTATTGACGATCACTCAGAGAAGAAAACAACAAAAAATTTGTAAACGGTAAAAGTATGAAAGAACAAAAAAAAAAAAAAAATTATCTCAACAATCACCGCGAATAAGATAATTTGTAATCTCGAGTCTCCACTCGAATACGAGTACTCGGTACGACGACTCTTAATAGTCACGCATCTAACCATCTGTCGCTTCGGAGACGTTCGACCACGTGGCATGGCCGAACTTGACACTTTGAATTTGCCGCAAAAAAGAAAATCTATTTTATATTAATCGCAACAAATTGTCAGAACGAATGCTACGGCGAAACAACGAAAACGACTTTTTACCCAACAATACGAGAAACCATTGATTATCCAACGATCCGAATTTGCCGCAAAAAAAAAAAATTCTATTTTATATTAATCGCAACAAATTATCGGAACGAATGCTACGGCGAAACAACGATAACGACTTTTTATCTGAGAATATGAAAAATCATTAATTATCCAAAAACCATTGATTATCGAACGATCCTAATTTGCCTCAATAAGAGAATTCTATTTCATATTAAACGTAACAAATTATCGGAACGAATGCTACGGCGAAACAACGATAACGACTTTTTATCTGAGAATATGAAAAATCATTGATTATCCAAAAACCATTGATTATCCAACGACCCGAATTTGCCTCAAAAAAATAATTCTATTTCATATTAATCGCAACAAATTATCAGAACGAATGCTACGGCGAAACAACGATAACGACTTTTTATCTGAGAATATGAAAAATCATTGATTATCCAAAAACCATTGATTATCCAACGACCCGAATTTGCCTCAAACAAATAATTCTATTTCATATTAATCGCAACAAATTATCAGAACGAATGCTACGGCGAAACAACGATAACGACTTTTTATCTGAGAATATGAAAAATCATTAATTATCCAAAAACCATTGATTATCCAACGATCCTAATTTGCCTCAATAAAAGAATTCTATTTCATATTAATCGCAACAAATTGTCAGAACGAATGCTACGGCGAAACAACGATAACGACTTTTTATCTGAGAATATGAAAAATCATTAATTATCCAAAAACCATTGATTATCCAACGATCCTAATTTGCCTCAATAAAAGAATTCTATTTCATATTAATCGTAATAAATTATCGGAACGAATGCTACGGCGAAACAACGATAACGACTTTTTATCTGAGAATATGAAAAATCATTGATTATCCAAAAACCATTGACTATCCAACGATCCGAATTTGCCTCAATAAAAGTATTCTATTTCATATTAATCGCAATAAATTATCAGAACGAATGTTACGGCGAAACAACGATAACGACTTTTTATCTGAGAATATGAAAAATCATTAATTATCCAAAAACCATTGATTATCCAACGATCCTAATTTGCCTCAATAAGAGAATTCTATTTCATATTAATCGCAACAAATTATCGGAACGAATGCTACGAATGCAATACGAAAAACCATTGACTATCCAACGATCTGAATTTACCGCAAAAAGAAAAATCTATTTTATATTAATCGCAACAAATTATCTGACTGATATACTCTCGGTCAGTTCCATCGTCGACTTACCACGCGCCTTCTCGATTATCCTACGTCTCAGAATTAATGTTACCTTTTATTTTTCGCTTCGGCTTATAACTCCTGTATCACTGTCGACGTCGCGCCGGCTTTGTTCTTCTCAAATTCGTGGTACGGGCCACAGCATCGGGGGAGACGATATGCTTCGATGATAAATTCTCCGAGGGGGCGGGGGAGGGGGAAATAATAAATAAATAAAACAACAACAACAACAATATAAGTAAAGTATCGCGCACGGTTTCGGCGGACGTGCGTTCGCGCGGCTGCGATATCACCGAATGTGTACTCGCTCGCGTCGGCCGCCGAGACCGCTACGTAGCGTGGCCGAGCCTCCGCTCGGTTACCCCACTCCACCGCCCCCCTCCCGCGCCATCTTGAATTTCCTGATTCGTTCCTTCCAGTATCGTACGCATGCCGCGCGTAGCGGAGAACCCGAGAACTCGTTTAGGGTTACGCACACTCGTCTCGGCGTTGTGTGCGGTCCCGATCGCCACACAACGTCGGCGAACTCGTGACGACAAGTGTTTCGGGCGTGCGCATGCGCGTCGCTGTGCCGTGCGCGAAGCACCGAGGCAGTCGCGACGGTCTCGTCCCCGCTATCGGCGAAGGATAAGCATGTAGCTCTCATTCACCCACAGAGAGGCGAATCTCGCTCGAGCGACTTCGCGAGTTTGAGTCATTAGACGGCCACTCACACAGCCGAAGACACGAAACACTTGTTCAGCGTCCGAGCTCTACGCTACGTAAATGACTGCCGAGCCACGTGGTACGGGTCGCACGCGGGTCGCGCGATAGCTTCTCGGGTTCTTTCAGCCAATCGTTCTTTTTCTTTTCGTCGTTCTTTTATATATTTCTCTCGATCGATAATTGTTTCTTCGGCTCCAATCTCGCTTCGTGGGCTTCTGAATTATTGTCTTATTTGTTAAGGTTCGTTTTCCTCGGTGTATCAAAACTGTGTCGAGGACTTTATTGGAGGGTGTTTTCATTGTACGCGGGACGAGGCGAACGCTGCGCTGAGGCGGAGATACACTTTGTCCATGCAGAAACGTCTTATCGCGAGGGATTGTCTATCTGTGGTTTGTCACGGTCAATGATATATTGCCGGAGGAGACTCGAGTACGCATTACGAAACGCTCGCGATCGCCTTCGTGTGTGGCCAGGCTACTTTTTTTTCTTCGTCCACTTCGTCGTTATTTTTTTTTTCTTTTTTTTCTCTCTTTGGTTGACAGGGCTGCGGAGATGCGGCTATAGCGTAGGGTTTCACATTCGTGCGCAGCATCCGTTCGTTGCGCAATCTTTCGAAATTAGTTTACCGATTCCGAGAGTGAGAAGACGCGAAGGCGGATTGGGTTGTCTCGCTTCCTCCCTCTTTCTGCGTGGACGGAAAATATTGGCGCGTTTGAAATCGTTAGGAATTGGGATTGAAGATTAGCACATTTATTGCGGACATGATTTTTTTTTTTTTTTTTTGTACCATCGGCTTTACTGATGCATCTTACTTCCTTGGGCAGACTTTTTGCTAAATAGGCGAAACGATATTTTTCTTTTCCCTTAAAAAAATTCCTAAAGTAACCCAACATTATTGTTTTTTTTTTTTTTTTTTTTTTTTTTAAACGCACGAAATTATAAGATTTCGCAGAGAAGTTATCAATCGCGTGACATAATTATTATTGTTGTTGTTTTTTTTACGTACGAAATGATAAGATTTTGTAGAGAAATTATTAATACGACGAGCCAAATGTTTCTGCGCTTCTCGACGACGATTGTCGATACTGGCAGGCTGTATCGGCTGAATGGGGCTTGATTGAACGAGGCGACGTTGTTTAAATTTAGATCCGCCAATCGTCCGTCGACAGGAGCGATTTGTCATCCACGCAATAATCGTTTAAGATCTCTCGGGACTCGATAAAACGAACGTCTCCGACGAGTGGGTTACGCGATCGAATTTTCGGGTTTCATTTACAATCTCCCATCGCCGGATCTGCGCGAATGAACGATCAGCTGTTCGTCGGCGCATGCGCACCGGAATGCCACGCTGTTTCTCTCGATTGTGTAAATTAAATTTACGTGGAATGCAAATACTTCCGTTGAACGCTCGGTCGTCACGAGACTACGAGGAAACGCACGTTCTCGTAAAGCTCAATGAATTGCAAACCTGTTTACTAGGCGTCCCGGAGATTCCGCTGCAAAAAAAAAAAAAACATCACCGACGTACGCGATGCAGTTAAGCATTGTGAAATCGCGCGACAACGCTGCGAACGTGCGAGAGATATTCATTATTACCGGCTCGATTCGAAACCGAGTGTCTCTAAATTCGTCTCGATCGAAAATCTTCCGTTCGCAATTGATTGAATCAGTTTGCTCGTTGTAATCGAGACAAACCCCCCCCCCTTCCCCATCCCTCTGCGCTTCGTCACCCAATCGAGAGTACCCTCGTAACACTTAGGGGAGAGTGGTATGTTCGGGTGAGATTAGTATCCAACTTTGGCTATGGAAGATAAAAAATTTGAAACAAAAATGTAAATCGCTGTTTTTTGAACAAATTTTTAGCAAATTTTTAGCAAATTTTTAGAAAATTTTTAGCAAATGTTCAGCAAATGTTCAGCAAATGTTCAGCAAATGTTTAGCAAATGTTTAGCAAATGTTTAGCAAATGTTTAGCAAATGTTTAGCAAATGTTTAGCAAATGTTTAGCAAATGTTTAGCAAATGTTTAGCAAATGTTTAGCAAATGTTTAGCAAATGTTTAGCAAATGTTTAGCAAATGTTTAGCAAATGTTTAGCAAATGTTTAGCAAATGTTTAGCAAATGTTTAGCAAATGTTTAGCAAATGTTTAGCAAATGTTTAGCAAATGTTTAGCAAATGTTTAGCAAATGTTTAGCAAATGTTTGGCAAATGTTTAGCAAATGTTTAGCAAATGTTTAGCAAACGTTTAACGAATGTTTAGCGAATGTTTAGCGAATGTTTAGCAAATTTTTAGCAAATGTTTAGCAAGTGTTTAATAGTAGTAAAAGACATTTATTACGTCGCTTACAACGCTAGTTCTATTTTTTTCTTTCTTTTTTTGTATACATCAAAATGCCTTAAGATGGACCAATGGGACATTGACCGAAGCGCTTCAAGCTTAAATGTTTAATAAATATTTAATACATTTTTGTAATTGTTTTTTAACCTAAATTAAATGCAATTTATGACACCGAATGGGCCAACTGCACGATGGGCTCCGAATTACTCTTGTAATTCACCCCTCCGAATTACTTTTGTTCACTGGACCGCCGGAAATGAACCGATAGCGGCTCACGAATTCTCTCGGGTCTTTTCGGCACATACTTAGATCGGAGGGACATTCACGGAGTTGAATCTCCAAACTGGGACTTTGACCCAACAGGCCAGTGGTCGAAGTCAAGTAGATTACATCGGTCGGGGCTTGTCGGCGAAGTTTACTCTTCCTTTGCATGTATGTTATAGGTCTTATATCACGTTCTTGTGTCAACCCTCAGCGCACCTCTCCGTAGTGGATTAATGATCGTTAATTAACAGTACATGTAGTCAATTTAACGCCAGGGCGCTTATTAATTAAGCCTTAATTGTGAAAATTAAATGAGACGAGAATTTTTTTTTTTTTTTTGGCGATCATATTTCATTCTTATCTATGCCCTTTTTTGAGAATAAAAATTAACTAATTCGGCCGACATTTTTTTTTTTTTTTTTTGCTCATCATATTCCTATCAGGAAAAATGTCCAACTTTACCTCTCTCCAATAATCGTTAGCAAATTAATTATAAAAACTTCTGGGAAATATGATTCTTTTTTTTTTTTTTTTTTAACTCACTGGCCAGTTTTGACGCCAGCGTTGTTGCGCCGATGAAGGTTTAATGCGAAGGGTCTTTGACCGCGATGACCACGAGACTCCGGACGAATTGGGACGATCGTTGTCACGCGATCGTTCAATTGGGAATGATTTAAATTGTCTCCCTTGTACGCGGCCCAAGGCGCAATAATAAGCGGTCGCGACCGGCCGGAGAGAGTAAGAATTCGAATATATTTTATAGACACGTGTGAGTTGAAAAAATTATAAAGATACGAATTTTGTCTACTTATATATGTATATATATATATATATATATATTTTTTTTTTAATGTAAAATCTCTATCTGGATGACGATTCGGTTGACGAAAGATATTTTATTTCGCCACTGCGTTATCGAACCGTTTCTCCTCGTCCCAGTTGTTCCGCAATCGTGACCTTATTTTACGCTCATTACGTGATCGACGATTAAACAGGCAAGAGGTCATCGCCGAGCTCTTCGTCGCCGAAATCGTCGTCCCGCTTGCCAGCGGAAGTCATCGGTCGCGCTGGCATTGGTCCCACAGGATCCGAGTAGTGTACTTCTGAAATAAGAACATTTTTTTTTTTTATCATTTTTTTTTTACTCCACGAACATGTGTTAAAAAAAAAAAAAAAAAAAAAAAATGTTTTATTTTTACTATTGAAAACTACAATATACGAGCTTTCCCTCGGTATAAAAATAGCAACTTAGTTTTTTTTTTTAACAAATTATAATGAAGATCCTGTTAAAAAAATCTTAATTGTTGCAGAAAAAAAAAAAAAAAAAACACTTTCATGTTTACAAATAAAAATTGAATTGGATAAGTTGAACTGGCCAATGCTCGAACGTGATCGAATTACTGTCCTCTCGTCATGTTATATGCGATAGAAAATTCTATTGATGTTCGCAGTCACATCTTTTTCATTGTGTCATTCCTTTGTGTTGTGCATTATGTGATTTAATGAGCAGGTTGTCTCGAGTAGGTTTTCTCGTCAGTTTCGTCAAGCGGTTGCGTTACTGAAATCGATTCGTTTTCTTTATCGGAAGCGAATAAAATTATTAATCCAAGTTGTACTGTGCGATTAAGATTCGATTAAATCTGTAGTGTCCGAAAAAATAAAAAAGTAAAATTTACAATTTCACCACAAAATGTGCGGTCATAATTGAGTCTACAAAGACGCCGTATGCTCCAATTTATTGTCCGCGCATTTGAGTAAACGCGATGAGAAAGCTGATGAGTTATATTTGGTTATTGATCGGGCACGGACGCAAGACGTCATAGGTCAATGATTAGGCCTTAAATAGGTCACTATAAAGGCTACATGAAGAAATTGTAGGTCAGTGATTAGGCCCCAGATAGGTCACTATGTGGACTGTGTGACAAAATTTTAGGACACTAATCGGGTCATTTACAACGGTGCGTACATTACGAGTTTATTATTTTTAAAAATGTCAAAAATAATAAAATAACACTTGTTTTAATTAATTAATATTCCAAACTCTACTCCAATACCACTTATTTCAATACCGCCACTAATTTTAACGATCTTCTTTCATTTTCAATGCAATGCGGAGCTTGGCTGGTCAGTAACTGGGCAGTCCGCACATTTGAGTAAACGCGATGAGAAAGCTGATGAGTTATGTTTGGTTACTGATCGGGCACGGACGCAAGACGTCATAGGTCAATGATTAGGCCTTAAATAGGTCACTATAAAGGCTACATGAAGAAATTGTAGGTCAGTGATTAGGCCCCAGATAGGTCACTATGTGGACTGTGTGACAAAATTGTAGGACACTAATCGGGTCATTTACAACGGTGCGTACATTACGAGTTTATTATTTTTAAAAATGTCAAAAATAATAAAATAACACTTGTTTTAATTAATTAATATTCCAAACTCTACTCCAATACCACTTATTTCAATACCGCCACTAATTTTAACGATCTTCTTTCATTTTCAATGCAATGCGGAGCTTGGCTGGTCAGTAACTGGGCAGTCCGCACATTTGAGTAAACGCGATGAGAAAGCTGATGAGTTATGTTTGGTTACTGATCGGGCACGGACGCAAGACGTCATAGGTCAATGATTAGGCCTTAAATAGGTCACTATAAAGGCTACATGAAGAAATTGTAGGTCAGTGATTAGGCCCCAGATAGGTCACTATGTGGACTGTGTGACAAAATTTTAGGACACTTATCGGGTCATTTACAACGTCGCGTATATTACGAGTTTATTATTTTTTCTTAATGTCAAAAATAATAAAATAATACTTGTAGTTAATTAATATTCCAAACTCTACTGTAATACCACTTATTTCAATACCGCCACTAATTTTAACGATCTTCTTTCATTTTCAATGCAATGCGGAGCTTGGCTGGTCAGTAACTAGGCAGTCCGCACATTTGAGTAAACGCGATGAGAAAGCTGATGAGTTATGTTTGGTTACTGATCGGGCACGGACGCAAGACGTCATAGGTCAATGATTAGGCCTTAAATAGGTCACTATAAAGGCTACATGAAGAAATTGTAGGTCAGTGATTAGGCCCCAGATAGGTCACTATGTGGACTGTGTGACAAAATTTTAGGACACTTATCGGGTCATTTACAACGTCGCGTATATTACGAGTTTATTATTTTTTCTTAATGTCAAAAATAATAAAATAATACTTGTAGTTAATTAATATTCCAAACTCTACTGTAATACCACTTATTTCAATACCGCCACTAATTTTAACGATCTTCTTTCATTTTCAATGCAATGCGGAGCTTGGCTGGTCAGTAACTAGGCAGTCCGCACATTTGAGTAAACGCGATGAGAAAGCTGATGAGTTATGTTTGGTTACTGATCGGGCACGGACGCAAGACGTCATAGGTCAATGATTAGGCCTTAAATAGGTCACTATAAAGGCTACATGAAGAAATTGTAGGTCAGTGATTAGGCCCCAGATAGGTCATCATGTGGACCGTGTGACAAAATTGTAGGACACTAATCGGGTCATTTATAACGGTGCGTATATTACGAGTTTATTATTTTTTTTTTGAATGTCAAAAATAATAAAATAATACTTGTAGTTAATTAATATTCCAAACTCTCCCGTAATACCACTTATTTCAATACCGCCACTAATTTTAACGATCTTCTTTCATTTTCAATGCAATGCGGAGCTTGGCTGGTCAGTAATTGGGCAGTTCGCCTTTCGTCGGTATAAAAACAGCTGATTTTACACGAACCAACGATCCACAATCACAAAATCAATGGAATTATTTCAAAATAATTTCAAAAGTTTCAAAAACGTGTAAAATGTCGAAACGGGCCTCAATCTTCATAAAAATTATACCGAAGGAAGAGACGTGACCACTCTGCTAGTGTACTAAATTTAAACCCGCTATCTCAAGCCGTTTCCGAGTTAAAGCCATTTTAAACAGTGCAAGTCTCTCATACACATACACGCACACAACCGGACGCCAGCTAAAAATTACATTTCTCGACGGTTTCGACATTAAAATCTCGAAAAAAAAAAAATGCTTTCACGAAAACATTTTTTCGCCCGGCAGTGACGTCGTCTACGGGATACGATTATACAACAATGTACATATTAACTGCCGTATATATATATATATATATATATATACTAGTGCATCTGGTGGCTCGCGGTCTTCACGTGCTCTCACGAAAAGTCTCCAAAAGACTTAAAATAATCAAAGCCTGGACAGGAGATCAAGGGAACTTGGAATAATCAGAGCCTGGTCAGAAGTTCAAGGGGACTTAGAATAATCGGGGCTTGGGAACGGGTCGTAAGTTGTCTTAGAATAATCAGTTTCCTCCTCGCTCCATCCCTTCCCTCTTCGATCTCTCGCTACTATAAGGGACTCGGCACATTTCAGCCTGAGAGGGGGGGGGGGGGGGGGCTCCAAGGAAATCTCGAATATTACATTTTGACTTTAAATTCAGAATTTCCGAAGTTTAAGATTTTTTTTTAAATAGCCGGTAGCGACCTCTAAAAATACATTAATTTCCGAGATCCTTCGCAGATCAAATGTTCAACGAATGTTCGACGAATGTTCGACGAATGTTCGACGAATGTTCGACGAATGTTCGACGAGTGTTCGACGAATGTTCGACGAATGTTCGACGAATGTTCGACGAATGTTCGACGAATGTTCGACGAATGTTCGACGAATGTTCGACGAATGTTCGACGAATGTTCGACGAATGTTCGACGAATGTTCGACGAATGTTCGACGAATGTTCGACGAATGTTCGACGAATGTTCGACGAATGTTCGACGAATGTTCGACGAATGTTCGACGAATGTTCGACGAATGTTCGACGAATGTTCGACGAATGTTCGACGAATGTTCGACGAATGTTCGACGAATGTTCGACGAATGTTCGACGAATGTTCGACGAATGTTCGACGAATGTTCGACGAATGTTCGACGAATGTTCGACGAGTGTTCGACGAATGTTCGACGAATGTTCGACGAATGTTCGACGAATGTTCAACGAATGTCCGATGAATGTCCAACGAATGTTCATTCAACAAATGTTCAACAAATGTTCAATAAGTGTTCAATAGTAGTAAAAGACATTTATTACCTCGCTTACAGTGTTAGTTCTATTTTTTTCTTTCTTTTTTCTGGGGTGGCACCCAGAAAATTTAAAAATGTTCAATTTAAGGACCACCGTAATATATATATATATATAGTCCGATTTGATACTATATATATACATGCTCTCATGATTTGTCAACGAGCAATAAAGGGTTTGCGAAGTGATGTATCGACGCCGCGAATAGACTGCAAATCAGTCGGGTGCATCTATCATCTACTCAATCCATTAGGGGGTAATACCACCGAGCGCCATCGGTTACGGTACATCACTCTCCGTGCGTTATGCAGTTGCAGGTTTAGCCTCCGTACGTATATCTCCGTAGCCGCGCGAAACTACGCAACAGAATAATTCCCGATCGTTCGGAAGTCGGTAGAATTCCTAAGCCCGTCACGATGATTTATGGCAATCGTGTAACTCGTGTCTGCATATCGAAATTTATCAGCGCGCAGAGAAAGTCCCTCGTATTATCAATCGCAGCTATAAACTCGAAGGCACAACGGTACAACCAAAAAAAAAAAACGGAAATTTAAATGTCTGAATTGGGGAGAGCGGGGCAAAATGGAACAGCGGGGCAAAACGGGATAATGAGACAAAACGCAATTTTTTCAGTAACTTTTGGAAAAGGGATTTAAAAAACCGTATGTGTATCGTTGGGGGACAAAATGGGGCATCGAAAAATTATTGCAAGACTGAGTTTTGCCCTCGCTGTCCCGTTTTGCCCCGCTGTTCCATTTTGCCCCGCTGTGCCATTTTGCCCCGCCGTGCAATTTGGCCCCGCTGTGCCATTTTGCCCCGGTCTTCCCTATAGCCGGTCGTTTCACAAAGCTCAATGCATTTTCTGTTAGCTCCTTTCACGAGCAATCATTACGATGAAAAATGATGAATACGATGAAGAAACATTTTTCATCGATTTAACAACGGTGGTTCACAGATTAAACTTTATCAGGGGCAACGATAAAAAAAAAATAATAATAATCTAAAACATGAATATATTTAGTCGTTTCACGAAGCTTAATGCATTTTCTATTAGCCTCCGTAATGAAAAATCGTCACTGTAAGAAATTATGGATACGATGAAAAAATCATTTTTCATAGGTTTAACAAAAGTGGCTCAGAGATCAATGTCAGGCGCAATGTCAACGGCACAAAACAAAAAAAACAAATTAATAAAAAAAACTCGAGTATATCTAGTCGCTTTACGAAGTTCGATGAATTTTTTATTAGCCTCCTTAGTGAAAAATGATTACGATGAAAAATGATGAATATGATGAAAAATAATTTTTCATCGGTTTAACATCTGTGGTTCGCAGATCAAGCAATGTTACGCGACGGTTCGAACGTCTAGTGATAATACACTCAACGAGTGTCGGCGAGCGTTGGAGCTTCGAGCATCCGGGCTTTGTCAGTTTGATAAATTTACAACTCAGTTTATAGCGGGAGCTTAAACGAACTTCTTTTTAGCTATAATCCAAAAACTAATAAAAAAAAAAATTATTTTAAAAGATCATATCTGAGTTACAACGTTTAACGTTGAAGAACTGGGAGGAGTGTACGATGATGTTTCGACGATGCATCGTATATCGATCGTCAGGCGATTAGTGCACAGAGCGATGCCGCAGCTATATAATATATATATATTATATATATATATGCATAATAATAGTTTATAGCGAGAGCTTCAACGAACTATTTTTTAGTTATTATAAAAAAGAGAAAATCATATCACACGTTACAACTTTAACGTTGAAGAACTTGGAGCAGTGTACGATGATGCTTGCGACGATGCGACGTATATCTATTATCAGGCAATTAGTGCGTAGAGCGTTGCTGCAGCAAAATGTATGTATAAGAATAGTTTATAGCGAGAACCGAACTAACTTCTTTTTAGCTATAATTTAAAAGCAAATAAAAAAAAATCATATCGGAGTCACAACTTTGACGTTGAAAAGCTTGGAGCAGTTTTCGATGATACTTGCGGCGAATGCATCGTATATCTATCGTCGGTTGATTAGTGCATTGACCGATGCTGCAACTATATATATGTGTAGTAATAGTTAATAGCGTGAGCTTAAATGAACTACTTTTTAGTTATTATTTTAAAAAATGTTAAAAACAAAAAAAAAATCATATCGGAGTTACAGCTTTGACGTTGAAAAACTCGGAGCAGTGTACGACGATGCTTTCGACGATGCATCGTGCATCTATCGTCAGTCGATTAGTGCACAGTGCGATGGTGCAGCTATATGTGCAATACAATACATAACTTGGAGACAAATCATGCGGTGTGGCAAAGTTCATTGCAACAGCGTTGAATGCTGTGATAATGTGAATTGATCCAATCGCTCCGGTTGTCAAGGGTACCGAGAGAGAGAGAGAGAGAGAGAGAGAGAGGGAGAGAACGAGAGAGAGAGAGAGATGGACTCAACTAGACGAACGCGAATTACACAGCAACTATGTAATAAATCTGGGAGCGCGGTCGTCGAAAGGACACGGTCGAGGCCGAAAGCGTCACCGGTCTAAAATTGTTTTCTTAAAATCCAACGTTTCGAGCGGACTTTATGGTAATGACTGCTTTAACGATGTTTCGCCTCACCCGTGTGCGCGTTGGTCTCTTGAGTAAATTCGACGGGGCTCTCCAGCGCGGAAAAACGGCCGAGACGAGCGCCGCTGCCGCTGAGCGTGTTGCGATTGTCCTTGCGTGCGAGAATGGGACTCGTACGGTTTTCCGACTGGAGGCTCATGCTCGAACCTCCTCTCGACGAGGCACCGCTGTTGCTTCTTCTCGAGCCTGATAAATTCGGCGGTAATTATTAATAATCATTAAAATAATTATTAGTAAGCCATTTGAGATCGCTTGCTAATTGCGGTCGGTAAAGAAAACTGTAATCTATTTTTTTTTTTATCATTCTGATCGTTTGGGTCCAGAAGCGAATTGTTACTTCAACCCGTATTGATATGAGCTTCGTGTAAGGGTTTTGTTTTAACCGGAAATGGTCGCCAGACGGGGAAAAGATTAATTACAGTTTTTGTTAACGACCGAGCTTTTCGTTCGAAGATTTTTTTTTTAACCATCCTGATTGTTTGGGTTCAGAAGCGAATTCTTACTTGGACCTGCATTGATATGCGCTTCGTGTAAGAGTTTTGTCTTAACCGGAAATGGTCTGCAGACGGGGAAAAAAATAATTACAGTTTCTGTTACCGACTGAGTCTTTCATTTGAAGAATGTTTTTTTAACCATCCTGATGGTTTGGCTTCAAAAGTAAATTCTTACTTGAACTGCATTGATATGTGCTTCGTGTAAGAGTTTTGTCTTAACCGGAAATGGTCTGCAGACGGGGAAAAAAATAATTACAGTTTTTGTTACCGACTGAGTCTTTCATTCGAAGAATTTTTTTTTAACCATCCTGATGGTTTGGCTTCAAAAGTAAATTCTTACTTGAACTGCATTGATATGTGCTTCGTGCAAGAGTTTTGTCTTAACCGGAAACACTTTGCAGACGCAGAATAAATTTATTACAGTTTCTAGTACCGACCGAGCCGTTTCGTTAGATTTTTTTTTTTTCCTCTTAATGATTCTTCAGAACTCGTTCGAAAGGTTGTGGTCACCTGTAGTCCCAGGCCTCGCCGATCCCTGGCGTTCCTTCAGTTCCTTCGCCCTCTCGGCTCTCTTCAACTCGTTGGCGTAGGTCTGAGCCTCCTTTAGGCCCAAGTCGCTGCAAAGTCGCACGAGAAACTTAAGACACTCGATGTTCTCGGGAAATCTCTTGTGTATGTCCTGATACTCGGTCAGAGCTTTGTGAAACTGTCCGGTACGCCGGAGACAAGCAGCTACGAGGAGACGCCATCGGGGCTGGTCCGGAGCGAGCTCGACGGCCCTCTCGAAGTACGTCAAAGCTTTTTCGGCAACCTGATTTTGAGGGACAATTTTTTATTTTTTATTTTTATTTTTTTTTTTGTAATTATTATTCTACTTCAATTATCTAGGTAATTTTTGTTTACCTGCATCGATATGAAGTAAGAGCCGAGCCAATCGATCACCTCGAAATTTGCTGGATAAAATCTGTAAGACTGCAAAGAGATTTCGTTCCGTAATTGAACTGTAATTCGATCGTTCGTATTAATTAAAAAAAAAAAAAAATAATACTGACCAAAATAATATCCAAAAATTATTTTTCAAGATAAATTTTGAACCGTAAATGAACCGTCGCTTAATTTCCGATTTGATTACGTAATTGAACTATCATTCGAGACTTTGTACCAACGAAAAATAAATATGAAAAATAAATACTCAGACCAGAAATTGATTATAACTTTTTTTTTAAAGATAATTTCCGATTTGATTCCGTAATTCGACTATAAATTCGAGACTTCGTACCAACGAAAAATAAATATGAAAAATAAATACTGAGACCAGAAATTGATTACAACTTTTTTTTTATTTTAAAGATAAATTTTGAACCGGAAATGAACCATCGGTTAATTTGCGTTACCAGGCGAAGCAACGATTACGCCAAGCTGCTTCGTTAAATAATCCTTACGTCACTGTAGTACTGGTACGCCTGCTGCTTATCGCCGAGATTGTCGTACATTTCACCCAATTTCTGTAGCACGCCGGGGTCGGACGGAACTATGCCCAGCAACTGATTGTACCTGTGTAAAAAAAAAAAAAATTAACGCAATACTCTCGTGCACAAGTGTTAATGTACAGTGTTTGGAGATTAGTAAAATCCCACTGTACGGATTACGAGATATTAACGATAAGAGAATAATATACCATTCGGCTGCCTGATCGACGTCGTTCAGCAACTGATAGAGATGCCCGATTTGATAGAGAGTCTGAGGATCGTGCCGCACGATGTTTCTTAACTTCCAAAAGCATTCGAGCGCTTCCTCGTAAAGAGTTTGTTTCTTGTAAACCAATCCTGCAATTATTTTATTTTATTTTATTTTATTTTATTTTATTTTATTTTATTTTATTTTATTTTATTTTATTTTATTTTATTTTATTTTATTTTATTTTATTTTATTTTATTTTATTTTATTTTATTTTATTTCTAAAGATTAAATTTTATTACTCGTTCGTCTCTGGTTTGTCGATAACATTGACCAATAAATTTTCTTTTTCTCTTTCATTAATTAATATTTTAATTTTTTTTTTTAATTTGTAGATGAAGTTAGAAACGATTGCATACCCAAGTTGTATAAAGCTTGTACATGACTGGCGTCGCTGTCAAGAGCGCACAGCAGTAATTCTCTGGCGGTCTCCAGTTCGCCTTTCTTGATGGCGCATGCCGAAAGATTAACGTACGCCGCTGCATTGTAACTGTCCGCCTTTCTAGCAGCTTCGCCGCAACGCTCGGCTTGCTCGTAATCGCCACGCTGAAAAATTAATTTTTTTTTTTTTGCATCATTAATCACTTGATATTAATTTAATAAATAATTTTTCTTTTTGCAAATACAATTAATTAAATCTCACGAGAAAGTAGACGAACGACAGCATCGTCGATGCGGCGCTATTGGCTTTAGTTTCACGATTCTCGAATACCTTTAGCGTATCAATCGCCATCAATGTTTCTCTGTTGTGCAAAAAAACCATAGCTTTGTTTATCTCCAAGTCGGCGGCCAGAGGTCCGTAAGCCGAAGATCTTATTGCCTCCACGCACCTGCGTGCAAGCAGTAAATCATAGTAAATTATAGGATTTTTTTGGTTTTTTTTTTTTTTTTAAGATTACGTTCTAGAGCATTAAAGAGGCTGCGAACCGCTTAAATCGAACGAGCAATTAAAAGCTGTATTTAACGAATCTCAATGGCAAATTCCTATTATTATGATTACCAAGCGAAACCGGCTGATAAAGTGTCCTCTATAACAGGGGCGATAAGCTTGGCTGCGCTGAGAATCGTTTTTTCGGCTTCCAACTTAATTTCTTTCTCCAATTTCGACAGATCGTCGACTTTTATCACTTCGTTCAGTATATTCGCAGCCACGTCATCCTGCGGATGGAATTTTTATCAATTTACTAAGTAAGTAAGTAAGTAAGTAAGTAAGTAAGTAAGTAAGTAAGTAAGTAAGTAAGTAAGTAAGTAAGTAAGTAAGTAAGTAAGTAAGTAAGTAAGTAAGTAAGTAAGTAAGTAAGTAAGTAAGTAAGTAAGTAAGTAAGTAAGTAAGTAAGTAAGTAAGTAAGTAAGTAAGTAAGTAAGTAAGTAAGTAAGTAAGTAAGTAAGTAAGTAAGTAAGTAAGTAAGTAAGTAAGTAAGTAAGTAAGTAAGTAAGTAAGTAAGTAAGTAAGTAAGTAAGTAAGTAAGTAACTAAGTAAGTAAGTAAGTAAGTAAGTAAGTAAGTAAGTAAGTAAGTAAGTAACAGCGGGGCAAAACGGGACAGGGGGGTAAAATGAAATTTTCCAATAATTTTTGGGCGTCCTATTTTGCCCCATCGATGCATTTGATTTTTCCTGTCTTGTCTTTTCTTTTCTTTCCTCTTTTGCCCGATTGCACTATCCAAAAATCATTGGAAAATTGCGATTTGCCCTACTGTCCCATTTTGTCCCGCTCTCCCCCTAAGTAACTAAGTAAGTAAACTCACTGTGCTCATGGAATATTTGTCCTCTTGATCTATGTTGAGTTGAACCTCGAGAAGCTCCAAAAAGCCGCGTTTCATTTTGTCACGATGGGACAGCGCAAAATGGCACAGAATTGCGTGCAGACCCGCTTTGAATTCGGCCCTCTCCCGCATCACCCATTCGAAGCTATTAGCCGCTTCCTCCAAACGACCCATCTGTACGAACAACATGCCGATGTTGTGCATTATTTTAATCCTGAAATTATTCGGTCATGCGAGATTACAAAATATATATATATATATATATATATATATATATATATATATATATATATATATATATATATATAAAATAACAAAAAAACGAATTATAATGAATCAACGTATATTGGAATGCTAAGAACACACCTCAAGTCCTTGTGAGCTGCTGTAGCTTGGTCCAGAGCCATTCTGTACATCTTTATCGCCTGCGACAATTGTCCTATCTTCACGTAAATGTTTCCCATGTTTACTTTCAATCTCGCACTTCCGCTGAATATTCTGTTCCTCGTTATTGCCTGGTAGGTGGCTATAGCTTCGGTGTACATCTCGTTGTTGGTGTACTGCGTTGCTAAATTGAATAATACCTGCAATTTTTTTGTTTCGTTACATTTCTTTTTCTATTGATAATTTTTTTTTTTATTCTCAAATTTTTTAATTAAATTTTAATTTCTTTATTTTTTTTTTAAGAACTTTTTGTCGGATAAATTACGGGATTTTACGAGATCGTACGGCAAACGTGAGATCGACGTTGTGATTCTGGCTCAAGCCAGCCTGTTCCTGAAGACGTATGAGAATTCGTTCACGCGATGAGGCTTCCCTCGCTCGTTCCAATGCAACCTTCATGTCGTTCTCGCTCATCGCTATCGACGAGCTCTCAATCAGTTCCATTATTTTTCTTTCGGCAACTTTTATCTTCTCCTCTGGCCTGAAGAAAATTTCAAGCTGAGTTATTACGTTTATAGATTTTTTTTTTTCATTGTGCTTTATTTTCCTCATCAACTCTAACGAGGTGGCTGAAGTTTCACGCCGAATAGCTTCTAGCTTCGGCCCCGTGCAACAGTCCCAATCATAGCACGATCACAGTGAAAAAAAAAAAAAAAAAAAAAAAAAATGGCACTCGCAGAGCAAATCGCAATTTTCCAATAATTTTTGGATAGTGCAATGGCTCAGAGCAGGAAAGAAAAGAAAAGACAAGACAAGAAAATTCAAATGCATCGATGGGACAAAATAGGACGCCCAAAAATTTACATCTCTACCATTCACAACTCGACCAAAAAAGACAGCTCTAACGACTCTATCAGAAAACATCTGTAGGGAAGACCGAGGCGAGATGAGCTAGCGAAAAATCAGGCCGACGAGAGGCGTAATAAGCCACCTTCGTAATAGGTCACCTTAAACAAGACAGGTAGAAGGCTGCGACGGCGGATTATTGGCGCATTACACTACTGATAGGTAGAAGTAGGGAAACTCAAGATATATGGGCAGTAAAGGCAGGGACTCAATGAAGTGAACAGTTTGAGCTGTAAGTAAAGTGAACAATTTGAGTTGTGCTATAGTACTGAATACATCATTGTCGAATGACAAACAATAAATTATGCTTTCCATATAATTTACGGTTGTAGCCGCATTATTTGCTTAGGGGACTCATCTCGACCGGGTCTCCCCTACCATATTCGAACTCTCCTAAGATACCAAAAAGTAAAAAAACTACCGGAATAGAAATAAAACTCTACCGGAATAGAAATAAAACTCTACCGGAATAGAAATAAAACTCTACCGGAATAGAAATAAAACTCTACCGGAATATCAATAAAACTCTACCGGAATAGAAATAAAACTCTACCGAAATATAATGCTACCTTGTCCAGCCTTGTATTCCGGTAGAGTATTATTTCCAATTCCGGTAGTTTAATTTCGGGTAGAGTTTTTTTACTTTCTGGTAAAATTCTGGTAGAATTATCTGGTAGGGTTGTAAGTGGTAGAGATGTAAATGTCCAATAAAAATACCCTTCGATATTATCGATCTCCCCCTCCCCCCCCCCTCCCTTCCCCCTCCCCTCCCCCTTAAAAAGTATATTTATTTTTAGGGGGGATGGCAAAATTAAAATGGATAATTTAGGGGGGATGGCAAAATTAAGATGGATAAATTACCTGCAATCTACAAGAAGTATTAAAATTATACGCACGTATCTTCCTTGCCCGATACGAGCGGTGGTGCGGGCCCTCTCGACGTGCTTGCCATATTGAGTGGATCAAAGGGTTGACGATTGCCACTGGTGTATCCGGCGCCGCGAACCGCGGTCATCGGTCTTGGACCCGTTCCCGGACGACCTGTAGCTGCCGCAGTACCGCGTCTTTGAAACTAGAACAGAAAACCAAACACTGTAAAAAATAAGACTAAGTGTTAATCATGAAAAAACAAACAAAAAAAATCTCATTTTTATGATTATTTTATTGACGTATATCGAGGCTCAACTTACACCAGTCGAGGTTCCAAGTCGCATGGCGAATCCAGGTGTTTTGGGAGTGTGCTGCAATTGATAAAAAAAACAATAATAAATCCGTGAGAATGAATCATAGAAACAGAAGGTCCGACGTAAATAGAAAAATACTAAAGGGCAAAGTTATCGAATCGGTCGCTATAGCGCTTAATTACAATTCAAGGGTTTCTTTCGACGTTTATACAGATTTTAAATATTCTTCAGTAGTCACGTGATACGTGAAGCTATTGTAAAATTATTTTTAATATGAGTCATATAAAAAATAACGTGCGACGTGAGTGGAAAAATACTAAAATGCAAAGTTATCGAAACGATCGTTAAATCGCTTAATTATAATCAAAAGCTTTCTTCCAACGTTTACACAGATTTTAAATATTCTTCCTTAGTCACGTGACACGAAAAGCTATTGTAAAATTATTTTTAATATGAGTCACATAAAAAATAACGTGCGACGTGAGTGGAAAAATACTAAAATGCAAAGTTATCGAAGCGATCGTTAAATCGCTTAATTATAATCAAAAACTTTCTTCCAATGTTTACACAGATTTTAAATATTCTTCCTTAGTCACGTGACACGTGAAGCTATTGTAAAATTATTTTTAATATGAGTCATATAAAAAATAACGTGCGACGTGAGTGGAAAAATACTAAAATGCAAAGTTATCGAAACGATCGTTAAATCGCTTAATTATAATCAAAAGCTTTCTTCCAACGTTTACACAGATTTTAAATATTCTTCCTTAGTCACGTGACACGTGAAGCTATTGTAAAATTATTTTTAATATGAGTCATATAAAAAATAACGTGCGACGTGAGTGGAAAAATACTAAAATGCAAAGTTATCGAAACGATCGCTATATCGCATAATTACAATCAAAAGCTTTCTTTCAAGATTTCCGCAGATTTTAAATATTCTTCCTTGGTCACGTGATACGTGAAGCTACGATAAAAATATGTTTAATGTCACCATTAAAATAACTCGGTGCTTCAATGAATTAAATTGTACTGCAGAGAAACTGTCAAAATTATTGTTTCGCGAAAATTTATGCACGACAGTTTTATTTGTTTCTTCGGTATTCACTTACGATGGATCGTTTTCCATAGCTCGTTTGCTGAATCGCCTGTTGAAAGAGCTCGTCCTGTTCCAAATCTTGGGTGCTGTATATCGAGGGATAATCGTTGTAACCCATGTAGATATCATCGTCGACCAACGGCTGCACTGCCAGCATCCTCGTTCGATTGGCCTTGGTATAAAATATGTATTAAACTGGTCCACTGATTCTCGATGGTATCGATAAAATAACGACGATAGACTGGTAATAAAAATGTCCGAAGAAATTAATATTGACAATTAGTAACAATGATGACAGTCGGTATCGTGACGATGCTCTAACTGAGAAAAATGCATGGGACAGGTAAAAGGTAACGCGAGGCGTCTATCGAAGTTTTGTTTTGCGTCTCGTATCCTAGCTACGGGCTCGTTTCGTCGACAGTATTTTTCTGTGTGTGCGGAGAACAGCTGATTCACCGCAGGGACCGTGTTGGCGGTCGAGAAGGTTTTCTGTTTTGCCGACCGAGACTGCAGAGTAGTACGACAATGACGATCGTCGGTGTTGCGGCGAAGTTGTAACCAGGTTTCTAAAAATTACAATGTATAAACAATGCATTACATATTTACGAAAAAAAAAAAAATAATAATAATGGATACGAATTAAATTATCTATTTTTTAATTAATTAGCACTGGATGATCATTTCATCACCTATTATTCTGGTAATGAATAACGAAGCACATTCCCATTGGCCATGAATAAAAAATGGATAATTGAGCAACGTCCCATTGGCCGTTACCAAAACAATGGTTAATGGAACAGAATCCCACTGGCCATTACCAAGACAATGGATTATGGAGCAGACTCCCATTGGCCATTACCAAAGCAATGGATAATGGCACAGAGTCTCATTGGCCATTACCAAAACAATGGATAAGCGGGCAGAGTCCCACATTATCAAGACAATGGATTATGGAGCAGTCTCCCATCGGCCATTACCAAAGCAACGGTTAATGGCGCACAGTCTCATTGGTCTCATTACCAAAACAATGGATAAGGGGGTAGAGTCTTATTGGCCATTACCAAAACAAACGATAATGGGGCAGATTCCCATTGGCCATTACCAAAACAATGGATAATGGGGCAGACTTCCATTGGCCATTACCAAAACAATGGATAACGGGGCACAGTCTCATTGGTCATTACCAAAACAATGGATAATGGAACAGAGTTCCACTGGCCATTACCAAAACAATGGATTATAGAGCAGACTCCCATTGGCCATTACCAAGACAATGAATAATGTCGCAGAGTCTCGTTGGCCATTACCAAAACAATGGATAATGGGCAGAGTCCCACATTATCAAGACAATGGATTATGGAGCAGTCTCCCATCGGCCATTACCAAAGCAATGGATAATGGCGCACAGTCTCATTGGTCTCATTACCAAAACAATGGATAAGGGGGTAGAGTCTTATTGGCCATTACCAAAACAAACGATAATGGGGCAGATTCCCATTGGCCATTACCAAAACAATGGATAATGGGGCAGACTTCCATTGGCCATTACCAAAACAATGGATAACGGGGCACAGTCTCATTGGTCATTACCAAAACAATGGATAATGGAACAGAGTTCCACTGGCCATTACCAAAACAATGGATTATGGAGCAGACTCCCATTGGCCATTACCAAGACAATGAATAATGTCGCAGAGTCTCGTTGGCCATTACCAAAACAATGGATAAGGGGACGGAGTCCCATTGGCCATTACCAAAACAATGGATAATGGGCAGAGTCCCATTGGCTATTACCAAAACAATGCATAAGGAGGCAGAGTCCTATTGGCCATTACCAAAACAATGGATAATCGGGCAGAGTCCCATCGGCCATTACCAAAACAATTAATAATGGGACAGAGTCCTATTGGCCATTACCAAACAGTGTCTTTTTTTAAGTTCTCCTTGTGGCTCTGCCTATTTTTCTGCCACGAAGCCGCTAGTCTTCAATTGTTCCAAAACTTCATTTCGCCTGCGGATGTGCGTTTGCGGCCGCTTTCCCGCCCCACTTGTATTGCGTTTGCACGAGGACACAGGGAGTCAGTAGAAAACCTGCATCGATACAGCCGGTCATTCCAACTGAGTCGTGCTATTCGCATTCTGTACTTCGAGTACGAACACCAATCCTCAGAATTGGACCTCCCACTCAACGGTTCCAATGCGCCAGTTAGTGCACGGCTAGGCGGTCACCCATCCAAGTACTGACCGCGAACGATTCAGCTTGACTCTGGGGACCACCGAAGTCGCACACCAACCGCGCATCCAACGCTCTCGGTTCCTAGAACTAGGTAACAAGTAGATACGTCGGGCGATCCTTAACAGTACGAGGTAGAGTTACCTTCTCGGTAACCTGCCTTACCGCGAGAGCAGGCCCGTTTCATGACTGAATTCATGACTGAAATCGTGTTACATTCGTCGAATAAATACATGCAAATCTAGAAAGGCGTACTTACACATAGAAAATACTTTCTTCTGACTCTAGTCAGGTAATATAAAGTCTACAATCGTTACTTTGGACGGACAACAGCAAAGTACGACATGGCTGTCCTAAAGGTCTGTAATGAAAAAACGGCCAATTAATTGTATTTCGCTTTGGTGAAAACATTTCTATGACAATTTGTCTGAAAAACTCTAAACAGACCGTTTCAGTGATTTTCACTGATTTTCACCGATTTTCCGAGATTTTTCTCTGATTTTCTCTGCTATACGCTAAATATCTCTGCCATTTTCTCCGCACAACCTCCAGCAGTCACAATACATTAGAGACATTCAGAGTATTTTCCGAAAAATTTTGGATCCCTCTGATTTTTTCTGATAAAATATGTTAGGAGAAAATAAAAGACGAGTTATCTTTAAGATTTAGTAATTCTGTTACTTGGACGAACAGCAGACTTATTCAGAGAAAATACTATTCATTTTCTTTAACGAAACGTCCGGAGACGTTCAGTAGAAAAGACAGAATTTCCGTGATATTCTCTAGGAATTATATGAGAAAATCAGCGAAAGTTTGAGTATATCCGACCAATGTTCGTGAGATAGAAAATATGAATAACCCGAGAAAAACAACAAAGTTCACAGTTATTAAGAGAAGTCAGCAGAAAAAAAAATCATAGTATCAGAGTGATTGTGAAAAATGTTGTCGCCCAATCATGGGGAGAATGTTTCAAAAAAATGCGTACTTTCCCTTAAATTTTCTAGGAGAAATAATTTACGTATACTTTGCATGAGAAACTCAGCGAACATTTGATTTTTTTCAGAAAATAGTTTCTGCATATAGAAGACAAATCTTAGAACATCAAAACACGCTTGGAATATCAATAAGGTTCATAGTTTTTCAGAGAAGTTGAATGGTAAAATCAGTGATTTTCGGAATAATTAGAAATATTTAGATTCAGAAAAATCTTTGACTTTCTCTGGAAAGTGCGAAGAGTGAGAGAACTTCAGAGGACTTTTCAGAGAAATTTCAGAGAAATTTTCCGTGAATTTCAGATATATTTTCAGGGATATTCAGAGAAATATTTGCACTCGAACGGATGCCACAAAATGTTCATGCATCGCAAAAGAACGGCCGTTCTTACCGCTCCAAAATTTCTCATGGACATGATCAACATTTTCCCGGCTGTTAGTTGGCATGGAATGCCACAACGCATTGTCATCAATTGTAGGAGTTCTTGATCCTTAGGCAATAGTCTGTACCATTGACTGTTATATCTGCGCAAAAAAAGATGTTTTTCTGAAGCGACGCTACCATTCCTCAACTAATTACTCACATATAAAAGGCAACATTAATGCTGTGATCCATCAGAGCTTGGGAAATGTTGCAATCCACGTAGAATACCAATTCAAGTGCCACTGCAAAAGCGATGAATCTTATGGTTGTTTCGGGTTCATTTGTTCTCATAAGAATCTAAATTTAAGGGAATGTAACAGTTTATCTGTCAATTCAGAAGATTATTCATCATTCGTCGTAACTATTACCTGAATTCCTAATATGTTTATTAGAATCATGCCAATCGCAATGGTAAAAAAAAAATTCCACGTAAACGTTTCCTCGATGAGATTGGCAAATCTGGCATTGTTAATTTATTAATATCAATAAGTTCCACTACATAAATTCTCTAAGCTGTCTCACTTAATAGCATCATTGTGTTTGTCGATGAATGAACTTAGGTGTACGACATTTTCCATAGATGTAGCATTATATCCAATTTGTTCTAATTGTTTCCTGAAGTTTTCAATTGATTATTTATTGTGCTTGGTATCAGGATAAATTGATCATGGACTCACCCCAATGCAGCAAAAACACCACATACGTGCTGCACGTAAATTATCAACATAATGTCACTGGCTACTAAGCCCATTGCAGCCAGACTTGCGCACACGAAACAATGCACGTTAATATAATAATAATATTTCTGCGCGTCGATATAATAATAGTCGACGGGATATTGAAATTTTCCGGGTTCTGTGCCGTTCTTCAACACGACGTCGATGATTTTTGGTATCATCGGTTGAATCGTATAGACGAGGATGGTCGAATAGATTGCGGCTGTAAGCAATAACGATTAAATCTATAAAGCATTCGTCAACATTTCAATAATCCACCTATTACCATGATTGATTAACCTGTATACACGATTGTCATTTTTTTTCCCTGCTCTGCGTATTCGTGAATAATGTTAACTTCACGACACCGAGCCCACACTTGCCAGTTCTTACAAATACGATTTACCAATTTCAATGTCTGCACACATCGAACGGATCATCATCAACCTTTAGTATTGTTATTTGCGAAAATATAACTAACCTTTTGCGAGTTCAATATGATACCAAGCCACCTCATAACGCCGGCTGTCGCGAAAAGGCCTGCGATAACGCTCTCGAGGACAACATTCGAGTCGTCACGATATCTCACCAAAGCCAATATCGGCGGTGGAAGCCCCGTCATGGAGACAAAAATTATAGCTACAAGAATGCCGTGTCTGGTGCGGGCGCTCTGATACGGCCATTGTCCAAGAAACATCATACATGTTTTACCTAATTTATAGTAACGGTGGTCAAAAAAATCCATGGTAACTCGATCTATAGTCAACAACGATGTTTAGCTCTACTACTGCTGTTCCCCACGAAACATTATACACCACAGACTGGCTTTTTCGTATGCTCCGTTGTTCTCTTCTCGGCATAAAGTTTCATTGAATTACGTTCAAAGTATCGCATCGCGATATGATGAACGTCTAAATTACCCCGCGTCAAAGTTGAGCGACAGCGATACGAGTGTGTATAGCCTTTGCCTTCCGTAGGCATCATAAACTGATCCCTTATTCAACGTCCCTTCGCGAGACTTACGAAGAACCGTAGTAACTGTAATAACGGGTTGAGACCATGAGCTGGCGTGTAAATTTGCTGGAAAAATGTTCTTCTATAACAGTCGATTGAAATATAAGATATTTTCAGCACCAGCCTTAAAAGAGAGAGAAATTGCTGTATGCAGTGTTTCGCGCAGGCGTACTTCAGTGTAGGAGCGAACTCGAAGCGGACAGGGTGAGTGTAGTCGAGTTTATCGGAGCGAGTTGCGCAAGCAGTAGGGCCGGCTTCGATCCCTGGACTCTCATGGGTTTCTCTATAGATGCTTTTTCTGCAAATGGTAATTCGGAGACCCCCTTAAACCGCAGGTCGAAGTCTTTGGAAAAACGCATAATTGTCGTCGTTGATTTTCACGCAAATTTATCTGTACGAGAAAATCGGCGATGAAAGTTTCACTTCCGACATATTAACGTAAGTATACTTGATGGCGTCTCGCTTAAGGATGCATTACACATACATTCCAAACTAAAAGTTTAATTTGATCAAAATTTCATAGTTCGCTAAAAAAAACTCTTGTCCCACTAAAGGACATTATAGTTTGGCCAACTAAGATGGCTTGGCCGGCCAAAAAATAGCCGCAACTTTTTAGTTGCGGTGAATGGATATGAAATAGCTGGGGACCACCGAAGCCGCACACCAACAGCGCATCCACCGCTGTCGGTCCTAGAACTAGGTAACAAGCAAATGCATCGGCCGATCCCTAGCAGTACGAGGGAGAGTTACCTTCTCGGTAACCTGCCTTACCGCGAGAGCAGGCCCGCATCGCTTTATCCCAGTGTGTGTTTCACATGATCTTAAGTTTGTCGTAATCACGGTGTCAAAAAAACAAGAACTGAATTTATTTGTAAAGTTTACAACAATAACTGAACTTAAAAAAATGCCTGTACAAATAACGTTTAAGTTATCATTATTAACTATCGTGAGAATATCTTTATTCATGACTGAAATCGTTTTACATTGGTCGAATGGAATACATGCAAATCTAGAAAGGCGTACTTACACATAGAAAATACTTTCTTCTGACTCTAGTCACGTAATGTGAAGTCTACAATCGTTACTTTGGACGAACAACCGCAAAGTACGACATGGCTGTCCTAAAGGTCTGTAATGAAAAAAATGAAAAAAATGGCGAATTGATTTTGTGTCGCCCTGGTGAAAACATTTCACTGACAATTTGTCGGAAAAACTCTAAACAGACCGTTTCAGTGATTTTCACTAATTTTTCGAGATTTTTCTCTGGTTTTCTCTGCTATATACTGAAATATCTCTGCCGTTTTCTCCGCACAACTTCCAGTCACTAGGTATTAGAGAAATTCAGAATATTTTCGGAATACGATTTATTTTCTGAAAAACTCCGTTTTTTCTCAGATAATGTGTGTTTAGAGAATTTCAGGGAACTTACGAGTTCTCATTGTTTTTTACTTTACTCATTCTGTTACTTGAATGTACAAATGGACTTTTTCAGAGAAAATACGATTTATATTTTTAAAACCCCCGATTTTCTCGGATAATGTGGGTTTAGAGAATTTCAAAGAACTTACGAGTTTACGCTAAGATCGGCTCATTCTGCTACTCGTATGAACAGTAGACTTTTTTAGATAAAAGACTATTTATTTTCTTCAACGAACCGTCCGGAGACGTTCAGTAAAAACTATAGACATTCCTTGATATTCTCTAAGAATTATATGAGAAAATCAGCGTAAATTTGAGTACAGATGAATGTCCGTGAATATAGAATATGAATAACCAACGAAAAACAACACAGTTCACAGTCATTAAGAAAGAAGTCAGCAGAAAAAATCATAGAGTTTCAGAGTAATACTGACAATTTTTGTCGGTCACCCATGCTGTGGATGTCTCAGAAAATTCATACTTTCCCTGAAATTTTCTAGGAGAATTCATTTACATATACTTTGCGTGAGAAATTAAGCGAAAATTTGATTTTTTCAGAAAATAGTTTCTGAATATAAAAGACAAAGCTGTAGAAGAATATAGAAGACGTTTTACAGAGAAGTTGGATGGGAAAATTTGAGATTTTCGGAACATTTAGAAATATTTAGATTCATAAAAATCTTTGACTTTCTCTGAAAAGTGCGGAAAGTGAGAAAAATTCAGAGGACTTTTCGGAGAAATCTCAGAGAAAAATTTCCACGAATTTCCGATATATTTTCAGAGATATTCAGAGAAATATTTTCACCAGCGCGGATGCCACAAAATGTTTGTGCAGCTCAAAAGAACGGCTGTTCTTACCGCCCCAAAATTTCTCATGGACATGGTCAACACTTTTCCGGCTGTTAGTTGGCAAGGAAGGCGGCATCGCATTGTCATCAATTGCAGGAATTTCTGATCCTGAAGCAATAGTCTGTACCATTGGTTGTCATATCTGCGCAAAAGAATTTTTTTTTTTCTGAAGCGGCGCTGCCGCTCCTCAACTAATTATACTCACATATAAAAGACAATATTAATGCTGTGATCCATCAGAATTTGGGAAATATAGCATTCCACGTAGAATAAAAATTCGAGTGCCACTGCAAAAGCGATGAATCTTATGGTTGTTTCGGGTTCATTTGATCTCATAAGAATCTGAATTTAAGGGAATGTAACAGTTTATCTGTCAATTCAGAAGATTATTCATCATTCGTCGTAACTATTACCTGAATTCCTAATATGTTCATTAGAATCATGCCAATCGCAATGGTAAAAAAAAAATTCCACGTGGACGTTTCCTCGATGAGATTGGCAAATCTGGCATTGTTAATTTATTAATATCAATAAGTTCCACTACATAAATTCTCTAAGCTGTCTCACTCAATAGCATCATTGTGTTTGTCGATGAATGAACTTAGCTGTACGACATTTTCCATAGATGTATCATTATATCCAATTTGTTCTAATTTTTTCCTGAAGTTTTCAATTGATTGATTTATTGTGCTTGGTATCAGGATAAATTGATCATGGACTCACCCCAACGCAGCGAAAACACCACATACGTGCTGCACGTAAATTATCAACATAATGTCACTGGTTACTAAGCCCATCGCAGCCAGACTTGCGCACACGAAACAATGCACGTTAATGTAATAATAATACTTCTGCACGTCGATATAATAATAGTCGACGGGATATTGAAATTTTCCGGGTTCTGTGCCGTTCTTCATCACGACGTCGATGATTTTTGGTATCATCGGTTGAATCGTATAGACGAGGATGGTCGAATAGATTGCGGCTATAAGCAATAACGATTAAATCTATAAAGCATTCGTCAACATTTCAATAATCCACCTATTACCATGATTGATTAACCTGTATACACGATTGTCATTTTTTTTCCCTGCTCTGCGTATTCGTGAATAATGTTAACTTCACGACACCGAGCCCACACTTGCCAGTTCTTACAAATACGATTTACCAATTTCAATGTCTGCACACATCGAACGGATCATCGTCAATGGCAGATATCGATTGATTGTCTCGCTATCACCTTTACTATTCCAGTATTGTTATTTGCAAAAATATAACTAACCTTTTGCGAGTTCAATATGATACCAAGCCACCTCATAACGCCGGCTGTTATGAAAAGTAATACGATAACGGTCTCGAGGACAACATTCGAGTCGTCACGATATCTCACCAAAGCCAATATCGGCGGTGGAACCCCCGTCATGGCGACAAGAATTATAACTACAAGAATGCCGCGTCTAGTGCGGGCGCTCTGATACGGCCATTGTCCAAGAATCATCATACATGTTTTACCTAATCTATAGTAACGGTGGTCAAAAAAATCCATGGTAACTCGATGTGTAGTCAACAACGACGTTAGCTCTACTACTGCTCTTCCCCACGAAATACTATACACCACAGGCTGACTTTTATCGTATGCTCCGTTGTTCTCTTCTCGGCATAAAGTTTCATTGAATTACGTCAAAGTATCGCATCGCGATGATGAACGTCTAAATTACCCCACGTCAAAGTCGAGCGACAGCGATACGAGTGTGTATAGCCTCTGCCTTTCGTATGCATCATTAACTCATCCCTTATTCAACGTCCCTTCGCGAGGCTTACGAAGAACTGTAGTAACTGTAATAGCGGGTTCAGACCATGAGCTGACGTGTAAATTTGCTGGAAAAATGTTCTTCTATAAAAGTCGATTGAAACATAAGATATTTTCAGCACCAGCCTGAAAATAGAGTGAAATCGCTGTATTCAGTGTTTCGCGCAAGCGTAATTCAGTGTAGGAGCGAACTCGAAGCGGACAGGGTGAGTGTGGAAGAGCTTATCGGAGCGTGTCGCGCAAGTAGCAGGGCGCAAGCAGTAGGTTTCTCTATAGATGTTTTTTTCTGCAAACGATAATTCGGAGCCCACCGTAAGCCGCATATGTCCAGGTCCTTCCAAAAACGCATAATCGTCGTTGATTTTCACGGAAAATTACCTCTACGAAAAAATCGGGAATGAAAGTTTCACTTCTGATATAACAAATTATTTGAAAAATAAATTGTTTTACAAAAATCAGAAAACTGACGATTTTGTCACTCGCTCAGAATCGTACAGTCTACCATCGGTCTTGAAGTACGACCGTTGCGCCTTAACCACCTCGACTATCCAGACCTTAGTAAAATATAATTTTTATTTCGTACTTAAGTGACTTCCGAAAAGTAAACATTAAGATACCCGATTTTTTTAAATCTATTTTTCGTGCACAATAAAAGTACGACTCGCATCGTTCAAAAAAATGCAACGGCACAATATGCCGTAATTGAGATGTTATAATTTATATGATTTCCCAGTAAACACAATAGTCTAGCGGCAATGTAACAGCAATGTATCCGAAAATAACAGGTAATGCGTGTAAATTACATGTATGCATGTAAAATTACAAAATTGCATGTAAATTACATGTAAGTTGCCATTTCCGACTCAGCAATATAACACTGTTTTTATTGCCGTGTTATATCGCTGTTATATAACAATGTAACATACAATTTTTATTTAAAAAACATATTATGGCTAATCCCATCCTTGGATCAGCATCTTTATTAGTGACAAAATTTCTAGCATTAAATAGGGTAAATGCACCAGTGAATGGACGAAATCCCTTATATGCTTATATGCTTATATGCTGAGGGGGGGGGGGGGGGGGGGGCAGTTGCCATAGCAACCGGAGGGGTAGTTGCTATGGGGATTTGGAATAATAAGGGATTATGTCCATAAAGGGGTTGCGAGCGCGCGAGCTCAGAGCCCCCCTAGTATTATATAAATTATATTAAATAATTTATAGAATATAACTTTTATAAAGCCATCGTATAATGTCATTTCAGTCTTTTAGTGGCGATAAAGAAGATTCCGTTTTACCTACCGAGACTTAAGAAAGTCGGTTCTAGGGGGGGGGAGGGGGGGGCAGTTGCCATAGCAACCGGAGGGGTGGTTGCTATGGGGATTCGGAATATTAAGGGTTTATGTCCATAAAGGGGTTGCGAGCGCGCGAGCTCAGAGCCCCCCTAGTATTATATAAATTATATTAAATAATTTATAGAATATAACTTTTATAAAGCCATCGTATAATGTCATTTCAGTCTTTTAGTGGCGATAAAGAAGATTCCGTTTTACCTACCGAGACTTCAGAAAGTCGGCTCTAGGGGGGGGGGGGAGTTGCCATAGCAACCGGAGGGGTGGTTGCTATGGGGATTTGGAATAATAAGGGTTTATGTCCATAAAGGGGTGCGAGCGCGCGAGCCCAGAGCCCCCCTAGTATTATATAAATTATATTAAATAATTTATAGAATATAACTTTTATAAAGCCATCGTATAATGTCATTTCAGTCTTTTAGTGGCGATGAAGAAGATTCCGTTTTACCTACCGAGACTTCAGAAAGTCGGCATGGAGGGATTTTGCATTATTGGTCGCTACAACGGAGAACGTGCCGCAGCCGGATCAATGCTTGTGTTTGCAGTATATACATTGTGTAAACCAAAGTCGCGTCGGACACAAAACAATAATTTTTTATGCCGCTCGATAGTCCGTTCGACGAATTGATATAAACTTTCAACGTCGAGGAAACACTCTGCCGACTAATTATCAGCTGACACAATTTTGTCGTCGTCATGACGAAAGGTACGCACGAGTGTAAATATTTCGGTTATTCGTTATTATCGGTGAGGTTATGTCCAACAATTTTGGAGTAAACAAAGTAGTATTATTGAAAATAATGGCTCGATGATTTTATACGTCGCGTCTAGTCGACCGAAATATTTAAAAAATTTTACTATGTAGCATGTTACGTTTTTTGTTGTTGCAATAACTGTGGACGAACATATTTAAAAAGATTCAGGCTTGAGACGGACGAGTTTATTAAAAATCATGTTTATCCGCGAAACGATAATTCTGTAACGCAGTTGATGGAAGAAAATATATTTCAATTTTTTTTTTTTACTGATAGTTATCCGATTACACTGCAGAGCCATTTTAGCTTAAATGTTTCGGAAGCGCCCAGTGGAAACAGCATAAAATCTGTTACAGTATTGTTGAAATTATCGTGCGCTGGATGTTTTTATAGAATGACTTTACTTGACCAAAAATTAAAAAATTTCTGCTATATAGCAAGTTATGATTTTTTTGTGCTGACAATACGGTCAGAAAAATGAAAAAACATTAACGATTCAGACGGTCGAGTTTATTAAAAATTATTTTAATCTTTGAAGCGATAATTCTTTAACGCAGTTGATGGTAGAAAGTATTTTTCAATTTTTGCTTCCTCATGGAGGAAGCTTCGTTTTTTCACTCGTAGTTATCCAATTACGGTGCTGAACCTTTGAAAGCTTTAGCTTTGAAAGTTCCCAGTGGAAACAGCCTAAAATCACTTAAAGTATTGTTGAAATAATCAGTCGCTGGATGTTTTTATAGAATGACTTTAGTTGACCAAAAGTTACAAATTTTGAGTATAAAGCACATTATGATTTTTTTATGTTGACCATACCGGCCGGAAAAATGAAAAAACATTAAGGATTCAAAGGGTCGATTTTATAAAAAAATTACTTTTCTCTGTGAAGCCATAATTTTTTTCACTTGTAGTTTATCCGATTACACCATTGAACTATTTTAGTTTAATCGCTTCAAAGGTTCAAGTTCCAACTGCGAGCCATATATCTTATGGTCAATGTCTGCAACTATACAAGGCTTCCATTTTCCAGCGCAGCTTCTACTCTTCCAATTACAACCCATTTTCTATTCTATATCTTGTTTGCTCAATGTAGTGTATAAAAACAACAATAACGAACAAAAAAAACCAAATGTTTGCAAGCTTTGTCAAAAAATTTATTGAATTTTATATTAATGTATTTATTTTTTTTTTTCATAGAAGATAGTATGGGTAAGAGGTCAATGGACAACAACGACTTTGAGAAAAAACCGTTTTGCGAAGCGGGTCCCGATCCGTCGGCTCCGATTACCCGACGCGGCATACTGATGTCTCTCGTCAGCAACAAACCCATGGAAATACCCGAGCAAGATGTCGTGAGTTCGGCTCCTAAATCGTTTCATTTATTTTAATTTTTAATTTAACTCTTACTCACGAAATTTTCGTTTCCCACAAGTTGGGCAAGTGCAGATTCGTCTCGGAGTTCGAGAAGCTGAATCGCATCGGCGAGGGGACTTACGGAATAGTTTACCGGGCGAGAGACACGAAAACCGACAAGGTCGTCGCTCTGAAGAAGGTGAGAATGGAGCACGAGAAGGATGGTTTGCCGGTGAGCGGTTTGCGAGAGATAAGCGTCCTTCTCTCGTGTCGCCACGAGAACATCGTTCAGCTTAAAGAGGTCGTGGTCGGCAGGAGCCTCGAGAGCATATTTCTCGCTATGGAGTATTGCGAGCAGGACCTGGCGAGCTTGCTGGACAACATGCAGGCGCCGTTCTCCGAGAGTCAAGTCAAATGCATCGTTCTTCAAGTACTCAAGGGCCTCAGATACCTTCATCACAACTTCATTGTTCACCGGGACCTGAAAGTCTCTAATCTTCTGATGACCGACAAGGGATGTGTTAAGATCGCCGATTTCGGCCTAGCCAGATGGTTCGGCTTGCCCCTGAAACCCATGACACCCAGAGTCGTCACTCTGTGGTACAGAGCACCGGAATTACTGCTGCAAGCCAAAACGCAAACCACGTCGGTCGACATGTGGGCAGCCGGATGCATTTTGGGTGAGACTTACTTCGCTATTTCGTTCGTTCAAGAATTCGTGTGTCATGTACATTCGCATTGAACGATGTTATTTTTATGTTATTTTTATGTTATTTTTATGTTATTTTTATGTTATTTTTATGTTATTTTTATGTTATTTTTATGTTATTTTTATGTTATTTTTATGTTATTTTTATGTTATTTTTATGTTATTTTTATGTTATTTTTATGTTATTTTTATGTTATTTTTATTTTCAGGCGAACTGCTGGGTCACAGGCCGCTTTTGCCCGGCAGATCGGAGATCGCTCAATTGGAGTTGATCGTCGATTTGCTCGGAACACCGAGCGAGGCTATCTGGCCCGAGTTCAATTCGCTGCCGGCACTCCAGAACTTCACCCTGAAACAGCAGCCTTACAACAACTTGAAACAAAGATTTCCTTGGCTCAGCGCCGCCGGACTGAGGCTCCTAAATTTTCTATTCATGTACGACCCGAAAAAGCGGGCAACGGCGGAAGAATGTTTACAGAGCAGTTACTTCAAAGAAGCTCCTTTGCGTGAGTGTCTAGTCTGTCTCCTCGCTGTCTCACGTCGATAATATTTATGTTACTCAAGGCACATAAACGTTCAATCCGCAGCGTGCGATCCCAAGTTGATGCCCACGTTTCCGCAGCACAGAAACATGAAAAAATCCAATCAGCCGAAGGAGAGCCGAGAACAAGAGTCCGTCGTGACCGACCAGACGAATAATCTGCCGGCAATCTCGGATCTCGTAAGTGCTCGGAGCTTTATGTCGATGCTTAAGGATACTTGGGCCGAAGCGCGTTTCTGTTCGACCACTATAAAAATTTGCTACTTTGCAGACAAAGACACGCTGGATCGATTGCAATTTTTTCAGATTTGTTTACCGTGTAGTTTTTTTTTAGTAATTCGTGTACAAAGGGTAGGCGCAAAAAATATCCCCTGGAAAAAATATCCACGGGAAAAATGGCCCGCAAAAATACCTGTGTGTCTGCGAGGGAGTATTTTTTTCGGCATATTTTTTTTCCGGCGTATTTTTATCGGGGAGTTTTATTCGGGAGTCGTACAATGCTACATAAGGTACCGTGTGAATGTTTCGGAAACCGGTCGGTAGCGATAGAACGTAGCGATTTTCTCCGTCGATTTCTCGGACAGATTGGGTCCACATTTTAAAGAGATTCACGGTTTAGTTTCCGAGATAAATTCAATAAAAAAAGACCTATCGCTATCCAGCCGCTCACTTTACCTGGGTTTCCGTCCCCTTCCCCTCCAGCGACTTTGGCCCAAATATTCCTAATATCGCAGAAAAGAAAAATGAAGCATGAAAAACAAAGTCTTTTGAATTACCATAGTCGGCGGTTTAATACATCAATTATACAATTCTAACAGCCTTTTCAGTTAACTATCATAGCTTACGTGGAAATAAAAATGTTACACTTTTGTTTCAGCTCGGATCGCTCGTGAAGAAGAGACGAGTCGAATAATCCACATAGCTCGGTATGTCCAACAATTATCAACGACCTCTAGAATGAATCTTTAGTATTTTTTCCGAGCTAATGAATCGGGCTTGGGAATTTTTTACAGGAGAATACAAAGTCCAAAAAAAACAACATTTTTTCGATCCCGTTGAATCGAGTGTGCCTTACCTACCATCTGTCAAACGCAACATTTTAATTATCTAGCGTAATTCTTTATGCACGGATTCATTGTACGATACATCGCAGAATTTGTTTTTCTTTTTTTCTTAATTTTCTTTCTTTTGTCACACGAAAGAGCGGCGGAGCGCGGCACGATGCATCGCCGTTAATTCTTCTTCGCAGCTTGGGTCGCCTCGAAGCGCTTCTTGTATTCTCCTTGGGGATCGTATTTAGCGATGAGACGATCCCAGTCCCTCGGTCGCTTCGACTTCAAATGATTAATCACCTTCTCCGCCACATCCCTCTGTTTCTCGTTGCACTTGCTGCAACCGCTCGCCAACGCATCCGGCAAAGTTTCTGTCAGCAAAAAAAAAAAGAAAAAAAAATTAAGTATATAGATATACATATGCAGGTCGGTGGTGCATTGTGCAATTATTCGCGAGCGACGTTAATGGAAATCGAGTCATCAGCTCGTTGCCTGCTAAATTTGCACGAGGCCTCAGAGATTAACCACAACCGCGCGCGTGACTCGAATAATTTCTTCGGAATTAGATTTTTTTTCATTTTTTTTTTTTTTTTAACGAGGAGATTTTGCTCAATACGTAAGGGCACGTAACGGAGCCGAAGGTTACCCGAGTCGTGTCCGCGCAATCGAGAAAGTTCCCCCCCGCAGTCGACTTACGCAATAGAAAGAGAGTGTTGAACTCGCGGCGTAAGCGACTGTAACGGATACGGAGAAATGGCTTTGAAAATAAAAAATTAGAATAAAATAAAAATCATACGCGACTGCGAAGCATTCCTTTCACCGCGCAACGTTATTAATGCCTTGAACGCATCGCGGAATGATCCATCGTCAATGAATCGAACGAACTTACGATCGACGATTTTCATCGATAAAAACGTGTCCTAAAAATAGTCGCGAAAAAAGTAATATTAAGAAAAAAAAAAAAAAACAAAAAAAATTGGAAACTATTTAGCGTAAATTTAATTGACGATGTTTTCGTGTGAATAATATTATGTTTAACTCACTCTTCAATTCTCGTCCCTCAGCCGTGCAGGAGCCTTCGTCCATCATGCATTTAATGTAGTTCGTGAGAATGCGATTATTCTGCAGAATCCTGTCGACGTCCACATCGTCGTATTTGCTCGGATACTTCTCGGCGGCAAGCGCACCGGCCACTAGCGCAATCAGAACGAGACACAGCTTCATGATCTTCGAAGATGACAATATCGTTTTCCCTTCGCCGTGAAGATTTGATTGCCAGCAAAAAAAAAGAAGAAAAGAAGACGATCGAATATCTTCGCGGCTCAAAAGTTAAACGGCCGAGTGGAAATGGGCGCGATGCGAGGCTCTTATATAGGCCCGTGCATGCTTCGGCAATACCTGCGACATGCCATTGGAGCTGTGCGAGCGAGTGCAAGGCCCACTGGAGAGAGGCCTCCCCGCACAACTACACGAGGTGGTGGGGCCCCAAACGCACGGAGCGAATACATATCGTACGCGACACGTTTGCCAAAGTTAACACTCGTTTACGAAAAGTGGTCGGGTATTTTTTTTTTGTATTTTATTTTTATTTTTTAATGGGCATCTTTAGTTTTCTCTCGTGAGAAACGAATTGCAAGAGGTTTAGTTAGAGGCAATAGTTTGTGTGTAGAGAAACGGGTGGCGAGGAATTTTAAGATCGACGCAAGAGATACTGAGAATTTTTTTTGATGTATTGGGCAATTCGTCTCTTCGCCGATTCGATGGGTGTTTCGGACATTAGTCATGGGTTTTTTTTTTCTTTTTTTTTATTATCGGTAATACGATATCGATGGAACGGGTTTTTAATAATAGTTTTCTCGCTCTTTTCCACATGAAGAGGTGCGGTAGCGTCTCGGTAATGCCGTGTATTTATACTTCGATGTGCCGGAAGTCATTCGTTTTTATTACGCGGAAGTATCGTGAGAGAAAAATGCGAAAAATGAGAATAAGGATGTATTGGCTAATTTCTTTAAAAATCTAAGTCAGCCTTTAACGATTTGATGGATTTTTCGGATATTATTTGGGATTTGATTTTTTTTTTAATCGGTAATACGGTATCGATGGAATGGGTTTTTAATAATACTTTTCTCGCGCTTTTCCACATGAAGAGGCGCGGTAGCGTCTCGGTAATGCCGTGTATTTATGCTTCAATGTGCCGTAAGTAGTTTTTACGCGGAAATATCATGAGAGAAAAATGCGAAAAATGAGAATAAGGATATATTGGCTAATTTCTTTAAAAATCTAAGTCAGACTTTAGCGATTTGATGGGTCTTTCGGATATTATACGCGATGTTTTTTTTTTTTAATCGGTCATACGCCCGGTCAATGGAACGGATTTTTAATAATACTTTTCTCGCTCTTTTATTTCCACATGAAGAGGCGCGGTGGCGTCCCGATAGTGCCGTGTATTTATACTTCAATGTGCCGGATGTAGTTTTTACGCGAAAATATCGGGAGAGAAAAATACGAAAAATGAGAATTAATTTGTAGCGTGTAATTCCTCCCAAAATCTTCTTCGGACTTTAACGATGTGATGGGTTTTTCAGATATTAGTCGCGTGATTTTTTAATTTTTTTTTAAATCGTTCATACGATATCGATGGAACGGCTTTTTAATAATACTTTTCTCGCTCTTTTCCATATGAAAAAGTGCGGTAGCGTTTCGACGCTACCGTGTATTTATACTTTGATGTGCCGGAAGTCAATAGTTCTTAAGCGGAAACATCGGTAGAGAAAAATACGTGCGACGTATTTCGTAATTAAAATGACAAAGAATTTTTTGTCTTGCGCGAAAACCTCCGTTCGATTTCGATAACGCGATATGTTTTATAAATTCTTCGTTCAAAGTTTTATAAGCATCGTTACAAGTGTTTTTATTTTGGACGCGTTATCGGCTCGACGCGTTAGTGGTTTAGCGATTTTTCTCCTCATTACTGAAAAGCCATTGACGAAATGCAAAAATGTAATTTCCTTCGTCGCGCAACGTTGTTATAATCGATTCGTTTTTACCAAAGGCTTTTGTGATCTTGCGGTGCAACGAACCCTTCACGGTCAGCAAATTCGACTTTTTTCATTCCGGGCACGAGTCGCGCATTCACGCGCCCCCGCGCTATCTCCGATAAAAATTCTCTCTCCGAGAGCCGCGATTCGCCACGCCTCGGTGGCGCAGTTCTGTCCAGGTGGATTACGAAGGTTCGCCATCTATTTCTGGAGGAGCTGCCCAAAAATATCGGCTCTCGTATCCGACCGTCCGTATGGATGTGCACGGCGGGTAAGCTTCGAGCTGGAAGTATCGGTCTATTTTCGACCGGCCACTAGGACACCATCTACATAACGAACGCTTCATTCTATTTAGTCCACCGCTGCGCCACTGGCGCCGGGCACGCTACGAGATACAAATTTAAGAAATATAAATTACATGTTAAAAATTAGAGAAAAGTAAATTTCATGATAAAAATTAGAGAAAAATAAATGTTCATGATAAAAATTGAGATAAAAATAAGTTACAGGATAAAGATCAAAGAAAAATAAATTTTCATGATAAAAATTAGAGAAAAATAAATGTTCATGATAAAAATTGAGATAAAAATAAGTTACAGGATAAAGATTAGAGAAAAATAAATTACATGATAAAAATTAGAGAAAAAAAAAATGAAAAAAAGATAACCCCAAGATCCATCGACCGTCTCGTACAGCTGATAAAAATTGGAGCAAAGTAAATTTGATGAGAAAAATTGATAGAGAAATGAATGACATGATGAAAATTAGAGAATAATAAATTAATTGATAAAAATTAGAGAAAAATAAATTACATGATCAAAATTACAGAAAAAAAAATAACCGGAAGATCCATCGATCGTCTCGTACAGCGCTAACTGCCGAGACGCATAGGGTTTTATGGGAGGCAAATGAAACTACAAGGTTTTATGCAAATCGTAGAAAGTGTGTGTTTTTACTCGAGTCTCTTCGATCATCGATGAGCACGTTCTTTTGTTTTCTTTCTTTTTTTTTTTTTTGTTCAGTTTTGTCACGTTACATGCACATTACACAATACATCGAATAGAGACAATTCGACCCAGCATACTCTCTTCGGTTATTGCGTTTCGGTTCATGCCTTTATCCTGGGCTAATGATATTAACACCGACGGCGATCCCCCGACGATGTCGCAGCTGATGATCGATGAGAGCTCGTTGAACATTCCGTTTTATTTTTTTTTTATTTATTAATTTATTTTTTTTTCGATTGCGATTATGCAAGTTTTTGTTGGATTATATACGTGTACATCGTCGAAGGGGTCGTTGTCGCTTCACGGCGGACTCCACCAACCTCCAACGCGTAGTCCGTCAGCCCTGCAAAAAGTAAACGACACAAAAACACGATTTAATTCACTCGATCCGTAAAGTTTCACTGATTTTTTTTTTCATTTTTTTTTTTTTTTTTTTTTTTTTTTTTTTTTTTTCGTAAGGAAAATGGGCGTTAAAAAAAGTGGTGACGGGTCGAGATAACGAGCAAACGAGAAAAGTGTGTTGTGCTCCGAAAATAGTGTTCGACGTTCCCGGGCCACTCGGAACAAACGGTTTCTGGTCTTCCTCACCGTGCATCAACTATTGTGCCACGAGCGATCTACTTTCAGGGATTTCAATGCCCAACTCTAACGCCTCTAAGTAGAGTACGCGCACATAAATTTTTACTCGATTCGAACGACGCAACGACTTAACGAAGCCAAAATCATAAATCATCACAAGTGCTTTACTGGGTGCCGCGCATCGGCGATCTAGAGATCTATAGCGATAAATTCCAAGTCGGTCGCTCGATTGTAAGCTCGGAACGAATTAACGATACAGAGATCCATAAAAATCTTTGGAAAATTTCGCTAAATAAGGAATACCGGTAATTACATAAATTAATGCCACTATCTATAGCGATAAATTGCAAGTCGGTTGCTCAGTTGTAAGCTCAACTAACGATCGGGACGAATTAATGATACAGAGATCCATACAAATCTTTGGAAAATTTCGCTAAACAAGGATTACCGGTCATTTCATAAATTAAAGCCACTATCTATAGCGATAAATTGCAAGTCGGTTGCTTAGTTGTAAGCTCAACTAACGATCGGGACGAATTAACGATACAGAGATCCATAAAAATCTTTGAAAAATTTCGCTAAACAAGGAATACCGGTAATTTCATAAATCAATATCTGTAGCGGCTACAAATTTCGCTAAACAAGGAATACCGGTAATTACATAAATTAAAGCCACTATCTATAGCGATAAATTGCAAGTCGGTTGCTCAGTTGTAAGCTCAACTAACGATCGGGACGAATTAACGATACAGAGATCTATACAAATCTTTGGAAAATTTCGCTGAATAAGGAATACCGGTAATTTCATAAATTAAAGCCACTATCTGTAGCGATAAATTTCAAGTCGGTCGCTCGATTGTAAGCTCAACTAGCGATCGGGACGAATTAACGATACAGAGATCTCTAAAAATCTTTGGAAAATTTCGCTAAACAAGGAATACTGGTCATTTCATAAATTAATGCCACTATCTATAGCGATAAATTCCAAGACGGTTGCTCGGTTGTAGGTTCAACTAGCGATCGGAACGAATTAACGATACAGAGATCCATAAAAATCTTTGGAAAATTTCGCTAAACAAGGATTACCGGTCATTTCATAAATTAAAGTCACTATCTATAGCGATAAATTGCAAGTCGGTCGCTCGATTGTAAGCTCAACTAGCGATCGGAACGAATTAACGATACAGAGATCCATAAAAATCTTTGGAAAATTTCGCTAAACAAGGATTACCGGTCATTTCATAAATTAAAGTCACTATCTATAGCGATAAATTGCAAGTCGGTCGCTCGATTGTAAGCTCAACTAGCGATCGGGACGAATTAACGATACAGAGATCTATAAAAATCTTTGGAAAATTTCGCTAAACAAGGAATACCGGTAATTTCATAAATTAAAGCCACTATCTATAGCGATAAATTCCAAGTCGGTCGTTCGATTGTAAGCTCAACTAGCGATCGGAACGAATTAGCTATACAGAGATCTATAAAAATCTTTGGAAAATTTCGCTAAACAAGGAATACTGGTAATTTCATAAATTAAAGCCACTATCTATAGCGATAAATTCCAAGTCGGTCGCTCGATTGTAAGCTCAACTAGCGATCGGAACGAATTAGCTATACAGAGATCTATAAAAATCTTTGGAAAATTTCGCTAAACAAGGAATACCGGTAATTTCATAAATCAATATCTGTAGCGGTTACAAATTTCGCTAAACAAGGATTACCGGTAATTTCATAAATTAAAGCCACTATCTACAGCGATAAATTCCAAGTCGGTTACACGGAAAACTCGTCAGTTGTAAGCTCAGCTGAGCGCCAAAGTGAATTAAAGACTGATTTCACATTGATCCGCAAAATCTTCGGCAAATTTGGCTAAACAAGGAATACCGGTAATGACATAAATTAAAGCCACTATCCTATAGCGATAAATTCCAAGTCGGTTTACACGAAAAACTCGTCAGTCGTAAGCTCAGCTGAGCGCCAAAGTGAATTAAAGACTGATTTCACATTGATCCGCAAAATCTTCGGCAAATTTGGCTAAACAAGGAATACCGGTAATCAGATAAATTACATATAATATGCATAGCGATCTATAGCGATAAATTCCAAATCGGTAAAACTCAGCTGGTAGCCAAAAGGAATTGACAATCGATTAACACATCGATCCGTACGATCTTTGGAAAACTTTGCTAAACAAGGAAGATCGGTAATTACATAAATTAAAGCGGCGATCTATATCGATAAATTACAAGACTCGTTACTCGATAAACTCGTAAATTGTAAGCTGAACTGTTAGTCAAAACGAATTAACAACCGATTAAAACGTCGATCCCTAATATCTTTGGAAAATTGTCGCTGAACAAGAAATACCAATAATTACATAAATTATATCCACGACCTATACCGATCCATAGCGATAAATTTCAAGCCGCTTGCAACGAAAAACTCGTCAGTTGTACGATCAGCTGGGAGTGAAAAACAAATTAACAACCTGTCCACATAGATCCGTAATATCTTCGGCAAATTTCGCTGAAGAAGAAATACCGGCGATTACATAAATTAACGCCACGATCTACAGCGATCTATGGCGATAAATTTCAAGCCGGTTGCAACGAAAAACTCGTCAGTCATGAAACTCAGCTGATAGTCAAAACGAATTAACAATCGATTAACACATAAGACCGGTAAAATCGTCCAATTCCCGTAATTACATCAATAATAACCACTATCGTACAAACGGTAAAAAAAAAAAAAAATCGGTATAGACACAAATCGAGCAAAAAAAAATTGAATTTCAACCTCCACAGCAATTTTTAGAGCACAGTAGTTTTTTTTTTTTTATAATTAACTTTGATCCTCGCAACAGACGACTCAATTGTCGTCCACTTCCGGGGACTCACCATATCGTCGGAGGGATTTTAATCTCCCTTCCCTTAAAAGATACCCGCGTACAGAAGCCACAGCGATATCAGCAGCAGGATGAGGATGAGGTACGTCGTGAGTAAGTTCGTCGTTTCGCTGACCGGCGGCATCTTCGACACTTTTTTTTTTTTTTTTTTTATAAAAAAAAAAATGTATTACTTTATGTTAATATATTTGTTTGTTTGCAATATCCCTTTAGGAGAGAATCGCCTCGCGGGTCACCGGGTTTTCGTCGTGGCGTCGAAAATCAAACTGGACCGAGCAGTTCAGGATCCAACCTGATCTATCTCGTCCGAAACGAGCTCGGATCTCCCGGAAATTCCTCCAGGAAACTTCGCCGCCTTCCCCCCCACCACCACACCCGGCCAGATAGACGTCAACGCGACCCTCGTCGACTTTCGTCCAGGATTGGCGAGCGGCGTCTTCGACGCCCCCGCGGAAGCGTCGCGGCGCCGATCGGCTCCGAAAACCGACAGTCGTTGGCCGCTTAAGGGACTCCGAAACAAAAAAACGCTTCTCTCGCACGGAGACAAAATTTTCTGGTTCTATAACAAAATTTAGTTCGTTAATAATTTCTCGCTGTGGCAGCAAAAATATTTTGTTGCCACAGCATAATATATTGTTGCCACAGCAAAATATTTTGTTGCCGCAGCAAAATATTTTGTTGCCACAGCATAATATATTGTTGCCATAGCAAAATATTTTGTTGCCACAGCATAATATATTGTTGCCACAGCAAAATATTTTGTTGCCACAGCAAAATATTTTGTTGCCACAGCAAAATATTTTGTTGCCACAGCAAAATATTTTGTTGCCACAGCAAAATATTTTGTTGCCACAGCAAAATATTTTGTTGCCACAGCAAAATATTTTGTTGCCACAGCAAAATATTTTGTTGCCACAGCAAAATATTTTGTTGCCACAGCAAAATATTTGCTTGCCACAGAAAAATATTTGCTGTCACAACAAAATATTTGTTACCACAGCAAAATATTTGCTGCCACAGCAAAATATTTGCTGCCACAGCAAAATATTTGCTGCCACAGCAAAATATTTGCTGCCACAGCAAAATATTTGCTGCCACAGCAAAATATTTGCTGCCACAGTAAAATATTTGCTGCCACAGCAAAATATTTCCTGCCACAGCAAAAAATTTGTTGCCACAGCAAAATATTTGCTGCCACAGCAAAATATTTGCTGCCACAGCAAAATATTTGCTGCCACAGCAAAATATTTTTTTGTCCCCATGTTAACCAGGTCAATCAAATCAGTTATGGTAACGAAATTCTTGTTGTCCCAACAATTTTTTTCTCTCCGTGTGTCGCTTTCGCTGTACATATTTTGCTATGGCAACAAATATTTTGCTGTCTTTATGTCAACCAGGTAAATCGGTTATGGTGACGAAATTATTGTTTCCCGAATAATTCTTTTCCCTCCGTGCGTCGCTTTCAGCGTGATTCCTCGAGCGGCTAAAAAATGGCTAAATATCGCTGAGCGGTCAATCACTGTGCCGATGCTGCGCCTGGCCCGCACACGTCGCTATGCTCGAAACGCGAGTTATATTAAGGCGTTTAAAAAACGAAAATAAAATTCCGAACCCGACCATTCGGTGTGGGAATTTTCGTTATCGATTGATCGACGATGACAATTGAGCCCGAAAAATCACGGAAAGACAAGAAAGGATGGAATGTTAAAGAAAAAAAATTATAAACAAGTATTGGCCGCTTAACGGACTCCGAAAAAAACGCTCCTCTCGTCGCTTTCGGAGCGATTCTTCCAGCGACTAAAAAAAAAATCACTAAATGTCGTTGAGCGGCCAATCACTGTGCCGATCCTGCGTGCCTGGCTCGCACACGTTGAGGTGCTCGAAGCTGAAACGCGAGTTATATTAAGGCGTTTAAAAAATAAAAATAAAATTCCCCACTCGACCATTCGCCGAGGGAATTTTCATGATCGATTGATCGACGATCACAGCCGAAACCGAAAAATCACGGAAAGACAAGAAAGCATGGAATATTAAGAACATGAATAAATAAATGAATTAAAAACAAGTATCGGCCGCTTAACGAACTCCGAAAAAAAAAACGCTCCACTCATCGCTCGATTCCTCCAGCATTTGAAAAAAATGACTAAATATCGCTGAGCGGCCAATCACTGTGCCGATCCTGCATGCCTGGCCCGCACACGTCGCGATGCTCGAAGCCGAAACGCGAGTTATATTGAGGCGTTTAAAACATAAAAATAAAATTCCCCACTCGACCATTCGCCGAGCGAATTTTCATAATCGATTGATCAACGATCACAGCCGATCCCGAAAAATCACGGAAAGCCAAGGAATCATGGGACGTTTAAAAAAAATAAAAAATAAAGCAATCAATAAAAAATCAAAACAATTTCTTTTCTCTTCGGAGTTCCGTGCTCGGCTGACAGCAACACGAGCGTCTATTTACCTCGTCCGATTCACGGCGTGCCCGGCATGTCAAGAACCAATCAAGGCGAAACGTGCTCGCCCTTCGGTGAGCCGGTAAATCGAACGAGGTATACAGAGATTACGAAGCTAATTTAAACAACGCTCATCGAACACGCTGACAGCGAATTCACGAGTCTATAAACGCCACGTCGCCTCCCGCTCGACACGCGTCCAACCCGTTTAATTATAACTCGCGGCACGGTCAAGTTTTTCGGTGTAGCTCCAAGCCCGAGAGCCTGAACGGGGCGTAGGCTCTTTTTTATTTTTGGTTCCCGCGAAATATGCCTCGGCTTGGTGGGTATCGAAAGGCCGGCAATCAGAGAGAGGGAGAGCGACGATTTGGGACCGGCGATTTGAATCGAGCGAGCCCCACACATGCTCCACTATAAATCCGGAACTTAATAGAGCGCCGTAGTACATTAATAGCCCGAACGGTGAGATTTAGTCGACTGATGACTCGTCGTTAATCATAGGAGCTTTGATTCTTCTCTTAATTTTTTTGTAATTTTTTTATTCGAAGCCACGTAACATTTTCGGCTGGCTCTTGCTTAATCGCTGGAAGCCGGACGATCTTTCGGATTCGGAGCTTCGGGCTTTCTGTTTTTGGACAGTTTTTAGAGTTTTTTTTTTTTAAGAGCCACGAAACATTTTCGACTGGTCGGATTTCTTGGTGCTCACTCCGAATCGCTTCTAGCTGGACGATCTTTCGCATTCGGAGCTTCGGGCCTTCTGTTTTTGACAGTTTTCAGAATTTTTTTCCCCACGAGTCACGAAACATTTCCATCTAATTAGATTCCGGACTCTTACTCCGAATTACTGGTAGTCGGAGGATTTTTCATATTTCTCGGAACTTCCAGTCTTCCGTTTTTGGACAGTTTTCAGAGATTGTTCTTTTACGAGCCACGAAACCTTTTCGGCTGGTCGGATTTCTGGCTCTTATTCCGAATCGCTGGTGGCCGGACGATTTTTCATATTTCTCGGGACTTCCGGTCTTCCGTTTCTGGACAGAGTTTTCAGAGATTTGTTGACCGTGGACCCGACGTTGATCACCTCGTCGGGGACTCCCTCGTACTTGTGCTTCACGTGCATCCAGAGTCTCTGCGATAGAAATAAAAGTAAAATGACATTAGATTAAATTTCCTATATTCGTGTCTCGTCCGGCAGTCACGTCGTACGAACAATCGAGCATTAAATTTCGATAAACAGAATCGTGCTCGTTGGGTGGTATTCCGACTTGAGATTTGAGAAACGGGCCTGTACTCACGCCTTCGTTGCATCTCTCGAATACGTACTCCCAGGCGTGATCGTAGGCACGCTCGAACAACATCGCCGAGCAAACTATCGCCAGACAGAAAGTCGAAGTTCGTTTCAGAATCAATTCGTAGAGTATGCGCTTCATCTCGGTGACGGACGAGGGAAAATATTTTTCACCGAACTGAGATAACCAATTTAACGATCTTCGATTGTCCAATCGCGGCTGTCGAGCCTCGTCGAGTGGTCGAACAGCAGTGTAAACCAAAAACAAAGAATCAAACCTTGCAGAACCAAAAACAAGTACACGGTACTTCAAGTACCGGGCTATGATGTGGATACATCCAGAATAGTTCTAGATTTAGTCTAAGAGGGTAGAGCTGCATTCGATAACGTACCCAAACACATGGGTTGGTTCATTGAAAACTTCGGAATCTACGAATGCTATCGTAATTGAATATCGATGTATTTTTTCGAAGGCTAATGTATGTACAGTTCGAACGACAGTTAGTCCGACAAATTATTTACAAAGTTCTCGCGAGTTTTCGCTGTCGAGTATTTTGTATAAAAAAAAGGAAAAAAAAGATAGTAAAGATTGGCTCATCCCGTATTTATAAAGCATAGCACTGAGTCTTCGACACTTAATTATTATCTACAGTCGTCGCGTTGCCGACAGCGCGATCCGGTGCCTGATTTGGTTTTTCGCTCATCGACGTCGACTGATCACTCGTTGGTGATAAATTCTTCACGGTCGTGCTCGCGGGACCCTGAAGGACCTTTCGCGACAGTCTCATCACCCCCGAGACGGGATCTCGTCCGAAGTACTTGACCTGCAGCTCCTGTCCGACCTCGAAACCCAGCGCGCTCGCGTGCACGATCTTCCGCTGATCCAATTGCGAGTTGTGCAAAAATGCCGGTGACATGTTCGGGTACAGAGTAACCATTACTCCGGTGTCGCGAATTTCAGTTATCTTCGCGGTGTAAATACCACCAAAGTCCAGCTGCGGTGCATTGTCCTCTTTCAACGTTACGGCTATCATGTCTTTGGCCTCCTCCATCGCCGTCTCGTTCGGAGCGAATAGCGTGTATGTATTTTCGTCCTGAGCGTATATCTGATAAAAAAAAAGAAACAAACATTATAAATCCTTTTTATTCACATAATAATCTGTCGGAATTGCAAACGTCGTTTACGGTTCACGAGGTTAAATGATTTTGATGATGTCTTCTAATCGGTATTGCTAAACCTTACGAGCGTCCGAAGAGTTGTTTTTCGACAATTATCATACTTTTCATTATTATTCTTTTCGTGTTATTTTTATTTTATTCGTAATTTTTTTTTGTTTTGTAAGAAATTCATGCACCGGTGGTTGTAACTATATCATGGTTTTGTACCTTCTTGCACGGTATTTTTAAGGGGCTTAGATTCCAAAACACGGAATAAACGAATCTATCTAACGCCCTCACTTTGGTAATTTGTTAAAATTTTGTATAAGGGATGACTGCATTGTACTAGACTCCTACGATTATACTCGAAGGCAAATTATATGACTGAATTATTTTTTAGCATCTACCTTTTATAGTTTTTCGGTTATTCGCTAATTAGTTTACGTGTTCTTTCTTTTTCGCCTTCTATCATCTGGCGTCTAGTTTCAGATCGCTCGATTGGGTTTCCCATCAACGTGTAATTGCTCTCAGGCCAGTTAAATCAATAAATCAATAAATCAATAAATCAATAAATCAATAAATCAATAAATCAATAAATCAATAAATCAATAAATCAATAAATCAATAAATCAATAAATCAATAAATCAATAAATCAATAAATCAATAAATCAATAAATCAATAAATCAATAAATCAATAAATCAATAAATCAATAAATCAATAAATCAATAAATCAATAAATCAATAAATCAATAAATCAATAAATCAATAAATCAATAAATCAATAAATCAATAAATCAATAAATCAATAAATCAATAAATCAATAAATCAATAAATCAATAAATCAATAAATCAATAAATCAATAAATCAATAAATCAATAAATCAATACTTTGGTACGTAGCGTAAATAAATTTTTCGTGATTTCGTGGAGAATTTTCAAAAACTCACATTGACTCCAGTCTCGACCAATATCTTCTTGAGATTGTGTCCGCCGACCCCGAGAAACTTGCCTCGCTGATGGACCGGAACTTCCATGTTCTCGGTAATCGGCATATTCTTTTTGCCCGTTCTCGGTTGAGCTATCGTAGCGTTCATTATACCAATTATTTCGCTTTTCGCCGCGACCGCGCAGCTCACACTCTCCATTACGATTTTCAACGGAAGACCGGCAATTTTTATGTCCGCCTGCAGAGCGGTTATTCCCTTTTTCGTTCCGGCTATCTTGAAATCCATGTCGCCCAGATAATCTTCGATGCCCTGAAAACAATACGTTTGATTCGCACATTTTTTTTCTCGAGATTGTCCTCGTGTTAAGAAGTGATTCAATAACGCTGTAAATTCACCAGGATGTCCGTAAGAATTCTGTAGTCGGAAATTTGTTCGTTAGCCGTGTCGTTGTATTTCGTCATCAGTCCAATCGCCACACCCGCCGCCGGATTCGAAATCGGTACGCCGGCATCAAGGAGGGCGAGACTTCCGCCGCAAACGGAAGCCATCGAAGAAGAGCCTGCAAGTTGAATGGTCGTTAGCTCGTGATTTTTTTTCCACTATTTATATTTCCAGTATCGAGCGTACCGTTCGATTCGAGGACTTCGCTGGTCAGTCTGACTGTGAAGGGATAATCCTTCGGTAGAATCGGTCGCAATCCTCGTTCGGCCAACGCACCGTGACCCATCTCTCGTCTTCCGATCGGGCCCGTTTTACCGGTCTCGTTCGTAGCGTACGGTGGAAACTCGTAGTGAAGGAAAAAATTCTTCTCCTTCAATCCACTTCAAAATAAAAAATGTAATTAGGTACAGATTTTTTAAAAATTTATTTCTAATCACGCGTTTATCCATGGTGGCCGCGATCAGGGAAAACCGAGAAAAGTCAGGAAAAAAGATCTTGGTCCGGAAATCAGGGAAGTCAGGGAATTTCAAAATTTGGCAGGGAAAAAGTAAATCGTCGTCTTTCTATAAATAAATAAAAAGTACGTAAAAGTCAGAGCTCAAAAAACATTGTTGAACATTTAGGGGAAAATAGAATTAAATTAATACAATAATTGGGTATTTTCATTTGCATCATTAATTTTTTTTTAATAGAAGTCAGAAGTTGTGTCGGGGAAAATTTTTAATTGTGTTCAGTGAAAAGTCAGGGAGTTTTCTTCCGGGAAAAAACGGCCACCATGTTATCGTAACTCCTTTTACCTGGTCAGCATGGAAATCGTATCCATCTTCAGTGCGCTTTCCAATGAATCCAGCGTAACCGTGCACAAAACTTGAGTCTGCCCTCTTTGAAAGAGCGCCGAGCCGTGAAGGGGCTTGAACATGTCTATTTGGCAAGTTATATCTCGTAATTCGTGCAAACGACGACCGTCGCACCTGCAAATATCAATCCATACTGTCTTCAGCAAAAACATAACATTAAAGCATTCCATTTTTTTACAGATTACGAAAATATCGGTAGCGATTTGTAGACAGTTTTTTTATTTTAGAATTTATCAAAACCGAATTTTTAATATTTTTCAATTTTTAATAATTGATACTCAATCATGTGTTATTTTTCATTTGTGATAGCGTTAATGTTTCATTCATAAGCGTTAATTAAAAAATTTAACCTTCAACTTAATTAAAAAATTTTGTGTAAAAGCGACTCTCCTCATCGACAAGTATTTCTTGAGGTCGGATTTCGCTCGTTCGCTCTGTAAACGGACTCGCCTATGTACCAAGTAAATAAAAAAAAATGTAATAATAATTAAATCGGATGGTAAATAGTGTCGAACTATTTGTAACAAAAATGAAATAACGAAAGTCAAAATATAATCGCGCGAATCGCAATATTGCCTCAGTGCGAAGTCCCCAGCAATTCTCCAAAGCGTGAACGTACCGTAGATCGTTCTCGAAGATCAACGATCTGAATATTTCCTTGCTGACCGAACTGAACGCTTCGGCGGCAGCGCTAACATCCACCTCGGACCTGCTGCTCTTGAGCCCCTCGACAATTTCGTTACGCAGATTTGTCACCGCCGTATCGCGTGACAGCTTGTCGTGCTTGCTGTCCGTAAATATTTCCCGCAGCTTCGTCGTCGCGTTAGATCGTACATAGTCAATGATTTCCGCCTCGATTTCCTTCGGCGGTTCGACCGTTCTCTTGGGTTTTCCGTGTTTCTTCTGCAAGTTTTGGATCGACTGGATAATAGCCTGGCACTCCTTGACTCCCGATTTAATAGCTTTTTTCAAGTCTTGCTCAAGAATATTATCCGCCGATCCTTCCAGCATGACGACCATGTTCTGCTTGGTGGCCGTGACGATGAGATTCAACGGGCTTTTTTGAATCTCGCGTCTGGTTGGATTTATGAAAATCTCGTTGTCGACGAATCCGACTCTGACCGCGCCGACCGGACCGTTCCACGGAATGTCCGAGACGGCGAGCGAAGCGGACGCTGCGTTTATGGCCAGCACATCCGGATCGTTCATGCCGTCGATGGCGAGTATGTTGCACATCACTTGGGTGTCGTAGCAATAGCCTGGAGGAAAAAGCGGACGCACGGAGCGATCTATGAGTCTGCTGGTGAGAATTTCGTTCTCGCTGCGGCCGAGCTCGCGACGCAAAAAGTTCGTCGGTATTCTGCCGGCGGCCGCGGCTTTCTGTCGATAGTCCACTACCAGAGGAAGGAAGGAACTGGACGAGGCACTCGATTTGCTGACCGTCGTGACCATGACCGAGGTGTCTCCCAGAGAGGCGACCGCGCAGCCATCTGCGAGACGGGCGTATTTTCCGGTCGACACGGTAAGGTGCTTCCTGCAAATTGACAATGGGTTAATCGTTTTCGGTTTATTTCTCGTAATTTTTCGCGCGCAAGAAAGGCCATCTCAAAAAGCTTGTGGTATCGTCAGAAAGGATGGGCAGTAATTAGGATCATCTCATTGTTGACCGGAAAGACTGTTGGACTTGAACTTTAATTCGAAAACTTTGTATCGCCGATGTTTTGCAAGAAAAGTCGTGCAAGCATTCGTAATAGTACGAAAATGTACTGTTATGGATAGTGTTATAGATAGTGTTATGGATAGTGTTATGGATAGTGTTATGGATAGTGTTATGGATAGTGTTATGGATAGTGTTATGGATAGTGTTATGGATAGTGTTATGGATAGTGTTATGGATAGTGTTATGGATAGTGTTATGGATAGTGTTATGGATAGTGTTATGGATAGTGTTATGGATAGTGTTATGGATAGTGTTATGGATAGTGTTATGGATAGTGTTATGGATAGTGTTATGGATAGTGTTATGGATAGTGTTATGGATAGTGTTATGGATAGTGTTATGGATAGTGTTATGGATAGTGTTATGGATAGTGTTATGGATAGTGTTATGGATAGTGTTATGGATAGTGTTATGGATAGTCTTATAGACACTGTTATGGATAGTGTTATGGATAGTCTTAAGGTTAATTTTATGCATAGTGTTACGGGTATTGTTATGGGTGATGTTATGGGTACTGTTATGGGCAATGTTATAGGTAGTGTTGTGGTTAGTGTTGTGGGTAATGTTATGGGTAGTGTTATGGGCATTGGTATGGGTAATGTTATGGGTAATGTTATAGGCAGTGTTATGGATAATGTTATGGTCAATGTTATAGATAGTGTTATGGATAATATTATGGTTAATGTTATACGTAGTGTTATGGGCAGTGTTATGGACAGTGTTATAGGTAATGTTATGGGTAACGTTATATATATCGTAATGTTTACTTAAGGTTTCAGAGCACCGATCTGTTAAAGGTGGTAGGAAAAGAGCTTGTAATATCATTGCAAACAAGGGACAGTGATTGGAGTGGTTTTATCATTGTCTGGAATGGCCGTCAAATTTGACCTTTAATTTGGAAAACTGTGTATCGCTGATTGTTTTGCAAGGAAAGCCATGCAGGCATTCACAATAGTATGAAAATGTGAAGTTATGGGTAATTGGGTGATGTTTCCTCAAGGTTGCAGAGCAATGATCATGGAAAGGCGATTGCAAAAAAACTCATTGTGCAGTTGCAAACAGAGGAAGCGATCGAGATCGTTTTATCGTTGATCGGAAAGACCGTCGGGCTTGAACTTTAATTCAAGAAATTTTGTATCACATGTGTTTTGCAAGGAAAACCATACAAGCATTGGCAATAATAAGAAAATTTGAGGTTACCGGAGCGTACGTGAGAATGTATTTCTTACCCGTTAGAAAGTGCGGCAACAACTTCGGCAGTGGCCATCACATCGGCGGCTGTGCCGAATTTCATAAAACATACATTTTGCACTCTACATCGATTACGACCTCGCGAAAATAAATGTTTATTGTTTCCTATTAACCTAAAACTTAGAAACGCTGCCATCGTGGAACAAATACCGGCGAGCCAGAACCACAGAACCGCGTGAAGATCGGGCGCGTTTCGATGGGTGAGTTTCAACGGCAGGAATTCGAGCTGCAAAAAGAATAAAATTCGCAAATTCGTTTATTATACGATAACTAAAAAAACAGAACATCAGACGTTTTGATTATATTATTCGTGATATCGTCAAACGAGGCCTTGTTTCAAGCAATTTGAAGAAAAACATTAATTTGGCCAGCTTTGGGCCTCATTTTTTTGTATTCTTTATTGTCGTAATTAAACGATTGACCACCAAATGTTTTAATTGTCCATCATCACCAAACGACCACTAATCGGATGATATAAATTGCAAATTTTTTAATTAATGTTGCAAAGCTAACTTTATAGAGTTGCTTTAGCGTCTGGATTTGTCTTTGGTCAAATGACGAGTCGTTTACTGTGCGGTAATTTAACCAGTTACTGGCGGTTACCGTAGCCAATCAGCTGCAAGGATCCTCCACTCTCGCGCCTCGCTGCGAACGCGCCCGAGCATAACGGAAAACCAATATCGCAGTATTGGCTGAACCGAAACGTTTTTCTTGCATCTTACATAATATTGTGAAACAACATTGACACTTCTGAAGTTCTATGAAAGCTTCGCAGATTTCGAGAAATAATTTCATCAATCGACACTTTAGTGCTCCGATTTAACTTTTGGGCCATATTTAGTTTTCTAACTATTGTGATTAAACCACCAAAAGTTTTAATTAGACTACCAATCATCACCAAACGGCCACCAAACGATTGATATAAGTTAAATAAAAAAAAAAAATTAAAGTTGCATGGCTTTATAAAGTTTATACACCTTCCGATTTGTCTTCGGCTAATTGACAAGTAATTTACCGTGCGGTAATTTAACCGGCTATCGACGCTCATTGGCGCTCGTCGCAGCCAATCAGCTGCAAGTATCCACCACTCTCGCGCCTCGCTCTGAACGCGACCGAGCGTAACGGACATGAGCCAATATCGCAGTAATGGCTGACGAATGGCTATGAAACGTTTTTCTTACAGTGACATAATATCACGAAACAATATTGATACTTTGGAAGTACGCACATGCGTTTGTTTGTGAAAATTTGTCAATTGGATCATCGTACACAGCACGCGCCGATATCGTTTCGTCTCTGTGAGCATAAATTCGAAGGGAACGCCTGGAGCAAAGGCGCTCAGAGGGTAGGTGGAAGCTTCGTTGTAATACTGACCACGTCCGTCAAGCATGTCGGAAAGTGAAGCCGTGGCCTCCCAACAGACACAACAGCAATTTCAGCAACAGCACCACGGCCTCAATCCGATGACGAATATGGCGTGGCAATACCCATCACCGGGTAACATGCATCTCTATCCGACGTTTCCCGGGTAAATATAACTTGTTTTGTAATCCTCGTTTTACTCTATATCATTTTCGCCGTCATGTCGTGCTACCTGATAGATGATATACATTTTTTTTTTATTCTTATTAAATTTTTTTTTTAATTTATTTACCCGTTTTAATTCAAAGTTTATTACAAATTTAAATAAAAATTTTAAAGAAACACAAATTATTAGGCTTCGTTCGTTTTCTCCGAAACATGAATTTTTGAGGTAAAAAAAATACGAGGTTGGTTTTGATGTTAACTGGGCAGGGTAAATAATTGCTTGCTACGAAAAAATATTTTTTGCTCCAAAAGCTGTTGTGTTTCTCGCATAGCTTCGTATACACTCTTCGCTTAGCTTACAGCTCCGTTTCACATTCGCTTTTTCATTTATTTATCTATGTAGAGTGATTAATTGTTTGCTCCGGATTTTTTTTTTCTCTTTTTTATTTTTTCCCAGCAGGCAAAATATTTCTTGCTCCGAAAAATATTTTTTACTCCGAAAGAATATTTCTTGCTCCGAAAAATATTTCTTGCTCCGAAAAATATTTTTTACTCCGAAAAAATATTTCTTGCTCCGAAAAAATATTTCTTGCTCCGAAAAAATATTTCTTGCTCCGAAAAAATATGTCTTGCTCCGAAAAAATATTTCGTGCTCCGAAAAAATATTTCCTGCTCCGACAAAATATATCTTGCTCTAAAAGCAATTTACGTACATTGTTTGCATAGCTTGCAGCTTGACTTAAAATTTTCAAGGAACCCGAAGGGATAATACCTTTCCCTAGTCCCCTAATGCGCATCTTACCTGGTTCCTGGTACCTGGCATATCCTATCTACGATGAAAAATTTCAAAACCAACGACAATTATACATTTCGCTCGTGTTCTCGAAAACCTGAAATTTGCGGCTTAAATATAAGTGTGATTTTTATGTTATCCTTATAGGCTAAATAATTTGTTGCTTCGAAAAAATACATTTTGCTCCGAAAAAATATTGCTCGTTCCAAAAAAGTATTTTAAGCTCTAAAAGCTATTTACCTACATTTTGCTCCAAAAAAATAGTTCCTGCTCCGAAAAAAATATTTCTTGCTCCAAAAGCAATTTACGTACATTTTTCGCATCGCTTAGTTTGGCTTCAAATTTTCACGGTATACGGAGGTATACCGGTGGTTGCCTAATGCCCATCTTTGTCGGACCTTTCGCGGCTAAACCGACTTTCTTTTACAATCTCATCGTAAATAGCACATTGTAATTGAACAATGACAAAAAATAAATAAAGTGTACTTTGCTCATGTTCTCGAAACTAGAAATTTACGTCGTACGACCTTACAATACGAACGTTATTACTGCATCGCGTAAATAGTGTCTTGCTCCAAAAAATGTTTTGCTCCCAAAGCTATATTCACAGAAATTCCTCGTTTCGTGTCGTGCAGATCGCGTTTCAAATGTTCACGGTACAGGACACACGATGACAAACATATCTAGTTCTCCGCTACTTATAATTGTTTTCTGTTCTGAATTTCGAGACGACTCGAACGACTCGAGAGTATAAATAGAACAAGCTGATGTTTATATCGACGTAGAATCGAGCCGTTTATTTCGATATTTTATTTTCCCACGGAAGAGAACGATAAGCGAAATATAAAAATAAAAATTATTTATTATTTTCGTGAAGACTATATCGAATTTCGAATCAACGGTACAAAATCAAAAATCATAGTCAACTTCAACTCGGTCTCATACTGTTATTACATTATCCGAATCTCCTACGTAAAATAAATAAATAAATAAATAAATAAAATTAGGTAAAGATATATAAATGAAAATACATAAAAATATATAAAAATTCAAGAGCAATTAAATAAAATTACACAAATTATATAAGCAAATAATAGAATCATTGACATTTTTTCGCCCTAATAATTGTATTATTTTTAATCGCGACGATTTTGGTTTCAGGCACATGTACGGACCAGGTTACAGTCCACAGCAGCAAATGTTTTATTATCATCAAGGAGTGATGCCTGGATACGGACAAGCTTTTAATCCACAGCAGATGCAGCAGCCGCCGCCTCAGCAACCTCACCAGCAACAACAGCAGCAGCAACAGCAGCAACAGCAGCAACAGCAGCAACAGCAACAGCAACAGCAGCAGGAACAACAGCAGCAACAGCAAATGCCTCAGAACAATCAGGGAAAGCAACAAGGTCATCAGCAGCCTCCGGTGCTGGGGACTCCGATTCCTCTCGACGACGACGCGGATTTGCCTCCGCTGCCGCCGGGACCACCACCGCCGACCCAGTCCGCTCTTCAGCACAAGAATCAGCCACAACAGTCGTTGCAGCATCAGCCACCGTTCGTTTACAATTCATTTCCGTACGGTGGTTGGAACGGAGCCCAGAATGACTCTTCTCGTGAGTGGCGATCGCTTTGCTATTCCATCGTACTCCGATCAGATCCTTTTTTTTTTAATTAAACCATATTTATATATTTATGGGACATTCCGTACGATTTCGAGCTGCTCTGCACCTTCGATCGGGCCTGCGATTTTTTTTGTATGAGTGAACTAACGCTTAATACAACTCAGATTTTTTTATTAGATTTTTACAAACTGTTTGTAGCTATTTTTATTGGAAAAATGAAGTTATTGATCGGCACAATTTAAAAATCTGTAAAAATTCTGAAAAATCTTGTGTCATGTACAAAAAATTTACAGTTTTTGAGACAGAGTGGGCTGGCGTCGCCTACTAATTTTTTTTTGGTGAAAGAAACAGAAAAGACATAGAAGAAAAAAAAATCAGTCGATTGTGGGTTATCGCTTGACCATCATTATATGCAACACTGCATTTTTGGACATTTTTCAGATTCTTCTGAAGAGTGTTCATCTTCTTTTAGTATAAAAAAATTATTTGGAAAAATCTTTAAAAATTCCCCGAAATGAAGTGTTTTATATAAAAATTATCGACCGATAACCCATAATTGACCTGATCTTTTCTTACATATTTTTTTCACTGTCTGAAAATTCTGAAAAAAATGTATACACGATACAAGATTTCTCAGCATTTTTTCAGGTATTTAAATTGCGGAGACCAATAAGTTTATTTAAAAAATCATAAATAACAGTAGAAAATTTTTAAAAATCCAACACAAAATCCGAGTGCTTTTGAGAGTTAGTTCAGTCATACAAAAAATTCCTGGCCCAATCCAAGACGTGAAGAGTTACACCCAGGTCGAAATTGTATGGAATCTCATTTACGCATTATTTGTATTTTTATATATTTAATTAAATAACAATTAATCTAGCCGCTACGCTGGCTAGCAGTGTGTGTGGCTGGCTGTGTGCATCCGTGTGAGTACTGCGAGTGTCTGCGAGTGTCCGTGTGAGTCTCCAATCAACATGAACTTACTATTACTATAATGAAATAATCTAAAAAAAAAAAATACAAGACTTCTAGAATAACAAACGAGATAAAAGTTCGCCGATTTTCCGTGCAATCGTTGAAGCTTTCCTCTATGTTGCAGAGTTCAACGGCCAGATTCGCTTCAACCTGCAGAACAAGAAGACCGGCCTCGGTTTCACGCCGTCGGGCAACAGCGGTGCGGCGAAGAAGAAGCGCAAGAGGAACAAAAACTTGGCGGCGGCGCAGTTCAACAGCAGCTTTCAGGGAAACAACAGCGCGCCGAGCAATTATCCGCCTATAGTGAGCGGAAAGGTGGAACTTCCGCCCTTGCCGCCGGTGCAGAACGAGGCCAGTCTGGTTCCGCCGCCGACGATCGGAAAAATTCCTGAACCCGCGCCGCCTCCGCCCGTTCAACAAATCGTCCCGCCTACACTGGGTAAGCCGACGGTAGGTACACCTGCGATCGCGACCAATCCGAATCCGGTCGGCGACTGGCCGGACAGCCTCAAGAACTACGTTAATCGTTGTTACGAGAAGTGTAAGACGGCGGTCGACAAGGATCAGGTCGAGATAATATTGAAGGGTAAAATAACTCGCGCGGCGAACGACGGTTCACTCTGGGTGAAAGATTGGGACAAGGAGCCACTGCCGAGCATTCATAGCGAGCGAATGACGATGACGATTAAGTCGCAAAATTCACCGAGCAAATTGTCGTTGGGAAGCGGGCAGGGAGGCCTGCGCAAGCCAGGGCTCTCGACGTCCCTCGGGGCCAGGCTCGGCGCGCGTCTCTCTGCTGGACACAGAAGGTCAAAATCGAGGTCTAGATCGAGATCCAGATCCCGCTCACGATCGCACAGTCCGCCGTCGAGAAAGTACAGGCGCAGCACCTCGTCCTCGTCTACAACCAGCGATCGTACATACGATCACAAATCTGCGAAAAACAAAAAATCAGCTCGCAACAAGCCTAATCAGAACGCGAAGAAAACGAAGAAACCTAAGCAGACTAAGTCACATTTCTATTCAGAGTTTGGTTTAGCTACAGGGAATACAGACGAATTGGGAACCAACGAAAAGTTGCAACAGCGGGCGGCGAGATTTCACGATTTTACATCCAGAAACAGCAACAGCATCGTGAGGGACGACGTCACGTCGGACTTCGACTTTACAGGACTTCACATTATCGGTACCTGCAAAGATGTTGAGAAACCGTACTTGCGTCTCACCTCGGTAAGTCCACGTGGAGGAAGAGTTTTTTTTTTTTTTTTTTTTTTTTTTTAATATCTCAAGGTGCTTCGCACATACATTTCGAACCAAACATTTTTATTGGATCGAAATTTTGGAACTTTGCGATATGCCAAAAATCTGAAAAACATCGGCCGTATTAATCAATTAATTAATGTCAATGTATTTAATATTAATGTCACCTTTCATTTTGCATAATAATAATGGCAACATTTATTAAGAAATTACTTTTACAAATTATTGTTAAAAATCAAAAAGCTTTTACTTTCTCATTTTAAATGAATTTCTTGATTTCTTACATCTTCTGTATTAATTTTAATCTTTATTAACTTTTTCAGAATTTTCTTATATTTAAAAACTTTTTTTAGAAAATTTGAAAAATCGATGTAGAGGGACGAATTTCGGATATGATTGCGGATGACGATCCCCGAAAAGTTTCGAGGCGATTGCACCAACAGTTCCGTAGTTATGGCCTTAAAAAAAATGTTAACGGAAATTCAAAAATGTAACAAAATTCTAAAAAAAATCATAAGGCTTCTAGAATTCATTCTAGAAATCAATGAATTCATTAGAAAATCGAAAAAAAGGTTTACTAATTATTTGTTGAAACATTTCTTTTATCAACTTGTTAATAACTTTTTGACATTATTATTATGCAAAATCGATGTTTTTCGTACATTTAATACAGTTGATTTTTGTCAAATTTTTATACCAATAGGAAGTTTTCAAATTCTCACTGAATCTTACTTTTCGCTGGGAATCTACATGTGAAGCATTCTTAAAAATCTTAAACTACTGAAAAATATATATATATATATATAAGTCAATATTGAGACTTCAAAAACAAAACGAGTTTACGTACGAGTGATAACTTGGGAATAATTATTTACAGGCTCCAGCTGCATCCGCGGTGCGACCGGTAAGTGTACTCCAAACATCTCTGACGCACGTGAAGAAGCGCTGGGTAGTGGAGCAGGACTATAGATACGCGTGCGACCAACTTAAATCTATACGACAAGATCTTACGGTTCAAGGAATACGCGATTCTTTTACCGTTCATGTTTACGAGACTCACGCACGCGTGGCTCTGGAGCGCGGTGATCACGAAGAATTCAATCAATGTCAGACGCAACTTAGGATGCTCTATCAAGACCTCGGCGGCGAGAATCGTTGCGAATTCGTCGCATACCGGATACTCTATTATATATTCACCAAAAATACGCAAGGTGCGTTTTCCACGTCTCGAAATCGTTCGACTGCAAGGTCAAAATTATAATGTCTTAAGGTGATGTGAAACGCCGACGTCGGTGACAAAAATGTACTCAGTGCTGTTTTCAGACCGCAGTCTGCCGATGATAAAGAAAATTGTCTTTCCCTGGCGAATCGGCAGACGCAGGGAAAGACAATTTTCTTTTTGCTCGGGGGTCTGCGCTCTCAAAACGGTATTCATTGCAGTTCTTGTTACGAGCTGAGCACGGCATAAGTGGGCGGGAAGGTATTTCTCATCATCTTAAGGCGGCTGGAGGGCTTCACAGTAGTCAAATGAGTGCCACATTTTTAAAGTCGTTTATACAAACTTTTACACGTCCCTTGATTATAGTGGATGGTTGTTTGTATTATAACAGATTTCCTTAATCTGAAAAAACGTTTTTATGAAGAAGCTGGTATATTAAATTTCATTTACAAATTTCATCTTAAAAACATTGAGAATGCTTTATTTTTAATAATTTACTTTAATTGCAGTAAAAAACTATATTAATTTTTCATCGCAATTGTACATTGAATTTATATATATACTTTTTTTACATTCATTGCATTTAATGCTTTTCTAGATTAAGGACATCTTGAATACAAATAATCATCCACTATAATAAAAATATTTCCATTACAATTATTGCAAATGGAAACTGTTTAAACAAAAATTGCATTAATCTGTAAATGTATAAATTTCAGATCTCACGACGATATTAGCAGCGCTGACCTACCAGGACAAGAACGACGAATGCGTGCAGCACGCTCTAAAAGTTCGTTCGGCATGGTGGCTCGGAAATTATCACTCTTTCTTCAAGCTTTATCGGGCCGCGCCGCGAATGGCCGCCTTTTTGATAGATTGGTTCATCGCCCGGGAGAGAAAAAATTCTTTGAAGCACATGATCAAGTCGTATGTATATTTCTTTTCGCTTTCATTATTTTTCTTTGCTTTCCTTAATGTTTTTTTTCTTTTTTATAATGCACAAAGAATTACCAATGACACTGCATATATGTTCAACTAATCCCTCCGACTGTTAAATTTCCAAACGTGGCTCGACTGTTTCTCTGAGACTGACATATTTTACTATTTTATTTATTTATTTATTAATATACGGAAAAAATCCCTTTTACATTCGTTTAACATAGTAAATCTTCACATTTTTATAGAAAGAAAAGCAAGTAAATATTTCACACTTTGTGTGATAAGAAAATAGATATTTAGTGTAGAATTTTCGTTGTCGAATTTCTTTTTTCTCCGACAACTCCCGCTCAAAACGAATGAAAAAATAGTGTTTTAACTTACAACGACAATGGACTCGACTCCACACGCGACAATTTCGTTACTTAAATAACTCGCTCGACACCTCAATTAACATCGAACCATTCCGACAATTTTTTTTTTCTTTGAGTCAACGTTCCCTATGTCTAACGATGCTGAGATTTCTGTTTCAGGACGTCGAAGCAACGAATTTTAATGATAATAATAATAATAACTCGATACAATCGATCATTAATATTTCGCAAATTCAAAGAAAAAAAAAAAAATATCGTTTACATGTATAAAAAAAGATGTCTAATCAATGGTATTTCTTCTGCTGTTTAGCTACCGGCAAAATTTGGCGGTTGATTTCATCGTAGCGGAATTGGCCTTTCAATCTTCCGACAAGTTTTATGAATTTGTCGCTGGGTTTGGGTTGGTTTATGCTGATCTCGAGCGGCAGCAACTCGACTGCAAGGCGAGCAGTGGTTCTATAGGTGGTTGGTAAACCGGGCGACACTTCTATATTTCTTCTTGTCGAAGAGTACAAAAAAAAACCATACACAAAAATCCACAGACGCGCGGAGGGAATCCTCTCGTATCGGTCGTCCGTGCGTTATCGACGCGCACGTGTATATATGTACATATACATGTACGGGTACAAACCACATATATATGTATACACATATTATGTATATATATATATGCCCCTCCTTTGGCGCTCGAGGTCCTTCATCGTCCGTTTAAATTCACGGACAAGACCTCGAGTTTTTTTTCGCAACCGATCCGCTTGTACTCGCAAAATTCATCGTCGCTGGTTGGGAAAAAAAAACAGAAGAGAAGCCCGATAGAAAAAAAAAGAGAATGTCTCGATGACTCGAGCACAGAATTGTAAATAATTGGCGAGGGGTCTTCAAGGATGAATTACACGAAGAGCCCCTCTCGCCGCCCCGCGAGCACTCGCAAGGAGAGCACGGCAACATCGTCGTTATCGACACAAAAAAAACCATCGCTGTCTCGATCGATCGGCAAAGTCGTTTTACAAATTGCGCACCAAAGACCGATCGATCATTCCGCTGAATGAAAAATTTCTTCAATTCGAAACTGCACGCCCCCCGGTTCGTCCTCGTATTCCACGCGAGAGAACAGAATCGATATTGTACACACAAAAAAATATATCTATTTTCCGTAGGACTCGTTGAATCGAGCCTCCAAAAAAAGAAAAAAAATCAATAATATTTTCTTGATGAACTCGACAATCGCTTCGTCGTGTCGTCGGAGCCTCTCCGTTCGTTGTTTCCCTTTTTGATCGGAGAACACGCTTCTTATACATATATATATATTTTTTTTTAAACTCCGAAAAGAAACCTCCCGAAGTCTCTGTCGCTCGATCAAGCGAGGCGCCCCGACGGAAAAGCCTGGTTGGGATTGCAAGAGACACCTCGAATCGGCGGAACCGCAAGAGAGCAGCGACCCAAGTCGGACAGCCTCGCGACGTGCGCGCTGGCGAAGAAATATTCCGAGGCCTTCGACGCGCTCTTCGACGGGAGGACGAATTCCTCGGACTGCGGACGACCGAATCGACGCATTTCCATTCCGGGAGTTCGAGGATCGCGTTGAGCCCCTGCGAGACTGTCCGAAGAACTGCGCAATCCCCTGGCAGATAATCCAATGCGAATCTGTGATCAATTTGTGTGGGAAAAGAGAAAGAAAATATCTTTTAATGACTTTGTCGCGAGGAGAATGGCCGGTAGTGTTGATGGATGCGAGGTTGATGAGATTTTTCGAATGTACAGATTTTGGGGTAGAGCGCGTTGTGGTCTGCGGTTTCGAGAGAAGAGAAACGAAGAGCCCGGTGAGATCGAGTCGATCGCCGGCCCGGAAGACCGGTGGAGAATATTGCGTTAAAAAATAACAGATCGACGGGAGGAAAGAAGAGAATCTACACGCGAAGCACGAGGAAACCGAACAGCATCACCGATCTCATCCTGGTCTCATTGTATCTTTTTTTTTTGTTACTTTTTTTTTTAAATCCTTCGGAGATTCAATCGACTTGTGTCCAATAAATTATTTAATTTTTTTACACGACAAAAAATCGTTGTCGAATTGCGACGAATGACGCACTACCCGCTCCAAAAAAAAAATTCCAAATATTCTCATCGTCTTTCCATAATTGTACATATTTATTACAGACTTTCTAACGTTACAGTACGAATATATATATATATATATATATATATATATATATATATATATATATATATATATATGTTATATATTAATAGCTGACGTAATACATTAATTATTAAAGTATTAATAAAATAGGAAATTATAACAATGAGATGAAGAATAATTTTCGCGGACTTCGGATATATCCGATATTTATGTGTGGATTTTTTTTTCTTTTTTTTTTTTATACGGAAAGTGACACGAAGCTGTTGTACTGAGTTATGTTGCGCTTTAGGATGTCAGCACAGAGACCCAAGACCCGCTCGAATCGTGCTCTGTCCAGTTTAACGCACTTCAGTGGTCCGCGAGCCACCACCGTTGCCGCTCTCGGCCTGTCCAGCAGCAGAGCTATTTCGCCTGAAAAATTTTCACGGGAGAGCCGTATTAGTCGCTTCGTTTTAACTGAGTGACGGTAACGAAATCGTAATTGTAGTTGAGCTTTAATCGTCGCTATCTTACCGAAGTAATCGGAGGGCCCGAGACGGCCGACCTCCGACGGTTCCTCGCCTTCGCTACGTTGCTGAAGAACCACCGCGGTGCCCTCGACGATAATGTAAAAATCTTCGCCGGGCTCGCCCTGTCTCACTATTGTTTCGCCGTCCTCAAATGCCACCGGTTCAAGGGCGTCGGCGACGGTCAGGCGTTCCCACTTGTCGAGAGACTCTGTTCGGTGATAAAAGTCGATTAGCATCTTCAGAGCGGGCGTAAAGTCGACGTACCGGCCCTTCGTGCAGCGAAGAATATTCAAGAAAAGAAATATAAGGGAAGCACATATATCGCTACGTATTTTTGCAAATGTAGTTTTTAGATCAGTCTTTTTTTGCTTTTTTAATTCCTGAAGTAGGAAGCTGTTTTCGTAAAGAAAAGAGAAATTCGGGATTTTAATGCCAGAGTACTTAAAATAATGTAACTCGAGAAATTCGATTTTTGGCGGCTGTTCGAATGTGAGTGAGTGCGTTTTGCATAATTCAAAAAGGTTATAACTCGGAAATGGCTTGAGATAGCGAGTTGAAATTTGGTAGACTAGTAGACTGGTCACGTCTCTTCGTTCAATACAATTTTCATGAAGATTCAGACCCGATTGGAGATTTCACGCGATTTTGATTTTTTTTTGCAAATTTTCTGTTGTAGCTCCAATTTGCATAAATTTTGAGCTATCGTCCTAAAACTGCATACAAATATAACATTTTCACAAAAGATCTTTGGTACTGAATATGGTCAAAATGTATTCGAGTCAGACTTTACGGAATTTTGATTTTTTTGTTTGTTTGAAAAACTATTAAAAACAGTCTAATTTGAGTAAACATGGGGAGGTATCGAGCTTAAATTTAATAAGGGCATAGACTAAAACAGCACTATGTTCGGTATTACATTTTGCGAAAATTGATCTAAGCGTTCAAATTTTATGATTTTGAAATATTTGCATTTTCCGGAAAATTTGTATTTTTCGCGCAACTCGAGTTTATGCATCAAATATCGTTCTAGGAGTAAAATAATTTGGAGACGCGTCGCCAATGGTGAAAAATACATCGTCTCAAAAGACGAATTATGCAAATTTCAATTAGCGATTTTTTACAATAAATTTCGTGGTAAATTCTGACCGCTTCAATTTTATGAAATGACATTTTTTCATGTTACGAAAAAGGGCGCAAAGTAATTTGCACATTGCTTCTTCGTTTATTAAAATTCTGCGCGGAACTTCCTCCACGAGGAAGCAAAAATCGACCAACGAAAGCCATTCGCGAAATAGTGATAAATGAGGGAGTGCAAGTACAGGTAAGGAAACGTGCAAATTACTTCGCACCTTTTAAATTCAGGAACGAGCAACGAATATGCATACCGAGAATGGAGACCCTGGACAAAAATTCTTCGTACATCTTTCGTTTTCTAATTGTCGAACCCATGAGAATTCTGCGATAGGAGTCCCGATCGATGCCCCAGAGTTTAACGTCAGTCTTTGCTCTGACGGTCGCTGCTCTCGGTGTCCCGTAGATGAGCGCCAGTTCGCCGAAGCTTCCGCCCTCGCCGATCGTCGTCACGAGTTCGCCGTTAACGAAGATCTCGACGTCTCCCTGATCGATGACATAAAAGTTGTCGCCCTCGTCACCTACATAAAAGTAAATCGGTTAACGAATTAATAAGATCAGTCGCGCTGACCTGGAAATTCAGCGGGTTTCGACGGTACGGAGAGGAAGGTAAGTGAACAAAAAGAAATTAGAGCGAATAAAGTGTTAAAGCGTACCCTGACGAATAATCGGCTCGCCGGGTAAAAAGGTGACGGGAAACATAGCGTCGAATATGTCAGAGCGCTCGTTCTCATCGAGATGAGCGAAAAGCACGTTCTTGGCAATAGCCTTGCTCAACGCAGCCATGGTCTTGTAGTCCTTGGGCACGACCTTCTTCACATAGCTTGTGGCGTCCTCCTCCGAGACCGGCTCGGCCGATATACCACCACGGCGACGAACCTGAGGGCCTTGTTGACCCGCTGGCAAGTCCTCGATGTCCTCCGGACTCGTAGCCGTTTGTTGCTTTGCATCGTGCGCTTGTTCCTGCGCAACATAAATTTCAACGAATTATTAAAATTACTTTTGTTATTTTGTTACTATGTTACTATGTTACTATGTTACTACGTTATTACGTTATTACGTTACTATGTTATTGTGTTATTGTTTTTGTGTTATTGTATTATTATGTTATTATATTATTTCCTGCAGCTACAATTTGAATTGATTGGTGATCGATTAATTAATCGAAGTGACTTTTGTTCAATGAGAAAAAATGACTGCAGTCAGCTCGAATCATCGAACTGCGACGAACGTGTTCGGTGATATCGCCGTAATTTAAACCGCCACGGCGAAAAGTTACTTCGTTGAGGTGAAACGAGAAAAATTCCGATCATCCTCCGAGCGTGTTGCATCACGCAATATTTCGCCGCAAATAGTGGAGCCCCGGTGTATCAAAAATAAAATCACATCCGCGTCAGCGATCACGTAACGAAGCTCCGAGCTTATCGACGCGAAAAAAAAAAAAAAAAACATTCTCAAAAAAAAAAAAAAAATGAAACAATTCGACAAAGATCCACCGTTTATTCACAATTGTTTCTTTATATTGATATTTCTTCTACGCCTCTCGACAAATTCCGTCGCGAGAGTTTCGCAAAGTTCATCGTTTCTTTACCTCCTCCATTTCGTTCCGAGATTCGACTGCCTTCTCCGACCGTGGAAATATCTCACTTGTGCAAAGCGTCCGTCTTTATTCGTTCCGGCAACGACGCGGCGTCGGGTGCATACGCGCTTTGTTTCCTTTCTTCTCTTTTCTTTGCCTCGCACAGTGGGTTAGCACACAAAGGATACGCACGGCTGTTTTCTACCGTTACAGTGTAAAAGCGTGTATATCGCTCGAGAGAAAGGTCGCAGGCACGGGGAGAGGCACCGGCCTGTGTGCGCCCCACAGTTCACTGAGAGAGAACAAGATTTATATATGTATATATATATATATGTATATATATATATATATATTTTTTTTCCCCTTCGGGCCGGTCGCTCGTTTCGAGCGGTAATTTTATTAGACCGCGTCAGAAATCCGATTATCGCGATGAACCGGTGGCGTTCCTCCAACCAGTGCGGCGATTTTGCGAAGGTAAACGAAACAACGAAAAACAAAACAAAACAAAAACAAAAGATTCTCGTGTCGAGGAAAAAACTTTTCGGCGATTGCGCTCTCGTGGACAAAGAAAGGAATGTTAAAGAATAACTAAAAAAAAAACAACAAACAAAAAAAAAACCGAAGCCGAAAAGACGCGCGCGCGTCAATCCATGTGAGAGGAAACGTTACTAATTCTCGGTGAGCGCGTCACTCACGGCCGTGAGCGAGTTTGTTTGCGCTTCCCACATTTTCGTTCGTCGATGCTCGCGCGCTCTCTCTCTCTCGAAGCCCTCCTCGACGGCTATTGGCTAAGGTGTCACCCGTTATATTTCGAGCGTGCTCTAAGTTTAGCCCCAACCGACTTCCCACACCTCCCTCTTCCCCTCGCAAACGCGCTCGGCTCTATCTCTTTCATCGTGGAAAATCGTACACACACTTTTGCTGCGTGAAAGCGGGGAGAGCTGGACGCGGATTCCAGGGAGTCTGCACTACAGATATGTGTTTATATATATATATATACACACACTTTGTTTTTCAGTCATTCGGGATTACTTAGGTTACGACGAAGAGGAGGAGGGGAGGCGCTCGCGTTCTGACCAGCCTGAAAGCAACCGGTCGATTAGTGCACCGAACCAACTCTGATTCCAACCTTGGAGAGGTTGATTGGCGAGGAAAATTCAACCGTAAACCAACCTCGAGGTCGGTTGGATTTTGCTAAAACGACCAGATTTCCAAACCTAAGCCAAGAGCTATCGGGGGGCTCTCGACTTGGTGTCGGAAATTGGGTTGTTCTGGGAAAGACCAACTGTAAACCAACTTTCTGTCCGGCACATATAACGATTGGTATTGCGTAGAGCTGGGCAGTACTTGAATTACCGGCTACTTGTTTCGTACTTCAAGTAGGCAATTGAAGCACACGACTACTTTTTATACGATTTCAAGTACCAAGTACAAGTGTTTTTTGAGTACAAACTCGCATTACGGATACTCGAGTATGATGACATCATGTTTCTATTAATATATTATTATATGTCTAAATTTATCGAAAAGTATAATTTTAACGAGAATTCATGTTCAAAATGTAATTCAAGAAGTGTCCATAAAAAGAAACGAGAAGGGACGAAAAGGGACCTTTTTCTTTTTTTTATGGACACATTTTATGGGCATTTTTATGAGCACATTTTTTATAGATTTTTTTTTATGAAGAAAATTAATGCATTAAAAAATTGGCGATTTTTTACAATGAGGATGCCATGTGCCTCGATAACGCTTTTCAAAGCCGTGATAACACTTTAAGCGCCTACACGAACGCAATCGCAAAAAGTACTTGAGAAATACTTAAAGTACAGAAAGTACTTGAGAAATATTTCAAGCACACAAAGTACTTGAGAAATACTTCAACTACAGAAAGTACTTGAGAAATATTTCAAGTATACAAAGTACTTGAGAAATACTTCAAGTACAAAAGTGCTTGATTCTTCAGTACTTAGTACTATTACAAGCACAAGTACTTAGTACTTTTACAAGCACAAGTACTTAGTACTTTTACAAGCACAGGTACTTAGTACTTTTACAAGCACATGTACTTAGTACTTTTACAAGCACAGGTACTTAGTACTTGGAAATACTTCAAGTACTTAGTACTTGAAAAATGCTCCAAGTCCTTAGTACTTGAAAAATGCTTCAAGTACTTAGGTACTTGAAAACTAACTAAGTACTAACTTGAAAATCCGTCAAGTACTTAGACTTGAAAAATATTTCAAGTACGCAGTACTCGATACAATTCCTTGATACAGTAGACGTACTTAATATTTCAAGTACTTTATGTACTTGAAGAATTTTTTGGTATTTTGTCCAGTTCTGGTATTACGGTTGGATTTGAAATATCAACCGAAACCCAACCTCCAGAAGGTTGGAATCAGAGGCGTTTTGGCGCACGAATCGACTAGTTAAGTAGAAGTGGATTGTTAGAAAACAACCCAAATCCAAAACATATTTTACGGTTGGTTGTTCTGTGCCGGGGAGGGGGGGGGGAGGATGGGGTGCGAAAAGGTGTTCTACGCGCCACCGAACATTTGGCGAAAGGGGTGGATTATCCGCATCGATTATCCGGGCTACCCTCATTCCACGTGTGGTTTGTAAACTTTGATAATTAGACCGGTCGAGGGACGATTAAACTTTCGTTCTCAGATATATCGGAAGCGCCGCACTACGAACTTTACAAATTTATTTTTGAGGTTGTCCTTTTTCTTTTTTTTTTTGCATCGATAAAATGAAAATAAACGTAGGATAAAAAAATTGAACTTCAAACGGACTGGTTAAGTTCAGTTTTGTTTTGTTGTTTTTTTTTATTTTGTTTTTATCAAATCTCACTCGCTGTTCGGGTGGACACGGAAAATGTCTTGTGTCGAGTCCGACACAGTTTCTCGCGCGATGTGGACACAACAGGACTTTAATGGAGCGGTGACCTTCAATTAATCGCTTCCAATAAAGGCGAGCAGGTAGCTCGTCTACCAGCAATAATTCACGAGACGCCTGCGAACGGGAATTCTTCTTCCGCGACACCCACGCATGGATAACTTTGCGATACCAATGAATTCGATGATTATCGCGCGAGGGAAGAAGAGACGTCTAAATTAAACAAAAAAAAAAAAAAAAAAAAAAAAAAAAAAAGGTCGGCACGGCTTGGACCCGAGTATGAGTCATTTTTGAGGCTTACCGCGCACGCCTCTTATCTTGCGGAGAGCGAAACGCCTGCGCCGTATTTTTTTTGCTTTTTCTTCGTTTCCTCGAACGCACGAAAACAAGACGCGATACTTGATCTCGCATCTCGGACATATCACAGAAAAAAAAGCGTTTGCAGCAAAGGAAAGTCTGGATGATAACGATCGTGTAGAAAATATTTTGACAAGGCTATATATATATATATATATTTTTTTTTTTTCGAGGATTAAGAGATAACGTTTATAGCATTTTGTATGCACAATTTGCTGCTACGCTGTTATTATCGCTCGTGTAAAGTCGTAATTTCTGGAGAATGTGGCATTGACTTGCCGATTAACTTCTTAATATGCGTGCAGAAATAACTGCAATTTACTCGTTATTTATTTATTTATTCAATTTATTTTGTATGTATTTTATTTGTTGTTGGTCGTAAATTAAATTAAATTAATCATTAAAGTCGTTATTTCTGGAGAACGTGGCATTGACTTGTCGATTAACTTTTCAATACGCGTGCAGAAATAACTGCAATTTACTCGTTATTTATTTATTTATTCAATTTATTTTGTATGTATTTTATTTTTTATTAGGATTATTAATATTTACAGAAAGAAAGTATCATAACTTATTGTATCTGCATCAGTAGAATTTATTACATGGACAAGTGTTTATCGAGTCTGTTTTTAAACTGATTGAGCGTCTCAGATTCAATAATCGTTGACATTTAATTTAATTAAATTTAATATTTCATTATTTGATTTTAAATAAAAGCCGTTCACTCATCCCGAATGTGCGTAATTTTGTGCGTTTACCGCCTACGCATGTTATCTCACGGAAAGCGGAACCCGCTGCGGCATATTTTTTGTTTTCTTTGCTTTTGAAAATAAAGTACAATACCGAGTTTCGAGGACACGCTACGAACGCATTTGCCGTAACGGAAAGTGTGGTGTAGAAAAGTATTCTTACCCGGCCACTTTTTTTTTCCGACGAATAAGCGATAATGTTTATATAGCATTTTCAATGCACAACAACTCGCCGGTACGATGTTATTATTGCCCGTGCAAACGCGTCATTTGTGGCGAAACATGCCATTATAATAACTTGTCAATTGAATTTTCAATGGCCGCGTAGAAATAACGGTAACAAAAAAAAAAAAAAAAAAATTGATTTTCAATTAAAAACTGAGCCGGTCACTCATGCCGAGTTTGAGTAATTTTTTACCTTTAAGGCGCACGGATCTTGTCTCACAAAAAAGTAAACCCATACATAGTCTTCTTTGTTCGTCGCCCGAACGCACGAAAACAAGACCCAATATCGAATCTCGGACACGTCGCAAAAGCGTTTCCAGCAAAAGTCCGCATTGAAACGATCGTGCAGAAAATATTTCAAAACGCATCTTAAAAAAAAAAAAAAGAAAAAAAAACTAACGTTTATAAAATGTTTAACGCATAAAACGACTCGCCGCTACAAAGTTATTATCGCTTGCGCAAACCCGTAATTTATCGTGAACGTGGCAATTACGACTTATCGATTAACCTTTTAATACGCCTTTTATAAATAAAAAAAACAACAATAAAAATAAAAACAATATTTATTAATCTTTACTTAAAATGTATTAACTAAAACTGAGCCAGTTCGCTCGTCATCGAAGAAAACTTAAAAGCCGCTCGACAAACTTCGCGTCGAATTATATCGTACGCTCTCGAGAGAACGGCCTGCATGGCTATCGGCGGCGTGGAAGTAACAGTACACGACGACGCGTCGTTCGAGAACACATAAACAAACACGTAATTTGAGGTACGGAGATAGGCGCTAGGTACGCGCGTTGTGTGTAAGTATGTGTGTGTGTGTGTGTGTTCTGGTGAACGATCACGTACGTACCCTCTCGAGTTTTTGGAAGTATTCTCGAAGAAAGGATATCGGATTCTGCGGTCGTCCGACGCACAGCTGTACGATGCAATCCTTGAGGACCTGCTGAATATTGTGCCTCTGTACGTAATCCTCGCACTCCCGTAAACTCTGTTCCTCCTCGAGATTGGCCGCCATGTTGTGTTCGATTGGCACAACTCCTACTCCTCCTCCCTGCCGCTCGCGCCCGACACGTTATCGCTCATCCACTGGATTTCCGCATCAAAGTACCCACCGAGTGATTCTTCCTCCCGATTGACGGCGCTTGATCGATCGGACGTTAAAGTCCGTGACGACGAAGCTCTCCGAACGCGAAGGACGAAAATTTGTCGCCAAAGCGCGAGAGACACCGAGCGTTCAGCGAGCTCTCGTTCTCTCGCAGCCTTAAGCCGCAGCGCAGAGATAATCATCGAGACTCAACATCGTCACGCCGCTGAGCGCCGTCCAACCGGGAGAGAATCGAACGGTCGGACAAACGAAACTCGCTGAGCACCGCATCCGAGCAGAGATGCGATTTTTGTCCCTCGATCGGGACTCCCTCTTCTCTCTTTCCGATGGATTTTTTTGGGTCTCTACGACGAGAGACGATCGGTGACGGTGAGCATCGGTGTTTTCGACACGGCGATCGGCTCTTTGATCAATATTATAAATACGTTTGGCGACGCTCCGGAACGACCTCGTTCTCCCTGTTACACTTGTCACTGCAACGCACAGCTGGCGCACCTGCGGCTTTCTCGCACTCCCACCGCTCGCGCTGATAAGACCTTTTTCATACCCGACAGTACACCGTGAAAACTCCCCACCAACGTCTTTCCTAAGCGTTGCCCGTGGCAACCGTTCGTTGGGATAACGATCGATAGCCACGATTTTTGTGACCTCGCGCGGTGGTTCGCATCGAGACAGTAGAACTTCTCGTAAACCTATTTTTTTTTTTTTTTTTTTCTATAACGCGTTTTTCTGCATACGCATCTATATAAGTTTCTATATACGTATCTTTGCCTACATCTCCGTTTCCTCCGGATGACTCTTAAGGGCATGTGACACACACGTAACAATACTCCGATGGTAACAAATCGCTTTCCCTATTTTCTCCGTGATGATTGATGCTTCGACCAAAATCAAATTAGGTTTTTGTAGGCAATAGATATAAGTATGAAAACCTAATTTGCTTTTGCTCGTCGTATCAATCGTTTTGGAGAAAATAAGGAAGGCGATTTGTTACCGACTGAGTCTATACCACATGCCCTTAAGGACATGCGAAATGACTCAGTCGGTAACAAAAATCTGCAATGAATGCGATTCAGAGACCGTAAGCTTCTCGGGAAAAAGCAAAGGATTAGCGGATTTATAATTTAATACCGCGTCCGATGATGCTTTCGTTTCATCCGAAATGTCAACTGGCTTTAAATGGCATTGATTCGAAAAATGCATGTATCACTCTCGCACTCATGTGTCACGTGGTACATCTTTCACATGGCCTTAAGGCCATGTGAAAGATGTACCATGTAAATGGTGGTTTTCACATCAATGCCATTTAAAATCGGTTAACGTTTCGAATAAAACGGAATCATCATCGGACGCGGTACTAAATTGTGCATCCGCTCATACTTTGCTTTCTCCCTAAAAGTTTACGGTCTCTAAATCGCATTCATTACAGATTTTGGTTACCGACTGAGTCGTTTCGCATGTCCTTAAGAGCATGTGTCACACCACTCCGAGGGTGTCTCGCTCGCTCCGACGTGAGCGCCACTGACATCATCTCTCTCGTACTCTATAGTGTGACACATGCCCTTAAGGTGAGGTGAAACATGTACCACGTGATATATGAGTGAGAGATGGATAGTTAAATTTTTCGAATCGATGCCCTGTAAAAATTGTTGACATTTGCAGTTTGTCCCGCAATTCGTTTTATATTTTATATAAAATTGTGTTAGAGAAAGATACATTTAAACTATGTTTACATGAAATTTTTATATGGAAATTGAGAGCTGGATACACAAAACTATATATCTTCACACAAAAATTATAAGAGCATAGGAATTTACAAGAATTTATAAGAAAAAAGAAAATTGTAATTCAGTCATCAAGATGCAGATTTTATAAGTTTTGCACTTTCTTTCTGTAAAGTTTAATAATAATAACAATAACAATTGTGACGTTATGTTCATCTTCAACCCCTCGTTAAGTTACGCGCATAACGAAACAGATATAACTGAATTATCGCGTTACGAAAGCTTCGACTGTAGCGCGACGCTCGACGCCAGCGCTCTTTCACTCTTCGCATGATCAAAACAACTTATATATATCAGCAGTGAATGATTCTCACAGACGATAAACACGCGAACCGTCGAAACATAAAAATGTATATTGTTACGCAGTAGGAAGTAAAACAAAAAAGAATCGTCGTTATTTTTCGATATTTACTTATACACCGGAGAAGTTATTCGATGCGATAACGATCGTCCGGGAAGCTCAGCCGAAGTGGCGTCCGGTGACATCTCGCTGCAGTGGCGCGACTCTTATGTCGTCCAGCAGCAGCTCGCGATAACAAAATTTCGCCTCTAGCAGCCGAACTGGAACATCGACCGGCTCGACTAATCGCAACACAAAAAAAAAAAAAAAACACACAACACGTTCAACACTCAGTTTACGATGACGGTGCGTCGTTTGTTTTCAATTTGATTATTATTATTATTATTATTATTATTATTATCGTCCTCGAGTGTAAACAAGATAAGAAAATAAGAAACGTTTGAACAAGAAAAAATAAATCGTCGCGGAGTGTTCAACAGTTGCGATTATCGACTCGCCGTACGGAAGAAGAAAAAAACGCAACATAAATAAAGAGAAACATTTATACATCGCCGATGACAACGAACTACGCGTAACGCTCTAATTATCCATCAACTGTCGGTAACTTTTTTGTTTTTTCATCGAAATCAACTTAAGTCCGCGAAGGTCTAAAAACGGGAGGTCCGAGATCGAAATTTTAAGAATCATGTCCATGGAGAGACTGTCCGGACAGGGCTACGCTCCGATACCTCAGAGCATCAGCAACACCGACACCGAGGAGGAGGACGAACGTTTGGCTCTTCCGAACGTGGACACTCGAGAGGATGACAAAATACATGTAAGAAACGTATAACGTAATGTAAGAAACATATAACATAATGTAAGATACATATAATGTAACGTAAGATACATATAAGGTAACGTAAGATACATATAATATAGTGTAAGAAACGTTTAATGTAACATAAGAAACATATAACGTAGCGTAAAAAATGTATAAAATAACATAAGAAACGTATAACGCAACGTAAGAAATGTATAACATAATGTAAGAAACATATGTGTAACATAAGAAATATATAACATAATTTAAGAAACGTATAATGTAACATCAGAAACATATAACGTAACATCAGAAACATATAACGTAACATAAGAAACATATAACGTAGAATAAGAAACATATAACGCAATTTAAGAAACGTATTATGTAATGTAAGAAAAGTATAAACGTTTTTCTGAATATCTTGGTCAATTTCTCAATGGGATTGAAGATATTGAGCAAGATATTTGGAGAGAGGTGGGTCATCCACAGACTTACGGACAATTACATCCACAACTCTTGCATCCACGATTTCTTGGAGAGTTTAAAAGCGCAACAATTCAACGAGGGCTGGACTACCATTAAACCCTGTGATATTCTATACATACCGTGCAGGACATGAAAGTTGTACTTTTTTTTTATACTTATTTTTGTTTGGGAGATTAACATTATCTTTGGGATTTTAGGATGTCGAAGCGGCTCAAGGAAACGGCTGGTGCAATAGTACAAACGAAGCGAGAAACTTTGAGAAGCATACGACGGAGAATATGACTATTGGAGGTGGCTACAGATACTGCGGAGACGATGTTCCTATTATCGTACCGGACTTGGAGAACCAGGATGACTTTTGGAAGAGACGAGACGCAACGACCCTTCGACGTTGCTGCACGGTTCTCTCCATACTGTTCTGCTTCTTTGCGTTCTACGCGTTCCTGTATGTGCTGCCCTGCAGCAACACAAAGATTTGTCCGCCTGTGGTGCAGAAACAGCCGGTCATCACCTTGGACAAGACTCTGGAAGGAGTGGGTGAGATAAAACGCGATCTATCGACTTTTTGTCTTTTTTTTCGCATGTTTATGTCTTTACGGGAAAAACGATTTTCTACAACGTTGCAATAAAATCGGTAAGACGTTATAAAATTTCACAAAACTCTGAAGGGAGTGGATGAGATACAACACGATCTGCCGAGTTTTTGTCTTTTTCGGCATATTTATTTATTTACGGGAGCACCCGTTCAACAATTTGCAATATAATCCGTAGTATATTCTAAAATTTACAAAGAAATTAATTCTATATAAATTTCGTTATTTATCTGAATAAACATTGGTCGATGAAAATTGTCGTCGGATTGGAGAGAAATAATAATATTATATTCGAGGGACTAAAAATATTTTTTTCTTCCCTACAGAGATTCACGGTCCTATCCTCATAATTCACGGAAGACCTTACAGTCTGGTATTCCCATTAAAAAAACTTAATAAATAAACTTGATTGAACATTGCTCAACGAAAACTTCCGCCGGCTTGGACATAAAATAATACTATAATGCTCGAGTGACTAAAAATATTTTTTTCTTCCCTACAGAGATTCACGGTCCCATCACGATAATTCATGGAAGTCCTTATAGTCTGATATTCCTGCTACGAGGTCAGTTTTACGGCCTCAATAGTACGGACGCCGCGACGAGTCGGGAAATCCCAGCGGACGGTGGAGGTGTCCTGTCGATGCAAGGAAACACCGGTGCCCTTCTCTGGTGGGTCCGATTGAAGCAGTTGCTCGTTACCATAGACTGCGCGACCTTCGACACCGACGGCTCCGGCAGCCCGGACTGCATCGTGACCGGACAAGATCTGATGGTCAGCATCAATCCGATATCCGGTACGATACACTGGACCGAGCGTGAGAGTCTCGACACTCGATTGCCGCTGCGCGTGCACGACGTCGATTCCGACGGAATCGACGACATGGTCGCGGTCAAGGATCTGGCTGTGCCTCCTTGGAAGGCCATCGTCCTCATATCCGGCAAGAGTGGCAAAATTCTGAAGGGTCTCTTCGCAATCGACTGCGAACCTTACGGCGAAAATTTTGTACGTCTGATCGGATTTGATTCAAAGGACACTGTTTACTACTCGTGCGAAGGAAGTTCTACTAAACGTGAGTATTTCATCATTAATTTTTATAAGGAAACAACGATAGAGCGGACAAAATAGTATTTTACTTCACTCGGTGCCAAAAGGGCAATTTTACGCACGCTTAGCGTACGTAAAACCCCCATTTTCATATCTTCGTCTTCGGCTCGCGCTACAAACTCACACTCGTCAGAAAAAGTTTTATATCACCCCTTATATATCACCTTGTGAAATAAAATTTTATATTTGTACGAAATAGAAAATTTTTTTGTACAAAAACGTTTTCTTAACTCGTGTGATTGCAACCTTCGACTTCGGCTCGTCCTACAAACTCACGCTTTTCGAAGAAGTTTTTCCGCACTAGTATTGTAATATACTAGTTTCATGCCTGTAAGTGTGGCAACAAAATAACTAGACTATCAAAAACGTGTGCGTTATTTTTCACGGGTATCATACAAAGTTTTATTCCACAAGGTGTGAAAATAGGAATTCCACGCTCGCGAATCATGCGCAAAACTGCCGTTTCCACACCGAGTGAAATAAAAGACATTTTTATTAATTTTTTATTATTAATTTTTTAATTTTTTTACTATTAATTTTTTTCACTTTGTTCGCAGAAACGTTGAACCAAACCTTGTCGCTCAGTAGTCTGGTAGAAGCAGACCAATCAGCCTGGCCTATGTCGAAATACAATTCAACCCCGGATCCGACAGCAATTACCCGCTATCCGACGAATACGAATGAAAAAATTGAGAATTATGCGATGACCCTGACTCCGTTCTATCGTCTGACCGTACAAAATTTTGGCTCTTGTCCGGGTGAAAATTGTCGTGTGAGCATCAACGTTAGCCTGCAGATAACGGAGAATGACAACAGTCGAGTTATATGGGATTATTCGAGCAACAATTCGTACGCCATGAGACCCGCTGTGTATGCGGATAACAAAAACGACTATGTAACAGGATTCGCTATTAAATTCTGGCAGTGGAACAACGATAAGGACAAGCCGGCCGATGAGACGCAGAAAATCTTCGAACGACACGTCACAGAAAGGGTTCTAATGGTATTCGTCAATTACACGATCGTGCACGTCATAGACGCGAGTCAGAGCGAGATCGTTCAATTGTGCAAAATCGACGAATGTCAGCCTGGCCTGTCGATGCAAACCCGATCGATCGCCATAGCCGATCTCGGCGCCGATGGAACTTGGGAGTTGATAAATTATCAATCGTCGTACAACACGGAAATTCCGCGGATCCTCACCTCGAGAGTACAAATCGTTAAACTCGATACGGTCCTATCGCAACTGTCGCTAGTTGCCAATTAGCATTTATCACCGTAATTATTTTCTTTGATTTTACTCTTTTTTTTTTTTAAGTGATGACCGATAGCACTTGCGGTTACAGTGTTTGAGCGTCTATGATTTATCATAAGCGCACCGTTATTAACTGTAACTCAGGAAGTTTATCTAAAAATTGAGATTTTCACGTTACCCACTTCTGTAATTTTTTTTTATTGACAACATTTCTTCGACGCGAAAGCAACTCCTGCAATTGTTTGGTTTTGTCGCCGAAGAAGCTGTCTGTAAAAAAAAAAAAAAAAATACGAGTAAGCAACGTGGAAATTTCATTTTTCAGAGTATTATAAAAATTGCAAGGGTACACCCGTATAGCAATTTTTTTCACACTATTCATCGCATTGTAACGACCCAACAAAATGGTTTCGAAACCCCCCTTTTGTACCGTATCTTTTGTATTCCCAAAAAAAACCCGAAAGCCACTTTCATCCGGAGTTCCGTCGGGAAGAAAATATTTGGCTGTTCGAACAATCGCAAATTTTCGTAATACCGGCTATAAAAATCGAGATTTTTTTTTTCGTGAAAACAAAGCTTTCTCCATGAGGACGCGATCATAGTACGTTTTATTGCGCGGTATATTTCTCCGAACGATCGTTCACATATTGTATGTCTCTCGTAGTGCTGTCGAGTATAATTTTGGCACAATTGCATTTACGATTTTTTTTTTCGTTCGCTTACAGGCTCGATAAAGTATCCGGTAAGAGAAATACAACCGCACAGTAGAAATTACTATGATTTTAATTTTTTTATTTTCAATTTTGCCCGTGCCGTAAAGAAATTTGCATGTGCGTATGCGCAAAGATAAACAACGACATAAAGCGCTGGAGCCTGAAACTAATGGTGCTATTTAGGATCTAAGCTTCACGTAACGAACGATATAAAATCTACTGTGTATGTACGTTCTAGATTCTCCTCTGACGACACAAAATTGATCTCACTCGTGTATTACGATATGGATAAAGAGCCAACAGACGCTCCAAACTAGTCGATCGCTATTGCGGCCACAATCTGTAGTGTATTTAAATTACGGAGGAAACTTTTATTATTTAGATGTATCACGCGAGTGACGAACGTTGTAATTTACTAATCGAATGTGTAACTGCATCGTCGGATCTTGCGATTAATTTATTTATCATACAAATTATATGTACGGCGAACGAACAGCGCGACGGCATAATTCGTCCGATATAAATATTTATAAAACCATTCGTGACAGTATTTTTAACACATCAACGATCTCCCCAATGGTCTATTTAAGTTACGCATGAAAATCGAACGAAAACCGCGGCTTATTTTACGTAAATTGCTCGCCGATTCTTCTTGAAAACGTCGACAGTCTGGCCCTTCGATTCATCACAATTAATTCCCTGCAAAATTCGAAACGTAGTTTTTCACGATTACGAAGAAAATTTTTTAATAATTTTTTAGCGATGTAATCAAGATGCACGAGAACTGCACGAGAAACACTGCATAATTTTCATTGATCCACCCAAGTGGCAAAGATATTTACGTCCACGATCTAGATCTCATTTATTATAATTGATTCTCTATAAAATTCGAAAAAAAATTTTTTACGTTTACGAAAAAATGTTGAATACTTTTTTACCGACATGACCAAGCTCTACGAAGATTCTACGAGAAAAGTTGCATAATTTTCATAAGTCCACCGAAGCGGTAAAAAAAAATCAAATCTGTTTCGAAAAAAAAGGCATCGAGAAAAAAAAATGACCTCGTGACCAAGCTGTACGAGGATTGTTCAAGAAAAGTTGCGATATTTTCATTAGTCCACCAAAATGGCCAAAAAGTAACGCCCAACAATCCAGACCATTAATTTATAATAATTACTTGCCTATAAAATTGGAAACAAATTTTTTTTCCATTTACGAAAAAAACGTTTAGTACGTTTTTTACCGACGTGACCAACCTATACGAAGATTCCACGAGAATAATTGCATAATTTTCATCAGTCCGCCAAAGCCCTAAAAAAATTAAATCTGTAAGAAAAAAAAAAAGGCATCCCTGCTCTCTAAATAGAGTTGCGGCCCGAGTGCGTCAGTAGCGCGGTTCGCCGTGACACTTATACCGTTGTGTCAGCTGGTTTCCCCCTCTACCATTCCTTTCACCCCGTACACACACCCAATATATACATGTGTATATACGAGGCAATTTCCAACGGTGGCTGCGGGCTTCGCTTTTTAGCTGACGCCTGACACTCCGAGCATGATGAGCGCGCACGATACGTAGTGCATTCTGCGACTTGCTCTTCGACATTAACGTTCCGTTTCGTCAGCGAAACAGAAAAAAAAAAAAAAGAAAAAACAACGTCGCGCTATTGCATCGACGAACGATCGTAGCTTCGGTGATAAGTTCGCGTCGCGATCCGCCAGTCGTCGGTGGTAAAGCGTGGAACGCGGCGGCATCGCCGCTATCGGACACAAAATATAAAGAGAAAGAGAGAAACAGAGAGAGAGAGAGAGGCACACGATGGCAAACAAACGGCCGAGAGTGTGTTCGAGTGTTGTGTTGTTATGGTGTTTCCTCGCCGTTCAAGGATCGCCGACACCAGTGAGCATACCGTTGGGCAGCGTTTCCGATCTTCTAATTCAGAGCGCACTCGATTCGCTCAACGAGAATTCGCCTACGCATCACACATACAAGAGCGGCAACTTGATCAGCTCACAGAAATTGGTAATTTAGTCCCGGAAAAACTTGGTAGCTTCTTCAATCTTCTTTTTAACAATCGCGATTGCGCAAGCGAGCCTTCGGGCATGATTAATCGTGATCATTCTTCCTCCTTCGTTCTCGCTGTAATTTCTCGAGATGCGGACATGAGTATTTATATATATATACGTGTATTTGTACACATACTTATATAGAGGAACGATGTACTTGGCGATTTCTGCGTCACGCTCTATGTACGTGCTAAAAACCAGGATGCGGTCATCGCAAACTATCCTTTGCGACGCACTTGCTTTGTGATTTTATTTTTCGTCGACTTGTACATAGCGTTGCGCGTACGGTGGGAGGGAATGAAAAAAAAAAAATACAACGAATCTATCTGTGCCATTGCCAGAGCTCGGTGTTGTGTTTCGAAACGGAATGAATGTAGGATGTAGCGTGCGGCCAATGACGAGCTGATAAATTCGTGATAAATTAAGCGGGGTTATCGTGGGTTCGATGCGTATTGTCATTAGAGCCGAGAGAAATAAAGTTCGTTGAGCTTTATCTACCGACTGTAGAGAGACGAATGTTCGTTCGTGTTACACGCGACGAGGAGATTAATATAGTAGACGAGATATTTGTTTGTGGTACGGTGGCGTTTGCGCTAAACTTGTTTCAGACGATAGTTATTTTCCGGGTAAAAGCAATCGGGTTATTCCGCGTTCTGAGGCCGCAAACCCCTAAGAACACCGTGCCAGTACATAGCGAGCAACATACAAAACCAAGAACAATGACAGAGTGTAATATAAGTAGTAGCATAAAAAATAACAGAATAATAATAAAATAATAGTAAAGTAATGATACAGAAGCAAAAGCATTGAAAACAGAATGATAGTACAGAAAAAGCATAGAAATACAGCGAATGCATAGTAAAACATAATGATAATACAGAAAAAGGTAATAAAGCAAAGAAATAGCAGAAAAAAAATACAATAACAATGAACCTTAGCGCAGGCGAGGCTAGCCCATCGCTGTGGATGGCGCTGTTGGGATGCTTTGGACCGAGCTTTGTTTTGATCACACAGTTTACGACCCTTTGTTTCATGAATACGGGAAATCGTACCATTTATAGATACGATGGGATAACGATCGCACCAATACAAAGTTGACGTTGAGGTAGTCCTTGCGAAATAGCGTTTGCTAAAGTGTTTCCAGAGAAATGAGATGGAATCGTAGAACACTTGTCGATAGTATAAAAATCTGAAAAAAATCAAGCTTACCAAAGATCCCGAAAGGATTAATTTTCCATGACAATAAATCCAAAATATCAATCAACAAATTGATGAAAAAATAAAATTGTTCAACAAATCTTTCGGAAACATAACATTTAAAAAAAATTAAAAGGAATTCTTTTATTTTTCTGAATACGTATTAATCTTTTCAGATTTTTAAAATTTAACTTTGAATTTTCTGACTTTAAGGACATGTGAAACGACTCAGTCGTTAACGAAAATCTTTAATGAATGCGATTTAAAGACCGTAAACTATTCGGGGGAAAAAAGCAAAGCATCAGCGGATGCACAATTTTCCGTTTTATTCGAAACGTTAACCGATTTTAAATGGCATTGATTTGAAAAATTGCATCTGTCTCTCTTGCACTCATGTGTCACGTGGCACATCTTTCACATGGCGTTAACTTATCGGTGTACATACGAAACACCTCCCTCCCCGTCCATATCTGGCTCAGTCGGTATCAAAAATTGCAATCAACTATAGATTAAAAAAAAAAGTCACATCGATCGTACATTTCAGGTATTGCACATGCTCTCAATGTGATGTTGGACTCGTTTTTAACACCTCTCTTAATGTTTTTACCGACGGAACTTGGCAGTTTCTTAGTTTCAATGTAGAATTATTAAATATGCCGCGTAATAATTTATATAATCATTATTATTTCACGGGGTGTGAAAATGTGAGTTTCACACACGCTTAGCGTGCGTAAACTCTCATTTTTTACACCCTGTTGAAATAAAACTTTGTACGAAACTCGTTGCGAAAAACATTCTCTTGACTCGTGTGATTTCAACGCTCGCCTTCGGCTCGTGCTGCAAACCTCACACTCGTCAGAAAAAGTTTTATCGCACTAGTGTCGTAATATACTATTATATGCTTCGAATCGTGCATGACTATGATATTGACATAAACGCTACGGCGTGCAGTCGAATTTTCATTAACAACGTACAGGGTATTAATAAAATCGATTGTTACAGTTTGCGAAAAAGCATGAACGCAGTTCACGATCGATCGACCGGTCAATGCGCTAATTATTGGCTCTGATCACTTGTCACAATAAACAGTAAACGTAGAATGACACTTAAGAGCATGCGAACTACGGCGTTCGGCAATAAAAATGCTAATGAACTTTTATAAACCGGTCGGGTGTTATTTGCATCCGCTTCGGCTGCTGGTAAAAAAAAAATATTCTAAAGTTTGTGACGTCACTTCCGGTCCGAACACTCGTTCTTCCACTGGAAGTAACCGCCATACCCGAAATATCTCACATCCGGTTTGATAATCTCGTTTTTCGATGAGAAATTACGTCATACCGGAAATACGTCGATTTCGGTTTGAAAATTTCTTTTTTAACCGGAAATACGTCGCTTTCGGTTTGAAAATTTCATTTTTAACCGGAAATGCGTCACTTCCGGTTTGAAAATCTCATTTTTCGACTGGAAATGACGTCATATCGGAAATACATCATTTCCGGTTAAGAAATGAGATATTATTTTTAGTTCAAACATACCCGAAATATCTTACGTCCCGTTTGAGAATCTCATTTTTTCGACCCGAAGTAACGTCATACCTGAAACACGTCACTTCCGGCTTGAGAATCTCGTTTTTCGATGAGAAATGACGTCATACCGGAAATACGTCGCTTTCGGTTTGAAAATCTCATTTTTAACCGGAAATGCGTCACTTCCGGTTTGAAAATCTCATTTTTAACCGGAAATGCGTCACTTCCGGTTTGAAAATCTCATTTTTCGACTGGAAATGACGTCATATCGGAAATACATCATTTCCGGTTAAGAAATGAGATATTATTTTTAGTTCAAACATACCCGAAATATCTTACGTCCCGTTTGAGAATCTCATTTTTTCGACCCGAAGTAACGTCATACCTGAAACACGTCACTTCCGGCTTGAGAATCTCGTTTTTCGATGAGAAATGACGTCATACCGGAAATACGTCGCTTTCGGTTTGAAAATCTCATTTTTAACCGGAAATGCGTCACTTCCGGTTTGAAAATCTCATTTTTAACCGGAAATGCGTCACTTCCGGTTTGAAAATCTCATTTTTCGACTGGAAATGACGTCATATCGGAAATACATCATTTCCGGTTAAGAAATGAGATATTATTTTTAGTTCAAACATACCCGAAATATCTTACGTCCCGTTTGAGAATCTCATTTTTTCGACCCGAAGTAACGTCATACCTGAAACACGTCACTTCCGGCTTGAGAATCTCGTTTTTCGATGAGAAATGACGTCATACCGGAAATACGTCGCTTTCGGTTTGAAAATCTCATTTTTAACCGGAAATGCGTCACTTCCGGTTTGAAAATCTCATTTTTAACCGGAAATGCGTCACTTCCGGTTTGAAAATCTCATTTTTCGACTGGAAATGACGTCATATCGGAAATACATCATTTCCGGTTAAGAAATGAGATATTATTTTTAGTTCAAACATACCCGAAATATCTTACGTCCCGTTTGAGAATCTCATTTTTTCGACCCGAAGTAACGTCATACCTGAAACACGTCACTTCCGGCTTGAGAATCTCGTTTTTCGATGAGAAATGACGTCATACCGGAAATACGTCGCTTTCGGTTTGAAAATCTCATTTTTAACCGGAAATGCGTCACTTCCGGTTTGAAAATCTCATTTTTCGACTGGAAATGACGTCATATCGGAAATACATCATTTCCGGTTAAGAAATGAGATATTATTTTTAGTTCATACATACCCGAAATATGTCACATCCGGTTTGAGAATCTCATTTTTTCGACCCGAAGTAACGTTGTACTGGAAATACGTCACTTCCGGTTTGAGAATCACGTTTTTCGATGAGAAATTACGTCATACCGGAAATACGTCGCTTTCGGTTTGAAAATTTCATTTTTAACCGGAAATACGTCACTTCCGGTTTGAAAATCTCATTTTTCGAATGGAAATGACGTCATATCGGAAATACATCACTTCCGGTTAAGAAATGAGATATTATTTTTAGTTCAAAGATATTTTTTCAAATGTAAGTACGGTTCGAGAACAAAAACAATGTAAAACCATCAAGAAACGATATTGTGGAGAATTTCGACGGACACACCTGTCTTTATCCAGCAACCTTATCCACAACTTTATCCAGCAAAATTCGTCGTCAAAGTCCGATTAGTCACGGAATTATAAACGCGGATTGTACAGCTCTCAGTTTATTTCAAATAAGGTAACTTTTTTTTTCAGTCACGCGCGAGCGCGACTTCTCCTCGAGAATAAATTCCTGAGAAAATCCGAAGCCTAGCAATTTCGAACAACGAAGCCTTGGAAAACTATTTTTACATCTCTGTTAATGAGTCTTTCGATGAATTCCTTCCGTTAAAAAACCTATCGGAAATCCCGAGTCGGAGATAATCGTGAATTAATTACACTGTAAAAAAAAAAAAGAAAATTTGTTTGAAAATTACTGAACAGCATTGGATGTTTTTTTTACATAAACTGTTTCTGAAATTTCAAACACACATGCGTTGCAATTTTACAGTAAAGTTAGTGGTTTTTATGGAAATTTTTTGTAAATTTCAGGCGAAAGATTTGTAATCCTAATATCTCGTATTGTAATTTTACAGTAAAAGTACATTAATGTTCGATTAATGTAATAAATAATGTGAGGAAATTTCAATTTCCCGTAAATTGAATTAACAATTTTTTTTTTTTTTTTTGTTACATTGTACAAATATCCATATTTTTGAATCCTGTAAAATTGTACTCCAACTTCTCTCGCAGATTTTTATCGATAGTGTTCTGCTAATTTCACATTAATCTTATTAATTCCGGAGTCGTTAATCGCCTTGTCGATTGTTTACTACTTTACTCACTTTTACACTGTCTCACTCGCAAACGTCCCCAGTCGTCGTGTTTATCCCGGAAATGTACATTGATCTCTCGACACTCGATTAGTCACGAAAATTAAACATTGATTTTCTTTCGTCGGTATTTTAAATAGCATACATTTCACGCAAAAGCATAAGCTCACGACGTTATTTCAAACACTGTAATTCAGAATACTCGAAGTCTCTGGAACTTCAGAAGCACTGCATCAGATTTCTTTTAATGTCCGGAGCTAAATTACTTACCTGCTTCGCATAGTGGAAAGGCATCTCTGACTCTTAACAACACTTGACAGCGATAAATATATTGTTGTAACCAAAGAATGTGACTCTCCCGAAGGAGAGAAGTATCTTGTTCTATCAAAAATACTTGAAATGAATAAAAAAATATCCTTCTTTTATAACAAAAAATAAAAATGGTATGCCAAGTACTTAAAACTCGTTATCTGTTGCCAACAAAAAGATGTTTATTGCGACAATAAAAAAAAAAAAAAAAATCGAGAATATATTAAATGACATGAGCCAAGTTAAGGTAAACAGATTTATACAGATTTATAGATATTTAGTACAATAATGATGTCAAAAAGTGAAAAAAAAAACAAAAAAAAATTAAACCATTTTCTTCTTTCGATATTTAACTCAAAAATACAAAAAGAAACAGAAAACATTTCGTGCATTCTTTTTTCAGCTGCGATAAGCTCAGTTTGTTTTGTGTTCCACGGGCGCACGAAGTATTGTTTTTTTCTTTCCTTAATAATTGCCTTTAATTTACTTATTTAATTTTGCATAACAATAATTCCAAAATGTTATTAACAAAGTGATGAAAAGTAAAATTGTTAAACAAATATCCCGGAAACGGTATTTTTTTTTATTGAATGAAAATTATTCGTTCATTTTTTTGAATAGGTATGAATCTTTTAATTCACTTTGATTTTTTGTTTTTTTTTTTATATGGGGAAAAACGTCTGGAAAGTCAGAAGATTCAAAGTGAATTTAAAAATCTGAAAAAATTCATACGTATTCAGAAAACTGAACGAATAATTTTCATTAAAAAAAAGTTATGTTTCCGGGATATTTGTTGAACAATTTTATTGTTCATAAATTTGTTAATAACATTTTGGAATTATTGTTATGCAAAATTAATCCTTTCGGCATCTTTAGTATCCTTGATTTTTTTCAGATTGTCATACCATCGACAAGTGTCTAAAATTCCCTCTAATTTCTCTGAAACTTATGTGAAGTAAACACTATTCGCAAGGACTACCTTAAGTATCACCCGAATGTTTTTTAACATAGCGATTTCGAATTACCGCAACTTGCAGCCGCCCCTCCCGCCAAAGAAGCCACTAACAACCTTTTGTAAGCGAGCACTGTAATTTGACAGTCGTACTTATACTTACACTATGATTTGTAGGCCTTTGTTTTATGTTTGTCGTAGCCTTTTAAACAAGTTATCTACAATGAACAATACAGTAAACAATTTTACCAAAAAAAAGCAACTAACAACCTTGTAACTCAACATTAAATTTTTGTTTCAGCTGGAGCCCCCGTACGTGATCTATCGTCTGACCCTGAACTTGGAGCCGAACTGCAAGGCCGACGAGTCGCCGAGCTGTTCGCGCGAGGCCTGCGCCATCGATCTCCGCCAGCACGAGGGCGGTGTGATAGACGTGCGTGAGAATTCCATCCAATGCATGTACCTGCATCCCCACTCGGCTCAGGCCGAGATCGAGCAGCGCGACCAGGAGGTCGTCGATGAGCCGACGAGTCTCCAGGAGTCCGAGGTCACCGAGAGCGTCGACAGGCGTGTCGTCAACTCCAGCGTGAAGCTCGACCACGAGGTCCAGACGGTCACCGACGACAGCGAGCGTCCCTTCATAGCGGTCCGGGCGACGGATCGAAACTACTGTGCCGGTTGTCCGTACGAGCTGAATCCGACGCTGGCCGGTCTGGCCGCGTTCGGCGAGCAGGTCGTCCAGTCGATGGACGACTCGGGCCGCAGCGACTTCAAGCACAAGGTCGTGAGCATCGTGCGAGTAACCAGAGCGGTACCGCCCGGCTCGAACGTCGTCCAGTATGAGCTTCTCCTCGAGATCGGCGAGACGAATTGTCTCCGCGCGGGCCTATCGAGACGCGCCGATTGCTCGCTCCTCGCTAACGTGCCCATTAAACTCTGTCTAGTGGCCTTCGAGGAGCGTCCCTGGCAGCGAAACAGCAGAATTATGACGAGGAACAACTGCACGGACGTTCCCTCGACGGAGAACGAGCTGGACGGCAGCACGGAGCCGCGCACGATCAGCGATACCATGGCCGTTTCCGTCCTGCGAGGCGAACAGTCGACTACGGCGGCGAGCTCGAGAATCGAGATTTACGACCAGGTCGCCGAGGAGGGAAAGCTCGGGGGAATTCGGAGCTCGATCGACGAGTTCTTAGACATCGCCGAGCCGACCGCGTCAACCGGTAGTCGCGACGAGCAGAGAATCCCCGTCACCGAGCCGTCACATACGAAGATCGTCCTCGGGACCGACGAGGTCCAACAGAAACGCGTCGGTTTCACCGACAAGATCAAGGAGTTCGATGCCTTCCTCGAGGACTTCGATCTGAAGATAAAGCCTCGAGGTCCGCAGAACGTCGATCGCGGAGATCCCGTGACGGAGGAGATTATAAGACCGGAAGTGGTCGTTCGTCCGAGCGTCCAGAGAAACGTCGCGGGCTCCTCGGGAAGCGACGATCATCGCGAGCCGTCGACGAGAGCGAAACGATCGCTGATCGAGACGCCCAGGAGCGAGAGACGTCTCGTCACGAAACTCGCTAGCAAGGCTCTCAGGACGCTCGACGACATTGACAAGGACAACAGGAAGCGCACGATAAGGAAATTGTTGGATTCGAAGAAGGAACTGAGAGCCGACGGCACGGTCTACCACATTAAGATGAGGGTCGTGCCGAGCGAGTGCGAGGAGAAAAACGCCGATGAGGAGGAGTGTTCGTACGGCGACGAGGGTTCGGTGAAAATCTGCAAAGTTCAGATTCACACCGTCGACGAGCGACCCTTGGAGTCGGCGAAGGTTCTCCAGTCGCAATGCTACCCCGACAAACCTCCGCCGAGACGAGAGACGAGGGTCAGGAGGTCTCAGCGGCTCATTGGCGGCCGCACGAACAAGAGGACCGACGATCCGGAAGTAATATCTTACGCGCAAATAGGCCTTAATAAATTCTCCGAATTGTCCGAGAGCTCGAACGAGCCGTTCCTGGTCGAGATCCTCGAGGCCACCGCGCAGGTGGTTTCCGGTATGCTCTACAGGATAAAGGTCAGACTGGGCGAGAGCACTTGTCCCAAAGGGACGAAGGAGAATTGCCAGCTGAGAGCGGACGGCGAGGTGAACGATTACCTGATAACCGTTTGGTCCCAGCCGTGGGTCGACCACGGCATCCCGGACGTGAAGATCGAGGCCGAGAGGAAGAACGATCTCTCGAGGGTCCGCAGGACACCGCAAATTGCCGGAGGTCTCACGCCCAAGAGGACCGACGATCCGGAAGTAATATCTTACGCGCAAATGGGTCTGAATAAATTCTCCGAATTGTCTGAGAGCTCGAACGAGCCTTTCCTGGTCGAGATCCTCGAGGCCACCGAGCAGGTAGTTTCCGGTATGCTCTACAGGATAAAGGTCAGACTGGGCGAGAGCACTTGTCCCAAAGGGACGAAGGGGAATTGCCAGCTGAGAGCGGACGGCGAGGTGAACGATTACCTGGTAACCGTTTGGTCCCAGCCGTGGCTCGACCACGGCAGCCCGGACGTGAAGATCGAGGCCGAGACGAAGAACGATCTCTCGAGGGTCCGCAGGACACCGCAGATTCTCGGAGGTCCCGCGCAGATCAGCCCCGACGATCCGGAGATAAGAGCCTACGCCGAGAAGGGCATTCGCAAGTACTCCGAGACTTCCGGTCTCTCGAGCGAGCCCTTTCTGATAAAGATAATCGAGGCGACCAAGCAAGTCGTCTCGGGAATGCTGTACAAGATAAGGGTGAGATTGGGCGAGAGCACTTGCCCGAAGGGCGGGAGTGGCGACTGCCAGCTGCGCTCGGAGAGCCCGATTAAGGATTTCCTGATAACCGTCCTGTCTCAGCCGTGGATCGACAAAGGCCATCCGGACATAAAGATCGAGGAGGCGAGCTCGAGGAGCGAAAGATCTCGGCGGGAGGCGCTGATCGTTGGGTCGACCAAAGTGAGCACCGACGATCGAGAAATCAAGGCCTACGCTCGTCGAGCTCTCGAACGATACACCGAGAGCTCGGAGCTCGATTACGAGCCTCTTCTAACAGAGATCAAGGGAGCGGCGGTTCAATCTATCGCGGGAAGAAGATTGTACAAGATCAATGTCAAATTGGCCGAGAGCGATTGTCCGAGGGGTACGCGAGAGAACTGCAGAATCCGAGAGAACGGCGAGACTAAAGAGTGTCACGTGAAAGTCTGGTCTCATCCGTGGAGGGACAATGACGAACCGGAGATAAAAATAAAATGTGATGAAAAAAATCGCGATAGGAGAGCTCTTCGGGGCGCCAATTACAGCCTCAAGATGCTGAAGCTCCGAAAGAATATCGAGCTCGAGGAAAGGTTTGTGAAATCAGTAACTTAAAGAAAAAAAAAAATACGAATCTTTAGAGACGGATGTCGAACACACCGGATGAACACTCACACACATACAATACACATAAATCAATACATATTTGACTGGGGCAAATCGTCGTGATCGTTTATTGCTTCGTCAAATCAATGGTGCTTCTCTTTTTTTTTCTTTTTTGATTTTTTTTAAAATTCTATGCCCAAGCCATATTTTTCGGTTCTCATTCCCTTATTTAGTTCATAACAAATTAAATTAAACCAATCTCTCATTCCCACATTACATCAATTTTTTGCTCCAAAAGATAGCCCATAGACACGTTACTTCGTCGATCGTTGGATAGTTCAGGCACCAGATGCATGACAAATATTAAGGTGATGTGAAATATCGCCGTCGGTACTGCATGCCGTTTTGAGGCCGCAGACCACTGAGGAAAAAGAAAATTGTCTTTCCCTAGTGAATCGGCAGCCGCAGGGAAAGACAATTTTCATTTTCCTCGGCGGTCTGCGGCTTCAAAACGGCATGCAGTACAGTTTTTGTTACCAACTGGGAGCGAGTCGGTTGGGCGGGAGGGTCTTGCACATCACCTTAAGACCAAAGAAAATACTCAACTGAGTTGGTCTCGGTCGATATTTCGTGCGCTCTAGTAGTTTGTATGTGACGCGAAAATGCGACTAATTTGTTGCGTCTTGCAGGTTCAAAGAATTCATGGAAAAATTCGACGTCGATTATCCGACCGAGGAGGAGAGGACCGCGCGCTTCCGGGTCTTCAAGGACAACATGAAGTTCATCGACGAACTGCGGAGGGGCGAGCGCGGCACCGCCGAGTACGGCGTCACGATGTTCGCCGATCTCACGCCGGAGGAGTTTCGCTCGAGGTACACGGGACTCAAACCGGAAATGCGGGACGAAAATGATCTTCCGCTTCCGGTCGCCGAAATACCGAACGTCGAGCTTCCGGAGGAGTTCGACTGGCGACACTACAACATCGTCACGGAGGTCAAAGATCAAGGGTCGTGCGGTTCCTGCTGGGCATTCGCCGTCACCGGAAACGTCGAGGGACTCTACGCCCTCAAGCACGGAAAATTGCTCTCGCTTTCCGAACAGGAACTCGTCGACTGCGACACCTTCGACAGCGGATGCAACGGCGGATTGCCCGACAACGCTTACCGAGCCATCGAGAGCCTCGGCGGCCTCGAACTCGAGACCGATTATCCGTACGAGGGCGACGACGAGAAATGCCACTTCGACAAGGGAAAGGCCAGAGTCGCCATCACTTCGGGACTCAACATCACCTCGAACGAGACACTCATGGCTCAGTGGCTCGTCAAGAACGGACCGATATCCATCGGCATCAACGCCAACGCCATGCAATTCTACATGGGCGGCGTCTCACATCCGTTCAAGTTTCTCTGCAGACCCGACAATCTCGATCACGGCGTTCTGATCGTCGGATACGGAATACACAGTACGTAATAATATAATTCGGCGTAAAGTAAAAGCTTACGACGATTATTTTTAGCGATTGTTTTTTTTTTTTTTTTATGTAAGAAAAAAAGATTCATACGATCTCTAAGTTTTCGCATTTATTATTTATAATCGGACGATTAGAAATCATGAATTACGCAATGGTAGAGATTATATGAATCTTTTTTTCTTACATAAAAAGAACCAGCGTCAAAAATTTTAAATGCAAGTACGTGATAAAATCGTATGCATTTTTTTTTGTACATACAAAAAGAATTGTTAAAAATGTAATATGCAAGTTCCTGGTAAAATTATATGCATTTTTTTAATACATAGAAAGAGAATCATTAAACATTTAATACGCAAGTTCGTGGTAAAATTGTATGCACTTTTTTATACATAAGAAAAAAGAATTGTCGACAATTTTATACGGAAGTACGTGCAAATTTTTTATTTTTCGCTCAACGAATTATTTGCACTTAAGAAATGATTTTAATTCATTTATGAATTTGAACGATTATTGACGACGTTCCATTGAAATTTCAGAATATCCGCTCTTCAAGAAGTCGATGCCCTATTGGATAATAAAGAACAGCTGGGGTCCTCGATGGGGCGAGCAGGGATACTATAGAGTTTACCGCGGCGACGGTACCTGCGGCCTCAACACGATGGCGACGAGCGCGGTGGTTGTTTGATACCGACTTAACGGTAGATTAACGCAATCTCGGAACGGCAATTAGCTCGTGATTTTTATTCGATCACCCGGCTACATATCAGACGTTGTTCTACGTATAATAACAAAGCAGTAATACTCTCCCCATGGCAGCGACGTAAAAGCAAACGAACAAAGATCTTATATCGGCCAATCGGCGGATTGCAGTAGCTTCGATTTCTTCAAGGATGCTTCACACGTGCATTCCGTCAAAAGTGAGATTTATCGACAATTCAAACACTCCCTAATGGTATGAAACTGTGAAAAAAATCAACTGCATTAATGGTGCCAACAACATTCATTTTGCATAATAATGTCAAAAAGTTATTAACAAATTGCTAAAAAAAATGTTCAACAAATAATCAGTAAACCTTTTTTTCCTCTTTTCAAATTAATTCGTCGATTTTCTAGAAGCCACATAGAATGATCGGAAATTCTGAAAAAATTCATATGAATTAAAAAAAATCAAGGACTGCATTTAAAATGAGAAAATAAGAAGTTCTCATTTTTTTTTTTAAACAATTAATTTTTCGAACAATTTGTTAATAATTTTTGGCATTATTATTATGTAAAATCAAAGGTCTTGACAAACATAATACGGCTGATTTTTTATCGGATTTTTGACATGTCACCAAGTACTGACATTTTTTTCGCATTAAACTTTTGATTGGGAATGCATATGTGAAGCATCCTTAAATACGAAATCGTAATCACGGCAGGATACAAGTATTTACCGAGTATCGTTGGTCATCAAATGTTTGTTATTGTTTGCAGGTAAAATAATCTAATTTTTATTTGTACGATATATATATATATATATATGTATCTCATAGATGATACTAATACGAATTAGTCGTTCGAGACACGTGCCAAATTTTTTTCGATTCTTCGTACGGCGATAAATCGGCTCTGCGATGTTTTCATTAAAAAAAAAAATTTAAAACAAAAAAAATCAACTTGTATTTTTTCAGCCTCTTCTATCGATAGAAATAGACTCTAGCGATGCAACGATCAATTATGAATAATATTCGTTCGATCGAGAGTACACAGAATGACGAAGTATTTTTGTTTGTTTTTTTGTTTGTTTTCCTTTTCTTCCAGCGCGTATAGAATTGACGAAACACAAATATTAAGAACTATAATTTATTATTAAGCACTTTCGTACAGTAATTAGAACTGTCGAATAGTTTGATAATAATAATATTGTCGCATCTGAACACTCCCCCCTCCCGACCGCTTTGTTCAGGATCTAAAATTGTGATATTTTGAAAATTAATAAAGATTAACGATCATTAATAATAAATTGACTCCGTCACACCCGCGGCTCGTCCCCGTCGCCCCTCACGGTGTCAATTCTCACGAAAGCGCGCGAGCCCCGTTACAGCTACGGGACTCGTACGGCTATCGTTGATGAATAAACAAAATTAAACAAAAAGAAAAAAAAAAGACGTCACCTTCGAGTCTGAAAAAAATTTATTAGACAATTCATCACAAGTGTACAACTAAAACGGAGACTAAATTTGCGTCATATCTTCGCGAAAACCGAGTACAAGCCTCTGTGTCGCCTCGTCCTCCGCGAACGCTTATCTTTCTCTCAGACCATGCTCGACGAATCACTCAAAGCTATTATTTTTTTTCTCCTTTTCTTTATATATATCTATACGACCGAGTTGCGTGGAATAACTGGAATTGAAAGGAGGAAGGTCGTAATTTGTGTTCCTTAGTCTGCTCTTTTTTTTTTCTAAGCCAGTGGTCGAAAGCCACTTGAACCGAGGATAAGCGTTAAGTAGTCTTAAGCTCCAAAAATATTGCGCCGAACCGTGCCCCGTTAGTCAAACATAACGGCGAAGCCAGTCCGTTCTACGTAACTTGTCCCAAGGGATCACAAAAAAAAAAAGAAAAGTATATTTAAGGCTCATCCGGTCGTTTCCCGAGACGAAGTTCGGGAGCGAGTTTAATCATGAGTGATTCCACGCGCGAGTCTCTCGATTCCGAAATTTCTTCGACTCGCGGATAAGTAATCGACCGATTCGTCGGGAGATTATGCACGGACTAGCCCCGGTAGGCATTTTCCGAACATTTACCGTACGCTCGAAGAATATAGAATTTTGTGACCGGGGCGATGGCGTTGCACGAATTATCATTTTTTTTGGTTTGTGTTTGTTTTGTTTGTTTTGCTGTTCTTGTTTATGGGGGGTTAATAGTAGTTGTACGATCCCCACTGATTGTAAGGGCCGTATGCCTGAGGTCCGCTCTGGCTGTACTGCCAGTTCTGATAATTGGCGTAGTTCGGATCCGAGGGCGGTGGATACTGCTGGTATCCTTGCTGGTAGCCGGCTTGGCTGCCGTACTGCCCGCTTTGGAATTGCTGCTGGGATTGGTAAGACCCGCTTGGACCGCTGCTGTACTGGTAAGAGGACTGCGATCCCGCGGTCGGCGGCGGTGGCACACTCGATTGATCGCCGGTCTTCGCCTTCTTCGGTGGCGAGGAATCCCTTTCGAGGTCAAAGAAAAAAAAATAAAATAAAGTACAAATAGAAATGTGCCGTGATGGTAATTTTTTTTGTTTGTAGGCGTTGATTGACCAAAAAGTTATCCTCATTGACGTCTCTTTTTACTACGGACAATGTTTGTTGTACCATGAGCGTCATTTTTTGTTCGGGGTGACGAATACGGCCTGAAGAGGAAAGAACGGGTAGCCAACAGGCATCCGAATGAACAAGATGATTTCAGTAACAACTGACTAAAAAGACAACTGATTGTGCTCATATTAGAATAAAGCCCATTGCGAATTGTACGCAAAATGATTAAATCCCAATCGTATTCTGGATAGAAATGATAAGAGCCGAATGCATTTAACAGTTAGTACTCGGAAGACAAAAATATTTTTTATTGGAAATATATTTTTTTTGTTTACTATAATAATATCAACCTACTTACCAGTGGTCCTTAGCGTATAACAACAATTCTACCTTTGATACCCTCGAGCGCTAGCGTTTCAAGCCAAATCCGATTTCAAGATAACTAGCTTGCACAATGGTATCTGTTTCACCATTTTGCAAGGTAGTTGCAAACAGTTATCTTTGCTTGAAATCAGATTTGGCTTGAAACGCTACCGACCGCGAGTATCAAAGGTAGAATTGTCGAGCGCTAGGGATCGCTGGTAAGTAAGTTGATATTTTTATAATAAAGAAAAAATGTTGCCGATAAAAAATATTATTGTCTTGCAAGTACTAATTGTTAAATGCATTCGGTTCTTATTATTTCTATCCAGAATACGATTGGGATTTAATCATTTTGCCTACGATTCGCATTTGTTTTATTCCAATGTGTGCACAATCTGTTTTCTTTTTAGTCAGTTGGTACTGAAATCATTTTGTTCATTCGGATGTCTGTCAGTTAACCGAACAAACTTCTATCTTGTTGGGATTTTACCGTAATTTTTTTGTCACAAATTTGCCAAACTTTTTAGCAATCCAGGTTGATTTCAAACGCATTTTTCTCCGTCGTTGATTTCGTAATCATTCGCATTTTCATTTTATTCTGATTAACGAGAATGGTTACTTTGTTAACTTTCAAGTTGGGAGCGTGGAGGTTTTTAGAGTTAATGTCGCTGTTGTCGCAGTGGGGTAATTTTCCGACCGCTCAATTGACACTCAGTTGCCACAGAAAAAAATGACCGGTTACAAAATCGTCTTCAATCTCTAAGTACAAAATCTTTCAAATGTATTTTCGGAAGCACCGACAATTCGTTAACTGTAATGTTATGTTAATTTTTTTTTAACGAAAGAATAATACTACTTTTGCATAGGCGATTAATACTTACACCTTGCTCTCGTCGTTCTTCGTCTTTTTGCGCTCTTTGGCCTGCTTTATGCACTTCTGGAATTGTTCGTGAGCCTTCAGTACCTGCCTAATGTCGAGACTGAAGTCCTCGAGAAATTCGACTTTGCGCTGAGCGAATAGAACCCTTTGCTCGAGGTCGGCGTGCTCGCGTTCTATAAACATGTCCATGTAACCTACCACCTCGTCCGTGTCAACCGGATCCCTCTGCAGACCGATATCTATCAGCTGAAGGTACAACCTCGGGTTGTCTTTGTCCTTATCCGCAGCCTGCGAAATACACGATTTTTAGAATTGTAAAATTCGTTAAATTTTTGTAAACTCTTATTTTTTCCGCAAAACTAGATTTAAATAAAAAATGTCTACAAAGTTGTGACGAACCTTCAGTAAAACTTTGACTGCCTTGTCAATGTCGTTCTTGAATTTGCACAGAAACCGTGCGTACTTTACGGCGATGTTGTTGGCGATCGTTCGATTTTTACTGTTGCCGATGTAACTCTCGTAGAGTGTGCACGCTTTCTCGAGATCGCCGCGTCGTCGTTCGAGATTTATTCGTCGATAAGCGACCTGCAGCATGTTCGGCATAGCCGTGTCAATGTTCTCGAGGATCGATGCAGCTTTGTCGAAATTTCCCTGACCCTCCTCGAAAGATGCCCACTGAAGATGCAAATTCGGCTTCTTTGGATGATGAACCGTGCAAGCGCGACAGTAAACGTCCCGAATTTTTTCCGAATTTTCGCCCTTCAGTGACTCCAGATAACGCACGAACTGTAATTAAAAGAATGTTAGTTACGCCTAAGAAAATTTTCGAGAATTCGAAAATTATGAATAAATAAATAAATAAAAATTAATCCTCACCCTCATCCAAAATTCATCGTAGAGCGCGCACGCGATTAGACACCGCTCGAACAATATTATAATGCGATCCTGTTCCTTCTGTTCGATCTCGAAGTCGAGATATTCCTTCCAATTTTTCAATTGGCATCGCTCCAAAGGTTTCACGTGGAAGTAAGGTCTTTTTATCTGAAAGGTAATAATTTTAGTAATTAACAGATCCGGATATTGCACACGTGTGCTTTCGAGAGTAGTTGGTAATTGTGTTATTAATCAATATAAACTGGATGTTACACACGTGTGCATTCAAGAGTAGTAGAAATATGATATACCGAATATCGTATATCGAATCGACAGTAAAAAAAAAATAAAAAAAAAAAAAACAAAAGTACGCGCATGTCAATTGCAAGATAATTTATACGTTATCGACTGATCCAGTATCTCTCGATCGATGTGCGACAATCGGTGTTCTGCGTCCGATGACAACGACGTGCCAAAGCCGCATCGCTCGTTACAGAATAATCGAAACTTAAGCCATTTTTTTTCTAGATTTGCAACTGAAAATTTTTCAACGTTATCGGAAGTTTATGCCTCGTTGTGTTTTTGTGAACGACTATTTTAACATTCATAATGCCATAAACTTGCACGTAAAAAATTGCATTATGGCTATATTGTTCATACAGCAGACATCAACAAAATTAAGTACAGTCGACGACCGCGTAAGTTGCATGCGGGAACTGAGCGAATTAGGCATGACCGTATAAGTTGGATTTTCCACTACCTCCGTCAGTGCCTGCCCACTCTCTCTTCCCGTACAACAATTTCGAGCAGGAATGATTTGATACGCAAGTTATATAAAATGCAAGGGGTATTTCGTTTTTTCGCCATGCAGATACAGTAAACGTCTTTCCGGTTACTTTCTGATCAACGCCGACGAAACGACCCAACCTGGAGCTTCTTCACTAATTCATACATACGTCGCTTTTGTGGTTATTTTGCAGTCATTGATGGGAAAACGACCCATCCTCAACCTAACAATTGGTCTTTTTCTCGGTCGTTATTCTGGACGAAAAGTGTCGCAGAACGACCAGTCGTTTTTTGGATCTTTCGATAGTCGCCTGATCTGCTAGGGGTCCTCTACTGTGGACGGACTCCCACATGGTGACCGGTTTTTCCCCGGAAAAAAATTCCCTGACTTTTCACTGATCAATTAAAAATGTTCCCTGACCAAATTTCTAACGACTTGTATAAAAAAAAATTAATAATGCAAATGAAAATGTCTATTTAATTAATGTTTATTACGATTTTTTTTTTTTTTTTTTCTAAAAATTCTCAATTTTTTTTTTCAAGGCTCCCTATTATGCACACTTTATTTATTTATTGAAAGGTTCGACGACAATTTACTTTTTCCCTGACTTTTGCCGGTTTTCCCGGTTTTCCCTGACCGCGGTCACCATGTCCCAGATAAGGTCGATCCAACTTACCCGCTCGTGCTTCGTCCGACACATCCGTTCGACAAAACTTATCCGAATGCAACTTACGCGGTTGTCCGCTGCAGTGTAAATACCAAAGTCGTCGCTCTCGAGAACGGGAATAAAAAGTCCCGAGAACAAAATTCCCTTACCCCTTCCTCGTACGACCATCTGGCAGCGACGGCGTTGACGTTAGCTTTGTGCATTTTCCGTCTGCTGGTGATGATCTTTTCTCTGAGCGCCCTTGTCTCTTCATCGGTGGGGGGCATTTCGTGCGGCGGCGGTTCCTCGCCGGGCGGTGCATCGTCCGCGGCGAGTGCCGAGCTGGTGTCCTCGGATTTCAGAAGAGCCTTCACCTCGGCCCTCAGTGCGAGAAAGTCATCGACGCTGAGAATGCGATTTGGCAAATTCGCCGAAACGAATTCTTGGAACGTGTCGAAGTGTGTAATGTAACTGAGGGTCGGCGTGCACAGTAGACGATCGTACAGAGCGGTAACGCGGCTCAAGCGATTGCCCTCGAGCTCCCACTTTATGTAACTCTCCCAGAGACGATCGGACCTGCGAAGATCAAAGCATTTAACGTCAAAGCCGATCGTTCGTAAATCGTCAAAGAGGCTTAAAGCGAGGTGAAACACCCTTAGTCGGTAACAAAAACTGTAATGAATGGCACTCGAAGATGGTAGACATTTCGAGAAAAAACAAAGTATTACCGCATGCAGAATTCAATACGGCGTTCAATGATATTTCGCTTTTATTCCAAATGTCGACCAATTTCACATGGCATTGATTCGAAAAATGCAACTATCTCTCTTGCAGTCATGTCACGCCGCGAACCTGAAAGATGTACCACGCGACACATGAGTGCGAGAGAGATAGATGCGTTTTTCGAATTCGGTCAAAAGAAAAGTCTCACAGGAAGCGGATATCATCTCGGCTTTCGATGATACTTTTTTTTACCTTACATGCCAGAATCCGTGAGAAAAGTCTATTACAGTCTTTATTACCGACCGCGGTATTGCACATGCACTTAATGGTGAGGCGCGATTTTCGTCAGTGCTCTATGGACAATTTTACTGACGGTAAAAAAAAATGACTACTTACTACTTTACGAAAAATCAGATATACCAGAAGTCTCCAAAACAGAAACGGATGTGTATGAGTGTTCGTTATTATTATTTTTTTCTGTTTTAAGTTATCATTATCGAAAAAAGTGCTCACCTGAATTCAAGACCACAGGCTTCGATGGCCCTCTCGTACTGTTCCCGCAGTTTACTTTCGTCCCTCTCGTAGACGGTCTTACAGTGGTTGATGTAATGCAGCCACAAGTCGACACTGAGCGAAATAGCTTTCAAACCTTGGTCGAACACCTGTGATTAACGGTAACACGACGTTTAGAACGGCTTACAACTGGTTTTGGTCCGCTCGTCGGGATAATCTTTTGTTTTGTGTTTCTTTTTTTCAGTTTTTTTTTTTTAAATCCTAAATCTTATCTTTCGATTTTTCTTAAATCATTACTTCGTTCATAGTAACGTATACTCACATAACGTGCGCGTACTGTAAATAAATAGATATAATTAACACAGAGATTGCAGAGCATTGTGCATTCACCTTAAAA